>LR990095.1:5009874-6480379 GCA_905147235.1 Erynnis tages | reverse complement strand
TGTTATCGCAGTAATTTCCCGTTACTAAAGCGCGCACAGCCCCGCTGCTTGAGTAGATCGCAAGCGATTAAGCAACGTCGGGCGCACCAGTACCCGGACCGCTAATGGCGAATTATAAACGCTCTTCCGTGATTCGGAAAGGCATGTTAAGCCGTTGGTTCCGGTTGTTATCTATACGATAGTAGTCGCTTCACCTTGTGGGACACCTATTGGCGGTTTGAAAACATCCGACTCAGGCCACTAGCTCGTTTCTACACCAATCCGCATTGGAGCAGCGTGGTGGAGAAAACCTACTCCAGGCCTCCCCCTGTTCTGAGGAGACTGGACCCAACAGTGGAACATAAAAGGGTTGCGTCACAAATGTCCCGTTGCCAGTAACCCATTAATGACCCACTACAGGGTCGGGTCTCCTCTCACAATGAGAAGGATGTAGGCCGCCGTCCACCACGCTGGCCTAGTGCGGGTTGGTGGACTTCACATGCCTTTGAGAACTTTTTTTTTTCTGAACTCTGAGGCATACAGGTTTCCTCACGATGTTTTCCTTCACCGTAACAGCAGGTGATATTTAATTTTTATAAAGCGCACATAACTTTTTTACAAAGTCATTGGTGCGTGCCACTGGGATTCGAACCCGGACCCCTCGATTCGAGGTCGAATTCTAAGCCACTGGGCTATCACCGCTTATGTCCCGTTACTACGCTTTAACTAACCACATTATCTTAATCTGATAATTTAATTAGAAGCCATTACAACTTAGTCCATACATCTCACTTAATGTTGCTTTGATTTTATCGCCGACGCTAAAGCAAACGCCATTTTAATTACTAGTCTTATGTGAGTAATTATGTCACTAGTGATTACAGCAAATACGTTCGCGTTCTGCAAATAGAAGCTAATAGTTTCAGCTGTAAATTTATGTGCGGAATAATTGTCTAAAGTAAATAATATTCTGTTAATAGCTCAGTAATTTATGTCGTTTCCACTGGATACTGAATTGGAGAATACCAAATTGGTTGCATGAATAAAATGGGGACGTATTTGACGGGTTGATTGGGGACGCTTCTTTCTTTCCACTGCCTTTTCACAAATTTAAACAAACTATCAAATCAGTCCTGTGCCGAAAGGCCTATTATGAAACTAAGGACTATTTAGAAGATAAGAAAGCGTGGGATTGAATAACTTCACTATAGGCTATTTCTATACACCATGTATCAATATTTATTTGTGAGAGGATGGCAATGGGGCGATATTGACACACACGATAGCTGTCACGTGTGTTCCTTTATTGGACCTAGTCATACTGCACTATAGACTAAGTTTTATTTACTTTTTAAAGAGTGCTGGGAGTTTTTTTCCGCCCGCTTTTTTCTCCCAGTCTACGTTTTGCCTGAGGGGCGATCAAAGCGGATGAATGTAGAATGTATAATTTATCTATATGACTTTCATTAAGTGTGCACAAATTGTAACTTATAATGAATAAAAGCTTTTGAGTTTGAGTTTTGAGTTTGTGTCCAGGATAGACGGTATTTGCTGTATTGACGGTATTTGAGGGTGATCCACTGCCGGGTCTCACAATGAGCGCAATGTAAGAAATCGTGTAAAGCCTTATCCTAATTGGCTGTCACAATACAACATAGCCGACCGATCGAACAACGCCACAAAATTCGAACACCGGTCTTTTACAACACTACATGCCAAGTAGTGTATATGAAATAATCAAATACAAATTTGAATAAAAAGAAATGATCGTATCTAAAGTATTTAATTTAGCTTAATTTAGTTGTTTATGAGTTCATGGAACAGCCAAGCCCTTGCTAATGACTGAACATCAACATTAACACGATTAATTTAAAAAGTCTAGCGTAGTAATCTTGATCTGAAATGTCACTTTGATATTCAGACTTAATCATATCACATGCAAAAACTTTTGATGTTTAAACACTTTTAATGGCAAGCTGATTCGTAAGTTGCCAGTCAGTGAGTACGCAAGTTTCGGAAGAGATGTGAGAGACATTCAATACCTAAAATCCTGTTCCGACCAAAGAAAACAGCCTAAATTTGAACATGGAACACTTTCACTGGCAAGGGCGGGCATAGCGTGCCAGACCGTTCGGCCTTCGCCCCTCGCTCGAGCGCCTCGCTCGACTATTCCAGCGTCAAGCACGTAAGCTTGTGAAACTAAGTAATTGATTATTCACCAAGTACTTATTAATAGACGAAGTTAAATTTAACCGTTATTAGTCAAGTCATATAAGCTAAATTAAGGGGTAAATCTCGGAATACAATACAGTGTGTGTCGCGGACCTGTACCTCACAGAGAAAAGAGTCCGCCTCAAAAACGCTTAGTCAAACTCAAAATAACTTTCGATCAAATATAGCAGCAAAGATACAAACATTTAAATTAAATGAATCAAATCGCTTAAAATCACTTGACACTGAAACGCTTTCACTGGCAAGGGCGGGCATAGCGTGCCAAACGATGCCAGCGCCTGATTCACTTATGTAAGCGATTGCTTATTTCCTGACTAAACTGGCTACTTCAACGTATTCTTGGCACACTTTCTTATGAATTAAGACGCCGTTTGGCTAGGTTTCAATTCGGTCTTCATTCAATTTCGTTTTTAAAAAGGATCGAAGATTTCATAATATCTTCAAAACACGTGAAGACCACCAATCCGGTTAGGTCGGCATATTGGACTAAGGCTTACATCCTTCTCGTTGTGAAAAGAGACCCGAGAAAGAGAAAAGATGAAAAGACAATGAAATATTAAGATGTTAGAATAAAAAAGAGAGTTGAATTAGTTAGTAGAATCCGTCTTTTTCCTAATAAGGAATGAACTAAAGTACGAGTACATTCATCTCACACAAAGTTAAGAAATTTCAACCCAAATTATTCAACCCATCAACAACCAAGGTATATATAGAAATACTTCTACTCGCTTCTACCACTCTTATTTGCCGCTTCAGTATAGAAGTACTAGTACTTTTCCGTTTGGGAACAACAGTTTCATCTACAAATGATTGTTTACAAATGTAATGCTTAATCGACGACTGAATGTCGCAGTGGTTAAGACATCGGTGCACTGCGCAGAGGGTCCTGGGTTCAATTCCCAGCAGAGCAGAGATTTGAATGATGAATTTGAATTACTGTTTCTAGTCTGGGTGTGCTGTGATCTTGTCTTGCGTGTGTCCATGGCGCCCACGACACAGGGAATCCTAGTGTGGGGCAATGAGTGTGAAGCGTTATTTAAAAAAAATTAATGAATGTATACATGAGTAGCCCTTGAACTCCAAAACACTTCACATCGGATACAAAAATGACCTTCCATTAATGAATCGATCAAAAAGTAATTTAGTACAAAACATCAAATTTCTTTTGTTGGCATCGATCGCTGGCAAGGCTGCGCCAAGGGCGGGGGTTGCATGCCAATGATCTGGCCGGCCTTCGGTGGGGTGAAGTTCTTTTATAAAACCATTTTTCAGTGCTACGAGTAAGTTACGATAAGTTATGACGCTTAGCTAGCTTCTGTGATACTATAATAATAATTGAGCTTTTTCCTTTGTTATGCCACTCGAATTGGAGGATTTTTATTTAAAAATCATCTTTCCTTTCATCCTTTAGGGGTTGAATTTCCAGCAATCTTATCTAAGTGTTGACATTCATGTTATTTTTAAGATTTTATTGTTATTCGTGTTATTTAGGTTATTACGCCAATGTTGGACATACGGTCATTAGGTCATGAAATTGTAGCCAAAAATAATTAACATTTCAACGTAAGCAATTTATGTATAAAGGTACCTAAGCGTCAATCGTTAGTGGCATAAATGCCAGTATGTCTTGATATTTTCCCATACTAATGGCAGCTCGATACGATTAACCTCCTGACACGCAGTCGAGCCGCCCACGGCTCGCTACCATTATAACGATAAAGTCCGATACGAACGCCGAGCCGCCCGCGGCTCGGCCGGTCCGAAAGAATATAAACTTTATTTTGTTACACTTCAAGTTTATATTTCCTTGAACAATTTTGACCATAGAGAACTTTAAAAAATTTACTATACCTTGCAACACTCAAAAGATGACATTCCTATACAAAAAAAAAAAACAAAAGTCATTCGAAACTGGAGACTCAAGTGGTTCAAGTTTGTTGAAAGTGTTCCGCAAAAAAACAGTTTATCAAGGTAAGTACAGTGTTTTTTGCAATAAATAGGTGTATTGTGTGTCTTATAAGAACGATGAAGCTATTTTTCTATTTGTATTTCTGAATTTCGTTATATTTTTATCGCTATGAGACTGAAAACCGGCGAGGTAATTTTTGCCATTTTCATGTGATTTCCGTAATAATACGCTCAATACGATTGATATGGGCGGCAAGAACCCATTTTAGAATAGTTATTTACGCAAATAATTGTATAATTCTGTAAATGAAACTAAAATACTGAAGGTTAGAAAATATGAAAATACGTTAGAACAGTTACGAAAAAGGTTGGCTTACGGAATTCAAATTCCAATGAAGCGAATCTAAGCTTTATTAGTAGCGTGTTAGGGTTCACAATAGTGTAACACTTTTGTGTCAGTTTGCCGTGGACGCTGTGTAGGGGTATACACCTATAGAGCGGGGTATCGTACGTTTCAGATATCGACATTTTACATCATCGTATCGACATTTTGTATCCTGAATTGTTATTATTTTCATTTATTGTACCGGCCTAAAAATAAATTGAGTTTTTACATTAGTTTACGAATCTTTACCTGGGGGCCACACTGAACGATCATATAGGTGTATATAATATAAATATTTGGATAAACTTCCGTTTAGCCCATACCTCCGATCGATCTGAATTTTGGTACACTTATGGATTTTGACTCGCTGACTGAGAATATCATACTCAAAATACCCGCAAATTATATTTTCAAGGTCAAATTGCTGAAAAATGATTTTTTGATGGTTTTCGCGTTTATTGCAACAAACATGAATGTTGAGGGAAAATGTTTCAAAAAAAAGTTGTAGACGATGAAAAGATAAAAACTTTTTGCGCTTTTCGCTTCGCTCGGGGAAAAAAAATTAACCTAACCTTACCCATTGAAGGGATTTATATATGTTATTTTGTATATTGTATATATGTTATTTTGTATATTGTATATATGTTATTTTGTATATTGTATATATGTTATTTTGTTTATTGTATATATGTTATTTTCGTATTTTTATATTATAGAACGGTGCTTTCCTAAGTTTGATTTTTATGATTTTAGATGTCCTGGTGCCCGGGAGCAGGCGACGCTCCGCCTGATTTTCTCGCCGAGCTATACGGGGAGGATGAGGGCCATGAGGACGAGGATTATACATATAGAGGAGGTGGACGAGGGTGTGGGCGAGAACGAGGACGAGGACCCAGACTTCGAGTTGGATGAAGGAGAGGTACTGATTTATTTTTTTATTGATTGATTCCATTTTTTTTTTTCAAAGTTTTACAGAAATTAAAATTTATTGACTTTTTTGTAGATTGACCGGATTGATTGCCCGTCACCGCCCGCCCCACCATATTCGCCCGTTACACGGCCCCCATCACCCGAGCTGTAAGTTTCCATTTTTCATTTTTTGCTCACTTAGATTCGTGCACGTGCGGAATTGTCATTTTCCTCATCCCTAGACATTCTTTCCGCACTATATCGAAAATGTTCTTCGGTCAAGAAGTGAAGAATATACATATACTAACAATAGTGAATTTATCTCTATACAGATCGAGTGTGCGAGAACGCAGCCATTCGCGCTCACCGCTCCTTCCATCGGAATCGTACGTGGTACTTTTATAAACTAGGCAAGAAGTGAAAAATATAATATACAAATACTAATAACGATGCATTTGTTTCAGACGAATAATCATCTACGACGAGGGAGGTAACTTGCTCGCTTGTTTGCTCTGAAAAAATTTCGTCAAAATCGGTTCAGCCGTTGTGAAAATTTGTCTGGGGGTAATAATAATAATTGGGTTGGTAAATAACAATAAGTGGTCATATTGTAATCTTTGGATTAGAAGGATTTGTTGGAAGGATTTTCAAAAGGAATTAATTAAGAATTTATATTTTTTTTACATTATAGACAGATTTTGTTTATGTATATATATATATATATATATTGCAAATAAAACAATGCTGCATAAAAGTGTTTTCATTTATTTCTAAGCATTCAATAAAATCTTGGGCAAACTAGGTATCGACACTTTTCGACGTCTATTTCGGTACGTAGCACATCACTAAAACAACCCTACTTTTTATACGGAAACTATACATTTTCATTGTCAATATTTTGCTTATTTTTGTATAGAATTAGACCAGATCTTTACTGAAATGTGATAAATAATCTTTCTTTATGCCTTCTTATTCAATTCCAATAAGAATAAGATAAGTTTTATTGTAGAAATATGCTTATAAAGAAATGGCGACTTTTGTCGCTTTCTTTCCGTTTTTATATCGGTGATTGTACACATCAGGTTCTTTATTTCCTACTTTCATGAAGATAAATTATTTAGAAAGCTAATGCCGTTTACAGAACCATGATAGGTGGTCTAGATCTTTTTTTATAGGCATTTATCTGAAAAGTGGTGCAAATGTTCTATGGCGCGAGGTGCGCGGGTTGCGAAATAAGGACAGCGCAAAAAGTGACAGTTGAAATTTTCTCAGTTGAGAGGTTAATATACGAAACTGCGTAAATTCATATTTGAGGCATATCAGTGCGCCTTGGGAGAAGCCTATGGACAAACGTTATCTGAAGAAAGAACCATAGTTTTAGTTTCATAACACCCCTTAGTTTCATATCACCCTCTCTTCAATCCAAACGTAAAATATCCTTCAATATGTGCAAAACAAGATTCAGACAGACATTTCATTCATCATACAAAAATTGCCTAAGATCAAGCGACTCCCGAAACAAAACCAATCCGACACCCAGACCTTTGTAATTCCGAGCTGATCTAACATAATCAATCTTGTCCGTTCACGCTTCACCGATGACGTATGGGTCGCACGGACAAGCGAAACTAATCCCTATCACAAACACATAAGGTCCAACAGGTAGCAAGATTTGGCGGCAGAATTAGCCGTTGTTTTTTCTTTTGTCCAAACGTAATTTCACTGTTGTAGACATCTTCATTTTCTCGCGAGTGTATTTAGATAGTGGGGTCTGAATTTTCTTATTGAAAATTGGCTTCGGGCCTTTCTTATTGGAATGTTTCCCTTGATTTTTATAGCCCATCGCTTTGTTGTAACAATAATATAAAAGCATTATAAAAGAGAGAAATAGATTTGTGATCAAAAATAAACGGTTTTAAAAAATCTTTTACTTTGATATTTAACAGGTAGGTACCTACAGTGTGTTTCTTTGTTGTTGTTTTAACCCATTAATGACCCACTGCAGGGTCGGGTCTCCTCTCACAATGAGAGGGATGTAGGCCGCCGTCCACCACGCTGGCCTACTGCGGGTTGGTGGACTTCACATGTTTTTGAGAACATTTTTTTTTGTGAACTCTCAGGCATGCAGGTTTCCTCACGATGTTTTCCTTCACCGTAACAGCAGGTGATATTTAATTTTATAAATCGCACATAACTATTTTACAAAGTTATTGGTGCGTGCCACTGGGATTCGAACCCGGACCCCTCGATTCGAGGTCTTCACTTATTTGGTTTACAATCTGAGCACTACCTACTTTTAATTGAAAAAAAAAGTTGAAATTGCTTTTAAAAATTAATTTGTTTGGTATTCATTGTATTAAATGACAATTTGTATTTTAATCTTTATAATATTGTGTCTGTGTCTGTCTGATACAAATTCTCAGGACCACGTGGACGGGTCGCGGTCGGAAGCCAGTCAAATAACTCTATTTCCTTCCACCCATCAAAATAATTAAGATAAGCAATCACGATTGCGTTAAAAATAGCAAGCTCACGACAAAATCAACACTGGCACACCACTTTTGCCCTTGACCGAGGACTCCGAGGCCTTCGCGGTCGCTTCTTGGAATTTGAAGCGATTTTAAGACGTAATAGATCAACTTTTTTACCTCGATTTTACTAAGGATTGTAAAAAAATCACAGATATGTCAACAGATGGCGTTGAGACATCAAAACACTTAAATGATTTATGTATTTAAATATTTTCTACCCCTTTTTAACCCCGTTAGGCGATGAGTTTCATCAAAATACGAAACACATCTTCCATCTGTTCTGTCTCAAAGAATGTTTGTGTAAAATGTGAAGTATGTAGATTGAACCGAGGAATCACGTCGTCCATTACAAACTTTGCCCCCGTTTTTCACCCTCTTAGAGACAAAATTTTGGAAAACCCTTTCTTATGGGATGCCTACGTCATACAAAAAACACACCCTCTAAGTTTCAGGTCTTAGAATCAACGATTTAGACTGTGCGTGAATCCCATTTTAAATGTACCTACTATAGATAACCATCAGTAAAACACAAACAAAAAACATTATCACTCATTCAAGCCGTTTCATGACTTTAAAATTTAAATGTCTTCTAAAATATTCTCAGAAAATTATTATCGTATAAATTTTCTATTCCCCGAGAATTACAGGTCGGCCTAAATACCAAGGATTTGTTCAACGAGCCATGCTAATATCACTCAATATGTAAACGTCGTTATCTGCGCGATGCAGCGTGCGCTTCGAACGAACGGTAAGTTATTCAGATACGAGTAGATAGTACTTGTCAGATTTTAAGCGAGGAGAAAATATTACACAAGCTTTGACCCGTGACATCGTCCGTGGTTACCTTAGAAATCAAATACGTGGAGGAGTTACTCGTACAAACTCTCTTCCGTAAAAATGTTGTGCATAGTACTTTCAAGCTATCCAACTAACTGCATACGAAACCTGACATTGATCTGTTACTCTATTTGGATGTGAAAGAAGCGCAAATATAAAACTTCAGATTTTAAGCGAGGAGAGAATAGCGTGACTTCGTCCGTGCTTACTTTAGAATTTAAATACCTACTCTCTTCCGTAAAAAAGTAGTATGTGGCACTTTCAATCTATTCAAATATCTACAACGACAAAAAATTGAACCACTTTCATTAACACATAATAGGCGACCTGTTTTTAACCCCCGACGCAAAAGAAGGGGTGTTATAAGTTTGACGTGTCTGTCTGTTTGTCTGTCTGTCGGATGTAGCGATTTCAATTCAGTTTATTTTGTATGAAAGGTCAGTTATGCGCGAGTGTTCTTAGACATGTTTGATGAAAATCGGTTGAGTCGTTTAAAAGTTGTGGGGGGTGAAAGTGGGGAAGAATAACCGAATGTCTGCAAATATAATCGAGTGGGGTCTCAAATGAAAGCGCATCACGTGCACATTACAAAATAATAATTATGTTCAATGAAAATTGTTGTTATTGTGTCGAGGGTTTTGTTTTTAATTTTCAATTTTATGGTTATTGACCTATATTTTCGATATTACAACGATTGACAAATACACTTTACGAGTACGTCGCCGATTCGTACAAAAGATATTCGATAGAAAATCTTCGCCTATAAAAGGTAGCGAGCGAAAAAGTTAAGCAACGTCGAGCGCGGTCAGTACCTGGATGGGTGACCGGTAGTGGTGAACTAAATGCGCGCTTCCGTGCTACGAAGGGCACGGTTGTTATCGATACGATAGCAGTCGTTAAACCTTGTCGGAGGCCCTATGTGCAGTTTGAAAATATCCGACACGGGTTAGATTAGTATATAGTTATCATACCGTTTCTTTCATCAGTCCGCACTGGATCAGCGTGGCGTTGTTTGCCCTTGGCCTACCTTTGTTGTGCGGCGAGACTCGTGTCCAACAGTGGGCCACAAAAGGTTGCAGCGAATTCTTTGAAAGATAAATAATGTCATGTCAGTACCCATTAATGACCCACTACAGGGTCGGGTCTCCTCTCACAATGAGAGGGATGAAGGCCTTAGTCCACTACGCTGGCCTACTGCGGGTTTGTGGACTTCACATGCCTTTGAGGAAATTTTTTTGTGAACTCTCAGGCATGCAGGTTTCCTCACGATGTTTTCCTTCACCGTAACAGCAGGTGATATTTAATTTTATAAATCGCACATAACTTTTATTACAAAGTCATTGGTGCGTGCCACTGGGATTCGAACCCGGACCCCTCGATTCGAGGTCGAATGCTAAGCCACTGGGCTATCACCGCTTTTATACCACGAAAGATAAATAATAAACGACCTGTTTTTGTCCTACATTTTCGATATTGCTACAATTGACAAATACACTTCGAGTCACCGAAGATTGCTTAAGGCAACAATTTATCTCGAGAGATGTCTGCGTCACAACAGATATTTTTTGAGACCGTCGTGCTCAGATCGACGCTATACATTGTAAATAAGGAATGGAAAAGTTCTTAGAAAGAAAAATGGATTTTGTTGAACTATTCCGTGGGGTGTTTTGCGAAATTAATCAAACAAATTGAAGTTAAAGGACGCATTGTTATATTTGTATTAGAGTTGAAGCAAGACAACGTTGCTAGCTAACTTAGATGGAAATGTAAGGCTTATGTAAAGAAAAGGAAGGGATAGGCAAAAATTCCTTTCGGTCACGTATTTGTATGTTTGTTTGCTTTATGTTGTTATGTTGCGTTATGTGTTTTGATCGTCTACCGATAATTTAATGGCATGTAATATACCTCATTTCTCTGACAAAAATTCAAAGAATAACCCAAATTTCATTTTTTGTCAGTAACCCATTAATGACCCACTACAGGGTCGAGTACATCCTCTCATAATGTGAGGGATGTAGGCCTTAGTCCACCACGCTGGCCTAAGGCCTAATTTTTTGAACTCTCAGGCATGCAGGTTTCCTCACGATGTTTTCCTTCACCGTAACAGCAGGTGATATTTAATTTTATAAAGCGCACATAATTTTTTTACAAAGTCATTGGTGCGTGCCACTGGGATTCGAACCCCTCAATTAAGAAGTCGAATTCTCAGCCACAGGGCTATCACCGCTGTTCAAAAAATTCAATTAAACCGAGTTTAATAATAAAAGTTATTTTAGTTCACACAATTAAAAAACAAGCATAATAATCGTTACTTTATTGGCACACAAGGATGTTATCTATACCTAGAACTTAATAAAAGTTATAGGCTTTCGCCAAAACCTGGCAAAAGCCTTGTCCTAATTGGCTGTCGCAAGACGACACAACCAACCGACCAACAAACGCGACAAAATTCAAACACACGTCTCTTAATGGAACTGATAATACAAACTAACATAACAAATATACTCAACGACATTGTCGTACGACAAACTTGACAGGAGCGATGTAGATTGTGTCAATTAGAACAAGGGGTACGAACTGACAACAATTTTTTCAAGTTTAGTATTTTAGCTTTTTTTAAATTATTTTACAGTTTTTTTTTACTATTTTTATATGATTTTGAAACTACGAAATTCCCTCATATGAAAGACCAAACCCCGCATACGTCAGTCGTTTACACGCTACCGATAACCTAAATAATCGAGCGGAATGGAGTCACCTTGTTTCTCAAGAGGAACCGACCTACGGTTGACCTTGGGAATAATCACGTTGGTATGCAAAAAGAAATAAGAGCACGACCACATACTCGTATGCCTACACACGGTATTAAATGTGATGGATTTCTATTATTCAGAAGTTTCTAATACCTTAAGTAGCGGTGATAGCCCAGTGGCTTAGAATTCGACCTCGAATCGAGGGGTCCAGGTTCGAATCCCGGTGGCACGCTCCAATGACTTTGTAATAAAAGTTATGTGCGATTTATGAAATTAAATATCACCTGCTGTTACGGTGAAGGAAAACATCGTGAGGAAACCTGCATGCCTGAGAGTTCACAAAAAAAATGTTCTCAAAGGCACGTGAAGTCCACCAACCCGCAGTAGTGGTGCGTGGTGGACGGCGGCCTACATCCCTCTCATTGTGAGAGGAGACCCGACCCTGTAGTGGGTCATTAATGGGTTACTGACACACATGACTGCAGTAATAAGAAAGAATACTGGGTTTGAATAGATCGCAAGCGATCGAAAAAGTTTCCTCACGATGTTTTCCTTCACCGTAACAGCAGGTGATATTTAATTTTATAAAGCGTACATAACTTTTTTACAAAGTCATTGGTGCGTGCCACTGGGATTCGAACCCGGACCCCTCGATTCGAGGTCGAATTCTAAGCCACTGGGCTATCACCGCAGTCATGTAGCCTGCAATAATAAGAAAAAAAGGATGGGCTTCTTATTCTTCTGTTACTTACCAATTAAAGAAATATTCTTCTTCACAAATTAAATCCACCAGAAAGATGCAAGCACAATTCCTATAGCAAATACATTTGAATTGTGAATAGAGTTTCGCCGCGAAAATAATATACCCTCAACCCTTTGAGTGGGAAAGTCCTCTGGGAATTTAATATCTTTGCGAAATAAACTTCCAATTTTGAGGTTAAAATTTTGCTTCCTTTTCAATGTAGAGCTCTTTAAGGCAGATGACATTTTAAAGCTAGTCTGTGTATTTTAAAATGAATTTTAAAATTGCCGTTACTTAGTTTTTGCTACTTTTAAATAGAAAATGGAAAATATTATCAAGCAAAATGTTATTGAATTTTTCAACAGGAATTTCTTGAGGCATGGAGTTGAAAGATAGTGAGTTTTTTAAAATACAAATTTAATAGGAAATGAGTGAGCAGTGATATCTAAGTGGTCGAAAATTAATTGTCTTAATAGAGAGGTCCGGGTGCGGATCCTAGTGGCATCCACCAATTAAACTTTTCTCAATTACAAGCATCTCACACAATTAAATATCACATTCTAGCTTCCTTCCATCCTTACTCTTTACCCCGAAGCGCGAAACCCCGCTGCTTGAGTAGATCGCAAGCGATCGAAAAAGTGTAGCAACTTCGAACGCGGTCAGTACCTGGATGGGTGACCGCTAGTGGCGAATTAAATCCGCGCTTCAATGATTCGAAGGGCACGTTTAGCTGTCGGTCCTGGTTGTTATCCATACGAAAGCAGTCGTTAAACTTAGTCAGAGGCTCTATGGGCGGTTTTAAAACATCACGGGTTGGCCACTTACCCGTTTCACCAATCCGCATTGGAGCAGCGTGGTGGAGTGTGTTCCAGGCCTCCTCAGGCAGGCAGGTTGGGAGGAACCCGTGCCCATCAGTGGGCCATGAAAAGGTTGCAGCCAACTCTGTATGACCATATACCTCTATACCAGTCTAACAGGCGTTGGGTATAGGCCTGTAATCGATGTCACTCCACCCACTCGTACGACTTAGCTTTGCCAGTAACCCATTAATGACCCACTACAGGGTCGGGTCTCCTTCTCGTAATGAGAGGGATGTAGGCCGCCGTCCACTAAGCTGGCCTACTGCGGGTTGGTGGACTTCACATACCTTTGAGAACATTTTTTTGTGAACTCTCAGGCATGTAGGTTTCCTTACGATGTTTTCCTTCACCGTAACAGCAGGTGATATTTAATTTTATAAAGCGCACATAACTTTTTTACAAAGTCATTGGTGCGTGCCACTGGGATTCGAACCCAGACCCCTCGAGTCGAGGTCGAATTCTAAGCCACTGGGCTATCATCGCTATCGACTTAGCTTTACCAGAATAAAAATACGAAGTAGGTCTTACAAAGCTTTACTATTTCAATATCTGGGCCAATCGAGATCCGGCTAGCTATTAATAACACCCGTGTCGAAGCCGGGTTATTTACGGCTACTTCGAAAAGTTAATTGAAAATAGTTAATGAAAAGGATGTATATCTTTACACATTAAAGAAAGGTAGGAAAAGTTAATCGTAACTTCCACGCATGAATTCGTTAGTCATAAAAACCCAACAACACGGTCTCGGCAGTCTCGGCGCTGCCGCCATGCTTGTGACGTCACTCGCAGTGTAAACAATACATCTCAGTAAAGGAAGAAAGTTATACTCCATTGTTTATTTACACTGCTAATGACGTCACGCCGATAGCTTGCATGGCATATAGCGTTTTTGACATTTGAAAAACAGACATGTATGCTACATTTTTTAGAACAGTAATCACCATTTTTCACTTGCTTTTAACAAAATCTATCAATATTACATAATTTTGGTTTTTTCCTTGCATGGTGCGAAATACCCTATTATACAACTTTTGAATTTTTTCTATATTACGTCCTTACAATAATGACAGTTCTCATTTTCAACATCCGTGTTCTTCTAATTCTTCCTCTGTTTGGCTAGTCCTTTTTTTTTTTTTTTTTTTTTTTTTTTTTTTTTTTTTTTTTTTTTTTATCGCTGGAAAATCCTCATGGATACCCGACAGGCGCAGGGGGCGCTGTCGGGTTATGCCGGACTCTTACCGGCTAAAAACCAGCGGTGTTCCTCCTCACCGTCTTCCGGCGGAGCTGCGGGAACGCTTTCGCACACTTCCGCTGCTCCGCCGACGGTTGCCCGGGACTCGGGGCCCATCTTGTGGGGCGCTCACCTGTGGCGCCACTCACCATTCAACCTGGCGTGCCGGAACACGGGACACGCCAGCCGTCTCGGGGGTCTCCTCCAAATGGGCGATGGTACCCCCCGGTTCCACCGCCTGGAGACCCACCTTATGGGGGAAGGCGGCGCTCATGCGCCAGGCGCCTCCGACCCACTCTTTTACGGCGGATTGGGTTGGACAGAGGGTCGGCTTCCCTCACCCGCTCCGCCGCCTCCTTCTGCGCCATAACCACCTCGCAAAATCGGAGCACCGCCTTCCACGCTCTGTCGCTGCCGACCATGGCTCTCACGACGCCCGGCAGCGACAGGTCGCCCCCAATCACCGCCGCGAGCGTCGCCCGTGGCTCCGCCCACTCAGGGCATTCGGCCAGCGTGTGCTCCGCTGTGTCCTCTGGACACCCACAGGCGTGGCACACGCCGGTCGGCTCCCGACCCGCCACGCTGCACAGGTACTTGCCGAAGCAACCGTGCCCCGTCAGGACCTGCACAGTGCGGAAGGTGAGGGCCCCGTGTCGGCGATCGACCCACCTTTCTAGGACGGGCCGAATCGCCTCTACCGTCCTTCTGCCAGCGGTCGGCTCCGCCAGCCTGTCCTTCCATTTCCGGAGGAGGACCTGGCGGTCGAGTTGCCTCTGCCGCCCGGCCTCCTCCGGCTCTGGCTCCACCTCATCGGCTCGTGCTGCTGCGCTGCGGCGCCAGTACACCGCCGAGAGCACCTCCGCGTCCAGGTCCCACGGTGGGGTCCCGGCCAGGACGCACGCCGCCTCGCACGAGATGGTGCGGTATCCTCTCACCACCCTGATCGCCATGACCCGTTGCGCTTGGCGCAGGAGAGTCCTATTTTGGGCGCTCAGGGTGTCCGCCCAGATCGGGGCCCCGTAGAGGGCCATCGACCGCACCACCCCGGCGTACAACCGCCGGCATGCGACTGTCGGCCCGCCCAGGTTCGGCAGCAGCCAGCTCAGAGCTCCGGCCGCTCGCAACAACCTGGGGACCAACCGCCGGAAGTGCTCCCGGAAGTTCCAGCGGCTGTCGAGGACGACGCCCAGGTACCGCATCGTCGACTCGACAGCGATGGGGACGCCGCCGACCACCAGCTGGGATCCTGCGGGAGGGGCGCGTCGGGCTCCGCGGAAACACAGAGCCTCTGACTTTTCCAGCGCCACCTCCAGCCCCAGCTGGCGGATTCGGGCCACCACTTGGGCCACTCCGGCCGTCGCCAACAGGGCCGCCTCACGGTACGTGGCGCCGCAGGACGTGACGAGGGTGTCGTCGGCGTAACACGTTACGTCAACCCCCCGCAGATTGGTGCCCCGCAGCACCCAGTCGTAGCCGATGTTCCACAGGAGTGGCCCAAGAACCGATCCCTGTGGAACACCGCACGTCATGACCCGGCGGCCCCACCCGTCGCGCGTCGGGTACACCACTTCCCTCTCGGAGAAGTAGTCGAAGAGGAGACGACGCAGGTAGTCGGGCACGCGATGATAGCCCAGCGCCGCCCCTATACAGCCCCAGGGGAGGGTGTTAAAGGCGTTGGCGATGTCTAGAGACACCGCCAAGACGTACTCTCCCCGGGACACCGCCTCCTCCGAGAGGTCCCTCACACGCGCGATGGCGTCGACCGTCGACCAGCCTCGGCGGAAACCAAACTGCCGGTCGCTCAGCCCCGGCCCAACCCGTTCGAGGTGCTCGACGAGGCGCGCGGAAATAATCCGCTCGAAGAGCTTGCTCACCTCGTCGAGCAACACTATGGGCCGGTATGACGAAGGCGAGTCCGCCGGGCGACCCTCCTTGCGCAGCAACACGAGCCTGCCGACCTTCCACTTCCTCGGAAAGCGACCACTCCGCATACAGGAGTCGAAGAGCTCGACCACCCTGGGCCCGAGGGCCTCCAAGGCGAGCACCCACACCTTGCCAGGTACCCCGTCGGGCCCCGGTGTTGTGCTCTTGGCGCGGAGCCGCTGGACCGCGGCCTCCAGCTCCTCCTGGGACACCTCGGGTATCGAGGCCCCCGAGCCCTCCGACGCTGCAGCCGCCATAGGTGGAGGCGCCGAGTCGGCCCTCTCTGGGAAGAGAGTGGCGACGACGTTGGCAACCAACTCTGGTTGGAGACTCCGGGTCAGCGGAGGGGCCCAGGGGCGCAGCCGACCACGCACCGTCTTGTACGGGCGCCCCCAGGGATCTCTATTCAGAGTCTCCAACCACTCTCCCCACGACTCGGACTTTGCCTCCCGTATGGCGATCTGCAATGAGATGCATCTCTCCCTGTATGCGGCGTAGAGGCGGCTTTCCTCGGCGTCCACCCGTCTTCGCCGCCTTCTGTAGTGGGTGTACTGGCGTCTGGCAGCAACGCACGCTTCGCGAAGCCGGCGCATGTTCGCCGACCACCAGTACACCCATCTGCGGGGCGGGAGCGGTCTGGCGCGCGACATACCGGCGTCGCACACCTGCACCATCGACTCGCTCAACCGCTCCGCTCGCCCGTCCACGTCGGCCTCCGGGCCTTCCGGCGCCGGCTGCCAAGCCTGGACGATGGACGCCTCGACGATGACGTCACCGTCCATGGTCTTGAGGGCCCAGCGCGGTCCTTCCCCGCGCGGGGGTCGGCTCTGTGGGGCTCCATGGTTAGCGGAGACCTCGAACCGGATATACCGATGGTCCGAGAGCGTCTCCGCCTCCTCGAGCACCCTCCAGTTTCGGACACGGCGCGCAAGACACGGGGTCGCGAACGTGAGGTCCACGATGGATCCCCCGTTGTGCCGCACGCACGTGTTTACCGACCCCCGGTTTAGAAGAACTAAGCCCGACGTCACCATTTTTCACTTGCTTTCAACAAAATCTATCAATATTACATAATTTTGGTTTTTTCCTTGCATGGTGCGAAATACCCTATTATACAACTTTTGAATTATTTCTATATTACGTCCATTACAATAATGACAGTTCGCATTTTCAACATCCGTGTTCCTCTCTTCCTCTGCTTGGCTAGTCCTAGCTCTTGTGTGTGAAGGCTGTAACATCAGCCATCTGAAACAACTGCTTACGAGCTCCAAACTCCGTCTTACACTACACCAAATAAGTTACAAACAAGCAAGTCATTAACAAACATTAATGATTCCAAACAACATATTATTTTAGGCAGTTTACTTAAACTGTATACCAAGTAAGTGATATTGATCTAAGTATGTCAAACGATTGTTTGTACATATACTGCTGTAATTAATTCAGTATTGTCATTAGTAGTAAAGCTTCTTTGGTGATTGAATTATTGTAATGTGGTTGTATCAATATTGTAATTGAGGACTTAAAACAGTTTAGAAGAAATAGTAAATGTCAGTAACCCATTAATGACCCACTACAGGGTCGGGTCTCCTCTCACAATGAGAGGGATGTAGGCCTTAGTCCACCACGCTGGCCTACTGCGGGTTGGTGGCCTTCACATACCTTTGAGAACATTTTTTTTGTGAACTCTCAGGCATGCAGGTTTCCTCACGATGTTTTCCTTCACCGTAACAGCAGGTGA
Organism: Erynnis tages; assembly: GCA_905147235.1. Classification (NCBI taxonomy): domain Eukaryota; kingdom Metazoa; phylum Arthropoda; class Insecta; order Lepidoptera; family Hesperiidae; genus Erynnis; species Erynnis tages. The sequence goes on along the minus strand of LR990095.1, from coordinate 6,462,348 downwards.
TATTTAATTTTATGAATCGCACATAACTTTTTTACAAAGTCATTGGTGCGTGCCACTGGGATTCGAACCCGGACCCCTCGATTCGAGGTCGAATTCTAAGCCACTGGGCTATCACCGCCCATAGTAAATAGCGTGTTGATAATTATTGCAAACATTTATTTAATAGCATAGGCAAAAGGACTACGGAGTCTGTACTACAGGCCGCCCTCCACCAGGTGGACTGATGGCCTGAAGAAGACAGCGGGAAACCGGTGGATTCAAAGGGCCCAGTACCGTAGACTGGCGTCAATTAGGGGAGGCCCGTATCCAGCAGCGGTCTATGAAGCGCTGAAAAAAAGAAAAAGGAATCTGGAAAAATATACTACATTCCATGTCGATAGAAGAAGGTGGTTAAATCGTCGAACCAATTGTCAAAAAACCAAAAAAATCAAATTTTATGTGATCAGATCTATAGATATACTAGTTACAGTATATCTATAGATCTATATATACAGTATATCTACATATCTAATACTAAAGCATTACATTGTCATTCTTTACCTTTGATAAGTGTGCCATCGTGTATTTTCCGAACGAATTTCAATTTCTTTATGAAATTGCAAAGATTTCGTTCTTTTGTCATTGAAAGATTTCTTTATATTGATATACAGGTTTACCTTATAAAAAGTATTAAAAAGCAGCCATGCGTACATTGAAAATCTCCATATTCTTAGCCTTTATTAACAAATTTATTATATTTTAATCAGTTCAAATCACCCATAAAATACGCCTACATACTTATCTGTAATCGATTCTGGAGGGTCTGGTCTCCTCTCACAATGAGAAGGATGTAGCCCTTAGTCCACCACGCTGGCTTAGTTCACAAACTTTGTGAGCTATGTCGATTACTTCGTTCTACTATCGATTTCGTCATTTCTGACTGTCACGTAGAGAAATAGTTACTGTTATTACTTTTCGGAAATCCCCAATCAACTTATATCAATTCTACTTAATTGAGCGAATCCAAAATAGAACAATCGACTGTTCAAAGACCTTGCGTGATAAGTGGAGTGTCCGGTTATATAAAGGTTACGGCAAAATGGAGACATTTCCGGACAACTTCCCCGTTTTTATTGCATCCAATTAGAACTAGCAATAGGCGGAAAGGTTTATGAACATTCGTGATAGCAAAGGTAACCTTGTGCGATACGTAAATCTATGAGTAACTTAGCCTTTGGAAGCACAGGTGTACCCTAATAGGGTGAGGCCTTTATGCTTTGTAAGTATAGTAAATGAAAAAAATTAAAGTGGCAAAGGGCTGGCCACATCGTTCGCAGGACTGACAACCGATGGGGTAAAAAGGTCCTCGAATGGCGACCACGTTTAGATAAAGCACAGGCCGCCCTCCGACCAGGTGGACTGACGATCTGTAGAAGACAGCGGAATTTGACAAATTTTTATTTCAAAGACTTGCCTACATACTCGTAAAGTTCGCAGAAAAGGTAACCATTACATTTATATTCAGGAAAACATTTTCCCCCCACTCACATTAAACATTTTAAAAAAGTTTTGCATCAAACGTGACAAATCTTGAAAGCTCTTGCTGCATGCGGAATGAGTATTCCGACACGGTAAACCCCTTGTTTTACCTTAAGCGACTAACGAATGGCAAGATATTGCCAGTGTTCACTTGTAAAAATAAATTTACCTTAGGCGACTAACATAGGTACTGTCTGACTGTTCACTACACAAATTTTACAAAAATAAAATTTGAAGAGACACAAAAAGTGTTAGTGGCGAATTACATTTTCAATTTTCCACTTAAACTTGAGTAGATCTCAAGCGACCGAAAAAATTGAGCAAATTCGGGCGCGGTCAGTACCTTGATGGGTGACCGCTAGTGGCGAATTAAATGCACGCTTCCGTGCTTCGAATGGCAAGTTAAACCGTTAATCCCGGTTGTTATTGATAAAATAACAGTCTTTAAATCTTACCGGAGGCCCTGCAGCCCAGTCCCTTAGCAAATTGTAGCTGATCGTTTATTCGTTGCCAGTGAGACACGTCCTATAAGTTTTTACTCTCAAAGTATTAATAATATGATTTGAAATTCCGTATGTAAGTCGGTAACGGTTTACGAGTAAGATCGAATCGGACATTTTCAAACTAGTTCTAGTGTTCAAACTTATGTTACCTTTACCTACTCGTAGTTGGAGGATTACAAATTGGATCAAAGTTTCTGGTGTTCAGTTTAGTTTTACTTTCCAAATATTTTATTCGATGTAGGAGCAAGTAGATAAGTATAAGAAAAAATCAAAGTTCACACGCTTTTATTCATTATCAGTTACAATTTGTGCATACTTATTGAACGTCATACATATTGTATTATCTTATATAAGATTATTAAAAATATGTGTTTTCTCGTATATTTCAAAGTGAATTGTGTTACGGCCAAGGGCAGCCTCCGGTCGTCTGGCGGGGGCATCTGGCCGCGTGCCAGACATGAGTGCTTTATCTCACAGCTTGAAGCACATTTATTAAGCCACATATTTATATACAGACACAATATACTTAAATATATTATTAATAATATTATACGACGATTAAAATAAAATTCCAACAGAAATTCAATTTCCTTTTCATAAACTCAAACGAACGATCAAATCAGTCCTGTACCGAAAGGCCTATCTTGAAACTAAGGACTACGCGTGCCAGACATGAGTGCTTGTCTCAGAGCTTGAAACATATTTATAAAGCCACATGTTTATACATATACAGATTAAATATAAAGTATAAATAAAAGAGATAAATTCAATTCGCTTAAAAGATAATTATCATGTCGCCGCGTGCACAACGCCTCGCTCAGTTTGGAAGCGGGTTCATACGAATCCAACTCGTGCGTATACGTACGTTCACCCACGAACAATCCCGACCATAGCAATACTAAGGGAGCGCTCACACGGTGTGCGTGTTAGTTATACGTCAACTTAGGCGCGCACAGTGTGAGCTCTCCTTTAGTATTCCTTTCCCGACGTTGCTTGGCTCTTTCGGTCGCTTGCTATGTTCTCAATAGCAGGGTGTTCCTACAATTACTACGCAATTATAATCGAAAAGGAAAATAAATTAATCGCCGAAATTCCCAATTAATGTTTTTGCAGCAAATGACATTAAATCCAGCTTTAATTTACAGTCGGTGCCCGAAATAATGTTTTAACTGCCGGATTGTCGGAAAATCTCGATATGGTTTAACGAATCTGAAATTCGGCAATGTTTTTACTATATCATTAATTCGGGGCGCTCGGATGCAGTCGAATGAAACAGTTACTTGTACAAAATATGTTTAAATAATAAATTAATTGTTTATTTTTTGTCATTCAAGTTTTTATCAATGAAAATCTATCCTTTTTTCTTGTTATAACATTCAATATCACCTGCTGTGAAGGAAATCGTGAAGAATTCTGTATGCCTGACTTTTTTCCAAGGCATGTCAAGTCCAACAACAATCCATGCGGGTTGCAGTAGGCCAGCGTGGTGGACTAAGGCCTACATCCTTCTCATTGTGAGAGGAGACGCGGCCCTGCACTGAGTCATTGTCATCATCCAATTACAAATGTCGTCTTGTCGGGGTCGCCAGTTTCGTAAAGGGGGATCTCCCACCAGACGGCCTGCGGCCTTGCTCCGATTACATCATGTCGGAGTTTTGTATATATGCTAGTGATGTAGAAAACTTCTATAGCGTGATTCAGGATACCCGTGGCGCCATCTCTCGACCGGTGGCGGAAGTCGCCACAATGGGTTATGGACAAGTTTTAAATTTGCGTTAGTAAACACGCACTATTTGTGATAATGATTAAAAGGATACGATGTGAATTAATTGTACCTTCTTTATATTTAGGTACCTACAGATATTATGTCTATCTATCCAACTTGACTTTTATCAGATTCGCTTATATTATGTAGGTACCCATCCATTCGTATTGTAACAAACCCTTTCGACTAATGACGCGTTATGTTTTGCGTCGGTCAATGAGCATAAAAACAGCGTGAGTGAACCCGTCGACTGACATGAAAGAATTCCAGTTTTCTCGTCGTAACATATATTTTATTTATTCATTGGCACGTCACTGTTGCGCGTATTGCCCTGCTGTTGGAGTAGATCGCAAGCGATCGAACAAGTTAAGCAACGTCGGGCGCGGTCGGTACCTGGATGGGTGACCGCTAGTGGCGAATTCATGCGCGCTTCCGTGCTGGGAACGAACCCAGACCTCTTGAATCAGGCTATTGATACATTGCCTAAGAGATCTATGTTTTAGCCACTAGGCCATTACCGTTTTTTTTCGCACTAAGTTATTGTTGTAAAGTTATATGAAAAGGAATAAATACATGAAATGTACTCGCATAAATCAATACACAGGTTAAAATGCTCGTAGTTACAAAGCTGAAACAATATATCAAACGAGCTCCCAACAAACGCGCCCTTTCAAGTAGATGCGTTACGTTTTGTTACGCTTCGAAGAACCAAGTCAACTTTAACAAGGATCAGGATTTTCGCGAATAAGGGGTGATAGCCCAGTGGCTTAGAATTCGACCTCGAATCGAGGGGTCCGGGTTCGAATCCCAGTGGCACGCACCAATGACTTTGTAAAAAAAGTTATGTGCGCTTTATAAAAATTAAATATCACCTGCTTTTACGGTGAAGGAAAACATCGTGAGGAAACCTGCATGCCTGAGAGTTCAGAAAAAAAAATGTTCTCAAAGGCATGTTCGTCCACCAACCCGCACTAGGCCAGCGTGGTGGACGGCGGCCTACATCCTTCTCATTGTGAGAGGAGACCCGACCCTGTAGTGGGTCATTAATGGGTTACTGACAAGGATTTTCGCCAGTGGCCTTGTCCTTATTGGCTGACATAACCGACCGAGCAACCAACACGACAAAAATTTAACACAGGCCCCTGTATTGAGCTATCCTGATCGAACATACTATCGAACACTAATACGCAACAAAATGTATGCACTGATTTGAAGTTGTCGTATGTGCGACTTTTTTTAAGATTTATAATTAACCCCATATTATTAAGAAACAAAGCAAAGGGTAGGCACTAATGTGAGGTAATTCCCCTTACAAATCGGATGGTTTCAGCTAACTCGTTGCGACAGCGCGCTCACTCAAGTCCACGCTCCATTTACCCACGATATAAGGCGCTAGGGCTGGTTGTGTGGAGAAAAATAGTATATTTTACTAGCTTTTGCCTGCGACTTCGCCCGCGTAGATTTTGGAACTCTGTTCGGAGAGGGATGAAAAGTATCCTATATTATGTCAATCCAGATTATAAACTACGTGTATACCAAATTTCATCCAAATCTCTTCAGCCGTTTCTGCGTGAAAGAGTAACAAACGTAAGAGTAAAAAATTGATGGTTTACAATTTATAAAGTAAAAAACTAGCTGACCCGACAAGCGTTGTTTTGCCGTATTATTTTTGGGGAATTTCTAGAAAATGAATTTGTAGAAGAAATATTGTTATGAGTGAAAGAGTTAAGTCATTAGTGCGTGTCACTGGGATTCGAACCCGGACCCCTTAATTCGATGTAGAATTAAGGGGACTGTATTAAATCCACTGGGCTATCGCCGATGACTATGCAATTCACTTTCGCTTCATATACAATAATAAAATTCACATCATTCGTCGTTTCCCATGGATGGGCAATGATGTTATTTCTCTTGCATTAACGCCGCTTGGAGCGACGCCAGAAAAGATATCTCTACCTCTCTACAATGCCTATTGAAGCTAGGAATAGCTCGGACATAGCTGCTAGTTGAATGACGGCTTTCAGTGTGGTTTAATTTTTTGTATTGTGACTAATGATGTGATAATCCTACTACTGGTATGAATGTGAAAGTTGTTACAAGAGAATGAAATTGGAGTGTCTGTTTGTAATATAAAAATAACCTGCATTTTTCTAATTGCCTATGTAATAATATATACGGTACCCACCTACATAATATACCAAAATAACCTCCTTTTTTGAATTCGATAATAACATTTTTTACAATTTTTGTCTGTCTGTCTGTTTCTTCCGGCTAATCTCTGGAACGGCTAAGTACACCGATTTTGACGAAGCTTTCAATGCGCGCATTCCCGCGTTACGCTCCGTGATGCGGGGCAGTGTGTTAATGACCTTAAAGCTAATAAAAGCGTAACAGCGTCTAATTAAACACAAAGTAGAACCGCTTTAAGTCTTCACTATAAAGCGAACTACAATAAAGCAAGCTAGAATGCAATGAACATTAGGTGCACTTAGCTACTAAATGTCTGCTGTGATCTCAGCAATCAAGATCTCATTGTCATTGCCACTAATTGTTCGCTTCTCTCTTTTGTAGCTTTAAAATGGTATTGTAAGAGACATTTCGTTTCGTTGAAAATCGGCTTACTTTTGCATCGTAAGGGTTATAGGTATTAAATTACATCTGATTTGAATGTGACGATAAATTGACGTCACAAAAACGGCGCGGAAAATCTATTTCAAAATCTATTTCTACACGATTTTCATTGACAAAATAAATTTATTCATGAAATGGCGTTCTGCTAAATTCCAATATGGAGCCAAAAGCCAAACCGAACTGATCCATTTAAGTCTTAATAGATTTGGCTGGCTTAAATTTTAAGCCGTTTCCTGCGGGACCTATCAAAGTGTCAATCGCTTAATCCTCCCGAAATTAATTTGTTGCGGATGTTTAAGGGATGGTCTGTCAATGCAGCTTTGCTGTGTTACCATTTTTTGTATAGTTTAAGCGCTTAGCCCCGCTGCTTGAGTACATCGCATGCGATCGAAAAAGTTAAGCAACGTCGGGTGCGGTCAGTACCCGGATGGGTGATCGTTAGTGGCAAATGTACTTAAGCTTTAGGGCACACGTAGGGCGTGTCGAAAAGATAACAGTTGTTAAAACTCGTTGGAGGACCTGTGGTTAGTTTGAAAACATCGTATACGGGTTGGCAACAGCGTAATCCCTGGACTAGTGGACTATGCTCCAGGTCTCTTCCTGTTGTGGGAATGGGGATTTTTCCCATGAAGAAGGGTCAGTCCCCACATTCAGAACCGAGCCTAGGATCTCCTGCTCAGTAGTATCATATGCTCTACAAAATCTTAACTTACCTATACTCGTGCAAATAAACGTTTACGATTTTGACATAATTATTTCGATAAGAACCGGAAGTTTGTAAGCACTAACACAAAAAGCTTTCAAACTACGACCATTTAAGCTGCCCCGGCGGGACCAATGAAAGTTGTCAATCGACTAATCTATTTTCCCTTTCCAACTTATCGCTGAGGGACTGAAGTTTAAATATTGGCTGGAGGAAAATAAAAGGTGGACATAAGTCATTTTGGTTTTACTAACTTTTGTTGCTAAAGCAAGAATGATATTTGTTTGATATTATGTTACTAAAGAAAAATGGGTTTTAATAACAGATCATAAATATAGAATTACAGTTCAGAGTCACCTTTAGCCTATCTATAATGTAGATCTGGAGAAAAAAGCGGGCGGAAAAAAACTCCAAAGAAGCTTTTCCAATCAAATATAAAAATTATCTTATACTTATATGCTTATGCCGTGACAGTTATCGCTAAAATACTACAAAAATTATAAGTATACCTATTATCATGGTGATTAATTATACAATATATTATTCAGAAGGAATATAATCCAAAACCAATGAATCCTATTACTCGTACCAATACCCATCAGCGTAATGCAAAAACTCTATTAAGTAAGACCTTATAAATTTCATTTCGACAGTAGCAATATGCGTAGAACGAAACGCCTATAAATCAAGACATACTTACTATCTCGAAGGCTGACTCAATCCCCCAAATAAAGGAAAAGTATTTATTTCTAGCAAAATTCCCTTCGAATTCACGGAGGTCGATTACGAGCGACTTAGTCGATTACTTAAAAGCTGGGCAGTAAGGACTTGTTACAGTAGAAAGCTGCCAGCGAATAGTTAAAACGTTTCCCCTAATGATAGTTTATCAAAGAGAGGTATTTTCAAAAAAAAATACACTCGAGTTAAACAAGTGAAGTGTAGGTAGGTATTTTTGTTATACATTTTTACCCATCTGCAAAAGTAATAGCAAATATGCTTCCGATTCTTTGGCAAACACGCCGTCAAAAATACTTATATCAAATTGTGTTCATTACTGATTCACACCAAACGACTCGTGATTTAATTTGGAAAGAGGAAACTCGACACTTGAAAAGGGAATCTATTCAGTGAAAATAATTTCGCCGCTCAAGGAAAACACGGGCCCAAATTATCGTAAGATCGGTCGGGAAATCGGGAAATTATGAACGATTTTAATATTTGCTATATATATAAAGATTATTTACGTGACACTTCACTTGGGCACGTTTTAGCATTTCTTTTGTATTTAATTTTTTGCATAATATTTGACTAATACACCACTGTGCAAATATTGACAAATAAAGCGTTCACACATAATAAATACACATACGGTTGAGAGTGAAAGGAAATGTCAGTGTTGCGTCAAAAACTGACAAGTGTCAATAACGCAAATATTTTGTCAAGCTGTGGCTATCGCTTATTAAATACATCGTATACGCAAATAGCCGAATAGCCAAGTCGAATAGCTAAGTAAAGTTCCTCCATAGATCTTGGAGTGGAAAAAAGAAAGATTTTATTATATTTGTACGGACCCCGCATTGGAACCGGTCGACGGGGTGCGCGGCGCGCGGCGTGGAGTACGAGCCGCGGCGTGGCGCGGTGCCGGCAACACTGCAGCGGGGCGACACTCGTCATCTGCACCGGCCACCGTTCACACCTACCTTGATATCTTCACCTCCTTATTAAATTGTTCGAAGTAGAACCGGCCTATTATTTCGTACAGTCCACTACTCTCCATACATTTTGGTCGATCGAGCCGGCATTTTGGTCCTTCTGGATCTCGCCGAAGAATTTTTTGGGAGCATCGTTGAAGAAACCTCCATCGGAGCACTTCAGTTGTGGTCTTCAGCTACCTCGGGGAGACTTCTTTATTCTTCACTCCACCGAAATCAAGCAACCGCACGCGCTCAAGCGATTACGCAGAGGTCATAGCAAGGGCACCACGTGGCGGACTTCGGACCGAACAAGATCGAGTCAGCAAAAAGGGAACCAAGAACTAAGTTTTGTGAGTCCGTTCCAATTATTCCTTGTATTATTTTTCCCGTCTTTTTACATTGCAAAACCTTAAAACAGTTTTATTTGAGTGAGTGCTCGTTTTCATCATAGCCTCCACATATTTTTTTTACCTCGAGTCCATTATTTTTACATCCATTTTAAAATAATCGAAGTGATTTTAAATATGATAGTCATTTAAAATTTATGTCTATCTTAAAATTTTTTGACAACCTTTATCTTCATTTTTGTTTCATCTATACAAATTTAATCGTCCTTTAATTGCATAGCTCCTTATTACATCATTCTTACCGAATAACGGTAATTAATAGGCTTATCGCTTATGCAATAGGATTAGTGTTTCTTAGAATTTATTGCACACCTGGCACGTGCGTCGCCGGCGCATCCTTTGTTCTCGGTCAAGGTTAATGACCCTCGCTTATCTGTTTGAGATCTTTTATTGCCTACTTGCTAACATCTGTTTACGCATTTTATTCATTTAATCTCTTAATTACCTATTCACTTTTTTTCATTATGGCCGAAGAGAAAATTGAAAAATTAATTAAAAGGCGCAGTTGTATGAAATCTAAGCTTACTATTTTCAATAATTATTTAAATACGCTTCCTAGCCATGACAAGCTCAGCCCTTCGCAAGCTATAGATTTAGAAAGTAGATTTGCCAAATTTGATGCCTTATACGGTGACTTCGATAAATTACAGTGCGACATCGAGGTGCTTTCGGAGGATCCCGACGACGAGATAAGGGAGCGTGAGCACTTTGAAAATCACTACTTTATGTTGGTGTCGTCAGCGCGCACTCTGCTCAGCACGCACTCCGGCCATCGGCGCACGCTGGAGGGCTCCGTGTCGGGCTTCGAGGACGCTCAGACAGGTGCTTTCAAATCCAATTGCGTTAGGTTGCCAAAAATAGATTTACCTGTTTTTCATGGTCACTATCAGCACTGGCTTGAGTTTAGGGATACATTTGTCTCTTTGATACATTCTAGACAAGACATCGATAGCATTAATAAATTGCATTATCTTCGTGCTTCTCTTAAAGGCAGCGCTTTGCTTGTAATTGACAATTTAGATTTCAAGGCTGAGAATTATGAGTCGGCTTGGAATTTATTGTGCAGTAGGTATGATAACAAAAGATTGCTTGTTAATAACCACGTTAGGGAACTTTTTAACGTAGAACCCATGCGTGGTGAATCATGTTCTTCCATCCGTCGTATTATAGATGTCACTAATAAAAATCTTCGAGCGTTATCGACTTTAGATCAGCCGACAGAGTATTGGGACACGCTTATAATTCACATGATGTCTGAAAAACTTGATAATGTGACTCATAGGGTGTGGGAAGAGCATAGAAATACTCTGACAGATCCTCCCTCTCTTAATATTTTTATTTCATTTCTTAGTAGTAGGGCAGATTTGTTGGAGACAATACAAGAAAGTAAAAATAAAACATATAATAAAGAATCTTATAAATCTAATGCAAACTTACTTATAGCAACTAATAACAATAAAAACTATAATCAAAATAAATTTAAAAATAGTATTAATTATATTAAAAAACCATTTTTGTGTCCGATGTGCAATCAAAATCATTTTCTTTTTAACTGTGATTCATTCAAGCAACTTTCTATTGAAAATCGTTTACAAAAGGCCAAAGAATGTAAGGTCTGTCTTAATTGTTTACGAACGGGCCACTCAGAAAACCATTGCAAGCTTTCATCTTGTAAATATTGCAAGAAAAGGCATAACACTTTGCTTCACTTGCACGAAACGCAAAAAATTGAACCTGCCATCCCTTCATCTAGCGACGTTAACCATTTAGCTAATTTAAATAGTTCACAGCAGTTAGCTACTCCTCCGCATGTTTTGCTTTCCACAGCGATCGTGAAGGTGCTCGATAGCGCGGGCGACGTGCATTCCGCGCGGCTGCTGCTCGACAATGGCAGCACAGCCAACTTCGTTACTCAGTCGCTGTGCGGTAAGCTTGGTTTGTCGCGACGCAGTGCTAGCTCCACGGTGACAGGTATCAATGACAATATTTCTCACATATCGCAGTCTTGCAGTCTTACTATCAAATCGTCTTATAACGATTATAGTTGTACCATTGACTGTCTCATTTTACCTACTATAACTAAAACAGTTCCTTCGTCGTTCATCAATATAGACAATATTCCTCTTCCTATGGGAATAAGTCTAGCTGACCCTTCTTTCAATGTCCCATCAGTCATTGACATCTTAGTTGGGGCAGATGTCTTCTGGTCAGTCTTATGTAGCAATTCCATAGACTTAGGTAAAAACCAACCTAAGCTATACGAGACAAAACTTGGTTGGCTGGTATCTGGGTATGTCGCCCGTCCAAAGTCAAGTCCCTCGTCTTCTCATTGTCATTTTTTAAACGAGGAAACTAATCCAGACTTATCTCGTTTCTGGGAACTGGATACAGTTGCACCCATATATTCCTTATCTCCTGAAGAACGCGCTTGTGAAGAGAGCTTCTTAAAAAATACGACACGTAAAGGTGATGGTCGTTTTGTCGTTACAATTCCATTAAAAGAAGATCCTTCCGTCTTAGGCGACTCATATCAAATGGCAAAATGTCGTTTTTTGTCACTGGAACGCAAATTTCTTCGCGACCCAGACTTTAAAGACAAATACTTAGAGTTCATGCATGAATATGAACGTCTTGGTCATATGACCCTAAATTCTTTCAATAAATCAGCATCTTATAGTTCTTCTGATCGTGTTAACTATTTTTTACCTCACCACGGTGTCATAAAGGAATCGAGTCTTACTACAAAGCTTCGCACAGTCTTTGACGCATCAGCTACCTCTTCTTCGGGATTGTCGTTGAACGACATCCAAATGGTAGGTCCTACTGTGCAGGAAGATCTTTTTTCAATATTACTTCGTTTCCGTCAGCACAAATACGTTGTTACTGGTGACGTAGAAAAAATGTACAGAGCTATTGAAATTAATCCTTCTCAACGCTCTTTACAACAAATAATTTTTCGTTATGATCCTTCAGAACCCTTAAAGACCTACACTCTTAATACAGTGACGTATGGTACGGCGTCAGCACCGTATCTTGCCACTAAGTGTTTGGTTAGCTTGGCGTCCACTGCAGTGGATAGCAAAGTCAAAGAGTCGATTCAACGAGATTTTTATGTTGACGATTACTTGAGTGGTTCATCGACTATCAACGAAACAGTACGTTTATGCAAAGGGGTCATAGATACATTAAAGACAGCAAAATTTAACTTAAGAAAATTTCAATCAAATAGTAAAGAAATTCTTAATCAAATATCCCCATGTTCTAAATCCAATAATATTTTTGATATTTCAAATACCACTAATCATATTTGTTCTAAAACTTTGGGTTTGAATTGGATTTGTGATTTAGACGTATTTTCGTTTGCAATTAATATTCAATTAAACAAAAAAGTCACAAAGCGTCACATACTATCAGTTGTAAGCCAAATTTTTGACCCATTAGGTCTCGTAGGTCCATGTATTGTAGAGGCAAAATTAATTTTACAGAAACTTTGGATAGATAAATGTACATGGGATGAAGAAGTATCGCAACCAATCAAAGAAATGTGGTTTTCTTTTGCTGACACATTATCTCTTCTTAACCAATTAAAAATTCCTCGTTGGGTTCTCGCAGATAAATCCATAATTCATGAAATTCATATATTTTCAGATTCTTCTGAACGAATTTATGGTTGCTGCATTTACATTCGTTCCATATGTCAGTCAGGCTCAGTCAAGGTACAACTACTTACTTCTAAGAGTAGGGTAGCGCCTCTTAAGCCAACGACGATTCCACGTCTTGAGCTCTGTGGAGCTTTGTTGGCGGCAAGGCTTTACACTAAGGTAAAAGCCTCTCTAACCCTACCTATTCAAAAAAGTAGATTCTGGTGTGACTCAACAATTGTGTTAGGTTGGTTAAGTACTCCAACGAATCATTTAAAAGTTTTTATTCGTAATCGTGTTCATGAAATTCAAGAAAGCACAAAGGGTCACACGTGGAGCTATGTACCGTCGAAGGACAACCCGGCCGATTTGATTTCGCGGGGGGTGAAGGCTGATCGCATCAGTTCTTCTTCCTTGTGGTGGTCAGGGGCTAACTTTCTTACACAGAGTGAGTCCGAGTGGCCACGAATGCCCAACGTTAATGTGGACCTACCGGAAACGATTAATTGTTCATTGGCACTTAATAATACTGACAATGATTTAATAAGTGATTTAATTAATAAAAAATCAAAATTAACATATTTACAAAACACAATCGCATATTTACAAAGATTTATCAACAATTGCAAAAATAAAAGTAATAAATTAACAGGTCACCTTTCTGTTAAAGAACTTCAAAATTCATTAAATCTTATAATCCTTAAATCACAATTAGAAATGTTTCCCGACGAATACATGATTTTAAAAGATGGGAAACCCTTATCCAAGAAAAATAGATTAATTGCTTATACTCCATTTTTAGATTCAAATAATATTATCAGAGTAGGTGGAAGGCTTCATAATTCTCCATATAGTTATGATACCAAGCATCCAATCTTGTTATGCAGCAAGCATCATTTTACGAAAATCCTTTTTGAACATTTTCACCTTAAACATTTACATGCTCCACCACAACTTTTATTGGGTATCATCAAACAAACTTACTGGCCGTTAGGTGGTAAGAATCTGTCTAAAAAAATTGTAAATAAATGCATACGATGTTTCAGATATAAAACCGATACAGTTCAGCCTATAATGGGACAGCTACCTACATCACGGACTCATCTAGAGTTTCCCTTCCTTCACTGTAGTGTCGATTATGCAGGTCCAGTGCTGATAGCAGATAAAAAAGGTAGAGGTTGCAAACTTTTAAAGTCTTTTTTGGCAATCTTTATTTGCAATTCGATTAAAGCCTGTCATATCGAACTCGTTACGGCGCTCTCGAGTGAAGCGTACATGGCTGCATTAAAACGCTTTATCTCGCGCAGAGGGAAACCCCAAAGCATCACGTCCGATAATGGGACTAACTTCGTCGGAGCATCCAATGAACTTTCTAGACTTCTTGTTCATTCTGATATCGAAGGTCAAGTAGCGCAGGAAGGCATTGAATTTAAATTCGTGCCTGCTTATTCTCCTCACTTCAATGGTTTAGCTGAAGCAGCTGTCCGCTCCACTAAACACCACCTTAAGCGTATCCTTAATTTAACTTATCTTACATATGAAGAAATGTCTACTTGCCTCACTCAAATAGAAGCTATTTTGAATTCTCGTCCCATTACACCCTTTTCCTCCGATGCTTCCGACCTATCCGCTCTTACTCCGGCTCACTTCCTGATTGGACGGCCACTTACTTCTGTGCCGCAGCTACCATTGCCAGACAAAACCATATCGCACATCGAACGATTTAAACGAATCGAAGTTATTAAGCAGCACTTCTGGAATCGATTCTCGTTGGAATACATTGGTTTGTTGCAGCAGAAGACCAAATGGCGTACCTCATACAAAGAGCTGAAAATTGGCGCGCTTGTTCTTATAAAGGAAAAATCTCTTCCCCCTCTATTATGGTCTCTTGGAAGGGTCACACAACTGTATCCTGGCAGCGACGGCGTCTCTAGAGTCGCGGAATTAAAGACCAAAGGGGGGACCATAAGAAGAGCATTTAATAATGTTTGTCCCCTTCCAGATTTTTGAAGTCTTTCTACACTTCAACCCGGGGAGCATGTACGGACCCCGCATTGGAACCGGTCGACGGGGTGCGCGGCGCGCGGCGTGGAGTACGAGCCGCGGCGTGGCGCGGTGCCGGCAACACTGCAGCGGGGCGACACTCGCCATCTGCACCGGCCACCGTTCACACCTACCTTGCTATTATAATATTCACTTCCTCATTAAATTGTTCGACGTAGAACCGGCCTATTATTCGTACAGTCCACTATTCTCCATACAATATTATTTTATTTTATCATCTTTATTTTTTCGCTTTGTAGGAAAAGCCTCATTTGAGACCTTTGAGACACGTTTTATTGCAGTTAATTGTATTATAAGATTCTATCTCGACCATTTTTTACGTTCCGGTGTAAGCGGATTTCTTTCCCTCCGCAATTAAAAGCAATAAAAATAAATTAAAGAACTCTTAGAGATTATTATAATCTGTCGTATAAATCTTCCTTAGTTAAAAATTTACTGAAGAATCATTCGGATTTGATCGCTTTATTAATAGAAGAAATTTACTTTCGCCCGTAAACGTTCTTCGGATAAAATTTATTTTTTGAGTTTATTTATAGTAAAACTTGCTTTGAATTACAAGTTAAAGGATATTTCAGAAATCAACAAGTTGAGAAGTACCTACTAATGCCTCACAAAGTCACAATTTGCCGTAAGCAGGTTATTCGTATTTATCATGTCATAAATGTTAAAAATCAGTAAATTTATGTATTTAAATCAAACACTTGTTGTTTATTTCACAATAAAAATAAACTAATATCACAATTCATAAACCACAATAGACCATATTATTATTTCCGACATGATTTTATAGATCAGTTAGCTCATAATATGCATTAGTGTAATCTGACGCTTACAATAGGCATGATGACTAATTCTCAAAATCTCTTCTATGATATTCAAAATTTTCTATTATGTCTAAAATATATTATCATATTTCTGTAGAAAATTAAGGTTTTTGTGCAATAAAAGTACATTTAACTTTTAAGTTTCAAATTCATTCCAAAACGCTCGCCGGTGTCATGGCGTCTGTCATTGCGTTATGGCTCAGTAAAAAATGCAAAGATCGCATATACGCTTAAACGAAACCAACTGACGTCTACTGAGACGTGACGTAAATTGACGTAATTCGATCTGATGGGTGTTTAAGCTATCATGGCGGATTGTTGTATTTTGTAGATTTATTTTAATAAATAAATTATTAATCTCGACATTAATAAGAGAATAAATTAAATACATGTTTCAAAATCTTTGAATCCTATTTCATTAGATCAGATAAATATTTTGGCGATACTTGATTACTGTCATCATGCCTATTCCTCAGGTTTCAGGAGCCTCCTTATTAGCTATCAAGTCCTGAAGTCCATCTTATTGTCCACAGATGGTGCGCTTCGTGCAGAGGTAGAATCGCGCGGGCGCGGCACCGAGCCGGCGTTCCTCGATGACTTGCACTCGACGCTGCCGCCTGCCGCGCCCGAACACTGGGACCACACCCTCATCCTCATACTCAAGGGCCTCGTGTTCCTCCTCATCATCCTCGGCGCGTTGTTCGGCAACGCCCTCGTCATCATATCGGTCCACAGGCACAGGAAGCTTCGCGTCCTCACCAACTATTACGTCGTCAGTCTCGCCGTCGCCGACATGCTCGTCGCTTTGTGCGCGATGACGTTCAATGCGAGCTCAGAACTGACGGAGACATGGCTGTTCGGACCGCGAGTCTGCGATGTATATAACTCCTTGGATGTTTACTTCTCCAGCGCGTCGATACTCCATCTGTGCTGCATATCGGTCGATAGGTACTACGCGATCGTCCGGCCGTTAGAATACCCAGTTACAATGACACACAGAACTGTTTGTTTCATGCTCGCGAACGTTTGGCTCTGGCCCGCGTTCATCAGTTTCGTCCCGATTTTCATGGGATGGTACACGACGGAACAGCATCGAGAGTACCGGAAGTTTCATCCCGATGTGTGCATCTTCAAAGCTAATATGGTGTACGCGATCATATCATCCAGCGTGTCGTTTTGGATACCAAGTTTGGTGATGATATCGATGTACTGTAAGATATTCAGAGAAGCGATTCGTCAACGCGAGGCTTTGACAAGGACATCGTCGAACATTCTGTTGAATTCAGTTCACATGAAGCACACGTCGCATGCTGCTCATCATTCCCACTACCTGCACCCGGATAGACGACCGTCAGACATAAGTCCGAACTACAGCACCTTCACAGAAGTCGGCCCGGAAGAGACTGAGTTTGGGGAAGTTGTATTAGCGTTAGGGGACATATGTCCTAGTAAGGAAGCTAGTCCTAGGAAGTCGGTGAACGTGAGTTGTGACACAGCAAGCTCGGGCTACTGTTCTGGAGGCTCGAACAAGAGATCGTCCAGTGGACAACCGCCGAGTGGGTGGAGGCCTAGCTGTACTTCAGCGATCGCGTCAAGAGACTTGGCTAAGGCAGCTACAGAACTAAACGCGCAAGGTAATTATTGATTCTATTTCTTACAATTTTCAACATCCTTATTTAAATCTGCAAGATATAAAAATCGGTCATATTGTGGTTATGGGAAAGGTGATTGATGGAAAGAAAAATTTATTATTATTTTAATTTAAATTATTATTAACTAGCTGACCCGGCAGGCTTCGCTTTGCCAATTAATTTGACTAATATCAAAAGCTTTTTGAAACACAGTCAACTTTCCACCACCAAGTCCATCGCGAAAACCAAACAACTTTAACACGTTAGTTACAACGAAAAATATTTGGATAAGGATTTAAGCAAAAGTATGAATAACAGAAGTAACAGATAGCCCAGTGGCTTAGAATTCGACCTTGAATCGAGGGATCCGGGTTCGCAAAAATAAATATCACCTGCTGTTACGGTGAAAGAAAACATCGTGAGGAAACCTGCATGCCTGAGATTTCACAAAAACAAATATCCTCAAAGGTATGTGAAGTCCACCAACCCGCAGTAGGCCAGCGTAGTGGACTAAGACCTACATCCTTCTCATTGTACATTGATCCGACCCTGTAGTGGGTCTTTACTGACTTGAATAACATGGTCTAATTCTGGTCGGTATTTCTATTAACTTTTAAACTGTAAAAAGTAGTTGTTGTGACATAATGATAATAGTTGGACATAATTATGGTATCGCGAAGTTTTTTGTGAATAGGTATTGATATAATTATGTTCTTTAATATTGTACCACATACTTTTGTTCTATCATCGATAGTTTCCGCAGCGCTTGCGACGAAAGACGTTTTAGGGCACTTTTTTACACCTTGGGTTACGTTACTTAAGTTTTAATAAGGGTCCCTAATCTTTTCTAGCAATAAATATAGCCTATGTTACTCAGGGTGAATGTAGCTTTCCATGATGAAAGAATTTTTGAAATCGGCACAGTAGTTTTTGAGATTATTCATTACAAACATACACACACACACACCATAGTTTAATACATTTCGACGGACACTTTTTCACGTATACAGATGATCCTCCTTAGCTCTATCCTCCATGCTGCGTAGGGAGCCGACCGCGCGAATGAGCCGCGCGGCTACCTACCTATTTCATAGATGTGCCCGCCCCTCTCCTTATATCTTTTGAATAGAATATTGAATACAAAATAATTTATTTGGATAAGGATTAAGAAAAAGGTATGAATAACATGCACATTTCTATTTCTATGACTTATTCGTTCCTACCTGTCCCATAACACCACATCATTTTTATTAATTTAATTTTTATTTTCAAGTTTTTAGTTTTGTTGTTAGTAGATATACTTTTCATTCTATTGACTTTATTTTTTAATTTTCTCAGAATGAGCTCTATTCTACTAATCAAGCCCTTTCATTTGATACCCATATTGAAGCAGTTATGGAAAATATGTAATGCGCCACTTTGTTGCGGCGGCCATCTTGATTTTCATTTTTTATTGTGAGCTCTATTCTACTAATCAAGCCCTTTCATTTGATACCCATATTGAGGTAGTTGTGAAATACATAATTATGTAATCCGCCATTTTGTGGCGGCCCCCATCTTGGATTTTCATTTTTTTTTAGTGAGCTCTATACTACCAATCAAGCCCTTTCATTGGATACCCATATTGAGGTAGACGCGGAAAGAATATTTAACCCGCCATTTTGTTGCGGCGGCCATGCTGGATTTTCTCATTTTTCATACTGAGCTCTATTCTACCAATCAAGCTCTTTCATTTGATACCCATATTAAGGTAGTTGCGGAAAAAAATATGTAATCCGCCATTTTGTGTCGGTGGCCATCTTGGATTTTCATTTTTTTCATGGTGAGCTCTATTCTACCAATCAAGCCCTTTCATTTGATACCCATATTGAGGTAGGTGCGGAAAAAATATGTAACCCGCCATTTTGTAGCGGCGGCCATCTTGGATTTTCATTTTTTATAGTGAGCTCTATTCTACCAACCAAGCTCTTTTATTTGATACCCATATTAAGATAGTTGCGGAATAAATATGTAATCCGCCGTTTTGTGGCGGCGGCCATGTTGGTTCCAGCAAAAAGTGATACACTAATGAGTCCTCTTTTTATCCGCATCAATTTCATAGTCGTATATAAATAAAAGATGTAGATAAAATATTTAAATATACCATCATCTTTTCGTATATGAGTACGTCAAGTTCACAAAAGTCTCAATAGATGGCGTTGGTTCAGTATAACAACATTATTCCTGTAATTAACAACATACATTAATGATATTTACAAAATCACCTAATAGATGTCGCGACATTCATGTGTTAAAAAAATATTATGAATATGGAAATGGAAAAATTGTTTTTCTCTGGAATATCTGGATAAAATCATATCTTAAGTATCATAAAAAATTACTGATTGTAAATAACATGAAACCACATCATAGTTTTTGTGTTTAATTCGTGCAAAAACAAAGTAGATATTGATGAATGTTTGTTACTTTTTTACTTTTTTTCTGTAATCGATATCCAAATAAAAACTATCCTAAATGTTAGTCCAGGCTATAAGTTATGTCCATACCCAATTTCATCAAAATCCGTTCAGTAGATTTGTCGAGATCGGGTAACAAATTAACAGACAGACCGACAGACATTAATTCTGAAAACGCGATTTTTGGTTTTTGTTATCGTCCTTTATGCCAAATCAATTAGTCTTTTTAAAATATTTTGCATGTACAGATTTTACTTTTCTACGATTTTATTATATTATGTATGTATAGATAAATATCACCTGCTGTTACGGTGAAGGAAAACATCGTGAGGAAACCTGCATGCCTGAGAGTTCAGAAAAAAAAAAGTTCTCAAAGACATGTGAAGTCCACCAACCCGCACTAGGCCAGTGTGGTGGACTAAGGCCTACATCCTTCTCATTGTGAGAGCAGACCCGACCCTGTAGTGGGTCATTAATGGGTTACTGACAATCATCAATTATTTATTTATTCATCAGATAACATAGAATTTCATAACCTAAAAATCGCACACACACTGGTATTTTACGTTTATTACGAAGAGCTTTTGTGTCAAAAATATAAACATAAAATAGGTACCACTTTACTCTAAAACGCCACTCCTTCCTACATATTCGTAATTAAGAGAATAAAAATTGGCCGGATTATCTCTGACAGTTAACAAAAAGCTTGTTGCCAAAATTGGAACACCTTTGCTTTCGTTTATTTCACTACCACAGATACAAGTCTAAACAGATAACGCAAGTTAACCAAATCTGTATGAAGACCATTAGAGTCCTGCTTGTTTATTTACTGAGACAAACCGAGAACATTTCAGTGATGGGAATACTAAACCAACGCATCGCCGAAATAAAATAGCTTTTAGAAATGATAATATGAATTATTACATTAATTATAATTAATAACTATTTAATATAATTGAATAATTATTAATTATCATTTGAATCGATTCAAACTTCTCATAATAATTGACGAGTATCAAACAAGTCGATTTTCTTCAAGTTATTGGATTATAGCAATGATAAATCTGACGTCACACATAAACAACGGTGGAAGCGGACAAAATGTAAGGGAAATAATTAATTTGCGTGATCTGTTTAGTTCTAAATCTGTGTCAACACACGCCATCCATTAGCGAGTTCACGGCAGAAAATTTCACATCAACAAATCTGATCGAAGCCGGTCGTCTATCCGTCTATCTTTCATTAATTAAAAGGTTCCATCAAGCAAAGATTTAATGGAACGGATTTACAACGTGTTGGAATGAGATACGATCGGGTCCAGTTGGCTCATAAATACGTAAAGGAATTTAATTTTGAAATCGCTTTGACATATGACCAAAATGGTGAAGATACCATCCATCTTTCCCATAGCCGTTCCCATTCGTCCTCACTTTCAAGCGACTTTCGCCACTTGTCACAAGATGACGCCACCAGTGTCCTGAATCATGCTATTGAAATTTTCTACATCGCTAGCATATACTTCCTACCTACCTTTCTGCCCTTAGTTGTCCACTGCTGGACATGGACCTCCCCTAATCGACCCCACTCCCTCGGGTCCTAGGCCCTTTGAATTGGGATGTGGACTCAAGAATCAATAATTGAGATACTTTTATTGACTTGTCACAAACGAAACATGATGACATAGGCCGGGTTCTTGATACAAAATCTACGTGTTGTGTAACCCGACATACCACGACCTTAAGAACAAACTTATATTTTACCTTGAAAAACCAGTATTTTTATCAAAAGAACACTTCTTTTTCGTATCGCTGGGCAACACTAAAGTAATTGGGAATATTTGAAAGCAAAACACAATCTCACAGCTGGTGTTCAATTTGCATATTCCGTCCATCGCCGGCAATCGCTGGACTGGGTTCTGTTTGAACGGAAAATATTGGAGGAATGATATTGATTTTGAACGAAAACTTGTGATATTCTCCCTACACGCTAGTCAGAGCAATGCTGCAAGTAATCTGCCACTCTTCAGAGCTTTGTTTTCTGTCTATCTAGACAAAAAGCATATCAGAGAATCACTAGAATCTTCTCGTGATACTCTATAGATGACGTTTTTGCATCATGTGAGATAAAACAATCTTTTACTTCCTTTTTATATAATAAATAATTATGTAATTTCTTTGAAAATTCTTATCGCCTCGAAGTTTACGACATGGAGTGTTATTGTTTGATTATAAGTTTATTGTATCGTTTATTTTCTAAAGTAAGTTTATTTCTAGATTAAAAATAATTTAGGTATAGGTTAAAATTCCTTCATTCGTCAAAATTCCACCACGGATAACCTGAATCACGCTCTCAAAGTGTTCTACGTGGGTGTCGTATATTCAAAGATGACAAACTCTAAGATGACGTGATCGGAATACGGCCGCTTCCCGGGCATGACCAGATAGATAGCCTAATGGAAAATCTCTTGGCCAAAATAGTATCTAGAAAAAACTAAATTTAAAATATTTTACAATTTCTATAAACTCATCTTCTCCAACATTTCGCATTAGAAGAGACAATAAAAGGGGATATAACGGAACACTTTAAAAGTCGGTTATTTTTGAAAATACGACGGTCTCGCATCAATATTCAATTTGAATATTTCGGCCAATCAATCAATTTCGGCAATCATCGGACGCGGCATTGAATGGTGTTTTTCCGACAGAATGAAAATATTGGAAGCTGGCTCACACTGATTTTGCTGGAAACACGTTTCCGAAAAATGTTTTCAGATTCTTCACAATTTTTCACACACTGCCCCGCATCACGCAGCGTAGTGCGGGAATACGTGATCCAGCGTTATATGTAAGTATTACCATTTGCATAGAAAACACGCACAGTCCAACACACAGAACACGCATCTGCATGTACGCGCGTGGATGCGTCTTCTTTACAAATGGACGTACCCCCGCACTACGTTCCGTGATACGGGGCAGTGTGTGAATTGCTTTAATGACAAATATGTTGTATATGCAGCGGTGATAGCCCAGTGGCTTAGAATTCGACCTCGAATCGAGGGATCCGGGTTCGAATCCCAGTGGCACGCACCAATGACTTTGTAATAAAAGTTATGTGCGATTTATGAAATTAAATATCACCTGCTGTTACGGTGAAGGAAAACATCGTGAGGAAACCTGCATGCCTGAGACTTCACAAAAAAAATGTTCTCAAAGGCATACGAAGTCCACCAACCCGCAGTAGGCCAGCGTGGTGGACTAAGGCCTACATCCTTCTCATTGTGAGAGGAGACCCGACCCTGAAGTGGGTCATTAATGGGTACTGACATGTTGTAAATAAGGTAGTTTAGTTATTTAGAGCAATAATTACTTAAAAGTCGCTCAAAAAGTACTTCAGGTTAGTCACTGGCGAATTCGGAATGCAATTACGTCGAAAGCGTTCAGTTAGCGCAATATTTGCATACTAAACATTTGGTTCACAACAGCGTCTGTGTTCATACCTAAACTGTTTCAGTTCCGATAACGCATAGTTAGGAATCATTATGCGAGGATTTTGAGGATTAGTGGAGGTTTATAAGTTATAAGTTAAAAACTTTTATAAAAGAGCTTTTATTTTTTCGAGTTACTCTTAACAAACCCTTTCATTTGATACCCATATTGTAGAAATGCATGAAAAATAACTATTCCGACATCTTAAATGGACCGCCATATTGGATTTAGAATGACGTCACATCATATCGTGCATTGTCACCCAAACTAAACGTGTATACAAAATTTCAGCTCAATCGGTTGAAGATATCTACTTCAAAATGGAGTTCAAAGATGCCACCCGAACATACATTGCAAGTTAAATAAAAGCTCTTAAAATTGTATAGCTGCAACCCTTTCATGGCCCACTGTTGGCATGGGTCTCTCTCTCCCCACCTAGGAGAGGCCTAGAGGATGCTCCACCACGCTGCTCCAATGCGAATTGGTGGATAACTAGCTAGTGGTCAACTCGTGTCGGATGTTTTCTCCGACAAGGTTTAACGACTGCCATCAAATCGATAACAATCGAGACCGACGGCTTAACGTGCCCTCCGAAGTACGGAAGCGCGAAAGATTCGCCACTAGTGGTCACCCATCCAGGTACTGACTGCGCCCGACGTTGCTTAACTTTTCCGATCGCTTGCGATCTACTCAAGCAGCGGGGCTATGCGCGATTCAAAGGTGCGCATAAAAAGTGCTTTTGGTCGTGTATATTCTCCTGGAATCTTAAAGCTAAGCGGTCGACATATTAAATTTAACGCGTTAATACAAGCACAGTTGTAAAGAACAGCGCTGTTGGTTTTCAAAGTTAAATACGAGTACAAGTTACTGGAACGTAACATTTTAACTGCGGACTGAGAAGCTTTGTGTAAACTCGTTTACTTCCAACACATATTATTTTATAGTCAAAGCGATAATGAACACAAAGCACTTATTTGCTTTGCATATTCTAAAATCTCTGGTAGGTCGCCATGACTGAGGCGGAGCGATCGTGCTCCAATTAGTGTAACAGCTGGAGTTTTTGTATGCATACACGGATACAAATACAAATTATTTATTTGCCTGGTACAGTAATGATATTCCAATATATCCTACCTATAAAGGGCATGCAAAAATTATAGTAAATCTAATAATCGATCCAAACATTAAATATTTCATCCAAACATTTAATATTAGCTATTTAGAATACTTTGATAGCGTGATTCAGGATACTCGTAGCGCCATCTATTGACAAGTGGTGGAAGGTGCCACAGTAGACATGTGGTTTCGGAGAGCTCCACAGACTATTCCGAAATAGCAACCTGTTGTGTTTTTAACGGAAATGTGTGAATGGCCGAATCATTTTATTTTTTTCATAATATTGTTTAATATTTTTGAAGTTCCCTTCCTTCCTTACGGCCTTCCGTAGTTCACTTCTGTATCCTGGACGAACCCAACCCATCAATTTCTTGGTGTCTTCTCCGATCATTAGTACACTCTGAGGGAGGCGTATGACTTTTGCCAAGCCGTGGTCGCCATCTTTCCTCTCGGTTATTATCTTTGCACGAACATGAAAAACAAAATTAACAATTTCAAAATAGTTAATCCATTCAATTTCATTGCCGATGGCTTCGCATAATTTAGCAATAGGAGTAAAAAGCCGGAGGAAAAGCTCTCCATAATGAGACAAAGTCAACAAAGTTTTCACCGCCAGTTAGTTATCAAACTCTTGCATAAATAAACAGACCACCTGCTTTGCTGACGAATAAATTCGCAAACTATTGCAACGTAGTGAAAACTTTGAGCGTAACCCTGTAGTTCTTAACTTAGTTCACTGCGAACGAAACATGTAACACCTATAACTTATGTCCTTTAGTTCGCGCTGAAAACTTAGTTTAGTTTAAATATAGAATCTGCCATTAAATCGTAAGGTAACGTTCAAACTTGGAGTGTTGGAAGTGAAAAGAATGTTAAGACATACTGAGTTTCTTTTTAAATTATAATATGTATCTATGTATTAATTTTTCATGTATTTTCTGTAGGTGCTACACTACGAGCCGCAGGGAAGTCTTGGAGAGCGGAGCATAAGGCGGCCCGCACACTAGGCATCATCGTCGGAGCATTTCTCGTGTGCTGGCTACCGTTTTTTCTGTGGTAAATAATGTTATATTTTTAAATTTATAAACAAGTAAACATCAACAAACTTACAATTATAAGAATTGAAGAAACTCTAGATGCCGAGTATTTAAGGGACGTATACTCACTTCTCTGTAACATAAATGTTTACAGAAATAATGAAAAAATAGCTAATAAATAGCAAATGTAAGTAGTGTTGCTCCTAATTCGTGTAATGGTAATTACATTAGATAAATTAAAAGCAACATTTGCTACTTCTAAGTTATTTTTTTCATTATTTCTTTAAACATTTAAGGATTACCGTAGTTTAACCTGCGGTGATTTGGTTTGTCTTATAATTACTTAAGTAAAATACACGTTTGAAAACTTTAGTTCTACAAACGAATTTCGATTTGTAGTTTCAAAAAGTTTAAATACTACTATGCCAATCTTAACACTTTAAATGGTGGAACAGACAACAATTGTAAAATTACACATGTAAGCCGAGTACATGACAGCGACATTTTTCAAAACTCTTTCACACGCAACCGCGCAGTCTTAATTATTAAGTCTGCCTCATTTTTAAATTTTACTTTCATACTTGTACAATTTTCTGCTACAATCAGGTATAAAATATCTTTTTATTCCAAAAATTACACAGGTACGTAACAACAAACGTCTGTGGCGAGCCGTGCGACACGCCCGATGTAGTCGTCGGCGTGCTATTCTGGATCGGCTACTTCAATTCAGCGCTGAACCCGCTCATCTACGCGTACTTTAATCGCGACTTCCGAGACGCGTTCAAAAACACGCTCATGTGTGCGCTGCCTTGCTGCTTCAGCTGTTGGAAGGATACGGGAAACGCCCATTTTGTGTAACAGACTATAGACTGACGACTTTGGAAGTTCCGCTCTATTGACATCTATCACTACGTTACGCAGCCGACCACGTAAGGTAAAAGCCTGCTTTTAACCGACTCCATCTAGCCTGGTTTTGACAAAAGACAAGCTGAAAAAAAAATTAAAATTTAAACGTTTTATTTGGTCTAATATGAGTAAAACCGCTCAGTTTATACACCCATATATATTGTATGGAATTTTTTTATTTGCCGCGTCACGTACTGGTAGATGTGAATAGACCTTTAATCGTAATGTACAGTGTTAATGCAATATGTTAAGAGAGCGAGTGTACGCATTTTTTACAGCTGCGATGTTTTATTTGTTGTAGTCGAAAATAATATTAAGTGATAAGAATATTGCGGTTTTGAATCGTGAACATGTTATAATTTTTTTATATTTAACATTGAATCGCTGGTTGATGTATGGTTGCCGTCACGAGTGGTGAGCAGAACTTTCATTGGTCGGTTTGTCATTGACTGCGCTGCGGTGCACACGATTGGTTCGACAGTCGTCAGTTCGTCAGTGTGCGTCGTCTATTGGTCCAGCACGTTTTTTCGGCTGCTGTACATTGGCCGAAAGTATACAATATCCCTACCACCGATAATCTGTGCTCACGACTCACTACGGTTACTATAGTTACATCGCTAATAGAAAATGCACAGGGAAAGAATTTTAGTAAATTTTTACATTTCAGTTTTTTTGTCCATAAAGTATAACACATTTTTTTAAATACTTGTCGATTCTCGATATGAATTTTGGTATACAATTTATTTTTATCACAGAGTTTAAAATCTATAAAAATAGAATAAAAGATTCGACATTAATTTTTCAATAAATCCTTTCTTTAAAAATAGTTTTCTCTATTACTTGATGAGATATTTCTTCAATTTATAAAAAAAAATCTTTCTTATAATTTATTATTTCTTTTTTATCGACATTATACATTTTATGCTTTAAAGTTATCTTCTACCGCTATTTTTTTTATTTAAGAAATACACGTCAGTTTTTTTTTAATTATTAATACCTCATTCCTTCTATCTAACTTGATTTTAATTTCATAAATCTCTAAACACTGAAAATAAAGTTGCGATTTTAAATCGCAAGTGTACAGACTCATAGGACTCGCTTACTTACTCCGTTAATTAATCCCATCTCATGTAATTAAGTCTAACGAGTTGAGAATAACGACTTGTTATCCAAGACGTTCTTGTTAGTTTAATAAAAGTTGCTTTGAGCTTTCATTATGATTTCACTGCGCTTTCATATTAATATGGAGAGCCATTACTTCGACGTAGAGTGGTCAGTCATTTAGCCTGTTTAGTTTTCTTTGGACGGAAAATGTTACCTCACCTTGTCGCACGCAAAAGTTTATTTAATTTTTTTATTTAATAAGGTCACATACCATATACCGATACAAAAAAATATTAAAAAAGCCAAACGGGGATAGCCCGGAGGCTAAGAATTATGCCTTCTCTAGAGGAGAAATATTTTTGTCCGTTTTCAAGAGTATATCAATTGTCACCTGCTGCTGTTTTTATAAATATGATGTTTTTATAAATATTCTGGATGTTTTTTTGCTCAAACTATTGAAAACTATCACCTGCAGTTGGCCTAAAAATAAAAAATAAACCTGTGACACAAAAAGCACGTATAACTGTTTAAAACGTTGTTAAGACTACCAAAAATAATTGCAATTCATTTATTTTGTACTGTAGAAATACACACAATTAATTACCTACCTATTGAATAAGGTACCTATATAAATAATAATAATATAATCAATTAAATATTTATAATTTAGATAATGAATAGGTATAGTTGCTCAAATTCTCATTATAAACAGTGATTTCTATTAGGTAAATGTAAATTAAATGAAATGTAAATTATTTCATATAGATCCTAGATCGCTTTAGTGATATCATCCTATATCACGATTGGAATTGATTAATATCTTATAAAGTAAATTTAAATTAGATTTTAAGTAAGATAAAATGAAAATTCCGCTCTATGTTATTTCTTTAATTTAATTTTGTTTAAATTTCCAGTAATAAAAAAACCTGTTTTAATTTTCAGTAATTAAAATCTTATTTAAATTCAATGATTTTTTTGCTAATTATATATTACGAATGATTTTATCACTATTGAAAGTTTTTCGTCATGTATATTTTCATGTGATGAGGTATCCAAATTTTAAATTTATTAACCTTACCAAAATAATTTATTTTTGATGTGCGTTGTAATCAAAGTGCGTTAAAAATAATATAAAATAATGAAAGGTTAACATTTTTTATTTTTTCCGTTATTCTGTCATGTTCTATTTATAAACATTATGTAAGTGATTAAAAATTACGACTACCCTCTACAACTATTAAATTCAGTCACGGAACAGAATAAAGTCCTTATTAGGGATTGTCATGCGATATCTCGTGCTACGTGTGTTCCCAAAAATATTCAATAAGGTTATTTATGTAACAAAATGTAATTTTTTACGATTTAATTAGTTTATTAGTGCTAAAACGTATTGTGTGCCTCCCACACGACATGACATAAGTCCAGTTATTTTTGTTTGGATTTGTTGACGAACATTACACTTAGGAGACAAAATAGTTGGTAGAGTAAAAATGTTGACACTACGTTAATGTGAAAACTACCTTAAATTAAAGCTCTCGATTTTTGGGTGTCCCATTTTGGATGTCCTAACATTTCATCTTAACATTTAAAAATCTTTACTATTTAGCAAGAGTGAGGCCTAGTACAGGAAATCAAATATATTCCCCTTAATATTAACATTTATTACACACATCATTGAAACACATCACGTACCTTATACGTGACCTTCAACCTAAGTTACACCACTCAAAACAACTTCTAACTAAAAGTTAACCAGCTAATTAGTTTTACTGTGTTCCCCAAATAATGTTACTAAATAAGTCGTAATTATATCGTGTCTAGTAAGTTAGTAAAAGTTAGTTCGACTACATGTTGTGATATAGAAGTAATTAAGGTTTACTGCTAATTTAAGTTGACTTTTGACGTTAATCGTGTAAAGAAAGTACTTAGGTACACGACTTAATATGATCCAAGGAGAATATTTCTTGCGATAGTATTGTTTATTTAGGTAGAACATTTATACGCATAAATGTTGGTATTAATAGAGTATTCAAAACGGAATCAATGAAATTCAATCATCCCAGCACATATTATAATTTAATACTGAGTCTTAAACTTTTCTTTTTGTATTTGTGAAAAACCAACTTACATTATTGTTTTAAAATATTTCTTGTTATAGTTATGAAATTGTACAGTTACATTATATTATCCAATTGTGCATAATTATTAATTTAGGTTTGTAATTTTTTTATTCATTTGCAAAAGGGGAAAGCGGATACGTAATTACTAATTATTAAAAATAAGCTATCATAATAAATAATAATAAGACACTTTACAAATATATTATAATGTTATAGCAGATATATTGCAAATTGTAAATAGTATTTATCAGAAGTTAATAAATAATTAGTGAGAGAATAGTCCGCCTTACTTTTCTGGTTAAAGACATTTATTTATTCTCAAAAGAAATTACATTTCACTTAATAAGAAATAATTACACGTTACACATTACAATTATTTTCGCCCTTTTTACTGAACGTATCAATTCATAATTACTTTTATGTATTGATACGTTCGGTTATATATATCGGCATCAAATTAACATAATATCCATATATGTAAAGTATTCCTAGTCTAAAAAGATTTATTATTTGTATGTGAAACAAATTGAAATTACCACAGTCTTGTTTGACCACTAACATAATAATTTAATCAATAATATAATTTAACTTGTTAAATTTGGTTACCATTATAATATTTGAGTAAAAATATTTTTTGAATTATTTCAGGAAGTATGGATCTCACTCAAATCACGAACATGATCTTTGTAGAGAATCGTATCCACATTTCGCCTCGACAATAAACTTCTAATAAGACAAGTTCCTTATCAAAATACCAGTTCAATTGATTGGATAAACCGAGCCAGTGATTTGTGGATAATTGGTCGCGTAGATAAACTTTACCAGAAAACCATTATATCATATCTAACTTGGCTGCCATGGCAACAGTTTTGGCAGATATCTATAATTATACCTCACTCAACTAACCTAGTAACGAGGTTGGAGATTATGATTGTATTATGATTATAATTAAAGTAAAATGGAGTCTATGTTGACAACTGAGTGCAACTTAATATCCAAGGAATTATGGATGAAATTTCCGGTACTCCTCCATCCTCATAGAACTAAACTCTTTATTATAATCAAATGAAGATAATTCAGTTATTTTAACATTTTTAAGTTCTAAGGATCACAAAATAAACTTATAAGAATGATAGTTGTCGAAACGTCGATAAACAAATGTCGAAACGGATAAAGGAACACACATAAAATTTTTATTTTCCTCATATTTTTATAAAGCATTATTTTTGTTTATGTCATGTCATATTACTTGCTAATTAATCTTTACAATTAAGATCTCTTTTTAATACTTTCCATGTTTTACAGATTTATTACAGAGTTAATAAATGTAAATATTATTATATAATATATTATTTAGCGTTAAATAAAAGCAAAGCAGGATTTTTTTATTGCAACCGAATATAGAATTTGAAAAAAAAATTTATGCTATTTGTTTACAGAAAGAAAATCAAAGACTATCAACGAAATAGTTAAACCAATTTTATTGTTATTTTTTAAACGTGTTTAATTTTAATAGTATAATTATAATTTATGAAGTACTTTTATAATCACGACTTTAGGTTATATCACTAGCTTAAATTTATGTGATTGTAGATTAAATATTTATGTCGTAGAAAATTGGACTACTTATGTAATTTGATTTTAATACGTGCTATGTTTAACATTTCAGTAATTTAAACCAAAATTTTAGCAATATAGAACGCAATTCTTGTAAATAAATGTATAGATATAATTTAAGTGAGTATTATGAGCAATAATAATTAAGCTTATATATAGAGTATTTTGTTTTCGTGTAAAATATTAGTTATTAGACTGTTTTTATCTTCGATTCCTGTTGCAATATATATCATAAGATATAAGACGTAGGTTTAATTGCAAAGTTATAATAAATGGTTAAAATGAGGTTTTGTGTTTTATTACTTTTCACTCCTTTTTCTAATATACAACGAACACATATACAACCTGTGTCATATGGGATATTAAGATCAAGCTGCAAACTAACGTTTATCCGTACCGAGACTTATGCTATACATATGCAATGCTGCGCTATAGAAACAGAAAGTATATGGAGAACAAGGAGCATACAATTAATATAAATGACTACCGTTTAATTTACATAATTATTAAATTTACAACGCAAAGTTCAAAATCTCCGTGCGCACCTGGTCCGACGCACTTATTTTTTTATATTATTATTACAAGAGATGAACAGTGGGAAACAAATTAGTAACAAACAAACAAGAGTGAATTTCGATCCCACAGCAAACTAAAGTCTCGAGTCAAAGCTACTCACAAAATATTCAATGAAAACCTTAAAATATATTTGGTTTTCTATCTTCTATCAATATTTTTCGCCGAATTTTCTTCAAAAAGACATCGTAAAAACATTACGCATCTTACATGATTCTTTCATCTTCCCAACAGCCTACGGTGAGTACACAACGCAAGTCAGACGTTAAGACCATAGAATAGGAATAAATAGAGCGGCAATCATGCTATAAATGTGAAAGTATTATAAATCTGTGAAAAATGGATGGTCGGTTGCTACGCTTTCACGCAAAAACGGCTGAATAGTTTTGGATGAAATTAAGTACGTACGTTTGTATAACCTAGATTAACATACAGGAAACTTATATCCCTCTCTGGCCCATGTTCTAAAATCCACGTGGACGAAGCCGTGGGCAAAGTCTAACTAGTTAGTTCTAGACTAGCCGCGGGAAAATCAGTCTGACATACGAGGAATTGTATGAAATGACGTTGTCGTTTGAGCAACATTGCAATTAGGGGTACGATATTTCTGGGGTAAGATATGTATTTCTGTATAAAGCTGTCTTACTCTGTTACACGATAAGGAGGTAACAGTCGCGATACGAGTCATAGAACAGACTAATTATATTATGCGTTCAGTTTAGCATAATCTACGAGTAAGCCTGCACTACCCAAATAGCCGTTCTATCTACTTGCTATTTCTATGGCGTAGATCTAATTTCTTGTGACGAAAGCGTCACTTGCTTGATGTTAGGTATAAAAGTTTGCCAAACATTTAAATGTTTGACAAATTGTTTGTTGAATAAACATTTCGAAATTCGCGGCCTTAAACTCTGGCTCACTGCTTATTAACGACTGTTAAATATTTGTCTTTTCTCTATAAATATATAAGTATGTACTTCGTTCAAAAATTTGAAAGGATACAAATCATTTTTTAAAAAGGCATTATCATTTCAAATGCTCGTGTAATGCTTAAAGTTTCTTGTATACACGTGCACTGTAACGATTAAATGACTGCGCCTTAACAAAGAACAAACTACTCGAAGTCTTAACTTGCACACGTTGGGAGTGTGTTCTTGACTTGAAAGGATCGTTGCGAACTGAACAGAAATAACAGGTGTGTGGAATTGCTTTACAATTTTAGTTTCTTTAAAATTTTCTTGTTTTAAGTCCCTATAAGAAATTTATCCACTTACTTCCTGTAAGACCAGCCAATGCTGCAACCTGTATCGTCCCACTGTTGGGCACGTCTCTCCCCACAACAGAGGGAGGCCTGGAGCATACTCCACCACGCTGATACAATGCGGTGCGGTGGAGAAACGGGCTAGTGACTAACCCGTGTCGGATGTATTCAAACCGCCCATCCGACAAGGCTTAACGACCGCTATCGTAGCGATAACAACCGGATCCGATAGCTTCACATGCCCTCCGAAGCACGGAAGCGCGCATTTATTTCGCCATAAGCTGTCACGCATCCAGCACCCTTAGTCGGAGTTTTAGCAATGCCGCTACTACACAGGAGTCGCACAGAGTAATAACCCAACCACCGACCAACATAAAACCGCGCCTTATATATCTTTTTTACTTTTTCGATCGCTTGCGATCTACTCAAGCAGCCGGGCTATGGGAGCTTCAAAAACATCCTTAGGAGCTACAATTAATAAAATAAACATCTGCAAATAAAGTGTATACTTTGTTCTTTGCCAGTAACCCATTAATGACCCACTACAGGGTCGGGTCTCCTTCTCGTTATGAGAGGGATGTAGGCCTTAGTCCACCACGCTGGCCTACTGCGGGTTGGTGGACTTCACATACCTTTGAGAACATTTTTTTTTGTGAACTCTCAGGCATGCTGTTTTCCTCACGATGTTTTCCTTCACCGTAGCAGCAGGTGATATTTAATTTTATAAATCGCACATAACTTTTTTAAGTCATTGGAGCGTGCCACTGGGATTCGAACCCGGACCCCTCGATTCGAGGTCGAATTCTAAGATTCTAAGATTCGAATTCTATACACTTTTTTTCTTAAGGGGCTGTTATTTATCGGAATTGATCCGTTATCGCGCACGTGTGTATAAGCGACTAACGTTTACTTTGAGAATAGTTGCCAAGATTTCTAACAGATGCGGTTTGAGATTTTCGACTTAGGTACTGTGGAATATTTTGGAATATTTAGGATGAAAAGTTAAAAATGATAGTTATTGGACGGCATGTTCAGTGTTTGTTGTTACTTACTTCAAAACATTTTATAATATTTTGTAATATTTTTTTAAATATGACCGACACATTTACACGAATATTGTTGCGTAGTTTAAAAAAATTAAGCATACATAGAGACAGAGAAAGCGACTTAGTTTTATACTATGTTGTGATGATATAAACCTAAACCGCCTTATTACAAAAAACTGATCTAGTCCGAGATTAAACCAAGACTAAAAAGTCCAGGTTTATTACGGTATTAACGTTAGTCCTTGGACTAAAATTCATTCTTATTACAAATCGAGGACCAACCGAGGTCTATCTAGTACCAAAGATCGTCCGTGGTTTAAATCAAATGACAGCAAATCATTCATTCATTCGTTCCGTATTTGATTAGTTTAGTACACCGCTCCTTTTCATGCAAAACTCGCTAATGTGTAATAATAATTACCTATAGAAAATACATCAATATTTTGATAATAAAATTTGTTATTATTTTAATTAAAATATCTGAAATCTTTACTACTTCGTACTTTGAAGTAGTGTGATTTTAATTCTTGTGCACACAAATATTTCGCAGTTGTTATTTATATAGCTAGCGTATAAGGGAATGAAATAAAAAGCGCGCGTAGTTTTAATTGTTGAAATGTTTATATTGCAATGTAAGTAGAGTTAAGGATACAGTCACTATTGTTCATTGATCAATGAAATACGAAGCGCTCGTAGTTTTAATGTTACTGAAATGTTTGTATTACGATATAGCCACTATTGTTCATTGATTCTAAATATTCGGTATGTTGTTCTTAACTTAAGATTTAAGAATAGTACAGTATTATTTGTTCCGAATTTGTGTGTGACGAACGTTACTTGTGGCTTGTGCTGTAAAATGGATCAACAAAAGAAAAAAAGGGGTGAGAATTGGACTTCTGAAGAAAAGGTTAGTTTATTTATTTAATCCAAACATACATGAAACATATAAATCAGAGTTATTACAATTACAGAAATAGAATGTAAGATTACATAAGCATGTCACAGTAATTATTCTAAATGTTAATGCAAATCAACAATGTTGTCTACATCTAGTTAATTTAATTACCTTTCAATACAAATAATACTTCATGACGAGCCCAGTTGCGTATCGCGCAAACTACTTGCAACTCAGGACTAAGAGCCTGTCCACGAGGATCGTAGGCTAAATCCTCGCGTAGTATATCAACTATTTTTAATCCAAACCTTTTGTTGAACCTATATTTATAGCGGAATTCGTCATCATTTAAATCAAATGGATTCACGCGATTACGAGGTATGTTAGATCTCCGGTAGGTTTCCAGCACTTCCAAATCTTCCAAATCCATAAAATCAATCGAGTTCACGTCCATTTTTCTACTTTTGTTGACTTTTATTTAAGAAAAAACACAAATGCAACGCGTATGACAACTGAGAATTTGAGGTTAGTCTGAAGTTAAACTAGGGGTCACGGTGGTCTAACTTTAGTACCATAGATAATCCTTGTACTAGCGTTAAACTCGGTTTTGTAATAACATTTATTTTAGTCCATGGTTTAAGGCTGGTTTAAACTCCGTTCTATATTTAGTCTTCGTTTTGGAATAAGGCGGAAACAGTTCTGACCGCTTGCCTTATCTACACAAGCAACGGGACTACAAAATTATTACAACCCAAATCAAAATCATAAGAACTATTTTCCCTTGCCACGTCTGCGATGTTTCCAAGATATGATCATACAATTTAAGTAGACACTTCAACCAATTCAGGCTCATAAACCCATATCAAAGATGAGATCTACTCTTGTTACCGGCTTATCAGCAAACCCTTTTGTTAAGGTGCCTAGGTAACCTATAAAGTAGAATTTTGTCCTAAAGGGCGCTTTACGTAAGTTTTATGACTTTCGCGAGGTATGAAGACGGCAGTAATTTTGTTTGATAATTCTATTTGGTTTTTTATTGTCTAGTGGGAGTTGTGAATGAGAGAGTTTTAAGAATGAATTTTAGCTGCCTTTCTTAATCTCGAAGGTTTAATGGTTAAAGGTTTAATGGTAAAATGCCTTTAAAAATATGTGAATGGTGGAAACATCTCCATTGTGCCGCCTCAAAAAAAGCCTTCGTTAATTTTATTTTAATTACTCCCGCTAAATGAGATGGATAAACAGAGCAATTCAACCAACAAAACAATTTGTTTCAAATACGATCCCAGATTAGTTTTAAACATTCATACAACCTTAATGAAAACTCACGTTTCAAAGTGACATAACACTTAACCGATTTCGATTTAATGTGAGCTTTATTTAGGTATAAATATAGTTCAAATTGCATTACGTTTGACGAAGTAGAAAGGACAGTGAATTGGGTAATGTTCAAGAATGATATGTAAAACGGCATTAACTGTACCCTCTATAGGATTAAATAAAGTAAATGACTGACTTCACGTGCCATTAAAGAAACGATTCAACTGAGAATAATCCTGAATAGGATTCCAATTCATGTAATTAGATTTGTGGAGGTGATGAATGTTTTTATTACAGAAAGAAGAGAGCCGAAAGCGCTTCCAAGGTCAGGTACATTAGGTGTTTTATAGACTAATAATATTCAAGGTGGTTCCACAGTAGTTCGCCCAGGAAGGTACCTAACCGACAGCCTCTTAATCCGTCATATAGTACATGTTCTTCATGTCTTGTGTTTCGACTTGAGAGCTATGGTTGCCAGAGATTATTTGAGTCGAACATCATAATAAGTAGGAAAGCACCCACATATAACCTCAGATAGCAACATCTTGATTATCATAAGAAGCAAAGCACCTGCATAAAATCTCAGGTAAAATTTTTTTTTTTTAATGTTTAATTGCTATCCACAGACTAGATCCGTGCCTTTTTTGCATCACGTTACTAGTAACATTATTGCTCCAGAAAAAGTTCTTTGTCAATTTTGGCCCGGTGTCTCCTTGGATCGTGCCGGGCGTTCCTTTAGGGTTTCTGCAATGACTGTCGCGTCTCTGTGGCTGATGGCAGTGGCCAGGTTGTAGTCCTCAATGGAAGCTGTGTTTGCCTCTATGGCCTGTTTTATGAAGTTTGCGATGGCGTCCTCACTGACATCCGAGTAGCAAGAGCCTGTGTGTCTGGTGATAGCGACAACTGCACGAGAGACGCTATCATGCACCTTTCCTTTTTGAGGCTTTGTATTTACTATTACTACATTTTCGCAAGTCAGTCACTGAGCTTCGTGTATGGTGAGGATACGTGATCCCTCACCGGATCCCACAGCCACATCCACAAATTAATTACTAAAGGTATGATCAGAAATGCCCGTCAAAAATTATTTTAAAAGCGCTTATCAGGCGGGATTTG
Organism: Erynnis tages; assembly: GCA_905147235.1. Taxonomy (NCBI): domain Eukaryota; kingdom Metazoa; phylum Arthropoda; class Insecta; order Lepidoptera; family Hesperiidae; genus Erynnis; species Erynnis tages. Next base: position 6,424,918 of record LR990095.1, on the reverse strand, counting down.
CCAGACAATAATAATATCGACGTTTGCATACTTCTTTGTTAAGTATATTAAAAGAGAAATAAACATTGTTCATTAAAAAATCAGGCGCTCTTATGCCAGGTTAAATTGCCATCACACTTTAAAACCTTAGGTACTTTTTCAATTAATCGTTATTTTCTGACAAGTTAACGTTAAAAAAACCTTACATCCCCACGTATTCTTTATGTAACAGAAATGTCTACTCACAGCTGTAACATATTAATTTTATACGTGACTGGCATTTCGCCTAAGGTTTTGTTTTATCAAAATATGGCCCTTTTTCCTATAGCCTCAAACCATTATCACCCTTATGTTTATAGCTATAAAGTCTACACTCTCTTGTACCAAATCGTCAGTAGTAGGATTCCTTGAGGGGTTAGGTATACGTAGAATTATGCGGATGGAGTAAAGTCTGTCTTTATTAGTCGTAGGGTACGTTTTATACCCCTTATCTTATACCGCTAAGGCCATCTTAGATCAGGCTTTATTCATGTGTAATATGAGATTGGAGGAATTTATTGGTGCGTAATTAGTTAAGTAGTACCTAATCAGTAACCCGTCAGTAATCTACTACACCCTGTAGTAGATTACTTAGTCTCCTTTCACAACGAGACAAACTTAAAAATGATGACTTAGAAACGGGTATTTTAATTGTGCCATGGTGCTTGAGTAGATCGCGGGCGCGGTCAGTACCTGCATCGATGACCGCTAGTGGCAAATTAAATGCGCTTCCGTGCTTCGGAGGGCACGTTAAGCCGTCGGTCCCGTGTTATCGTTACTATAGCAGTCGTTAAACCTTGTCAGAGGCCCTATAAACAGTTAGAAGACGTCCGACACGGTGTGGCCACTATCCCGGTTCTCCACCAATCCGCATTGGGGTAGCGTGGTGGAGTATGCCCCAGGCATACCCTTTGTGGTAAGAGACTAGTGCCCAAGAGTGGGCCTAAAATAATCGCACCTTGGCCACTTTTAACATGAACATTTCTCACTTACCTGAGTGGCGCAGTGGTTAAGACAGACGCTGCGCGGAAGGTCCTGGGCTCGATTCCCAGCAGAGCAGAGATTTGAATGATGTGTTTAACTTTCAGATACTGGTCTGGGTGTGTCAAGAACACTTGTGTGTGTCCATGGCACCCACGACACAGGGAATCCTAGTGTGGGGCTATGAGTATGAAAGCGATATTTATCTATATTTATTATTTATTCATTTACTTATGATCGATCTGTCAGTTTCACCTTCACGTCTGACGGCGGCGGGTACCTATATATTATCTGATAAAGTTCACTATGATAAAGTTTTGTATCCCTCGGGAGTGGCAAACTGTCGATTAGAGACGGGATGAGCGTCTCGGCGCCGATAAATTCTAATGCGAACGTGTCCCTATACGCCTATACATCGTGAACACTTAGCTGCGTACTCGAATATTGTTCGTGTTGTTTTAGAAAATTGAGCCGCGCTACTATAAAGACTTTGGAATAATTGAGCTGCGCTACTATAAAGACTGGAAAAATTGAGCTGCGCTACAGTACTATAAGAACTTTGGAAAAATAGAGCTGCGGTACTATACGGATCTAAGCGGTGATAACCCATTGGCTTAGAATTCGACCTCGAATCGAGATGGAAAGCGATGAGGCTGGCGGCTCCGGCTGATGTATTCCCGCAGGACTATGACATGGGGTTCTTCAAGAAGGGCATAAAAAAGTTCTCCTTCATAGCCGGCAACGCACTGGCGACTGCTGGTGTTGCACGTGTCAGTAGGCGACGGTGACCACTTACCATCAGGTGGCCCGTCTGTCTGTTTGCTTGCTCTATTTATAAAAAAAAAAGAAACTAATTCACACGAAATCAAAGTGCTATGAATATAACTACTCCTTAGTGGTGTAACAGGCGTATTTAATGCTCAAGAGATCACTTCTAATTACCCGTGGTATTTTCCTATCAGTGGGAGTCTCTGTAGACGTGCGACTGCTCAGATAGAATTAAATAAAATACTAAAACTCAATCGAATAGAAGTGAATATTTAAAATAGCTTATTTCCTTTTATATTTCTTTCTAAATTAGTTAATGTATTACCTATGAATACGTGAGATACAAACAAACATTTAATGATCAACGCTCAGACTTCAGAGGTAGAAAACAACTAACCTCTATTACCTTCAGGTGTACACAAAGTACGTTGTAATTTGGCTATCATCTAGCCAGTTTTCACATGATTTGCGCCGGACTGTCTTTTAAAATTCGAAACGAACAATCGCACATCTGCACCAAACGAATTAGTTCCAAACATGTCACATGGACATAGTGATGAATGCGTAATACTTTACACGGGTACACCTTGTCGAGAGTAAACGTCTTTATTGCTATACGCATAAGGACCATGATTGTATACGAACCTAGATATGAGCGAATGATTTTCAATACCTACTCGGAATTCTACAGTCTGTGAGTTGGAATTTGAACCTTTTACCAATAGAAATAGGTGTTATATTGACTGTTTTTGAGTTTGGTTATTGAAATGTAAAATTAATAATGTATGAGGCTTGTTGATGATATGTGATAGGTGTGACAAGGGTGACATGTCACAGATAATGTATGTTCTACAAATTGTGTGTGAGTTCTATTTCGAGTTCTGTATCGTTAAGAAGCTCTGAAGTAGGAAATGGAGTGATATTATAAATAAAGATTAAGGAAAAGATTTAAAAAGCAAAAAATTGTGTCATTAAACATGCCTCATAAAGGCACGTGAAGTCCACCAACCTGCATTGGGCCCGCGTGGTGGACGAAATCCTACGCCCTTCTCGGTTTGAGAGGAGACCCGACCCTGCAGTGGGTCACTAATGGGTGACCCACTGCAGGGTAAATAATTTAATTAACAACAGAGACTAAGTCCACTAACCCGCAGTAGGCCAGCGTGGTGGACTAAGGCCTGCATCCCTCTCATTATGAGAGGAGACCCGACCTTGTAGTGGGTCATTAATGGGTTACTGACATTAAAACAGTTTATATTAAACTGAGGGTTTCTTAGGTTAGTAACCTTGGGTTAGCCAATTTTTCAGTTCAACGACCTCACTCTATCATATCGTGCGTGTTCATATCTCCCATCAGCCGATCATATTTTCCCCACTTTTTCACACGGGTACGTAAATTGTCTGCCACTACGGGGTGAATGACCCACGTTTGAGTTACTCAATCAGAATTTTGTATTTAGAATAGGCGGCTAGTAGCCAACCCGTGTCCCACCCACTGGGCCTCCGATAAGGTTCAACGACTGCTATCTTATCGACAACAACCAGGACTGACGGTTTAGCATGCAACAAAAATCAGGACCGACGGCTTAACGTGAAAAAACGAAGCATTTGGTCGGAAAAAACCTTTATACTTTCCTTAAAATTCCTTTCATTGAGAGCAATTTTGCAGCGTAAGTTGATGGAAAAACGATCGACAGCCTCTTTTTTCTTTTCATCCTTCGAAGGCTGGCATAATGATTTTACCAAATTTTATAAATGAGTTTTGAGAGGATTGATGGATGGATAGGCGTTACTTCATATTTCTTTCAAAAACGGCTGAACGCATTCGAAATAATCCTATCCTACTACATACTATTATAAATGCGTAGGTTATAATAATAAATGCGAAAGTTATAATAATAAATGCGAAAGTTATAATAATAAATGCGAAAGTTATGATAATAAATGCGAAAGTTATAATATTAAATGCGAAAATTATAATAATAAATGCGAAAGTTATAATAATAAATGCGAAAGTTTTTGAAAATAGATGAATGGATGGATGTTTGTTAGACTTTCACACAAGAATGGCTGAATAGATTTGGATGAAATTTGGTATACAGGTAGAGTATAACCTGAATTAACATGTAAGATACTTTTTATCTCTGTCTGGGTCAATTGGGGACGCAGCCGCGGGCGGAAGCTAGTGGAATTATAAAGGAATAAATTTGTTTTTTTTTTAATTCTGTGATGGTATGATGGCCAATGACACATTTCAGCGTAAGTGATGAATTTTATTGCACTACACAAAAACTGTAAAAAAACTATAGAAAAAAGCTGGAAATGAAAACAGAGAAAAGAAGATTATATACTCGTAACAAAAAGAACAAAAAATACCACTACTCCAATTTTACGTATCTTACTTACCCAAGGGTCGTTTTTTCACGCAATTCATCTCAGTGCTCGTTTAAATCATCCCAGTTTAAATGACAACGCAATCCAGTGAATGAATGCGTAACTCAGCAGGCCATAAACGTACAAACGGAAGGGCGTATTATTATATTAGGCACGTTACACAAGACGGAGATAATTATCATAGGCATCAAGGTAACTTGTCTATAATTAATGCTCGGGTCTCCTCTCACAATAAGAATGTAGACCTTCCACCACGCTGGTCTAAAGCAGGTCAGTGGACTGTTTTCAAACTACCCATGGGGCCTCTGGTAACGACCGTTTAACAACCGTTATAGTATCGAAGACTTTACGTGCCCTCCGAAGCACGGAAGTGCGCATTTAATTCGCCACTAGCGATCTATCTAGGTACCGACCGCGCCCGACGTTGCTTAATTTTTCGGGCTATGCGCGCTCCCTCTTTATTCGACATTAACAATCGTAGTCCAATAAAGTCAAAGTCAACCCTATCGTCAAACACACTTAAGACACACGCAGACATTGCCAGTGTCACTTTGGGCAAGTGCCCAGGGCCCCGCAATCGATGGGGGCCCCCTCAGATCAAATACAAAGTTCCGTTCCAGTCAGATCACCAAACGATAACCAGTATGTATTACCAAAAACATTATATAATGCGTAGAAATCGAACCTTAATTACTGACTACAATAATTATACCTACCCATAATATCGTAATATGCCCAGTATTTCCCAGGGCCTCCAATAGGTAAAAGACGGCCCTGGGCACACGTTAGCTATACGAATAGGTTGACGATAGTGTTCATATTCCACACGGGCCGCGAAACGAAGTCAGCACCAAATCAATGTTTACCTAGTCGATCGTAGTGGGTATGAAGTCTATTTTTTGTAACTAGTCCTCGTCTATTATTTTCCTAAGCAGTATTCTCCACAAACGTCCCCAACGGGGACATTACCATAATCCCGACCACATTAATACATACAAATTCGCTGGTGGCCCCTTTTTCCAGATAATTTTGAAAGATTTATGATTTGGCGCGATTTGGCTGTTGCCAACTGTTTGGCGGCAATAATGTTTATTGGTTGGTGTGACGTATCTACAAAATAAATAACTCTTGTTAGGAGTACAGAAATTATGAGCAATGAAAGAAATTTGGGAAGTTTAGCAAAGGGCCCTGTGTTCATTTATACAGACACTAACACAACAACCCCCGACGCAAAAGAAGGGGTGTTATAAGTTTGACGTGTCTGTTTGTCTGTCTATCTGTCTGTCGGTCGTGGCACCGTAGCTCGCGAATGGATGAAGCGATATCAATTTACTTTTTTTGTATGAAAGGTGAGTTACGAGCGAGTGTTCTTAGACATGTTTGATGAAAATCGGTTGAGTCGTTTAAAAGTTGTGGGGGTTGAAAGTGGGGAAGAATAACCGAATTTCTGCAAATATAATTGAGTGGGGTCTCAAATGAAAGCGCATCACGTTTACATTAACAAAATAATAATTATGTTCAATGAAATTCGGTTGAGCCCTGAAAAAACTCTGGGGGTAAAAGTGGCAATATCTGCAAATATATTATTGTGTCGGTGGTTTCTTTTAATATTTTAATATTATGCCTTTTATATTTTATTGCATTAATTTTTTCTCTTCTTTATCTTTTATCATTTTTTTCAATTTTTATCTAAACACCTTTTTGCACAGCCGAATTTCAAGTTTTTGATTTTAGACTAGTATCCAAAGCGTGTCTTTTTTTAATTTTCTTTTAAGATTTAGAACAAAAGCAATTTCATCAAAGTCCAAATTCAAAATGTACATGGCTACAATTGGCTAGTCGTCACGAATACTAATCGGTACATCGTTATGCCGTCCGCAGCTCCGTTGTCGACTTCCACCACGCCGCGGGATTAACGAGGAATTGCGCGTTTCTGGACCTGTTTCTGGACCTTGGAAAGCTTTGAACTATTTCCCTTTTTATTTAGAGAAAAGTTGATTTTCTTTTTTTTGTGTTACTAGACCTTTTATTACTCTATAGGAAGACGTTGCTTTATGAATACCGAAATATTGGTCTGTACATGAATATCAGAGAATAATTTGATCTTTTTGACCAAAACATTGTAGATTTGATCTTATTCTTCGTAGTAAGTTACGTCGACAACGTCACACCCTGGCGGTGCAGTCCCGGGTTCGATTTCCAGTAGAACAGAAAGTAATTTGTATAATGACTTTCTGAGCGTGGATGTTATGTGACTGTCCTGTATAGCACGCTAGTGTGGAGCTATTAGTACGAGTATTCAAAGTTTTTTTCTTTTGAATAATGTGGTCCACACAAAATTAACCGCACCCACACAAGTAAAGTTCTACAATAAATATTCTCTTTCACACATTGAAACCATAAAATTCGTGAAAGGGCGATCTTTCTAGAATTAGACAGACTTTACCTTTAGAACTGTTGATAGCTAGCGATTAGTTCAGCACGTTTAAACATTCTTTTACTTAAACGCTATTTAAAGTTCATTAATAAAACTGCTTGAACGACCTTCAGTGGGTATAAAGTTTGAGGACCCCTACCAAGGACTACATTGGACCGGAATACTAATGTATCAATTAGTATTCGTGATAAACGGCCCGTTGTTTAGCTCTAGGTGTAATTAAGTTGGTAACTAAATTTTATCAAACGGTAATTTTTCTCTAATTAACCTACGCCTATATTTTTCTAGTAATATTTTATTAGATAGAACTAGTCTTTGTTTGCCCGTGGCCTCGTCCGCGTGGATTTTAGGAATTGGTCCAGAGAGGGATAAAATCCAGGTTATAAACTACGAGTACGTATATACCAAATTTCATTCAAATCTGTTCAGCCGTTTTTGCGTGAAGTGGTCAATCATCCATCTATCCATCTTGCACGTATCGATTTTATACTATTGTCCTATAGTATAATATTATCCTTCACTAAACAATCTTGGCGCTATTTTTTATTGAAAAAAAAACAAAGAAATTTGTTTCAGCATAACGACGATTCGTTTTTAAAGCTTTATAATTAGCTGTTTTAAATCGCAAATTAAAATAAAAAGACACGCAATGATTGTTTACCAACATTAAATAGGAGAAGTGGACAAAACATTCCATTCCACAGTTCCATTCGCATGAAGTGAGCCGCAGGTCACGGACGAAAAACATGGAACTAATAGAAAAATCTTTGCTCCATAAACTTCTCCATATAAAAGGTCACTACCTAGCAGGGGGTGAGTGGGGTTGGGAAGTGTAGAAGGTTCATGAGATATACTTTCGGCGAGCCACCGGCTTTGCGGTATAAATGATGCATAAGTGAGATCAGAACACCGCCCGACACTGGTTGGCCACCAGCCCGTTTCTCCGCCGCACCGCATTGGAGCAGCGTGGTGGAGTATGCTCCAGGCCTCCTTATACGGAACGCACATTCTAAAGATAAAAGGGGTTGTAAATTATGTAGGTTACGTATTACGTAGTTTTCAAACACTGCCAAAGTGAAAAACACCAATAAAGAATGGAATTATAAAACGAGCTTATATTATAAAATTATTATAAAACGCAAACGCAGCGGAAAAAAATTAAATACGTAGGAAATAAGAGGGAAAATGTGGGAAATAGACGGGAAAATCTTGGAAATAAAAGAGAAAATGTGCATTCAGAACACTGCGAGCCGCGGGGGCTCATTGTCGATTCACATGACGTAATAAAGACGCTAGTAATGCGGTGAAAGCCCAGTGGCTTAGAATTCGACCTCGAATCGAGGGAACCAGGTTCGAGTGATTTAGTAAAAAAAAATTATGTGCGCTTTATAAAATTAAATATCACCTGCTGTTACGGTGAAGGAAACCTGCATGCCTGACAGTTAACAAAAAAATTTTTTCACAAAAGTATGTGAAGTCCACCAACCCGCAGTAGCCCAGCGTGGCGGACTAAGGCCTACATCCCTCTCATTGTGATAGGAGAACCGATACTGTGGTGGGTCATTAATGGGACTGACTCTTCTTACAATGATATGAAACGAGTTCCATCTATAGACTCAAACAAGTGGAACTGAATAAAAATTGCCAAAAAACGAATCAGATTCGACTTCAAAATGGCCCCAAACATACTCCAATATTCATTAAAGACAATATCCGACGCGATGTAGACATTATAACGCGACTCTGGGGAACGGCCATTGTTTGCATACAAAATACTTTCGGGATATTACCTTTTTAAATATTAGACTTTCCCTCGCATCCATAACTTAGCCCTTAACGGGAATATAAGGGAATATAAGCCGAGAGGCTGTTGGGTGTCTGAGCGATATAATTTCAGTTATCTATTAGAGATAGATCCCATTTCGTATTACCATTACGGTAATTGATTTTTTTCTGGTTTACAGCGAAATGTAGGGTGGCTGTCATAAAAGAGGAGTAGGTAAATTATGTCAGAATGGATATGAGTAAGCAAGCCCTATGTGTTCTGGTGGAACGTTTACAATGTCATTGGTGCGTGCCGTTGGGATTAGAACCCGTACCCCTCGATTCGAGATCGAATTCTAAGCCACTGGGCTGTCACCGCTATAGGTACATATCAATAAGTAAGTATCTTCTTAATATTATCAAATACTCCCCCAACTAAAAGATACTCTCGTAAGAATGCTTCCACATCAGCCTGAGAGGGTATGCGCGGAGGAATCCTGCTTCGCAATACTAACAAATGTCGGGCTTCGAATACAAACGACGATTGCACGTCGTATATTTGCAGTTCCTTCTGTATCTCCTCAGGACTTGGAAAATATACTTAGCTTTGCTCTGAAAATAACCTCTGAAACAAGCTCTTTACATGATTTAGTTACCTACAACACACTACTATAACTGCGACAGTTTTTGAGAATAGATGTTTGTCACTCTTTCACGCAAAAACGTCTGAACAGATTTGATGGAAATAAAAGCTTGTAGTTGGATAGACAATGTAGCAAGAATCTAATATCGCTCTTTTATGCACTGACTATCTCTGCAAATACGCCAGTTTATTTTGCTTCTGTGATGGGAAAATAACTAAAATAATTCGTATTTATTTCTGCTACATCAAAAAAAGTAAATTCTTCCAATCGTATTGATTACAACAACTGTAAAATCTGTTAATTACACTTCTCCTAAGCGGTAAATAATTAATCGTAGCATGTTTTTTTATTTTAACTTGCGATTTAAAAATAATACAGACACAAAATTTTAATGATTTAAGCACAGACTGTCCTTTTAATGCTATAGCAGATTCTTAGGAACTGTAGTTTATTTTCTTAAAGCAATTTTCAACTTTTTTAAATAAAAAGTAGTGCCAAGATTGTTTACCAAAAAAGACAAGTGGAAAAAATTGACTTAATATTAAAAATATGAAAGTTTAGTTTTATTTTTGGATATAACGTGCGGATTTTAAGTGCGGTTCACTAAAAACCGCACTTGAAAATTCAACAAGACTCAAACTACCCTTCTAAATGGAATCCAGTTTATTCAGAACTAACTTATTTCTCTTCTCTACAATACAAAGAGACTCGTAGAAGCTTTTATAGCGACGATATGTTTCAGGCTCGACACAATCCATCTCTTCCACTAGTGCCTGCTCCAACGGGTTTTAATACAATCTTCAGTCACGTGTAAACATTTTCTTGAGAAAAAGGCAAATTTACTTAGACGGTTCTATCTACTTTGATATGTTTTCCACGTGTAACATTATCATGGTTATTATATCATCATAGTTATATGTTCTCACTATTGTAACCCACTAAGCTGTCCCGTGAGTCATATGTGATACATTCCCATTGTTTAATTTTTTCTACCTTCCTTCCTTCCTGCCTTTGGGAGTCCACTGCTGGACATGGGCCTCCCGTAATGGACGCCACTCCGCCTACTCCTGGGCTCTCTGAATCCAACGGTTTCCCGCTGCCTTCTTCAGGTCATCAGTCCACCTGGTGGAGGGCGGCCTGTGCTCCTTTTGCCTAAACGTGGTCGTCATTCGAGGACCTTTTTCCCCATCGGTTTTTCTTCCTATTGGACAGAAAAAGTGTTTAGAATAGAACTTTTAGAATCAATAAATAAATAACATATTGAATTACTTACATCTTTTGTTTTTCCACTACTTTTTACTTTATAATTATATTCTTGTGTAGTGTTGTAAAGTTTACCTATGTTTATTTTCGTGTTACTGTTATGTTAATTTTATCATTCAGATACATCATGTGGACAACACATGTAAGCTAGTTAATTTAGAACCACTTACATCTAATTTCGCTTTCCTTCACTACTTGACAGACAATAGCAAAAGCTGTTATAGCGACAATATGTTTCAGCTAAGACGAATGTTTTAAACCGATCTCTTTCGACTATAGTGTATCTTTGCTACATTCTGCTCTAAGGGCTTTAGTACAATCTTCAATCACGTGTAAACATTTTCTCGAGAAGCAGTACAGCAAATACAATATATTATGTTGCTACTTTAATGCGGATTGGTGGACTATCGGGCTAGTGGCCAACCCGTTTCAGACGCTTTCAAAACACCCATAGGGTACTGACAAGCTTCTGACAAGGTTTAACGACTGCTATCTTATCGATAACGTGCCCTCCGAAGCACGGAAGCGCGCATTTCGCCGCTAGCGGTCACCCATCCAGGTACTGACCGCGCCCGACGTTGCTTGACATTTTCGATACCTACTTACGCAAACTGTTAATTACAAAATATGAATTGAACCAAGAAGCATTAAGCCAAGTCAAGCCTTTGCATAGTTCAGTACCACGTCAAATAGTTACTCCATAGCACGAAGCTAAATATGCAGCAAATTCTCTTAGCAAGTTTACGCGTACTCATACTTAGTGCATTATTCAACAAGTTAACATACTCTATGAACTAAGTTTAAAATTGGATTTGAGCTACAGAAGTAATATAGCTCTTGTCAGTAACCCATTAATGACCCACTACAGGGTCGGGTCTCCTCTCACAATGAGAGCGATGTAGGCCGCCGTCCACCACGCTGGCCTAGTGCATGTGAAGTCCATGCCCGTGAAAACAATTTTTTGCGAACTCTCGGGCATGCAGGTTTCCTCACGATATTTTCCCTCACCGTAACAGCAGGAAATATTTAATTTTATAAAGCGTAAATAACTTTTTTACAAATTCATTGGTGCGTCACTAGGAATCGAACCCGGACCCCTCGATTAAGAAGGGTATATATTTTTAATCTCCTACTTTTTAATCTCCTACATTACTAATAGTGAAGTAAAAATGTGTCACTATTTAGAGAAAGTTACTTTTTAAAGTGGCATAGGCTGACCAAGTGACCATATCGTTCACAGGACTGACAACCAACGGTGAAGAAAGATCCTAAAATGGTACCACATTTTGGGAAAAAGAGCGAAGGCCGCCCTCGGACCAGGTGGACATAACAATTTATTATGCAAGCCCAGCGTTTGTTCTCGACTATTTCCAACACAAAATACAGGCCTTAAATCATAAACGCCTCATGAAAATATCCGCGACTCCCAAATAAACTTGTTTCACTTCACGACGGCGTGTCACTACGCCTCTATGTCAACGGGATAAGGTTCAAAATTGGTTAAATTTGGCTTGTTTATGCTACAACAAAACGTCCATGTATAAAACTTTTTTACATTCTTTTGTAATCCTATACCCCACAAGTTTTAACGAGGATCTCTCGAGTTAAGGGGTAGGGATGCACAAAAAACGGGTTGTATCGATATGTCTGTAACCCATTAGTGACCCACTGCAGGGTCGGGTCTCCTCTCGCAATGAGAGGGATGTAGGCCGCCGTCCACCACGTTGGCCTAAAGCGAGTTTGTAGACTTCACGTGCCTTTGAGAACATTTTTTGTGAACTCTCAGGTTTCCTTACGGTTTTCCTTCACCGTTACAGCAAGTGATATTTAATTTTATAAAAAGCACATAACTCTTTTGAGAAAGTTATTGGTGCATGCCGAGTATTTAGCCACTGAACCATCATCGAGTATGTATCGATATATCGCATCGTAACTTTATTGTATTCCTTTGTATCGATACGAGAATTAAGAAAAAAAATGTTCAATGGCACTATTTTATCATGATATTGCTATGATGTCAGAGCAATTTTCAAGGTATAAAAGAAAAAAATGTCATAATTTGATAATTATGATACGATATTTTAAAGTGATACTAGTAATAGTGATGGTCAATATATCATATAAAAATATCGTGCTGTATCGATATTTCGATAATATATGTTTTATCGTAATGAGCATCCCTATTAAGGGGTCTGAACTCATCAGTAGGATAAAAAGGAAATAATGGAAGGCACTAGAAGTTTAAATTATATTCGCGCAGGTACTTGTATTTTGGGGTTTCTATATAAATAAACACTTTTATGTGACCTGCGATTTTGTGAGCGTTCGGCACTAATTTATTTTATTTTAAACCTAAATTTTTTGTTGATTGAAATTGAACTGTTTACTGTGTATGTTGCCACATGAACAAAAATATTGAATCGTTAAGTGTGATAGTGATTTTGTTGTCTTACTTCTATAATATTATTGTATTAATGATTTGTCGACTAGGTATTTATGGCTTTGTAATTGTTACTTGTACCCAATTATTTGCTGCGATAATGCACATTCACTATTTAATTGTCAATTTCACAACGAAATCCAATCAAAAGTTTTTTTTTTAAATTGAAAATACAATATCCTCTTATTTGGAATAAAACAGGATACCTTATTATCTTCTTAAACTAAACTTAAAGTAAAACTAAATTTGAAGTAAAAAGGAAGTTGCAGAGAGAAACTAGTAATAAAAAATATTATACATATTATAATTATTTAAAACATCAACACTCATTAAGGCAAGTTAGTCGTTTCAAAGTTCTTTGGTGTTAAGGCGAGGAGCTTTAACTACGTCACACCTTATTAAATTGTTCCGAGCGAAAACTTTAATGGTTTTGTAAATATTAATACGAAATGCTATGAATAAGTACTCCGCAGTTAACTCGAGAGGTTACCACATATCTTAGTACTTGTCGAAAATTAAAAGGGTTCTATAAAGTCATTTCATAAGGAATTAATTTATCAGCTTCTACCCTGTCGTCGTTTGGTGTTAGTATGTAACTTCTGAAGTACTTAAAAACGTCGAATCAATTTAAAACTTTGCATAGGACCAATGACAATGCAATATAAAATAAAAATAATGAGCGGTGATAGCGCTGTGGCAATCCGACCTCGAATCGAGAGGTCCGGGTTCGAATCCCAGTGGCACGCACCAACTCACACATAGCAACGCGTGCCAAGTTAATTTAAAGTATATAATATACCTGGCTGGCTCTGTTTTTTACAATTTCAATTTGTGAAAAGCTCAGAAAGCGTCCAATTGAATATAAATGTTAAATCTATTTAACAATTTTGTCTAAATTATATTATTTCATCAAGTGGAGTGGATATAAAGTGTTTTGTAATTTAAGAATTCGGAAAAGAGGTACTCGTTCTATAAAGAACGATGAACTAACTAAGGAAAACATCTCTATGTCATGTCAGTACCCATTTATGACCCACTACAGGGTCGGGTCTCCTCTCACAATAAGAAGAGACCCGACCCTGTAATTCACCGTAACAGCAGGTGATATTTAATTTTATAAATCGCACATAACTTTTATTACAAAGTCATTGTTGCGTGCCACTGGGATTCGAACTCCTCGATTCGAGGTCGAATTCTAAGCCACTGGGCTATCACCGCTTGTTTGAAACATCTCTATAGCTATATCAATTGTGAATCAGAGGATAGTTTGAGACATTTTTGGAGTATAGGTACGAGTAGCTGCAGTTTTTCAGTGGAGCTCATTTTTCATGAAATTCACTAAAATAATTATTAACTCAGGTGACATTAAGCCATATTGTTCGATGTTTTTTCCGTAGTTAAAAGCTTTCTGATACGTGTTGGAAAATAATTCGTCAGTCCATTAATGTAAGGTGCGTTAGTGCGTTACCGCCAGCCTCTTAACCCGTCGTAAAGCAGCATGTGTTCATGTCTTGTGTTTCGGCTGGGGAGGTGTGGTTGCCGGGGATACTTTAGAGGCGAACATCTTAGTCCTCATGAATAGCAAACTGCAGTGACCACTTATCGTAACATCAGATGCCTTGCAATTGAGTACCAAAAAAATTTGCTATAAAAAAACACGCTTAAAAAGTTAGCTCCAATGAGGTAGATTAAACTTATTTGTGCTAATTTTCATTTGGTTTTTAATCGATTTTATTTAGCTACTCGCTGACAGTGGTGCTGGCGATCATTGAGGCGTGATGTGTTTTATCGCGGGCCATTATGTAAAATTTTACGACTTATTGCACTACGACTCGGTGAAAGTGTAAAAGTTCGAGATTATATCCGAAATTATATTCCGTAATTGCTTTAAAACATTTTATAGTGATGGCTGGAGTTCGCTTTGCATAAAGATTAGGTCATTGAAGGGCTTCTGGACGGACTTTTACTATTTGAAAGGTATATAAGAAAGGAAGCAAGAAAATAATTAAGAACGGGCCTTAGATAATACATCAACAAGAGTGAATGGTAACAGGTATGAACTGTAGGCAGGTGTATGAACTGGTTAATTACAACCATTAACTTAAAGGCATTAGAACTTGCAATATAGGTAGATGGTATCATGCTTATTTACTTTTGATTATAAGCTTATATTAAAAGATATTGTTTAGACAAGACAATGTACTATGTATCTATGTAGAAACATAGGTTCACACATAAATAACCCATCGAATTTTGTGATTATAACGATATTTATGGTCCTATGTAACTTATTTAAATAATATCAATTATCATAAAAATAAAAAATATCCATCATCGTCTAATAATGTCAGTGTGGCAAATTGCGACTCTTTTATCTTTCATTACTGGAAGTTCTGAAAGTTACTTCCTTAGTAAATTGTGCATCATTACAATAGGGAGACCAGATTTATGAGGGAAAATGAAGGATGTATAAAAATTTTGACAGTTATCTTGTAATAGGTAGAATCAGGTGAGCTAATAATTTTTTGTCACCCACTTAACCCTTCGCATAGTAACGTCTTGAATTTACGATTGATTTAATTGAGCAACCAGATCTGCGGTGAGCTTGAGATTTGAGTTAAGGCATTGATCTAGAAACACACAATTATATGTTCCGCTATATCTGTGGATATCTTTTTGGTAATAGACAGAGTCTGTAGAAGCATGGGTCAGTAACCTCAATCTGCTATCTCTTTCTATTGTGCGAGACAACATTCAAATATTTTTTCTGACTCTATTTATAGTGCGCCGTTGTATGTCAATGTTCAGACGTGTGTCGGTACGGAAAAATGTTAACTCGTAGCTTTAACTCAATATTCCGGCTTAAATATTAACTAGTCCGGTATGTGTCGCATACATCTTCTGTAACACGGAAAAAAGGAGCTAAAACCAAAAAGCCTTCTAAATTTATTTTCAAAGGTGGGTAGCTATGGATACCCTACACTACTTAAGTTGCTTGAAGATAGGGAAGAGCAGAACGGGGACAAAGGATCCGTTCCCCGCAACACTAGCAAGTGTTCTGGTTATTATACTCGCTGGATAATTACTCAACTTATAATGAAACGTGGAACACTATCAGCTGACTGCGGTATAAGGTATAATTATAACTATACCTTATTGTCTAGATGCATGAACTTTTATCTTCACACACAAACACTTTGGTTTTATAACAACGGCAAAGAATTCAGCCACGAGTCCGGATTCGAATCCCAGTGCTTAAAAGTAATCAATTGCTTTAAAAAAATATAAATGTGCGGTTTATAATATAATTAAATAACACTTGCTTTAACGGTAAAGGAAAACATCGCGAGGAAACCTGCGTGCCTGAGTTCACAAAATGTTCTCAAAAGCATGTGAAGTTCACCAAGCCGTACTAGGCCAGCGTGGTGGACTAAGGCCTACATCCTTCTCATTGTGAGAGGAGATCCGACCCTGCAGTAGATTGCATGTTGGTTTTTGCACATTGAACACTCAGAAAACAACGCTATTTTTAAAAGCTTTTATTTAACTTGCAATGTATGTATGTATGTATGTTAGTATGTTTGTTCGGGTGGAATTTTTGAACTCAATTTTGAAGTAGATATCTTCAACCGATTGAGCTGGTATTTTGTATACGCGTTTAGTTTGGGTGACAATGCACGATATGGTTAGTGACGTCATTCTAAATCCAATATGGCGTATCTACAATGGGTATCTAATGAAAGGGTTTGTTAAGCGTAACTCGAAAAAATAAAAGCTTTTTGTTTAGTTTTTAACTTATATTTTATTTATGGTTGATTTAACAATATTGTTTAAATGAAACCCTAACTATCCGAGTGTTAATAAGATTACCGTCAAACATGTTGCTAAAACATGCATATTTTAATACCAACAACATTACTCGCAAAAATAGTTTCTCTAAAGCATAATTATGAGTTTCTTTTACACAAAGTCCTTTGACAGTCTTTCAGCTCTAGAAATAACACTCGTTCTTTTTCGCGTCGTTAGTTCAACTGGAACAGGGATATTTTTGTAATTAGCCACTTTTTACTGGGTACGAATGATTTTAGGTAGGACACACAAAAGCGTTTTCATTGGGGTTGATTGGAAGTTTTCCCTACAACAGTGAGAGGCCTGAATCATATTCCACGCTGCTCCAATGCGGATTTGTAGAGAAAACTGGTTAGGGGTTAACCCCGTTAAAGCTTTAGGTCCTATTTAGTCCAATCAAATGAGGGTCACCTCGCGTTATAAAGAGGCTGACCGCAGTGGGCTCTGGCCTCCATTTCAAAAACCATTGGGCTTGTAAAGAAATGTTTTGAACAAAATTATCGTAAGTTTTATGCTCTTTAATTCTTTAATGGATTGAAACAAGTTGCAGCTACAGAATACGAGGTACACGCGAAAAACTGAGTTTTATGGCATTTGACCTTAACAATTTGACAATAACTCAAGATGCAACATTTTCTGGGATTCGAGAATATTTTAATCAAAAACTCAGCTTGGACACTTTTTTAATTTTAATATTTGTGGCCGTGCGCACGCTGTGCCGCTCTCGCTTTTGCACAATGGCCCACTGATCCAACTAGCTTTTAGTTCAGGCTACTGACAAGAGATGTCAGTTTTTAGGAAAGTAGATATTGTCAGTCAGTCAGTCAGTAACCCATTAATTACCCACTACAGGGTCGGGTCTCCTCTCACAATGAGAGGGATGTAGGCCGCCGTCCACCACGCTGGCCTACTGCGGGTTGGTAGACTTCACATGCCTTTGAGAACATTTTTTTTTTGGGAACTCTCAGGCATGCAGGTTTCCTCACGATGTTGTCCTTCACCGTAACAGCAGGTGATATTTAATTTTATAAATCGCACATAACTTTTTTACAAAGTCATTGGTGCCACTGGGATTCGAACCCGGACCCCTCGATTCGAGGTCGAATTCTAAGCCACTGGGCTATCACCGCTTGTGCCTCACATGGGCACTTTGGATGAATTATTTTTATTAAGATTTTTTTTTTGTAAATACTTAGTTTTAATTTAATGGTTAAGTTTTTTAATTTGTTAGAATTACTTTATTTTCGTTTTTTAATAACAAGACAACGTCAAATTTTAAGTAGATATTGAAGGGGACGAAATTAGGTTTGGGGACGAAATTTGGCGACTGTACCTTACGAGTTTACAGCCAGTTACCCCATCATTCCGCGATTGTCCCTTTATTTTGCTTATATAACTGGACTATGAACAAATCTTAAGAACACTCGTTCGATATGCGTATAACGTTTTATAAGAAGTACCGTGTGAAGCTAGCCTTAAACTCATCTTGTAATATACCGAAACTCCATCACTGTTAGTGAAGCTAGAATTTACTCCTGACTTACATTTTAAATCTGGTCTGCTTGGGAAAGAAATTAGCTCAGTCAGGTCGCGCCGCGGAAACCTTTGCAGGAATTCTAATTTATTGCTCGGGGAATTTTATTCCCTCTTTTATTATTACGAAGGAATATTTTTATTTCCTTGAGTATTTCGAAATTGTTATATTGAGCAGGTTGGTTGAATTTTTTTTCCCTTTAGTATTTGTAAAATGCTTTATACTTAGTTCTGTTGAAAACGAAGATGTTTTTAAAGGAATGATGTTCTTATTGCCACTAATTTGCTAGCCTCAAAGGCTTTTTAGCGCCTTCCTAAAAACTTTATATAATTTTACCCCAAAGGAATTTTATACTGTGGCGAATTCTACCACTCGTCGAGAGATGGCGCCACGGGTATCCTGAATCACGCTATCGAAGTTTTCTACATCGCTGGAACATTTATAAAAGTCCGAGATAACGTTATCGGAACGCGGCTACTTCATGGTCATGATCCCATAACCTCGTGGAAGGTCATGCCAAAATACAATCTTATAATGCCAGTAACCCACTAATGACCCACTACAGGGTCGGGTCTCCTTCTCGTAATGAGAGGGATGTAGGCCTTAGTCCACCACGCTGGCCTACTGCGGGTTGGTGGACTTCACCTGAACTCTCAGGTATGCAGGTTTCCTCACGATGTTTTCCTTCACCGTAACAGCAGGTGATATTTAATTTTATAAAGCGCACATAACTTTTTTACAAAGTCATTGGTGCGTGCCACTGGGATTCGAACCCGGACCCCTCGATTCGAGGTCGAATTCTAAGCCACTAGGCTATGTTAATCTTATAATAATATTGAATAACTTCTTGTTAATGTTGTCAGAAATTACGAGCCGGAATCGACATAGTCTTGAACTTCGTAGTAATAATATAGAACTATGACGCTTGCCTACCTTTATCAAAGCCTGGGTATTATATTAAATTGAATCAAACCTAGATCAAGTTGCCGTAGTGGAGACAAGCGGCGATAAGCGAACGGGTGCGAATCTCCAAAAATTAATAAATAAATTTAAATCAAACTACTAATTCAAATATTATTTTTTTTCAAAATTAGAATACTTTTAGCTCAAAGAATTTGATGAAATTGGGTGAGAATAGAACATAATATTATTATAATGAGCATCAAATTGAATGCCATGGACATCCACATAATAAATCAGACAGTATGAACTAGTGTTTATTCACCTAAGGACTTCAAAATTCTGAAATAAATATGTATTGGTCTACCAAAGAAGCAGTTGATGCGCGTTTACAAGTTTCGGAATTTGAGGATTAATCTTCTGACTGGTCTTAGTCTTGCTGCGACACATGCGATCTTTATTGTTTACAACATGAGTATCGTTCATAGTCAGCATTTTTATGCGCAGCGAACACTCATATTTCAGTAGGTATCGCGCTACAATCGTTTTCAACTTTGTGTGTGACAACCCCCTAATGTAGTGATGTACACCGATAGGGATCTCTATTGAAATCTCTATCCGTCAAAGTGGGGCGTATTTTCCGACGGCACTGAACCATCAAATGGGTTGAAAGGGTTGTTCGTGACACACCTTAACTGGTGTTAGATTTGACGTTGTCTTTGTAAATGGTACTCGTGTAGATGCAGCAGCGGTGATAGCCCAGTGGCTGAGAATTCGACCCCTTAATCGAGGGATCCGGGTTCGAATCCCAGTGGCACGCACTAATGACTTTGTAAAAAAGTTATGTGCGCTTTATAAAATTAAATATCACCTGCTGTTACGGTGAAGGAAAACATCGTGAGGAAACCTGCATGCCAGAGAGGTCAAAAAATGTTCTCGAAGGCATTGTAAAGTCCACCAACCCGCATTAGGCCAGCGTGGTGGACGGCGGCCTACATCCCTCGCAATGTGAGAGGAGACCCGACCCTGTAGTGGGTCATTAATGGGTTACTGACTGACTCGTGTAGATGCCTTATTGTTTGTTAATACCTTAAAGGAAAGATCAGAGAATTTGGTTTTTGAGAATGAATGTAAGGATCATACCAAAATTCGGTAAGGATTTGTCATGTCCCTTAAGGCTATTTTCTGAGCCTTTTTCCAAAACGTTTTTCAAAGAGGTATTAATGGCCCACTGTTGGGCTCGTCTCTCCCCACAACAGGAGGAGGCCTGGAGCATACTCCACCACGGTGCTCCAATGCGGATTGCTGGAGAAATGGGCTAGTGATCCACCCGTGTCGGACGTTTTCAAACCGCCCACAAGGCCTCCATGGTTTAACGACTGCTATCTTGTCGATAACAACCTGAGCTGACGGCTTAACGTGCTCTCAGAAGCACGGAAGCGCGCATGTAATTGGCCACTAGCGGTCACCCATCCAGGTGCTGACCGCGCCCGACTTTGGTCAACTTTTTTGATACTCTAGTGTACTGCACCCTTAGTCTGAGTTTTAAACGAGTTAATTTTTTAACTGTTCTAAAAATCTTTTACCTCTGTTGGTTATTACACTGTGCATTTTCGTCTGGTAAGCTGTGTATGTGTGCGTTTCGTTTCGGAACTTCTAAAACTCAGACTAAGGGTACTCTGAGCGCAGAAACGCTCAGTTTCTTTAGAAAAACGTTCGATAGTCCTGTACAATGTAAAAAATATCAATAAAAATACATTAACAACACACGAAGAGACACTAATGAAATCAAAACCTAAATAAAAGATTAAGTACCAAGCAAAGTTAAGTTGTAGGTGGAAGAATTTTGAACACTTTTGGTGCAAAAAATAAATCGGTGTTTTCGCACACAGAAGCGAATTTTCGTGTAACTTAAATAATTACTAGCCAAAACACAACTTTTACCTCCAAAGTTATTTCTACTAAGTTCGAAATCAGTTACGTTTTTGTCCGGAGTCGGACCCAAAACTTAGACGGACCAAACCAACTAAACCAAAGTTTCGACCAAAAAGGAAACATACGTCAAACTTATCGGTCAAATATTGGACTTAGTAACTATTGAGCTAGTTTTGTATGATGTTTTCAAATTATTTACATACAGTAGGCAACTTACATGTTTACATGACACTACAGTTGTTGTTTTAACCCATTAATGACCCACTACAGGGTCGGGTCTCCTCTCACAATGAGAGGGATGTAGGCCGCCGTCCACCACACTGGCCTACTGCGGGTTGGTGGACTTCACATGCCTTTGAGAACATTTTTTTTGTGAACTCTCAGGCATGCAGGTTTCCTCACGATGTTTCCCTTCACCGTAACAGCAGGTGATATTTAATTTCATAAATCGCACATAACTTTTTTACAAAGTCATTGGTGCGTGCCACTGGGATTCGAACCCGGACCCTCGATTCGAGGTCGAATTCTAAGCCACTGGGCTATCACAGCTGTACTACTACTACGCTGTACGACACTACAGTATGTCATAGCATTGTTTAATACTAAAAAAATGTCTTACAAACGTACCTATTGTATTACAATTACGGTTTAAAAACATTACACAGAACGTTATACGAGCAGATCGTTAATTGACTTTGTTTGAAAAATAAGATTTTTGAATGTTGGTTTTGTGCAAATAAACGTTTTGTCTTTGTCTTTGGTGTACTTACCTAATTCGATAATTTTAAAATATTCTGCTACTCGAATATGAAATTACGCAGTTTCTTATAGAATTCTTGTCGAGCTGCCATTAGTATGGGAAAATGTCAAACAGACTGATATATTATGACATACTAATGACGGATGCTACCGTACCCAATACTTTGACGATTTGCTCACGGCCCTGATTAACTAATGGGGGTCGTATTTTCATGTCGTTACGTCACCACCCTGTAAGTTTGTATTTCTTTAGTAGTAGGTCTTTAGTAGTATCGGAGTATGTAATATACTGGCTTATTTGTTGGCATAGAAGGTCACGTCTATAAATCAGCTGAGATAACGTCGCTGTCGACGCGTCTTATCGTTTCTGCCAAGCCTTTGGGAATGTGTATTGTAGCAAATAATAACGTCCCTAATAGTTCGGAATACGTCTTATGGCTGTGGTCATGACCCATTTTTATGTGACAAATTAAACGATATTCATTGAATCTAGGGCCTGGAGGGGTGACGTTGACTAGGGAAGGACCATGACCAGTACCCTTAGTCTGAGTTTTAGCGATACAGAAACGAAACGTTTGTGCGTTTCGTTTCGGATTACTACACAGGAGTCCACAGTGTAATAACAAATAGAGGTAAAAGATTTTGAGAGGAGTTAAAAAAATTAAAATCAATTTTTTCTATGGAGTAAAAGATATGAATACTTAACGTTAGACATTATAATGCTAACAAATATTTAATACCTACGGGATAATATTAGTTCGAAATTTTACAGTGCATTACGACCAATTCACGGTTATTATGTTTCATTAATATAAATAAATCATCACAAAAATAAAGCAATTTTTGTGATGATTTATCTAATGCTTTATTAATTTTTTAACTCTTCTAAAAATCCTTTTCCTCTGTTGGTTATTACACTGTGCATTTTCGTCTGGTGAGCTGTGTATGTGTGCGTTTCGTTTCGGAACTGCTAAAACTCAGACTAAGGGTACAGCAAAGCGCGCACAGTCTCGCCGCTTGAATATAGCAAGCGATCGAAAAAGTAAAGCGACGTCGAGCGCGGTCAGTACCTGGATGGATGACCGCTAGTGGCGAATTAAATGCGCGCTTCCGTGCTTCGGAGGATACGTTAAGCTATCGGTCCCCGTTATTATCGATACGATAGCAGTCGGTAAACCTTGTCGGAGACCCTATAAGCGGTTTGAAAACATACGACACGGATTGGCCACTAGCCCGATTCTCTATCAATCCGCAAAAAATGTCCGCAAATGGCATATTTTGTCGTAAGTACCTTACAAGGCGAAAGTTTACCAAATATGCCGAATATGCAAATACCATTAGCCAAGTGAAGTGCCACCATTAAATTAATCACAGATCTTACAGATTTTACTTAATCTTGCAACATATGGATATGACACCGTCCCTATTAGACTGAGATTAAGGCCAACACTATTATTAATATTTTTTGCCTTTGAAAATTGAACCTTACGTCAAAGATATAAAGTTTACTTTGAAATAGTAAAATTAATAATTAGGCTCTTAAGCTGTTTCTCTGTCGTAGACTTTCATTAAGCGCGTGGAAAGTTAAAAATTGAAGTGTACAAACGGTTGTCTACAACCGGGTCTCCTCTCAAAATGAGAAGGAAGGCCTTAGTCCACCACGCTGGCCGTATACGGGTTGATGGACTATACATGCCTTTGGGAATTTAATGAAGAACTCTCAAGCATACTCCAAAAATGTGACCTAATATTAAAATATCAGGTTTTAGAAAATTCTTAAACGTTTCCAGTTTTTTTTGTTTTCGCCGACTTCTCGGGCTATAAGATCCTCCAGAAGCTATTTTCGGAAGCAATCACATGAAACAGCCGGCGTCTTGCATCAGATGATTGATGACCGTCCGAGTTTCGGGAAGAGGACTCATAAAAATTAATATCAGAAAGAACAAAGGAAACGTCATTTCGTTTGTTCAAATATGGACAAGATATGAAGACAGAGTAGTTTTTGTGCCAAAAAATGAAGAATGTAATCGAGACGAGTCGTGGGCACAATCCTTATTGGTCGGTTTGACGTCGACTGCGCTGTCGGTTTACGTGATTGGTCCGTCAGTCAGTGTACGTCGTCTATTGGTCTAGCGTAGTTTCTTGGACTGCGGCACATTGTACATTACCCCAACTACTAATCATTTGAGCTCACGACTCATTACGCTTACTAATAGGAGTAATGGAATGCAATGGAATGGAATGAAATTAAGTTTATTTTGTATAAATGTGTTTGCATTTAATTTTGTTCTGAAAATTAAGATAACAGTCTCTCACATTTACCCAATCTGGTGTGCAATTTTAAAATCGACTAAAGTACAAAATTTTTATTTCATTCGTGTGTTATACATAACATGTCAAAGCGCAATTTCCAATCCATTTCTGTCACTCGAGTCAGTGAACTCAATTGTAGAGCTATGTAATGAAGTATGCTTCGGGACGCTTCGGGAAGCGGGAGATTTTTTTTCACTAGCCGAAGGCTGGGATTTATTGGCTTTTCTGCCGAACAGAATGACGGAGACTTAGTGACAGACGTAGCGGAAGCGGGTTGAGAAGGTTTTTTTATGGACGCTTTAGATTGAGTGCTTTAAGTAAAAGATACTTAATTTAATGTTAGCTTTTACCGCGTTAGCTCACCTCCGCCGCGAAGTCGAGAAATAGCGAAACCGCTGGGTTTTGCCACCGTTTGTCCGTTGTAATAAGGGCGAAACATTCAAGCATTTCGCGATTTAGTGGAGGTGTGCTAACGCGGATGTTGGCTTTTATACCACAGTTTTCTATCTCGTAGTTGTACGATTTTTCAACGTCAATTTGACGGCTTAATGTCACTTTTAATAATATACGATGCTCGTGTCTGACGATAGCAAATTATAATGAACAATCTTCACGCCGATCAGTAGTAGTGTTTTTACCACACGTATCGTAATTGACGGAACAGATGGAAGAAATGAAGATTTATATCGAGTTTCGCTTCAAAAATTGTGCAAAAAAGTCGATTGTTTAGTTAAAACTAACACACTGGTGCGCTGCGCGGGGGGTCCTGGGTTCGATTCCCAGCAGAGCAGAGATTTGAATGATGAATTTCAATTTCTGTTTCTGGTCTGGGTGTGTTGTGTACTTGTCTCGTGTGTGTCCATGGCGCTCACGAAACAGGGAATCCTAGTGTGGGGCTATGAGTGTGGAGCGATATTTATTTATTTATAATTATTTTTATTTATCTTAAAAAGGCCGACAGGTATCGCCTAATCAACGCTACTCCGCCTAATCTTAGGCGCTTTACAAAAGTCGCTTGTCAGTAACCCATTAATGACCCACTACAGGTCGGGTCTCCTTCTCGCAATGAGAGGGATGTAGGTCCACCAAGCTGGCCTACTGCAGGTTGGTGATCTTCACATACTTTGAGAACATTTTTTTGTGAACTCTCAGGCATGCAGGTTTCCTCACGATGTTTTCCTTCACCGTAACAGCAGGTGATATTTAATTTCAGAAATCGCACATAACTTTTATTACAAAGTCATTGGTGCGTGCCACTGGGATTCGAACCCGGACCCCTCGGTTCGAGGTCGAATTCTAAGCCACTGGCCATCATCACCGCTAGGTGTCGCTTATACACCCTTAACGTAACACCACCCTATCAAAGCAAAGAGCGCAGCACGCAGGTGGGCATTGTGTAATTTATTGCGGTAATTCCTTTCGCCGATTCCAGGGATGATCCCGCTCCATCCTGAATTATTCCAACCCACACTTCGGGGACTCCCCGCGTCTTGTTACTTCGAATTCTTAATTTATCTAGTCGAGTGAGATTGACGTTGGTACTGAGTAATGTGAACAAATTGACGGGAACATTGGTATGCCTTCAAGTACTTTATGCCGGTACCTACTTTGTTCTGCAAGGTTTCTCCGACCGACAGACCGAGAGCGAGTATGTACATGGTGCTCTCGTCATGTCTCGCTCTCGCGCCTCGTCTCGGTCGGTCTCAGTCTCTTGTCGGTATTTGCACCGAGTCAAAGGATCTCGTCGGGTCTCGCGAGGAAAACGACAGCTAGCATGTACTCGTACACACTTGTTCGTTCAGTTGCCCGCTGACGATGTTTGTATGAAGATTTCAGCAATTTCTACTTCCGTTACTGCGGGAGTCTTCAGTATTTAATGATAAAACGAGTGCCCACAGGTATGCGCTCGAAGAAAGCCTCATCGGCCGAGACTCTCGGCGAGACGATCTCGATGAGTGTGTACAGCCGCCATAATGTTGAAGGTTCATGTTGTTGTTTTATCACTTGCTGAGAGAGCTAGGAGAGTGCTGGGAGTTTTTTCCCGCCAGCTTTTTACTCCCATCCTCACGCTTAGATTATAAATTAAAAAATATATATATTATAAAGAATTTTTACATCATTTTCGTGATATAAGTAATAAAAAAACTACGAAACCCAGGACACAGCCTAGTACAACACTCCCTTTGAATACTCTCTGGGAAGCAAAATACCAGATCCCGGTCCGATCCCACAAATTGTCACTCCATTAGTTAGCCCTAAACCTGGCATTGTGGAGAGAAAAGGGAGCCGTTAGTGCTGGATGCGTTCCACTTAGCACCAGCTTCTACCTGGAAGTCCCAATCTATACGTATGGAAGTACATAATGTACTTTTAAGAAACCTGAAATAATAATACGAAATAAAACGAGTAGGTATAAGGAAAACGAAATTATACACCAAATATTTTTTTTCTATATTACTTCAGTTACAATAATGACAGTTCTTATTTTCAAAACCCGTGTTCTTCTTTTTCTTCCTCTGCGCCAGCCAGCCCTAGCTGTTGAATTGACCGTGAAGGCTATAGCTTCATTCATCACGACACAGCACTAACCCCTAACGAGCTTCAAACTCCTTCTTACAATACACACTTATTTATCTATACTAATATTATAAAGAGGAAACATTTGTATTTTTGTATGTTTGTAACGAATAAACTTAAAAACTACTGGGCCGATTTCAAAAATTCTTTCACCATTGGAAAGCTACATTCAGCCTGAGTATTAACATAGGCTATTAAATAAAAATTAAAAAAAAATTAAAAAAATTAATTAGCAGAGCGAAGCCTGCTGGGTCAGCTAGTCTATTTTATATATCCATAGTATTATTAAAAAAATATGAAAGTGTGTTTGTTTGTTAATTTGTTCTTAATTGGCGGAGAAATGCTTAAAAAATCGATATGCTTTATTCATTTTTCAGAAATCCAATGATGCGGCTTTAGTTTTCATCAATATCGGGCCCCAGACTCCTTTCAGTATTTTCCGCTATTCCTCATAGTTTCGAATACCCACGCACACTTGAAAAATTAACTCTGTATAAATTTCATACATAAATTTAATTACAGTGTGTTCCGTACAGGATTCGATTTTCAAAGTGTTCCTCAATAAAAAGTATGACAAAAGACACATAAAAGTGACAAAGTGGAACGCATCGTTTTCCATCCATTTCCCTGTTCGTTAATGTCGCCCGGACATCGGGCATTTGCGTGAGCATAGACTAACCAGTCACAGAGACAACATGTTATTTTTTTTAGTTAATAAAAATATCTACCTTGAATAAAACATCCATTATGGGCCCTAAAGCTAAGCATAGTATTGTTGCCGTTAGTTTAACCATGTTAATAAATTATTGTTTATCACAGTGTGGTAAGATTACTCACAAAAATTTTAGTGCCTTAAAACTTTAAATCTATAAAGAAATATAGGTTTTGTATAGTAAAGGAGCATACAGTCATATAGGCAACCTTATACCAATTTTTTAACTTAATGAAATCCTTTCAAATCTCAAATTGAGGGGAACACCGCACGTGTCACTTCGAGGTATTTTTCTGTAATCTATTCGTAACCCACTGCAGAGTAAGGGTAATGAGCTGAATTTTAAGCTACTGAGCTATCGCTGCTTTTATAGGGAGGCAGTAAGGTACGAGGACGTACCCCAACGGACGAGTTTCTATTTCTCTGTCACCTATGAAGCCAAGATCATTGAGATGTCGGTGTCTTCAAATTACTTCAAAAAAGCGGTGATACAGCGGTGATAGCCCAGTGGCTTAGAATTCGACCTCGAATCGAGGGGTCCGGGTTCGAATCCCAGTGGCACGCACCAATGACTTTGTAAAAAAGTTATGTGCGATTTATAAAATTAAATATCACCTGCTGTTACGGTGAAGGAAAACATCGTGAGGAAACCTGTATGCCTGAGAGTTCACAAAAAAAAATGTTCTCGAAGGCATGTGAAGTCCACCAACCCGCAGTAGGCCAGCGTGGTCCATCCCTCTCATTGTGAGAGTAGACCCGACCCTGTAGTGGGTCATTAATGGGTTAAAACAACAACTTCAAAAAAGTGTGTTTATCTACAAGTGCATTATTCTGTATTCCTGTTACGTTTTCCAAGTGAAAATTTCCGTTGCAATCGTCACGGGACTCATAATAATAAGTGTTGGAGCGTTTAAAATGGCAACCGTTTTGCTAATGAAAAATTCCCGCCGATTCCTGGAATGGCGGCGATTAGGGAATGGTGGTTTTGGATGTGACAATTCAGATGAGTACTACAAGAACAATAATTGAGGTGTTTTGTTGATAAAAGCTTGGATGAACGAACAAATTAATGTTTGACAAACATTTTTTTAATTGTACCTAAGGCTTTCTACTGATTGGCTGTCGCATTGTCACAACCGATCGACCAATCAACGCAATAAAAATCCGACATGCGACTAATATGCGACAAATGTAGGGAATGAGGTTATCGTGTGACAAACTTCATGCAAGCGACCGATTTTGTTGTCGCAATTAGGACAAAGGGTAAGAAGAAAAATTGCTCGTACATGTGAAAATCCTCAAAAAATATAAATAAAGTCAAAATAAATATCTCCTGATTTAAATTCTAGAAATTTTCACTCAAGATGTCGTGTCGCAGCGAACTCTACATAGAGCAGACAGACATCTCTAAAAATTGACCGCGGAATACCAAAATTCAAACGGATTTTTTTAGAACACGTCGCATTTTGCACAAACAGTTTCGGGTCCCTCTTTGAAATGTCAACCGCGAATACTACACGTACACGTTTGAACGAGTGTCCACGGGACCACAAATTTCTAAATGGTTCGAATGAAAAGGCATTGCAACATCAAATATTTATAGGTATCGTTGCCGTCATGAGTGGTGAGCAGAACGTACATTGGTCGGTTTGACATTGACTGCGCTGCGGTCACACGATTGGTTCGACAAACGTCAGTTCGTCAGTGTGCGTCGTCTATTGGTCCAGCACGTTTTTTCGGCTGCTGTACATTGGCCGAAAGTGTACAATATCCCTACCACTGATCATATGTGCTCACGACTCATGACGGTTACTATACTGGTGCAGTAATGGCAAAATACCAATCTTTATCAAAGGAAAGTGCAAAAAACTTTCACACCTACGTAAGGCGGTGACAGCCCAGTGGCTAGGAATTCGACCACTTAATCGAGGGGTCCGGGTTCGAATCCCAGTGGCACGCACCAATGACTTTGTAATAAAAGTTATGTGCGATTTATGAAATTAAATATCACCTGCTGTTACGGTGAAGGAAAACATCGTGAGGACACCTGCATGCCTGAGAGTACACTAAAAAAATGTTCTCAAAGGCATGTTCGTCCATCAACCCGCAGTAGGCCAGTGTGGTAGACGGCGGCCTACATCCCTCTTATTGTGAGAGGAGACCCGACCCTGTGTAATGTAAATGTTCTCAGGTTCGGGTGTAGTGAAAGACGTGTTGATGGTATGATGACTTTAATGAGACTACTCGTATAACTAAATGTTTCTTATAATATAAAGTGCTTAGATCCACACTACACCTCCGGGGGTTATTTTAAAAAATAAAATTTGAATATAAATTTTTATTTTTTTTTCTCTATTAATTTCAAATGTCGATAAGTGTAATGCGGGCTAAAATTTATTTTACTAAGAAAATTACATAAACAGGTTAAACAAAAAGTTGTTTTTATCTAAACTTAATAAAGAAAATGAACTTATTCTCTAAATACAAAATTGTCAATCTAAAAATTACGTCTTTCCAGGTAATATGCGCATTTGTCTAAATCGGTATAAATAGAAGTACTTCATTTCATTTATTATCAAAAATCAGGCAATAGTACATTTTCCCAATTTAACCATGTGGCCTTTGATTAAATTAAGATAAACGTAGAGGTAAGTCATAATCAGTACTAATTCTTCTTGAATTAAGTCAAAGTATTTGAGTACATAATACAAGTGTTGTTTCATTAGGCTAATATTTTGCCCTTTCTTTATTTATTAATATAATAATTATCATTATAAACCCTTTTCATCATTTATACATTTCTATCATATGATTTTATTTTATTTATATTTCCTTTCATAATATTTATGTACTCTTCCAAACCATTCCTTTCACGTATACGACTCGCGTACCTACATGATCAAGGTAATGAGGAACATTTATTAAGTACAATGCAATAATATATTTTTCAACGTTTTTATAATTCTCAATTACTCTTCCAATCAATTCCTTTCATGAATACGTCTCGCGTTAGTTCATGATCAAGGTAGTGGAAGGTATAAATAACACACACAACCCAACAATAAAACAATAACGACAATCATAATATTTCGTCAGTATGTTAGGTATCTTCTTAACTCTTGGGGGATCAGACCCATCGTTACCAAAAATACTAACTTACAGAAGAAATCCATACAAAATATTCCTTACATCATTCTCTTTGCAAATCTCCATACTTCCTTTCTCATAATTATTATTGTCAAATCATTTTCACTTTATAATAACTTTTCATTATAACATTTTTCTAATTTCTCTCATTAATATTCATTAAAGTATGCGTCATCTCTTTCAAACCCAAGTCGGTACATATTAAAGTATGTATAATTAAACTAATAAACAACATCTGTCTATAAATAAACTGTAAAAGTGCAAAATTTAAACAATGTAGGTATAACATAACAATAAACATGACTCTATTCTAAGTATCAAAATGTATGCAATTAGAAACTGTTGCGGTATTGCAACATTACAGTAATCAGACCCGAGGAACATTCCATTCCCGTAAAGGATGGTAACGCGAATCCTAACACGTTTTTGGTAGTCAGCAAAACTATAACAAAGAACTTTCCATAACTAATGCTGCTACTCGGGTTTACTTATGATTTGAATACTAATCTTGAAATATTACTAAAAAATAAATTCAATTATAAATAAAAGTTAATTTACGAGATTCAGAAAAAAAAACATTCACATTCAATTAAATTTCGTTAAAAAAATCTTTTTAATATAATTTTGCTATATTAAAATTATCAAAAAGAAAAAATACGTGGCATTAACATTTTAACAGAAATCTACTATTGTTTCTTTTACTATTAGATACTTTTGTTATTAGGTGTGTAGTTATGTACCGTGGTATGATGCGACGCTTCACGCTCGGGATGGCGAGGTTTCCACTAACTGGGCTGAGAGGACCATTGCTCGGTAGCTGAAGGTTTCTTTCACTTCCATGTCGACAACTTGGCGATTGTTGGCTGCTGGCTGGCCGCGATGACTGTAGGCACCATTACTGTGCTGCTGACCGCGATTCCACTTCTACTCAGAAGATGACTGGTTCATGGTGATAGGTCTTTCACTTGTCGCGTAGAAGGTCTTCTTATTTTTGTCTTTTTTCATCTTCAGCTTCAGTTCTTCGTCGTTTTTTTTTTCTTCATAATGTTTTTCTTCTTTGTCTTCTCTTGAACTCTTGATATTTTCTTTTAAACTTATATGCTGCTTAGAACGCCACCCGGTGCGCGTGCAACGTGATGCGCCCGCGCACCGGCATGGCAGGGTCGCCATGTAATGTAAATGCTCTCAGGTTCGGGTGTAGTGAAAGACGTGTTGATGGTATGATGACTTTAATGAGACTACTCGTATAACTAAATGTTTCTTATAATATAAAGTGCTTAGATCCACACTACACCTGTAGTGGGTCATTTATGTTATTGACAATGTAATTAGCTGGACAATTTTCCCGGAATGGTCGTTTAATATCTGAGTAAAAGGCACATGCAAAGTGGTCGAGGCCGCAGCTGTGACTAATTGATTGCTGCTGACTGATCGGCTCGACGCCCGACGCAGACGGATGGCCTTGTCGGGATTAAGAGTGGTCTGCAGAGAAATTAGCTACAATACCCCGAGTAGGGATGGCGATTCGTTCCGAAAAAGATCGATTTTTAAATCGATCGAATCGTAACTTGATGAATGGATTCATAAATAATCGAGGTCTAAAATATAGATGTCTAAAAAATCGATTTCTTTTCAAGTCTACATTTTACAATGAAAATATAAATTCAACGATCACTTTGTAGTGAAATCAGGGATTTTTTTTAGTTCTGGGAATTCGATAGTCACAATTATTTATATAACCATCAAAGTATCAGGTGAAAAAGAAGACATAAATTTAGTTTCTAAATGTATTTGTTACATTAGGTAATAATTTTATCCCACGGGCCAGTTCAGCTCTTGAATTGCCCGTGAACGCCGCAGCTTCAGCCATCTGCAGCAACCGCTAATGAGCTCCAAACTCCATCTCACGTTATGTATTTATAATGTTTATCAGCTGTTCCTACGAGTTGCTACCATAGCATCAGCTCATCGCCTAATTTGGGACCAAAAAGTCATGTGCCTCTTTATAATGCAGAATATACTATAGCTACAATATCCCGATAAAGAAACTTGATTGAAAAAAACATCGTGAAGAAACCTGCATGCCAGAGAGTTGACAAAAAAATGTTCTCAAAGGTATTTGAAGTCCACCAACGGGCAGTAGTGGTGCGTGGTGGACGGCGGCCTACATCCCTCTCATTGTGAGAGGAGACCCGACCCTGTAGTGGGTCATTAATGGGTTACTGACAATATCCCGATAGCGCATACCCCATCAGACCAGTGAAGTGAGGTCATTGTATCCCTTTTCAAGAACAAATCAATTACTATGTGAAAAACCGTAACAAATCCATATAACGATGGGTGAAAGTAAACCGTAAACGTTTATTTACGACCTGTAAATCTTAACGTCGCCGAATTGTGGGCCATAAAGCTTGCTAATGCATACGAATTGCTTCCTATTGCCTTTTTAGCAATTTTATCTTTTTACGAGTAATAAAACTTCATAGAATGGTAGCTCACTTCACTTACAAATGCAATATTTTTTAAATAAATTGTAAAAGAAAAACTCGAATTCGTTGGAGCTATTTATTTTTTAAAGCAATTCTTTTTTGGAATACGCCTGTTTCCAAAAATGTATTTAAAGGCGGTTCTTTTATCTAGGACAGTTGTGGTGTATAAATAAATTTCATGCCGGTATTTTTGGAGGAATACGCCTGAGAGCTCTTTGAAAAAGAATCTAAAAAGAGCTCGCCTTAAAGCCGGCAACGCACTAGCGACTTCTCTTGTTTTGTTTTGGTTCTGGTTTGTTGCAATACGGAAATTCAAATATGATCTTGGCAAAATAACAAATTAAGCTTGCAAGATTTGACGCACAAACACGACGTAAAGGTGACGCAGAAAGTTAAATAAAATCTTGATAAAATCATTAAAATATAGGTAACTTAAATTACAATTTAAATTTTAACTAAAACGTTAAATGTTCATAGTGGATGTAAATTGCGAAGTTTCCCCCGGGGTTGAATCGTAGTTGTTCTGAATGTATATTTGATTCAAGAGCTATGTTGTTAGATGTAACATGATTTGATTGGAATGCAAAGTGATTTGATTTAAATTTAATTTAATTTTGTAAAATATAGTGTAAATTTCATCCAAATCTATTCGGCGGTTTTTGTGTCAAATAGTTAAAAAAATCCTTATATCCCGTGCGGATAAAGAAACAATCTGTAAATGGCGGACAGTCTCATGCTATCTCGTTCACATCGCCGCTCTGTCTATACTCGCACGTAGTGGTACGACGTACAAAAAAAAACAGTTTGGATTAGCATTCGCGCTGGCTCGGCGCACTTCATTTCGTAAAATTTTAATTCTGTTTAGTTACAACTACTGCTCTGTTATTTGTTGTTTTTGTTAGGTTTAGATCTTTGGTTGTTTAAATGGCATCTAGAAAACGCGGGAAGGTTCTTCATAGTGATGCTCGACATATAGTCTACAGCGTAATTAAGTATTTTGATGAAGAAAAGAGACTGGAGTTATCACCCTTGCAATTTAGTAACGCACGAGCAAGTATGGCAACCGGTTTGGACTCCAGCACGATATCGAAGATAAAAAAAGAAGCTTAATATTTTAGTTGACCTTTTACTGACGCCATAAATGTAAGTACCGGCCACCATTACCAGATGGTTTCTTTATCCGTTCGGCTTATACATCCATTCACAAAAATCGCGTTTACAATTATTATAGCATAGAAGTAAATTCCATTTTTTTACACCTGTCCAATATGGTAAACAATCTTAGCAGGTTTTTTATTTCAATTTGCGATTTCAAAATAAGACAGACACAAAATTACAAAGATTTAAAACAAATAGTCATTTAAGCTAAAACAAATTCGTAGAAACTTTAATTTATTTTTTTAAAGCAATTCCTAACTTTTTGATTGAATTTGATTATTTACCAAACAAGACGAGTAAAAAACTGACTGTAGGAATAAAACTACATTAAGAAGAGGATTTGATCACCCCATTAAATCTGATTTGATTGGTCCTTTTGAATACCCTATTTCTCCTAACGCTTTGAAAATTACAAAATTTTCTTTTTTATAGAGGTGCAAAAGCTATTACTGACAGCATCGCCAAATAAATTGCCTCATTGACACCGATTGGGTGTCCTTTATGGCGCTATGAAGTGTCAATTATTTTGTACCTTTTATGCCCAAGGTGAAATAATATACGACATCAAATTTCAATTTTGTTTCCTACGCATTTACGATTACATACTTACCTTTCATAAACTTGGTAAAGTGTAGTCTTAACTTTACATGAGGTAAATAAATAAATACGCTTCACACTCAAAGCCCCACACTAGGATTCCCTGTGTCGTGGGCGCCATGGACACACACAAGACAACAAAACAACACACCCAGACCAGAAACAGAAATTCAAATTCATCATTCAAACCTCTGCTCTGGTGGGAATCGAACCCATGAGCCTCCGCGCAGCGCACCGGCGTTTTAACCACTGCGCCACTTGGGTCGTTATATAATATAAACCACTCGGCCTCAGATGATAAAATTTAGTGATTTCGATAGATTATGATCTAATACAAACAGTCTTATAAAGCTGTTATAAAAAATTACCAGTTTTCCATTGGTCCACTGATTACAGGACACCTGTATGCTATGTAGGAAGGAGGAAGGAAGGAAACGTCAGTCATTAGTACGTTATATGTCAGTCTGTCTTGACACCTTCCCATACTAATGGCAGCTGGATACGATTACTATACGAAACTACGTAAGTTCGTGCTCGAGACACACTTTTCCACTTTTATCTTTAGAACATCCTTTGCCTTATAAAATGTTCTCGGGTTTCAAGGTGATTGAAAAAACTTGGGAAGAATATCATTGAGAACTTTTTCCGGTCTTTTATCGCTGAACGGATGCAAATGAAGCGTAACCGTAAGCCGGATATCCGTTACAAAGGAAAAGCACCCGGGTGTACGTGAGACGGGAACTGAGTGCCACGATATGTAGGTATACGGTAGGTAGTACGGTAGTACCTACCTACCGTACATACCTACTTACTTACCTACATGTCTAATAACAATTACTCAAAGATTTTTATATGTCAAGATGGTGTCAGGATATCAAAAATAGGACACCTAAATTTTTTATTTTTTTCCCTAGTTGCTTCTATTTTGATACTAACTGCTGTCATTCAATGTGACCTTTACCAACATTATTTTTCTCAAAATTTACTCAAAATAAGAAGAATAGTCCACCACGCTGGCCTAGTGCAGGTGGACTTCACAAATGCCAGAGATTTTTTTGTGATGAGCGAATTATAGAGAATTTTCTAGCAGGTTTTCCCAAGATGTTTTCTATCATCGTGGCAGCAGGTGATATTTAATTTCATAAAGCGCACATACTCGTAACTTTAAGAAAGTCACCGCGTACCTCTGGGATTCGAACCCCGAATTCTTTGCCACTGAATCACACACCGATAGCAATCCAATGTTTGTGTAAATCCGTAATACAATTACGTCACTCCCCGGGGATCGAACCCGGGATACAAACAGGCCTCCTGGGGGAGCTTTCTTTAAACCTCGGCAGTGGTTTCTTTCTCGGTATTCGCTGAATATTTCACACCGGTGTGTTGGAACGAGTCATTTTGCTTTCACATTTCCTGTACTTTGCTAAAGAAGGAGACGTTTTTGAAATTCCTTTTGTGTGTGAAAAATAGATTAGGTATACAAAAGTGGTAAAACCATTAGGTATATTCGCCGAAACCTACCGAACCTGACATAACCGTAGGGATTCAAAGAAATTCTTAATTATGTTTTGGCTAAAAGATTGCGATTACTGTTTAAAGATTAAATTGTGCATTTCTGCATTGGAAATGAATCTGTTTCACTGGAAAAGCATCGCGAGGAAGCCTGCTATAAATTCTTCAGAACACGGTCGTTTGTTCAATATTATTATGATTGTTGCGAGTAATTATTATTATCAAAAACCTTCCTTCGATAACTCCTATACATTCCATCGCAAAATTCGGTAGTATGATTGTTGAAAAACATGCTCGTAAATTCAGAATGACAATCTTATTCCAACAGCTTCACGGTATTTCCATCAAAATATTTATCTTCTTTCCTAGTAATGGAATCTCTAGAAGCTAGGATCTGTGTATTCATGTCAGACCAGAACAAATATTTACGCGTCACCCGCATTCATAGGAATTCAATCTCTTACGATATTATCTGTGGGGAATCGAATGTCTGGTTAAAAATGGTTAGGTACAAAAGCACACTAGGATTATTTGTGTAATGTAATAATATTCAACACAACTTCTTCAAAAAGTCAGCCATTTTTATATTTTAGCAAAAAGAACTGTAATACTTACCGTCATGAGTTGGAAATACCGAGAGCTATTCAACATACTTAGGTCCCGATGTCCCAAAATTGGGTCATTTCGGTTGGGAATATTTAATTACTCCCATTGAGGCTCTCTGCAAATATATTCATGTTCTTGACGGTACCAATTTTATCATTACTTGTTGAACTTACTCCACTTACTTACTTATATACTGAATCAAATAATCATTATTATGTTATAAGCGCAAAACGCGAGAATGGAGTGGAAATTGATTGATTTTTACCGATAGCAATAATAGTGGGACCATTGAACTGCATTCTCATTAGGTACTATTTCATGTATACTTATAAAATAAATAAAAATAAATAATAAAAAAATATATATTTTTCCATATTGTATTTCCAATGGTAGTACAAATAAGAATAATCTATGTGGCTATCCTTTGAATAATTCCTATCCAACACAATCAAGTCATCCAAAACGTCATCCACTTTGGATTCTGATGACTTTGTTGTTGATCTCTGGTCTATCCGGCATCCACAATTTTCCAATCCAGACAAGTATCTAGCTAATCCTGCTTGCTTCGCGACAAGAAAAGAAAAAAAATACTTATTAGGTTTTGTAGGGGCAGCCTAATCCTTATGATGCGATAATCTGCAAAGCTGAGTCAACCCCTATCTACAACTCCGAATCGGTAACCCTGGAATTGGCTTTGCCCCTAGGTAAGCTTCTGTTGCGACTTCCGCCACTCGTCGAGAGATGGCGCCACGGGTATCCTGAATCACGCTATGGAAGTTTTCTACATCGCTGGCATATATACAAAACTCCGACATGACCTAATTAGAGCGCGGCCGCTCCCCAAGTATGATCAGTTCGTTTGACGGGAGATCTTCCTTTGCTAAAATTCATTACCATTATTGGGCTCAGAAACATTCTGAAATACTTACTAAAATCCCGCAGAATTATAATTGCAGAGTTTGTAATGACTACTAATAGGCCATCAATTAATTTAAAGTACCCAAATCTTTGAAAAGCTAGCTCGGAGATCCCGATATCCTTTGACGAAACTAACTCTCTAACTGTACTTTGAATACATTAATGAATTTATAAAATATGCAAATATTCCAACTATCTGCTAAGTTTGTTAAGGGTTTGTCTGTTTCCAACATAAGTTATTCCATTTGAAATTAAAATATTCTCCAGGGAATAGAACAAAGTTCGACAATTGGATTTTAAAATTGGAATCACTTTTAAAAGTCCTTAATTATTTCAAGAAAGGGATAGAGTTGGGTCCAATTAAGCGGATTAGCGCAATTCGAAACTTTTATAATGTTCTTTTGTAATTTCTTAAGGAATTCGTGAGAGAAGTTTAAGAATCGAATTACATAATTTGTTGTTATAAATAAATGATAAAATCCTGTTGATAAAATGTGTACGTCAATAAAAACCCAAAATAATGAAGAAAATAAGAAGAAAAGAATGCGTTTATTGTTGACTGTTACACGTATCTGACATGCTACGTGCTGGTGAATAGCTTTAAATGAAGAAGTAAATTCGACCGCCTCGCTTTTAAACCTGAACCGCCGAATTCTGAAGTGAACTAGTTAAAACTGGTTATAACCGGCTAGTTCCGCTTAATACAAGTTCTGGCACTAACTAACTAGTAGTATTCAAACTCTCTAATCGCTCAGAGTTTCCTGGTTATAGACGCTTTAGACGAAGTGAATATGATTAGCTATGTTTAGTGGGAAACAACGAAATTCTAGTTCAGGAAACTTGCAGTTTTGGGTTTTCCAAAACCACTATATTTTGACAATATATTGGTACCTACTTATATGACAAAAAACAAAATCGTAATTATGTTGGTAATAAAAAGAAGAAACAAAATGGAAAGAAAAGACAAGGAAAGAAAGGGAAAGAAAGAAAAGAAAAAGCCTTTCCTTAATTAAAGAGTTATTTCACTCAGATCACTTTGAGCCTTTTTGGCTTGTTAAATTATGAAACATCCAATCACTTCGTGGGTTTCCCTAAAACATTTTGATTATTTTCTTATGTCGTATCGTATGTAGCACCAACAGCTAAATGTGCGATTATCTTTACCTCACCCCCAAAGGTGTGCGTTTACCCTAAGTCGGCTCTCTTTTATTTTATTTTTAGTTGTTCTTAACTTGTGTAATCTGGATTAACATCGTTATGCTCGTAGTAAATGTTAATTAGTTGTGCGTACTAATACAGGCACAAGAAATAGGAAAAGAAAGTAGACGGGCTTAACCGTTTCAACGAAGTGGCTAGACCAATTAAAGGCGAGAAGCGATTAAAGATTTTTATTTAATTAAATCCGCATTAAAGGGAAAGACTTGGTCCAGTCCAACAGTGGGCCATCAAAGGGTTACAGCCACAGCCTATTTGTACAGCCTAAAATGACCTTAATTATAATAAATGTATCTTACCCCGTGTCTTAAAGGCCATGTTACTCGCAAAATTTGCTCGTACGACAACATCATTGTCACTTTTGTCGCATCAGTGCGTATGTTATTTAGGACAGCCATTTATGAACACATGGCCCTAATAATAGTGTTTAAACTTTTGTCGTGTTGGTTGGTTGGCCGGGTCGCAACAATGATTTGTCTGTTTCCAACAACATCCAAAAGCATCTTTGGAGGAAAAGGGGCTCATGGCGATGTCACTGCCTGGGACTGCGGTCCGATTGTTAACCTCCGACCATTTGTACTCGTATATATGCACTGATTCTATGAAACCTTGATAGCGCGTTTAAGGATACGTCTTCTCATTGACCAGTCTCGGTATGACGCGGTGACGTGTTCTATTGTTAGGAACATTCGCTGCTTGCGTGCTTGCGTGGTCAGCATTTCATGTGAGGCGCGCTCATATAACTGTAGGTAACGCGCAACTACACATCTACAGAAAATATTATTCGCTTAAGTTATCTCGGTGAAACAGGTGCCTAATCATTAATGTGTGTCTAAAGTTTCTCCTAATTGGGATCTGAAGTAGGCTTCTTTCGGTAATCCAGAGATCGGGCTGTTTTTATTTCGTTCATTTGTACATGTAATTATTTTTGTATTTAAGTGTATTAATTGTATTTTGTAATAAAGTAAGCTTATGTTGCCTACCCGGCGTTGCTTAACTTTTATGTTTGTACTATGTATCCCGCAGTAGTGGT
The DNA here is from genome assembly GCA_905147235.1 of Erynnis tages. Taxonomy (NCBI): domain Eukaryota; kingdom Metazoa; phylum Arthropoda; class Insecta; order Lepidoptera; family Hesperiidae; genus Erynnis; species Erynnis tages. Next base: position 6,384,955 of record LR990095.1, on the reverse strand, counting down.
GCGTGGTGGACGGCGGCCTACATCCCTCTCATCGTGAGAGGAGACCCGACCCTGTAGGTCATTAATGGGTTACTGACACTATGTATCAGAAAGATGTAGTCCACCACGCTGGCCTAATGTGGGTTTGTAAACTTCACATGCCTTTGAGAACATTTTTTTATGAACTCTTTAGATTTAAATTGGTTTTATGAATTAAGCAGCCACCTTTTCAAATTACAATATTTTTCGACAAAGGATTCTTACATAATAATATTTTTTTATGGAATTGGAACAACCTTTACCAAATGTGTGTATTTTCATTTTCTGGAATTAACAAGTTATCATTTTCACGTCCGTACCCAAATGGTTCCTAACGGGTCTTTGCTCTAAACAATGGAAGTATAATACAATATCCTATTATTGTACGTTCTGTTTCTCGAGTAAAGAGTAAGTAAGCGATTGGATTAGGTAACGTTAAATTAACAGCATTTTTAGGTCAGGGACTAGGTATGTTTCCAAAAGAAAACAAAAGAAACATTTTGTGAACTTAGTTTGTTACAAACTAAAAGGAAACAGAGTTTTTCTGTACATAATTTATTACAACTAAATCTTAATTTAAATATTTATTTATTTATACAGATTTACAAATTTTATTCCAGTTCGTATTAAAACCTTGATCTTAGTATCTCGCATTCATATTGAACTTCGTCCTATATTTTTATATTTAAGACAGAACACTATGTAACAAGAACAAGAACAATAGGAATAATAAATAAATACATTGTTAAATATTTTATTTAAAGAGACCTTTAAATAAACAAGTCAGACATCTGCTACTGCCTCTTTCAATATTTTACTTAGGTGAGATCTACCATACCTACATATAATTCACACACGATTGTGTCAGTTACTTTATAATTTGTTAGTTTGCAGTTAAGTCGACAAAATATACTCAAGTAAAGAGAATAAGCCTTGCGGAAAATGGTATATAGGTAAATGATATCCAATTATCCACCAATCCGCATTAGGCCAGCGTAGTGGACTAAGACCTACGTCCTTCTCAATGTGGGAGGAGACCCGACCCTGCAATGGCTCACTAATAGGTTACAGATAGAACATGATATAGGACGATTTGCTATTTCAAGGAATTTATGCTTTTTATTTTATTTTTTATTATTAAAAAGCTGAAGAGTTTGTTTGTTTGTTTGTTTGAACGCGCTAATCTCAGGAACTACTGGATCGATTTCAAAAATTCTTTACGTGTTGAATAGTCCATTTATAGAGGAAGGTTATAGGCTATATTTTATTTTCAAAAAATTAAAGATCCATAAGAAAATTGAATCGAAAACCTATTTATGCGTGCGCTGCTAAAACTATTGACAAGAGAACAAAATGATGTACTACGGGTTTGTAGGTCTTATTAAGATCTACAAAAAAGTCCGCGAGAGCACATATCTAACTGTCATAGTTTAGTCACAGTAACCGCAAGTTCTAAAATCCACAGGCGAAGCCGCGCGCACTGTCTAGTCTAGTATAAGAAGATGGTGCCATCCGAATGGTTGTCGACTTTGATGGTCGGCGGTGGCGGATCTCTCTCCAGCAGATAACCCCTCAGCCAGATCAGACCGACGTTGATTTGAGAACAGATTATGGAAGCTATGAGGATCCTGAAAACAAAAAAAAGTAAAGCCGTGGGTTACGTTGGCGTAACCAACCCTAGTATTTAAGTAATAGGATAATCAGGTCATGTTTTAGTTGATAAGGTTTTTAGTACGTAAGATTTTTATGAAATAGAGATCAGTCTGTAACAACTCTCCGGCTCGACCGGTCGCATTCTTCCTTTTTAAAAACCCTTCGGCTAGGGCCCGATAGTTAACTCGCGCGGTTTGGATTTCAGTTTCGATTTCGTACGAATTCAACTCGTGCGTATATTATGTGCGTTTGTCAGTAAGTAACCCATTAATGACCCACTACAGGGTCGGGTCTCCTCTCACAGTGAGAGGGATGTAGGCCGCCGTCCACCACGATGGCCTACTGCGGATTGGTGGACTTCACATGCCTTTGAGAACATTTTTTTGTGAATTCTCAGGCATGCAGGTTTCCTCACGATGTTTTCCTTCACCGTAACAGCAGGTGATATTTAATTTTATAAATCGCACATAACTTTTATTACAAAGTCATTGGTGCGTGCCACTGGGATTCGAACCCGGACCCCTCGATTCGAGGTCGAATTCTAAGCCACTGGGCTATCACCGCTTACGCACGAACGTAATGTGCGTATGTGCGTTTACGCGTGAGGGAACCTGTTATGTACCTATGTCTGAGAGTTCTCTATCATGTTCTCATACACGTTAAGTTCATCAACCCGCTTTAGGCCAGCGTGGTGGACGGCGGCCTACATCCTTCTTGTTTTGAGAGGAGACCAGACCCTGCAGTGGGTCACAAATAGAAAACCGTTAATTATGACAACCTACGGGATCAGTTCTCAAAGGTATGCGAAGTCCACCAACCCGCAGTAGGCCAGTGTGGTGGACGGCGGCCTAAATCCCTTTCATTGTGAGAGGAGACCCGACCAGTGTCAGGCCGAGTCAGTGGTTAGGACGCGCGCCGATCATTCATAGGTTACAGACATAAGTTAAAACAAAGAAAGAGAAAAAGAGAGAAATAAGGATTCTCACCAGTAAGAATACCCGAGGCTGGGTCCAGGTGTGAAGAGGCCTAGCGCTATATAGGAGAAGGCCAAATGTTCTTGCCAGTGAGACACCGCCCAGTATATGCCAAATAGCAGCAGCACCAGTACGCCCAGCAGTGATGTTATCACGTTTGCCCAAAGACAACCTGAAAAATGGACGGTTTAATAATAACGGTTCAAACTCATAGCTCGACCTAGGGTCACGTTCTTTGTGTAGTAGGCGCCGGACACAACTTGTGAACAAATAAAATAATACCGTTTTCTCTAAAGCCTTGGATGGGTGGACGCCAGTAACGAATTAAATCCGCGCTTCAATGATTCGAAGGGCACGTTTAGCTGTCGGTCCTGGTTTGTTATCCATACGAAAGCAGTCGTTAAACCTTGTCGGAGGCTCTATGATCGGTTTGAAAACATCCGACACGGGTTGGCCACTAGCCGGTTTCTTCAACCGCTTTAGAACAATGTGGTGGTGTGCTACCTACCCCTGTTGCCAACTCGTGCCCAACGGTGGGCCGTAAAGCTGCAGTTCCGTGGGTAGCGGCCGACGCGAAGACTCGCGCGACGATCGCGCCGCGGCTGATGCGACAATACAAATGCATGGCGCCGCTTCCGAAGCCGCGCGCGTCAGTCGCCGGGCGTTCGGGCCGTTCGGAAGCGCCATACATTTCATAGTGTTCAGTATTGTCACATCAGCCGCGTCGGTCGCGCGCGTCTGTCGCGTCGGCCGCTACCCACGGAACTGCAGCTTTAGGTATTGCAGCAAAAAGGGAAACCTACCAGGCATTCCAAAGATGGGTTCAGTGGGGTTCTTCGTAGCGTTGAGGATGGCGAGACCAGCCGCCACCAGCGCGAAGGCGAGCTGGAGAAAGAGGAATACCACCACGCTCACGTACACACCGAAGCTGATGACTGCTGGTGCGTCCACTGGATAAATGAAGAAGAAAGAATTGGCTTTTAATGCTTAAAAGGAGCCTCCTACCACTAACTTATGTACAAAATAATATGTTGTTTACGAAGTAAAATAAAAAAAAGTTTTATTTGTTTATTATTCGCCTAATAAGCTTTTTCACTGTAGAAATGATTAAGAATAATTTTTATTCGCAGCCTTAAACGTGGGTACTTGTATTGGAGAAAATTAGTAAGTTTTAGGTGTAATAGTCATAGTCATAGTCCGTCGTAATACGATGCGTGTCGCTTACGTAGCCTATTATTGCACAGCGAGAAGTTAACCAAAGGCCGTGCAATGACTGGCTAACTTCAGATACGAGTATCGTACACTATTTTATAGCACACGTTACATAAAACCCGTCAAAATTATTTAGTAAAACACTTTTTACTAAAAAGTACAATTTTACGCACGGAGAACTTTGGCATGAATGCGGCACTGTGCTATACAAAAATTTTAGTCCTTCCGTATCTTCCAAAATAATAAAAAAACAGCTTACGAGGGTCCGATTCATCGATGGTCGTGAATGAAACACAGGCTTGATTTGGCCGAAAGCGATTGGCTAAGGCTCTCACCTGAAAAACGTCATTGTATATAATTATGGTTAGAGAAGTGAGGTTGTCTAAAATAAATCACCTACTAGCAATTTAGTTTTTACACTCATAGCAGGATTTCCAGTATTTTGGATGCTATGAAAATATATAAATTAATAACTTACACTCTAACCAAAAATAACTAAAAACTTAGTAATAACAAAAAACATAAGAACATTTTAAACGTTAGTAATTTTATTTTAAGCATAAAAATTACAAGTTTTACCTCTTGCCATCTCGCTTCCTGTTCTGTTTTGCAGCTTACAGCACACGCATTCAATTCCGGGATACATGTCACTGGAAATAAACAAATTATCACTGCATCGTAGTTATAATTATCCTTCTCAGTTGAGAGACAAGTTCTTCTCAATTCCACACTGGGGTACCATCTTTAAAGATAGATAAGATTCTCTGAAAGCCACCAATAATGCTCATGTTTCTGCTGAAATTGATTTATAAATATTGCAAATATAATGGAATTCCACGTCCATTCCATTAGGTGAGCTTCAAGGCTTTACCAAAAATGTGTGCGATGTGTTGAGTGCTCTCAAAGTTTGCAAATTAACGTGGCAATGGGTTGGCCACATAGGCGATCGCGTCTAGGCAAGAAACACAAGCCGCCCTCCCATCAGGTGGACTGACGACCTGAAGAAGACGACGAGAAACCATGTGGCTCAGGGCAGAGTGGGCCCAGTGGCTCGGGCAGAGTGGCGTCGACTAGGGGTGGAATGTGTATACTACGAAAGGCGAAATTAAAAAAATATTTCATCGAGTTTAAAACAGGAAAATAGTGAAAATACTCACTATACAATGTGTTATACGACGGTGTCGCAAGATTGTGGAGCATGACTTCTCCCCTGAAGAGGCCATATCTGACGCTGCTGTCTTGGGCCTGGACCGGCGCGGTCGCGGTTGAAACTATCTAAAACAAAGGGAAATGTAAGCAAAAACACATCACTATAGCAATCAGCTTTAATGTCTGGAGTGACTGACGGAATGAAGCGCGCAGAGCCCAGCTGCTTGGGTAGAGCAAGCGAAAAAATTAAGCAACGTCGGTCAATACCTGGATGGGTGACCGCTGGTGGCGAATTAATTGTGCGCTTCCGTGCTTCGGAGGGCACGTTAAGCCGTCGGTCCCGGTTGTTATCGATACGAGAGCAGTCGTTGAACCTTGTTGGTGGCCCTATGGGTGGTTTTTCCACCAACCCACATTGGAGCAGCGTGTTGAAGTATGCTCCAGGCCTCTCTGTTGTGGGGAGAGACGTGCCTTACATTGGGCCACGAAAGGGCTGCAGACATTCCGGACTAGTCGGGCGAACCGAAATAACCCCGTCACCTTATAGCCTTCTCACTATCAAAATTTGCACGTGGTACAAAATCATTTCGTACATTTTGTCGCATGTCGGTGCGTATTTCAATTAGGAGAGCTTTAGTTCCTGGCTATCTTTATATATCTTATTGCCCCAATTTGTGTGTATCATAGGATCAAGAAGATAAGGTCTTGATAGTGTCATGCTCCTTTTCACACGTTTATTTCTATTTTTGGCTATTACTAATGGCTCAACCACTTTTAGTTATATCCTCGGTCTACCACTCTTAAACCGCCGAAACAGAAGAATGTATTTTGGTTGGAGCGGATAGTTCACAAAAAAATCAAAAAAGTCTACCATCATAGTTTTCTTTCGCTCCCAATAATAGCTAGTTTATCCAGTACATTACATTTACTCAATACATAGTCATAGTAATGAGTAAATGGATGGCCTTAGTCCACCACGCCGGCCTTGGGATTAGTGGACTTCAATTGACTTTGAGAACACAATGGAGATTTCTCAGGTATGCAGGTTTCATCATCATTAAGTTGGAAAATTAGAAACGCAAGCTGTAAAGTTGCAAAGTCGTGTAACCTTGGAAATCCTTCCACAGGGATTCGAACGTAGATCTCTCGATTCTGTGCCGAATTCTTAACCACTGAGCTACCACCGCTATGGTTCTATCTACCTATAATATTTCAGATTCTATGTACTTACGAGTACATGTATCGAGCTAAAACCATACTGAACCAACACGCTAGTTTGATTCCCCTGTTTGGTATAAAATCATTCATAATATATTTGGCTACTTTACAAAACGTAGTGCGTACGATTTTGAAAGCGATACAGGCTTATCCTTGTAGATAGGAATAAAGCCCGAATACAAATCACCTCCTTGTCGAACCTAAAGCGATATACATATAGCTTCCATAAAGTAAGCAGATAAATACGCCTTTATGAGTCTACAGAGACCCTAGAGCGTACAGATTGTATCAGACTCCCTAATCTATCGTTATATTCTAGCTGAACATGACTGTTTATTAATTATTAAGTTTTATTTACTTTTAAAAGAGTGCTGGGAGTTTTTTTCTACCCCCGCTTTTTTCTCCCAGTCTACGTTTTCCTGAGGGGCGATCAAAGCGGATGAATGTGGAATGTATAATTTATCTGTATGACTTTCATTAAGTGTGCACAAATTGTGTCCAATAATGAATAAAAGCTTTTGAGTTTAGTTTGAATTTGAGTTTAACCCGTTGTGTTGGCTTGGTATTGTGAAATATAGCCTTGATTTTAGTAATATTTTGTAGTTTTTTTTTGGTTCATCACGCTGGCCACGCGGCTTGATGGACTATGGATAACTCTCAGACATGCAGTTTTCAATTATTAAGAGGCGGCCATCAAAGCAGCTGAGTTTTCTGTGGTTATTCTTCTTTTAATTATTGTGTCATCATCTATATTCGTTTGATTTTAAATTATTAATATCTTTCCGTTCTATTTAAGTCTACGCCCATAATTATGGTAACCGAATAGTCCTATAGGTCAAAAATATGGGAGAATATTCCTTCCAAATTACTTCCACTCCTACGACAACGCACTGTCGTAATTTGTCGATGTTTCTCTCCAAAGGCGAACTCACGACCTTGCTTCCCCTGGTTTATTAAAGCACTAAAAAACCGATTTTTCTCATACTAAATAATAATATAACACTAACCCAACTGTCACTGGAAATCGCTACCACTAACAGCACCACACATAACACACTCGACAAAAAGGCACCGAAAATGTAAGCCCGACGTGTTACTGCCATTTTCAATGGAAAAATGATAAGGTGTGAAGCGCTGAAGATTTCATCGTCGATAATGAGCTTATCAATCGATAAAAGGACTATTAAACGTACCTAATTATTGTCGCGGTTAATCGGTCGGGAATTTATTGGTTTCACTGGTAACGGTTAAATTATTTTGTCAATAGATAGATAAGACCCTGTACTTCGTATAGGTTTTTGGATCTGTACCGTTAGTATGATTTCTATCGTTAGAGTACGTATCGTTAACGTGTTTCATTAGTATGGGAATGAGATGGCTCACGTACCCTAAGCATGAACACTATTGTCAAAGTATTCGTACAGTGTACTTGTGCTAGTAGTATGGGAAGATGTATTATGACTAATCACTGACGTTTACCATATGAATATTTTGACGAGTGTTTCTGCTCACGGCACTGTACATGTGTACATTTTCCCATACTTACGACACACGCTTACTATACGCATACTTCGACAAAAGGGGTTTTGGGCAGAGCATAGAACTGAAAATCTCACTTTATTAAAAAGGCTTTATACATACAAAATACCTACCTCCTTATCTAAAACAGAGACTTAAATTTGATATTAACGGACGGAGTGATACTATACTAGAAAAGAAATAAATTTGGACTCAATTTTTTACTTTTAAAAATAAAAAAGAGGCAAAAGCGTTCTAGACACTATAATAATATAATAATTAAATTACCCTAACACTTGGGAAAGGTATGGTATTGGGTCACTAGTGACATTATAGCAGTTCACACGAAAAGAAAAGCCCCCTGATTTTTGGGATTCTCATTTCATAAATGAGACCTTTATTTATATTAAAATGTACTTGGAGGATTAAAATAAAAAAAAAGTAATAATTAATGATTCATTTATTGCGAAAGCATTATTATAAATATAATTAATTTAATAAAATATACATTTACATCACACTGTGTACATATTTTAACAAATTATTATTATTAATAAATACATAGCTATATCAGAATTTAATGTTTACAAATAATAAGTAGATAAATACTGCGATTTCATTTATTTTTATCATTTTAAAACAGATTTTAAGGCAACCAATTTCATTTTCTACACACACTTTCTCTAAATTCTACATCAAGAATACTTTTAATTTTTCTTTCAAAATAACAGAACACATTTATCAACAGCCAAGAATCTATATTTATAAAATTTTATTTTCTTTATCTCTTTTTCTTTCTATTACTACGACTAAAAACAAAATTTTTGCCGGAGTTACTAATCTTTTTGGCGCAAGTATATAACCTCTTTTGTAACACATATAATATAATTATAATATAAAGTTCCTGAAAAGTGGACTGTTATGGAAATGTTTACTGGTTTTAACAAATAACCTAAAACCGACTTGTTTCTTACCAAGATAATCTTATAGATTGCTTTGCAATGCTAATGTTGCCTGGTAACCAAACTTAGGCTATCCATACCCGTTGGTATATTATTGAAACCGCTGCTACACATTTCACGTGAAACCATCGAGATTTTTCACTCCATTACTTTCATTATCTGTACGTAACCTTTATTCAATGTCAAACAATCAGTCAAAATTCAGTAACATACATACATACTTGACAATATGCTATATAAAGGGAAATTAAGAACTTCTCCATAATAATAAAATTTGTGTTGCTAATAGCAATTTTTTTTTTATATAGCAACTTGCTATATTAAAAAAAATTAAGTGCCCTATTGAAGGCACTACACATCTAGAACTAAGCAAAACCTACCATATTTATTTTGTACAAAAGAGGTATTTCTATTGCCATATCCTTAACGAAATAATAGATTTTTGAAGCTCGTTACATAGTATTAAAAGTACATCTATTTTCAAATCACCTATTACAGACTTATGAGACCTAAGTGATCCTTATATATCTTACAACTTATTTAAAATACAATGTTTGATGGTGAGTGGTCACTGAAGTCGACGGACGCCAGCATCCAACCTCAAACAGAGAAAAGAATCCTATTTGAGGTTGCATGCGGGTGCTTCGCTACTCACGAGGACTAAGATGTTCGCCTCAAATAAAGGATCCCGGCAACCACACCTCCCCAGCTGTTATGCAATATTAAAAGTACTATTTTCAAATCACCTATTTTATTTTATTTTTTTATTTACAAGACATGAAGAACATGCTACTTTACGACGGGTTAAGAGGCTGGCGGTAGGATACCTCCCCACGAGCTATTATGGCTCTACCGCTCAATAACCACCACCCAAAATATATTTTTGCACCTGAAATACACTTAACGTCACAAAATAATTTCTAATGACAGACAACCATGAAAATATACTCATATTTGAAAGCAGAGCGTTAAAACGATTTATTTCGTTGTTAATTTCATCATATTTCACTTAGATGACTAAAGTCGATTTCGCCAGAGAAATCGATTAAGTCGAATCCAAAAAGAACCGATACTAAAAACAAATCAATGTAAGAACATAGTGGCTTATTCAGAATTATAAATACAATAAGAATACAATTAATATTTAGAAGATCTACAATAACCTAAAAAAGAGACCACTGTCTGACGTACTTCGACTGGTAAATTTAAAGCTTTCTATTTATTTCTTTTGTCATTCATTTGAACACGACTTAATAATTTCCTTCCTTCCTTTCAGCCCTTGTCAGTCCGCTGCTGGACACGGGCCTCCCCTAACCGACGCCACTCCGCCCGGTCCTGGGCCCTCTGAATCCAACGGTTTCCCGCTGTCTTCCTCAGGTCGTCAGTCCACCTGGTCGGAGGGCGGCCTGTGCTCCTTTTGCCTAAACGTGGTCGCCATTTGAGGACCTTTTTTCCCCATCGGTTGTCAGTCCTGCGAACGATGTGGCCAGCCCATTGCCACTTTAATTTGCAAACTGGAAGCTGCTATAAAACAATACAAAAGTCAAGTTCTTCACGACTACAAATGCCAACATGAATAAGTAAGCTATGTTGAATGACAATAAATTATGAGTCACTATTTTCTTAACGCAAATATGCTGTAATAATGTTTTCCCAAATATGCTGGAATAATGTTTTCCCAAATATGCTGTAATTATATTTTCCCAAATATGCTGTAATAATGTTTTCCCTAGTCTGCCAAAATGACATTAATAATGCATTATCATGTGTTTGTCATCACATCAATTATCATTACCTTTGTTTCCACTAAATTTTTGTCAAATAAATATACAATGTTTACCTTTTTTACGCGAAGTACATCTGCTCAACAATCAATAAATTATACGTCTTATCACAAGGCATTAAAGCTTATCCAAACACTGCATCAAATCGTTCAAGCATTCGTTTTCGACACACAACTCCTTCAGCCTCTCCAACTGGTGAGGACTGAACTGCGACTGTGTTGCCACGACGCACAGCAGCCGCCTGTCCGAGAACGACATGGCAACACTTTTGGGTGTCAGAAACTCGTTGAAAATCCCGTAGTTTTGGTTGTCACCGCTTTTGAATCCCAACCTGAATATGTGGTGAGCCAAGGGCGCTATACTACGGATGTGTTTGATGGGGCTGGCCGACACCAGTAGTATTAGCAGACAGTACGGTAGTAGGGTTGGTGATACTTTGTCCGATAGTAGATGGCAGAGAGCTTCGAAGATCCAGCCGCTGAGCACGGGCAGCTGGTCTTGGGAGACTGCCGTTTCGAATACCTGGAAAGGTAAAAAAAAAATTTGTTTTAAATTTCAAGTGCTGAAAATACACACAATCTTAAAAAAAGAAGATTGTGCTTATGACAAACCAATACTCGAAATTTCGAATTCACATTCCTCTCGACATATTTTTCTTTCCACTCTACATGTGCAATAATATGCATCTGTCTTTTTATTCACCGAAACAACCAACTCACTCTTGCAATCTATATCTGTGATGTCAGTGAAAATAGAACAGCGAAATCTGGCAATGAATTAGTGTCTTGTCTGGTGTTGCTCGTGTCAACAACGGGCGACTGTGCACTTACCATCAGGCGGCTCGTCTGCCTGTTTGCCTGGTATTTCTGGTATATTTGGCACTAGTGAAAGAGCATCGAACTCACCTCAAACACCACCTCAGAGTTGAGCACAGAACACTCCACCCCTCTACCCCGGTCGGTGAACACGCCCGCACTCCGCCCCTCCGCCTCCTTGCAGCACTCCACGAACTCTATGACGACTCTACTGAGAGTCGCGGCGGGCGGGAGAGTCTCTCGCAGGAAATACTTGAGCGCCGAGGCGAGGATCCCCCGGCTCTCCCCGCTCTTCACCCGGCGTAGAGTCCTGTAGAGGAGGGTGATGCGCTCCATGGAGCTCATCAGGACGTCGGGATCCATGTTGGACACGTCCGACTCCAGCTTCGGACTCAGGAGTTTGCTGTCGGCTGGAACGTGAAGGCGTCGGTAAGGGCTATTTTCTAAGATTATAAAAGACCTCAGAGTCAGAACTGAAATACTTTGATCGTATTAACTGTCAAACAGCTGTCAAATAGGGCAGTGGCTTAGAATTCGACCTCGAATCGAGGGGTCCGGGTTCGAATCCCAGTGGCACGCACCAATGGCTTTGTAATAAAAGTTATGTGCGATTTATGAAATTAAATATCACCTGCTGTTACGGTGAAGGAAAACATCGTGAGGAAACCTGCATGCCTGAGAGTTCACAAAAATGTTCTCAAAGGTATGTGAAGTCTACGGCGGCCTACATCCCTCTCATTGTGAGAGGAGACCCGACCCAGCAGTGGGTCATTAATGGGTTACTGACTGACCTGAGAACCAATGCACCAAAAGTAATTGTACAGTGTGTTCCTCTTTGAAGTTCTCCAGGTTCTCCATTATCTTCTCCGTGACGTTATTCTTCAAATCCTTAGGCAATATCTGCTGTTGCAAAACCGTTGTTATTCCCTGAAAACGAAGTAAAATAAAACAGATTTAGGACAAAATATTACTCTTGCAAATTGTGCGAGTTGTGACTTTATTAAATTGAATATCACTTGCTGTAATAATGAAGGAAAACATCGCGAGGAAACCTACATACGGTGGGTGTCAATATCTGATCTTCGGATACAGATAGAGATAGAATTTGTTTGTATAGCTACTCTTGCTAAATTATACTTTGAAATAAACGATGTTGCCTAGCAACAAACCTCATTAGTGCTATCCGTATTCGACGGTATAATGCTGCAAATGGCTGAAGTTACAGCCTTCACAAACAGCCAAACAGAGGAAGAATTAGGGGAACACGGATGTTGAAAGAGGAAGAATTATTAGAAGAACAACATCCGTGATGTTGAAAATAAGAACTGTCATTATAGGCGTGTTTCCATTAAGACTAAACCGGCTAGCATAGGGTTTCTAACGATTAATCATGTTATGTAGTAACCAAATGAACACTTTGTTTCATTAAAATATTTAAAGATTACCAATATTTACGCAAAATAACATCCGAAAAATTGGCCATTTAGTCATGTGACATTAAAAATGATTGAACACAAATCAGAGGAGCGTGACGTCACGCCTCGCGTGAACAGCTGTGAACAGCTTGTTTCGCGAGGCGTGACATCACTCAAGACGCCATGACAGCCTTGGCCTTTTTCGATGTCAATTTGGAGTTCATTTCTAAAAACCCAAAATTCTTAGGTAAATATGGATAGCCATCCATACTTTTCTTAAAATAATATATTTTTGGGGTAAAATAGATACCGAGCTAAATTTTTAAACTATTTCCAAATGTTGCCTACTTACTTTAACAACAATATCCGTGGTGTAATGTTTCGGACACTTTATCAAGAAGTCGACGGCCATGGTAATGAGATCCGGGTGCCCCAGCTCCACCAGGGTGAACAGCACCGCCCAATGCAAACTCAGTTCGTAGAGCGAGATTCTGGAAATGAAAATAATTACTCAAAATATGTTTAGCTTATTCGGTTCTGTAGCGGTTATGTAGCTAGAGCAGTGATGGCCCAGTGGCTTAGAATTCGACCTCGAATCCTAGCGGCACGCACCGCACGCACCATTGACTTAAAAAAAGTAAAAAAAAGTTATGTGCGCGTTATAAAAATTAAATATCACCAGCTGTTACGGTAAGGGATAACATCGTGAGGAAACCCACACGTGCAGCATGCCTGAGAGTTCAGAAAAAAAAAATGTTCTCACGCGGCATGTTCGTCCACCAACGGGCAGTAGCGGTGCGTGGTGGACGGCGGTCTACACCCCTCTCATAGTGAGAGGAGACCCGACCATTAGTGGTCGTTAATGGGCGGGTCATTAATGGGTTAATGACATGTAACTTGACGGTTTAAGCTTATGACACCTACGCCCTTCTTTTAATCATCTCTTATGTCTGTGCGGCGCATAGCTTGAAGATAATTACTTCAGTAGCTTGTAGTACCTCGTTTTTCTAAGAAACCACTGCGGTGTATCATAGACCACGTTACGTCGTGTTTTCGATAACAGTCGTTAAAACACGTCAAAAGCCTTGGGAGTACCAAATATTTTTATATGTAGAAATTGTTTGGTACTTTTGGCGGGACCGCTGTTGTCACTATGGTGTCCCTTAAACGCCTTAAAGTCTCTTTCTTATCTTAGAAAAGTGAAAAAGAAGCGGACGCACTGTTACTAGTCCGGTCTCTTTCTCCCTCTCTTCTCCCCTCCAGCTGGTTATATAAATTCTTTGGGTTGAACACTTACCCATATCTCCATCAACCCGCTTTCGACGCGTACCTAGTAAGGAGAGACTGCTTAGACACTAAAGTGGATCGCAGGCACATCGTTATTATCTGTCTCTCTCTCTCACTCACTTGTTGTAGTTGTGCAGGTGCTGGGTGACGATGTGTATGAGCTCCGAATAGGGGTTGTGCGTCTGCTGGGTGTACTGGCGGTGCAGCTGGGGGCTGCTGAGCTGCAGCAGGCAGCCCTGCAGCGCCGCGTGTCGGTGCGCCGCGTGGCTCGACGACAACGACTTCAGCAGCTTGTGGTGGACCGTCGATATCTCCTGTCAGTGCAATGGCAACGTTAGCGAGTCAATTGTTTTAGACAGGAAAAGAAAAAAATAGAAAAGAAAATAATACGTTTATTGTTGACTGTTACATGAGAAAGATGTTACAGAAATTTAGAACAGTCTACCCTATGCGGGCATACAATAATTATGTCTTATATAACTAAAACTTAATTTTATATTTCATGGCAATTATTGCTAAATTATATTTATTTATTTATTATTTTGTTCAGCAGTCCAAATTATTTGTTTATTTTAATATTTTACCTTTTCGAACTCATCGACTATGCAATGTGTCACCCATTACTGGGCAAAGAGAGAAAAAGCCGGAGGAAAAAACTCTCGACACAGTTTTAATTAATTAATTTAGTTATTTATACGCGCGTTACTACATTCCTGTTTATAATTATTTATCTATAAACATAATTTCCATTGAAATTGCGAACCATCCATACCAGGAGACAATGAATCAGAAGGTTGCATAAAAATCACGCTTTCATGTACATCAATTGTCCGATACCACTAACCCCAACCTCCCCTTGCTTTAAAACTAGCCTTGTATTAATAACATTTGACTCGCGGACGAGCAGAGCTTTGAATAATGAGGTTGAAACTATAATTTCTTATGTGGATATGAGGTTGAAACTATAATTTCTTAGGTGATATGTTTGTGTGTGTGTGTGTTCTTGCATTGTGTGTGTTCTAGTCTTGTTTCTTTATGGCACCCATGGCACAGATAGTATTATTGTCAGAAACCCATTAATGACCCACTACAGGGTCGGGTCTCCTCTCACAATGAGAAGGATTTAGTCCACCACCAAGGGCTTAGTCCACCACGCTGGCCTACTGCGGGTTGGTGGACATCACATGCCTTTGAGAACATTTTTTTGTGAACTCTCAGGCATGCAGGTTTCCTCACGATGTTTTCCTTCGCCGTAACAGCAGGTGATATTTAATTTTATAGATCGCACATAATTTTTTTACAAAGTCATTGGTGCGTGCCACTGGGATTCGAACCCGAATCCCTCGATTCGAGGTCGAATTCTAAGCTTTATAAAATTAAATATCACCTGCTGTTACGGTGAAGGAAAACATCGTGAGGAAACCTGCATGCCTGAGAGTTCACAAAAAAAAATGTTCTCAAAGGCATGCGAAGTCCACCAACCCGCAGTAGTGGTGCGTGGTGGACGGCGGCCTACATCCCTCTCATTGTGAGAGGAGACCCGACCCTGTAGTGCGTCATTAATGGGTTACTGACATGTAACTTGACGGTTTGAGCTTATGACACCTACGCCCTTTTAGTCATCTCTTATGTCTGTGCGGCGCATAGCTTTTAGATAATTACTTCAGTACTATCTACTATCATAGACCATGTTACGTCGGGCATCGAACCTGGGCGCCCTCGGTGGCGTGCAGCACGGGCACGCACTCGGCCAGGCCGTGCAGCGCGGCGGTGGCGGCGCCGTGGTGCGCGGGCTGCGCGCTGGTGAGCTGCGCGGCGGCGCGCCACCAGTGCACCGGCGAGCAGAACACCGAGCTGACCGTGCTGATGGCGGAGAGGAGGGCGGTGCGGGCCGCTAGCCCGGTGGGGGCCTGGAGTGAAAGGCAAGCCTTTATTCAGTGTTAGCACAGAATACATAATACTACACTTGTACAGTACAGAGTACGGAAGGCCTACTTCGAAAAGTCGTTTAAAGAAGTATACACTCTAGCTTCTTCCTTCCTTCCTTTCAGCCCTTAGTAGTCCACTGCTGGACACGGGCCTCCCCTAATCGACGCCACTCCGCCCGCTCCTGGGCCCTCTGAATCCAACGGTTTCCCGCTGTCTTCTTCAGGTCATCAGTCCACCTGGTCGGAGGGCGGCCTGTGCTCCTTTTGCCTAGACGTGGTCGCCATTCGAGGACCTTTTTTCCCCATCGGTTGTCAGTCCTGCGAACGATGTGGCCAGCCCATTGCCACTTTAATTTGCAAACTTTGAGAGCTATGTCGGTCACCTTCGTTCTTCTACGGATTTCATCATTTCTGATTCTGTCTCGTAGAGAAATACCAAGCATAGCTCTCTCCATTGCCCTCTGGGCGACTCTGAGCTTATGCATTAGGCTCACAGTAAAGGACCACGTCTCGGGACCGTAGATCATCACTGGCAACACACATAGCTCGAAAACTTTCGACTTCAGACACTCTAGCTACGATACGATTAAGTTCAATTCAGATCGCGCAGCGCTTATCACCTACGATATATCTGGCGTCTCTTTCTAGCGCGTAACTCTTACCTTTTCCACTTTCCCGCTACATGTTGCGTCTCTTTCTAGCGCGTAACTCTTACCTTTTCCCTTTTCCCGCTACATGTTGCGTCTCTTTCTAGCGCGTAAGTCTTACCTATTCCACTTTCCTTTCCCCCATGGACTAGCCCACTCGGAGAGGCCGCTGTGTGTAGTACACATTTTTGATACCTACACGGTGAGTGGGCCAGGCCTGGTATTAGGTACAATTTGTGCACATATTTTGAATGTCACACGTCATATTGCATTAGGGTGAGATACCACTGATACGGAACTGCCCTAGACAAGTGATAAATCTAATTGAGATATATGATCGCTAATGTTATAGAAAATTACAAAACGAAACGTTATGTCGTAGATGACACACCAAATTGAAATCGAGGAGTTGAAAGATGACAGATGACAGTTTACCAAACACTTTTTTAAAACGAAGAAAAAAAACCAAAACACGAGATTATTAGGATATGTTTTACAATAATATAGTAATCAACAAACTAATCAATATAATATTAATTTGATGAAATAAAAAAAAGTTAAGTTGCAACATACATTTGGTTCCAACATCTCGGCTGTTATGTCCATTAGAAGTTGTAGACAGCTGTTGATATCGATCTCCTTGTTTTTCCTCGACCGTTTCACCTCGCGTCGGACTCTGTAGCTGCCCTCGGTGGAAAGCTCTGTACAAATGAAATACATATTCCATTTTAACATAAATATTTATCAGACATACATAGAAAAATTATCATAGAAATTTTAAAATAGGGAAGATGAGTTATCGAATTAGGATGCTTTTAGTGAGCTGTGAAATTAAATATTGTATGAAAAACATCCAAGATAGTGCACTTTTTTGAGGGCAACCATTTTTAAATGAATTTTGTCCTAAGACACTTATCATACATACCATTATCACTTAAAATTTACTTAAAAGTGAGTGTAGAATTTTAATTTTTGCTGTGGAAAATCATATTATTAGGTTCTACAATTTTATTTACTGAGATAAATTTAAAGCGATGAAACTAATAACCAACCATATTATTTTTAATAGAAAATAGGATTTAATGAAAATATATTCATAATTTGCAAGTGCAGTGCGCAATATGAGTATTATATTCGTTTCGTTATTATCTAAAATTATACGCATTTAAATAAATAACGCTTCACACTCACAGCCCCACACTAGGATTCCCTGTGTCGTGGGCGCCATGGACACACACAAGACAACAACACAACACACCCACACCAGAAACAGACATTCAAATTCATCATTCAAAGCTCTGCTCTGCTGGGAATCGAACCCACGACCCTCCGGGCAGCGCAACCTCTTAACCACTGCGTCACTCGGGTCGTGGGAATCGAACCCAGGACCCTCCGGGCAGCGCAACCTCTTAACCACTGCGCCACTCGGGTCGTGGGAATCGAACCCAGGACCCTCCGGGCAGCGCAGCCTCTTAACCACTGCGCCACTCGGGTCGTAGGAATCGAACCCAGGACCCTCCGGGCAGCGCAACCTCTTAACCACTGCGCCACTCGGGTCGTGGGAATCGAACCCAGGACCCTCCGGGCAGCGCAACCTCTTAACCACTGCGCCACTCGGGTCGTGGGAATCGAACCCAGGACCCTCCGGGCAGCGCAACCTCTTAACCACTGCGCCACTCGGGTCGTGGGAATCGAACCCAGGACCCTCCGGGCAGCGCAACCTCTTAACCACTGCGCCACTCGGGTCGTAGGAATCGAACCCAGGACCCTCCGGGCAGCGCAACCTCTTAACCACTGCGCCACTCGGGTCGTCAAATAAACACAATCATTACCTGACGCCAGCTTCAAGTACTCGGTGCTGAACTGGGCGTAGAAGAACCCGTCGAAGTCTTCCTTCAGGAACGGTATGCGTTCCAGGTTGATCTCGTCGAACAGACAGGAGGCCTTGGTGCCGACTAGCAGGGTACGGAGACGTTGCATTCTGGAAACATCCACTGCGATATTAGGGCACTTGAAACTCTAACTTGAAGCCAGATACTCTAGGACATAATATATCATGGGAACATTCGTACATATTACGTATTTCTATGTAGCATTCCATTCCAATAGGAGCGGGAGTGATGTAGCGGCGCGATCCCTAAGTACAGTATGTTGAAAATACTGGCTGTAAAGCATAGTAGTTGATTTTATTTGAATATATACATGACATCTTTAGTATTGACATGTATTTCACTTAATATAAAAAATTCTACAGAGAAAATATTGTTTTATTTACAATATTCTCAAAACAGTTATATGAGCGCGCGCCTCACATGAATGCTGACCACGCGTCACGACGCAAGCAGCGAGTGTACTCAACGATAGAACACGTCACACATCACACCGAACTGGCCAATCGGAACACGTATCCTCAAACGCGCTATCAAAGTTCCATAGAATCTGAGAATATTGTATACAAATGGTCCGCAGTCAACATTCGCACCGCGGTCCCCAGGCAGTGACATCGCCTGGCGGGAGATCCCCCCTTTTCCTTCAAACCTACATAACTATAGGAAATACGCTGTTGGCTGCAAATGGGAGAGGCCCACTCCACCACGCTGCTCCAATGCGAACTGGTGAAGAAATGAGCTAGTGGCCCATGTCGGAAGTTTTCATACCACCTATAGAGCTTCCGACAAGGTGTAACGGCTGCTATCTCATAGATAACGACCGGGACCGACCGGGCTTAACGTGCCCTTTGAATGAATTATTATACAAACTTGTCAATTAAATTATGTATTAGTTATAAGTTTTCAATTGTAATAAATACCAACATTACTTCTATTTTATTTTTAAATTATTAAACTGTAACATAACTTCATAATTTGCATACCTGAGAAGGTGAATATGGATTGATCAAAATGCCCTGTAAAACCAATAACTAACCCATATTCGTGCAAATAAATGATTTTCATTTCATTTCATTTCCATATCAATTCATTACAAATGCGCTTACATAATTTGCCACTTGTCAGATACCCATTAATGACCCACTACAGGGTCGGGTCTCCTCTCACAATGAGAAGGATGTAGGCCTTAGTCCACCACGCTGGCCTACTGCGGGTTGGTGGACTTCACATGCCTTTGAGAACTTTTTTTTTGTGAACTCTCAGGCATGCAGGTTTCCTCACGATGTTTTCCTTCACCGTAACAGCAGGTGATATTTAATTTTATAAATCGCACACAACTTTTATTACAAAGTCATCGGTGCGTGCCACTGGGATTCGAACCCGGACCCCTCGATTCGAGGTCGAATTCTAAGCCACTGGGCTATCACCGCTTTTCCACCGATTTGCCACTTATATTTTGTTAATTTGCCACAGCGGTCTTAACTGGCTTAACTTGTTCGATCGCTTGCGGTGTATTCAAGTACGAGTGTACTCACTGCGGCGTATTCCGTACGGCGGTGCGCGACACGTGTCGTATTCGGTCGGCCGAACGCGGCGCTGCGGTCAGCAGCAACTGAGCCAGCCCGCGCACGGCCCAGTGCACACCGTTGCCTTGCAACGCGCCGAGGAGACCCACCCACATCTCTTCGAACTGCTTCTTGGACGACCAGCCCACTAGGTTTACTCTGAAAGGAAATTAAACGAAGGAATGTAAGCAATGTGGTTATTGTACATTATTACTATAACTATAAGCGGCGGTGATGGCCCAGTGGCTTAGAATTCGACCTCGAATCGAGGGGTCCGGGTTCGAATCCCAGTGGCGCGCACCGATGACTTTGTAATAAAAGTTATGTGCGATTTATGAAATTAAATATCACCTGCTGTTACGGTGAAGGAAAACATCGCGAGGAAACCTGCATGCCTGAGAGTTCACAAAAAAATTTTTCTCAAAGGCATGTGAAGTCCACCAACCCGCAGTAGTAGTGCGTGGTGGACGGCGGCCTACATCCCTCTCATTGTGAGAGGAAACCCGACCCTATAGTGGGTCATTAATGGGTACTGACATGACATTACTATAACACCGGCTTACCTCAGCGATCGGTGGGAGCTCATCAATAAGGACTTCGGTGAGGTCCAAAAATAGTCGGATTGTCCCGAAAAACCAACGTGAGTAAGCCGGTGTTATAGCAATAAGTTAAATTTAAATTAAACGTATCTCACGTTTAACCTTCGACTACCTCACCCATCCGGGTGACCGCTAGTGGCGAATTAGTCAATTAGTTCAACTGGGACTTAACCCAGTTGCTATCGGCTTAAACCTTATCGAAGGCCCTATGGGAGGTTTGAAAAGTGCGACACGGGTTGGCCACTACACTAGCCCATTTCTCCACCAATACGCATTGGAGCAGCGTGGTGGGGATTGTTTCTCCCCAATCCAGGCCTCCTCCTGTTGTGGAAACCACCCCCCAACAGTGGGCCATAAAAGGATTGCAGCCATAAGCCTATAAGAAGAAAAGAAAAGAAAACAGAAAAGAAAAGAATACGTTTATTGGACTGTTACACGAGAAAGATGTTACAAGTTTAGAACAGTGTAGCCTATGCGGGCATACAACAAATATGTCTTAACTCTTACGTATATACTTATAGCTGCATTATATTGAATGCTGTGGCATCCTTTAATAGGGTATTACGGCCTATATCAAAAAGCTTTTTATATGAATTCGTAAGACATAAAAACCCATAAAAATTTGGAAAAAAATTTTTTGCAAACAAATATTAAAAAAAAATTAAAAAAGACTTTTCAATTTAAATTTCAAAAATGCCCGCGTAAACACGGTCTCGGCCGTCTCGGCGCTGCCGCCATGCTTGTGACGTCACCCGCAGTGTAAACAATACATCTCAGTAAAGGAAGAAAGTTATACTCCATTGTTTATTTACACTGCTAATGACGTCATGTCGATAGCTTGCATGGCGTATAGCGTTTTTGACATTTGAAAAACAGATTAAAAAACCTGAATTTTAAAATTGAAATAATAAATGTAAACTACAATTTTGGAACAGAAATCAACATTTTTCACTTGCTTTTAACAAAATCTATCAATATTACATAATTTTGGGTTTTTCCTTGCATGGTGCGAAATACCCTATTATGGGTACATTTGTTAACCAAAGACTTTATGTTTTTATTATAATTAATGTTTTAATGTAATCTGTGTTGGGTGTCCCAAAATAAATAAATAAATAAATGAATAAATAAATAAATAAATAAATAAATAAATAAATAAATAAATAAAAAATAAAAATATAGAGGAAATAGACTGACCTGAAGAGGAACGACTCCAACACGTCCATGTCCTGGAACGCGTGCAGCGGCAGGTCGATCTTCTGCAGCTGGTCGGTCTTGGCCGCCAGCTGCACGCACGCCCACGCCATCGGCGGGATCAGCGCGATGTTGGTCACCGCTTCCAGCCTGGAAACGGGGAGCAGAGGTTTGTGTTGGCAATAATCAATCCCTTCCTCGTTCCGTTTCGTCACTATGTTTTTTTTCTCTATTACAGCAGGCCTGTCTCACTCGCCGTGTAGGTATCAAAACACAGCGGCTCATCCGAGGAGGCTAGTCAGTGGGGGAAAGGAAAGTGGAATAGGTAAGAGTAACGCGCTAGAAAGAGACGCAACAGGTAGCGGGAAAGTGGAAAAGGTAAGTCTTACGCGCTAGAAAGAGACAAAACATGTAGCGTAGTGATTAAGCGCTGCGCGATCTGAATTGAACTTAATCGTATCGTAGCTAGAGTCGATACGTCTTTAAATGACTTTTCGAAGTGGGCCTTCTATACAAGTGTATCATTATGTCATTGTATTCTGTGATTACAGTAGGAGATATTTAATTTTATGAAGCGCTCATAACTTTTAAAAACGCCACTGGGATTCAAATACGGACCCCTCGAGACCGATTTCTTAAATAAACGTTTAACACTCAAAGCACCACACAGCACCATGTCTTCACAAAAGGAATACAGGCACCTCGACCAGGTGGAACAACCTGTATAAGACAGCTAGAAACCGTCGATTAGGTGAAGCCAAAGTCCAGCAGAATATAAGAAAGGAAGGAAGGTACTTGAATAACAACTTGAATAACACTTGAATAACAACTTGAATAACACTTGAATAACAAATTAACCTCCTATACTAATTTGATGGGAACTCAGTCCTAAAGTAGTAAAGCACCCACCCACCTTCCTGGATGTAGGCCTAAGTCCACCATGCTGGCCTAATGCTGGGTGGTGGACTGTGGTGGATGTACCTTACAGCAACTTTAATTTGCAGTGAAGCAGCATAAACTTCAAATCTTGCGTTTCGGCTGGGTAAGTACTCGTATGGTTGCCAAATACTTTATTCAAGTCCTAGAGCAGCAAGGCACCCACTTACAAACAGATAGCATTGACCACTTAACACTAGGTAACTTGCATCCCCGTTAGCAATTGTATACAATAAAAAAAATATTTAAGTTGTATTTATATTTGTTTGCAACAATCCGCACACGTGGAACTTGTTTTGGTATGGACCCACCACTCTCCCTTATCTCTCTGAGTAGGTATATACCATAACGACTTATTCCAATAGTACACGACACGTGTTGCGCCCCAAAACCGAGCATCATCAGGTGATGTGGACTCTACAACCAACCAAAGAAATATAAATACAACTTAAATAACAATGGATTTCCGCAAAGTAACGCCCGATACAATAAATTAATAAAAATTATCTCCAATATTCTTACCTAGCCAACCTAATCAGCAGGCTCTCAATCGGCTTCATATACCTCTTTGCTAGTATCGTGCTATCGGGTTTGGTGTAAAAGTTCCGTTCCCAATAGTCCACTAATGTGACTAGTTTGTCGCCCGTCAGTATGATGTCGGGTTTCGGTCCTGCGTCTTGTGTTCGCATATACCGCTTTAGAATTAGGGGCTTTGTATCCTGTAAATAACAAAATATTATTTTTATTGATAACTAGATGAATCAATATCAATATTCGTTCCACAAAAGCAATATGGACAAAGAATGAAAACAAAACTATAAACGATAAATGCGAGGCTGTAGACAATTAAAGTAAAATAAAAGACTTAGTGCTATGTGAGAAGGGTCGAAATCAGGTTATGGCCCACTGTTGGGCACGTCTCTCCTCACAACAGAGGGAGCCCTGGAACATACTGCACCACGGTGCTCCAACGCGGATTGGTGGAGAAACGGGCTAGTGGCCAACCCGTGTCGTGTTTTCAAACCGCACATAGGGCCTCCGACAAGGTTTAACGACTGCTATCTTATCGACAACAACCGCGACCGACGGCTTAACGTGCACGTCAGTCAGTAACCCATTAATGACCCACTACAGGGTCGGGTCTCCTCAGAGGGATGTAGGCCTTAGTCCACCACGCTGGCCTACTGCGGTTTGGTGGACTTCACATGCCTTTGAGAACATTTTTTTTTTGAACTCTCAGGCATGCAGGTTTCCTCACGATGTTTTCCTTCATCGTAACAGCAGGTGATATTTAATTTTATAAATCGCACATAAATTTTTTCAAAGTCATTAGTGCGCGCCACTGGGATTCGACCCCGGACCCCCGATCTCAGACATTACATACCTTGACCAAATACTTGACTATCGCATACAAACAGCTGATCGCCGACTGGATTCTGTTGTAGTTGTTCTCAGTATTCAGCTCCGTCCATATCTCGTTCACACTCAGCGCCTTAGCGACGTTGTCGACCGCGATCGTTATCACGTGATCCACAGAGACGTTGTCCGTCGCGACGTTCGTCACTCGGAACGACACGTCAGCGTGCACGGGACTCTCCACCACACTCTTGTTCTTAATCAAAAACGACAGATACTGCAACGAGACGACAGAGAACACGCTCAAATTGCGCGCCAGTGTCGACGGTATTAGACTCTCTGTACACTTCTCGAGCAAATCGCAATCGGCGGAATCGATGCAATCGGTGATTCGATTGAAACAGTCGAGAAATCCCGTCAACATCGTCTGAATGGTGATGAACTCTTGGTAGAATAGCTTATCTTGAAACACTTGGTGGCACCTGCGCGTGTACCGGTCTATCGTTTGCTCTATGCCGAGGTTGAAGTTTTCCGACTGACTCAACGGCCGACTTTGCTTCGGGAACAAATGTAGGATGTCTGCTAACGACTTGTCTAGACTAGCTATCCCTACTTGATACAACTTTGGGAACTCTGGTACGACGATTTCCATGTCATCCTCGGTAATTTCCAGATTCCCGAACCTGTCTTTGAGGTCGTTGTCCGTGATCGGAATGAAGAACTGAGATTTGGACTCCTTATTATCCGTCTTCTTGAACACTTGTAACGAATTGACTACGTTTAACTTATTACTGCCTGAAGTGGACATCTCTTCCTTGGTTTTCTCTGACTCCATCTGCTCTCTTGCTGTCTCCACTTCATTCTCTTTCGTTTCTCTTACTGAGACTGCCGTTAGTAATTCTCTTATGAAGTCGTCGCAGGCCACTTTGAAGCAGGAATATAAGATTCTTCGGTCAAACTCTGGTGCCTTGACTAATGTCGCTAAGTCTTCTTTGGGGAGGTTGGACATTAATCGGGCGAGATCTGTTTGATTTGACAGCTTTTGCACTGAGCTATCTCTTTGACAGCATCTGAAAAACATAATTTATTAAAGTAAATTGAAATTCGGTGAGGTGCAAGTATCTGTATGTATCGTTCGACACATACAGCCACTCGTTTTCACACATGTGTACACATACAAAATACTCGTAGCTACCTTCATAAATCAAATCAAATCATTCTTTAAATCTAAATCAAAAACGTCATAACGGAAATCCATAATAAGAAGTTAATTGTAACCTATTAGACACATTATAGCTTGGGTCCACTTCAATGAGAACGGTATGTACCTTAGTCCATAGTCCTTAGTTGGTCTAATATTCGTGGACTTCACATGCCTTTGACAACATTACGAAGAATTCTCAGGCTCCTCGCGATGTTTTCCTTCACTGTTACAGCAGGTGATGGTTTATTTTATAAAGCACACGTAATTTTTAAGAAATAAAAAATTATATGTGCTATTTAGAACCAGGATAGCCCAGTGGCTAAGATGCAACACTAATCACTCAAGCTATAGGCAACATACCTGCTCTTGATCTGTCAGTACCCATTAATGACCCACTACGGGGTCGGGTCTCCTCTCACAATGAGAAGGATGTAGGCCGCCGTCCACCACGCACCACTACTGCGGGTTGGTGGACTTGACATGCCTTTGAGAACTTTTTTTATTCTGAACTCTCAGGCATGCAGGTTTCCTCACGATGTTTTCCTTCACCGTAACAGCAGGTGATATTTAATTTTATAAAGCGCACATAACTTTTTTTTACAAAGTCATTGGTGCGTGCCACTGGGATTCGAACCCGGACCCCTCGATTCGAGGTCGAATTCTAAGCCACTGGGCTATCACCGCTTTTGATCTGGTTTAGTATAATCACTCAAGCTATAGACAACATACCTGCTCTTGATCTGGTTTAATAGCCACTGGCCATCTACGTTGGTCGTCAGTACATAGTGTGCATTGATGGCCCTGTCTTGAGATAGGTCTAGCGGAGACAAATCGAACACTGTAGACGCTAGCCCGTTCAGCTCCTTTACAAGAGTTGAATATCTGGAACAAGATCGGTGTAATAGTATATCCTTAACTGACCATAACTAATGAAACACAGCACATTCTTTGTATATTTTATTAATCTATACATATACGATAATTTCTTCATAGGAAGCGAGCTGTTGATAAGGCCGCTGCTTACATCTAAACTTTATTTCTATCAAAAAATACTTGATATCTAAACAGTTTTTGAAATTCAAACTCTTCTAACCTTCAAGAAATGAGTGGTCCAAAAATCATACAGACAGTAGAGCAACGAGTAGCGCCTAGTTTGAATATAACTATCATAGTTACACTGCCTAGAGTGAGTTTGACGGCGAAATAAGAAAATAATTTGAGTTTTTTCCCCGAAAATTTTTCTCTTACTTTTTCTCAATTTCAACTAAAATACATATAACTATCATAGTTACACTGCCTAGAGTGAGTTTGACGGCGAAATAAGAAAATAATTTGAGTTTTTTCCCCGAAAATTTTTCTCTTACTTTTTCTCAATTTCAACTAAAATACATATAACTATCATAGTTACACTGCCTAGAGTGAGTTTGACGGCGAAATAAGAAAATAATTTGAGTTTTTTCCCCGAAAATTTTTCTCTTACTTTTTCTCAATTTCAACTAAAATACATATAACTATCATAGTTACACTGCCTAGAGTGAGTTTGACGGCGAAATAAGAAAATAATTTGAGTTTTTTCCCCGAAAAATTTTCTCTTACTTTTTCTCAATTTCAACTAAAATACATATAACTATCATAGTTACACTGCCTAGTGAGTTTGACGGCGAAATAAGAAAATAATTTGAGTTTTTTCCCCGAAAATTTTTCTCTTACTTTTTCTCAATTTCAACTAAAATACATATAACTATCATAGTTACACTGCCTAGAGTGCGTTTGACGGCGAAATAAGAAAATAATTTGAGTTTTTTCCCCGACAATTATTCGCTTATTTTTTCTCAATTTCAACTAAAATACACATAACTATCATAGTTACACTGCCTAGAGTGCGTTTGACGGAAATATACATATATTGAACGGCACTGATTTTCACCACTGTTCAAAACATGGCTGCAACAATGTCCTGAATCAAGCTGTCGAAGTTTTAAATATTGTTAACATATTTAACCAAATCTCATGACTTAAAGTCTTAAATCTTTGACAATGCTCACCTCGTATGAACCTTATCTCTCTGCAGCAACTCCAAGGCCACCTGCACATCTTCCTTAGACAACTGAGCGGTTATTTTGTCTACTGGCATCTCTTTCAGCATTCTACACCGGTCGATCGCTAGTTTTGCGAATCTGTGTGACAAAACGATAGATTAACAAACGTATCCTGACAAGAAACATTCCATTCCATTCATAAACATTCTCAGTTGAGCAGATTTATAAAAGAAAAATATCTTTCATTGCGAATCTGTGAGTAGTGTGACAAAACGATAGATTAACAAACATATCCTGACAAGAAACATTCCATTCCATTCATAAACATTCTCAGTTGAGCAGATTTATAAAAAAAAATTATCTTTCAAGATATATAAAAATAAATAAATTAATAAATTAAAACTGTGTCGAGAGTTTTTTCCTCCGGCTTTTTCTCTCTTTACCCAGAAATGGGTTGCACATTGCATAGCCGATGAGTTCGATTAGGAAAAATATTAAAATAAATAAATAATTGGACTGCTAAACGATCACAACTTATTTTAACATAATTATAATATAAAATTTAGTTTTAGTTTTTTAAGATATAATTATTGTATGCCCGCATAGGGTAGACTGTTCTTAACTTATTATAATTTTTGTAACATCTTTCTCGTGTAACAGTCAACAATAAACGCATTCTTTTCTTTTCTTTTCTTTTCTATAATTTTTTAACTACACAACCGATCTTTGGTTATGAATTGAGGTAGACTGCTATGCTTAGCTATCTATGAGTATCTCCATAACTTTGTAATTTGAAATATCAAACAAAAATTATGAGGGCTATCCGTAACCGACAGTTTTTTTATTTATTGAAACCAGCGGTAAGAGACATCAAAACCTACATATTTAATGACTCCATGAAGACAAAATATTATGAAGGAAACCTTTGATGATTTTACGACGTCAGAACGACCTGAGTGGCGCAGCGGTTAAGACACCGGTGCGCTGCGCGGAGGGTCCCGGGTTCGATTTCCAGCAGAGCAGAGATTTGAATGACGAATTTGAATTTCTGTTTCTGGTCTGTGTGTTGTTGTGTTGTGTTTGTCCATGGTGCCCACGACACAGGGAATCCCAGTGTGGGGCTATGAGTGTGCAGTGTTATTTATTTATTTTCCATACTGAATTTCCAATTTTCATCACACGTAGATAACATAACGAAGTAAACTTTACCTGACTGCAATCGCCGGCTCCAGTTTGCCAATAATCCGACAGATGAGGAACACCAACGCGCCAGATTGGCTCTCGTGGCACCGGGACAGTATCTTGAAGGTGTTCAGTGCAAATTCATCCTGTAGTAATAAGACATTTAACATTTAACTTATGTTATTTTCCAATTTCCTGTATTTCATTCCAAACAGTCCAGATAACATGGCATGTCCAGGTAAAATGTATTGTTACTTCTCTTCATGTTTATTATTTTGTGGAACTGAGTAGCATTGCCCGCTGCCTGATGTCATAATAACCGTCATGAGTCGTGAGCACAGATTATCAGTGGTAGGGATATTGTACACTTTCGGCCAATGTACGGCAGCCGAAAAACGTGCTGGACCAATAGACGACGCACACTGAAGAACTGACGACTGTCGAACCAATCGTGTGCACCGCAGCGCAGTCAATGTCAAACCGACCAATAACGATTGTGCTCACGACTTATGGCGGCTACTATGCTGGACAGCGTTTTGTTTGTTGCTTGATTACAGTGTCAGTTGCCAGTACTTTAGATTAAATTTATGGTCTTTTTAGTTGTTATTAAATACCCTTTCTGTAGGTATGAGTTTGATGGGTGTACATTTTCTACTTCCTGAGAAAATCGGATTAATGTTACAAGATGGCGGGTGGCTCAGTTTATTTGCTGTCAAGGGTATAAGTGATCATTCCCGTATCCCCGGCAACCACACCTCCCCAGCCGAAACACAACACATTACGAACATGCTGCTTTACGACTGGTCAAGAGGCTGGCGGTAGGATACCTCCCTGAATGAACTACTAGTGGCTCCACCGCCTAAACGGAGGGAGACTAGAAGACCTTCCTTCCTTTCAGCCCTTGGCAGTTCACTGCTGGACACGGGCCTCCCCTAATCGATACCACTCCGCCCGGTCCTGGGCCCTCTGAATCCAACGGTTTCCCGCTGTCTTCTTCAGGTCATCAGTCCACCTGGTCGGAGGGCGGCCTGTGCTCCTTTTACCTAAACGTGGTCGCCATTCGAGGACCTTTCTTCCCCATCGGTTGTCAGTCCTGCGAACGAAGTTAGAAGACCGCCTACCTTCAAACACGGCTGACAGCGGGAGGCCACAGCCTGCAGCAATAGGCCTGAGGCCCCCGGGGCCAGTTGCACCAGGTCCAGCAGCTGTGCGACCACACCCTCCTGGAGCTGGCTCACCAGGATGTGGACGCGGTTCACCAGCAACCAGCTGAGGTGTACGGCTTCTGAGAGGCCGTTGTCTACCTGAACGCGACAAAAAACAAAAAAGGGATAGAATATTAATATATGCCTGAAGCACGCACAGCCCCGCTGGAAGCGCGTGTAACGTAGGAACTGCTTGAATAGATAGCGGGTAGGGCGATCTGAGATCGATTAATCGAAGAATCGATTTTTCGGGCCAAATAAATCGATTTTTAATGTAACAATGAATCGATTCAGTGAATCGACACTTCACCATAGAGAATCGACATTTACATGAGTGCATGATGCACAGTATGATAACTGTCTGATACAAAAAACCCAATAAAGGGAGTTGAGAATGAAACCATATTTATTTATCGTCATGTATCTCGATTATATAACAGAAAATGAAGATACCTGATGAGGAAGAAATCCTCAAAATTAGTAAGGAACAATTCGATAGATATAATTATCTTTCTTTCTTATATCAATAAAGTTGCAATTATTATATCAGTTCTGTATACTTACAAAGTATTCGCAATACGCGCAGACACACGCCGTTTGCAGCAAATCAACCCTTAATAACTTCGTGTCGATGCTGTCAGCCCTGAGCGGCAGGTTGCGAGCGAACCCGATGAGTTTCTGCCAAAATTTGTGGGATAGGAAGTTTAACCTGTAAAAAACGGTTTTAAGCTTAATATACAAAAAAGATTTTGCTTTTCTATGAGTTTGTGTTACAACTGGGAAAAAGAAAGTACACACACATATGCGTCCCTTCTCCAGCAATAATAATAAATAAATAAATATCGCTTCACACTCATAGCCCCACACTAGTATTCCCTGTGTCGTGGGCGCCATGGACACACACAAGACAATAACACAACACACCCACACCAGAAACAGAAATACAAATTCATCATTCAAATCTCCGCTCTGCTGGGAATCGAACCCAGGACCTTCCGCGCAGCGCACCGGTGTCTTAACCACTGCGCCACTCAGGTCGTCGCAATAGATCCAAAAGTTTATAACCCAGTTAAACTTATTTAGGAATTAAAATTAATTTAATTATAGGATACTTACTATCCCTCTTATATCTATCTTATATTATATCGCGTGGTGGACGGCGGCCTACATCCCTCTCATTGTGAGAGGAGACCCGACCCTGTAGTGGGTCATTAATGGGTACTGGCATATATTAAAAACTGAATGTACAATATAACAACTAGGAACTGGGTCTAGGTAATAATAATATAGTGAATAATAAATAATACCTTATTAATAAATGTGCCCAGTGCGCCGCAAGCAAGGCTGGCATTTATTAAAAACTGACTGTACAATATAACAACTAGGAACTAGGTGTAGGTAATAATAATATAGTGAATAATAAATAATACCTTATTAATAAATGTGCCCAGTGCGCCGCAAGCAAGGCTGGCATTTATTAAAAACTGACTGTACAATATAACAACTAGGAACTAGGTGTAGGTAATAATAATATAGTGAATAATAAATAATACCTTATTAATAAATGTGCCCAGTGCGCCGCAAGCAAGGCTGGCATTTATTAAAAACTGACTGTACAATATAACAACTAGGAACTAGGTGTAGGTAATAATAATATAGTGAATAATAAATAATACCTTATTAATAAATGTGCCCAGTGCGCCGCAAGCAGGGGCGCCCGGTGCGCGGCCCGCAAGCAGACGAGGTTGAGGGCCGCCAGTGGAATGTTCTCGGCGGGGCTGTACAGGCCGGTGTTGAGGCCGCTCTGCTCGTTGTGGAGGAGCGTTTGGGCGGTCTTCGCCGTCAGGGGGAAGAGGCAGCCGTCTGGAAACAACAATCATTAATACTAGACAGTAGCGGTGATAGCCCACTGGAAACGATACTCATTAATACTAGACAGTAGCGGGAAGAGGCAGCCGTCTGGAAACGATCGTCATTAATACTCCACACTCAGCGGTGATAGCCCAGTGGCTTAGAATTCGACCTCGAATCGAGGGGTCCGGGTTCGAATCCCAGTGGCACGCACCGATGGCTTTGTAATAAAAGTTATGTGCGATTTATAAAATTAAATATCACCTGCTGTTACGGCGAAGGAAAACATCGTGAGGAAACCTGCATGCCTGAGAGTTCACAAAATAAAATGTTCTCAAAGGCATGTTCCCCCAGCAACGGGCAGTAGTGGTGCGTGGTAGACTACGGCCTACATCCCTCTCATTGTGAGAGGAGACCCGACCCTTGAGTGGGTTATTAATGGGTTAAAACAACAACTCCACACTCGTATCCTTCTATTCCTTATGTTTAGGGTATGCACAGTGATATCCTAGTGACTAAGAAATTTAATTTAACTCTCGTGGCCCGTAACGACGACTTTCTTAAAAGCCATGTTTAAATACACATAACCTGCTCTAGCCGAATAGTGAAGGAAAACTCTGTGAGAACATCTATTCTCTATTATGTTCTCGAAGCCTGTGAAATTCACCAACCCGCATAAGGCCAATCCTAACCTAACCTACTAATAAATAGGATGGATAAATTAATAAACAGATGTTTGTTACTCTCCCACACAAACTGCTGAACAGATACGGCTGAAATTTGGCACCGAATCTGAATTAACAAATAGGACACTTTTTCACCCGTTCTGGGTAATTCTTAGAATCTATATGAACGAAGTCGCGGGCGGAAACTAGTTATTAATACTTGAATACTACTTACTCGTCAAATGCAGCATATGCTTCACTTGCACTATGATATTCACACACACGGAATACAGCAAACGATTCTGCTCCTTATCCTCCTCGTCCTCAAGATCTATATTGCCATCAAAGTCCTCCATTTCACTGATCGCATACGTCAAGGTCTTAAACAAGAATCTGACTAGGATGACATCTGGCGACAAGTTGGCGCAATTCTCGTTGAAATTCTGAACGTTCAACGGGTCCACGTTGGGTTTGACGTTGAAGAATATCGACTGCGGCGCTATGCACGTCGATTTTAAGTAGTTGATCGTTAGCAATATCTCGCTTTCCGGTATCAAGATGAGGACTTTTCGGAGGAGGACCATTATTGTTGCTAGGTACCGGATTTTCAGTGAGCGCGGTGTCGTCTCCTGGAATAGAACAAAATTTCATAGTTTTATACTAAGGGCGAGCTGATTAATTATGCACGTATGTGTAGTCCATTTTTATTCTCTTATCATATTTTGTAAACAATCTTAGCATGTCTTTTATTTTTATTTGCGATTAAATAGTAATGCACACAGAAAATTATAAAAATTAAAAAACAAATTGTCATTAACTTTGCTGGACATAAGCCTCCTCTAATTGATGCGACCCTGCTGGTGTCCTCGCTCTTTGAATTTGACTTCCAATGGTTTCCCGCTGTCTCCTTCAGATTTATCAATCCACCTGAACGAAGGACTCCTGGATTCTTTCAATCCAATGGTTTCCTGTCCTGTTCAGGTCATCAATCCACTTTTCTACCTTGTTTCCTTTCAGCCGAAGTCTTCTGCTGGAAATTAGCCTACTTTTATTCGACGATATTTCTTCCTGTCCTGTGCACTTTGAACCGAACCGTTTACCGTTGTCTTCTTTAAAGCAATCAGTCAGTCGTCAGTCTACCTCATCGGTGGGAGGTCTGTTCTTCTTTTCTGTAGACATGGCTGTCTCAAGGATACTTTTTTCATTGGTTGTCAGTCCTTTCAACTATGCGGCTAATCCCAACTTTCATTTGCAACTTTTGACAGCTATATTCGATAGCTTACACACGACGACAATTCTAGACAATACTAGGTGAGAGCGACGTCGGTTACCATGATACCAGACACCAGTGTGCGTAGTGCGAGTTGCACAAAATTGTTCGAGTAACTTCACCGTCGCGTTAATCGACTATACGCTAAGCGCCAATTCCGTTTGTCATCTTAGCCACAAGATGGCGCTGCTTCAATCAATCGCATAGAAATCGACGTATTCGCGCTCGATACGTTCAAGCGAAAATGTTTTGTCAAAACTCGCACTCAGCACACAGTTCTACGCAACAGTGGATGACAAGACTGACCCTGGGCGGAGGAGCCTTGAAGAGTATCCTCAGCAGCATCTCGAGGCGCGGCTGGTGCAGCAGCACGCGCGGGCACGCGGCACGCAGCAGCGCACCCAGCGCGCGCACCGCCCGCCGCGACGCCAGCGCCACGCTGCCCTGCAGCGCCAGGTTGAGGAGGGTGTCGCTGGCCAGCTCCGACCAGCGGTAGTGGCTCTCGGGGTGCCCTTGGGAGAGCGCGAGCACGCATGACACTAGCTCTAGCACCTGGGAATTGAAAGGATTGTAACGCTTCACACTCATAGCCCCACACTGGGATTCCCTGTGTCGTGGGTGCCATGGACACACACAAGACAGCAACACAATACACCCAGACCAGAAACGGAAATTCAAATTCGTCATTCAAATCTCTGGTCTGCAGGGAACCGAACCCAGGACCCTCCGCGCAGCGCACCGGTGGTTTAACCACTGCGCCACTCGGGTCGCCAGATTTCTTGGACTTCAAAAAAAGAGGTTATCAATTCGACACGTATATGTATGTAATATTCTCAGAACTGCACAATTTTTACATTATGTTGGTCTATTACGGCTTCCAAGCAAGAATACCAATTTTCATGGGTGTATGTATGTATGTAGATATATTTGTCCACGCATATCTCCGAAACTAACTGACGGATCGTGTTAAAAAAAACAATTAAAAAAAATTGAACCGACATCAATAAAGTATGAAATAAAATTTGTTACATACTTTAGGCCTACTATTTTTTTGAGGTTCGTGCCAAAAATTAACAATAAGACACAAAACACTTGATACTAAAGACACCAACCATTTTATTTCATACTTTTTTGATGTCGGTTTAATTATTCTAAATTTTTTTTTACACAAGTAATAAGATAATATCTTTCAGACGCCAACACACCTTGGGTTCGTGCATGGTCTTCTGAAGCATGTAGAACAACACCTCCCTGGTGGCCTGGGCTTCCTGTTGCTGGGCGCGTCCCAACACACTGGTGCCTAAAACATTGGAAACATTAAAATAAACAAAAATAGTCATAAATTCAAATTCAATTCAAATTCAAAAGCTTTTATTCATTATCAGGTACAATTTATGCACACTTAATGAACGTCATACATTTAACATTATACAAACATCCGCTTTGATCGCCCCTCAGGCAAAACGTAGACTAGGAGAAAAAGCGGGCGGAAAAAAACTCCCAGCACTCTTTTAGAAATAAGTATGAATTATTATATGGTGCAGTATGACTAGGCCCAATGAAGGAACACACGTGACAGCTATCGTGTGTGTCAATATCGCCCCATTGCCATCCGCTCACAAATAAATATTGTTACATAGTGTATAGAAATAGCCTATAGTGAAGTTATTCAATCCCACGCTTTCTTATCTTCTAAATAGTCCTTAGTTTCATAATAGGCCTTTCGGCACAGGACTGATTTGATAGTTCTTCTAAATTTATGAAAAGGCAGGGATTGAATTTCGATTGGAATTTTATTATAAATTCTAACTGACATTCCCATAAATGACTGGCTTTTTTTATGAAGCCGACATCTTGGAAATATCAGGCGGATATAGATACTTATAGCCCCCGCAAATTTAAATGCGCTGGAACTTTGTCACAATTACTATATGTACACGAAATAAAAAAAATAGGGTTAGCATTAAAATATTTCATATTGGCACTATAAAAAATTATGTATATTATTCATGATGGGTGAGTGGAAAAATTGGTAGCCAGCTCACCAGAAGACGTCAGCATTACGGTTGCCAGTCGCATTAGTAATCTGCGCCGAGTTATATGTTATTCATTCATCCATCCAATATCTTTGGCAAAACTTTGCTGACTTTGTTAATTCCTTTTTTTTATATAATACAGAAGCAAGAAACGAAAAACTAGGCCATCCTGGTTATGTGTTACTATTATCGGTTACTGCAGCCCATGGACATCCACCCTAATAAGATCATATTTATATAATCAAATGTAGATTCATTTCTATAGGGATTGCTTCACAATGGCAGATTTTTACCGTGTTTTCCCTCAGGAAATTGTATTACCAATAAAACTTATACTTACTATACCTTCAATAAAACTAAGTAATATTTATATAATATTATGCCTGTTACCATCCCAAAATTAGATAAAAATCGATACCACATCACTATTTACAACCCACAATTAAACAATTTTTTTGAATAAACACAACCTTTTAAAAATAAAACCAATTAAACCAAATTACTTATTTACTTACGATAAAGCAGTCTTATTTTATCAATTTCTGTTAAAGAGAAATACGAGTTTATTAAAGTCATACTACTATAACTATGCTTCAAATAAAAATAGACCTTATTTTTATGACAATAAAGTTGAAACTCACCTCCCATGTTGCTGAAAACTTTGACAGCGAGTGGTTCTAAACCAGCTATGCATTCCGCGTGAGCTCCGGATGCCATCAAACCGTCGCACAGTTGTATCAACTGAAATATTATAACGATTTTTAAATGACATCAAGTAAATTAAAAATTAAAAAAAAACCACCAACACAATAATATATTTCCAGATATTGGATATTTTCCCTACTTTTACCCCCAGAGGTTTTTCAGGGCTCAACCGATTGTCATTGAACATGTTATTTTGTAATGTACACGTGATACGCTTTCATTTGAGACCCCACTCGATTATATTTGCAGACATACGGTTATTCTTCCCCACTTTTACCCCCCACAACTTTTAAACGACTCAACCGATTTTCATCAAACGTGTCTAACCGCCGCACTCAGAGACATTCATTAACGTTAATGGTTCATTATGAAAATAACGATGACACTTATGTCAATACGAATAAAGACGATTGAATTTGTTCGTTAATGAACATTTGAATCAACGTTAAATGACGTCTCTGAGTGCGGCCGTAAGAACACTCGGCCGTTATTCACCTTTCATACAAAAAAACCAAATTGTAATCGCTTTATCTGTTCGCGAGCTACGGTGCTACAGACAATGCAGACAGACAGACAGACAGATGGACAGACAGACAGACAGACAGACAGACACGTCAAACTTATAACTTAACACCCCTTCTTTTGCATCGGGGGTTAATAAAATAGAAGCAAGTTCACGTTTCCCAGTTAGGAGGCCCAGAGCGTATGACTGCCAAAGACTACTTCCCTTAGTTCTCATAAATAAAAACGCACTAATTCAGATATGATTTAGATCCTCTCGGTGGTTGTATGTTTTTGTCTGTGGTAAACAATTAAGGCGACCAAATGGTCATTTACAATCCAAAAAAAATACTATACGTTTCAAGGGCGGCCACCCTGCGACCTCACATGACTTTATAAACATGGAGATTACATGTTTTTTTATTTCACCCACACAGCAGATGACATAATATATAATTTTATGATGCACATAACTAAAAAAATTGGTGTGTGCCACTGGAATTCCTCCTCCTCCTTCCTCTTTTCAGCCCTTGGCAGTCCACTGCTGGACACGGGCCTCCCTAATCGACGCCACTCCGCCCGGTCCTGGGCCCTCTGAATCCAACGGTTTCCCGCTGCCTTCTTGAGGTCATCAGTCCACCTGGTGGAGGGCGGCCTGTGCTCCTTTTGCCTGACCGTGGTCGCCATTCGAGGATTATTCGAACAGATAAATTTCTCTCACCTTCGGTATTTCAATTATTTGCTTCGTATGGTACTTGCAAGACGACAATTGCACCAAAAACATCAGGATGCTACTGACGAGGTCGCAGCAGTTACTGAAAGTGACACCATTATATAATTACTAGCTGACCCCGCAAACGTTGTTTTGCCATATACGAGTAAGTTATCGAGCGGGATGAAAAATTATTCAATTAACGCTTCACGCTTAACGCTTCACACTCATAGCCCCACACTAGGATTCCCTGTGTCGTGGGCGCCATGGACACACACAAGACAAGAACACACACACCCAGACCAGAAACAGAAATTCAAATTCATCATTCAAATCTCTGCACCGCTGGGAATCGAACCCAGGACCCTCCGCGCAGCGCACAGGCGTCTTAACCGCTGCGCCACTCAGGTCGTCAAAATACTAAACTGACTATTAAAAAATAGGGGTTGGTGATAGAAGGGTGAAAATTTAGGGTTATATGTATTTTCAGTGCCACATTATGAAAAAATGTAAATAAAAAAAATTGTCCAAAAAATAAAGTAAAAATGTTAGGGGTGGACAACCCTTATCACTTAGGCGTGTGAAAAATAGACAGTTACCAATTCTCAGACCTACTGAATATGCATAGAAAATTTCATAAAAATCGGTCAAGCCGTTTCGGAGGAGTATGGTAACTAACACTGAGACACGAGAATTTTACATATAAGAGATTATTTTCATCCCAACATATAGCTTATAATACATGATCTTTGATAGAACATACGCCTATTAGCCATTCATTTATGCCTCAAACCTAGGTCAAAGATTCTCTATTTATTTCAAAAGGTTACAACAGCGTTTTGTAGGGGCCAGTGTACCAGGTCATAAGGACCTGTGTCTTCCTTCCTTCCTTTCAGCTCTTAGTAGTCCACTGCTGGACATGGGCCTCCCCTAATCGACGCCACTCCGCCCGCTCCCGGGCCCTCTGAATACAACGGTTTCCCGCTGTCTTCTTCAGGTCATCAGTCCACCTGGTCGGAGGGCGGCCTGTGCTCCTTTTGCCTAAACGTGGTCGCCATTCGAGGACCTTTTCCCCCATCGGTTGTCATTCCTGCGAACGATGTGGCCAGCCCATTGCCACTTTAATTTGCAAACGTTGAGAGCTATGTCGGTCACCGTCGTTCTTCTACGGATTTCATCATTTCTGATTCTGTCTCGTAGAGAAATACCAAGCATAGCTCTCTACTAAGCAGCTACTGACCTGTGTCACTGGCTATTTAATACTTTTGCATCAAAAATTGTTATCGACTCACGGTATCTCGTGCTGTTCCACCAAGTCCAGCTGCTTCATGAGGAAGCCGATGAAGACCTGGTCGCTGTCCAGCATGCAGTAGTTGACCCGCAAGGCCAGCAGCTGACAGAGAAGACTCAGCACTGAACACTGGAGTGGGATGTCGTTTTGCATCGTGTAGCTCTGAAACGTACGATAATATGACAAAAAAATTAAGGGGTATAAGATTCACACTTAACACTGTATAGGCATTGTTAAGTATGAATTCCAGGTGTGAATAAATATAAATAAATAAACAAATACTGTGGGACATCTACACATGGCTATATCTGTGTGCGTAGTGCGAGTTGCACAAAATTGTTCGAGCAACTTCACCGTCGCGTTAATCGACTATACGCTAAGCGCCAATTCCGTTTGTCATCTTAGCCACAAGATGGCGCTGCTTCAATCCCATAGAAATCGACGTATTCGCGCTCGATACGTTCAAGCAAAAATGTTTTGTCAAAACTCGCACTCAGCACACTGATCCCAAAGCAGGCCTGGCCCACTCCCCGTGTAGGTATCAAAAATATACCTACGCTAGCGGCCCCTCCGAAACGGCTAGTCAATGGGGCCTCACGCGCGAGCTGTGAGTGACGTAGGTACGCGTAAGGTTTGTTCCGTTGTTCCTTTGATTATATAGGTACTTCATTAGTTCGTTGCATTGTTTAAAACATGGAGGAAAAGATACTGTGCAGTGTTTAATTGTCTTAACAAAGAAAACGATTTAAATTCATTTATTTTTAAAAGAAGACAACCCCGTTTTCGTCAGGAAATGTAAGTTACGCGCTAGAAAGAGACGCAACATCTAGCGTAGGTGATTAAACGCTTCGCGACCCGAATTGGACTTAATCGTATCGTAGCTAGAGTCTTACATTTCTTTAAATGACTTCTCGAAGTGAAACTCTGTACTTGAACTATTATGTATTCTGTGCTTAAGCCACAACCTTTGACCTAATTGCTTTGCTTTCTTGTCAGTAACCCATTAATGACCCACTACAGGGCCGGGTCTCCTCTCACAATGAGGGGGATGTAGGCCGCCGTCCACCACGCACCACTACTGCGGGTTGGTGGACTTGACATGCCTTTGAGAACATTTTTTTTGTGAGGCATGCAGGTTTCCTTACGATGTTTTCCTTCACCGTAACAGCAGGTGATATTTAATTTCATAAATCGCACATAACTTTTACATACAAAGTCATTGGTGCCTCCCACTGGGATTCGAACCCGGACCCCTCGATTCGAGGTCGAATTCTAAGCCACTGGGCTATCACCACTTTCTTATCCACACATACTTCTGGGATAAGGTTACACTCAAAGCACTCACCTTCAAAGACTGTATAACGACCGGTTCGAACAGCCGAATATATCTCTCTAACTCCTTCTTGTTTTTGAACCACTTCATGTCCACTCGGTTCTTCGCCACATTCTCCATCGCCATGAGCAGCTGCCTCTCCTCCAGCATCCGAGGGTTGTTGCTGACCGACGACAGCTTCTGACTGGTGTTGGAGGTCACACTGAAGATACATAGTAAGACATCATTTGTTAATGTCAGACCAGGAAAATTAAAAAGAGCACCAGATTCCTTTTTTATATTGTACCAGCTGACACCGCAAACGTTGTTTTGCCATATAAGTTATTGAGCGGGATGAAAAATTATTAAATTGCTAAAATGATTATTAAAAATAGGGGTTGGTGATAGAAGGGTGAAAATTTAGGGTTGTATGTAATTTTTTAATACCACATTACTAAAAAAATAAAAATAAATGTCTAAAAAATACAACAAAAATGTAAGGGGTGGACAACCCTTATCACTTAGGGGTATGAAAAATAGATAGTAGTCGATTCTCAGACCTACTGAATGTGCATATAAAAATTCATAAAAATCTTAAATCTTTAAATCTTTTGGTAACTAAAACTGTGACATGAGAATTTTATATATTTGATATTCAATATTTTATATATTATATATTTTATATATTTGAGTTCCAAGCGCATTAGCAATTTGCAGGGATAGATTTCATAAAAATCTTAAATCTTTAAATCTTTTGGTAACTAAAACTGTGACATGAGAATTTTATATATTTGATATTCAATATTTTATATACTGTATATTTTATATATTTGAGTTCCAAGCGCATTAGCAATTCGCAGGGATAGACATAATCACATAAAGTACTGAACTAACCTGGATCTGCGTTCCTCCTCTGGCGTTTGAATCGAATTCACCAACATGACATCGTTGAAGAACTTAGTTCTATCCGCCACAGTAACTTTATCCGCTATACTCATGAAGTCAGCGTACTGATTAACCGTGTTCGTACTGAACAGACATTTCAGTAACTGTGTCACGCAGTACACGGTGTTGCTTGGCGATAGCGGCATGATCACTCTGAGGTAGTACAGGACCTCTTCGATTAATGGACCGAACTCCTTTTCGGTGGACCATTCTAGCTGGACGGCGAGAGCGTGCAGCACCGTTGATAGG
This sequence comes from Erynnis tages, assembly GCA_905147235.1. Lineage (NCBI taxonomy): Eukaryota > Metazoa > Arthropoda > Insecta > Lepidoptera > Hesperiidae > Erynnis > Erynnis tages. Next base: position 6,343,669 of record LR990095.1, on the reverse strand, counting down.
AACTCGCTGAATATACTGCTCTTTGGCTCGAGGTTTATCTGTGGAAGATAACTTTTAGGAAGTATAACATATATGTATATAACATATATATGACATATCAGTAACCTAGTCATGTCAGTAACCCATTAATGACCCACTACAGGGTCGGGTCTCCTTCTCGTAATGAGAGGGATGTAGGCCTTAGTCCACAACGCTGGCCCACTGCGGGTTGGTGGACTTCACATACCTTTGAGAATTTTTTTTTTTGTGAACTCTCAGGCATGCAGGTTTCCTCACGATGTTTTCCTTCACCGTAACAGCAAGTGATATTTAATTTTATAAAGCGCACATAACTTTTTCACAAAGTCATTGGTGCTTGCCACTGGGATTCGAACCCGGACCCCTCGATTCGAGGTCGAATTCTAAGCCACTGGGCTATCACCGCTCTGTATACCGACATATATATGTCGTAGAGACATATCAGAGGCTATGGTTTTGTGGACATGTATCCGACATAGTGGGTGACCCCGGGCAATATAGGAGGACATATCACTTAATGAAGTGGATTGAAACTGCACTTATTATTGTAATCGAACAGACACGTCCGCTTCACGAGTTCTCTACTATTACCGCGAGATTCCCGCCAACCGGCCGTATCCAAGCATGAGCCATGACATTTACAAGTGACATTGACATCTGTCATCAATGTTCGGATAATAGTACCGCGGCCATACTTGCGTTCGCATCATGACAACTGTGATTCTCCGACATATATAACATATATATGACATATATATTTAACATATATAACCACAGCTTCGGCTACTTCAGGAACCAGCAGCTTCATATTTCTTCTGTACATATAAGTTATTTTCAATGAATAAAGATTTATTATTATTAAGAAGTTATTAATTTCGTTCAGGAGTTCAGCAGTTCAATTCAGCAGAGAGGAGACTCAACCCCATAGTGGGTCACCGACTGGTTTAGACGCAGGTCTTTCTGGCTTATTAACTACCAGAAACAATCCAAACAAAAACCGACCTTATGATTGGAGTACGTAGCTCTCAAACTCTCATACAGCTTCATGTAGAAAGGCTCGTTGTAGAAGTGTCCGGCGAAGTTGGCTTTGAGGCTGGCGGCGGGCGCGGGCGGTTTCTTCCTGAGGGTTTTGTCTTCTGTGCTGTCGGTCGGTGTGTGGCTTTTGCGTGGGGTTGAATCTGTGAACAGAATAAATTGCTATATTTAAAAAAAAAACTCCTGTTAATATTATTTTGCATAATCAAATACATAAATGCCTGTCTTTAATCCATTAGTGATCCACTGCAGAGTCGGGTCTCCAATTACAAAGAGAAGGATGTAGTCCACCATGCTGGCCTAATACAGATTGGTGGACTTCACATGTCTTTGAGAACATTTTCGAGAACTCTCAGGCATGCAGGTTTCCTCACGATGTTTTCCTTCACCATTACAGCATGTGATATATTTTTATAAAGAGCACACAGCTGTATAGAAAGTGATTGGTTCGTGCCACGACATTAGCTACTGTCAGCTGGCTTCGTCTAATTAAAAATACGTCTATAAGCCTACATCCTTCTTATCGTGAGTATAACCAACGCCGCAGTGGCACCGCACAGTCAGACAGTCGGACCCACCTTGAGTTTTCCTCCGAACCGGACTCCCGGGGAAGGCAATCCCGCTCTTATTCAGATGCACATTAGGGTTGACTTCCTCTATCAGGTGCACCAGCACGTTCAGCTTCTTCAACGTCACTTGCAGGAACTGTTCCGCCAGGTGGGCCATCTTCTCGTTCTCTAGGAACTGCCATTTCTCTCTAACTGTCTGGGTGTCTCGCTCGAAGATGTCGCGAGACGGCGGCTTCTGACGCATTATGTTGTTGATTTCGACTGAAAACAGATAACTATTTATTTTACACAGCATTGGTTGTAAAACTAGTGGTTTATATAGGGGGTTTGATTGATTTATGCATTGCGTTTGTAGCCACGAAATAGTCTTCTCTTTGTGTTGTGCTACACATATCTACAGAAATTTAAAACTACTATTTTGCTTTCTGCATTGAACGGCCCAAGTGGCGCAGTGGTTAAGACACCGTTGCGCTGCGCGGAGGGTCCTGGGTTCGATTCCCAGCAGAGCAGATATTTGAATGATGAATTTGAATTTCTGTTTCTGGTGTGGGTGTGTTGTGTTGTTGTCTTGTGTGCGTCCATGGCGCCCACGACACAGGGAATCCCAGTGTGGGGCTATGAGTGTGAAGTGTTATTTAGTGTTATTTTTTATTCCCATCCCTCCCCCAGGGTCGACCCAAAGTCTAAAGTCACAGCCTGAGCTGTCCCAAGAATTTGGCTTTTATGTCTAAATTCCAGGATTAATCCAGGGTATGAGTAGCACCATCTCTTGGCAAGATTTCGATTTCTAATCCGTCTTAACTATTGGTTCAAAGTTACCTGGATACACCAACCGGCATATGTCCAGCATTGCGGCTCTCACGTTCACAGTGTTGTTGCACAGATGCAGACCGTCGAGGCACCAGGAGACGAGCCCCTGGCCGCGGTAGGCGCTCTGGTGTTGCCATGGCGACCACTTGTGGCAGACCGCCCGCAGCGTCTCTAGGAGGCCTTGCTGTGGACGACACGAATCAATGTCAAAATCCAGAGGCATAAGCTTATTTAATGGTCTGGGCGGTTACTACAAACTCCTAAAACCATCATAAAGCAATATTTTTTTTATAAATTTAAAACCAAACATCATTGCTGTTCATGAAACATGTGTTGCCGATGTTGCGTACACCGTTTAGACCTGGGGGGTTACTACAAACTCCTAAAACCATCATAAAGCAATTTTTCTTTGTTTTGAATTAAAATAAAACATCATGTTTTAAATTAAAACAAAACATAATTGCTTTATGATGGTTTTAGGAGTTTGTAGTAACCCCCCAGGTCATATCTGGAACAGCTGCATCACAGCTGGAAGGTTTTCGATTTCTGACCACGTCTTAATAGACAGAACACAAATTTCCCTAATCCACAAGCTAAGTGGGCTATAGAGTCAAGTATACTTTGTGTTTTGCAAAGTGACAAAATTTGTAATGACATTCATAGAAGAACCAAAGTCAAGTCATTGCCTTGTTGCAATATACCTACAACATTGATTTTGAGAGCATCTACACGACCCAGTTTATTAGTAATTGAATATAACAACCTATATATATACCTATACAGGGTGAATACACCTATAAATTCGTAGCAATTATTTTAAAAGCTAAGTAATCAGTTAAGGGTTGTATAAAAAAACACATTTTGTTAAAAATAAGCTCTATCCTTAACTTTGCCGTATGTCATTACTTTCCAGAATTCGTTCCTTATTACTGACACTATCATATGGTGTAATAATACAGGGTGTGATATTTTGTTTGTTTGTATAAATCCAATGATGCAGTTTTAGTTTTCATCAAAATCGGTCCCCATTCTCCTTTCAGCATTTTTCGCTATTCCGCATAGTTTCGGATTTCCTCATCCACGCACACTTGAAAAATTCACCCTGTATAACCTATAATAACCCAGCAGCGACCTACTGCCGGGTCTCCTCTCACAATCAGGAATAGGTAACTCGGCTCACCGTATAATTCCTGCAGTTGGATGCCATCAGTCTCCCAACCAGGTCCCCCACCATCTCTTGCAAGGGCGCACTGTCCTCCAGCCTGTCTCCGCCCCTCATCTGCGCGGGCAGCTCGTTGTAGAAGTACATATCTCGGACCAACTCCAGCGATAACTTGGGGCTGTCGAATGAGAACAGCGCGCTGTGCTCCTTTGCGAGTTTCGCCATCATTGACACCGGTGTGTCGCGCTTCGAGATCAGGATTTTGGGTATGATGCTGGAAATAATCAACTTCAATTATGCATTGGGTCATAGCGGTGATAGCCCAGTGGCTTAGAATTGGACCTCGAATCGAGGGGTCCGGGTTCGAATCCCAGTGGCAAGCACCAATGACTTTGTAAAAAAAAAGTTATGTGCGCTTCATAAAAATTAAATATCACCTGCTGTTACGGTGAAGGAAAACATCGTGAGGAAACCAGCATGCCTGAGAGTTCACAAAAAAAAAAAGTTCTCAAAGGCATGTGAAGTCCACCAACCCGCACTAGGCCAGCGTGGTGGACGGCGGCCTACATCCTTCTCATTGTGAGAGGAGACCCGACCCTGTAGTGGGTCATTAATGGGTTACTGACTGACTGATGCATTGGGTCAACCTGGATAGCTTTCTTTTTAAATATTGTGGGACAACTCACACATGGCTCAAAGTAAGCCGTGAGCTTGTGTTATGACCAGATAAACCTACATATATATTTTTAATTACATACTTATATAGATAAGTAGACTGTGCGCGCGGCTTCGCCCACGTGGATTAATAGGTTTTCGATTTTACACCTTGGGTTACAAAATCGAAATTTTCTTACGGATCCATAATTTTTTTGAAAATGAAATATAGCCACAGGAAATATAACCTTCCTCGACAAATGGACTATCCAACAATGAAAGATTGTAATATATTGTATCAGGCGTTACTTTGCGGAAATCCATTGTTATTTAAGTTGTATTTATATTTCTTTGCAACCGACCGTTGTAGGGTCCACATCACCTGATGATGCTCCGTTTTGAGGCGCAACACGTGTCGTGTACTATTGGAATAAGTTGTGATGGTATATACCTACTCAGAGAGATAAGGGAGGGTGGTGGGTCCAAACCAAAACAAGTTCCACGTGTGCGGATTGTTGCAAACAAATATAAATACAACTTAAATAATGAAAGATTGTATAGATTAGTATGGATAAAAAGAAGACATACTTGGCGATAGTTTGAGAGGCCGCCGCTCTTACTTTCTGATCCTGGTCGCTCAGCAGGCGCAGTAACGCTTCCATTATCAGTTTACTCCTCGAGTAGTACTCTGGGCACAGCATGAACAGTCTAAAACGAAGCATAACGTAAAATAAAAGATGACTTTGTTGATATTATATTTAAAAAAGCATTGTTGATGGCATTTTCATGGCATTGCACTTAAACTGGCCATTCAGTAAAGGTATTTATGTGCAATACACAACAGGGACTAAAACCCATTTGGTTGCCAGTCCAACTAAGTAAAGAGTGATTGTTTCAATAACCCATTAATGACCCACTACAGAGTCGGGTCTTATTACTATAGTTTTTAAACTCACTTCTGATACGGCAGCTTCTCATACAGTTTGCACAGAGTGACGCGACACAGCCAGTAGTTATTGCTCTCTACATGAACTAAGGCGTTCAAAGCGTCCATTAGTAGCGGCCAGTGCACGCTGCTGCATAGCGCCGCGGCCATGGTGGTTAGAGATGTTAGGGTGTGGTTCACTGTTGGGTGGCTCTCGTCTGATAGACCCTGGGAAAAACATCACATATTAATAAACAGACAAATGTATGGTTTTCGTGTGTCCATGGTACCATATCACATAAAAAAATGCTTTGGTCATGCTTATTCAACATTTGGTGTAATTACTTCTCTACATGTCAGAAACCCATTAATGACCCACTACAGGGTCGGGTCTCCTCACAATGAGAGGGATGTAGGCCGCCGTCCGTCACGCTGGCCTACTGCCCGTTGGTGGACTTCACATGCCTTTGAGTTTTCGGGGAAAAAACTCAAATTATTTTCTTATTTCGCCGTCAAACTCACTCTAGGCAGTGTAACTATGATAGTTATAATATATTATGTATTTTAGTTGAAATTGAGAAAAAACAAGCGAAAATTTTCAAGGAAAAAACTCAAATTATTTTCTTATTTCGCCGTCAAACTCACTCTAGGCAGTGTAACTATGATAGTTATAATATGTATTTTAGTTGAAATTGAGAAAAAACAAGCGAAAATTTTCAAGGAAAAAACTCAAATTATTTTCTTATTTCGCCGTCAAACGCACTCTAGGCAGTGTAACTATGATAGTTATATGTATTTTAGTTGAAATTGAGAAAAAATAAGAGAAAATTTTTCGGGGAAAAAACTCAAACTATTTTCTTATTTCGCTGTCAAACTCACTCTAGGCAGTGTAACTATGATAGTTATATGTATTTTAGTTGAAATTGAGAAAAAATAAGAGAAAATTTTTCGAGAAAAAAACTCAAATTATTTTCTTATTTCGCCGTCAAACTCACTCTAGGCAGTGTAAGTTACGTATAATAATAATGGCAAAACAACGTTTGCAGGGTCAGCTAGTAATTTATATAAAAACAACAAAATTGCGTTTGTTGTACGGGAGCCCCCTAAAACATTTATTTTATTCTATCTTAAGTATTTGCTGTTATAGCAGCAACAGACCTACATTATCTATGAAAATTTCAACTGTCTAACTCTGACAGTTCATGAGATACAGCCTGGTGTGACACGGATAGACAGACAGAGGGTATGGACAGCAGAGTCTAATAATAGGGTCCCGTTTTAACTATTGCGTACGGAACCCTAAAATCGTACTGCAATACAAACCTTTCAAAACAATCTCCACGAGTCTCTCTGTGCTTACACCATCAGGCTGGCGGTAAGGGAATTACTATGTCTACCACTTAAAAGGTGACTTTCAAGACGCTTATGTTCATCTTGTCAGTAACCCATTAATGACCCACTACAGGGTCGGGTCTCCTCTCACAACGAGAGGGATGTAGGCCGCCGTCCACCACGCTGGCCTACTGCGGGTTGGTGGACTTCACATACCTTTGAGAAAAATTTTTTTGTGAACTCTCAGGCATGCAGGTTTCCTCACGATGTTTTCCTTCACCGTAGCAGCAGGTGATATTTAATTTTATAAATCGCACATAACTTTTTTACAAAGTCATTGGTGCGTGCCACTGGGATTCGAACCCGGACCCCTCGATTCGAGGTCGAATTCTGAGCCACTGGGCTATCACCGCTTATGTTCATCTACAGACCTCAAAAGGTTAATAGGTATTGGGCTGTGACGATATAGAAAGATGTGAGGTCACTAAAAAACAAAATATGATTATTAATAATAAATTACACTTCACAATCATAGCCCCACACTAGGGTTCCCTGTATCTTGGACGCCATGGACACACACAAGACAACAACACGACACACCCACACCAGAAACAGACATTCAAATTCATCATTCAAATCTCTGCTCTGCTGGGAATCGAACCCAGGACCCTCCGCGCAGCGCACCGGTGTCTCAACCACTGCGCCACTCTGTCGTCTGATATTAATAGTATGTACAATGAAAGCGGTACAAACCTTCAAAACGATCTCCACCAGCCTCTCCGCGCTCAATCCATCGCCGAGGTCCTTCGGCAGCGCGCTGTAGTGCCGCCACCGGTGGTAGTCCCCGTGCGCCTCGTCCAGCGCCGCCCGCAGGCAGCCGCCCACACACACCCTCACCAGCCCCCGCACCTGGGGGTCGTTGTGCCCCTCCAGCAGCGTCAACGCCTCCGACAGGTGCTGATACTCGAATTCGTTCTCCGGCGAATCGTTTGCTTCCGTCGCTTCCACTTTGAGCTCGTCCGCCCTTTTCGGAGGCCGTTTCTTCTCAGCCTTCTTGTCGATGTCCTTGAGGACGTCTAGGTTATCTAGGTTCGTGGTCGATTCGCCGAAATGGTCGAACTTCATGTCTAAGTCGATGCTGGAGGATAGCACGTCTCCGCTGCTGGTCATGGGATAGCCCGTGGACATGTGGTCGTTGCTGCCGGTCATGTTTGAGTTCGACGTGAAATTACTGTTCGTCATGTTCGGGTTAGTGCTATCCGCACTGAGACCACTCGCTACGAGATCCTTAGTGAGTCGACTATCCAGGATATTGCTCGCTACGTCTTTGGAACTTTCCAGAGACTTCTCCAGCGATTTGCTGTCCTTTTTCAAGTTTTGCAACGATGGCGTGTTCAGTTGGCTATCGGTGCTCTTCAATAGCTCCTGACTCAAGGATTCCGTGATGGAATCCTGGAAGCACACGTTGCGTTCGAGTATGAACTCGTTTACGTTGTCTTGGTTCGAGTCTGTGCCGTCTGATGATGCTGTAATGGTAAACACAGATGGTCCATGAAATAAGCAACGATGTACTGGTATTGTTAAAATTGCAAAAGATTCTTAGCGTGGTTGAATGGTTGTTCTTTATGGATATTTGATACACACAAAAACGGCTCAATGTATTTTTATTGGTGCACAAATACATATTCCATATCTCTACTAGACTGTGCACGCGGCATCGCCCGCACTGATTTTAGAACTTGATACCGAGAAGGATAAAAAGTATCATATATGATAATTCAGGTTATGATCTATCTGTGTGCCAAATTTCATCCAAATCTGTTCGGCCGTTTTTGCGTGAAAGAGTAACAAACATCCATCCATATACACTAACATTCGTATTTATAATAGTATATAAAATATAGTAGGATTGCTGTCAGCCCATGTGAGCGTGCGTGAGCTTTAAACGGGTCAGTTAACGAAAGCTGACACTTTCTGTGACTATTTGACTACTTTTAACAATATTAGGTTGACAACAACTTACCAGAATAATTCTGAAACTTAATATCTGCGTCTTTATCTAAGTAGAGGGTAATCGCTTGTGGGTATATTTGGAATATCGCAGATAAACACGACAATGCCGATGCCTTCACAGACACCCGAATAGATCTGAAACAATTAACATTACATAGATTAGATTCATACTACAGTAAATGTGTATTAATAATAAATAATAATAATAATACTAAATATCGCTTCACACTCATAGCCCCACACTAGCATTCCCTGTGTCGTGGGCGCCATGGACACACACAAGACAACAACACAACACACCCACACCAGAAACAGAAATCCAAGTTCATCATTCAATTTCTGCTCTGCTGGGAATCGAACCCAGGACCTTCCACGCAGCGCACCGGTGTCTTAACCACTGCGCCACTCAGATTGTATATAAATATTATGTTTTTCAAGTACTTATGTATTACAGGTGCTCAAATTAGTATGCAGAGACAAAATTGCCTGTCATATTTAATGCTTCTTAATACTATATTTTCTATCTAGTTTTCAATGCGTTCTTACCTGTCTGGTATCAATCCACCTTTATTGCCAGTCAATAAAAACTTGGAAGCGAGGAGTCTTGCACAGTATTTTAGAAGAATATCATCATCAGTTGAAGAGCCTATGTTTATCTGAAAATACCATAACAAATTTACAAATTTTTAATTGTAAATACACAAATGTCAGTACCCATTAATGACCCACTACAGGGTCGGGTCTCCTCTCACAATGAGAGGGATGTAGGCCGCCGTCCACCACGCTGGCCTACTGCGGGTTGGTGGACTTCACATGCCTTTGAGAACTTTTTTTTTTGTGAACTCTCGGGCATGCAGGTTTCCTCACGATGTTTTCCTTCACCGTAACAGCAGGTGATATTTAATTTCATAAATCGCACATAACTTTTATTACAAAGTCATTGGTGCGTGCCACTGGGATTCGAACCCGGACCCCTCGATTCGAGGTCGAATTCTAAGCCACTGGGCTATCACCGCTTCTACAACTTCTACACAAATAAATCATTTTAATTTCCAAAAAATGAGTTTTTGATAAATTTTCAATTAGGATTAGTAGCTTATGACGGTGGCACTATGAACTTCGATGACTAAATATCACACAGTCAATACATAAACAGATATTGAAGTAAGAACAGACATCCTAAATAATCAGTACGGAATAAATGCTCTCCACACTACAATCCCCTTTGTTGTTCATGCCATAGGAACACACAACGCAAGAAACCAGACACCCACACCAAGACCAGAAATTCACTCATTGAACACTGCCCCTGGGAATCAAACTCATGACCTTCGGCACACCACACCTTGCGGCGACCACGGAGCCAGACACACATACCCTCGGTCCAGTCTCCCGAGACGGCACCCTCTCATCGGTGGTCTCCTCCTCATACTCGTGCAGCTTCTCCGTCAGATCCCTTGTGAGCTGCTCCGGTTCCTGGAGGGGCATCTCTGCATCACTGGCTGCTGAATCTGGTGTCTGGAAAATATGAAGTAAAGTTGAAGTGTCTTTAAAGTAAGTGTATTTCATGTATTCCCGCTAAGTGGGTGTAGATTATTTTGGTTCCCCGCGAAAACACGGTCTCGGCCGTCTCGGCGCTGCCGCCATGCTTGTGACGTCACTCGCAGTGTAAACAATACATGTCAGTAAAGGAAGAAAGTTATACTCCATTGTTTATTTACACTGCTAATGACGTCACGCCCATAGCTTGCATGGCGTATAGCGTTTTTGACATTTGAAAAACAGATTAAAAAACCTGAATTTTAAAATTGAAATAATAAATGTATACTACATTTTTTAGAACAGAAATCACCATTTTTCACTTGCTTTTAACAAAATCTATCAATATTACATAATTTTGGATTTTTCCTTGCATGGTGCGAAATACCCTATTGATATAGACTCTAGACATAAAGTCTAGCGTTTAATAGTAGACTTTTAAAACTCTGTATTGACATACCTACTGATTGAAAACCTCGCTGACAGCTGCATATAATCCACCTCCGATGTGAAATCTCCTTACATAGCAGGTTTTCACCAGAAGTCTCTTTACAAAAATTTTCAGTACAATCATGTGGAATACACCTTACCTGGATAGTCAAATCCTCTACGCTTAGACTAGGCGTAGTGAGCTGCAACACGCTGCCGAGATGCAGAGCCCCGCTGAACATCAGTTCCGGCTCCCGGGTGTCGGGCAACGGTGTCGGGATCGCCCGCGCCGATATGGCGCTGGTGTAGCCTGGAAGAACATGGATTTATGAGGGCTAATTCAAATATACTCATACAACCGCTGCTTGAGCAGATTGCGATCGGAAAAGTTAAGCAACGTCGGGCGCGGTCGGTACCTGGATGGGTGACCGCTAGTGGCGATAGCCCATAAGCCATATATGGGCGATGGCCCATAGGGCGTCCGACAAGGCTTAACGTCTGCTATCTTATCGATAACAACGGGACCGACAGCTTAAAGCGCTCTCAGAAGCACAGAAGCGCTCCAGGTACTAACCTCTTTCGATGTTGCTTAACACTTTGCCTGTCCAATAAAGACACAATAGTTAAGCAATATATGGTAGGCAATATAGGTATGTATCACATGTGACTCACGGGACAGCGAAGTGGTTAACTCGTTTGCGATCTAGTCAAGCAGCGGGGCTATGCGAGCTTTAAACATTATTTAACGCTTCACACTCACAGCCCCACACTAGGATTCCCTGTGTCGTGGACGCCATGGACACACACACAAGACAAGAACACACACATCCAGACCAGAAACAGACATTTAAACTCATCACTGTTTAGTAAACCCCACTGATTAGTAAACCGCAACAAATGGAGCGGTGATAGCCCAGTGGCTTAGAATTCGACCTCGAATCGAGGGGTCCGGGTTCGAATCCCAGTGGCACGCACCAATGACTTTGTAATAAAAGTTATGTGCTATTTATGAAATTAAATATCACCTGCTGTTACGGTGAAGGAAAACATCGTGAGGAAACCTGCATGCCTGAGAGTTCACAAAAAAAAATGTTCTCAAAGGCATGCGAAGTCCACCAACCCGCAGTAGGCCAGCGTGGTGGACGGCGGCCTACATCCCTCTCATTGTGAGAGGAGACCCGACCCTGTAGTGGGTCATTAATGGGTACTGACATGACATTTATAAAATTAAATATCACCCGCTGTTACGGTGAAGGAAAACATCGTGAGGAAACCTGCATGCCTGAGAGTTCATAAAAAATAATGTTCTCAAAGGCATGTTCGTCCACCAACGCGCAGTAGGCCAGCGTGGTGGACGGCGGCCTACATCCCTCTCATTGTGAGAGGAGACCCGACCCTGTAGTGGGTCATTAATGGGTACTGACAACAAATGGAGACGCATCGCGAGAGCATCATTGTCCAACGAAAATACAACGTCATCAGCCACGACCACTCTGTCAAGTCAAGAGTGAACGACCGAGGAAGACTCTTTAGTAAACACACACTCACTAATATTCCTCCTGTGTCCCTTGTCCGTCCGTCTCTCGTCCAGGCACACGATCTTCGGACGAACATCCAACAGGGCCCGCCGATACCGCCCCGTCGCTCGAGAGAGCAGGACAGAGAGACACTCCATCACGGCGTTCTGTATGTTGTGTTCCGTGGTCGACAGCTCGATGTAGTGGATGCATAGTTGGTATAACTGGAATTGGATAAAATTGGTATTCATTATTAACAATTAATTCACTTTAAATTCAATTGGATCTTTTCTGTGATGGGTTAAAATAGGCGTGTTTCCACTAAGAATAAATCGGCTGGCATAGGGTTTCTGACGATTAATCATGTTATGTAGTAACCAAATAAACACTTTTTTCATTAAAATAATTAAACATTACCAATATTTACGGAAAATGAAATCCGCAAAATTGCCCATTTAATCACGTGACGTTAAAATGGTTGAACACAAATCAGAGAAGCGTGACGTCACGCCTCGCGAAACGTCATGTTGTTGCTGTGATTTTCGTATACAGTGAACAGCTTGTTTCGCGAGGCGTGACATCATTCAAGACGCCATGACAGTCTTAGCCTTTTGCGATGTCAATTTGGAGTTCATTTCTAAAAACGCAAAATTCTTATAAGGTAAAATGGCTTATATTTCTTAAAATAATATATTTTTGGGGTAAAATAGATACCAAGCTATATCTTTAAACTCATTTCCAAATTTTGTCAACTAGCCTATTGTATGTAAATAAATAAACTATAAATAAATTTCAAAAGGTAGGTATTCGCCACAAAAAAGTGACCTTAAAAACGTCTAAAAACCAAGTTCAACTTCCAATATCTTTAAAAGTGTGCAAAAATAATAATAAACTTAATAACTATAGGGTTACCTCTAAAAAATCCTGCACTGTGAAAAGATCGTTTTCGGCGAATTTCGAGAAATCGTTCAACTGGAACACGGCTTTGATGACACAAAACCATCCAATGACCACAGTGTCGTCCGCAGCGGAAGGCCATAGCTTCTCTGTAGACAAAAACTTTACTAGCAAGTGGGCACAGATATAGATTACTATCTGAACGGGTTTACTGTAGAATCCAGCCGCTTGAACTTGTATGCATGAGAGGAGATAGGGGGAGAGTGGCATAACCCTTAACTATCACCACAAACCCCGTGGAAAGTCATAGTTATTATTACTTAAATATTAATAGCGGTGATAGCCCAGTGGCTTAGAATTCGACCTCGAATCGAGGGGTCCGGGTTCGAATCCCAGTGGTACGCACCAATGACTTTGTAATAAAAGTTATGTGCGATTTATGAAATTAAATATCACCTGCTGTTACGGTGAAGGAAAACATCGTGAGGAAACCTGCATGCCTGAGAGTTCAGGTGAAGTCCACCAACCCGCAGTAGGCCAGCGTGGTGGACTAAGGCCTACATCCCTCTCATTGTGAGAGGAGACCCGACCCTGTAGTGGGTCATTAATGGGTACTGACATGACATGACACTTAAATATTCATGATCAAATTCATATAAAAAGCTTTTATATGAATTTGTAAGTCATACGGCTTGACATAAGCCGTAATACCCTATTATAACAGCCACACTTACCAAACACTTTCCCAAGTACATTGGTCAACAGAGGCTGTCTGTGTGAGCAAAGGTGTGCTACACAGTTGGCTATCCCTCGTCTGACCGCTGGCTCTGAGCACTCCACGTGCGATAGTAGTGCCTTCGACAATTCTGTAATGAAAATGGAACAAAACCTGTCATAGATTCCCAATTATTAGACGAATTGAGTGGCGCAGTGGTTAAAAAGTGGTTACGATTCCCAGCAGAGCAGAGATTTGAATGATGAATTTGAATTTCTGTTTCTGGTGTGGGTGTGTTGTGTTCTTGTCTTGTGTGTGTCCATGGCGTCCACGACACAGGGAATCCAGCCCCATACGAACTTTAGGAACACCTAGTCATGTTGCAGAATGATTTGAAACGAATTTATTTTACTGTCGACTACTTGTGTAATGACAATTCCTTGTTTACATTGACAATGACAATGTTATAAAAGACAAGTATCAAAAGCGTTTATGGCGCCACCTTTGAAGGTATACAAAACACGTGTTAGGCTACACATTGGTGACAGTGTGTCAGAACCTTTGCAGAGGATGCTTATGCTAAATTGAATTGAATTAAAGTAAATGTGTGTTTATTAAGCTTCAAAAAAAGGCTGAGGATAGGTATGTCAGCTGTCTTTTTTTAAATGTATGTTATCCAGATGTCTCTGCCTATTGTGAACAGATTTTCAAAATTCTTTTTCTGTAATATGAATAAGAATTTTAAAAATTTTATTTTTCCAATTTCAGTAAAATATGTAGGTCCTATTATAGAAACTACTTACCAGAAATTTCCTCATCAGTAGTATACTCATGTAAAGCGTTCAATATTCTCGGTAAATTGGCTTCCATGGCTTCCACCATGAGCTGAACAGCAGTAGTCTCCCGAACTATCTGGCTGAGTTTGGGGAACAGCGTCTGGGCTTGGGAACGGATCTTGCCCACGCCTGGGCGCAGCCAGCAGTCGCCAAGGCATATGCGTGAAAGAGCCGCTCTTATCCATCTAGAATAATGAAGAATATGATTAGAATTTGATGAATTACCTATTGTATAACAGTATAATATAAGTTGCTAAGATTGTCAGTAACCCATTAATGACCCACTACAGGGTCGGGTCTCCTCTTACAATGAAAGGGATGTAGGCCTTAGTCCACCACGCTGGCCTACTGCGGGTTGGTGGACTTCACATGCCTTTGAGAACATTTTTTATTGTGAACTCTCAGGCATGCAGGTTTCCTCACGATGTTTTCCTTCACCGTAACAGCAGGTGATATTTAATTTTATAAAGCGCACATAACTTTTACAAAGTCATTGGTGCGTGCCACTGGGATTCGAACCCGGACCCCCTCGATTCGAGGTCGAATTCTAAGCCACTGGGCTATCACCGCTTACAGTTGCTAAGATTATTACACAATAACCTGTACCATTCTAAAGCTGGCAATCATAAGTCATGGATAGTAGGGAACCATGTATGACTTAATGGTGTGGCTATTTCCACTGAGATGGCGCCATGCGTATCCTGAATCACGCTATCAAAGTTTTCTACATCGCTAGCATATATAAAAAACTAATGACGTAATTTTAACACAGCCGCTCCCCAGGCATGGTCATCTAGCCTGTTGGTAGATTTCCTTTCGCCAATACGCAACACTTAGCCACGAAAAAACATAATATAATGGATGTTTTACAAACAATCTTTAACAAAATTATTCCGAGACGAATTAAAAGGCAAACAGACCAAACAAACAAATTTGATCCTTATGTCTGATAGGTTTAGTGTTGAATCTCACCTGGCGTTCTTGCTGGGGTCAATGTTATTCTGGAGGATGATATTAGTCTTGTATGCATGGAATGCAAATCCGCCAGCCACCACTCTGTTCAACGCCTCATCACCAACAAGACGAACTTCGGCCTGTAAAAATAATGACAATTTTATTAATATATAACTTAAACACTCATATCCCCACACAAAGGTTCCATCTGTTGTAGATGCCATGAAAACACACAAGACAAGAACACACACATTCAGACTAGAAACAGAAAATTAAAACACAAAATTATTTCATCCAACATTGCCTTCACTGGGAATCAAAACCCAGGACCACATAGTAGTGTATGGAAGTTTACAAGCCTAATATAAGATTCGCCTATATAAAAATAATAGAACCTATGAACATAATTTCCACCCACTTCAAATTAAGATTAAGCTGAAATTTGACACAGACTTTTCAACCAATCAAGCAAATTTAATGCAGGCATCAGTGGTGTGCATTGGAGGTGTGCACTGAAGATGTCAGAGATATGTCAGTAACCCATTAATGACCCACTACAGGGTCGGGTCTCCTCTCACAATGAGAAGGATGTAGGCCTTAGTCCACCACGCTGGCCTAGTGCGGGTTGGTGATATATCCCATGGTCAGAGATATATCCCATGCGGATTAAGAAACACTCTGTAAATGGCGGACGGTCTCATGCTGTCTCGTTTATATCGTCGCTCTGTCTATACTCGCACATAGTAGTATGACATACAAAAAAGTAATGAGTTTAGATTAGCATTTGCACTGTCTCGACGCACTCCATTTCATAAAATTTTAATTCTGTTTAGATACAACTACTGTTGTTATTTGGTGTCTTTGTTAGGTTTAGATCTTTGGTTGTTTAAATGGCTTGTAGAAAACGCAGGAAGGTTCTTCATAGTGAAGCTCAACAAATAGTCCACATCATAATTAAGTATTTTGAAGAAGAAAAGAGACTGGAGCGTTATCACCCTTTGCAATTTAGTAACGCACAGGCAAGTATGGCAATCAGTTTGGACCCCAGCACAATATCGAAGATAAAAAAAGAAGGTTAATATTTTACTTGACCTTGGTAGAGATTTTCTTGTCAAATAATAACAGAATAATGTGTAAAGTGAGGCTAAAAGCTGGAGCGTGCATGTGATATGCTTGCCTGTGTCTTATACACCACAAAGTGTGGAACTCACACTAAATTCAGATTGTAACAATACTCACACTGTCATTGCTAGCTAGAGCGAGCAGGACTGGTATGGCTGAGTGTAGTAGATTGGCATAGTGTCTGGCACAGTTGGGCCTGTTGCCCAACGCTCCCAGACACCTGCCAAGGGTTCCAGCTGCTGATTGGAGCTCATGGCCTCTGCAAAAAGATTTTTGTAACATTAATAAAGGGTCCAGGTTTGAATCCCAATGGCCTTCCTCATACACATAGGTACACTTACATACTACATACCACTACATACTACTACGACTAAGCCACTGTAGCACATCAGAGTTCCCGAGTTTGACTGTTTATACTACTCTGTAATACTTCTCAATAGAGGTAATCGATTCGATTAGCACTAAAAAAATAGTTAACTTCTTTAGAACTTTAAAATATGATTTTTCTTAAAGGTAAACGCCAGAAACAAAGTCACGGAGACCTTGGTCTTGCTTGGGCCGCATAAAACAAATACACTGCAGTACTTACTTCGCCGTCCCTTCGCAATTTTTCAGGTATTCGAGCGACTTTTCTGCCTTCTCCAACACATTCATGGCTGAAGATTTATCAGCCGAAGCTTGGAAGGGGCGATAGGAGCATATTATCGAAGTACGAACACTACGAACTTGGAAAATATATGATTTCCAGATTTCCCTAACAAACAAACGAATTGAACAGGAAGAAAATCAATTTTGTTGATGTTGACGTTTTCGTTTTGCGTTCGGAAATCAGATTATCAGATAAAGATTGAATTCTTCGTTTGCGATTCGTTAATTAAATTGAAGAAAATAAATAATATTTTTTATTTGAATGTATACATTATATTAAGTACTTATTGATGGGCAAAAGTGGTATATTTTAATTTAATATTTTTCAGTTGAATTAAGTAAAATTCTTTGAATCTTTTGTTATGGAGTTATGTAGTTATGTACGCCTTATCTTAGATTAGACTATAGTCTAAACGTCAATGTCAAATAATAGCTATGGGGTGGCCTGCACTATAATATTACCTAAGGTTGAAGTGAATTTTACGCCAATTGATTGTGGGTAGGAAAACTTTCTTATATTTATAAAATTTTCTTTTATTTATTCCAAAATGCGAAATTTCTTTGACATGGAAAAGAATCTCTCTGTGTTGAGTTTATCATGTCTTAAGAGGAGAGGTTTTTTTGGATTAAGAGAATGAATTTTAGTTACATATTATCACGAGTTTTTGAAAGAATTTATTCATTGAACTAAAGGATAGGTGTGCACGTTCAGTGCGTTCTTGTAAATTTCAATCGCAGTGCTGACGACACGCCTAGCGGGTCCACTGTGATAAATAACATGCATAAAGCACACATGAAAAGTGTGGTGAAAGATGTTATAAAAGTTAAAATTGTGGTGCTTTTGAACGTGTCCTTCTTAAGAAAATTATATTTCCTGGGGTAATTGAAAAATATGCTAGCAATACAGGTCAAAAAACTTCACTCATAATAACGTCATTCCATTTCCTTTCCACCAATGTCATTCTGACTGAATCTGACAACTGATTCCTGATTCAATGATTAATTCTTCAAATCTTCAGTGTTCTCTTCACGTTCGATCAATATTTTTTTGATATTTCTCGAACTCTAATATAAGAACAATCTTAATGAAGCTTGATGATAACATCCGACGATAGACTTCAGTCAGGCGGACAGTTTTATCTCTACATAAAAATAATTAAATAATGTCCGAAGTTGACCAAGAAATTGACGTGATGCATGGCTTAAAAACAGTTTTGGCAAATATCGAAAATGCTGTCGCACGTAGAAGTAAAGTAAGATACCTTTTAATTTGTATGTACTTTCTGATTTATCAGTTTTAAGGTACTCAGTAATTTTCCAATCGCATATTGTTATATTTTATATTCTTGTTGTGAGAGGAAACCCTAATCTGTAGTGGGTCACTGGTCTTATCTAGGATGGGCTAGTACCTAGTAGAGTTCAACCTTTGGCCGTCTGTAGATTATGTTTTACTCCGTGTGCAAAATCACTAATTTAAATATCAAAATTCCTCATAGTCCATTTTTATTCTCTTGTCATATTGGTAAACAATCTTAGCATGTCTTTTTATTTTAATATCCGATTAAAAAATAATGCAATCACAAAATTATAAATATTTAAAAACAAGTTGTCATTTAATAGGTACAGAAACAGATTTCTAGAAACTATTATTTATTTTTTTAATAGCAATTTTAAACTTTTTTCAATAAAAAGTATTGCCAAGATTGTTTACCAAATAAAACATAAAATTAATGAACCGTACAATGTACCATTTTGAACTGCCCATTTACTTTTGCCCTATTTGTTAGAATACCAAACAAACATATTTGTGATTTTACCCGATATGTATGTTGTTATTATTAGTGTTCTTGACCTAATTATTTAAATAAAACTCTTTTTTGAAAGGGTAGAACTACGACGCATGCCCTAGGCACCATATTATATGCTGCCCTGGGTGTTAGTTTTACCTCAAATACTTTTATATAATATATTGTATCAGGCGTTACTTTGCGGAAATCCATTGTTATTTAAGTTGTATTTATATTTCTTTGCAACAATCCGCACACGTGGAACTTGTTTTGGTATGGACCCACCACCCTCCCTTATCTCTCTGAGTAGGTGTATACCATAACAACTTATTCCAATAGTACACGACACGTGTTTCACCCCAAAACGGAGCATCATCAGGTGATGTGGACTTTACAATGGTTGGTTGCAAATACTTTTGTGTTCCAGGACCTACCGCAGGTCACCCCAAGGTTGGTAGCAGTATCAAAAATAAAGCCTGCATCCTTAGTTATACAGGCATATGAAAGTGGACAACGTCATTTTGGTGAAAATTACGTAAACGAATTAGCGGAGAAAGCTAGTGATCCTGAATTACGAGAAAAATGTAAAGATATAAAGTGGCATTTCATCGGCCACTTGCAAACAAATAAAATTAACAAGTTGATCAGTTCTCCGGGGCTGTATATGGTGGAGACTGTCCATTCAGAGAAGCTGGCGGAGAACCTGAATAAGCAGTGGATTAAGTACAGACAAGAAGATGAGAAGTTAAGAGTTATGGTGCAGGTTAATACTAGTGCAGAAGAAGGTATTATTTAATATGAGCTTAAATTTAACTTACTGTCAAAAAAAGTCAGGTCAAATTATAATTGCCTGTAACCCATTAATGACCCACTACAGGGTCGGGTCTCCTTCTCGTAATGAGAGGGATGTAGGCCACCGTCCACCACGCTGGCCTACTGCGGGTTGGTGGACGAACATACCTTTGAGAACATTTTTTTTTTGTGAACTCTCAGGCATGCAGGTTTCCTCACGATGTTTTCCTTCACCGTATTAGCAGGTGATATTTAATTTTTATGAAGCGCACATAACTTTTTTACAAAGTCATTGGTGCGTGCCACTGGGATTCGAACCCGGACCCCTCGATCCGAGGTCGAATTCTTAGCCACTGTGCTATCACCGCTCTTATATCATTTATAATAATAAATTATAATAATTATTTATGTTTAATTGCACCTACATGCCAGTGTACAGTTAAACTGTTTCATACATGTGTTTATTTGGTGGTAACAATGCTTATTTGCTAAGTTAACACTCACAAAAATAAGAGGTATTTCATGAACTTGTGCAATCACAAACCAATAAATTAACGCCTGGCTGGCAATGTGTCAGTGACATCCTGAGCTTCCATATGTGAAATCCATGGGCAGCAGTGATAAATTTCCTGAGGTAGCATCTCAGTTTGTTTGTCAGCTAATTTGCATTGAAAACAGTGATAGTGTACAGTATGAATATAGTTGTATAGAAGACATCGCTCTTATCAATAAGACCACCGATGTTTTATTTACATGTTCCTTTTTTTGTTAGCTGTTCTCGTTCTTATGTACACACACTTAAGCATATTGTATTGTAACACTGACTTCTTCTGATGCTTTGACTTCTTTATAAATAACTTATCATCCGCAGTTAAAAACGGAACAGAACCAGAAAATGCAACAAATCTCGTAGAATATGTACTCAAGAACTGTCCAGGCCTCGACTTCCAAGGTCTAATGACAATAGGCATATACGATTATGACATCTCCAAAGGACCCAATCCAGACTTTGTTACATTGGCAAAATGTAGACAGGACGTTTGTGAAAAACTTGGATTGGATATAAATAAAGTTGAGCTTTCTATGGGAATGTCTACAGATTATGAACACGCTGTAAGTAATTTCTTTCTTTATTTATCTAGGAAAAAGGAACATAATATATTTTATTCAGTTTACTCTAGTCCAATTAGTTCCAGTATATGATGCAATAAAACTATTTATAATGTCTACCACACTATAGCGTGAATGTTATAGATAACAGAATACAATACTTATTTGTAAATCATTTTCTTGATAACGGTTGTTGCTACGGAAATAAAAATATCAACAAATTTATCTTCCTTTGAAAGTTCCATTTTTCCTTTTCATCTATTCCACTCCTTTGCAATTGGCTGGTTATATTGTTCAAAGCACCAATAAGGAACAAAGGCCCTTGAATGAATTAATGGATTTTCCAATCAGCCACAATGACCTGACGAAGATGGTAAGACACTGTATTCTGAAGGCCCAGGACTGTGCTGGATGTTGTTGATTAGACAAAACCTCTGTCCAGCAGTGGACTTCAAAAGAATCGATAGATGATCTGAAAAATATGTATTAACATTAAAAATTCCTTTATTTTGTTTTTTCAGATTGAATTAGGTGCTACAACTGTACGCGTCGGATCAGTTATATTTGGCGCTAGACCACCTAAAGCGAAATAATTGATGTCCTGAATATCACAAAAAATTGCATTATGTATTGTTATTGTTGTTAATTTAAAGTAAGTTTAAGGGCTTCCAATTAGTGTATCAATAAATTTTAATAAGGATAAATAAATTGTTTTCTGTTATTTGGTTTTTTTTTAATAGTAAATCCTGTAATTGGCCAAAGGTATAGTTGATATAAAATCTGTGAGAGGTTATTATGTTTAAAGTTCCTTTATACCATAAACCATTATGTCATTAAAGTTTCGCTTCATTTGACGACCCAAGTGGCGCAGTGGTTGACACCTTGACACTGGTGCGCTGCGCGGAAGGTCCTGGGTTCGATTCCCAGCAGAGCAGAGATTTGAATGATGAATTTGAATTTCTGTTTCTGGTCTGGGTGTGTGTGTTGTTGTCTTGTGTGTGTCCATGGCGCCCACGACACAGGGAATCCTAGTGTGGGGCCATGAGTGTGAAGCGTTATTTATTCATTATAATTTACAACGTGCAATATTGGGCCAAAGTGGAAGTTTTTATTCTACTTTAATCACCCAGCCAGGTGATTAAAGTGTTATAAAAAATCTTATAGTTTTACAATATACGATAATAGTATATTACATCTAAGTAGATTTAATTTTATTTCTATTTTAAAGGTAAATATTCAATAGTCTCGCAGTGTTTTTTACAAAAAAAAAATTGTGAGACATAAAGAAGGGCTTCAATTCAAAAGTACAATCTTTCACTAAAATATGTACAAAATTGGACATATTTTCGAAAAATCATAAAAACTTATTAAATACGGTAATGGCGAGACATAGCAACACCGCACCAGGTATGTCACTAAGGTTGACAAGCGACTGACCAATGAAATGTTGTTGACTGCTGTTAAGTGTTGCAGACGCACAGAAACGTCAGTTGCAGAGGGGAGACAGTTCCCTTGATCGAGCGTTGTGTTAAAGAAAGTAGCGCCATCTTAACTACTTAACGTGAATCTTTTATTGTTCACAGTTTTCCATAGATGTCTCTGTGAAAAGTTTGAAAATTAATTATTTAACTTTCGAAAAAATAAGAGTAATTTTTAATAATTACAAGGAGATGATTTAAATTACAAATTTTAATTAAATTTTGTCATTAAAAATTCTCATTCTGGCAACTTTATCCAACCGGCGCGGCGTGCTGTGTTGATTAGCAATAGCAACACTGCAACACTTTACTCTTTGGCCACCATCATAGCTTGCGCGTACGCCTGACTGTGTATTTTGGTCAATTTTGTGTAATTCCTAGCTTTAGAGATAATTTCTTCGCTAAACGTCGAGTCGAGCTTGCTCCTCCGTTATACTAAGATAACTATCCAGAAGCCTTTTCTTCAATCTTTGTGTTGTGTACTTTTCTACGATAGAGACGTTTTTCAGCGCGATATAGACGCTATTTTGTGTTTTCTTGTGAGTGTATAACATTGTGAAGATGCCCCACAGTTGTGCATTTGGATGTAAGGCTACAGGTAAGTTTATTGTTCATATCTGACTAACTTAAGTTTGTTTCCTACCGGCGTTAGCATCATAACCTGTCACTTAAACATAACCTTAAGTCAAAGTCCACAATCCTAAATAGTGAGTTCCTACCTAAGTAGGTACTTTTAGAGAATCCCATAAACTAAAGAAAAAATTTGGTATCAATCCAAACAAACAGTCTATCTCTAACCTTCTTATCAGCATGATTATTGGCTTGGTAAACTGCTATCCTATCAAATTTATTTGAGAATCCTACTATGATGGTGAGCTTTAACTTGGGTACGAGACCTAAGTCATCCTTTTCTTTTCTTATCCAAGTGTATTCTGCTAACGGAGCAAATACCAACTCAGTAGGCTGTGTAAGTCATGATTATTTTGGTTCATTCCTGGTGATTGCAAAATTTGTTTTACAACAATTATTTTCAAATACTAAATTTAACAAAAATATGTTTTAACTCTTCAAGGATCTTGAAACCAGATACAATATAAATGTTATTGTTACGCGACTGGCAAACGCTTCAACAACCTTAAAGCTGGGTCCATTTTGGACTGCTAGGATAACCCCGTAGTAATGTTTCAAGGCTTCAGCCATACTTTTTGACTATGCTGACCTAATAAGGAAACTTGTCATATGCTTACTTATAATTAATTTTACTTTTTTATTTCAGATTTGGTGATGCATGTCTTTCCCAATCCCAACAAATACCCGGAACGTTTTAAACTATGGGTTAATCTTGTTGATGGAAGTTTGGATACACTATCTGAAAATGACATTTATGTAAAGAAGAGAATTTGTGATATTCACTTTACTGATGAACATAGAAATCGTTATAAACGTCTCAATGCACTGGCAGTACCATCTCTTAATTTACCAAGTGAGTTAATACCATTTTAATTTGGTTATGTAGGTAATATAAATTGGTACATTATTTAATTGTGTACCAATGTAATTTTATTTTGATTTGTTAGATTTCTCTCGGTCCCAAATAGCAGTAAAACAATCAAAATAATTACTAAATTCTGAAAAAAGAATTTAAATGGAACTGAACTGATCATCTACTTATAAATAAATGTATTTTGTTGTTAATATATCAGAAAACATCACTAATTTATTTATATTAGTGTAGCTAATGCAAATCCGTTGAAATTGAGTAACATTACTCATTACTTTATACTTTTGTAATTTTCTGCAAAATATTTATTCATAATAATGTTTCTTTAAGGTACATCCAAGATGCAACTATCTGATACAGCAACTGATACCCAGCCTAGTTCTTCCATTCCTGTTAACCCAGGTAATAAAATAAATTGTTTTTTAAGTATGCTAATCTATTATAATGGAGAATTTAGTGTTTGGCTTGACTACTTCTGTGATGCAATGATATTATTGCATACTAGCTTATCTCTGTCACTCTCTATAGTCCATAGAATTTACAATATCCAAACATTATTACTATACATGAATAGTATGAAGTATGATTATTATTGGTTTTGTAACTAACAAAAAAATGTTTTTGCTGTATCAATTTAATTTATTGTGTATTTGTGTTGGTTAATAAATTACTTTATAATAATTATGTTAAATGATGTGTTTTTTTTTCAGGACTAAAGCACTGCATTTCTGCTTCTGCTAATTTACTAGCGGACCATAACTACAGTGTAATTAGTAGACCCAGACCAAAACAATCTGTCAAAGGTAATTATTCTATACGAATGCAAAAAATTTAAATCTCTTTTATTTTTATGGTTTAAAAACCATTCACAATGCCATTATTTTCGAAAGAAAATACTATACAAGAAAAATGATAATAG
Source organism: Erynnis tages (assembly GCA_905147235.1). Taxonomy (NCBI): domain Eukaryota; kingdom Metazoa; phylum Arthropoda; class Insecta; order Lepidoptera; family Hesperiidae; genus Erynnis; species Erynnis tages. The sequence continues at coordinate 6,318,907 of LR990095.1, read as the reverse complement.
ATTTGGTTTAGGCATTTCAACTTAAACAATTGTTAAATATTTGCAACAATATTTATTTCCGATGTGCAGGAAGTACACCTTTCCTAAACATAGATGAAATGACACTAGCTCAACAGTGTAACAAACACTACAAAATTTCGACATAAACATTAATGAATTTGTCAATGAACCAAAATAGCGTTACCTACCGATCTCTGGTAATTACACATAGTTGCCGGGGGGAAACTCGTATATACCACCTGACAAAAAAAATAGCCAAATTGGTAGAGCCATTCTTGAGTTTTGTGCTTAGCAACACATAATTGTCAGTAACCCATTAATGACCCACTACAGGGTCGGGTCTCCTTCTCGTAATGAGAGGGATGTAGGCCTTAGTCCACCACGCTGGCCTACTGCGGGTTGGTGGACCAACACATAATAGTGATTCATAATATATTTAATAGTTTTTTTGTCATTTTCAGGTGTTTCCGGATCGTACTACTGCAGTTTGAATACTGTAAGTTCACTCCAGAAGAAGATCAGGTCCCTTCAAACCGAAATACATCGTTTGCGCAAAAGGGGACAGTCGTTTAAAGAACGACTGGCTAATGCGACAAAACTTTCAGGAAATGTTGCATTTAAACAAGTTCAACAAATGACTAAACCAGCTCAATTGTTCCTGAATATGCAATTACAAGCAAAAAAGAATCCGAAAGGAAGACGATTTTCAATTGAAGAGAAGATCTTAAGTCTTTCATTGTTTAAAAAGAGCCCTAAAGCTTATGGTCATTTGTATAAATATTTTACACTCCCTTCCAGTAAAGCAATGAAAAGGTTACTGGGTCAGATAAAACTAGCCCCTGGAATAAATAATATAATTTTTGAAAAGATTAAAAAAACTATGAACACAAAAGAAGTTTCAGATAGGCTATGTAGTCTCATTTTTGACGAAATGTCGATTAACCCGCAAATTTTTTATGCGGCTCATAAAGACCAATTAGAAGGTTTTACTTCTTGTTGTTCGAAAAATGTGTTTGCTGACCATGTTCTAGTTTTCATGGTAAAAGGTGTTAAAAACAATTTCAAGCAGCCAATTGCATATTATTTCACGAATGGTCTTACCAAATTAGATTTAAAAAACATATTGACAACAGTCCTTGATCATTGCTTTAAGCATCACCTTATAGTATTGAACACTGTATGTGATCAAAGCCCTGTGAATGTTGGTGCTGTAACTGAAATGGTAAATGAAACCAAAGCATTATATTTGCGTTTAGGCAAAGAATGGCGTCACGAAGTGATGCAAATTAAGGGCCACAGCGTAGTCCCACTTTACGACGTTCCTCACATTATGAAAGGCATTAGAAATAATTTACTAACGAAAGATTTAGTATACATCCGAAATAATGAACGCAAAACAGTAAAGTGGGACTATTACCGAATGGTATACGACGCCGACAAGGCTTACGGAGAGTTGCGACTCCTCAATAAACTTACTGAGGAACACATAAATAAAGACAAGATTAATAAGATGCGGGTCAAGCTAGCAACACAACTGTTTAGTCACAGTGTTGCGGTTGTGACCGAGCATTTGGTAGGAAGAGGAGACCTTCCGATGGAATGCCGACAAATAGTTGATTTCACGCTTTTATTGGACAATTTGTTTGACACACTTAATGTCAGCAATTTGTCAATACCAAATGGTAAATTTTATAAAGGGCCTATAAAACGCAACTCTCCTCACCACAGTTTTTGGAAGGAAGCAAAATCTGTTTTAAAAACAGTAAAATATATTAAAAAGGTTAAAGTAGGAGACAAAATCCGTTTGGTTGAGACAGTAGTACCGTCTGTGACAAATATTATAAAAACCATAGAAGGCATAGAATATAATAATATATGGGAAGTTTTGTCTCGCAAGTATGCATTTGATGTAATGTTAACGAGAAATTTTAATCAGGACCCTTTAGAAAATTTCTTTGGAAACATTAGGAGTTACGGGGCAAGAAACATTGCACCTAATACAGTGGGGTTTGAAGGGGCATTCAAAGCGTTGTTATTAAATAATTATAGCTCTCCCCATTCAAGGGGAGCTAATTGCGAAGAAGACATAAATAAATGTCTCCAAAACTTGGACTTCTTTTTAAAAGAAAAAATTGAAACTCCTAATGTTTCTAAAAATTCTGAAGTTTTCAATTTTAATAATGAAATTTGTTTAGCTCAGACACATGAAAGCGACGCTGGTCAAAAGAATTATGTATGTGGATGGGTCCTGAAAAAATGTTACACAAATATTGTAAAAGGTTGTAAAACTTGTAAATCCTCACTTGCAGACGAAGCTTTCAATGAAAATAATAATTATATTGTAGCAAAGGAATACCAAAATAAGAAATGGCTATGTTATCCAAGCAAAGAAATAGAAAATCATTTTAAAGATTTACAAAACATGGCCATTTCTTTTCTAAAGAAAGACGTGCCTAAAAATGGTTTAAAATCTACAATACTTGCATTCACAGACATGCTATTAAACAATCCATTTAAATGTTCGAGACATAAAAATGAATTGAACAATTATTTTATGAATACCTCATTGAATGTTATAATATACAGTTGGTGTCGAAATATCAACCGGATTTTGTCTGGAAAATTGAAATACGATGGTGGTGATGACGAAACCAAAATGGCAGCACATAATTATTATATGAAACATAAAAATTATAAAAATAGAAAATAATAAAATTAAAGCAGTGGTGTTTCATTTATTACATTTTATCTTTAGCTAATTGTTTCCTAGTTTCAAGCCTGTTTTCACAATCGCTTATTCTTGAGTAATTTAACAGCCAATTAATTAAAACAACAATTATTATTTATTCAAATTTACTTATTGAGTAGTGCTTACTTTTCGGTTGTGAAATAGGCCCTAGCGTATAAAATTCGATTCTAGAAGACCCGTTTCCCAGTAACAAGTTATTTTGTTTTAATTTTCTTGTTGTGTATTCCAAAGCATAACAACAAGAAAATTAAACAAAATAGCTTGTTACTGGAAAACGGGTCTATTAGAAACCTCTTTGGAAACTATGCTCACATACCTATAAGTATGTATAGCATACGTATAGTTCTTGTTAAGAAATCTAGATGGCGCTTCAAAGTTGCTTGCATAAAAATTCCATGAGAGGGCTCTCTTTTCCCTAGTTATTATTTTACTCTTTGGTCAGTTGTTAACGTCATTCATCGGTCATCTACTGTCCAAGAGTGTTCGCTGCGGGCTATGCATTAAATTGCATTCGTCACAAAACATTAGCAAAAGTGCAAAATATTTACTCGTGTTGTGAGTTTTCTTTAGAATTTGTTTCATGAATAATCGACAAAATAACACTTAAGTATAGATACAGTGTATAACGCTGGAATTCAGTAAAGTGGTTAACAAGTGAAGTGTAGAAAGTAATAAGTTGGTGAAAAGCTGGGACATCCTGTTCGAAGTTTGAAACAAGGACGTAATTCATTGGCAGGTGAGGAAGGATAACAACTTTTTGTTCCGTTCAAAATCATGTTTGTCAAATCAGTTTTGTCTCTTAATTCGAAGAGAAATGTGGAACACGTAGAGTATAATTACGATTTCCATAATGAAGCGCACGCATACTTATAACTTAATTTTTTTATTAATTTATTTTTAGAGCTTATTAAAACAGCAAGCACAAGCAATTGACATTTAAACGAAAATATACGCTTTTCTGAGTACAAGTGTTGAATACCTACCTACCTTGTTTATGGCAAAATTGTTATTTATTTGTTGTAGTTTTTTGTTTAATGTAGGTAGTGGTTTGAAGTTCTGTGTTATGAACAACTTATGTGGTTGGCACTTCTTCATTAGAGTTATCTTTGGGGTTTCCCCACAAAATAGGGTGTTGCAGTCACTACTAAGTCTGTGGTCTGTATGTTGCTTAATAGCACCAGGCAAGATGAAACCCAGCTAATGTCATTCCAAATTTCTTTAAAATATTAATATAATATGCTCATTGTCAGTAACCCACTAATGACCCACTAGAGGGTCGGGTCTCCTCTCACAATTAGAGGGATGTAGGCCTTAGTCCACCACGCTGGCCTAATGCGGGTTGGTGGACTTCACATGCTTTAGAGAACATTTTTCTTGAACTCTCAGGCATGCAGGTTTCATGATTTTTTCCTTCACCGTAACAGCAGGTGATATTTAATTTTATAAAGCACATAACTTTTTTACAAAGTCATTTGTGTGTGCCACTGGGATTCGAACCAGGACCCCTCGATTAAGAGGTCGAATTCTTAGCCACTGGGCCATCACCTCTGTAATATGCTCATTACCAAATATCAACTTCATCCGTTCATCCGTTGTCACAAAAAAGTATTAAGTATTTGACTGTTTCCCTTAAAAAGATAATCACCTTTTATCTAATAATGATATACCATGTTGAAAACTTGAACAATATCATTCTTGACTCATTGAATTGCACAAATCTCCCAGGGCAAGATAACTAACATTGCAGTATCGAAATCGGTTACTGAGAATCTTTGCTAACTAAGCAGTAATCTATGTTTCACAATCAGATTGACTGCCAAGTCAATTAAGATGCTTTATGAATCAGGGTGACATAAACCAGAACTAAACATATAGTGTACAAAAGTACAACTTTACACACAGAACCGTTCTGTGTGTAAAGTTGTGCTTTTTTACACTATAATTTTGGCAGGTTTATGTCACTTGTGCTATTAAATAGTATAATAATACTTGTTTCTGAACTTAGCTTATGATAGTAAGGCATTAAGCACACTCGCTCACGCAATAATAGGCTGTTGAAACCACACTATTTATAACATACTGATTTTATATAATATCTCAGATTTCCTGTCCAAATGAGAAGGGTGTTAGGTCTTTGTGCACCACCTTAGGACATTGAGGTTTGTAAACTTCACACATTCTTGACATAATAATGGAGAACTCTTGGGCATGTAGGTTTCCTCACAATGTTTTCCGTCACTGTTGCAGTAGGTGATATTTAATTTAAAGTGCATGTTTTCTAGAGAAACTAATTGATGTGTGCCACTTGGATTTCAAGCTGGACCAGTTTTAAAAAGTCATTAATGCGCCATTGAGATTGATTGAGATTCAACTAACAACAGGCAATGCAATTGAATTTTTATTTCTGATCTGGATACTATACAGGGCATCCTAATTTAAGGCTGTGAATTATTTATAATAATGACTCCTACCAAATGACCCTACCACATAGTAAGAGGCCAATGACTGAATCATAACATTGCTGTCATAAAAAAACTTTGCTTCATTAATTGCTAGCTCACTTTCTCATTACAATTTATGATGCAACTATAACATTTGACTTTTCTCATCATTGTGCCTCAAACAATAATGGTAACCTCACTAATGGTGGAACACTGGGTATTGACTCTACAGTGAGGTAACTAACCTGATGTTTTACAGTTCAATGCATGTAGTTTGCATACAGGACTGTACCGGGGATATTTGCATAATAATTGCGACTTTTTAGTCTGTCTTACTCTTAACCATGGTAACTAAAAAGAATAAAAAGAAGCCATTGTATTCTGTTTGTTCTGTGTGTTTCATCTTCATAAATAGTTAGTTGGGAATTACTCAGAATCAAAGCATTGATAGCCTAGTAGCTAAGAATCTGGTGCCTTAGACAAGCAGTCTATGTTTGAATCTCAGGCACACACAATTTTTTTCATTATAGTTCACAAAGGTGTGTGAAATTTTTGAACAATCCTTCTCATTGTGAGCCGAGGTGACCTGACCCTATAATGGTTACTAATGGTTTTAAAGATAGTTGGAGCAAAACCAATTTTCTGTTTTCTTACTAAGTTACACAATTAACTTTATTAGGTAGACAACATAATTATGTAGTTAAGACGGTTGTTATTTTGGCAATTACAGCTTAGCCAGGTACCTTTAAAGAGTAATACCGATCGTTTTTTATAAGATATGTAAGTCAAAGAGGTGGCTTCTAGTTAATAGACGCCACTCAGCTCGTAATTGGGTCTTCTGAATCCAGCAGTAATGTGTCATCGTCTTCAGGACATCAGTCCACTTAGACCAAGAAGTCATATTTACCTTATCCGAAGTTTGTAGTACTTTACGCAGCTTACACATTTATAGTCAAGTCATGGACGCAAGTGTTAGAAAGTGAATAGAGAAACTGGGCATCGCAATGCCCATAATAATTGAATCACGAAAGAAATTAACATCTCTAACGGCACCAGCGCACCAATTTCCATGGCGATAACGCACTCACTCATACATACATACATACTGTATAAAGATTACACAGTAGGGTGACTCGGCCCTGTCATTGACATGTTTTTTACAGCTTGTCACGTAACAGGGCTGCTGCCTAGGTACTGTATTTTTTAAGTCGAGTAAATTTACTCATTACCTACAAGAGTAAAAGTAATAAAATTATAACTACCTGCCTATGTTGTGTTTTTTCCTTAACACTGTTAGTGATTTTACTTAACTTTTTAATAAAAAAAAAACTTGAAAAATTCGAGACTGGCAAAAATTTGCGCGTTGACTAATTGGTACGAACAGCTTCACTGTGAAATTTAATTGTATAAAAAAATCCGCATTCATATAAAAAGATTTACGCCAGTTTGTGTACTGAGTGTATACCGAAGGCGACGCATGTATGTATAGTACTCATATGACTCGCGTTTCGACCATTTGTATGAAGACACATTACTGTACAATCTTTATACTATGTCTATACTTCGACACGTATAATTATCGTACGTCTGTCGGAGCGTTATCGAGTCGGTTACTTCGGTAGCATATGGTGTACAGTTGGGCAAGTACATGATAATTGGTTTTCGACGCTGGTAGCATGCATGCGTGACGATAATCTCACTATTATCGTCAATAGATTCTTTCGTTCTCGCTATCATCTTTCTTTGTTTCGTCTCTCTCTTTTGGGGTGTAGTTATACTAGATCATCTGCATTGACGGTGAAAGAACAAGAAGATCGTGAGGAAACCGGCACGCTAGCTCATTGCGGATTTTACATGCCTTTGAGACATCTTTGAGAGCATTAGGGAGACTTCTCAGTTGCAAGTTTCTTCACTATATTTTCCTTCATCGTTACAGTAGGTGATATTAAAATTTTATAGTTAAATTGCACATCACTTTTAAGAAAGTCATTGGTGCGTGCTACTAAGGCCTACAGCCATCCATTAATGGGTTACTGACTATCAGATATTTCCACGCTAACAGTAAGAAGTAGGACAGATTATCAACATATCCGGACCCCTACTTATAGAAACCTGCAGTGTACCAGACGGTGGGACAAATACGGGTGGAAAAGTTGATCTTGTAATGCATTTCGCTCGCAGAACTGGTTTCCAGATCTGACCATTTGATGCGTGACGTAATGTTACAGTTGCTTCATACCGGTTAAATGTTGGCACATATTTCGATTTTGCATGATCATAACTAGTTATAGGTAATCAGTGCCCCAGCGGCGATAGCCCAGTGGCTTAGAATTGGACCTCAAATCGAGGGGTCCGAGTTCGAACCCCAGTGGCACGCACCAATGACTTTGTAATAAAAGTTATGTGCGATTTATAAAAATTAAATACACCTGCTGTTACGGTGAAGGAAAACATCGTGAGGAAACCTGCATGCCTGACATTTCACAAAAACAAATGTTCTCAAAGGCATGTGAAGTCCACCAACCCGCAGTGGGCCAGCGTGGTGGCCTGCATCCCTCTCATTATGAGAGGAGACCCGACCCTGTTGTGGCTCATTAATGGGTGACCTGAGTGCCCCAAGCATGAACACTATCGTCAAAGTATTCATATAGTTATCAAAACCTAAGTTATATAATTTCTCTAAAGTGGGTGATAAACGTACGAACTTAAAGTACGCGGTTTTTAAGCTCGCGAACTTACTCGGCTCGACGTCGGTAACACACGTGAAGCTGAAGCTTATTCACTCTATTGCGATGTCGTCGACAGAAGGAGCTTTGTATCATTTAGGAATTATATTATCATTATTGTATTAAATAATATAATATTAGTACCTAAGTTGTTTTACACTAAGTACATATATCGCTATTAACGGCGTCTATGAAAAAAACCTACTTCATTAAATATTCAATTGCAGCACAATTATTTGTAAAAATATCGCAACAATTCTATTATTATGACTTATTTTATTATTGTTTTGGAAAATAAAGAGTAGGTACATAATCCAGTGAACATACATTCGTTGAAAACTCAGTAATGAAAACGCGTATTTTTGTTGCATGGACTAACAACCCTTGGTTCAAACAATAGAAGTCATAGCTTTTAATATTCTATTACCTAAAACATAACCAATGGGCCGCTAACCCGTGAAATTCGGACGCTTTCAAGCACAGCCATCATCAAAATTGGGCGAAACGGACGAATTACGATTTTCTCTTGCCATTTTCGTGTCGGAGATAATCGGAGAGAGCGGAATGATGTAACCGACGGGAAACGAACATCATTAGGCTATCAGATGTTTGAGGATGTTTATGCGGGCTGAGGTGTATGTATTGTTAAGTATTGTACTTAACTACGTTACTATGGGATTCTCTAATCCACGAACTGAATCATCCCGTGCCCTATCAGTAACCTATTAATGACCCACTACAGGGTCGGGTCTCCTCTCACAATGAGAAGGATGTATTAGTCCATTATTGGATGTATTAGTACATTAGTCCACCGCGCTGGCCTAGTGCGGGTTGGTGGACTTCACATGCCTTTGAGAACCTTTTTTTTGTGAACTCTCAGGCATGCAGGTTTCCTCACGATGTTTTCCTTCACCGTAACAGCAGGTGATATTTAATTTTTTTTTTATAAAGCGCACATAACTTTTTTTACAGTCATTGGTGCGTGCCACTGGGATTCGAACCCGGACCCCTCGATTCGAGTTCTTCTAAGCCACTGGGCTATCATCGCTTGTCCCCCGTGCCCTAATAGGGTTGAATCCTGCGTGTCGATCTTTTAATGAACTGTCATAAACACTACCCCTTACTAGTCCAAGATCCCAGAGCGTTCTGACATAACTTATTTTTACATGGATGAAACCTTCACGACTTAGTAGCGTCTAGTATACTTTAAATACCTGCCTACTTGTGGAGCTTGCCCTGTGACACCTGGGCAGGTATTAAAAATAAGTTATGTCAGAACGCTCTGGGATCTTGGACTATACGTTTTGTATGGCGAACGCACGGAATGACGTCATAGTTTTTTCGAGTCAACTGACCAATTTTTTATTGTTTTCACGCTGAATGCAGCTTTGAAGCAGAATTACATTTTGAAATTGCTATTACAGTTACTATTTTTGTGTTGATAACACTGAAACTCGTGAAATGCTACCAAATAAAGTATCCTCCTTCTTTTTGGAGACGGTTAAACAATAAGACGGGGAGTTGATTGACGAACGTCACAGGAGAAATATTTTCTTTGCCAATTTTACATACCCTATGCCAATCCTCTGCCAATTTTTACAAACCCATTGTTCCGAAACCGAATTGTTCAAATCTCGTCTGTTGTTTAACTCTCCACCTGCCGCCATCTTGTATTACTGGCAGAAAGCAGCGCTAACATGGGCCTTATGCGGCTAAACTTAAAGCCCAAATTGGGCATAACTATTAGTCATCAGAGACCATAATAATATCAGAGGAGACCACCCAAGAGAAACAAACAAAAAACTTACTTACAAAAATTGTTTTGTTCAGTAATCCCTATAAGGAAAAGAGGCTGTAGGTAACTAGTTATTGGAACTTTCAATCAAAGAGGCGAGATTTTAATCCCAGGTGCTTGCACTAATGATTTTTCTAAGTTACGTGCGTTTCATTAATTAAATCTGTCCTGCAACCGTATATGAACACTATTTTCAAAGTATTCGTACGGTAAACGTCTATAAAAGTAGTATGTCATAATTATGTAAATCCGTCTGAATCTTCCTATACCTCCTCTTTTTACTAGTTTGACAATAGTAAAAAGAAATCAAAAATCAAAATCAATTATTTGCACGAATATGGGTTAGTTATTGGTTTTACAGGGCATTTTGAAGTGTTTGTTAGTGTTGATGCTCGGCTGCAACAAAATAAAATAACACGAAGACTACTGCATGCCTGAGAATTGTGCACAATGTTTTTCAAAGGCACGTGAAGCCACCAGCTCGCAATGGGCCAGCGTGATTGCCTGAGGTCTTTTTCCTTCTTATTCTGAGTACAATGATTAAGAGAAAAGAGAGAATTTTGAGGTTAACAGGCAATTATAACTCGTTGAACCGGAGGGTTGAGGCGGTGATAGCCCAGTACACAAGCGGTGATAGCCCAGTGGCTTAGAATTCGACCTCGAATCTAGGGGTCCGGGTTCGAATCCCAGTGGCACGCACCAATGACTTTGTAAAAAAGTTATGTGCGATTTATAAAATTAAATATCACCTGCTGTTACGGTGAAGGGAAACATCGTGAGGAAACCTGCATGCCTGAGAGTTCATAAAAAAAAATGTTCTCAAAGGCATGTGAAGTCCACCAACGGGCAGTAGTGGTGCGTGGTGGACGGCGGCCTACATCCCTCTCATTGTGAGAGGAGACCCGACCCTGTAGTGGGTCATTAATGGGTTACTGACAAACCGGAGGGTTGAGGCACTGTTTGTCGAAAGTGTGCCAGTGGTTCAGTGCGGTTAGTTACTTAACCGTTGTTACCGAGTGTTACGTGAGCGGAACTGGTGTTAAATGTCAATAGTGCCATGACCGCGGGCCGTAACCCTTTAACCAGACTCTTACTCATTCTCACCCATAATTCTTAGCCACTGGGCTGGTCTATGGCTAACTGTCAGTAACCCAGGACCCAATACAGCTTCGGGTCTCCTCTCACAATGAGAGGGATGTAGGCCGCCGTCCACCACGCACCACTACTGCCCGTTGGTGGACGAACATGCCTTCGAGAACATTTTTTTTGTGAGCATGATGCGTGCAGGTTTCCTCACGATGTTTTCCTTCACCGTAACAGCAGGTGATATTTAATTTTATAAACTTCACATAACTTTTTTCAGAAAGGGTTATTTCACATAACTTTTTTCAGACCCCTCGAGTAAAAGGCCGAATTCTTAGCCACTGGGCTAATACAGCTTAGGTATCGCTTAGGTCTTCTAAATTCTTAGTCACTGTCGCTATCAACTACGGCTATCAAAGTTTGCAAACTAAAGTCACATAGTTCGCAGGACTAACAACCGATGGGGGAGCATTTTTGTCGAATGGCGACCACGTTTAGGCTAAAGGAGAATACGCTTCCCTCCGACCTCTGAGCCTGATGAAGACAGCGCGATATCATTGGATTCCCTCATAATCCAAGGGTATCCCGCTGTCTTATAGCGTTCGTGTTCGGGGCGCTGGTTTTTCTTCATACTTGGTTCTTTCCACAATAGGCGCTAAAATATACCATGAAATCAGGGCCGGATTTAGAAGTCTGGAAGTCTCGGGGCAACAAAGGAGTGGAGGCCCCTTGGTCCCAAATTATTTTTCAAATAAAATCAACAATTTTTTTCAGTCGAGTTTTCGAATAAATAATAATAATAAATTAAAAGTGCTTATCAGGGCCATTTGATATTTTGATATTTTACTGATTGCCTAATTGATGAGAACAAAATATTTATTCTAATTTCTGTTAATAATTAATGTAATCATGGTTGTACAAAGTACTGTAGGTAAAGGTAAAACACAAAAAAAAATATGAAAGGAAAAGTTGTATACTAGTGTACTAGTCTTAATTTAAAAAAAAATCCCAAATCTATTGTGGGGGCCCTTCTTTTGTGGAGGCCCCGGGGCTGTAGCCCTGGTTGCCCTCCCCTAAATCCGGCCCTGCATGAAATATAAACAATAAGATTATGACATCGGAGGAGGTGAAAGAATGGTCCGTTTACATTGATCTGTATTGGCCAATCGTTTAGTATCGGTTGCTGAGACGAATTTATGGTTGAATTGGCTATTGTAGAGTTTACTCCAAAGTTGTAACTTTCGCAACTCAAAGAAAAATAGCACAGTACCCTTTTGAGTTTTAGCAATGCCGCTACTACTTTCACTCCATACAAAAACTGGATTTTAAACAAAGAACATATTTGACAGACCTCTATAATATTTACACTGTGGGTTAATGTTTTGGCGCTACGCGTTAGCCGCTACGTCAATTTCCTATACGATTCACGTCGTTGGCCGCAAACTACATCGGTGTCGTGCGGCATTGCTAAAACTCAGAATAAGGGTACAGTACCCTTAGTCTGAGTTTGAGCAGTTCCGAAACGAAACGCACACATACACAGCTTACCAGACGAAAATGCACAGTGTAATAACCAACAGAGGAATGAGATTTTTAGAACAGCTAAAAAATTATTAAAGCATTAGACAAATTATCACAAAAATTGCTTTATTTTTAATTAACACTCTTTCAATGTTTAATAATATTAATGAAACATAATGACCGTGAATTGGCCGTAATGCACTGTAAAATTTCGAACTAATATCATCCCGTAGGTATTAAATATTTGTTAGTATTATAATGTCTAACGATAAGTATTCATATCTTTCACTCCATACAAAAATTTGATTATAAATTTTTTAACTCCTCTAAAAAGTTTTACCTCTATTTGTTATTACACTGTGGACTCATGTGTAGTAAGCTGTGTATGAATTACGTATGTACGTTTCGTTTCGTTTCGGTATCGCTAAAACTCAGACTAAGGGTACAGGGCATTTAAGTACGAAGTGTCGGATTGTACCAGAGCATCCATGACAGAGTTCCCAACGTAAACAAACTGGCCAAAATGACTATTCAACATCAAGCTAGCACGCTCGTTAACAACGTTATAGCTAATTGCTAATGCTAAGCCGCACTTACACATGCGTGTCAAGTATGTCGTACGAGCAATTTATTGATCAATTAACAACTGTTAGCTAAATATGCGCAATGGGTAGTTGACCATTATGCACTGTTACTATTGTAGTTTGATTTCATACTCGTAAGCGACGCGAATCGATACGCACTATAGGGTATTACGGCCTATGTCAAAAACCTTTTTATATGAATTCGTAAGTCGTAAAAACCCATAAAAAATTGTAAATAATTTTTTTGCAAAGTAATATTATTTAAAAAAAACTTTTCGATTTAAATTTCAAAAATCCCCGCGAAATCACGGTCTCGGCCCTCTCGGCGCTAGTGACGTCACTCGCAGTGTAAACAATATATCTCATATGACATCTCAGTAAAGAAAGTTATTTTTGCAAAAACAAAATGACTTACAGACCTTATCGTTGGTGTCTCGTGGCGATGTTCAAGAAAACTGAGAAAACGCAAATTATCCATAAAAAATACAGGTCAACAAAGACTTGTTTATTTACACTGCTAATGACGTCACGCCGATAGCTTTCATGGCGTATAGCGTTTTTGACATTTGAAAAACAGATTAACAAACCTGAATTTTAAAGTTGAAATAATAAATGTATACTACATTTTTTAGAACAGAAATCACAATTTTTCACTTGCTTTTAACAAAATCTATCAATATTACATAATTTTGGATTTTTCCTTGCATGGTGTGAAATACCCTATTGGAATACTTGCGCCTTGTAAGGCGCTTGTAAGCGCTCTTGTAAGGCGCTCTGATTGAGCCGCGAACAGCTCCGCTGAGTGCATCCCATGCGATCGAAATGATGGAGCCAAAGCACTGCTCATTCGTAAAATCCTTACCTTTAAAAGAAAAGTTTAAAGAAGACAATTTAAACAAGCTGGTGATCATGACTAAAACAAGTAACAATCGTTACGTGTCCCCTAACGGCGTGGTCGCAGTCCGGTGAGCACTGGCCACGCTATACAGACATATGCCAAGGTCATTGCTATTAGGTTACGACACGCACCGCTGATGCACCAGGAAACGCTTTCGGGGCTCCGACTCCAGTGTGCCGATAATTTTGTACGACATTTTGTACAAAGACAAATAGACAAAGAAGTAAAGAGGCCGCCAAGACCAAATGGTAAGTGGACAGCGTTGCCATCAAAAAGCCAAAATCTTAGGCCTCGTGAGCACCCGCTATTGTTGTTTTAACCCATTAATGACCCACTACAGGGTTGGGTCTCCTCTCACAATGAGAGGGATGTAGGCCTTAGTCCACCACGCACCACTACTGCCCGTTGGTGGACTTCACATGCCTTTGAGAACATTTTTTTTTTTGAACTCTCAGGCATGCAGGTTTCCTCACGATGTTTTCCTTCACCGTAACAGCAGGTGATATTTAATTTTATAAATCGCACATAAATTTTTACAAAGTCATTGGTGCGTGCCACTGGGATTCGAACCCGGACCCCTCGATTCGAGGTCGAATTCTAAGCCACTGGGCTATCACCCGCTATTAAAGAACGCATTTCCACTCTGGGAGGAAATCCTATCTGAGGGTACTTTGCCATGAGGGCGCGTTAGCAACGCACACACAATACGACTTCAGATAGGATATAATTTTAAAATAGCATAACAGTGGAACATGCAAAAATACAGTCATACGTAGATAGGCTTTAAGGTTTAGTAGGTGCTTATACTATCGTGTGACCATCCCAACGAGATATCGACACAACAACCACGAAGCCATCGGCGCGGCTTCGTTAGCAGCATCCGACTAGAACTTTCTACGCTCACATCATAACAATACACGAGTAGGTATGTTCTCACGCACGCATTCAATAATTGTTGACGGCATGTATTACACATAGTTACGGTGAAATCGATGGCATTTATCTGATTCGGTTTATATGCCGTGAAACCGTTTGTGATTATCTGTTGTTTATCTATTTATTAAACGGTGATAGTTCAGTGGCTATGAATTCGGCCTCTCATTCGAGGGCTCCGGGTTCGATTCCCACGGACCCATCTGTCTTAAAAAGTTAATAAGTAGGTAATCACTTATAGTAACGGTCAAGGAAAACATCGTGAGGAAACCTGCATGCCTAAGAGTTTATAATCTGAAAGGCATGTGAAGTCCACCGACCGGTATTAGGCCAGCGTGGTGGACGGCGGCCTAAATCCTTCTCATTGTGAGAGGAGACCCGACCCTGCAGTGGGTCACTAATGCCACTGAGCTATCACCGCTTAAAATAAGTAAACTAATTTCAGAAACTGCAATGATAACACAAGTAATAACGGTTCAAATGCACGATTAATATGCAAACTATTCTGTACACTTACGTCATTTATAATTACCAATTAATTATTCTAACGGAATCGCATTTTTAACCTTAAAATTATGAATGACTTCATTCAATCCAACCGGTTCTTACACAACTATCTAGATATATATAATTAACATCTATGTATAACGAACGAACTTGACATTCGACATTTACATACATTTTTATTGTTGCCTAATTCCAAACCACTTTACATCTTTGCCTACTAAACAAACACGTAGGTCACTTTATGTTAAGTGGTAACTGCGATCTCTAATAGTTACCACAACTTAACCTTTAAATATGATAGAAGTCGTATTTAGGTTATATTATTATAACTATGCGAATGCTATCTACAATGATTAAGATAGTTTCCTCAATATGAAGTATTTCCGGTTTCCACACAAAACAACATAGACGCACGTCAGTGAGTTATTTTAAGGATGTGTCGACTCCCGCCACTCGCCACGAGATGACGCCACGGGTATTCCTGAATCACGCTATCGAAGTTTTCTACATCGCTGGCATATAGGTAATATGACAAACTCCGAGTTGACTTATTCAGAGCTTGGCTGCAACCCAGACTTGATTGAAAGGAAATATCCCTTTAGGAAAACAAATAGTTCTAAGTACTACTCACAAACATTTTTAACACGCCTATCGTTTATTCGTTGCAGATTTTCTTTCGACGTGAGAAAAGAAGTCATCTGTAATGAAAAGCGACAATGGACACCGCGCGTCGATTTCTAAAAGATAATTGATGAGAAGCGGGTAAAAGTGTCAATTTAAGAAATGTGACCAAACGCCATCTGTCGGCGGCAGTGTGAACTAAACTCGCAGAAGATGAAGCTCAATCTGTTCAAGCGGTCGATGATATTCGCGACTTTCTTCGGGTCGTGTCTCTGTATTGCGTTGATCGTGGCGTCTTTGGGGACCACGCACTGGATAGACGCCCGCGCGAGACGGTCGTCGAACCCCATGGAGTCTGAAGGCAGGATCAGCTTCGGCTTATTTGAAGGGCACAAGGAACTGAACTACGGGTACGGGTGGAGGAATCATGATTTTAGTGGTAAGTTATTTTGAGTATTAACAGGCACTATGCGTTTTATTCACTTATATTGTGTTCTTATTGGAGTAGGTGTTGCATAGACGATGCATATTCTATGTCATGGGCGCAAGAAACACACCTGGAGTAGAAGCATTTAAAACTTTTTCTTAACGAAGAATTTTCATAAATTGCCTACCAAGAATCGTACTCATCTTTCATAGACAATATGGATGCATTTACCACAACACCATTTTAGATGGTCACCTATAATGGAAATCACATAAAACCACAGAAACTATATCAAAGTACTAAGTAGAAGAATTATTGTGAATTTACTCATCTAGTTAGTTTGAGTAATATCCAATCTTTTGATGTCCATACCCGCACAAAGTTATATAAATGGATTCCCAAATTATTACGCTTCATGTTGCCTAAAACAACAAAACGAGCTGCACACTTCCTCATAGAGAATAACATTATTATGTAACTGGATGTAATATTTAAACAGGTTGAAGTCATGCCCTAGATCCCCTGAACAGTGCATCTTATGTCATGCTTGTAACTCTAGGGCAAAACCAGTCCTTTGTTTGTTCAGTAGGTCATGTGAGTGGTAAAGTAAGGTAGATTTAGAGTAAAGTAGGGTAGAAATCTTTAGAGTAGGTAAGTGAAGATTAATTAAGAGCTATTTCTTCACTAACTACATGGTATTTGGTATTAATTTTTGGAACGATGAAAAAAAAAGAAAATAATTTATACACAGGTATGGCAACACATTATAGGAAATTCAAAAAATAAACAATAAACACAAAACCAACTTTATGAGTAGTACCACAGAATACATAATAGTACAAGTACGGAAGGCCCACTTCGAAAAGTCATTTAAAGAAATATACACTCTAGCTACAATACGATTAAGTTCAATTCAGATCGCGCAGTGCTCAATCACCTACGATATATCTTGTGTCTTTTTCTAGCGCCTAACTCTTACCTTTTCCACTTTCCCGCTACCTGTTGCGTCTCTTTCTAGCGCGTTACTCTTACCTATTCCACTTTCCTTTCTAGCCGTTTATGCGGGGCCGCTGTGCGTAGGTACATTTGTGATAGCGACACGGGGAGTGGGCCAGGCCTGGTAGTACCTAAATATCTGTATTATCAATAGTTCAAAAGAGGTGTTTATTTGGCTCCAGAGGTGGAATCAGCGTAATAGGCTCATTATTAAAAAATCATTAAAACGCTAGTTTATTTATTTATTTATTTATTTATTTATTTATTTTGAGTCAACAATATGTTCACAGTACACGACCAAACACATAAGTGAATATTGAATTATACAATAGTAAAATAATGATACAATAAAATTACATTAAAATTAAAATCGATTGATAAAATTAAAAGACTATAATCGTTAAGAGTGTATAATAAAAATTCAATAAAACAAGTTCAAGGTGCAATACTGCTGCCAATGACCATACTCTCTATCAGACGACTAGCAGCTGTACGGAAACAGTGGGGTTTGCATGCGAATAGGTCCAGATTAGGGTTGCTCTTAGTTATCGAATTGATCAGTGTTATCGCTCTTGTCAGGGGAGCCCAGTGTCCGAGAGCGTAGTGTAGTTTAGTAATAATTATATACCTTTCAATTCCAGTGAAAGCCGGCACTCACCCGGCGCGTCGGTGGGCCTGGCTGGGCACCGCTGCCCAGTTGGTAGTCGCCCTCGCGTCCTCCGGTGGGGCGTGCGTCCTGGCGGCACTGGCGTCTGCTGCCCGCGCCAGGTCGTCCCCGCGACCGATACTTGCTTGCAACTGCGCTACGGGTATGTACTGACTGACTGACCCATTAGTGACCCACTGCAGGGTCGTGTCTTCTCGCACATTGCGAAGGATAGAATGTGGAGTAGTCCACATAGAACCTTCGAGAACATTATGATTAAAACTATGAATAAATTCATTATGAAGAACTCTCGAGTATGCAGGTTTTCTCACGATTTTTTACTTCACCATTACAGCAGATTGTATAGCATATGAAATATGTATAGCAGACACAAAATGTTACGAGATGGCGTCAGGGTTATCCTGAATCACGTAATCAAAGTTTTTAACATTTAATAATCTAAACTTTTATGTCTTGACGAAGCCCAACTACTCTTAGCTCACTCAACTGCAATATTCCTGATAGAAGTTCTCACCATACACACAAAGACGCGCCTTAACTAGAAATAGGAAACTCATCGTTCAAATCTCTGCTCTGTTGTCATCGAACCTAATACCATCCTGTCGGAGCACTAATGTGGCTGCACTGTACTATACACATATTTAAAATAGAGTTTTTTTACTCGATCTATTAACCCTTACAGATCCACTGCTAGTATGTCCGCTATATTCCCCTAATCGACGCCACTCCACCCGGTCCTTGGCCCTCTGAATCCAACGGTTTCCATCAGCGTTTCAATCGTCAATCAGTTACCATAGTTGCCGTCACGAGTGGTGAGCACAACTTTCATTGGTCGGTTTGACATTGACTGCGATGCGGTGCACACGATTGGTTCGACAGTCGTCTGTTCGTCAGTGTGCGTCGTCTATTGGTCCAGCGCGTTTTCGGCTGCTGTACATTGGCCGAAAGTGTACAATATCCCTACCACTGATAATCTGTGCTCACGACTCATGACGGTTACTATAATTGAAAAACTCATTGAAATGTTCTCAAGAAGAAAAGAAAAGAAAAGAATAGTTTATTGTTGACTGTTACATGAGAAAGATTTTACAAAAATTTATAATAAGTTTAGAACAGTCTACCCTATGCGGGCATACAATAATTATGTCTTATATAACTAAAACTTAATTTTATATTTCATGGCAATTATTGCTAAATTATATTTTTTTATTTTTTATTTTGTTCAGCAGTCCAAATTATTTATTTATTTTAATATTTTACCTATTCGAACTCATCGGCTATGCAATGTGCCACCATTACTGGGCAAAGAGAGAAAAAGCCGGAGGAAAAAACTCCCGACACAGTTTTAATTAATTTATTTCAATTCCAGTGATATTCACAATCGGAGCGATGTCAGTGTGGCTGACGGAATATTTCTTAAGGCTGCAGCACAACGTCATGTCTGAGGAGGATCTGGCCAACACCTGGTCTTCAGACGGGACAGCGGACCTTGGGCTGTCGTTCTGGTGAGTAAATCTTTATGCCGAAAGCAGTATCTGAAAAAGATCTGAATCTAAGACATACATATTAAAAATTCTTGTTAATTTGGTTGTTTTTTTGTTCACTCCATATAACGATAACTCTCTGTAACGACAAAAAATGCTCAGTCCCTTGAGTTTCGTTACAAAGAGTTTACACTGTAAAAGATACCGGTATACCGATACTATATATAATAGAGATACTATATATAATGTAGTATCTCTGAAAAGAAAGATCTAAAGGGCATATGTATGCCGATTTATAAAATTAAATATCATCTGCTGTTACGGTGAAGGAAAACATCGTGAGGAAACCCGCATGCCTGAGAGATCAAAAAAAAATTTGAAGTCCACCAACCCGCAGTAGGCCAGCGTGGTGGACTAAGGCCTACATCCCGCTCATTGTGAGAGGATACCCGACCTGTAGTGGGTCGTTAATGGGTTACTGACATGCAAGCAGTATGGCATACCTGGTTTTGATAAAATTTCATATAGTTAGACATTCAGACTACCCAATTAATTTGATAGTAATTATTACATCTGGGCCTCATAGTTTTAAATAAGCAAATCTTTCTTCACAGGCTAATAGTAGCAGCATCGGTGGCAGCGTTCATAAACAACGTGTGCGTACTGGTGGCGATGGCAGACGGTCGCGACATCGATACCATCGCGCCGGCGCTCGAGGAAAAAGTCAATGGGGCGATTATGTTGTATTAGAGAACTAGTATCGTATGTACTAGTGTTGGTGAGGATTCCTCTCCCTCTTAATGAGGAAGTTGCGTATTTGTTGGTACTTTCACATCCTCTTCCGCTGCCTCTTAGGGAAAGTTGCAAAATGCCTCATCCTCTCCCGCTTCCTCTTAAATCAAGAGGAATTTATGAGGAATTTTGTGCGTCCACGGTTCACAAGTCAAAGGGAATCACTAGGATTCCCTAGCCAGCCTATTTATTTATTTATATAGTTTTTACTCTTTTTCCCTTACTCAAACCGTTCCTCATCCTCTTCCTCATGAATATATCCTCATCCTCTTCCTCATAAATATATCCTCATCCTCTTCCTCATAAATACATCCTCATCCTCTTCCTCATAAATACATCCTCATCCTCTTCCTCATAAATACATCCTCATCCTCTTCCTCATAAATATATCCTCATCCTCTTACTTTGTGCTTTATACTTCCTCTTTCTCCTCCTCATCCTCATATGTCCTTCCTCATCAACCCTAGTATGTACTGATGTTTCTTACTGGGCTAACTTGATGAAACAAAACGGTCTGTATGTATCATTCAACATCAGGAGATAACTAACAATGTTACAACAGTTTACTACAGTTGTAAGTCAGCCTAACAGTCGTTCATTATAGTAGGAACGTTGACAGTCTGTTGTGAGCCTAAATGTAAGATTTACAGATTTTGGTATAACTTATAAAAAAATTCAAAATTCAATAGTCATATGGAAATAGGAAGTAGATAGAATGGCTATGTGGGTGTACCCTTTATTCCGCTCAACTGATCGTGTATTCGCACATTCTATCACTCATCGTGACTGTCGTGAGACGTTGTATCGTTGGAAATATAACTTATTGCAATTCTATTTATTTCCTTTTTCCATGGCCTTTTAATATAAGTGTCTGGCACCGAGTTGCTAAACGACAACTAATTAGTTCGGTGCCGTAATATAGAATTTTTTCTTCGAGATTTTAAGATAAATTATGAAGAAGGCTGAATGTTAGAATATAATGTGTAATTTTTAATACATTTAACTAAGTGTATACTCAATTATTAATAGTGATCCTTTGTCAGTGAACAATTTATTATTGGGTTGAATCTCAAAAATGTAATATCTTAATTTTTAAATAATTATAAGTATACAAAGCTCAAATTCTAATGTAGTTTTAAGGCTGATTTAAGATCTGTTACCTCAAATGTGAAAAGACAATATCTCTCGTATTTAATCCGTCCAAAGTACTTTCTATAAAAATAAAAGCCTGAATAAACAAAATATAAATTTTAGTTTCGAAATATACACACAATTTGCTTGAAAGTGTTGTCATTGTAATTTTCGGCATTATTTCAAGTGTATATAATTTTCCTGGTCAGGCTATACATATAATATAGATATATTTATTTTCATTTCAGTTGAGCGTATTGTGTTCTATGTATTATTATTATATTGTATCAATAATATAGGTACTGAAAAGCGTTGAACTGAATTGTAACAATTCTAAATGTCTTTTTATAGTTTAAAAAATATCCAAGAACGAAATAGTTGTATTAAGATTAAATAATTAAATAAATAATATAATTTCTGTTAGATACATACTTAGTACCTACTATTAAGTATATTCTATTTTTAATTGAAAAGTACATAAAAATGCATTTGAAAACTCAAAATAATTATTACAATATGTTAGCATGAGAGCCAATGGTATTTTAACGTAAGCTGTGCCATTAGTATAAGTTTTACGAGTATTATCCGATTGTAACTAATATTTAAATTATGTTTTTGTATTATTTTTTCGTAAATAAACACTAATTTTGTAAAAAGTAATAGTTTTTTTTAATGAACTATTTTGTTTTTTGCCTCTCATTAGTCAGAGCCCTTACTATGATAATATTCGAGACAACGACCTCTACGTAGATAGTATCCAGACAGGTCGGTCAGCTTCTCACTAACGATGGAAATTAATAACCGATCAGATTATAATATGGATCGCCTAAATGACATTTTGTTTCCAGGAAACATTTATCATTTCTAAGAAATTATAATTATCTATACTAATATTATAAAGAGGAAACATTTGTATTTTTGTATGTTTGCAACGAATAAACTCAAAAACTACCGGGCCGATTTCAAAAATTCTTTCACCATTAGAAAGCTACATTCAGCCTGAGTAACATAGGCTATTAAATAAAAAAAAAATTCATTGGCAGAGCGAAGCCTGCTGGGTCAGCTAGTTATAGATAAAGTATTTTAAGTATCCTGGCAACCAAACAGTGTCAAACTCAATCCATAATCTGAATGTCGGGTATTAATTTCAGGCGTTTGTCGACTGCTAGCGAGACGAACAGTCGATGTGTTCCGAAAAGCTGAAGATCGACGTAAACGTAACACACATAACTTAACACATTACTTTAATAGGGTATTTCGCACCATGCAAGGAAAAATCCAAAATTATGTAATGTTGATAGATTTTGTTAAAACCAAGTGAAAAATGGTGATTTCTGTTCTAAAAAATGTAGTATACATTTATTATTTCAATTTTAAAATACAGGTTTGTTAATCTGTTTTTCAAATGTAAAAACGCTATACGCCATGAAAGCTATCGGCGTGACGTCATTAGCAGTGTAAATAAACAATGGAGTATAACTTTCTTCCTTTACTGACATGTATTGTTTACACTGCGAGTGACGTCACAAGACGGCCGAGACCGTGTTTTCGCGGGGATTTTTGAAATTTAAATTGAAAAGTCTTTTTTTACATAATATTTGTTTGCAAAATTTTTTTTTCCAATTTTTTATGGGTTTTTATGACTTACGAATTCATATAAAAAGCTCTTTGACATAGGCCGTAATACCCTATTGCGTTAAAGAAAATGTTTAGTAAAGTTTGCACTTTATAAATAACATACACAGGTATAAGTAATGAGTAACAAAAATATTTCAACTCATTCTCTGTACCAATCCCTCATTCCAAAATTGTAACTGTCTTCACTACCATTTGCAAGCAAAAACCCCCTCAGATTGAGTTAATTCTCATAAGTAGTCGTCTTAAAATAGGCCTCCTATCATTTCACGGCAATATTCCTTAATAATTATAAACAAAGAGCTCGTAAGTTACGTTAAACACGCGATATGTGAGCTTGTAACACGACTCTTTATTCGGGTCACGTAGCCATGTCATAGCCGGCTATTACACGATAGAACGATTGATCTATCCAAGGGAACTCGGTAAGTTGCCAATGTAAATTCTATCATAAGCGTATAGCACCGTGTAGATCACAAGCAAAGAAAAATGGTTATGTAACGTTAACTATA
This sequence comes from Erynnis tages, assembly GCA_905147235.1. NCBI lineage: Eukaryota > Metazoa > Arthropoda > Insecta > Lepidoptera > Hesperiidae > Erynnis > Erynnis tages. The sequence continues at coordinate 6,295,405 of LR990095.1, read as the reverse complement.
GGAAAAGATGTATTATTACAATTGGCGACCCAAGTGGCGCAGTGGTTGACACCGGTGCGCTGCGCGGAATAGAGGGGTCCGGGTTCGAACCCCAGTGGCACGCACCAATGACTTTGTAAAAAGTTATGTGCGCTTTATAAAATTAAATATCACCTGCTGTTACGGTGAAGGAAAACATCGTGAGGAAACCTGCATGCCTGAGAGTTCACAAAAAAAATGTTCTCAAAGGCATGCGAAGCCCACCAACCCGCAGTAGGCCAGCGTGGCTAAGGTCTCACATTGTGAGAGGAGACCTGACCCACGCCGCTAGAGTCGCTGAGCGACGCCCCCTAGTGAGTCATTAATGGGTTATTAACAAGTAGGTAAGTAGGTATAATTATGTATTACAATATACAATTACTTGCAAGCCTTTTATAGCTCACGTTGTGCACGTGTCTCTTTCCACAACAGAGAGAGGCCTGGAGCATACCAGCATACTCCACCACGCTGCTCCAATACGGATTGGCGGAGAAACGTGCTAGTGGCCAACCCGTGTTGGATGTTTTCAAACCGCCCACAGAGGCTCCGACAGGGTTTAACGACTGCTATCGTAACGATAACAACGAGACCGACGGCTTAACATGCCCTCCAAAGCAAGGAAGCGCGTATTTAATTCACCCATCCAGGTGCTGACCGCGCCCGATATTGTTTAACTTTTTCGATCGCTTGCGATCTACTCAAGCAGTGGGGCTATGCGTTTCGCTTTAACCGCAAAGAACTTCAAAGCGGTACTGTGCATAAGGTACCTACTGTACTTATTATACAAGGAACGTCAACTTAATGTGAAAAAGCCAGAAAAATGTATGGCTTACAACGGAGTTTCGAGTTCAACAAACAGTGGGGAACGATTCCTTTTCAATTTCAGGTCACGCACCGCAGTCAAACGTTTACTATTGAATTTGTTACGTTTAACTCTTTTGATGGTGTTGGTTTTTCTTTTGCTTCAATCGTTTCAGTAACGAATTTGGGTACTTACTCTATAATGTACACCTAATGTTTTTTAGAGTTTCATGCGCAGTCAGTTGATTGCAAGCTACAGAGAATTCTTTGCAGTTAGGAAGTTTATTTCAGTTACTTCCATAGTGTTATGTCTTACGGCATTTTACTGTGGGGAAATGCAGCAAATATACAAACTGTCTTTGTAGGTATTGAAGACGAAAACTATTCGCGCAATATATAAAATAGGGAATAGAGAATCTCTTAGAGAAAAATTCAAAGAAATAAATATACTTACTCTTGCATCGCAATATATTTATGAAAATATTATGTATGTTTATAAAAATAAAAACAAATTCAGAACGTTTAAGGACTTACATAAATCTAATTGTATTGTAACCAGGAATGTCCATAAACTGGTATTTCCAAGATGTCGGCTTCACAAATAAAGCCAGACATTTATGGGAATGTAAGTAAGAATTTATAATAAAATTCCAATCGAAATTCAATGCCTGCCTATTCATAAATTTAGAAGAACTATAAAATCAGTCCTGTGCCGAAAGGCCTATTATGAAACAAAGGACTATTTAGACGATAAGAAAGCGTGGGATTGAATAACTTCACTAGGCTATTTCTATCCTCCATGTATCAATATTTATTTGTGAGCGGATGGCAATGGGGCCATATTGACACACACGATAGCTGACACGTGTGTTCCTTTATTGGGCCTAGTCATACTGCACCATAGAATAATTCATACTTATTTTTAAGAGTGCTGGGAGTTTTTTCTCCTAGTCTACGTTTTGCCTGAGAGGCGATCAAAGCGGATGTTTGTATAATGTTAAATGTATGACGTTCATTAAGTGTGCACATATTGTACCTAATAATGAATAAAAGCTTTTGAATTTGAATTTGAATTACACTAACGCCGCAGAATTTGTGGCAACACAATGAGTAGGTCCTAGGTCTAAACCTTGACCAACTGGGATTCAAACTCGGACCTTTCGAGAGATCATTCTAAGGCATCTTCACTGCAGCGAGTAGATACTTTAAATAAATTTGCCTACAATTTCCAAACAGTGAACATTCATGAAGTTTTATTAAACCATCCGAATATCCATGCAAAGAGCGTTGGTATCACATCAGACTTCAGCTCACGTCCCGTATAGAAACGGATTGAATGGATACCCTTTCATGCAATACGGGTTCCGATTGTACACGGCTTGCTCCAATACTTCGAGCCACATTGAATTTAATCCATTTAGTCCAGCGAAGTTTACTTTGAATCAATGAGGACCTTATCTATAGCAATGATTTCGAAGCTAGCTAGCTAGTAGTTATTAGCTTTCAAGAGGTTTTGTGAGGTGGCAGTTATTTTATAAGGTTTATTTCGTTGAATATGCTGTGTTATGTGGACTTCGTGTAGACAACACTAGCGTCTGGCCATCGACTGATCAAGAGTTCTGACCGCCCTAGGCTAATTATGAGGACGCGCCCCCGCCAGATGTGTTACGGTCGGCTGATGTGTTAGGCAGATGTGTTAAAGTCGTAAATTAGTTTTGACTTTGTATACCTACTAGTGTGAAAATTTAAACATGGTTTATACTACCTGTAAAAGGGCTGCGTTGTCTTTTAGTAGGTGTTTTGTCTCTAGTCTACTTGTAGGATACTACTAATATGTAGGATAGATGCAATGCTAGATTAATAGTGCATGCGAAGACACAATGACATCTTCGCGCCCTAGGCTGCAGTCTAATTAGCCTAAGGGTTAATAGCGGTGATAGCCCAGTGGCTTAGAATTCGACCTCGAATCGAGGAGTCCGGGTTCGAATCCCAGTGGCACGCACCAATGACTTTGTAAAAAAGTTATGTGCGCTTTATAAAATTAAATATCACCTGCTGTTACGGTGAAGGAAAACATCGTGAGGAAACCTGCATGCCTGAGAGTTCACAAAAAAAATGTTCTCAAAGGCATGTGAAGTCCACCAACGGGCAGTAGTGGTGCGTGGTGGACGGCGGCCTACATCCCTCTCATTGTGAGAGGAGACCCGATCCTGTAGTGGGTCATTAATGGGTAATGGGGGTAATCAGGCGGGCATTCAGATCTGATGTTATGTGGTAGCTGCAGTCCATGGACACCCACGACAGAAATTCTACCTGAGTTTGTGTGTGGGACTGTGAGTGGCTTCGAGATGGGTAGGGCTTAACGGAAGTTTGAAAATATCCACAAAGTTTGGTCCTTAAATTGAACCTAATGTTCGTTAAAACACATCCTCATTGGAGCAGCGTGGTGGTTTGTTCAGTCTTCTCATTGTCAGTCCAAAGGTGTTCAGTGTGCGTAGTGCGAGTTGCACAAAATTGTTCGAGTAACTTCACCGTCGCGTTAATCGACTATACGCTAAGCGCCAATTCCGTTTGTCATCTTAGCCACAAGATGGCGCTGCTTCAATCCCATAGGAATCGACGTATTCGCGCTCGATACGTTCAAGCGAAAATGTTTTGTCAAAACTCGCACTCAGCACACAGACTGTCCAGCCGCTGATTCAAACGTTTAAAGTCGGTATTTTTAAACGAATTCTGACTAATAAAGAAATAGTAAAAAAGAAATACCTACCTACATTCTGATTATATATGAAGGGGCAGGATAGCCTTCATCAGCATTCATCTTGTCTAAGTGAGTACGTAGGGCGTGGAAGAATAAATTACACGTTTAGATCGTGTAACGTCACGGGTTCAAAGCGATTCGTCAAACGCGTGGTGTGCGGACGCTGTCCTCAACCGAAGAGCCAGTTAGGATGGACGCCGTCACTCCCATCAACAATGACGCTTCGCTAGGCTGACTTTTTCATCTAAACGTCAACCTGTTTCATGCCAGTAGCAGCTGCGCCGTCATATATATTGGAAATTGAAAAGCTATATGCAAACTATTCAATGTTATTCCGTCGCGCTTTTCCATTTTGCATACAGAATATAGATGGTTTGGAACGTAAACAAGGCAGCCTAGTTTCATGTAAATTTCTGGTGAAAAAACTAAAGAGAGGAGCTATCGATACGTTAATTAACTTTGCAGCAAACATTTTCTATTCCTACATTCTGATGGCGCAATTGGTGCTACATTTTTCGAATTTTGAGTGCCTGAAAGTTATATTTTATTGGTATAAAATTAGGCATAGGTGTTTATCCGTACGTAACTGCGTACGTTTAAGAATTTGATAAACAGTCTGTATCTGTAGAAGTCTGGGTTATACTTGATAGTCAGACATACACGTATCTATCGTATCTTCGTATCTATCGGTTTCAGAGCAAGCTTTCAATGAAATCAACGTGAGTATAGTTACATACACTGTATGTTGGTCTTTGAAAGCATAAATTAATCGTATCTAGTATCGGGGAATATTCTCGAACACGTCGACGAAATTACACTCTATTAGTTATCAAGATTTTTTGTATCTTCTAAAGATAGGCAATGTCTTGGGGGAGACATTGAGGTATGTAGGATTATTACCTACTAAAACCCTAGATTGCCAAGTCGTACACAAAAATTGCTCGTACGACAACATCATTGCATACATTTTGTCGCATGTCAGTGCGTGTTTCAGTTCGGACAGCTCCATACAGAGCCAGTGTTTAAGTTTTGTCGCGTTGGTCGGTTATGTCAGCCAATTAGAACAAGGCCTAATGCGTTTTACAATGAAGTCAAAATCGATGTAAAATACGACTTATGACGTATTTTGACGTCCTCGTTTTACGTCATTTCACCCGAGTCGACTCAGCGAGAGTATTTTCAAACCACTCGACAAAATAACGAGGGATCTTGAGCGTGGAACTTGAGAGCGTGTTCGTTCATTGTTTATTCCAAAGAACGATTTATTTCTTAAATTCTTAATGAATTTAATCATTTTTATTGAAAATTCAAAATTGGAAAGCTTTTATTATCTGGTACACTTAATGAACGTCATACATATTGCGTTATAAATTATACATTCATCCGCTTTAATCGCCCTTCAGGCATAACGTAGACTGGGAGAAAAAAGTGGGCGAAGGCAAAACTCCTAGCAAGTCTTCAAGCTATCTGCAAGTCATCACTTGTTTAACCCCCGACGCAAAAGAAGGGGTGTTTTAAGTTTAACGTGTCTGTCTGTCTGTCTGTCTGTCTGTCAGTCTGTCTGTGGCACCGTAGCTCGCGAACGCACCGCTATTATATTCGTCTATGTTGCTTAGTTATGTAGGTTAGGTTAGTTTAGACTATTTGTAATTGAATTGTTAGGTTTGGAACGGTACCTCAACGCGATGTATGTTTTTTAGAATTATTATTAATGTCGGGGTTCGTTTTTAATTTTTATTTTATACTTATTCTTGTCTATCAATGAAAACATCGTGCGAAACTTGCATACATGAGAGCTTTCAATCAAAGGCATGGGAATTAGACTTCACATGCCTTTGTTGGTTGAAATCCGCAACGTACTGTTGCAGATTGTTGCCTATATTCTTGTCATTGTAGAGGATACCTACTCCATCTAATGCTTATACTATTAGAACACAGCAGCAGCAGGTATAATGAAAGTGCTTAATATTCTTTGTACACAGCTATATTAGTACCTACACTACTCACTGAAGATATTCCGCCATCTTTCTTTATAAACTCGGCACTTAGGGTGCGTTCCACTTGACGTTTACAACGATCAAAATGCTCCTAGTCGTTCCACATAACGGCCGCGGTCGTTGATGTCGTAGCGAAAACGTCACTTAACTCGTCACGACCTACGCTCACGCGAAGCTCACCACGACCCATCTAAAAAAGTGGGTTGAAGTGATCATTGTCAATTTCAATTCAATTGTCAATCAAATCAATTATAAATATTGGGGCTCTTTTAAATAAAGCTTGCCAAACTCGACGTACAGCTTAAACAATAATTAAATAAGTTTATTTTCAAGGTTTACAGAATATAAGCTAACCTCTTAAATATTTTGCTTTCTTTTCTAACTCGCCGTTTGTATTATTTACCTCCATGCTCAAAACGATCTTTAATCCGCTCCACTTGAGTTTACGACAGTGACGCTCATTAGTAGGTGGGACGGGAAAAACTGCGGTCGTGAGCGTGATCCTTGTGAACGTCAAGTGGAACGCACCCTTAGTAGGTGTGCCTTGGCAGGTGCGATGTGCCCCGTCGTCATTAACACAATTTATTGCACACTCGATGCGGTCACGTGCCTTCGACCACAGTATAAAGTACTTCGACTGACTGCAGACGGTTTATTACTGAAGACAGTAATTTACTAATTTATTTATATGGCCTTTGTCTTGTCTGTAACCCATTTTAAATGCCAAGCAGGCACTCAGGCCAGACACGACCACGGGAATGGCGCTGGTGTGTTACCGACTTTGAAGGTATCTTAATGCCCTTTTTGAATAACCTCATGCTATAGTTCTGCGAAAATACATCGTCCGAAAGACGTGAAAAATGCACTGTTGGTGAGGGTTGAACCAACTTCACTCTTCGGGAAGTGGTATGGTGATGAAAAGAAAAAAAATAATCTTGTCTGTAACCCATTTTAAATGCCAAGCAGGCACTCAGGCCAGACACGACCACGGGAATGGCGCTGATGTGTTACCGACTTTGAAGGTGTCTGAATGCCCTTTTTGAATAACCTCATGCCATAGTCCTGCGAAAATACATCGTCTGAAAGACGTGAAAAATGCACTGTTGGTGAGGGTTGAACCAACTTCACTCTTCGGGAAGTGGTATGGTGATGAAAGGGTGATAGATATCGGTATTATTTCCGCTGGACTCTTGAGAATTGAAAATGAAAATAACTAAATACACTTCAAGGCTCTAACACCATAAACATTACAATTTATTGATATGTTATACTTGTTATATTTTCATTAAAATTTCGGCTTAATAAATACTTTACAAGTTCTATTTCAGTATTCATCTCCAACATCTGTGAATTCCCAAATTAAGCGTCCTCGTTACGTCTGAATATAAAATTTCTAAAACAGATTTTCCGGAAATTCTATTCCATTTTCTCTTTATTTGCTAATCTTATCTTGACATTCCTACCATGCTTCTAAAAATTTAATAACGATTTCATTCCGATATTGTACGAGAAAACGAATTGGAGAGAATACCTATATTAATTTAATATTAGTAACCTTAATTTAAAAATATTAAAAAAATATTAACTTTTTTTAATACTTGGTCACACCAAATCGTGATAGTAATATTAGTATAGCCACACCAACAAATTATTAATAATATCCTTAAATGTTGTTAAATTCATTTTACAAGATATTCTCTCCAATTACTTTTCCTATAAAATATCAGAATTAAATTTTTAGATAGGTACTTAAATTATAGAGGCTTGGTAAGAAAGTCTACAATAACATAAGGTATCAAAGATGAATATGACGCCTCTATTATAGTTTTCATATAGGTACAAAGTAAATAAAAGTACATATTTTAAATCCTCAAAAAGACAAATAATAATCCTAGAAAGTCGGATTATTTTGTGTTTTGTGTCGGTGGCCATAGGTATTTATGCAAAAGATGTATACTATAGATTCTGGTCCAATACGGTGTGTCAATTTGGAAACAAAGCGTGAATAACGAGGATTCTGCCGCGTGGACTCACGGATATTGCACGTGATTGAACTCTGGACGAGAATTCACGCTTTTGCCTTTGTTGCTATTGTTTGCGTCCGTTTAAATCGTTTGACTATGAAAGCTTAGGAAATGGATTAATTCTTTTAGAGTTTTAAGACCTAGCGTAGCTGGAATGAGAGAATAATTATCGTAATGTTTCTGATGTTTTCTTACTAATTTTAAGTATAATTTTCGTAACCCATCTGACCGCGTCCATTCTGACCGCGTCCAAAGTTGCTTAAAGTTCCTGATCTACACAAATAGCACAGACTATACGCCCTTCATGATAGACCACACAAAGAGAGTGCTCAGACATAAGTTATTTAGACGTTCAGAACAAACTTTGGCAAAGTTTGTCTTAGGAATCGCTTTATCTAATCTTCTATCTAATATGCCATCATACCGTCCATTTCTGTAGTCCTTATCCTATTTCCTTAATATAAGATGTGAATCCCAATTACATTGAATTCTTTGGTGGCACGCACTAATGACGCTTCTTAATAATCTTCTTTTAACCTTCAGTGTATAATAAGATGTTAATAGCAGCCCGTAGGGTAACCCAAAAATAGATAAAAGATCACAAGATCCATCCAAACAGATTGAATATTAATAGATATATCAATAACACAAAATAATATTGAATCATTTTGTTCTAAAGTCTACTATATCTCAAACACTACACTACAATAAAAAAAGCCTTGAAGGAGAAAAGCGAACTGAAAATAAACTATGTATTTTGATATTGATACGTTCTTAACCTCTCTTTACAGTAGAACAATAGGTAACCGCAAATGTCAATCAATAATTATGAAAACGTTCGTACATTCTCAAATATTGCGTTCGTTCAGAATGAGAATCCCTTGTGTGGAAGAACCGAGCGACCGCATTATTCACGCTCTATTTCACAATTCCTACACCGATTGGATTTTATTTGACTGTGTATGGAAAAATATTACTTTCGATTATCTATACTATATCTATGGTAATAGAGTATCCGATGAAAACCCAGTGGCTAAGAATTTTTTATCTTACACTAAATCCTTAAGCCGAATAGAACAATCTATTTGTTGCAAATATAAAACCACTTTAACAAAATAAAACACAAACCATGCCACTAATGTTTCAGGTAGTACTAACACTAACTCTCCCCAAATAACACGAAATAATAAACAATATTTGCGCAATTTTTTCCACGATTAATCAACGACCGGACTGGTCTCAGGAGATACGAGTAAGTCCTAGAACTTTCCGGCGCAGAACACAAACAGACTCAGTACAATATCTCGTATAGTAATCTGGATTGTTCAACAAACTCGCTGACGCTGGAGACAGAAGTGCTTATCATTTGATTTAGACTTCGGCAAATAAAATCTTGGGTCTTGTATTGTGTGTTTAGCTCTGATAAATTAACTTCTGACTTACTCTGCACTAACCGCAAGATAAGCAAAAATAAGGAAAGAAATTCTAGAAGAATCCTGTGCTCCCTTTGCCTAGACATCCTCCAATTATAAATTTGAAAGTTTGTGAGATGGGTGAATAAATGTTTGTTCACTTTAACGGAAAAACGGCTGAACAAATTTGGATGAAGCTTGGTGCAGATAGTTTATAACCTGGATTAACATGTAGGATCTATTTAGGATACTTTTTATTCCTCTATGGGCCAAGCCAGCCAAGCGGTCCACGCGGACGAAACCGGTAGCAAAGTCTAGTAAAATATATTTATATTTCAAGCCTAAAATCCAGCAATTAATAAAGCAAATATAGCTTATATGTATATTCATAAGCAGGTATTGACTGGTAATGTAGTGGTTATCGTCCGGTCGGGCGGTCGCTCGCGGGTACCCTGTACACACGGAGCGAGCCAATGGCTCGTGAAATGATCGCGCGATCTGTAAATGTTTAGAACTGGCACGATATAAAATATATTATGTATATCCTATAGTAACCGTCGTGAGTCGTGAGTACAGATCACTGGTAGGGATATTGTATACTTTCGGCCAATATACAGCAGCCGAAAAAACGTGCTGCACCAATAGACGACGCACACTGACGAACTGACGTTTGTCGAACCAATCGTGTGCACCGCAGCGCAGTCAATGTCAAACCGACCAATGAAAGTTCTGCTCACCACTCGTGACGGCAACCATACACTAATAACTTCAGATAGGTGGAAGAAAAACTATTGGCCGGTTTCAGTAATCGATATTTGAATTGATTTTTGGAATTTGATGTGTAGTTGCCAGGCAACAACACAAAGTTGCGCCTCAAGCATTAACTTACGCAGTCTTGTATCGTATCGAGCTGCCATTAGTATTAAGGAACACGGCACAGGGTTATTACTCATAATTCTAAACACTATACCAATAGAGCCGCCATTACCTAACATTATACTTCGTCAAATATTTACAAATGACATTACTAAACGTTGTACGGTGAGTGGCAAGACGAAATTAGACGTACGAGGAGTTCCCTCATCTTGTTACAGTTAACGCTGTTATGCCTTACTGGCAAGGCGACGCCTCGTAGCAAAATGTGAGAATATTAAAATAACTTATAAATTTTAGTATGAGTACCTAACATCAAAAGCGGTGATAGCCCAGTGGCTTAGAATTCGACCTCGAATCGAGGGGTCCGGGTTCGAATCCCAGTGGCTTTGTAAAAAAAAAAGTTAAGTGCGCTTTATAAAATTAAATATCACCCGCTGTTACGGTGAAGGAAAACATCGTGAGGAAACCTGCATGCCTGAGAGTTCAAAAAAAAAAGTTCTCAAAGGCATGTGAAGTCCACCAACCCGCAGTAGGCCAGCGTGTTGGACTATGGCCTACATCCCTCTCATTGTGAGGGGAGACCTGACCCTGTAGTGGGTCATTAATGGGTTACTGATAACCTGACATCGCGCGTAATACTGCTTGAGTAGACCGCAAACGGAAAAACAGGTTGCACTCCGGAAGTGCCGGCAGAAGTGAAAACTTATTAAGATGTCTTTCCTTGGTGATTTGGACGACAGTTCAATAAAATTAAAACATAATTGAACTTTCTCTGAAAGAAAAGAAACAAAATTTAATGCTAATAATCGCAATGTCGAATCCAAAATCACAATAATTAAGTATTATATTTAGCTTTTTTCTATAACAAAATACACTTATAATTTATGAGTGTTTCCTTTTGACAGTTTCCATAGTTCTATCTAATTAGACGCACTTTGTTTATGAATGTTTATGAGTGGCGCCGTAACGCGTTACGTTACGAAGTGTTTTCCCTTCCATAAGAAGTTTTCACTTCAAAAGTTAAGCAACGTCGGGTGCGGTCAGGTACCTGGATGGGTGATCGCTAGCGAGGATTTAAGTGCGCGCTTCCGTGCTTCGGAGGGCACGTTAAGCCGTCGGTCCTGGTCGTTATCGATACGACAGCAGTCGTTAAACCTTGTCGGAAGCCCTGTGGGCGGTTTGGAAACATCCGACACGGGTTGGTCACTAGCCCGTTTCTCCAGCAATCCGCATTGGAGCAGCGTGGTATACATACACATAGTAGACCTCTATATTATAGTAATTTCTCAAGTGTTAATAATAAATTTCCTTCCAGATAATTTTATATAACCATTTCGTTCCACAAATTAAATATTCCACTTCTGGAAATTGTTTCCGATGGAATTCTATAACAATGAAGTTTCCTGTTAAAGTAACTTTGTTATTATTTCGCGTTTTTCCGTTATTGTGAATTTTTCATTGGAACTGAGCTATTTTTATTGAATCTATTGAAAACTGTACTGTACTTGGAAATCATTGAAAAGTTAAAGAACTGTGATATAATTAGGCCATTATCAATTTAAGTCATGGATCGATATGAAAAATTGAGGTTATAGATAGATAGACACTAACCTCATTCATAAAAAAAATCTCAAAGATATGTGAAGTCTACCAACCCACATTAGGCCAGCGTGGTGGACTAAGGCCTACATCCCTCTCATCGTGAGAGGAGACCCGACCCTGTAGTGGGTCGTTAATGGGGTGCTGATAATGAAAAGCTTCGTTTTGATTACTCTACTAAATACCTATACTAAATACCATTACTGTTACTAATACCAGCGGTGCGTATCAATGTATGAATGCATATCAATCAATACTCTAAGTAATGTGCACTTATAAAATTAAATATCACCTGCTGTTACGGAAAAGAAAAACATCGTGAAAAAACCTGCGTGTTTGAGAGTTAATAATAATAATAATAACCCCGCAGGGGGGCTTGTGGCGAGCCTTTGGTGAGTAGCGACACCACGGACCTGAGTGCTCCCGGGGGAGGTCCCCTGTTCCTCATCTCCGGTAGGCGGAGTGGAGACCGAGAGGAACAGGCCCCCACCTCTGGCTCGCCTTAACTGGCCGGCCAGAGTGGAGCCGCTAGAGCTATATGCTCGGGGGTGGAAGTGTAATGTAAGTAATGGCGTAATAACGAGGAAACCCGCTCACGGTTGGTTAATGCCCCCGGGATGGTGAAACCCACTCTCGGTTGGCTAACACCCCCGTCATGGTGAAATCGGTGCCGCTCCTCTCGACACCCCTCAGCCGCTCACAACGATGTTGCCCTCCGGCATGCGCCACTTAGTGGGGGCCCGTCCAGTGGGCGGCGAGTCACCACCTGCCTAACGTTAGATTATTCTTCTAATTATCTAAACGGCAGGTGACCCCATAGTCCGCAATAGCCCATCTACCAGTCCCTCTATATCCCATCACAATAGTTCCAGGAAATGTTTCTATTCCTTTCTATAGTTCCTGTCCATATGGCGGGGACCATCCTCGGAACAATCTTTTAGATAGATTGTGCCGCCGAGGATGGTATCCGTCATATGTACCCCTTCACAACATTAAGTTGTGTCAAAAGGCCTCTACGTGTTGGACCTGTGTCCCCACGCAAGCTTACTGCCCAAGTCCAATTTTCTTGGACCTGTGAATGTGCAGACACTACAAATAATAATAATAAATATATTTTTTTTATATTTCTGTATAATTTTCTCAAAGGTACGTGAAGTCCACCAACCTAAAATAAACCAGAGTGGTGGACTATGGCCTCTTCATTGTGTGAGACCCACTAATGGGTTATAGACAATTTCGCCAATGCCGCACTTGGGTTCATACGGGAATCTTTTGTTAGAAAATAATGAAATATTATCGAACGCGCATGACAAAAGGATGAATAGCTACATACAAAAGGTATGCATAAAGAATGAAATCCCTCAATATTGGACATTGTACGTTGATTTGGTGTTTGTGCCGCAAAAAGTATTTTAACCACTTCACTGTCCGCACTTGAAAAATTCACTCTGTTACTACTCATTTATTAGAAAGAAAACTTTAATTGCGTTGAGGTTGCAATATATGGAGTTTCTATATACCAAATAGAGGTTACTACGATCTTTGCAATAAAACTAAACGAAGTATCGTGTAACTTAGTTGGCCTTTTATTTTCGCTTTTCCTGTTAAAGCGATGTAATGGCGTCTATAAAAACTAGAGGTTTATTTTGTTCGGTAAATGAAACTGAGCATTATGCTTATATCGTAGAGTGGGAAGAAATGTGCTTGTGCTAAAAATAGGGGTATTAATTAAGTGTTAGGAAGAGTTGGTGTGTTCATTTATTTTTGACCGCCGTAGACGGCTATAGCCGACAACGGGAAATCGTGCCACGTACGCCGTGTCGGGATATCACGACATTACCACAAGTAATTCTACGAGTTTCAAGCGGTAATAAACTTGTCAGTAACCCATTAATGACCCATTACAGGGTCGGGTCTCCTTTCACTAGAGGGATATAGGCCTTAGTCCATCACGCTGGCTTAACGCGGGTTGGTAGACTAAACTTGTGTAATAAACTTACTTGGATTATTTGATACCAAAAGTGACGTTACTTTACGACGTACGACGTTACGTACGACCTTGATATCTATATTTACGTTGTTATTATTTTAGTTAGCCAGCCAGGGCAGCATTTTTGTGTTCGGATATTTCATAATATAATCAATTGAACATGCTTTTATGACGCCTCGAATAGTTCTCGAAAAATATCTGACAGCTCTCGGGCTAGGACTTGCTTGACATTTGCTTAAAAGCAAAGTGTACAGCACCTACATGAAGACATGAAACATTAACCGACATCAAGTTAATTAAAGCACTCCACTGAGTCATTCTCTTAGGACTAAGCTAGACGCTAAAGTAAACTGAGTACCTGTTATTTAGTTTCATAATAAGCTTCCTAGTAGAGAACACTTTGATATAATGTGCTTTCAAAACTTTAAGTCACAAGCATTTCATGTGACATTTATTTTATACGACGCACATAAAGTATCTATTATTAGAAATTATTGAACTAAATTATTACCACTAAACATCTTTACTAATAAATTTTTCGTCATTCTTTTATTAGTGAATAGTTCATAATTTTGCAGCTTCCGCCACTCGTCAATATGGCGCCACACGATCCTGAATCACGCTATCGAAGTTTTCTACATCGCTGGCATATATACAAAACTCCAAGATGACATTATCAGGGCACAGCCGCTCCTGGGCATAATCACCTTAGCCTGGTGGGAAACATTTTTTAGTAAAATAATCTTTTACAAGTGAGTTTTGTTCATCGATAAATTATTGCGATTTGTGCTAGAGCCATCTTAAGCACACTGCGGTTTCAGCTGATATCGATATCATTATTTTCTCGTTTATGTTTTCATATGTGTTCGTTATATTGCGATACGTATATCTCGTATACGTAGTGTTCCTGTGAGAACGGAAATGAACGCTCGAGGGCTTTGCACAGCACGTTGCGGACGTAATAACACGTCGTTAGAGGACGTCCCTCATTAGAGATTAGTGACACATAAAAGAGCTTGCACATAATACTGGTAGAACAAAGAAAAAGTGCTAGTAACATCTTAGTCATTATGAGTAGCAACGGACCCGTGTGCATCCTCAGATAAGATATTTTCTCTATTTGAGGTTGGGTGCAGACATTCGTGGGCTGTAGGGACCACATAACATCAGGCGGCCTGCAATGGCCTGCATTGCCTTATAATACTCAATTATTAAAAAAATACGAAACATCATCATCTAATTTAGGACAATATAATTTAATTGTGATTTTTTTACTTTCTTGAAGCTTTTATGGAGCTTCACTTCACAAGAGCCATCGTGAAAGCAATGTATTTCCAACAGATTTATATTCATTTATCAATATATCACTATTTTCTTATACTATAAGAAGATAAATTTATACTGACTTACGAGTTACAAAATGCCTTGTAAAACCAATAACTAACCCATATTCCTGGAACTAAATGATTTTGATTTTGAGTTGACGACCTGAGTGGCGTAGTGGTTAAGACACCGGTGCGCTGCGCGGAGGGTCCTGGATTCGATTCCCAGGAGAGCAGAGATTTGAATGATGAATTTGAATTTCTGTTTCTGGTCTGGGTGTGTTGTGTTCTTGTCTTGTGTGTGTCCATGGCACCCACGACAAAGGGATTCCTAATGTAGGGCTATGAGTGTGAAGCGAGTACATAGCAATGCAATACGTATATTTATCTCTTATCCGCGTAGTGTTCCTGTAAGAACGGAAATTAACGCTCGAGGCTTCGTATAGGACGACGTATAGGACGTAACAACACGTCTTTAGAGGACGCTCATTATTTACATGAAACAACTTTCACACTGGTAGGGAAAGGCCACAGGGAATAAAGTAATTTAAAAGCGAATATAGGTCGTTTTGTGATAGTTAGAAATAGAAATATTTATGTGGTATGTGAAAAGATGCTGAAATGTATCGAGAGGAAATTATCGCCTGCGGGCTTCGTACGCCAAAAGCAAATAGAAAAATGAGTAGTAGGCAATTACAAAAATGAAGTTAGCCGTTTCGGGAAGCTCGGTAGTTGGTAGTCGAAATCTGACTATGAATATGACACGTAACGGAATATAACGTAACGTCCGTCCACGTCATGTTTGTCTATGTGTGTACATGTCAAAGTACTCGTCGTTTGCGTGGCGTGTTTTCTGATGAATTTCATGGATTTTCAATGCAGTTTATTAATCAAATATTTGCATTAATCACCACATAAACTTTAATTTTGCCAAATTTCAAATTGCTCCATTCGCGTAGTGAGCTGCAAATTGTACCCAGTATTTTCGCTTCACGTAATAATATAAAAAGATTATTGGATAAAAAAGCACCCACCCAGCTGGTAAAGAATGTCCGCGAATTCAGTGATGTCTATAAAGATATCTAATTCGTTAATACATATTAGAAAAAAGGGTAAATAAGGGATTTGAAATAAGGGGCCAACCCTTTTGGAAACCTACACTGGCTTTATCACCTATTCATCTCTGAAACCGACATTATCAACACACATTGAAGCATTGTTTCCATTGTACCCCGCTAACGAGTGATTGGCCTGAAAACGATATGGAAGCTCGCATGTCTTCTGAATAGAATTTGTAATAGATCATAAACGAACTGTGCTCGCGTCTTCGTTAATGTTCAATTCAATTTGCGATTCATGTTTATTCTGTGAGCTCTTCAACAGTAGATGGCTCGTAGTAAGTTACAGCGGCTTAGAATTCGACCTCGAATCGAGGGGTCCGGGTTCGAATCCCAGTGGCACGCACCAATGACTTTGTAAAAAAGTTATGTGCGATTTATAAAATAAATATCACCTGCTGTTACGGTGAAGGTGAGAGTTCACAAACAAAAATGTTCTCAAAGGCATGTGAAGTCCACCAACCCGCAGTTGGCCAGCGTGGTCAACTAAGGCCTACATCCCTCTCATTGTGAGAGAAACCCGACACTGTAGTGGGTCATTAATGGGTTAAAACAACAACAAAAACAAGTTACGTATGGAGAAATATGGAGAAATCAGTGGAAAATTAATTAATAACAAATTAATAAATTAACGGTGGAACATTAAAGCTTGCAGCTAGAAAGTTTATACACAATAAAGAAAATCCTTACCAAAGTAAAAGAATTTCAAAGAGCGTGTTGTTCACTTGCTAAGTCTCCGTCGATTCAAGTTGCCTTTGAACCGGTTTAAACTAAAAGTTCTCCATTAGTTCACTCAAAGCCTGGCTTTTCTAAGCTATTTAGTGAAAGGAACTGGAGAATTCCTTAACTCCTTGTTGAATGGAAGAATCTGGAGAAATGCTCAGGCCCTTGTGTTATAAGAAGTTATATTAGTTGCAATTAAATAAGGAATTTCAGTATATTTTTCAATGTCTTTTGAAACTGTTTGAAGTAAATCTAGGTTACTTCATGACAGATTAAAAATAATTCTAGCAATCTATAAAATTGTTACTTAAAATTTCTTTCGAGGTATTTTATTGTCATTATATTATATTTTGTAGTGTTACTATTCGAATTTTAATTTGGAACACATGTAAAATGAAAATTATGTGGTTTATTCTGTTTTCTTTAAATTGTGCTTTTAACGTTTGTTTAGTATCTATATTAGGAGTAGGTATAGTAGGTGTAGAAGTATGCAAACGTTCACAGTTATAATACTGTCAATAACCCAATAACCCACTACAGGGTCGGGTCTCCTCTCTCAATGACAGGGATGTAGGCCTTAATCCACCACGCTGGCCTACTGCGGGTTGGTGGACTTCACATGCCTTTGAGAACATTTTTTTTGTGAACTCCCAGGCATGGAGGTTTCCTCACGATGTTTCCTTCACCGTAACAGCAGGTGAATTTTAATTTTATAAAGCGGACATAACTTTTTTACACAGTTATCGTATAATGCTAGTAGGATAGAATATAAGTAGTATTGCGTTAGCCTTACCTTTCTTTCTTCCAGCTTCCAGGAACAAAGTAAAGTTTCTTGGAAATTTCTCTTCACAAGTAGGTACTCGTATATTCTTCAAATAAGGAATGAGGATAGTCATCCTTTGCATCCCCCTTTGTGCTTTTAAAAGCGTTTGAGCAAACGCGAGGCTCGCAAAGCCCTTGTCAATAGCAGATTACCTCTCAAACTCGTGTGTACTTTGAGTCTAACGCATACGAGCTGTGCGCGCGACTCTGCCTATAATTTTGCGAATAACAATATTTAACCACACTAGCTTTAGCTAATAGCGGTGATAGCCCAGTGGCTTAGAATTCGACCTCGAATCGAGGGGTCCGGGTTCGAATCCCAGTGGCACGCACCAATGACTTTGTAAAAAAGTTATGTGCGCTTTATAAAATTAAATATCACCTGCTGTTACGGTGAAGGAAAACATCGTGAGGAAACCTGCATGCCTGAGAGTTCACAAAAAAAATGTTCTCAAAGGTATGTGAAGTCCACCGACCCGCAGTAGGCCAGCGTGGTGGACTAAGGCCTACATCCCTCTCATTACGAGAAGGAGACCCGACCCTGTAGTGGGTCATTAATGGGTTACTGGCAACCACACTAGCTGACCCGGTGGACTTTGCTCTTCTGAATATAGAAGTATCATACTACTGTTAGAGACCAACACTTATTTCAAATAAATTTACTCATACCTAAAAACCGATTTACAAAATGGATATGATCATAAACAGTGGTAGTAGTGTGTCGCCACTATTGGAAAAAGCAATTAACATATTTATGTTTTGTGTTATAATGTTGAATATGTGTTTTTATAAATGTGTGTTTCATTAACGGGGACTTGAAATGATTTTTTACTTTTCTAACCGTTTAATCTTTCCTCGGTCTTACACGAATATTTCGAAACCTATTAGCCAAATCGGTCCAGCTATTCTCGAGTTTTAGTGAGACAAACAAACAGCGATTTATTTTAAGTATAAAGAAAAAACTTCATACTCATAGTCCCACCGTTGAGGCCATGAACACACACACATAGACCAGAAACAGAATCGAACCCAGGTCCCTCTGCACAGCGCACCGGCATTGCTTCTTAGGTCGCATTTACTGTAACACAGTTCTAAATAAATACTCGTAGTACTAACACATGAATTTAATAATTTGGCAAAGGAATATTTCCTGCCAGGCGAGGTGACCGTGTCAGTAAAAAACTTCGATAGCCTGATTCAGGATTCCCGTGGCGCCATCTTTTGTCAAGTAGAGGAAGGCCACAAGAATACCTTCTGGGAATGTATAAATCCGGATTAGAAGAATCCTTCATATTTTTCAATGCTTTAATTTATTACCATACCAAATTTCGAATTTCGTTCAATAGGTTAATTAATATTTAGTATTACTAATATTGAACTTAATACTACTACGAAATAAATCGTTGGATAAGTTCTAAAACCGTATCTATATAAAATTCATGACCGTTACCGTATGTGGGTAATCGATACATATCTCTTCAAACATGCATTAGATTTGAACATTCGATACGTATTGGGGATTATTTTTAATTTTTTAACGTTTTATAAGCAGTAAGTAAAAGTAATTGGAATTCAAGAAGATATCTTTCGTCGTTCTGTTAATCCACCATTAACATTAAAGAAAGAAAAGATTATTATGTAAAATTTTAGGTCATTAAGACTTCTTAAAAAGATAAAGAAAGTATTAGTTAATAATTAGGTATAATTCTTAAAATGTTTACGTTCATTTTTACATTTGATTTTACATTTGATAAAATTAAAATTTTTACGTTCATTTTTACATTTGATAACCAGATTTGCACAAACCCGTAGACTTGAATTTTAAAAACCAGTTGGCAGGCTGTTTGCATAAAACCTTTGTTGCGAACGACAAAAAGTTTTAACGTCCAACAGTTTACGTTGAAAGCGGTAAAAAAAAAAGAAAACATGTAAACTATAACGCAAAAATTTTCACATTTTCAAATAATAAAAGCAGCGATTATAGAAATAACTGGAAATTGTTTTAAGTACAATACTTAAAAATGTTATGTAGATAAATACGTCATTGAACATGGTGGTAATTTAATTATTGTTGCATTAAAAGGATTTAAGTTATAAAGGAATGAAAAATGCGGTTCTTAAAAGTATTTCATATTCATCACATAATATTCCACAAAAAAATTATTCTGTTTTATTTTTGTTTTTTACTAATATCGAGCATTCCTAAAAATTTTCGTAGTCATTTGTGGTATATGTGCATATAAATCCGGTGGAGAACCAACATGCACTTAGCACAATAGTCTACGATCCGATACTGGATATTGGCGGTACTGGATATTCATACGGCCAAGGCGTCATAATTCATTTTAACATATTATTTAGTCCATATATTCTATTAGCTTCAGCTCGTGACTTCTTCCACTTGGACCTAAGAATTTATATTACTTAATAAACAGTGCCCCAGATCATAAAATACCTGAATACCATTCATTAAAAGAAGGAATAAAAAATATCCCTCCATTAATCCGAATAAACTTTCGCATTTATCTTATTTTAAGTTAGTTTTAGTATTTGAGTTTAAATTTTTAAATCTTTTCTTGTAAAAAATTGCATTCCTACCTGAAAAGATTAATATGGATTAATGGAATGCTTTGTAAAACCTCTAACCCATATTTGTCCAAATAAATAATTTTGTCTTTGTCTTTATAATATCAGTAGAAAAGGAAGTAGGATTAATAATAGTACTGCAAATCTGTAAAAGAAACAATAGGCACTTTGCACAATGCTATTCTCGGAGGCATATCCGATCCAATAACGGATATTGGCAGCCGTCGCGCAACGGATATTGATATGGCTAAGGCGTCTTCATAGATGTTTGAACATGTTAGTCATATTTTTATTTAGTACGACGGATAGAGCTTGTGGAGAATAATTCGTAGTGTCGTGGACTTTATAAAACATTTTTTTTTTATATTTTAAATATAGAGTACCTACGAGTCGATGGATAGACCTCTACAGTAAACTGTGCAGATCAATGCAGTAAAAGATGAGATAAAATGATCCTTGATTTTGTCTGTGTCTGTTAGTCTGTGACCCACTACAGTGACGAGTCTTTACTACTATCGTACTTTCACAATGCGAAGGATGTAGCCCTTAGTCCACCACGCTAACAGGGAGACACTTAGACATGCTTTTATTTTTAGGTCGTAGGGGAGGTACCTTACTGCTACATTAAAGAATATGTGGCGGGTTAAGAGGGTGGCGGTAAGCTCCCAGAGCGATCTATTAATGTTCTATCGTCTACATATTTTTCGTGAAAGACTACCCAACATCCAACAATCTCCACAAACTTTCATAATTTTACCCAAGTAGCAGTGGTAAGTCGCAGATCATGTCACTAACAAGCCATTTCATTCCAACGCTACGAACGTTATTCCAGCAAATTATTCCATTATTCCAGGCTGCAGGACTTTCCACATTCAGCTGAATTCAGATTACACGATGTAAATTACTATTTTATGAACCGCCGCGACTTAATGTATGGCGCGGCTTACCGGCGGCCCTTTTGTAAAGCTGAGAAAGAGAGGATTTAATTTAAAAATATAAGGGAATTCATGCATTCTTCTCAAGGCAGGTTTGTCTCTGCGCTGGTTGTCCTGCGAACGATGTGGCCAGCCCATTGCCACTTTAATTTGCCATTCATGCAAACAAATATGCATTGCATGCAAACTTTAATTGTGCCAAACTTCAAGCTGCTCCGTTCGCGTAGTGAGCTGTAAATTTTACCCAAAATATAGGTCATATTTTGGGTAAAAATTACAAGTGGCGCAGTGGTTAAGACGCCGGTGCGCTGCGCGGAGGGTCCTAGGTTCAATTCCCAGCAGAACAGAGATTTGAATGATGAATTTGAATGTCTGTTTCTGGTCTGGGTGTGTTGTATTCTTGTCTTGTGTGTGTCCATGGCGCCCACGACACAGGGGATCCTAGTGTGGGACTATGAGTGTGAAGCGTTATTTACTTATTTAGCGTTATTTATTTTGTATTTGCTTCATGTATTAATATATAAGATAAATAGCCACGCTCTTAAAGAAATGTAGTAGCACTAACTCTTCTTAGCATATTCCTTCACTTTAAAATAGACTGATCTAAATTAGGGTAAGTCTGTTGTCAGCTAGGTCATCGATTTTTGAAAATCGGGTCACAGTTTCCTAGCTATGTAATTTGGTACGGATTCTGTGGGAGTAAGGCAGTTTAGAAGCTTAAAAGTTATATACGTTCCACGTATGCAACAAAATATAGTGTGCGATAATATGCGACTACAGTTAACTTAAGAAAAAAATTTGGAAATCCCTAGCATATAATTATAACACTTTTTGAAAACTCTCAGGCATGCATGTTTCCTCATGTTTTCCGTCACCGTTACAGCAAGTGATATTTGATTTTATAAGCGCACATTACTTCTTTTTTAAAGTTGTTGGTGCATGCCACTGGGATTCGAGCCAGGATAGCTAAAGTAAGATTCCGAAATATTTGCCACTGGACTATCAACTTTTAGGTCTACATTACATGACCGTAAGGCTCAGCAGATGAAAGTTGCCCTAAGTACCGAAGCATTCACACAAAATGAGGTTATTTTTCAGAACTCAAACGACGCAAAAGATACTACGCAAAAAACCTCAAACACGAAAAAACCGTCCAAACTTTTGACATGACCCGTAAAGATAAGATACCCTTTTCGGGGCACGGTTACAGAATTATAATTTTGTTCGGCAAATTATAAAATTCTTTGCTCAAATTGCGAATAACCTTTGATAATTAATTACGTTTCAAATTAAAAAGGGAGTTCAAACAAACTTAAAGAAGTGTTTGAACAATTATTTCAGAACTCCGTGCAAACTGCGAATTTCGTGAAATCAAAGTTTTTTTAATATTCCACAAGATTACATAAAACTCTTTTACATAAACGTTCCTCCTTATGCCGTGAGCACAAACAATACACGTCAAAATTAATAACTTTCTTTTCAGTTAATAATTTCAATTGGAGTTTTAATTTTCATAACGAGAAGACAAAACAAGTTTCTAAACAAACACCAATACATTGGAACGTGATGAAACCCCTGGCATAAAATTATCCGCAATTCAATTGGATCTAAATTGCGGAAAGCCTAGCAATCGTCGGGAATTTTCTACATTCCGATAATGAAAATTACTGTGTGTTATATTCAGGGAATATAATGAAAAGCTTGGGAATATAATAATTGCGTTTATCCCAATTTAAAAAGGGAAGGTCAAATTAATCAAAGATTTTTATTCGTTGCGATGGAGTTTTAATGTAATAAAATGTATAAATACGAGTATGTCCGTTAACAAATGATCCAATGGCGTGTTGGATCATTGATCCGGCGATCAGTATTCAAGCCGCTTATCTCGATTGTGGAAGATTCATTATTTATCGCAACTCAATGGGAATCCATTCCCAGTTTAATTAAAAGGGGAGGAATATCATTTCCAATTTGACTTTGATACCAATGTGGTATTAATATTTTGCTTCAATTCCTCGGAATATGATTGATATGTGATTGGATCTTTGAATTTTGTTACCCTAACCCCATGTTCTAATAGCAAAATCATGTCGCACACAAAAGTTTCGACACGACAATGTCCGTGGCGTACATATATTCGCAAGTCAGTACGTATTCCAATATGGATAGCTCCGTACAGAACCCTGTGTTAAAATTTGGTCATGTTGGTTGGTCATCAAATGTCAGGCTGTCGTTGGTCGACAATGCGTCAGTGGCACTTCTAGTCATGGGCGGCGATGACCACTCACCATCAGTAACTTAACTTACCACCATGGTTATTAAATTAGAATAAAAAGGTAAGATTTAAGAGAAAGAAAAAAGTAAAAAGAATATTGTGTATTTTTCTACATAAACGTTACTAGCACAGCACTAAACAAAATTCTTCATAATTAGACCATCAAATCGTTCTGTGAAAAGAATTTGAGAGACATCCGTAAACTGTTCACCACCAGGATAAAGTACGTTGTCACTGTAACAAATAAATTCATCATTTTTTTTATTATTCATTTCGATGAAACTCTATTCGCATCTACCAGGTGGTACGTTCGCACTAGGTGGTCGAGTGCTATGTGGTAACTGTTCCAGAGGTACCTTACCGCCAGCCTCTGAATCCGTCATAAAGCTAAATGTTTTTCATGTATTGTGTTTCGGCTGCGGAAGTATGATCACATTTTTGTCCTCAAGAGTAGCAAGGCACCCCCACACAACCTCAGATAGTATTTTCCTCTTCCCATACTAATAACGGATGTTAGGTATATGAATACTTTGACGATACTATTCATGTTCGGAGCACTATTCTAAGCCGCTACGAATTCGTAGAGTCGTAGAGTGCCTACGATATACCGTAGCGCGTCTACGATATTATATTTCCGTAGCCCTGCTAGATGAATAAATAAAGCATTTAAATTTTATTAAATTTTAATAGGTGCTTTAGAGTATGCTCGTACCCCTGTTGTGGGAGAGATCCGTGCCCAGCAGTGGGCTATGAGAGTGTTACAGCCAGCCAGCCAGAGCCATATTCCACCAAACAATTTTTCTCCAAAAATCCACATTGGAGCAGCGCAGTGGAGTATGCTGTAGTTGTGGGGAGAGAGAGACCCTTGCCCAGCAGTGGGATCCAAGGATTGCATCCATAGTACTTACACAATAACTCAACCATGACGAACGCACACAGCAGTCCACCAGTGAGGTAGCTCTGAGGTTGCACGAAGAAACAAAAGCAAGCCAGCACCAGAAACAGTAGGCACACCGTCACTGAGTACACCAGCGCTCCCCACTGGTATATCTCGATTAGGATCGGAATGTTCTGGAAGACAAAGTAAAGGATGGGTAGAAAACAAAATGCACCAGGTAGAGCAGGGATACCGTCACTCAGTATACTAATGCTACCGGTATATCTCGTTTAGGATGGAAATATTCTGGAAGAAAGAGTACAAAATGTTTATAGTTCCTTATTGTTCTTCACTTTGGAAAAGTAATTCTAAAGATTCTTATTTGTCAAGATGGGGTGTCAGGATATCAAAAATTGGATACCTAAAATTAGAAGACTACCTCCTTTTAAGGTACATTTTATTTTGGCAAAAACTTAGCTCTTCAATTTTCTTACTATGGTGTCCCTTACACGCTTTTGACTCTAGCTTGATAAGCTGGGCTCATTTATATTCGTATACATAAGTCATACTGTAACGTTGCGCTTGACCGTTACTTAAAAATTAAAGCATTATAATAAGACATGAAGTTTTAATATAATCTACTAATAAAGTGGTATCAGCGCCATCTATCCCTAACCGCTGTTAACATTTGACAGTCATTTCTAATCGACTCAATAGATGTCGCTTCGTAAATACGATACTTGTAGTTTAATAAATATCTCTCTTAAATAAAATCATCATAGGTCCAACTTAGTGGATTAAGGCCTACATCTCTCTCATTGTGAGAGGACACTCACCCCTGCAGTGGGTCACTGATGGACAGACAATACTTACACAGACCGCTCCCACCAGTAGAACGAAGCTCATCATACACAGGGCTACGGAGACGACGCCCAGTGCCACCTGGATCGTGGCCTCTGTCGCGGCGCTGTAGCTGCCCAGTATTGGGCTCACGTCCCACGCGCCCTTGGCGTGAGACACGTTCGGCGCGAAGAAGAGACCTACTAGCTGGAGAGCATGAAGTTTGGTAAATAACGCTTCAGACTCGTTGCCACAATATACAAATCTGTGTTGTGGGTGCCGTACGCACACAAAACTTGAATACACAACCATATCAGAAGCAGAAATTTTAATTATACAGGCTGTTTGGCTTCGAACTAGCGATAAATTTAAGGACATAAAATAGACCAAATTTCATCTACAAAACACCCCCATATATGGGGGTTTTGTATTAAAAAAGTTTGTGGGACCACTAGATAATTTCGATTTCCTGGACCTAAATGTTCAACAGAATACGAAAAAGGTGTTGTTTGATAGAGAATATTACTAACCTCTCCGATAAAGAAGTATAAGTATAAGATAATTTTCCAGTGTAAAATTTCGTATAAAAGGTTTTTTCACTGATTTAACAATCAAAAAGTTGATCATTTTCAAAAATAGTCAAAAAGCTATAAAAACTTAAAAAATACAGTCCACCTTCAATTTTCGATTCAATTAAAAATTGCCCTTAAAACATCGCTAGGTGATCTTCGGACATATTATTGTGCATATTGAATTATTTTATTTAGATTTATTTCAACACAATTTTTGCTTACACGCAATAGGCATGATGACTAATTTTCAAAATCTCTTCTATGATATTCAGAAGTTTCTATTATGTCTAAAATATATCATATTTCAGAAGAAAATTAAGGTTTTTGTGCAATAAAAGTACATTTAAATTTTAAGTTTCAAATTCATTCCAAAACGCTCGCCGGTGTCATGGCGTCTGTCATTGCGTTACGGCTCAGTAAAAAATGCCAGATCGCGTATAATATGCTTACGAAAAAAATGACGTTGACTAAGACGTGACGTAATTTGACGTAATTCGATCTGATGGGTGTTTAAGCTATCATGGCGGATTGTTGTATTTTGTAGATTTATTTTAACAAATAAATTATTAATCTCAACATTAATAAGAGAATAAATACATGTTTCAAAATCTTTGAATCCTATTTCATTAGATCAGATAAATATTTTGGCGATACTTGATTACTGTCATCATGCCTATTGTAAATAAAAATACTTCTATTTCATAAATTCCTCTCAAAGTACTTCCAAGTTCCATCGTAAATAGAACACGTGCCGCCATTCCAGTCGGGCTTAAAATAATTTCCAATAATGGCCAGTCCGGCAGACTTCACCTTTAGAATATTAGATGCCGGAGGTGGAATTTCTATTTTAGAATAATATATTGGTAGAATGATTGCAGCGCATACCAGACAATTTTAGCATTTTTTTGTTTAATCTCTCAGCCAAAACATAAGATATGAGGAACATATTTTGACTGCTTTACGACGGGTTAAGAGGCTGGCGGTAAATTCCCGGACGAGCTACAATGGCTCTAGCGAGCTAAAATCGCCACTGCTTGTGGGCGAGTGCTTATACTCATCGTCATAAAAAAAATTGTCACCACTTATCAAAAGATGGCGCCACGGGTATCCTGAATCACGCTATCGAAGTTTTCTACATCGCTGACATATATACAAAACTCCGAAATGACGTATTTGGAGCCCACCTGCTCCCCAGGCATGATCACCTCGCCAGATGGAATATTTTCTATTGCTAAGCATCTTTTTAAATGAAAATCCTCAACCTCATACATCACACCTAATTTCTGTAAATTTATCTCTAAATAGATTTTTATTTTTCATTTTCTGCACGTAATTTGCTCCCTTTCATTTTATATCCTTTGTATTTTTTTATAATTATTCTTATTGTTGTCTAGTTATGTTGTATGCAGTGGCACCCTAAAGTTATATTAGTTATGGGTACAATTAAAGACCTTTTATTTGTATCTGTATTGTATTTGTGTTACCTGTGTTGGTAGCCCTTAGTAATAAATAAAGAAATACGAGAAAGTCAGTGAAAAGAAAGAGGGACTTACGAAGGAAAATATAGCTATCAAAACAGTGCCCGCGCGAAGAAAACAGCAGAAACAACAACTTATCACCGTCGGCAAATCGTCCATATTCATTACACACCTCATGGTGTATTGTATTAGTTGCTCTTGTTATATTTAACACTTATTTTCCTATGATTTTACACAACCACTTGATAATTTTCACAATTATTTAGTTGATATTTTTAGATTGGAAAACGCTTTGATTGCGCATTATTCTGTCAGATTGAGTGACATTCTGATGTCTTACTATCTTCTTTTTAATTCGAAGGTGTATGTGTTGAATCTTGTTTAATATTAACAAAGAAAGAAGGACAACTTAATATTTTTTTAATCAATAAAAAATCTTGTATTTCAGATCGAATAGTAATAATAATAACGCTTCATACTCATAGCCTAGCACTAGAATTCTCTGTATCGTGGGTGCCATGGACAATTGGACACACCCAAGACAACAACACACCCAGACCAGAAACAGAAATTCAAATTCATCACTCAAATCTCTGCTCTGCTGGGAATGGAACCCAGGACTCTCTGCGCAACATATCTTAACCACTGCGCCACTTATTCGTAGGTCGTCAAACCAGTCTTTTTTACTTGAATTATTTGATCTAATTATATATATATAGGTCCTGATTACCTGTCCAAGTCTTGGTTACTTATCAATGGAAGATCTCCCCCCAGCCACCACCAGGTTTTTATTCTAAGACATTCTTATTATAATGCCAGTGAGTAGAAAACTTCGATAGCGTGATTCAGGGTACCAGTGGCGCCATCTCTTGGCGCGAGGCAAAATTAGGCAGTGAAGAATCGCCATAGTTTATACTAGACTGTGCCCGCGGCTTCGCCCGCGTAGATTTTAGAACTTGGTGCAGAGAAGGGTAGAAAGTATCCTATATGTTAATCCAGGTTATGATCTATCTGTGTACCAAATTTCATCCAAATCTGTTCAGCCGTTTTTTTCAAACATTCGCATTTATAATAGTACATAATAATAGTAGGATTCACCTGTAACTTACCAAAACCGTTATCCGTTACCTTTTATTGTTTTGTGAAATTGCTGTTACAATTTATTCGTCACTAACAATAAAGTAAGTAGAATCTCGTTTTCACAAACTGTAACCTGGGAAAGTTACAAAATTATGCGCGTAAAATATAATTTACAATTCAAAATATATACAGGGACGTAGGTGCGATGAATTGGCTCGATACACACTTGCGATTTTGGTAGCCAATCTACGAGTATTGTAGACTTGTTTACTCTTAGTACTTGTAGATCGTAATTAGGTGTATAATTATTAGGGTTAAACGTCTCTTTTATTCAAGAACATCCATCGTAAATATCATTAATGCGACAGATGTAATTAAATAAATAATGGTCAGCTAATATCTTTGGTTTTTGGAGAATGAAGAGTGGACGAATAAATCACATCACATTTGATTTGATACTCTTATTTATTTGTGAATGACAATGTATCGTATATACGAGTACTACTTATTGCTAGCCAGCACTTTGATAGGACTTATAACGAATGAGGTGAGTGATCAAAGTACAACAAATATAAATATTGCTGTTATCACAAAAGGAGAACTAAATATATCTTAAAGCGTTTGCGACTTAAAAATCGCGCGTTTGACATCGACTGCCTTGGAGCGGCGTTCCTCCAACAATTTGCATTCAAATAGACCGTACCGTAACTATACGGGACGAAAATTATTAATAAATAACCTTCAATAACTGGATTTGCTAGGAAATTATACTTACCACCACTTTATCGCTTCTGTTTATGCATTTTAATTAATGGATTTTTGACATGCAATGTGTATTTTTTCACACTGCAGAAATAGGGAAATGTGCGAACCACACCAAAGTGCTCATTTTAGTGACTTTTAACCCCGCTAAATAATTTTGATTTTGATTAGTACTAGCAACGTATCCACATACATCATCATAGAATTTCTACCCTGTTTGAGGTGGGTGTCTGTCGATCTATATTTCATTTACCATTTTTAGGTATGCAATTAAGAAGATAAAACTAACAAATTAATTTCACAAATAGCTTAATTGTATTCAATTAAATACTTTAGCGGTGATAGCCCAGTGGTTTAGAATTCGACCTCGAATCGAGGGGTCCGGGTTCGAACCCCAGTGGCACGCACCAATGACTTTGTAATAAAAGTTATGTGCGATTTATAAAATTAAATATCACCTGCTATTACGGTGAAGGAAAACATCGTGAGGAAACCTGCATGCCTGAGAGTTCATAAAAAAAATGTTCTCAAAGGCATGTTCGTCCACCAACGGGCAGTAGTGGTGCGTGGTGGACGGCGGCCTACATCCCTCTCATTGTGAGAGGAGACCCGACCCTGTAATGGGTCATTAATGGGTACTGACATGACAAATACTTTAAATACGTTACATACTTTAAATAATTTCTATGAGTGCGCTCACGTGGGGGATTGGAGAGAGATTGGAGAGATTTGAATGGGAGTAATTAACCATCATCATAGGGGATGGAGGGCAAGAGAAGTCACCCTCAGACCACGTGACAGCGACGTGACGCTTCACGTCGCGGTCTGCGGACTGCGTAATGAGAACTGTGTACAGTCAGCAAAACAATGAAGATTGTAATCTCTCCCTTTCTTACAAGTAGTTTTTACAACACAGTGCACAAGGAAAGCGGCAGGTCGGGGAGAGTGGCGACGAGTAGAAAAGCGTGCTACAAACCTTCAACAGACGACCACGACCACACTGTCAAGAGTGTAGCGAATTGGAAGAAGAATTACAAAATGTATTAAATGTATAAGGTATTATATCTCGGTTTGAAAGGGACCACCGATTTGAACACAACTTACTCTTCGAGAAAAATATATAGCTCCTTTGACTTTATATAAAAATGTATAGAAAAATATATAGCTATTTTGACTCATTATTTTTGCTGAAACCTTGTTTTGCTAACGTTACATCTCATTAATGTTCCCGGCTTTGTCTGTAATGAATTTACAGCGAACCGTCCCGTTATATGCCGCCTTACCTTTGCCGCGCTTTTTGTAATACACGGCGGTTTATGCATCCGTGGGCAGATCCTGTGGTCAGAACATTGCTTGATAGCAAAAGAGAACATGTTTGACTAACTTGACATTTAATTAAGAATGTCGTTATTGTACACAAATACATAGATGGAAAATAAAATGTAAAGTCATTCAGATTAAATCAAAAGAAGAAGAGACACACAATTTGTAAAGATTTTTTAACGTAAATTTTTTATCTCTAAGGCCTTTTCACTAGTTGGCATACCGACCGAGAGAATTTAAACACAGGGCTCTGTAGGTATTGAGTTCTAATGGAACATGACACTGACATGCAACAAAATATATGATATTATGCAATAAGCACACGGGGTAACACACTCACACATACAAACATATTAGAAACAGACAGAGAGAAAGAAAAGAGAAATTCTATTTTTTGCAAAAAAATTGAAAACTTTCGCTTACTCACAGTCTATACAACAAGTCATTGAGATGGGCTTTATTAAAATATTTTTTGTACACTTAGTTAAGAGAAGTACTTGAATATTTAATAAGCTCGCTACTAAATTATATGTATTTGTTTTTGTAGATTTCACAAGCAAAATTTAGGTATTTCCTTGGACTACTTTGGCCTTGGTCTGTTTTGTTTCATTTTGTTTCACTTTTGATGTGGTATAGACCGAGAAACGTTTGTGGCGGTAGAAGTATGTTAACGCTAGAGCTACTCGTAGCTAAAAAGTAACGAGTGGCACTCCGGGAGTGCCGGCAGAAGTGAAAATTTGAACGTTAAAAGATATACAAAGGCCACAAGACAGGACAGAATTCTCCTTTTTGTCAGGAACACGAGAATTCAATTGAAATGGGTTAAGCCAGGGATGAAAACGTACTCGTACGAAATAAGGGATGCGCGATGTATGAAATAAGGGATAACATATTAACTTAATAATATAAAATGAGCGTATAGCTGGAGAGGGTCGTCATTTTTCGAGAAGTGTTTTAGGCATCATAAAAGCAAGCAAGCAAGCAACATCCAAACACAAAAAATGCAGACCTGGCTAGCTGGGTAGTGGAATTTACTCAAAATGAATGAAGCGTTTTGAATAAATCCTACCAAAATAACCTGTCTTTTTGAGAAAAGTTATTATTATTTGGGTACAAATCACTTTTTTGAGATTTGAGGGTACAATCATGCTTTTATGATGTCTCAAACATTTCTCCAAAATGTCACCCAGCTCTTGGACTATGAAGCGAGCGAAGCTGCGAGCAGCTACGTACCTTATAAACTAATCACATCAAACAAACCCGACTACATCTGAATCGTCTTTCAGAACTGGCACAAACTTCTGCAATCTTAACTTTGCGAGGAGCGTTTGAAGATAAGTTTAATAAAATCTAAAAGGAAACATTACCTAGTTGTAGGAGTTGGTTTCTTATATAAAGATCTGATAATGAGGCACTTGTGTTTGTTAGTTATGTGTGTGCGTGGATGCGTGTGTGAGTATTGCCGTGCGAAGTTGCGTGCATGTGTGCGTGTATGCTTGCATGTCTGAATTCAATTATCGGCGCGCGCTTGCTTGTGTTTGTGTTTCTTTTGCCTAGACGCGGTCGCCATTCAATGACCGACAACTGATGGGGAAGAAATCCCCATCAGTTACACCGGATTAGACGATGCAGCGGTGATAGCCCAGTGGCTTAGAATTCGACCTCGAATCAAGGGGTTCGAATCCCAGTGGCACGCACCAATGACTTTGTAATAAAAGTTATGTGCGATTTATAAAATTAAATATCACCTGCTGTTACGGTGAAGGAAAACAACGTGAGGAAACCTGCATGCCTGAGAGTTCATAAAAAAATGTTCTCAAAGTCATGTGAAGTCCACCAACCCGCAGTAGGCCAGCGTGGTGGACTAAGGCCTACATCCCTCTCATTGTGAGAGTAGACCCGACCCTGTAGTGGGTCATTAATGGGTACCGACAATACAAACACAAATGTTCTTACCATTTTTTAACGAAACCTAAAAAGTGTCTATCATAACGAAGATAATAAAAGTGCTGTAACGGCGTATTTAAAAGCGGCCTCAGAGATATCAAAATTCTAACATCATTAGGGAAACGCTGACGGAGTTTAATTCAAATTTTATGTAATGTTTATATTGGATTTGATTGAGAAATTTAATCCGGTGATTATGGAGAGATCTAGGAATGTTGCAAGGCGGGCGGGGAGTGGGCGCGGTGTTGAATATAGCGTTTTTTTAATTAATTGTGGAGCAAACGATTGTGGCCGCTTCAAACCGAGATGGCAGCGGCCGGTAGCGACGCGGCGAGCACTGTCAGAATAAATAATTTTAAAATACACCTGCATACTTTAATTATCTGCTGTAATTTCTGCTGAAATTCAGCTTTGAGGTATTTGATCTATTCTAAATTTACAACCTACGCTCGTTAATGTAATAACACAATTTTTAAATGAAAAATTGAAAGGTTGAAATTTCCTCAGTCATCTTAACCCATTCCCTGTCCCATGACTCCATGAGACACATGTGATTCATACCCATTGTTTAACTATTGTGTCTATTTGCTGTTACACTTCTAGGACTACTTTCAGAATTTGAATTTTTGTTAAGGAAAATGTTACTATGGGATAATATTTTAATTGCATAGATACTTATTTTCTGTAAAAATAAAAAATCTAGTCTACCTCTACCTTTTTTGTCTAACTTTTGTGTTAGGTCAGCAACAAAAATATCAGTAAGAAAATAGATACTTAACAGGATTTAACCCTAACATAAGTCATCGTGTAAGCGGTTGAAATCCACCCGGGTCTGAAGGACCTATGCAGTGACATTGGTCGTGTAATACGAATTTATCGCTGACAAGGGTTAAGCACTGCTAAACTTAACTGAGGTAACATTTACATAAATTACGTTAAATTTCTTGAACAAAATGTAAGATAAATTTTTATAATGTGATTTTACATTAGGCAATGCATAGGTTACCTCAATTTTTTTGATAATTTCAAAAGTCTCTCAAAGAAAAGTCATTTTAATATTAATAGAAAAAATATTTAAAAATTATTTATGTAGTTCACATTTTTTTTTGATACTTAAAAAAAATCTCTCAAAGTAAAATCATTTTAATATTAATAGGAAAAATATGAAAATAATATTTATTGCAATAATCATACAAGAATGGCATTTGCAAATTGTGGTTGGGCTACCTTTTAGGTTTATAGGTGGTCTCGGTGTACGGTGTGAAGGAAAGAAAGAAAGTCTTACACAGTTGGCACAAAGATAAGAAAGTTTATTGCACACAAAACACAGGAAGAAATAGTTCACATATACAGTAGAATAGTCCGAAACCATAGAATTAGAATAGAAACGATAAAAGAAGCAAGATACAGATAGCGAAAGAAGTACAAATAACATTAACTATAAGCAAGCGCGTTCGCGAGTATGTAATGCTCAAGCGATAGGCAACACGGGCTTCGCGGCAGAGATCGTACATCGACTGGAGCGGCCGGCCGGCACGCGGGCACGCGGCCTGCGCATGCACACCGTTAGGTGAACAATAGGCAGGTTCGTCGGTCGGCGGCCGGCGCGTTTCCATAGCACGATATTTAATTCCGTTGATGCAAGTGTATGTGGTGTGTAAATTAAATAATAGTTTTTATCTAAATATTTATAATGTAAATGTATATATAAATAATAATATAACAAATAATTATATATTTAATAGATACTGTAAATAATATAATTTGATTTAATTTATACTTATTAATACTTATTATTTTTACTTCTTATTTAATCTATATTTACTTTATAACTTTGTACTTTTATTTGTTTGTTTGTTTTATAAATTAGTAAATAGTACGAAAGGTATATAAGTAGGCTACATCACTCCCCCCCAGAGACCGTCACTACGGGCGATAAAAATCTGGAAATCGAACTCTACGACCTGAACGCGTTCTTCTGACGTCCTCCTGGGCTGGAGTGTGTTGATTAATGGGAACACGAACAGATTTGGGATTGGGATTAGATGGATGAGTAGTGATAGGTATAGGATTGGGGTTTGATGAGTGAGTGGTAATAGAAGTAGGATTGGGCGATGGGTCAATCAGCATATAGGCCGGTTTGAGGCGGTCTATGGATACCGTGACACTTTTCCCTTTGACCTGTATTTTAAAGGTCTTATTACCACGTTCCAAAACTTCGTAAGGCCCAGTGTAGGGTGGCTGTAAAGCGCCACGTACTGAGTCGTCCCTTAAAAAGACATGGGATGACGAAGTAAGGTCTTTATAGACAAAAATTTTGTCTTTATTGTGACGTGCAGCTGGTGTTGGTTGGAGCTTTTCCGCAAATTGGCGCAGGCGAGTGGTGAAATCCGATATGTCGGTGGAGTGAGCGTCTGTTACTTGGAAAAATTCTCCCGGTAAACGTAACGGCTCGCCATACACCAATTCGGCAGAAGACGACTGTAAATCGTCTTTAAAAGCACTCCTTATGCCAAGCAGCACCAAAGGTAATGTGTCCACCCAATTACAGTTAGCGTGGCACATTATGGCTGCCTTTAATTGGCGGTGGAATCGTTCCACTATCCCGTTACTGGCTGGGTGATACGCGGTTGTCCGGCGATGTTTGAATCCAATCATTCTTCCTAAGTATTGGAAGACTGATGATTCGAACTGTCGACCGCGATCAGTGACGACATCTGTTGGACATCCAAACCTGGATATCCACGATATCAAAGCTTTCCCAACCGTTTCGGCAGTTATATCCACCATGGGTGTGACTTCGGGCCAGCGAGTGAAACGATCCACCGCAGTAAGGCAGTAACGGTAGCCTTGCGAAATAGGTAATGGACCGATTATGTCCACGTGTATGAAGTTAAATCGAGCACGAGGAAGATTAAATGTGCCCAAAGGGGATGTCACGTGACGATTAACTTTGGCACGCTGACACGCCAAACATTGACGACACCACTCTCGGCAGTCTCTTCGCACTCCGGGCCAAACAAATCTTTCGGCAACAAGTTTAGCCGTCGTATTGATGCCTGGGTGACTGAGACTGTGGAGACTGTCAAAGAGTTGTCTCCTCAATGGTTTGGTAACAAAGGGTCTGGGGGATGGGGTGCTGACGTCACAATAAAGTTCTGTTGAAGAGTCAGGTATCTTCAACTTGACTAAGCGCAGCGAAGATTCTCCTCCCAGAAGTTGAGCCAACTCTGTGTCCGAAGCTTGAGATGAAGCTAGCACATCTAAATCGACTGGTATCTGCAGCTCATCGACACGTGACAGAGGGTCAGCGACTACGTTGTCCTTGCCTGAAACGTGTCTGATGTCAGATGTAAACTGCGATATGAAGTCGAGATAGCGGAACTGTCGTGGCGAACATGTGGATTTTCTTTCGTTGAAGGCGAAAGTGAGCGGCTTGTGGTCGGTAAATACCACAAAATGCCTTGCCTCAACCATATGACGAAAGTATTTTATAGCTTCATATACGGCTAAGAGTTCGCGGTCATATGGCGAATACTTTCGTTGGGAGGGACTCAACTTCCGCGAGAAGAAAGCTAGGGGCTCCCAAACGCCGTGCTTTCGTTGCTGCAAAACTGCACCCATAGCCTGGTCGGAAGCGTCTGTTACCAGAGCTAGTTCGGCATGGCAATCTGGGTGTGCTAGTAGTGCAGCATTAGCAAGGCTCTTCTTGCATTCGTTGAAAGCAAGCAGAGTATCACCTGAAAGATTTATAGGGTGAGATGCTTTCACGTTGCCAGAAAGTAAGGCGTTTAATGGGGCTTGAATGGACGCGGAGTGGGGTAGAAATCTCCTATAAAAGTTAATCATCCCCAAGAAACGTCTAAGCTGTCTTACGGTTTTGGGTACGGGGAAATCCTGTATAGCTTGGACTTTAGATTCCAAAGGTTTGGTGCCGGATGACGAGATTTGGTATCCTAAAAATTTTACCTCTGATGCGCCAAAAACGCATTTAGAAGTGTTGACCAGAACACCATATTGCTTCATGCGTCTGAAGAGTTGGTTCAGATGATCTTCGTGGTCAGCCTCCGTTTTACTGAAAACTAAAAAATCGTCAAGGAAGCAATAAACGAAGTCAAGTCCTCTCGTCATTTCGTCAACAAACCTTTGAAATGTTTGGCCAGCATTTCTAAGACCAAAAGTCATGAAGGGAAATTCATACAGGCCAAAGGGAGTAGTAATCGCGGTTTTCTGAATATCCTCCTCGAAGACAGGGATCTGATTATATGCCTTAGTCAGGTCTATTGTGCTGAAGACAGTACAACCGGAAATGGCGTGGGCGAAATCGTGAATATGCCTAATGGGATAACGGTCTGGGACAGTCCGTGAATTAAGCAAACGATAATCGCCACAGGGTCGCCAGCCGTTATCTTTTTTAGGCGCTAAGTGCAATGGCGATG
Organism: Erynnis tages; assembly: GCA_905147235.1. Taxonomy (NCBI): domain Eukaryota; kingdom Metazoa; phylum Arthropoda; class Insecta; order Lepidoptera; family Hesperiidae; genus Erynnis; species Erynnis tages. Next base: position 6,258,828 of record LR990095.1, on the reverse strand, counting down.
CCCAGGGACTTTCAGAAGGACGCGCTGTACCGTTTTTGAGCATGAACTCAAATTCGTGTTTCGCGATTTTAAGTTTGTCCGGTGCCAGTCTACGGGGGGTACACGATATAGGGGGGCCGGGGGTGGTCCTGATGTGATGTACCGTACCGTGCTTTGGAAACACCGGCATACCTGAAGGGTGGGTAATTTCCGGGTAATTTAATAAAATTTTATGGAAACGCGTGTCACCTGTGGAAACCTTTATAGAATATACATTAGTATCTGCAATAGAGGCAAAAGAAGTTAAAGTCGTAGTATTATCAATTAAGCGCTGATTGCGGCAATCTACAATAAGGTTGTAAAAGCTTAAAAAATCAACACCTATTATTGGCTTTGTAACATTAGCAACAATGAAGCGCCATGAAAAGTTACGTCTTAAACCTAAATTTAAATTTAGCTCGATAAATCCAAAAGTTTCAATAGTAGACCCGTTAGCTGCACTAAGTTCAAAGTCCGTTTTGACACGACGATCTCGAACAGCAGAACGAGGGTAAACACACAGGTCGCTGCCCGTATCCACCAAGAATTGGATGTTGGTGCTGCGATCTGTCACGAAGAGGCGACTCGCATGAGGTGATGGGCGATCACTTGTCGCCGCTACTGATCGCCCGCGGAGTTTCCCGACTTCCCAAAGTTGCATGGTTTAATGCACCTCTCTGCTCGTGCCCCGAACTTAGCATGGTACCAGCATAGGGGGTACTTTTTATAGCTGGAGCGAGAACGGCTCCTACGTCGCGAAGATGAACGTTGACGATTCGGAGCTCTGGAACGTTCAGCAGAGAAGCAGCCAGCACGCGTATGCTCTTCCAGCTTTAAGGTGAGGTGTTGCACCATCCTCTTCAGCTCTGCGATCTCGTCAGACGGGTGTGTCACATGTGCCTTACTCGTAGAGGCAGCGGCGACATTATACGGCGAAGTCAGCTCCTGTATACGATCTGCCAGGTCCGCCAGCTGCTCCAATGAATGTGAAGGCTGTGATGCTAGAACCGTCTGGATATTGTGGGGAAGGCGATTACTCCATATTGATCGTAAAAAATCGTCAGGCACCGATGGTCCAGCTAGGTCTTGCAAGTGACGTAAGAATTGGGAGGGCTTCCTATCACCAAGTTCTTCGTGAGTTAATAATTGCTTGACCTTTTTTTCATGGGATGCAGAAAGTCGCTTAATCAACTCCATCTTTATTTTCTCATAACGGTTCTTTTCCGGAGGGTTGATAATAATATCCTTTACGGCCTTTGCATATTGGATGTCAAGGTTATTGGTGACATTATTAAATTTAATTGCGTCATCAGTGACGTCATTGTTGTCGAACTGACCTTCCAACAAAGCAAACCAAAGTTCGGGGTCCTCCGGTGAGAAAGGTGGGACTTTAATTTTTAATTTACGGACGTCGTCCTCGCGTTCAGTGGAAACGCGCACTCGACGTGCACGCCGCGTAGTAACATTCCGTTGTGAACCGATAGTGTTTACGGAATCACTGCTGTCGCTCATTATGGTACCTGGATCTTCTTTCTCACGTCGGGTGGTCACCACTTATAGGTGGTCTCGGTGTACGGTGTGAAGGAAAGAAAGAAAGTCTTACACAGTTGGCACAAAGATAAGAAAGTTTATTGCACACAAAACACAGGAAGAAATAGTTCACATATACAGTAGAATAGTCCGAAACCATAGAATTAGAATAGAAACGATAAAAGAAGCAAGATACAGATAGCGAAAGAAGTACAAATAACATTAACTATAAGCAAGCGCGTTCGCGAGTATGTAATGCTCAAGCGATAGGCAACACGGGCTTCGCGGCAGAGATCGTACATCGACTGGAGCGGCCGGCCGGCACGCGGGCACGCGGCCTGCGCATGCACACCGTTAGGTGAACAATAGGCAGGTTCGTCGGTCGGCGGCCGGCGCGTTTCCATAGCACGATATTTAATTCCGTTGATGCAAGTGTATGTGGTGTGTAAATTAAATAATAGTTTTTATCTAAATATTTATAATGTAAATGTATATATAAATAATAATATAACAAATAATTATATATTTAATAGATACTGTAAATAATATAATTTGATTTAATTTATACTTATTAATACTTATTATTTTTACTTCTTATTTAATCTATATTTACTTTATAACTTTGTACTTTTATTTGTTTGTTTGTTTTATAAATTAGTAAATAGTACGAAAGGTATATAAGTAGGCTACAGGTTTTATATAAATGTGTGTGTTTGTATATATGTGAGTGTAAGTAATGTAACCAATTACGATCACAATTACGATTCAAACTGACCAATCGATGCTTTACTTTTCTTCCCCTCCCGCATACCTCAATGCTTTCAATCCATTGTTTCTACGCGGAAGCTATGACATACTGACACTATAAAGTGTCTATTGTATGTCATGTTCAATTAGGATGTCATGTTCAGCTCAATATAGTGCTGTCAAGTGCTGTGTTTGAATTTTGTCGTGTTGATTGTTGGTCGGTTATGTCAGGCAAATAGGATAAGGTTTTATTAGGCTCTTTTGTCGTTGGAGTAAAGGAAAAACAAAGATAAAATAAATTAGTATGGCAACCATTTCTATTTGACTTGCTTAATTTGCACTTCACGGCCCTATTTGTAGAAACCACATAATTATATCAGGAAAAGAAAACTAATTTCACGGTTCCACGGTTTTTATATTGTTAACAAATTAGTTGGATTTAGGTTGTTAACTGAAATTGATAAAATAAGGAACCAGTATGGAACAATGTGGTAAACAAGCTTGGCACTACTTTTTTTGAAAAAAAAAAAAAGTTTAACACAGCTTTAAAAATATAATACAGATAGTATAAAATTGTTTGAGCATAAAATGACAATTTGTTTTTCCATCTTTATAATAATTATAGGTGTCTGCGTTATTTTTAAATCGCAAATTAAAATAAAGAGATTAAAATAAAAATAAAAATACGCCGAGACAGAGTTTGAAATAAGAACTCGTGTGTTCTGCGTTTAAAATTCGTCATGTTTGTTGTTCGGTTGGTTAATTCAGCCAGGGACTTACGGATATTTATCAGGCACCTTGGCAAACATTAATAAGTGTGATGGTATTAAAAATAAGGTTTATTTGATATCTCAAAATCTCAGAATTCGAAAACAATAACGTTTACCGTTCATCCTTAGTCCTCATCGAACTAATTTAGTTTCAAGACAATCCTAACTAAGCAAACACGGCCGTCCAATACAAACTGAAATCCTTGTGATTTCACCTCCGCCGATATTAAATTACACTGCCATGCCATAGGTACATAGTTTTATGTTTAAACGGTCCGTGGTCCAAGTTATAAACTTTTAATAAATTAAAAAATAATTTAAAAAATTAAACCGACCTCAAAAAAGTATGAGATAGCATTTGTTACATACTTCTTTGAGGTCGGTTTAATTTTTAGTTTTAAGTCTATATCACGGAAACTACTATCCGATTTTGATAAAACTTTTACCATTCCCTAAGTTGAACAAAATTGAATTGAAAATTGAAACAAAGTTAAAAAAATGGAACAAAAACAATTGAACAAAAACAAAAAACTAACGAATACGATCCGTCAATTGGTTTCGGAGATATGTGTGGAAAAAAATTTTTACATACATACATAATTATGTACATACATACACCCATGAAAATTGGTATTCTTGTTTGGAAGCCGTAATAGACCAACATTGTAAAAATTGTGCAGTTCCAAGAATATTACATACATACCTACATATTATTACCTATGTACGTGTCGAATTGATGACCTCCTTTTTGAAGTTGGTAAATAAATAATAATAATATAGAGAAAAATCCTATCTGAGTATTTCCTATTCCTATTGAAGTATGACGAAATGAAATGAAATGAAAATCATTTATTTGCACGAATATGGGTTAGTTATTGGTTTTACAGGGCATTTTGATCAATCCATATTCACCTCCTCAGGTATGCAAATTAAGAAGTTATATTACAGTAAATAAAATTTAAAAATAAAATAAAACTTAAGTTAGTAATTATTACAATTGAAAACTTATAACTAATACATAATTTAATTGACAAGTTTGTATAATAATTCATTTGTCAGTTTAGCATACTACATTTATTATTTTTATAATTAGTTGTAATTGTAATTATGTACATGAACTCGCCGTCTATCGATGACTTGCACGGGTTCGAACCAAACACCCTTATAATCGCGTTAGTCGGCCCAGCGGCAAGGGACGGGACGCCAATCCAATCCAAGTGGGCTGGATATAAAACTATTTAATATCACATTATAATATCAGCTCCTAATATCATCGGGACCTTCTTACATTGAGCTGTTGTCAGTAACCCATTAACTACACTACACACAATGAGAGGGATGTAGGCCGCCGTCCTGCGGGTTGGTGGACTTCTCATACCTTTAAGAACATTTTTTGTGAACTCTCAGGCGTGCAGGTTCCCCCACGATGTTTTTCTTTAACGTTACAGCAAGTGATATGTTATTTTATAAAGCACTTAACTTTTAAGAAAGTCAGCTGGTGCATTGGTGTGCCTGCCTGGATTCGAACCCGGACCCCTCGAGTAAGACGCCGAACTCTAAGCCACTGATCACTGCTTGCCAAAATCTAAATCGTATATCTAATGTATAGAAAGGCAAAGCCCACAGCAGACACGGGTCGTAAATCTTTGCGATGCGGCATACATAACGCAACAGATGTCACCCAGGTATATATCATTCATACCACCCTTACAACCAGTACCCTTAGTCTGAGTTTTAGCGATACCGAAAAGAAACGAACACATACACAGCTTACCAGACGAAAATGCACAGTGTAATAACCAACAGAGGTAAAAGATTTTTAGAAGAGTTAAAACATTAATTAAGCATTAGATAAATCATCACAAAAATTGCTTTATTTTTAATTAACACTCTTTCAATGTTTAATAATATTAATGAAACATAATAACCGTAAATTGGCCGTAATGAACTGTAAAATTTCGAACTAATAGTATCCCGTAGGTATTAAATATTTGTTAGTATTATAATGTCTAATGATAAGTATTCATATCTTTCACTCCATACAAAAATTTGATTGTAAATTTTTAACTCGTCTAAAAATCTTTTACCTGCTTATGACCTGTGTATGATTCCGAAACGAAACGCACAAACGTTTCGTTTCGGTATCGTTAAAACTCAGACTAAGGCTACAGTTTGGACGCGATACCGACCTTACAAGTACTATGGGAGCGCTCATACTGCGCGCGACTAAGTGATCGTACGACTCGCGTGCAGTGTGAGCATAGTATTTCTAAGTTCGGGATTGTTCGTGCGTGAACGTACGTATACATACGGGTTAAATTCGTACGAAGTCGCGTGGAAACTGCACGAGGCCTTAAAGCCTTGTTCACATGAGCGCGCAATACCGCGCACAATAATGTCGAGCTTGTCTTGAAAACCTACACCTACGTTTACGAACTTCATTCTTTATTCAAATATTATGTTACCTGCATAATTTTAATATGATTCAATGAAACAAATGGTAGGTAGACCTTAAAGCTATAGTAGCTCGAGGTACCACCGCCAGACTCTTAACTCCGAAGCATAGAAGCGCGCATTTAATTCACCACTAGCGGTCACCCATCCAGGTATTGACCACGCCCGACGTAGCTCAACTTTTTCGATCTAATCAAGCAGCGGGGCTATGCGCGCCTCATTTTTTCATGTGCATTGCTACAGATGATAAATTATGGTCTCCGATGATCTCCCGGGCATTGTTGCTCGAGCACTCGCTTGGAAAGAGTTCGCTGTTATTGCCGCGCGTAGGAATATTAATGTTTCTGTTTACATGACAAATGGAGTGACATGACGTTTTTTTTTGAATTTATTATCATTTTCTCATATTATAAACGGAGTGTGTGTTGAATATCACCAATGATTTGTAAGTTGTGTGCTTTTTACAAAATTAACCCTTTGAATCCCAAAGGCGACAATAGGCGGCAACGGGATATCGTGCAATGTACTTTTGATTATTTTATATCAAAAGTACCGTTACTTTATCTTGGTCTCTATATTTACGGTGTTATTATTAAGTACCTAAGTATAATATTATGTAATTATTTATTTACGTTTTTTTATTGTTTGTGTGACGTGGGTCACTAATGGGGTACAGACTATTATAGTAAAATACTTATTGACTTTTAAATTATTTATTTATATAACCATTCATTTATATTTTATAAAACAAAACAAAAAATAAATGACTTATTGCACATTCTGGTACTAACAATACAATACACAAACATTCCAAAGTATTATATTTACAAATAGAAATACGGTTTAGAAAATCACATTTCATGATTAAGTATAATAACTATATCTCTATTAATATATTATTATAGAATCTTCTATAAACATTCAAACCTACTTCAGAATTTACTTATGTAAATATTGATTTATTACTATACTCGCTTTTATTTTTAAAGCCCGTATTCACAAGCATGATCAAGTAAAAAGTTAAAATTATTTAATATACGAAACCCTAATTAATTTCATCCCTAATTAATAGAAAACATTTTATCTATCGCTTGGTACTTGCTTGTGAATACGAGATGAGCATCGAAATCGAAATACGTATTATGTTCTTATAATATTTCTTATAATAATTTATTAAACATAACTTAATTACAATAATTTTTACAATTTTACCTTATACAGCTAAAGAGATAAGTTTAAAAAACATTCTGAAGATATAAGTATGATTACTTACAATGTGATTCAGGTACTTTAAAATAACATGGAATATTCTATTATTAAACATTAAAACATAAGTAAAACAGTATCACTGTATAATTTTTAATAAACCGTGTCAAGTACGGAAATTATCTATATCATCATCAGTGCCGTGAGCATAAATACTATCGTCAAAGTATTCGTACGGTAAGTCGTTCATTAGCATGTCTTATGTTAACTATACGAATATTTATACGACAATGTTCATGCTCGGGACAGTAAGGTATGTAAGCCGTATTTTCATTAAAATATAATTATTTTGCTAACAAAAAATTCCTATTGAAAAAATAATACCTACATTGAAATAAAGTTTTATCTAGTACCTAGTACATATCTACATTTAAAACTCAGGTCTTTCAAAACTCAAACATGCTCGCATAATAACTTGTACAATCTCGAGTCCCACTCGTTATCTCCTGCATAACTGAATCCAAAACTAAGTCGGAAATGCGAAAATTTTCACACAGCCTTTAAAAACGACATTCCAGCGAATATTCTGAAAAATGGAATCCAATGTGAAAATGGAATCCAATTTGAAAATGGAAATATTCCATATTTCGCGCTCACGGTCCCGGCGGTGTAGTGATGGGCTGATTTAACTTATAAATTCAATTTGGGAGTACTTAAAATTTTAATGTAGCCCGTGAATATTTTATTCCCGAGTCGTATCAAAATGAATTTTTGGGGAATAATTTTGATACGTGGTGGAATTATTGTCACCCAATGAAATCAGGGTTATCACCGCCGCTTTAATAACACGCCGTAAAACAAAATTTCTTGCTATGTTTGTGTAAGTAGTTGTGTTTTTTTCTGTATACGATCTCAGAAATAACGCCGTGTCCCAAACCAACAAAATTTTGTCGTACAACCGACCAACAAACACGACAGAATTTAAACATAACTCTTAGATTGACCCTCTGTCCTAGCTGACAATAGGCACGGACGTGCATCATGTGTTGAAATTTTGTCGCGTTTGTACGTCTGTCAGACGACTGAGTTGTGTAGTTTTTTTTTTTTCATTTTCTGGAGTAGCTACTTAACATCCGGCGATTTTGTTTTACCAGAACATTTCTATTACATGTTCACTATAAAATTTGGCACATAAATAGTATAATTTCTATATTCCTTAGAAAACGTACGAATACGTAGAGTATGTATGTTTAAATGTAATCAATACCTACGTAGTTATAAATCCTAGAAAACAAGTAAATAGATTTCAATTAAATCACATAACGACGCCACTTGCTAATTGGAAAGGAAACTAATAACTCATGATTTAACTCATTTGTGGGCGTAAAAAATGTTGCTTCTCGCTGCGCTGAGCACCAATTAACAAGCTCCATATACAACCGTTATGGACTGTCAGCGGTATTATATGGGTATTATACGGCAGGTTCAATATTTCACTATCATAAATTTATGCATTTTTAACATGTTTTCAATACTGTTGTGGTTATTAGTGGGATAAGGAAAGCTAAGTGTGTTGTCAGCGACATGCGAATATGTAGAGTCTACAAAACTGAGAAGTGGAAAGCTACATGGTCCAATCTCACAAATAATTTTGGGATGTAAACTAATAATACCAAAAAAAATTACACAACTTTGAATGTATAATTTGTAATTTCATGTAAAATGTACCTATGTACATATTTGCATCACAAAAACTCTTAAACTTGCTACCGACAAACTTTTCAAAGGAGTTTAGCTTAAGTTTAGTTAAGATCTAAGTTTAGCTTAGACCGCTTACCGACCTCCGTAACTTTTCATACTTCCTGCACAAAAAAAGATTTTATTTCCCGGTTATTATTTTTATAGCCCCCCCGCTATAAAAGTTATTTACTTAAATTGATCATTTACACTAACTTACTTACTTTATCCTAATTTTGCCTGTTTTTTTTACTAATAAACCATATCAATACATACATCAAAAGGAACTGTGTTCCTACCATATTTTCACAACACTTCTTACCTTTTTTTATTCATTCTACAAGCGCATTTGCTTACTGACATATACATATAATCGATTTGATATAAACTTAAACCTATATATCAACTAGATACTAAAAAGTAAAAATCATTTTGTCTATGTTAAATGCTTTCAATCTATTTAAAACAACTCTTCAATACTAATACTCGTATTTACACACATATTTTAACGTTTATTACTTTATATAAATTTGTCTTTAATTTAAAGTTTTTTAATTTAATACCTGTACAATGTTCACAAAATAGGGTGTATGGCACGAAAATGAGGTATCTACAGTACAACTGGATTAAATGAATCGAACATTTTAGATAGTAGAACCATAGTAACAAAGGTAGTTAAATAAGTAAATAAATAACGTTTCACACTCATAGCCCCACACTAGGATTCCCTGTGTCGTGGGTGCCATGGACACACACACGACAAGAACACGTCCAGACCAGAAACAGAGATTTAAACTCGTCATTTAAATCTCTGAACCGCTGGGAATCGAACCCAGGCTCATCCGCGTAGCGCACCGGAGTCTCTGCACCGGCGCACCACTGCGCCATTCAGGTCGTCGTATTGAGTTGTCACCCATCAACAGATGGCGTCACGGGAAATCCTGAATGACGCTATCGAAGTTTTCTAGGGGCATATATATATTATATACAAAACGCTGATGAGGCGTAAACTGAGCACGGGCGCAGGCGTAATCACCTATCCTGGTGTAATATCTCTCTTTGCTAACTTGATTAAACAGATTTTGCTAGAAAACTTAGAAACTATGGTGTGTGTAGAGCATTTTTTCTGAAAAAATCTTTCTGTTTATATTGTTTTGAAAAAGTTATCCATAAGGCTACCCAGTCAGCTAGTCTGTAGTCATAAAATAATAGATGAAAAAATAGTCTTTTAAATCTTAGGGCGCTACCTTGGGCAATCTACAATGATTCGACAGAATGAAATAATATACTATACTTGGCACAAAATGTACAGTATATTATGTAATGCACAGTATATTATTAAGAGATATGTTGAATAATTCTACTCTATGAGTGATAAGTGATTCACATGTTTAGCTCATAGCTGATATAATTATTTACATTAGATGTTACAAATCATATCAATAACTGAAGTGACACATGCAAAGTTTCTTGTACACTTTGGTGTTATATAGAAACTTTGGTGTTATATTATATGTACATAATACAACAATTATTCACATTAGGTTATAAATAATATTTATCTTTTAAAATATTCATTAAGAGCCGCGTACCCACCTAGCGCACAGGCTCGCGCGGCAGCCTCGGTGTCCAGATCGCGAGCGATGGCTCCCGAGGCAGCCTCAGTAGTTTTGTTCAATTTACACGAGGCCGGGATTTACGGGATAATATTAGTTCGAAATTTTACAGTGTATTACGGCCAATTCACGGTTATTATGTTTCATTAATATTATTAAACATTGAAAGAGTGTTGATTGAAAATAAAGCAATTTTTGTGATGATTTATGTAATGCTGTATTAATTTTTTAACTCTTCTAAAAACCCTTTTCCTCTGTTGGTTATTACACTGTGCATTTTCGTCTGGTAAGCTGTGTGTGTGTGCGTTTCGTTTCGGAACTGCTAAAACTCAGACTCAGGGTACTGATGGCTCGGGGCCGAGCCGCGCTCAGGCGAGCAAACGCGCGCCCGAGGCAGCCCGAGCCACGTCCACACGAACCTGTGCGCTAGGTGGGTACGCAGCTAATGATGTGGCATGGCAACATAATATTTTAGATGGTTAAATTTTTACAATAAATATAATATTTTATTTTATGACATATTTTTATAAAAATACAGGGTTTCTGTTGTAAGGTACTTAATCTAATGATATTTTGATTTGTACGAAGTTTTTAAAGAAATGACTTTTATAATGAGGGAGGTAGGTGGATTTGTATTATTTACAAAAGTTGTTCATACTTCATAAATTTTCTACACAATATAACAGTATTTCCTAATTATTATGATAAGTAATAAGGGGAAAGTAGGACAATATGGTTTCTATCTATTTTACTTACAGTATGTATCCCTTCTTGTAATTAGTCGAAAGATAACAGCGAACAATCGCTCATAAAAATATGATAAGTTGAGAATATAGCTTTATATAACTTCAGTTATTAATATGTTTAATTAGGTTAAATTGAAAGGTAACACTTTGCTTTTACACTAGGCTGTTCGATATCGTGGGTGTTATAGATGCATGTGATCAGAACTCACATACACAAAGAGACCAAAGAAATTATGCGCAGTTCGCAAATAACAATAAGGAAGGCATAGGTGCAATGGTCAGGGTACAAAGGTCATCAGACAGTTAAATAGGTTATTGCAATTGTGTAAGGAGAGAAAAATTGTACACATCGTTGGATTTGTCATTTCTCTGAACTATGGCCCCTTTTGAACCCAAAAGTAATTTATCCCTGATATACATAAGTCAGTGACCACTTAATCTCCAAAACGTATAAGTGTTCGGCACGGTCGTTTCTTACTTTTCTATTATAAAGATTTTTTCAGCTAGCCTTACAAGTTTCATTTTGTTGAGAGATCAAAAGAGGTTCTGTTATAGCCGTATTCTTAGTATGATGGATCATAACTCGAACAATGCGACCATACGTCACTATTGCTGCCAAAAGTGTATCCGCCACCGAGTCGATCTCATTCATCACTCAGCACAGCACAAAAGGGTCGCAGAAATCTATTTGTAGATTGCGGAGGAGAGAAATATTATTTTCCTCTAGGGTCAGCCCGTGACTTTTGACAGCACAAAGATTTTTAATCAAATAACTTTTGTTTCGTTTTTTTCTTTACTAGGTAGATATTTTTTTAATGTAAATATTTAGAGATTTCAGTAGGTACCTTAGGTTATGAGATGTTTTTCCTTTGGCAACAAGAAATCTTATTAGTTTGGGTTAAGTCGTCTTAAACTTCGGTGAAGGTTTTTTGAAATTATTCACACTTTGCCTGTGTACATAGACACAAGAGTTAAACAATGGGTATGTATCACATGTGACTCACGGGACAGCGAAGTGGTTAATGAATAGAAGTTAATTAAAATAGGCTGAAAGCAATCTACGAAGTCTTTTACTTACGATTTATTATGCTTTTAGTTAAATCTGATGCAACAAATTATACAAGCTTATTCTCTGAACAATAAAATGCAGATTCAGATTAAAATTTCGTCAACGACTTTATAACAAAAGGTCAAAAAATATTCTCAATTGTGAAGCGAAAATGGCGGCTTTTAGAGTCAAGGTTAACTGAAATGCCTTCTTAAAATGCATCGCGATAAACGCCAAGAATCTCTCATTACCAGCATCGCTTCGAGATATTTCATTATAGACCGCCCTCCCCTACTCCCGCCCGATCCTCCTTTCAAACCGTCATTACTATTCTGGAATCAATTATTGAAATACCTTAATTCTAAGGATGAAATTCTTTAACAATCAAAATTGGACCGTTTTTTCTAGTGTTAAGGTTGTTTTTTGTGGGTTGCCGGCCTCAAAGGTAAGAAATGTGAGGTAAATTCCCGTTTTACCCAAGCCTCGGGTGTTTTTGTCAGCGATAAGTCTAATAGAAAGTCGATTGATAGAGATATAAAAGGGTCGGCATTAAAATTGTTACCTGGCGCTAGATTGACTATACCTAAGCTAGAAAATGTTAGGACAATGCTTTGTGTTAGTCTTTTACTCAAAAGGTCCGGGTTCGGATCTTAGTGTCAGGCGCCACTGAGTTTTTTATAAGTTTTATACTTGCTATATTGCGAGACTACACTTATAAAATGTTTTCTGCACTTTTAGGGTAAAACATCGGGTGGAGCTGTGTCAGTGCACACGGCGGTTGGTATTAACCCGAAACGTCTATAACGGCGTCGTTTACCGCCGCCCCGCCCGGCCCTGATGTAAACTCGAGGTCTTAGCAGCAAGCTGATTATATACGCTAAATAATGACAATAAATTCATGTTTCTACCACGAATCGTTTTGTAGTTATTAAGGTCAGACGATATAGTCCAAGTCGTTACGGTTCGGTATTCTGACATTGTACCCCGTGTATGGTAACGATTTTAAAGAAGTTTCACGTCAAAACCCATACAAGGAACTCAGGACTGCTCTCAATAAATATCTACAGGTTACTCAATCTACTCCCAAATAATTTTGATCGGAAACCCTTCCGATCTTACGTTTATTTATGATACGATTTATTTTTATTTCGGCGAGCTTTTAAAACATCATTCTGTGTAATCTGATACGATGTCGATATCAGGTTTACGTTTAATTTATTTCCCTTTCGCTTTATGTTTTCTCTCGAAAATGAGATGCTTAAATCGTATCTTTATTATTATTATTGTACAAAGGGTAAGTTTACCTATCGATGTATGGCTATATAGGAGAGGTCTAGCCCACCCATCAATTCGGCTTAGACCAGCATGATGGACTAAGGCCTACAACCCTACATCCTCGTCATTGTGAAAGGAGATCCGACCCTGCATTGGGTCATTAATGGGTTACAGACTGCCCATTCTATCTTTTTTCTCTTTTTATAGCGCGAGCCAGTTTATCGTTCTTCTGTTTGTATCTAGAGGCATGACGCATGAGTATGTTCAGGCTGTTGTCGGTACGGAAAACCGTTAGCTCGTTGCTATAACTCAATATCCTTATCCGACGCGCGTTGATACGTACTGTATAATGAAAGAAATAAGTTATGGTTCCAATGAAAGTCCGGCGAATAGCGCAATTGCTTCGTAATTCAAATAAAAGCCCTGAATGTGTCATTACTGTGATATATTGAAAATCTTATGGTGTTTTTATGGCTTGTCACGCCACAGGAATTGCGTAATTGGATTCAAGTATTGCGAGTGGTATTTTCTGTACGGTCGACAGAAAAAACAATTTATTTATTAGTACCTACGAGTATAATAATTTGAGTACCTGGCATGCGATCGAAAAAGTTCAGCAATGTCGGGCGCAGTCAGTACCTGGATGGGTGACCACTAGTGGGGAATTAAATGCGCGCTTCCGTGCTTCGGAGGGCACGTTAAGCCGTCGGTCCGGGTTGTAATCAATGACCTTGATGGAAGCCCTACGGGCGGTTTGTGAACATCTGATATAGGCTGGCCACAAGCCCGCTTCTCCACCATTCTTCCTCCAAACTTCGTCTTCAAACACTTGAGATAAACTCTCGGGTAAGCAGGTGTTTTCCTTGCAAGCAACTTACATTTTTGTTAAACTGGGATTCGAAGACGTTCTCGAGTAAGATACGGAATTGTTAGCCACTGGGATTTTACCGTTTTATTCACTTTACAACATAATTTAGTGAAAGTCGCAAATGCGAATCTAGATTAAAACGTATACCTAGAATACTTCGGGTATTATTTGACTCTACGCCAAGTTGTGTTGTGATTTACGACCCATAAAATCATTCCTTTTGTCGTAAATAGCTGGAATTACGAGGTTTTAACATTTTTACCACCGGAACTCCTATTTTTTATACATTCACTGCATTTTCATTCAGAGAATTTTGTTTTTCTATGAAGCCAGTTGATTTGATCCAATCAATTGGTAATTAGAGTTAATTCATCCATATTATCAATAGTTATGAAGGGCGGTGATAGGCCAGTGGCTTGGAATTCGACCTCGAATCGAGGGGTGCGGGTTCGAATCTTAGTGGCGCGCACCAATGCCTTTGTAAAAAAAAATTATGTGCGCTTTATAAAAAAATAAATATCACCTGCTGTTACGGTGAAGGAAACCATCGCGAGGAAATCTCCATGCCTGAGTGCAGAAAAAAAAGTTCTCAAAGGCATGTGAAGTCCACCAACCCGCACTAGGCCATGGTGGACTAAGGCCTACATCCTTCTCATTGTGAGAGGAGACCCGACCCTGCAGTGGGTCATTAATGGGTTACTGACATGTATAACAGGGTATGTGTTGTGTAGATACTAATTTTAAGTAGATTACGTAGTAGGAATGTATGAATGTTACTAAAGTAGTGTAGGTGTACCAGATACTTCGTAATTTTTACGCATGTTCTCTATCTAGTATCTACCGTTAAGAAAAAAGTTTAATATTAGACAGCAATTGCCGTTCAAGGTAACACACCCACAATAAAGAATATCCTAGTATGAGAAGTACGTATATGGTGATAATGTTTCATTTCCATCACATCCCCTATACGTACCCTAATGCAAGGCATCGTCTTCATTCACCTTCGATATGTCCACACCAATATCTTGCTTCTATAACGTTGTCAATGTTACCTTATTATTTATTTGCAAGCTCATTTGCGTAAAAGAAATCAGTTCGTAATTTTTCCGTAACATGGCGAAGAAAACAAAAACCCCAACAAAGCTGTAATATATACATTATAATTAAGGTACTCGTGGCTTAAGTAGCCTATTATTGCGTGATATAATTGTCTTACTTCATACACGAGTAGCGTACTTTACCAGGCCTACCCCGGTTCTATCTCCAACAGAGAGATATGAAGGGTTGCAGCCAATTGCTACCTAATTATTTGCAAGCTCATTTGCGTAAAAGAAATCAGTTCGTAATTTTTCCGTAACATGGCGAAGAAAACAAAAACCCCAATAAAGCTGTAATATATACATTATAATTAAGGTACTCGTGGCTTAAGTAGCCTATTATTGCGTGATATAATTGTCTTACTTCATACACGAGTAGCGTACTTTACCAGGCCTACCCCGGTTCTATCTCCAACAGAGAGATATGAAGGGTTGCAGCCAATTGCTACCTAATTATTTGCAAGCTCATTTGCGTAAAAGAAATCAGTTCGTAATTTTTCCGTAACATGGCGAAGAAAACAAAAACCCCAATAAAGCTGTAATATATACATATAATTAAGGTACTCGTGGCTTAAGTAGCCTATTATTGCATGATATAATTGTCTTACTTCATACGCGAGTATCGTACTTTTCCAGGCCTCCTCCGGTTCTGTCTCCAGAGAGATATGAAGGGTTGCAGCCAATTGCTACCTAATTATTTGCAAGCTCATTTGCGTAAAAGAAGTTAGTTCGTAATTTTTCCGTAACATGGCGAAGAAAACAAAAACCCCAATAAAGCTGTAATATATACATATAATTAAGGTACTCGTGGCTTAAGTAGCCTATTATTGCGTGATATAATTGTCTTACTTCATACGCGAGTATCGTACTTTTCCAGGCCTCCTCCGGTTCTATCTCCAACAGAGAGATATGAAGGGTTGCAGCCAATTGCTACCTAATTATTTGCAAGCTCATTTGTCAAGCGAAGAAGTTAGTTCGTAATTTTTCCGTAACATGGCGAAGAAAACAAAAACCCCAATAAAGCTGTAATATATACATATAATTAAGGTACTCGTGGCTTAAGTAGCCTATTATTGCATGATATAATTGTCTTACTTCATACACGAGTATCGTACTTTACCAGGCCTACAACTAATTATAAAAATAATAAATGTAATATGTAATATGCAAAACTGACAAATGAATTATTATACAAACTTGTCAATTAAATTATGTATTAGTTATAAGTTGTTAATTGTAATTAGTACTAACATTAGTTTTTATTTTATTTTTTAAATTATTAAAATGTAATATAACTTCATAATTTGCATACCTGAGAAGGTGAATATGGATTGATCAAAATGCCCTGTAAAACCAATAACTAACCCATATTCGTGCAAATAAATGATTTTCATTTCATTTCATTTCATTTCATTTCATTTCCGGTTCTGTCTCCAACAGAGGGATATGAAGCCAAGTCTTACTTAAGTTTCAATCGCGATGTCTTCAGGCCTCGAGCTGGAGGCCTGGTGTGCTCGCAGCAGGTCGGCTGAGGTGGATTTGACGCAGTTGTTCATGTGGATGTCTGATGACGCGTTGGAGTGGTGGTGTTCTCGTCTCTGGTGAGGACAGTACCGCCGTCCTACACTGCCGCAGAGGTTTCTGTGTAGGGAGCTGTCGACAAAGAAGGAAGGGTTCAGGTTTTTGTTACAAGTGGCGACGGTGACCACTTACCATCAGATGGCCCGTCTGCCTGTTTGCTTGGATCACTTGTTATAAAATATTTCTTTTTTTTTATGTATAAAAAGTGCACTATTTGCAGTGTTAGGTAGCGGCATTCATCTATAATTTTTATAAGTTACAAGAAATTATATCACCTGCCGTAACCACTGAGAAAAACATTGTGAGAACTTGCATCCCCGAGAGTTCTTTATACGGTTTCTAAAGTCATGTGAAGTCCATCAACCAAGTCCAGCAACCGAGCACCCAGGCCACCTGATATCAAGTGGCCAGAGCCGCCCAGGGACACCCATGCCTAACCTCAAATGTTAATAAACCCTATTTGAAGTTTTATGTGCTTAGAAACGTTAGTACTATAACACCTACTAATCAATTTACTGACCAGCTTTATGGTACAAAGTCAATCTAAATATCAAAATATTCCAGTATTAGATATTAAATAAATTACTATCTGTGTTAGTATAAAGCTTTTATACTAACACAGATAGCAACCATCTCGTGAAATAAATCAACAAATAATGCATTAAATTCCATTCAGTATTTTTCTAAGAAGCATTTTCTAGTCGCGCTAAACATAAATTATAGATACCTTATACCCATCGTGGATAGGATAAGAAATATTATCGTTAGTCCCAGATAAAATTCAGTTTAGCTAACGATAAAAATGCTTCAGATAGGAAAGCGAAGAATATAAAATATTCGTCGCTAAAAAAATATCTCTTAATGATGTTACGGAGAAATAAGCCAAGAACTTGGAAATAAGAATATTTGAGGCGAGAACTTGATCTAGTAAAGGTTTATCTACGTTATTTTTTACAATAAAGCAACAAACGAGTCTGCAGGTTACTTGGATGGTTAGTACACCAAGCATCGAAGCATTGTTTAAGGTTGAAAAAAATGCGTCCATAATATGTCCTTAAAATTCCTTAAAATTAAAAAAAAACAGTTAGAGAAATGGACTAGTGGCCAACACGTGTCAAATGTTTTCAAACCGCCCATAGGGCCCCCGACAAGGTTTAACGACTGCAATCGCAACGATAACAACCGGGACCGGCGTACCGTACCCTCCGAAGCACGGAAGCGCGCACTGATTCGCCTCTAGCGGTCACCCATTCAGGTACTGATCGCGCCAGTGTTGATTAACTTTTTCGACCGCTTGCGATCTACTCAACTACGGGGCTATGCGCGCTTCAAGACGATATGAAGATTTTCTCTCTCTCTCCCTTCAGCCGACATTCGTCTACTGCTGGACATAGCCTCTCCCAAGGCGCGCCACCGACCCCTATCTTCGGCTCTCCTCATCCAATTGCTTCCCGCCGCCGAACGCAGACCGTCGCGCCATCGAGCAGGAGGGCGTCCCACACTACGTTTGCCGAGCCTGAAGATTCTGCATTCTTCTAAGTACGTATTCTAGCTACACCCACCTGCTGCAAGTAACCAAGGTTTTCTTGAACGCGGCTCTGAAGTAATTAAGTAACGGCTTAATGTGCCCTCCGAAGCACGGAAGCGCCAATTTGACTCGCCACTAGTGAATCTAGCGGTCACCCATCCGGCACCGATCGCGCCCCACGTTGCTAAATTTTTTCGATCACTTGCGTTCTACTCAAGCAGCGGGGCTTCGCGCTAAAAGATGCTTCGAAATCTCTACAATCTCTGTCTACTCTCTCTCTACAATCTCTAATTTGCGTTCTACTCAAGCAGCGGGGCTTCGCGCTTCAAGATGCTACGAAATCTCTACAATCTCTCTCTACTCTCTCTCTACAATCTATAATTTGCGTTTTACTCAAGCAGCGGGGCTTCGCGCTTCAAGATCCTACGAAATCTCTACAATCTCTCTCTACTCTCTCTCTACAATCTCTAATAATAATTTGCGTTCTACTCAAGCAGCGGGGCTTCACGCTTCAAGATCCTACGAAATCTCTACAATCTCTCTCTACTCTCTCTCTACAATCTCTAATTTGCGTTCTACTCAAGCAGCGGGGCTTCGCGCTTCAAGATGCTACGAAATCTCTACAGTCTCTAATTTGCGTTCTACTCAAGCAGCGGGGCTTCGCGCTTCGAGATGCTACGAAATCTCTACAATCTCTCTCTACTCTCTCTCTACAATCTCTAATTTGCGTTCTACTCAAGCAGCGGGGCTTCGCGCTTCAAGATCCTACGAAATCTCTACCATCTCTCTCTACTCTCTCTCTACAATCTCTAATTTGCGTTCTACTCACGCAGCGGGGCTTCGCGCTTCAAGATGCTACGAAATCTCAACAATCTCTCTCTACTCTCCCTCTACAATCTCTAATTTGCGTTCTACTCAAGCAGCGGGGCTTCGCGCTTCAAGATGCTACGAAATCTCTACACTCTCCCTCTACTCTCTCTCTACAATCTCTAATTTGCGTTCTACTCAAGCAGCGGGGCTTCGCGCTTCAAGATGCTACGAAATCTTTACAATCTCTCTCTACAATCTCTAATTTGCGTTCTACTCAAGCAGCGGGGCTTTGCGCTTCAAGATGCTACGAAATCTTTACAATCTCTCTCTACAATCTCTAATTTGCGTTCTACTCAAGCAGCGGGGCTTTGCGCTTCAAGATGCTACGAAATCTCAACAATCTCTCTCTACTCTCCCTCTACAATCTCTAATTTGCGTTCTACTCAAGCAGCGGGGCTTCGCGCTTCAAGATGCTACGAAATCTTTACAATCTCTCTCTACAATCTCTAATTTGCGTTCTACTCAAGCAGCGGGGCTTTGCGCTTCAAGATGCTACGAAATCTTTACAATCTCTCTCTACAATCTCTAATTTGCGTTCTACTCACGCAGCGGGGCTTCGCGCTTCAAGATGCTACGAAATCTCAACAATCTCTCTCTACTCTCCCTCTACAATCTCTAATTTGCGTTCTACTCAAGCAGCGGGGCTTCGCGCTTCAAGATGCTACGAAATCTTTACAATCTCTCTCTACAATCTCTAATTTGCGTTCTACTCAAGCAGCGGGGCTTTGCGCTTCAAGATGCTACGAAATCTCTACAATCTCTCTCTACTCTCTCTCTACAATCTCTAATTTGCGTTCTACTCAAGCAGCGGGGCTTCGCGCTTCAAGATCCTACGAAATCTCTACACTCTCCCTCTACTCTCTCTCTACAATCTCTAATTTCTACTCCAGTTGCTACACCCACCTGCTGCAAGTGTCCAAGGTTTTCCTGAACGCGGCTCTGAAGTCCCTATTGAAGTACGCGTAGATAAGGGGGTTCAGTGCCGAGTTGAAGTAGCCCACCCAGAAGACGCCGGCCACCACCGCTGGGGGACAGGGGCACGCGTCGCCGCACAGCGCTGTTATGATGTACCTGAGGAGTTGGTCAGGTTGGTCAGTGTATGAATCAAACTCAAACCCAAACTCAAAAGCTTTTATTCGTTACTAGCTGACCCAGCAGGCTTCGTTCTGCCAATGAATTTTTTTTTTTATTTTAACTTAATAGCCTATGTTACTCAGGCTGAATGTAGCTTTCCAATGGTGAAAGAATTTTTGAAATCGGCCCAGTAGTGTTTGAGTTTATTCGTTGCAAACATACAAAAATACAAATGTTTCCTCTTTATAATATTAGTATAGAAGTATAGATTAGGTACAATTTGTGCACACTTAATGAAAGTCATACAGATAAATTATACATTCTACATTCGTCCGCTTTGATCGCCCCTCAGGCGAAGCGTAGACTGGGAGAAAAAAGCGGGCGGAAAAAAACTCCCAGCACTCTTTTAAAAGTAAGTAAAACTTAGTCTATAGTGCAGTATGACTAGGTCCAATAGAGGAACACACGTGGCAGCTATCGTGTGTGTCAATATCGCCCCATTGCCATCCGCTCACAAATAGATATCGTTACATGGTGTATAGAAATAGCCTATAGTGAAGTTATTCAATCCCACGCTTTATCAATAATGATAAAAAACTGCTAATCTAATTGAACGGTTTCGTACGAATTTAACTCGAGTACGTAGGACCAACTCGCGGGAAGTTTGAGCGCTCCCATAGTACCTAATTTTACCTACTTACCTACTAACATCCTGCCCCGCATCACGCAGCTTAGTGCGGGTGTGCGTCCATTTGGACAGAAAACGCATCCACGCGCGTACATGCAGATGTTTTTTGTGTGTTGGACTGTGCTTGTTTTCTATACAGATGGAAATACTTACATACAACGCTAGATCATATTCCCGCGCTACGCTGCGTGATGCGGGGCAGTGTGTTAATCGCCTTAGGGTGGTCTAAAATTATTTATTGCCATTCCTCCTCTAGGAACAGTTAAATGTCAAACATAATACATGGCGGTTCCTGTACTCCTTAGTTTTAATTACTGTTAAATATAGCATACGTAAACACAACAGTTTGGAGTTTATTATTGGTAACACAAAGCCATTAAATAATAATTAGTTTCGCAAACCATTAGCCTGTTAGCGAAACAAAATACGGATTAATTTTATAGAATATAATCGAACAATGCTGTCAGCAAAACGATATAATCGAACAATGCAGATTAAAAGCAAATAATACCCGGAAATACTGTACTCTGTTATTACTTATCGATGTTTTTTGCTCACGTAATAACTTGTGAACAAAGAGAGTTTTGGGAAACTCTCTACGGATACTGCCGGTTTATTCAACTAGATGTTACGAAATACATACTAAGAATATAATTATTAAAAAAAGTTTTATGTTGCTCATTCAAATATAAACTTTAATTACCCGAATATCAATATAACACGACGAAATCCAACAATAACACTGCTACTAACTAATACCCGGAACGCGTTAACTCTGTCATTTGTTCACATAATAACTTGTTAACAAAGAGAGTTCTAAAAAGCTTTCGGAAACACGTACTGACAATAAATTCCATGTCGATGTTGCTCGTTGAAATATAAAACATCTGATATCTACTTTTAATTCCACAAAATTGAACAACACTGCTACCTACTGTCATTTGTTCACACAATAACTTGTGAACAAAGAGTGTTCTGGGAGCGCTCCGTGAACACTGTCCGTGCATTCAACCAGATGCTGGGAAACACGTACGGACAATACATACAATACATGTTGCTCGTTAGTGGGGTGAAAAGTTACGACCACACTGAAATTGTGAAGTGCAGCTAACACCACGGCTTTTATCACTTTCAGAGTATAATTATCTAGGTAGTTTATTTAGTTTAAAAAACGAAACAAATTCGTTTAATCCGTTGGATTTGTCTCCGTTCTTCTCTACGTGACAGAGTCAGAGATCAATGAACCTTGAGAGCTAAGTTTGCAAATTCAAGTGGCAATGAAGAAGACAGCGGGAAACCGGGATTCAGAGGGCCCAGGCCCGGATGGAGGGACGTCGATTAGGGGAGGCCCATGAGGGCTGAAAGGAAGTACTACCATGACGATTTTCGGTACGGTATTTTCGGTACAATCGGTACGAAGCGGCTTCGGCGGCCTTGGGATCCAAATAATCCCAAAAATGTTCGGTGCAGAAGGCAAGGGGAAACCACTGCAACTATATTCCCAAGGAAATCGTCATGGTAGTAGAAAGGAAGTAAGGAAGATATAATAATAAGCGTCTCACCACAAAAAGAACGGCAGCCAGCAAGCGAGAAACGCCGACATGATGATGCCCAGGGTCCTGGCAGCCTTCCTCTCCCTCTTCATCTTGCTGCTGGCCATCGGCTGCATCTGGATGCTGTGGCGCTCCCGCATCACCTCCCCCATGGATATGCCGTTGATCTGCAGGTGCTTGTCCAGGAGGAGAGCTGCTACTTTACTCCTGTGGAAAACGATGAGTTGAGAAGTGACTTTACTCCTGTTGAAGTGAATGAGTTGAGACGTGATACGGAAACAACAATAATAGCCCCACACTAGGATTTCCTGTGTCGTGGGCGCCATGGACACACACAAGACAACAACACACACACCCAGACCAGAAACAGACATTCAAATTCATCATTCAAATCTCTGCTCTGCTGGGAATCGAACCCAGGACCCTCCGCGCAGCGCACCGGTGTCCTAACCACTGCGCCACTTGGGTCGTCTGTATTGAACCTGAAATTGTAGTACTATCACAATTTTAGTGTCTAAGGCCTTCCTAATCCTTATTGTGAGAGCGGTAGTAGCGTAGGGGTTTAAAGCTTTTTATTGCAAACTTTTTTTTGACGGCACTTTTGATCATCAGTCGAAAATTTAAGCGTGATTTATTACTTAATTAAACAGCGTACCTAATTGGTAATTAGATCAATTTCCAATTTTTGAAAACCCTCCATATAAATGCGTGGTGGACGGCGGCCTACATCCTTCCCATTTTAAGAGGAGACCTGACCCTGCAAGGTCACTGATGGGTTACAGACAAAGGTATGTACGCAATAACCTCGTAGCCTAACGCACAGTAATAACCTCTAAAATAAGAAAATCCACATTCTTTAGAAACAAGATATTTCAATTTAAGAATCTGGAAAGTTTGAACATTTCTGTGTTAAACTCGTGGAACCAATAGATGCTTGAGAGCTTGTGGACACTTTTCGAGAAGTGTTTGACTCATCATAAAAGCATATTGAATAAATCATTTGTAATATCCGTACACAAAAATGCAGACCTGGCGGACGGGTAACGCCGGGATTAATAATGGCAGGAAATTAGTCTCAAAAAATGTTTAGGTCTTGGCTAAATTTCACTAGCCGGCACCCAAATCAGAATTGTGTGTTGTAATATAAAACACTTCTCGAAAGATGTCTGGCAGCTCTCGGGCTATTCGAAGGTTCTCGAGTTCTAATACTATGCGATGTTGGAAGCTTAGACGGAATGTTTCAGATTGCAGTACAACTTAGTACTTTGGATACGTTTCTCTTAAAAGCGTTTTTCGGGTATGTTCTTGCCTCGTATGCAAACTTTGTATTTTCTCAGGACTATGATATGGGGTTCTTCAAAAGCGTAAAAAGAGCTCGTTCAAAGCCGGCAACGCACTGGCGACTCCTCTAGTGTTGCTCGTGTCAGTAGGCGACGGTGACCACGTAACATCAAGTGGCTCTTCACCGTCACATTTGCCAGAAGAATCGCCAGTGCGTTTTCAGCTTTAAAGGAAGGCTCCTTTCACACCCTTATTGAATAACCACATGAAAATATAGTAAGTAATACTTACGTTCAAAGTACCATTAATGTAGTTTACCCAGGGTACATTCTACCATTATTGTATCCAACCACTTTGCCTGTCCAATAAATAGACACAATAGTTAAACAATGGGTATGTATCACATGTGACTCACGGGACAGCGAAGTGGTTAAATGTCGGTAAATAACGTTAAATAACTCAATATTACATAAAGTAGAGTTTAACTTTTCATCTGAAATCGTTAGAGAATCGTTAGAGAATTGCAATTTAAAGTAGCATTGCTCCAAGAAGGCTTTAAAGCTCCTTACTGCGAAACAAGCTCGTATCTAACTTCTAAGAATACTGGGATTTTGGTATCTGCTTTCTCCTCCGTATATTAGATCCACTTGAGTTTAAATCGCGATCTTACATAACTATTCATGTCATATAATTTCTGCTTTGTAATTGTACTATAATAAGGGTGTAGTTTATCTATAAACCTAAAAGGTTTAAGCCAGGGGCTTAATGGATACGTCTTTTGTCTTTCGCAATAGTTGTAGTAGGTAATAGACTAATTTTGAACAATTTTAAGCCTTTCCATTGTGAGAGTAGAGTAGGAGTCCCGACGTTGCCGCGCTACACTAATGGGTTACTTTACTCAGAACTATTTTATAAAAGTTCCCATATTCTCCCGTTTCGGTAAACCATATCATCAGAAAAACTTCATGAATGTCGAGTCGATTATCGCTTTTTCGTCGATTCCTTTGTTCCAGCTATCTGAACTTTGATCCAAAATGGCCGTCGTGAAATGGAGCGTTAAAAGGGATCCGATTAGGCCCATTCAGATTCAAATCGGCCTTAAGCGATCGATGTCGTTCGAAATATCAATCAGTGTTCTCGGATCTAGAAGACTGGAGAACTTCTTTTAAGTAACATGGCAAAATCCGAAACTATGAAGAATAGCGACAAGTAGGTCTACTCAAAGTGGATGTTTCAAAAGTCTGTCGTTTATGACAAAAGCCACGCACGATTTTGAAAAAAAACACGCATATTGTACAACATTCGATAGAATCACTAATAAGGAACGAATTCTGAGAATCAATAATATACGGCAATATACCTGTTATTCTGTTAACACCTTAAAATTGTTAAGTGGGTTAGTTACTTATAAATAGAGTATACTCCATACTCTATAATTGACATAAAACAAGTCTTAATCGGCCTTAAGCTTGTAAGTAAAAATTGCGATCAAAGCATATTATGATCAAGTCTGAAAACTGGTTTAATCCGGATTGAAATTCACATGCCCCTTTTGATAAGATCTCGCACCTGCATACAAAATAAGGTAAGGGAATGTCAACATTACGTTGGCAGCTGAATGCGAATGGGCTTATCGAACCCTTTCTTATGTTACTTTGGTGATTTACCTTAATCACTGTCCTTTTGGTCCTTAACTGCTTTTAA
Source organism: Erynnis tages (assembly GCA_905147235.1). Classification (NCBI taxonomy): domain Eukaryota; kingdom Metazoa; phylum Arthropoda; class Insecta; order Lepidoptera; family Hesperiidae; genus Erynnis; species Erynnis tages. The sequence goes on along the minus strand of LR990095.1, from coordinate 6,233,437 downwards.
TGTCATACATTCTCATTTTAATTTAAACTAGAGTTTGCCTCCGAATTCCTGCGTAAACTTCGATATCTATGTAAAATTTCTATTCGGCTTTTCGACTGCTGCGATACGAAAATATTACTGAAGAAATAAAGTGACACCTGAAAGTAAAAGTCGAATCCCGGTGGCACGCACCAATGACTCTGTAATAGTAGATAGGAAGATAGTAGTAGATAGTGAGTGAAAGAGCGGTGATAGCCCACTGGCTTAGAATTCGACCTCGAATCGAGGAGTGCGGGTTCGGATCCCAGTGGCTTTGTAGTCTTTGTACCAATGACTTTGTAAAACAAAAGTTATGTGCGCTTTATAAAATTAAATATCACCTGCTGTTACGGTGAAGGAAAACATCGTGAGGAAACCTGCATGCCTGAGAGTTCACAAAAAATGTTCTCAAAGGCATGTGAAGTCCACCAACCCGCAGTAGGCCAGCGTGGTAGACTAAGGCCTACATCCTTCTCATTGTGAGAGGAGACCCGACCCTGTAGTGGGTCATTAATGGGTACTGACACACACCTATTTCTGTGATAAGCTTGTCCATTTTGATGAAACCGGTCGTGCATACGAAGTGTCCCTGAGTGAATGTCAACACAGAGGGATTTGAATTTGAATGGAGCATAATGAAACCTTTTTGTTTGGCAAAGGGTAAATTTTATGCTAAGATTTAACGTGAATCAGATAAATTCACGAAGATAAGCTTCTAAAGAGGTAGGATAATGTTTTATTTCTTACATTTTGTTTTGCCTGGAAGACATTATCCATATTATATAAGGGAGAGGCTGGGCGGAATCATATTATAGTATGTTTCAAAATTTTCCATCAGAACATCTAAAAATAAAATTCAACAAAATAAGTTCAGATTAATAAAGTTTAGCTTCAATCGAAGAGAGCGGCAATCGAAGAGAGCGGCAAAGGAAGAATTGTCGCAAATAAAACCAACGAATTACAGCTTCTAAAGAATTCAGTGACTGTAGGTCTTAAGACTAATTTCTTAGTTAATAGCAAATCAATAATAAATAATTTATATGAAGGTAAAAAGCTCAAAGAGCATTAAAAGGAATAGTCAAAAGGATACATGTCAAGTCTACCTACGCATGAAACACCCACTAATACCAAAGACAATGTGGGTTGCTTGATAAAGGTGAAATAGAAATTACAGTTATACGATACATGACATACATATATGAATATCGGAAACTTTGATATTAATGCCTATATTTGGTTACTATCATAAATGTGAAAGTGTGTGAAGATGAATAGATAGATGGATGTAAGATGTTTGTTACTCTTACACACTTGAATTACTTACACTAACGGGTATATACGAGTTCATATACGAAGTGTATATATTTGTAAAGAAACACATGGATCAGTTTGAAAAAAGAGAGAATGTTGTAAATTTTTTACTCGATACCCAGGAGACTTGTTTCAGCCACCTTGTAAGTCAGCTATGCGTTCTTCAAATGCATAGCATATCACATGTTTGTGCATTAAAATCTTTAACCATTTTCCAAATGACCCAAAAAAACTTGCCATTGCAGAAACTAAAAAAATAGTTACATTTTTGGCTTCTGGAAAAATGCTTTTATTCTTTGAAAGAATTTATGCAGTAAATGTAATTAGTCTATGAAATTATTTATTATTGTATAAATATTGCGAAGCCAAATTTTGATCTGTAATAAGTTTAATATTAATTTAATCCTACTGTATTTAAGCTCTATTCAGTCTTCATTAATTAATTGGCATGCCACATTGTGGCAAACGTGAGACACCACATTTTGTATTGTACGTCCTATTTGTTAAACAACATTCATTTCATTTCTTTTACACAAAAACGGTTGAACACGCTCAAAGAGACGATAAAGCACTGCAGAGTTAGATGTCCTTCCGTCCACGAGCTTTACAACGATTCAATAAGGCTAAAGTTCCATCAAAATTCTAGGGTGTTACGAGTATAACCTAAAATGGTTGTTATTCTTCAGAAGTAGTAAACATTTCCAAAGTTAAGTTACTCACTTTACAACAATTACAGTTAATGATTCAGGAATATATTCTGAAAACTCATTTTTGAAGTTAAATTGGAAATTTTCATGCTCGTCTTTTACACTTCCTCGCAACTGCAAACTTTTGAAAAGTCGATGCGAAACTGTGCAGCGTTTGAATTAACAAGGTTCAAGAATTGTAAATAAAACTAGCTTCATTAGCTATAATTTATAAGATATAATTAGCTTTATTATTAGTGGTATTTTAGTATTTTAGCTTTAACATTTTTGTTGGCTATACTGTTGTTTATAAAGGATTTCATTTATTTTATACATTTTTAGAAGAGTACGAACCACTAAAATAAGATCTAGCATAGTGTTTATTACATGATCCTTAGGAACTAGTTATCTTTTGGTAGGTTTTGTCTTTGATTTATTTCCATAATGAGGTAGTATGTATGAAAGCAGAAATTAGTGCTTAATCCGAAATAATAATAAACGCATTTAATATTTAATTGTGAAATACTCGTATAATCTTTTTTGGTAACAACGTGAAATATATTTCTAAAATAAGGAACCCCAAAACGCACTAATTATTTTGAGCCATCATGTCTATCTACCATTATTAAGACTAGTGAAAAATTTAATAAGCAATGACCATACCTGTACAACATCCTCTCCTGGCGATCCGCCTCCACATAGATCCGGTAATACATGAACAGCATGATCACCCCCGGGATCCAGAAACTGACACTGCTCGATATCACCGCGTACACTTTGTTCACTGTGAAACTGCACACTTTCGGGTGTCTTTTCCTAAAGTCGAGATGTTCGTTCGTGGTGTACCATCCCATGAAGATGGGAAGGAAGGAAACCAAAGCGGGGCTGCACCAGACAACAGCTAACATGATGCCAAGTTTCCCGTGCGTCATGATTAAAGGATAGTCGAGAGGCTGAACGATCGCGTAGTATCTGTCGACGCTGATGCAGCACAGATGAAGAATCGAAGCCGACGAGAAGTAAACGTCCAAGGAGTTCCAGACATCGCACATGAAGTAGCCGAAGAGCCATTCGCCATTGGTAATCTCCACGCTGAAGTTGAAGCACATAGCCCAGATCGCAACGAGCATGTCTGCCAACGCGAGTGACACAACGAAGTAGTTCGTTATGACTCTCAACTTTCTGTGCCTCATGACGGAGACGATGACCAATAAGTTGCCAAATATCGCCGCGATGATGATGAAGAGCATGACAGCGCACTTGAGTATAACGAGGAACACGATGAAGGGGTCATCCTCGAACTGGTTGGAGTACACCAGGTCGTTCGTCGTCTCGTTGATCTCCAGGCTTCTGTTGACGTACGAGTCCGTGAGATACATCGAAGTGGAGAGATCTCTGAAGTCTAGCGTGAAATTGGAGGGGGAGTCGCTAAGTACGATGTCAACGTGTCCAACTCTCATGTTTCACATGTTGTGTCCTCAGCAACGACTACATAGCCAATTAGACGCCTTGCTAGGCGAATGCTTTCAGACAACACATTACACTTATAAGTCTCATCCACAGGATAAACAGCGTGAAACCTATGCTAGTACCGACCACTTCCTTGACCCGTGTACATCTCGATCGGAACTAACTCGAATGTCAGTAGGAACATCGCTGTTCTCAAATTTGTTTACAGCTCTTACAGTTGTCAGGTCACTAGTTCGAAATGGGATATCGCGGTTTTGAACTGACCAATCACGATGCTTGATTTTTCTTCCCCTCTCTCTCACCTCAATGCTTTGACTGAATTGTTTCTTTGTAGAAACTATGACATGCGGTGTCTATTAGGTTTTATTCGCTTGCCCTAAGTCATGTTTATTTCCTTTGTCAGTGTGAAAGGGCCCGTGATGTGTAAGCCCTCGGTGGACGACTTTCCCATTGTGTCGATGCGCGACTCGTTACCTGTGGAGGGAAAAAGAAAAGTTATTTGAAATGTGATTTCTTTTGTACGTGACTTTCTCAAAGGTTTCTGATAGCTATTATTGTTTTCCGGAACTATTTTCGTTCGTTTTCTTTTGGAAATAATTGGGCGATTGATATTTCAGGCAGACAATACGGACGTATAAATATACCTAAGTGTATGTGTACGTACGTATATTACATTTATGATATTATTTTTATGTTTATTGATAAAACGTGGTCATCATGTATTTCAGTTTTAAGTTCTGCCAGGATGGCTATCCCCACTTTCATAACATACTTTTTTCAGTTTTTGGTGTATTTTTTTCAGTAATGGCACTCGTTAACTACACGAATACTTTTATGATCACCACTGAATCCCATCTGCTTTAAAACTGAATAAAATTTTCCATAAATTATGGAGGTATTTTATGGAAAATTCCGGTTTATTTACGTCACAGATAATCCGTATTCCTGAACAACATAAAGATAAAGCTTAAGGAAGGCTCCAACGGGATATCCAAGGTAGGCTTCGATTAAATTCGATCTGGCCGTTTTAATAAGTATTCTCAATATCCGAGGATAAAAGAATTCCCGTACGAATTCATGTTTGTATTCTGAATAAAGCTAAATGTTTTACACTTTAATCATTGATTTACTACTTCTTTTATCTTTTAACATTCAAAAGTATGAGCTTTTAACACTTAACAATTTATACCACGTTTATTTGAACTGAAGTTTCTTAACCTTAAAGGGTTATTTAATGATTTTATAATTAAAATAAACACCCACACGTCGGAAAAATATGAGAAACCATTAATATTTATTTAGGGTTGTATTTCCGAGAACGTTCCTTATTTTAGGAACTTTCTTTGGGGCATGAATCTTAATTAATTAACGCAGTATTTGATACTGCGTTAGGTGCCTATTTCACAGATCATCTTTGTACATTTTTTTAAATTTTATATAATTTTATATAATATACTATTAATTTTTCACTCACATAGTAGGCATGTGTTATCAACAGCGACTAATAATTCGGCTGACTCGAAAGGTCCAGACTCAAATCTAATTTTTATTAATATTACTTTTTATTTTAAGGTCGGTTTTTGGGCGATACATAACCTCTTCAGTGACACATAACTTCTGCTGAGTAACTTTTTTCAAGTATTAGGGTAAGTTTATTTCTATACTATGTCCCGTTTTGTCAAAAAGGCTAAAAAGTTGAGCGCATTTTCACATTTTCTTGAGTATCTACAGTATCACTTCATTATTGAAGTCTTTGATCTAACATATATTTAAAACGGAATCTTCATGAAAAAGCCCACAAATCTGTTTGTCTGCAAACGCGTAGATCAAATACTGAGAGTGGCTCTCGACTCCCCATTCACCTTTTGCTTCGAGCACTTAACAAAAGGTACTTTGACTACGTTTTACCTATGTGTTTTACCTACAAATTATTTTAAAGCATGCAAATTTACTAAATTTGCATGCCTAAAGTTGTACTTTTTTGCATATTCATTTTGGCGTTGTTATGATGCCCTTTGTGGTATAACATTTTTATACTATACTCGTGTCTAAAGCGAGCCAATCATAATGCGGTACAGTTATAATAATTTAGCTGCCGTTTAACTTCACACTGCACAATAATGGGCTACTTATGCTACACGTATCTTGATGTACTATTAAGAGATGCGTTATTAAACAAATACCTAAATACTAGTCTATGAAGTCTATGAAAACTCAAATTTTTCGTAAAAAAACCTTCAAATCCGTTCCCTTGATACTTTACTAACTTTTCAACTGATTTGCACAATAAAACCAGTAGTAAACAAATAAGGTTTCATTGTCAGCCCACAAATCTGTTTGTCTGCGCGCGTAGAGCAAATACTGTGAGTGGCTCTCGACTCCCCATTCACCTTTTGCCTCGAGTTCTGAACAAAGGGTACTTTTGACCCCGTTTTACGTGTATGCAACACGTCGAAATGTTTTTCAAAATTAATCTAAAAACAATTATTGAATTAACTAATTAATTTTTAACATACTTTAAGGCGTATAAAAACTTAAATCTTTAGAAAATTCATGTTGTTACTTACTCAAAGCTTATTTAGCCAGTTGAGACGTTTTCGGCTCACGAATTTGCATTCAATTTTTGCGTCAAGTGCAAAAAAGTGGTAAAATATAAAGGAACAGGAGGAGCATTAAAAATGTTATCTAAGTTTTATCCCAGTTGATACTCGGATAACACCAATATTCTGATATCTGATTTTCAAGACATACTATGTACATACTAGACTGCAGGGTACCCATACAGGTTTTAAAAGAAAAGTAATAAATAATTAATTTTGCGTATTAAAGCTACAGTTGGCTGACGACGTACGTGAAGGTACTAATCATGAAAGAAACCTACAAATCAGTTTGTCTGTTAGGCGTCGAGAGCAAACGCTGAGAGTGGCTCTCGGCTCTCGACTCCCACGTCTCGGCTCGAGTGTTCCACAAAAGGCTTTGCACTTAGAATACGTTTGACCCGGTTTCGCGTGTGTACGTCAGGTTACTAATTATATTACTGTACTTTATGTCATAGAGGCAAATAGGCAAAAGGAGTACAGGCCACTCCACTCCAATAATTGAATTGAATAAAGAAAGCACTTCATTGTCTTAGATGATGAAATGAATTTGCTGGTTAGAGAAATATTTTTGTCTAGGTATACATTATACTCAGTTGATTTACGCGTAGGTATTATAACGTAAAATTTACAATGAAATGTGCATAACTTTCATTAAGTGTCCACAAATTGTACCTGAGAAGGAATAAAAGCTTCCGACTTTGACTTTTGACTTTGATACAAAAAGGAAGGAGTTGAAACTCAGAATGTCAGACCTCACTTTTTGGCACCTTTGATACCATTGCGAATTTTCAAAATCCAATATTTACACGTTGCCGACTTTATTTCGGGGACAAAATCCTTGACAGACAAGAGTTTGAAGGCAGGTGTTTCGAAACAAATGGAATACGGGATAAGTGCATAATCCGGTACTTTTGGGGCGAAAAATTATTTGAGTACCTGCTTTTTGTATCGGGTATGAAATATTGCTTCTTTATATTTTATAACGGGTGGCAAAGGTTAAAAGAAAATCATGAAAAAGTTTTGATATTATAGCCTTAGAAATTTAGAAGTAACAGTTTCTTACTTTACTTTCAGTTTTTTACTTACTTACTTCCATACAAATAACTGATGTTTATTTAAAAAGAAATTCGACAAATTAAATGTGTAAAATTCGTTAAAATCTTCCCTATTTATATATGTAGCTTATTATTTATGTATGTTTTATGGAGGTGCAATGTTAAATGTGAAAAAACATAAACAAAAATGTTTAAGAATTACACCAATTCAAATCCGAATTTTCTTTATCTATATAATAACATGTATAACGATATATTATATAGAACATTCAGGCATGCAAATTTGACGGAATGAAGATGTGACTATTATAATGAGCCATCATAATATTATTATTGCCATGATTTCACATTCTCGATCAAAATCATCACGTGACCCTAAATGTCCTTTAAGAAATGATAATAACTATAGCGAATGATTTATATAAGATAGATACCAAATTAACATCCCCACAGACAGAAAGTTCATATACGTCGTTTCAAACTTTATTACAGTCATATGAGAATAATTACGCTCTGATTCCCAAATGAAGAGCATAATATGAGCAAAGTTACGTAATCAGGAACGCAATTTCACACGTAAACTTACACTTATTTTGGGGTAGAGATGATGATTGGCCTTGTCCTAATTGGCTGACATAACCGACCGACCAACACCACAAAATTTAAACACAGAGATCTGTATGGAGCTGATATTTGACATACGCACTGACTGACAAAATGTATGTATGTATGATACAAAACGTGTGCAACTACGTTGTCGTACGAGCGACTTTTGCATGCGACATGACAATTGGATATTCAAAAAAAATATATTGATTTTTTTAAATGTATTTTAAAACTTTGTTATTAATAATATTGATATTTAATGAAAAAACTTAAAAAAACAATTTTTTCAATTAATTATAAACAATTAAAAATTGATAAAATTTAAATAAAGATCGCCACACTATAAACGCGCCATGATTGGTCACCATAGTTGTGACGTCATAATGTTATAGCTATTTATTAACAGTACAGCGTTTACGGCTATTACACGTGACTAGACATTAGACATTACATAGTTTGTCATCTTGGGGAACATTTTTCTATCAACTGCAATGAGTGAAAACTAACATTATGACGTCACACGCGCTCGGGAGTTGTCGGCGTGTCTTCGGTACTGGATTCAAAGATTAATTTTTATTTTGAAATAACTTTTGAATTATTGCGAAAAAAAATACCTAGTTTTGTTATAAAACTTATATATGATCTTTTGATTTATCACAAAAAAAATGTGTAATACCCAATTGGACCACGGGGTTACTGAGTTATTTTTAAATGAGTGCGATGAACCGGTATAGCATTTCTTTTTAGCACCGTCATTTTACTGAGTTTTTGCCACTTTTTGCAAAATTTGCCAAATGTTAGTCAATTAAACTGTTTAAATTTTTACATAATACCAAAGATAAGGTGTCAGGTAAAGTTGGTCCTTCGAGACGGATTACGCAGTGATATATCGGAGCAAGGTCGCCCTCACATTAGTGGAAACCCAAGTTGGGTGTTTGTTCCATTTTGAAGTTATTACGTGACATGTATCATGTTATTTGACATTTTACACCTACACATTCACACTTATACACACGCAAACACAAATGAGCTGCAATTTCTCGTATATTACCTAATTGACGTCATTCTAAATCCAATATGGCGGTCGGCCCAATATAGTGGACATGTATTTTTTATGGACTGCCATGATATGGAAATCAGTTTATCTTGGATTATTATGACGGCTGTAGTAACTCCCACTTTCAACAAGAAAATACGAGTAAATCCTGAAAATAAGAGCGCTTTGCTACTCATAAAAAGGACATAAAAATTGATGAATTTACTACCTAAAATTTTATATTCAGTTCAGGTGATATTAGCGTGTTATACAGCCCTGCCAGTCTAAGATCGCATAATTATGTATAGTTACGTATTAATAGTTAGGTTTTGTATGCAGTTAACTGAAGTGAACATCGGTTGGCGAATAGCCAGAGCCCGACGCCTTCGCCTTTGAAGCCAAAGGTCAAACTCAACTTATCAGATTTTGTATAAAGGTATACCTATATGAGAAGTTGTATGATAGCTTTCTATGACATTTTGTTCCATAATTAAGAATAATTCTTCTTATTCATTATTTTAGGTGATAGAGCCAGAATAGCTTGTCTGAGGAGATACTTAGCTACCACGGCATTACCACCACCTTGCTTGTTAAGATATCTTATGCTAAACAAAAACAATAAATTAAAATAACAGAGTAGATACTCTATAATAACAGAGAAATTTACTCTAAATTGCTTTGTTATATTATAGCTTGTACCTACTGTTAAGGAATTAATTAATGAAATTACACACTATATTTAGATGAAAGGAATCATCTATATTTTGTGTCAGGCGTGATCTATACCACGTCTTTTGACTTCGAGGCACCAATTTAGACAGATGCTTTGGTTGTAAAAGCTTAGGGTGCCCATGAGAGATTTAACTCTTAGACATTCCTGACACATAAGACACACAACAAGATCGCCAAGATCAAGAATTTAATTGAGATTAAAAATTATAAAGATTTGTAAAATCAATTCAATTATCCTATTAACCTTAATCGAATTGAAGCGATTATACGTCTATTTAACATTGGATGCAACCCTTTTATGGCACACTGTTGCGAACGGGTCTCCTCACAACAACGTCTTAAAAACATAATCCACTAGGCTGCTCCAATACGGATTGGTGGAGAAACGGGTTAGTGGACAAACCGCATCGTATGTTTTCAAATGGGACTTGGGCCTTCGTCAAAGTTTAACGACTGGTAAGTTATTGATAACAACGGATCAACGTGCCCTATAAAGCACGAAAGCGAGTATTTAATTGGCCCTTAACGATCACCCATCCAGGTACTGACTTCTCCCAACTTTGCTTAGCTTTTTGATTGCTTGCGGTCTACTCAAGCAGCGGGCGATGCGCGCTTCACATGTGCTTAACATTAATGTGTATCTACGAAATGTCCCAAATTATTTATCCGTCAATGTCCGGGCCCTACACAAGAACAACACCTGAATCCTATCTAAGTAATTACTTAGCGAACTTAACTCCAGAGGCCGATAGTTTAAGTTGCTCCAAATTGTTTGACTTCGGATATTCGCCACTCCAAATAACTCAAGTTTTCGGAGAATTTATATTACGATTACCATAATTGTGTTAGAACTTTCGTTATAATTGAACAACTTTCATTATTCTTTATTACATTATTTATTGAATTACTGGTTTGTGTTTTAGGGCATTAAGTTCGATTATAGCTTTATTAAATTAAATATCACCTGCTGTTACTGTGAAGGAAAATATCTGTGAGGAAACCTGAATGCTTGAGAGTTCACAAAAAAAATGTTCTCAAAGGCATGTGAAGTCCACCAGTGGCTGAGTAGGTTTTGCTACTCATGGGACTCTCCGGGCAAGCCACTATAGACTCTATACATCGCTATAGGCAAGGCTCTATACACTCTACAGCCTTAAAAGGGTTGCAGCCATATTATATATGAATAAACCATATTTAATGAGAACGTAGGACATGTGACTATCCGTCAACCTATATACATATCTTAACGGAAACTCAAAGCGACCGTCAGTTTAAACTCTCGTAAATGTTGGACAAACTTCGTCCATGCCGCTCCCTCCATGGCTAGATTGAAATATAATGTTGGTTATTATTTACGTGTCCGTTCGGCGGTTAACGGATAAATATAATTTACCAGGCCGTGTTAAGGGACCGTGTACCGTTAATTTGTAAAGAGCACATAACTTTTAAAATATAAAGTCATTGGTTCCATTGGGATTTAAAATCGGGCAATTAAGAGGTCGAATGCTGAGCCACTGAGCTATCACCTGAAAAATGCCAGAAACCTTTTCACTCATTTATTCGCAAGCCAACGAATTATAAATGAGCGTCGGTGAAAATAATTCAGATATCAGGCCATTGGAGAAAACCCAATATGATTCGGGAAAGTTTATCGCGAAAGAAACGAAGTTTCTAATATTTTATCGGCTTAGAACAGAGGTGCTCAAACTTGGATACGTGGGGTATGTTAAGCTTGAGTTTCGCCAAATTATTTTAGGGCGTACGCCGCATTTCTAACTGGTAAAAGATAATCTTTAAAATATACTGATCCGGAAGATCTGACTGGGAGTTTTTTTCCGCCCGCTTTTTTCTCCCAGTCTACGTTTTGCCTGAGGGGCGTTCAAAGCGGATGAATGTAGAATGTATAATTTATAAGTATGACGTTCATTAAGTGTGCACAAATTACCTGATAATGAATAAAAGCTTTTGACTTTGATCGCTTCTTTTTTAATAAACATCTTACTCTCTTTCTTTTAAATCACCCCGTGTCCGAATTGCCATGTCGCATGCAAATGTTTCTCGTACGATAACGTCATTTTGTTGCATGTCAGTGTAATGTTCAAAGAGGTCAGCTCAATACAGAGCCCTGTGTTAAAATTTTGACGTGTTGGTTAGTTGGTCAGTTACGACAGTCAATTAGTACAAGTTTAAAGATAGACAAATACGAAATTGTTCTAAAATCAAACGCATTTGCAAAAAAAAGACAGGTTTGAGTAATTTTACTCATATCTGTTTCAAAGATCGTTTCATCTTGCTCTATATCGATTAAAATAAAAGGGTTTTTAAAAGACGTACACATGTAATTATCTTGAAAATGTTGAAGCTAGAAGTTTGGGAAACCCTAACTTTCCGGATTGGTGTTATAATTCACTCTGTGGAGCTCCATGAAAATGTGTTTTCGTGCTTATAAATGCGAATGTATTTTCAAAGTTATTTGATTTATTAAATAGTACTTTCGTTTTGTACTATTATTTTATTCGATGGAAATGAAAGCAACAGAAAGTAAACAAAAAGAACAAAAAAGAAACTTAAATAAATCTTAACTATTAAAAATATCTATTTACAGAATACAATACGATACAAATACAAAACTCATATTTTGTACTTAGTTTGTTATTTAGGCTATCTCAAAGTTATTTTAAAAGATAGGTATTTTTAAGGCATGGCTCAACTTTACGTGTATTTACGGGGTGGCCCGAATGGTTTCCAACATATCCGAGGCCCTTTATCATAATAAATAAACGACTGCTGTCCTTCCTTCCTTTCAGCCCTTGGCAGTCCACTGCTGGACATGGGCCTCCCCTAATCGACGCCACTTCACCCGCTCCTGGGCGCTCTGAGTCCAACGGTTTCCCGCTGTCTTCTTCAGGTCATCAGTCCACCTGGTAGGAGGGCGGCCTGTGCTTCTTTTGTATAAACGTGGTCGCCATTCGAGGACCTTTTTCCCCCATCGTTTGTCAGTCCTGCGAACGATGTGGCCAGCCCATTGGCACTTTAATTTGCAAACTTTGAGAGCTATATCGGTCACCTTCGATCTTATACGGATTTCGTTGCTAGGACTGCTATGCGTATTTCAAATTAAGTTAACTGTAAAATATTTGCAATTACAAACTGTGGTTGTTATGAAACGGCTTTAAAATTGGGTCACAGTGCTTGGTTTTAATGGATGAAATCACGAGTTTTTAGCTCTGTAATATTATTTATAAAATAATTGTGGTGATAACCTGGCTGAAGCTGAAGTGCGCATAGCCCCGCTGCTTGAGTAGATCGCAAGCGATCGTAAAAGTTAAGCAACGTCGGGCGCGGTCAGTACCTGGATCTGGATGGGTGACCGCTAGTGGGGAATTAAATGCGCGCTTCCGTGCTTCGGAGGGCACGTTAAGTCGTCGGTCCCGGTTGTTATCGATAAGACAGCAGACGTTAAAAATATCCGTTGACCACTACCACAGTTTGGTCACTAGATAGTCTAGAACGAGACCTAAGACGTTAAACGTATTTTTGTGTTTGTAAAGTTAAAAATTACATGAATGAACTTAAATCTGAGTTTGATTCCACAAAAAATCTAATACCATAGCCAGATACCTTAGGAGACAAAACTCATACATTGTTTACCTCGTTTTATTTTTAGTATATTTCTCTGAAGGCATACTCTGGCCTAAATATGTTATGCTCGACTGCCAATACTAATAGGAACTGACGTCTAACACTCTGAAGGTGTTACGATAGTCTCGGGGGGTTCGGATAGCGTCAACTATTCAGGGCTGACCTACTCCGCTACTTCGTCCTCGAGATTTATTTCTTATGTCCCTAGAGCCCAGGAATGATGTAAGGCGATTTTGGCGATTTTTGACACCATTTTGAATTTTCCGTTACAAAATAGGGAAGGTTTTTATAGTAGCCTATGCACACCCACATCCAATTACAAATAAAGAAGAAATACTACCTGAGGTTAAATGCGGGTGCTTTGCTCATGACGACTAAGATGTTCGCCTCAAATAAAGTATCTCCGGCAACCATAGGTATGGGGAGGTCCCCAGCCGAAACACAAGACACGAAGAACATGCTTCTTTACGACGGGTTACGAGGCTGGCGGTAAGGTACATACCTCCCCGGGCGAGCTACTGGCTCTACACCTAAAAAAAAAGCTATTGATATCGGCCCAATTTCAAAGTCAAATTTTCATCAGATCTCCACGTTGTGAGGTTCTAAAAAGCTATTCGCTGTTCAAACATTCACAAAACTATTACAAAAAAAAAATATGGAAGTTCAATATTTTTGAACAAAAGCAACCTTTGTCCGTGTTCTTAAAAATCGTTCTGTCGCGAAGAGGAATGGAAAAAATAGCTCCTTTTACCAAAACGACAAAAACATTTTATAAAACCTCAACAATGAAGCACATACAACGTAGCGCAATGAAGTTCAATTCATTGCTAGACCAATAAACATTCAAATCACGTAACATGTTTATTACAGGCCGTCGTACTTATAAAAGGAATAATTCATTCCAAGAACGCTATACGAAGCCTCTTATAAACCAACTGCCAAGTTTATGAGGCCTCTTATTAGGACCACTAAGAACTTTGCCTGCAAATATTATTTATGACAGACATTGCTCTACACGAAGCAGCTAACGATTCTGCAAAAAAACTGACAGTATTATAGCCGTTATTGAACTACAAAGTATTACTAAGACGTGGATGTAAGACAGGCATGAATGTAGGAGCGGTAAAAAGTGGAAAGATATAAGAAAGGATAGCAAGAAAGTAAACGAGGGAGATGAGAACAATTTGACGATTATCGAATGTGACGTAATACCCGGTCCTGGGCGCTTTGAATTTGACCGTTTCCCGCTGTCTTCTTCAGGTCATCAGGTCACCTGGTCGGAGGGCGGACTGCCATTTTGCCAAGAGTCCAAGATGCGGTTGAGGACCTTTCTTCGCCACCGATTGTCGGTCCTTCGAACGATTTGGCCAGCCCATTACCTCTTCAGTTTGGTGGCTTTGAAAGCTACGTCTATTACTCCGGTTCGTCCATGGATTTCATCGTATCCTACGGATAACAGAAGTATAATGATATAAAGAATTCCCTATTCCTTTTAATATGAAGAATGCTCTTTGATAAAAGTTAATGATTTGTAGTTAAATTTCGATCACTAAGAGATCATAAATTGCCAATATGTCATCGTTCATCCTTTTCTCTCTGCGTATCAGACAAGGCGGTAAGAAGGCTGATAAATTGCCGCCATTTTGAGATAAGAAACCGGAAATTAATGCAAATGGCCGCCACGAAAATATTACTCGATACAATTTCGATTCGTTTGGTTATTTATGCTTTCCTTCTCGCCTACAAAATGTGTGTAATTACTGTGCTGTCAAAATACCAATAGAAAACTATAACGTTTGAATTAAATTTGTGTTGTCAGACTCTATATTAATTTAAGTTGTAATCTCTACTATCAGAGCGAATGCCATTGGATCTATGAAGCGGTGACAGCCCAGTGGCGAAGAATCCGACCTAAAGTGGTAATAGCCATTGTGTTATATTACTTAATATAGTAGGAAAAGTATTTGCGAGACTTGTTGTTTTTAAATTATGTTTTTGATGGGATCTTTTATTTATTTTATTTATTAACTTCATATTTCTGTACACAACACACAAATTAATTAAAAATACATACAAGGGACATTGGTACACAGGTTCTGCTTATTTCATCTTTAAAAGAATAAACGTTTAAAATCCATCAATACACACAAATGTGCCTTTAATCCCGAGCCTATCTGAACTAATACGGTACAATCGGGGCTTTCCACTTCAGTAATTCCTCTATCTCAGTATCAGTCTCAACACGACTATGTTCTGTTAATGGAAAAAAACTTAGAAGGTATTTAAGGTATTTAACTAATTAATAAAAACCGTAGAAGGTATTTAAGGAGAAATCAATTTCTAATAAACTAAAGTTCCTGAGCATTAAGTAGGTAAAATGAATAGTGTTATTTTGCGATAAAATTCTGGCTTCATACCAATTAACAGACTTCAATTATTGCTTTATACGATAATCATTTAAGGTTTATACAAAAAAAAGTTGTGTTAGATACACAATTTATATAATTTGGTCTTGAATTGCAGAATACTATCAAAATGTAAAAGAATTATTGAAAAACAACATTTCATACCACCGGAGATACTTTATTCGAGGCAAGTACTCGTATCTTAGTCCTCATGAGTAGCATTAATTTTGTGTATGCATTTGCATGTATCTACGTATAAACGTATATTTAATTTTAGGGGTCAAAGCGCCAGTTTGTTTACTCACATGTGGTTGAATTTTGAATTTTATTTTTTCTTTATGTTTATAAACAGCTTTAAAAAGAAATGTAGTAACGCGCGCGAAAATAAATAAATTAATAAATTAAAACTGTGTCGAGAGTTTTTTCCTCCGGCTTTTTCTCTCTTTATCCAGAAATGGGTGGCACATTGCATAGCCGATGAGTTCGATTAGGAAAAATATTAAAATAAATAAATAATTGGACTGCTAAACGATCACAACTTATTTTAACATAATTATAACATAAAATTACGTTTTAGTTATGTTAAACATAATTATTGTATGCCCGCATAGGGTAGACTGTTCTAAACTTATTATATTTTTTGTAACATCTTTCTCATGTAACAGTCAACAATAAACGCATTCTTTTCTTTTCTTTTCTGTAACGTCCAAAATTGAAGCGCCAAGATTCCCGGTATAGATAACAATATATATACTCGTAGTAAGGATATCCGAGCCTCGCTTCACAGTTCAGTTAACTAGAAACCCACACTGAATGTCACACCGCCCTGTCAGCTTATATTGGTAACATAACCCAGAAACTATACGTTTTGTCAAACTCAATATATTATCATGGATATGTAAGCTTTGTTGGTTACATACGTGTATAAGACACAATAGGTACATGACATGAGTTTCAGTTTTGACACAAATTTATTATTTCTGAATTATATATCTAAGAATTTGACCCATAAATAGTATCAAAAGTCAAAAAGTCAAAAGTTTAAAACTTTTGCATTAATATAATAGTAGTAGTATGTAAATGCGATTTGTGGTGATTAAGGCCTAGTCCTAATTGGGTGACAAAACCGACCGACCAATCAACACGACAAAATTTAAACATGGTTTTTCTATAATACGAGTATGTGTGCGTTGCTCGAATGATCACTGTATTATATAGTATAATGCTTTACTTACGCACCCTTTTCATTTTGTTGACTGGTACCGTACATGAAAATTTTCATATTTGCTTCAAAGATGCAAAGTTCAGCATCAGGGTTGATTAAAATAATAAAAAGCCGCGGTAGGTCGGGCATTAACGCGTTAGCGATGGCACAATTCATAAGAGTAAGCGTTTGGATTATAAAACTCCTGTAGGTATTTGGGATATGGTAACGTAACATAACATTTTTACAAGATAGCGATACACCTGTAATATATGACGCATATCACATAATATATTCTATTATTTTCTTTATTCGCTGCTTGCGTCGTCATGCGTGGTCAGCATTTGATGTGAGGCGCGCGCTCATATTACTGCATGTATAGTTCCGCTACCAACAAAAAAAGATTAGAAAAACTGAAATTATTGATAGATTAGAAAAATTAAAATTGTATTTTAACTGATATCGCTGTCGCTTGCAACATAGGCGGCTATAATCCATCAGTAATGCGACGGCATGTTTATCGCCGGCTCGTAACCTGTGGCTTTAAGTTTTCATCTGTTATAATATTACACCCTCTTTACATTCTCCGGACAAAAGTTACAGCCGTTCGATTTTATAAAACGTCTCTTACTAAAATGATCGTATTTTAAAGGATGACTACATGTTTACGGATTTAGATGAAATTTTACACACAGATAGTTCACCTGGATTAACATATTATTTTTTATGTCAAACATCTATTGGCGTGCTTTGGTAATAAAATCGACTTTATATAATATGTCGTGAAGAGAAAAGGTGTGACGTTCCGGCTTTTAAGCCCTTAATTTCCCTTATGCACGGCTCTCGGGCTTGTGTGAAGTTGTGTGTGAGCGTTTCTACGAGTACATTTCATTGTTTCGTAATTTATAAAACAAATTATATATGTATTTTTATACATATATTTACTTAAATCAT
Organism: Erynnis tages; assembly: GCA_905147235.1. NCBI lineage: Eukaryota > Metazoa > Arthropoda > Insecta > Lepidoptera > Hesperiidae > Erynnis > Erynnis tages. The sequence continues at coordinate 6,215,718 of LR990095.1, read as the reverse complement.
ATATTTACTTAAATCTCCCTTTTTACCCCCGGCTAAAAAGAGGGGTGTTGTAAGTTTCGCGCGTCTGTCTGTCGATTTTTGTGTCTCGTGTACAGCCAGAATGGCTGGACCGATTTTGATGCAGTTAATTTGGTTGAAAGCTCGCTTTCCAGAATGGTTCTGAGCGTGACGGCTAACTTATTTAATGGGAAACTAATTTGAAACTTACTGGACGAAGTCGCGGGCAGACCTACTACAATATAGAATAGAACAGAGTTCGAAACGCCCTAACTATTGTTCTAACAAAACTAACCTACATAACTTCAGTCAGAATTGTTAGAACCAACTGCCGTAAAAGTCATATGTTTAGTTAGAAATTGAAATGGTTACGGCAAAATTGAATTTCATAGAGCTCGGTGTGAACGGATATTCGGAAATAAACTTCCAACTAACGACCTGGTTCGTCCAGTAAATCTATTTTATCAAGGAAATAGCAATATTAGATACTTACTGGATTATCGAAAGTAGTTTATCATGTCAGTAACCAACAATGATTTTATGACATGATTTTATGACGCCTCATACAACTCTCCAAAAATGTCTACCAACTCACCAGCTACATGCAGTACTAAATACAGCTTCCAAAAACCCTTTATCTGCTAACTCTAAGTGTCTATGAAGCTCACATCTTGTACTGAAGTGCTGTAAAATTGCTTTTGATATAGTCCTTGATATGAAATTGTCAAGTTAGTTGCGGCGAGTTGGAGATAAGGAATATGGTAAGTACTCACCGCAAGTACTTAGCCTAAGCCTTTAGTGGGGTTTAATATTCTGGGAACAGAAATCAAGGCTCTGATTATAATCTTGCTTTCTATTTCACATTAGTGAAGGAGGTATTAGTAAACTAGGGTTAATTAAATAATAGACTCATTCTAGATATTAATTTCAAGCGGTTCATGAAGGCTTAATAACTGCAAAATGTATACAAAAAAGTATAAGCCGCATTATTCCAGCACCTAACTAACTAGATGTAAATTAAAAAAATATAATTATGTATCAGCAAAATGAATATGCCAACTAATATTGCCGCTTAAAGAATTAGCTAGTAAATTTAGTTGTGATGCATTTTAAAATTAATTCTGCGGCTGAGTATTTTAAAAGACCATAATATAATTACAGAATTTCTTACCATTTAATAGAAAATCTTCTATTAGTTTTTAATAAGTTCCAATAAGTTTTAATAGCGGTGATAGCCCAGTGGCTTAGAATTCGACCTCGAATGGAGGGGTCCGGGTTCGAATCCCAGTGGCACGCACCAATGACTTTGTAAAAAAGTTATGTGCGCTTTATAAAATTAAATATCACAGTAACAACGGTCAAGGAAAACATCGTGAGGAAACCTGCATGCCTGAGTTCACAAAAAAAATGTTCTCAAAAGTATGTGAAGTCCACCAACCCGCAGTAGGCCAGCGTGGTGGACTAAGGCCTACATCTCTCTCACTACGAGAAGGAGACCCGACCCTGTAGTGGGTCATTAATGGGTTAATGGCAAGTTTTAATAGCTCTTAATATCAGATGTAAACATAATAAAAGATCAATTTCGAGAAAGATTTGAAATGAGCAAACATTTCTTAAATCCTCTTTTCATTACATCTAAAATCTTAAAAGGTCCATGGAGACGGAGAGAGAGACGGAATTAAAGTGGAAAATTGTTAACAAAAATAAATCTTAAACCCATTTAAACTCAGTCAAACTATTTTTAATCCTCGACCAATTCAGAGCCACTCTAATAGCTTTTATCTGGCTGTTTCCCATCTATTATGCTGGGGAACCGACCTTTCTAAGTTTACTGGCAAGAAACCACCTGCTTTATAGGGGGCAAGAAGCTATAAGCTGATGAAAAGGTATCATCTTACATAAGACTTTCGAAACGTAAACGTAGTTTATCGTCTAAGAAAATTTTGCATTTTCATTTATTATTTCACACACTCCTGGAGAGATCAACAAATAGTCATACACATTTCTCTAACCTCTCCGCCCTACGGTTGCGTTGTCCCCCAATATGTATTTAATATTTTATTTATTTATTTTTAGTACTTTAAACCATTTATAATTGAGATTAACAAAATAATGATTTATTTCCATGTTATAAATGCCAAGAATTATTAAATCAACATAATCATATACTTATTTATTTGATTTTATTTACATTGATCTCAAAATAAAAATTTAAACTATTCATTCATTCATTTAAATAAAGAATACTGTGTTCATCTTTAAATACACACACACACACATAAATAAATGAGGCAAATATTGATCAATATTTTAGGTTAGTCTTATACCGCATGGAACCTCGTAAAATAGATAAATAGGATATTACGGCCTATGTCAAAAAGCTTTTTATATGAATTCCTAAGTCATAAAAACCCATAAAAAATTGGAAAAAATTTTGCAAACAAATATTATGTAAAAAAAAAAATTCAAAAATCCCCGCGAAAACACGGTCTCGGCCGTCTCGGCGCTGCCGCCATGCTTGTGACGTCACTCGCAGTGTAAACAATACATCTCAGTAAAGGAAAAACGTTATACTCCATTGTTTATTTACACTGCTAATGACGTCACGCCGATATCTTGTATGGCGTATAGCGTTTTAGACATTTGACAAACAGATTAATAAACCTGAATTTTAAAATTGAAATAATAAATGTATTACTACATTTTTTAGAACAGAAATCACCATTTTTCACTTGCTTTTAACAAAATCTATCTATATTGCATAATTTTGGATTTTTCCTTGCATGGTGCGAAATACCCTATTATTATATTTCAATGGCTTCTTTTATAGTTTAGAGGCTCGTTTATTCGCTCACACGACGACAAGTGGTCGTCTCTAGGACGGGTTAAATTGAAGCGCCTGTTTTTGTGCTTCTCAATCTTCTTTAACTTAAAAGACACTTCCATCTTCAATGTTTTATTTATTTAGACGAACTGCACTGCAGCGTCTCTGCAAAGATATCTTTTAGATTTTAAACTTAAATAAATAGTTGGGGCGCGAAACTTTGCGGGTTGAATAGATGTTTGTTACGCACCAACGGCTGAACAGATTTGAATGAAATTTGGTATACAGTAGTTTATTATCTGGATTACTGGTATACAGGTAGTTTATTATCTGGATTACTATAAACAGTAATATTTTTCTATCTCTCTCTCTCTCTCTCTCTTGCAAATTACTAGAAAAATAATAGTTTGTGATGACGAATTTTTTTAAATATTTTTGTAACGACCTGAGTGGCGCAGTGGTTAAGACACCGGTGCGCTTCACGGAAGGTCCTGGGTTCGATTCCCAGCAGAGCAGAGATTTGAATGAATTTGCATTTCTGTTTCTGGTCTGGGTGTGTTGTGTTGTTATCTTGTGTGTGTCCACGGCGCCCACGACACAGGAATCCTAGTGTGGCTGTGAGTGTGAAGCGTTATTTATTTATTTATTTAATTTAGTCAAAATAACATAAATGACCTACTTACATTGATTTAAAAATGAAGAATTTCCCTCCAAACTCAACATGGAAGCCTACACAGACGAAGTCGCAAACAGAAGCTTACATTCAATATTCTTGTGTAGGTACGTTAAAAAAATGTTAACGCAATTGCCTATTACTCTGTCAATGTTGGCAGTGGCCATACTTTTAATTAAGGACTTAATCCCTCTCGAAATAAAGTTCAAAATCAACAACACGCTTCACAATAACTGGATTAAACCGGATTATTCCAGTGGACGCGTACGGTGCCATTTTATGAGCACATTTTACAGAGGGCTGTTTTTATGGAAATTAAACGTCGACGCACATGGTTGAGTTCTGATTTTTTTATGAAAAGGGACTAGCAGAACATTGAGTTATTATTACTACGTATAGAGTGGACGTCTCTACTAGATTTCTTGTAGAGCCCATCAGCATCAACGCGCTCAGTCAGACGTTACAGTACGTTGAACGAAACGCGTAAGCGCTACGAAAATCACAGCATTTTCTACTTTTTAGTCGCGAGTAAACTACATCCTAGCAGCAATCTAACGAAGCGTATTTAATTTTATAAAGCATGGTTCGACGGCTTTCAGCATTTCAGCGCTGCAGCAGATTTTAGTTTTGACTTTTAACAAAATGGATCATTATCTTTGTATACGATGACTTCTCTAGTACGTTAGTAATAATACCTCAATGTAGCAGAATCGTCATCAAGATACTCTGATATCAAGATACCTACACTGATTATGAATAGGTATTTTCTGAATGACGTAATAATACTTTGAAATACTTCAAAAAACAAGGTAGACAGTAGGTTAGTAAAGAAAATTCTGCATGCATTCTAAACTCCATAAACAGGTGTGCAAAGTCAGTTATAAACAAAATTACTACCTACCAATTTCAAGATTAAAGCAGTTTTGAGATTTAAACAATTAAAATTACAATTTATTTTAAAAACACCAAGCCGATTCCTACCCGATTTATCTTGCGATGCGAGCCATTAGTGGTTGATTATTAAAATTTAAATATTACGGATTGTTCGAAGCATTTTTAATTTTTTTTACAGTAATCGAATCGAATGATGTTAAGTAGTAGTATGCTAGCTTTGCTACTTATGAGGACTGAAATGTTCGCCCCAAATAAAGTATTTAAGCCTTATTTAGATCGGGAGAAAAAAACTGGTTAGAAAAAACTACCGCTGTTTTTGTCTGCTGCCACAGCTGAAGTAGCGCGACCACGTTTAAAACGAAAGAAAAGTTGAAAATCCTGTAAAAACATTTCCCTTGTGTTGGTTCAACCGCTTAATTTGGAAGGGTAGTATAATATAAATCACCGGTCGAGAGTAGCGGTCTAGGACGACTCAAGATAAATAGCCAAATGGAGTAAGCGATAAAAACTTTTATCGTTATTTTGCGCCTCATGTCTCGTATGTTGGGGAGGTAGGTACATTACCACCAACGAACGACCACAACACTTAATGGACACCGCATGTCATTGTTTCTACAAGAAACAATTCAGTCAAAGCATTGAGGTGAGAGAGAGGGGAAAAATAAAGCATCGTGATTGGTCAGTTCAAAATCGCGATATCCCATTTGTTTCGAACTAGCGACCTGATCACTGTAAGATTAAAAAAAGTTTAAAATTGCGTAAGATAATAATAGGCATGATGACTAATTTTCAAAAACTCTTCTATGATATTCAGAAGTTTCTATTATGTCTAAAATATATCATATTTTTGTAGAAAATTAAGGTTTTTGTGTAATAAAATTACATTTAAATTTTAAATTTCAAATTCATTCCAAAACGCTCGCCCGTGTCATGGCGTCTGTCATTGCGCCACGGCTCAGTAAAAAATGACAGATCGCGTATAATATGCTTACGAAAAAAATGACGTTAACTAAGACGTGACGTAATTTGACGTAATTCGATCTGATGGGTGTTTTAGCTATCATGGCGGATTGTTGTATTTTGTAGATTTATTTTAACAAATAAATTATTAATCTCGACATTAATAAGAGAATAAATACATTTTTCAAAATCTTTGAATCCTATTTCATTAGATCAGATAAATATTTTGGCGATACTTGATTACTGTCATCATGCCTATTATATATGACGGCGCTTCCATAAATCATAGAGTGAGTGGAACGCAAATGAATGACATTTGACGTTTCCCGCTCTAACGCAACCCCGGGCGCTAGTGCACAAAAGCGCGCGAAAGTGAAGCTGTGGCGCTAAAAATAAGAAATTCGGTGGTGTCGTGCGAGTGCATTACGTGTTCGGTGGAGTGTCAATGATTTTGTGTGATTAGTTCATTGTGACTTTTGTTTGAGTATTAGTCAGTGATTCTATCGTTTGTAATACAACAAGGCTACTTTTTATTCTCCTCGCCCGATCTACCTACGCCTACCCAATAATATCCACCGTGAATTGTAATATTGAGTCACAGAAAAATAATGATAGACACTGATAACGGCCCTGTGCCTTTATATATTTTCTAATAGACACCAGCAATTTGTTTCAGCATTAAATGACAAATTGTTTTTAAATCTTTATAATTATGTGTCTATGTTATTTTTAAATCGCAAATTAAAAGAAAAAGTCACACTAAGATTGTTAACCAACTAGTACCAGTGAAAAAAGTGGACTAATAATAGATGTAAATAAACTATGAAAAATTTCGTTAAAGGTTCAATTTTCTGTTAAATTGGACAAGGGCGTAGCTCATTTACCCAGAGTTTCCTAACTCGCCCCGAGGGCACAAAAACGTGACAGGCCAGTCAGTCCCTTGCTCAAAATCCATGCTAATATTAGAAATGCGAAATTATTCATTCAGGATTTCGTAGGTACGAGTACCTACTTTAAAAGGGAAAGCGGTGACAGCCCTAAGGCGATTGACACACTGCCCCGCATCACGCAGCGTAGCGCGGGAATGCGTGATCTAGCGTTGTATGTAAGTATCTCCATTTGTATAGAAAACACGCACAGTCCAACACACAGAACACGCATCTGCCTGTACGCGCGTGGATGCGTTTTCTATACAAATGGACGCGCACCCCCGCACTACGCTCCGTGATAGGGGGCAGGATGTTAATCGCTTTAGGCTTACCTACAACACGATATCTTAGTACTTGTCCTATTTGGCTGTCGCAAACCGACACAACGACCGACCAACAAACGCGACAAAATCCAAACACAGCTCTTTGAATAAAGTTGTCCTAACGAACAATACGCAATGTCAGTAACCCATTAATGACATTCACATAAGCATTGAAGAAGTAGGGTTACATTTAATATGTTTTTATTTTATTTTCAGCATAATAAATTCTATGCTTGTCTACATAAGATACTAATTTGTTATATAAGACAGAAAAATAACATCAGCTGAATTATTTTTTATTTATTATTTTAATAATTAATATTAAAATGATACTATAATATTACTAGGACTATGACTATTAAATAATAATATATAACATATTCAGATGACAATATTTTCTTGTGTAATACTTTTTGGACTGTGATTTTTAGTCGGGATTTAGTTTATAATATGTAACCTTTTTTTATTATTTTCATCATGTACTTTTGCCTCCCATTATTCACATAATCAATGAAGAAGTAGGGTTACATTTAATATGTTTTTATTTTATTTTCAGCTGAATTAAGGTGTCCATTACCTGAACTTGTTGCTCAATACTGGACCTGAAAAGGTTGATGGATGGGAAAAAAGAAAGGTTTATACGAAGTGTGTTTCGTCGCTACCTTTTTGAATGACGTCACTTTTTATTAGGTACCTACGTGAAATAAGTATTTTTCTTTACATTTACGAAATAACAATCGAATACGTAGTTTTCAAAATACGAATACGTAATTTTGTCTGTGACCCAGACCAAATGAGTAACTACAGGCTCGGGTCTCCTCTCACAATGAAAACGTTGTAGGTATCTCTCCCCACGCGGTGATAGCCCAGTGGCTTAGAATTCGACCTCGAATCGAGGGGTCCGGGTTCGAATCCCAGTGGCACGCACCAATGACTTTGTAAAAAAGTTATGTGCGCTTTATAAAATTAAATATCACCTGCTGTTACGGTGAAGGAAAACATCGTGAGGAAACCTGCATACCTGAGAGTTCAAAAAAAAAATTATCTCAAAGGCATGTGAAGTCCACCAACCCGCATTCGGCCAGCGTGGTGGACGGCGGCCTACATTGTGAGAGGAGACCCTGTAGTGGGTCATTAATGGGTTACTGACATCTCTCCCCACAACAGAGGGATGGCTGGAGCACACTCCGAAGCACGGAAGCGCGCATTTAATTCGCCACTAATGATCACCTATCCGGAATGACCGCGCCCGACGTTGCTTAACTTTTAGGATCGCTTGCGATCTACTCAAGCAGCGGGGCTATACGATATGCTATGAAGCGATGCGATCCTATGATGGATAGATAGATAAATATGTAGCTATTTCGAACTACGAGTATTCCATCGATCCTGGAACACCTGAAGCAGACTAATCGCTAACATAATATTGGCCGGCTCATCTAAAATTATAATTGCCTAGACGTGAGGGAGGATATTTATAGAGGAAACAGGTTATGCTCACATACTAGTATAATATGGGTTATTCTGTTAACCACTAGCTGTTGTCGCAATTCTGTCTGTGAAGCGTCAGTTTACAAACGATTTTATAAGTACGAGTAGGCCTGGCCCACTCCCCGTGTAGGTATCAAAAATGTACCTACGCACAGCGGCCTCTCCGAGTGGGCTAGTCCATGTGGGAAAGGAAAGTGGAATAGGTAAGACTTACGCGCTAGAAAGAGACGCAACATGTAGCGGGAAAGTGGAAAAGGTATCGGTTACGCGCTAGAAAGAGACGCAAGATATATAGGTGACTAAGCGCTGCGCGATCTGAATTGAACTTAATCGTATCGTAGCTAGAGTCTATATTTCTTTAAATGACTTTTCGAAGTGGGCCTTCTGTACAAGTGTACTATTATGTATTCTGTGGTACATAATATGAATGTGTGCTCAAAAATTGAATCTACGAAGTTAAGAAATTCTCGATTTAATGATAAGCCGGCTAGAGTCTTCAAATTCACATACTACATTCACCCTACATCCTAAATAGGTTAAAATCCTTGTCCTTAAGGGTTCCATAAGGGAAAGAGTAAGGCTCTGTAGATTTTAAAAGCCACTTGTTCTAGATGTTAGAAGCATGGGCATAGTAAGATGCTATGACACAAGAAATATTTTTTTATATTACAGCCAACAATTTCTAACAAAGATGTTCTCTTAATGTATTTCCATGCCAAAGTTTTTTCATATGAATACGTAGAGTTTACAATATTTTTAACACAAACACAAGAGTGTACAATATTTTTAACTTTCTAAAATCAAAATCTCCGAAAGAACTCAAATTTTGGGACACCATAGAGAGAAAATTATTACTATAACAATTACACAATATTATTATGTTGGTAGAGGCTAATGTATCACTACAACGTGACATAACCGTTCCCGCCAAAATTAAAGACTACCTAGACATTAAAAAAGAACGCTAATTTAACATATTTATCCCAATTCTAATACGCTGACTTTAGCAAAGGGTTATCATGCTGATTTCGTCATGTCGGAGTTTTGTATATATGCCAGCGATGTAGAAAACTTCGATAGCGTGATTCAGGATCGTGTGGCACCATCTCTCGACACGCGGCGGTAATCTCCACATTGCTACTCCATTTTGACATATAAAAATCTTCGTTCCATGTATGGATTTAACTTTGTATCCGTTTTAATATGTACGTTTAGAATTCGTATTGTTTTCGTGACCTATTTGTATCTTGTGACCCATTTCTTGTAGTCGTGTGTTCGCGGAAGACTTTAATATGTGAACATTTTATTTTTATAAAAAAAGATTTGTAAAAAGAAAAGAGATGTAGGCCAGAGACTTTAAACAATTTTCATATTACACGTAAGTACGTTTATGAAGTTGCATGTCACATTTTTGCTAGATATTTTTGTAGAGGGTAGGTGAGGAAAAAAGCTCACGAGTGTATATAGATATATAATATGAACCCCGCAAATTGCTAATGCGCTGGCTGACATTAACTTCATTAAGCTATAATTAAAAAACAAAATATTTCTCCTCCGAGCCTCCGACAAGGATTAACGACTGTCATCTTATCGTTAACAACCGGGACCGACGGCTTAACGTGCCCTCCGAAGCACGGAAGCGCATGTAACTCGCCACTAGCGGTCACCCATCCAGGTACTGACCGCGCCCGACGTTGCTTTACTTTTTCGATCCCTTGCGATCTACTCAATCAGCGGGCTACGTGATTTTGTTCCCTTTAAATGTTATAAATGATGGCCATTGTTCCCAATTCACTGGATTACGTGTCATGGACTGTATAAAAAAGTACCTGAATCTCAGCCGTGTGACTATATTATTATATTTATTGTCAACACGACGAAACTGAATTTACATCGTTTACCTACGTCGTTTACACTCCATCTCAAGCAGAATGGGCAATAACAGTTCTGAGGTACACCTGCGTGCGGGAAAATAACCTCTGCAATTTAGGGAACACACCTTTCGCAACAATTTTGTTGTAAATTTAGGGGAAACCTAAGTAAAGTGTTCGGTGTATAAAATTCAACGCGGTAATGGAATATCCAGCATTTTTTAGTATAATATACTAGCTGTGCCCGTGGCCTCGTCCGCGTGGTAATTAAATCAAAACAGTTTGAGAAATTTACCATTCAAACTTTTAACCTTTCACGCCTCCAAGATTGAATTTCCAAAAACGTCGAAACATTTTATCGTTTATTGTTTGTAAGATATCTTGATCCGAAGCTTGGTTTAAAAATAAAGCAGACACAAGATAAAGATTTAAAAACGAAGTCATTTAATGCTGAAACAAATTTTTAAGTAACGAAAATTTTTGAAATCAATATTTTTTTCCATTAAAATTAGTACTTACCAAGATTGTTTACCAAATTGTTTGTCAGTAACTCATTAATCTTACCTTGTAGTGGGTACAAGGTCTCCTCTCACAATGAGAGGGATGTAGCTACCAAATTGTTTACCAAGAGGAAAAAACGAAATTTAGAAGATGACACGTTTCAGCGTATGGTATTTATTTCCCGCACCACCTTTTTTCCGCACGCAAGTGTAAACCAGTAAACCTGCTATTTTCGTCTTCACACGACACACAAATGACGTTTATTTGTTACCGTCGGGAAGAGGGCGATAGTGGATTACTTGTAAGGGAGGGAAAGGGATGGAGGGTAAGAAAAATACGCTATTTGCCTTATTAATTAGCTCTGTCGATCGATGGGGCCACTTCGATATTGTGTTTGTTGGTAATATGGTACGTCTACGGTAATATGGTGACGACCCAAGTGGCGCAGTGGTTAAAACACAGGTGCGCTGCGCGGAAGGTCCTAGGTTCGATTCCCAGCAGAGCAGAGATGTGAATGATGAATTTGAAGTTTTTTTTTAAGCGTCTTTGGTATGTTTTCTTTCAGAGCTTTGTTGTAGTCCCATTTTTTATGTATTGTGTCATCATATTTTTAGTGTTGATATTGTTATTTACTATGTGTTATGTTGAAGAATATCCAATTGCTGTAGAATATCCAGTCGTCGCTCGTTATGTCATTAACGTGAGATATTCGCGTAGGATTACCTACTGCAGTTACGTGCAGTTGTGCTAATCAATTTATCCGGGATGTCCCGAGTAGATTTAATCTTCGTTCCGATCTGAATATGTCAAGAAAGTACTTCAATAATGAATTGGATGCGTCCACGGATCAAATTGCGTTATTAAAGTTTAAATACCGATTGGCTTAATAAGTTTATAGCGGCAATAGCCCAGTATTGTTAATGTGCAAATAAAATCTGCTTTAATAAACATCTCATCACGCAGATGACTTGACGGGAATATCGATGACAAGTCGACAAACGTCAACGTTCAACAACCGATCAGATAGCGCTCGCTGCCTTGTCACGTCATCTCGTAAATTACCGCTACAAATAAGTATTGGGTCACACTGTAAGTGGGTAAGCGAGAAGCGGTTAACAACCCGTTTTATAGGCATGGAGCATACTCCGCTAGTTCTCAAATGCCAGATTTTTACAGTAAACGAGTAGCAAACAGGCATAAATATAACAAGTCTTATTTTAGTTGCAAATTATGCTTTGCTCCTAAGTAAAACAGTGATAATAATCTCTGTCGAGCAAGAGTGATGTTGAGCCTGATAAGAGCAGGAGTGATGATGTGTGACATCTCTAATAACCATACCTTCACTACCGCTGGTCCACGGTTTTGAACGTGAATACATCCTAATGATAGCTTCAATGTTATTAATATCATATTAGATTAAATTTATTGTTTTTTTAAATAAATACATAAAAATGAGTAAAAACACATTTTCGCAAGGTTACTCTAAGCCACTCTAAGACCTTATCCTAATTGGCTGACATAACAAGCCGACCAACCAACAGAACAAAATTTAAACACACGACTCGTATGGAGCTGTCCTCATTGAAATTCACTCTGACATACAACAAAATTTATGCAATGACTGTCATACAAGCAACTTTTGCGTGTCAGATGGCAACACGGGGTTACAATTTTTTTATTTGCATTCAATTACATGGACACGGGTTACAATCATATTCTTTTATTAGGTATTTGTATTAAATTGGAAATTGTGTAAAAATGAATTAATCAATTTAAAAGCTTTTCGATACAGATCGAACAGGTACCTAACGCCCCGTCAGTTACCTGTTATGAAAAATCCCGTGCGATGAGGTGTTTTCCTCGGAAAATTATTCCCCAACACGATTCCAATATTGATCCAAGTTTTACGCCATAATTAACGCGATCTGAGTGTTTCATTGGAGGTAATAAAACGAGCTCATTACGTCAGGTTTTATGTTAGTACTAGCTCTGACCGCGACTTTGTCCGCGAATTCTAAAATTAAAGTACCCTAAGTTGCTCCTTATTACATCAGCTATATGTCGGTGAAAGTCCCGTCATTTAGAGATTAGCCGGAACAAACAGACAGACAAGAATTGTAAAATATGTTATTTTGGTACATGTACTTTAGTGAAAAGCTTTTATTTTTATATTAGAAACAGACACTCGCAATTTTATTTATTTGTATAGATATAGATGTATAGATAGGGTAGGTACTTGATAATATACTTTCACTCCCAGAAAAAAATTGTATCGAATTACCAATAACCCTGTATAGTTGTTAATGTTTAAACTACATACAACATAGTTTAATTATATTTTAGGTTTATTTTATTAAAGGTCTTAGAAATAGCAGCTCGCCCGGGGAGGTAACATTTGTTTCTCCAATTTTATAAAATAACAAAAATAAACAACATAAAAACATTTACTAGAACGGCACTGAAAAATCCAATAAATACTCCAGATTAATGCTACCTCGAATTTTACGTAATCTTGCTAAGGTAAAAGCATCGTTAAGGTAATTTCTTGTCACATTACAGTTAGGCTAAAATCCCGTTAAGAGGCGGTAATGCCATTTGGTTAAAATTTCCATTCGCTTAAAAGGTTTGGTGAAATCTAAATAATTGTATTACTTAGAAATTTCACGTAATTATTTTCACATGTCCATTTTCACAAAAATCCTTCTAATGGCGATCGTGCTTTGGTAAAAGGAATAGTACGCCCTTGGACTGGTGGATATGACTTAAAGAAGAGAAACGGAAACCTTTGGATTCAAAGAGCCAAGGACTGAGTGGTATAATTTGGAGAGGTCTATATCAAGCAGTGGTCAACGAAGAGCCGAAAGGAAGGGGTTATTGCCTTTTTAGGTAGTTGATCTCTTATTTTCTAGAGTGCAAATACATCTAACCTCAAAGATTCAAACGGCATGGTTTGTTTTTGGACATACTGGTCTATTTAAAAAAGGGTAACTTTTGTTGATATGGTTGAAGCATTACTTCTCCAAGATGTGGTTCTGATGGGGAGCACCATGCTCTTGTTTAGACTTAAAAAAATAAGGAATGGTGTATTAAATTCATAAAATGTCGCATGCAGCCCTCAAACAAAGATTTCAAAAGCATAAACCTCCCGCACTGTTCTTACATAACGTGAAATTGTCTGAAAAGTCGACGCTACACATAGCTTCTCCGGACCAATGCAATCTTATACCGAGACGTTGGCAATCTTTGTACGAATTTTCCTAGAATTTTTTTTTAAAGAAACGATTTAATTTTTTTAAGAAATATAAGGTTAATCCCACATTGAGAGAATAGGTACCCACATTGATACCTATCTCAGACTGGTGAAATAACCACGTTCGTCATAGTTTGGTTTAAAAAAAAAAAATATTTACACTCATAGCCCCAAGATATCTCGAGTTACTTTTGTCTAGAATAGTCTAGATGGTTACAAAGTTAACTCACTCGAGAAACTGCGATAAATATGTTGGTAGTGGTGGCTACTCGTATGTTTCAATTAAAAATGGCATGACAGCAATTCCCGCCAAAATAGAAGCAAATAAAAGGCGAATTTTCGGTGGTCCAGTTTTGATATCCCGACACTCCATCTGACATATAAAAATCTTTGGGTAAAGTAAGGGTTAAAATAAATTTAATAACACTGGCGTCCTTGCTTTAAAATCAAATCCAGTACATTCATGAAATGCATAAAATGTTATATGCAGATCTCAAACAAAGATTTCAAAGGCATAAAACCCTTCTCACATTCTCATGAAAGCTTCCCCAGACCGATGCAATCTTCGTTGTACTGATATGTTTCTATTCTTGTTTATAATTATGTATGTTTATATTAAAATGATGAAATCCGTAGGAGAACGAAAGTAACTGACATAGTTCTCAAAGTTTCCAAATTAAAGTGGCAATGGGCTGACCACGTCGTTCGCAGGACTGACAACCGATGGGGAAAAAAGGTCCTCGAATGGCGACCACGTTTAGGCAAAAGGAGCTCACGCCGCTCTCCGACCAGGTGGACTGATGACCTGAAGACAGCGGGAAACCGTTGGATTCAGAGGGCCCAGGACCGGGCGGAGTGGCGTCGATTAGGGGAGGCCCATGTCCCGCAGTGGACTGCTAAGGGCTGAAAGGAAGGAAGGAAGGATGTTTATATTATGTTAGTTTATGTTATATTTCTAGAAATAGTCCATTTCTTTCTTTACATACTCGTACAATGACAATTCATGTTAAGGCATTACTTTCTAAAAATTGTTTGTGGGATAGTTTCAATGTTATACATTTTTTGGAATTTAAATATTTAAACACGTAATCAAATGAGATATGTCTTGTATATAGTGATGATTGAGCAGCAAAAGTGAAGTGGTCACTGCAGCCCATGGACACCCATATCCGATCTCAATTAGAGAAAAAATCTGTGGTTGTATGCGGGTGCTTTGCTACGCCTATGTTCGCCTCAAATAAAGGATCCCCGGCAACGATACCTTCTCAGCCGAAACACAAGACATGAAGAACAGTCTGTGTAATATATTGTAATGACCACTTCACGTCATGTAGACTGCGTGCCTTTTTGCTACTCAATTACAATAAAAAAGAACATACAACATACAAAAAAGTTCATCTAAAGAGAATTGAGAGCACATTTTTATTTTAGAACGCTATTCATTTGTTTATTACATATCTATTCGTTTGTTGTTATTTTTATTAAATTTAACCACCAAAAAATGGGATAGTCCTAGTATCTAGACTATAATTGGTGCTCCTAGCGTGTTAAAAGCGTCAGCTGCGAACGTAGCTATCGCGAATTTAATATTAACTTTGTTTCTTAATATCGAAAAGTTTTGCATACTTGCCGAGTTTTTGCGTCGGTTTCTCGCAGATGCTCTTTGGGTTATCCTTTTTAATGATGCATAGAAAGCATTAAAGTGCTAGTCTTAAGAGGAACTTAAAACCCTTTAAAATAATGGAGGCTACAACGACTACATAGCTATATAGACACCTCATGCTAGGCGAACGTTTTCAGACAACAAACACATTAGGCTTATAAGTCTCATCCACAGGATACAGAGCGTTAAAACAGAGCGTTAAATCTAGATATAATAAATAACAATAAATATCGAAACTCACAGCCCCACACTAGGATTCCCTGTGTCGAGGGCGCCATGGACACACACAAGACAAAAACACAACACACCCAGACCAGAAACAGAAATTCAAATTCATCATTCAAATCTCTGCTCTGCTGGGAATCGAACCTAGGACTCTCCGTGCAGCACACCGGTGTCTTAACCACTGCGCCACTCAGGTCGTCATCTATGCTAGTACCGACCACTTCTTTGATTATC
Organism: Erynnis tages; assembly: GCA_905147235.1. Classification (NCBI taxonomy): domain Eukaryota; kingdom Metazoa; phylum Arthropoda; class Insecta; order Lepidoptera; family Hesperiidae; genus Erynnis; species Erynnis tages. Next base: position 6,199,883 of record LR990095.1, on the reverse strand, counting down.
TCCTTCGATCGCAACTAATACGAATGTCAGTAGGAACATGGCCAAATTTCAATATCAAAATTAAATTATGTAACGAAAACTATGAAAATGATTTTGACATAGGTACTAAAAAAAGTCGAATCTTATTTACACTATTCTTAATTTAATTTTTAGATATAGGTTCGAGGATAAATCGCATTGAAGTGCTCATACGTTAGACTTACCGTGTTACTGGAAGCCAATAAGCCGAGCCTTCAACCGACATCTCGCTAACAATTGGTAATGGGGGATAAGCCCGTGGCTTATATGAGGATATTATTAAAGAATTCTAGAAAACAATAAAATGAGTGCGTCGACCGTGCGGCGTATTTTGGTATGAAACAGTTCCCGCCATAATATGCCAAAAGTGAACTAAAAATGATGTCTATTTAAGGTAATAGGTGAGCGCGATTCCCAACGGAGCTGAGATTTTAATGATGATTTAAAATTTGTATTTCTTGTCTGGGTGTGTGTCTGTGACGACACCCAGTTATATATTAATTTATGACTTATAATATATATCCCATTTTTGATATCCCACTCCATCTTGATATACGTATTTTATAATACGAGAAGAAAGGAGTCATACCTAATTGTATATTGTACATCAAAAAACCCAAACGGGCATAATTAGGAACCGAAGTCTACATATCGGTATGGATATGTTTTAACAGTCTTTGTAACATGATTCCAATTTAATGTAAATCTTTGTGGTCAAACAAAGGGATGTAGAATATCCCGGCCCTTCATGTGGTATTGCTGTTTGAATAAATTTTCGCTTTATATGTTATATATTATAGCTACATGTTGCCATAAAATGAAGATCAAATGATATGAATTCGGAATTTGACTGTAGTTATTTATTGTTTGATGAAGGTTTTTATCGTAGAAAAAGAAAATAAAATGATAATAATAGTATATACGAAGCGCATAGTCCCACTGCTGGAGTAAGTAGATAACAAGCGTTGAACAAGTTAAGCAACGTCGGGCGCGGTCACTACCTGGATGGGTGACCGCTAGTGGCGAATTACATACACGCTATGGTTTCATGCCTACTGACTAACTTATCTTGTTTTTCTGTTGAAAACACGAAGCATATGCTGCTTTAGAACGGTTTAAGAGGCTGGCAACAGCAGTGGTAGCCCAGTGGCTTAGCATTTGACCTCGAATCGAGGGGTCCGGGTTCGCTGTGTCGTAGGTGCCATGACACCATAGGGTGCCAGTATGTGATTTAATTAATACAGAGTTTGGTCGGTTATGTCCGCCAATTAGGACAAGGCCTTATGCGCAAAAATCGGAGTGCTCATAATCGCGCTATTCGTGCGTAAATTAATATTAATATCATTACGCTTTGGCATACTAATGGCATTCCCGCGTCGGCAATTATAGTTTGGATTCCTGATACATTCGTGAAGTTAGTAATATATTCGTGAAGTTAGTAATATGTACGGTGATTAATTACTCATATGGGGTTATGCGACCTACTCGTAAGTATGCTTTAACTTGACGCGCGGCTCTATTTGTGTGTGCTAGTAAAGGCTGAGCGGTGATAGCCCAGTGGCTAAGAATTCGGCGTCATAATTGAGGGGTCCGTCCATACAATAATTATGTCTTAAATAACAAGTGCTTAATTTTATATTTTAATTTTGACAAAATAAGATAGTTTAGCAGTCCAATTATTTATTTATTTTAATATTTTTCCTAATCGAACTCATCGATCGATGGATCGACAGACCAGAAACAGAAATTTAAACTCATCATTCAAATCTCTGCTCTGCTGGGAATCGAACCCCGGACCCTCCACGCAGCGCACTGGCGTCTTTACCAACTGAGCCACTCAAGTCGTCATTAGCAGATTCGCCTCGCAGATTAATTATGGGCTAGCGTGATTGATACCAGGGAAATAGGTCAAGTTACGAAACTACTGGCTAGTAATACGCCTTGTAATATCCGTAAGCCCGGTTCTATTGAAATTTTGTCAGCCGACTACCGCATCGTAGTTAGTCGTAAATATCGACAAGCTATCAACAGACTAGTTCGGTAACGAGGCACCAGGTGTCGCGAGCCAGCGCAATCTCTGGAATTGCTCTACTCTGTCTAGGCATAGAACTTAATAACTACTTGTAATTGCCTGCGATCCATTAGAGACCTACGGAAGGATCGGGTCTCTTCTCACAATGGAGAAATAGGCCATCATGCTTTGCCTTTGAGAACATATTGGAGAACTGTCACGCTTGCAGGCTTCCTCGCTATGTAACTTTATAAAAAGCATGTAACTTTTATTAAATGATTATTTGAGTGCATGCCACTGGGATTCAAACTGGGACTTCTGGAGTAAAATGCAATTAATGTTCTTAGCTACTGGGCTATCATTGCTTCTTATCTGCTTCTTTGCTCACTAATTCCTTCGTTCCTCTGCTTTATATATTTGGCACATTTCGATGGTTAGACCTTTGAGAAAAAGAACCTCAAATCGGGACCACGTAGTTCGCCCTATTTACAAAAAAGTATAAGTCACTCTGAAGTGAAGTGACGACCATACCTCCCCAGCGGAAACACAAGACATAAAAACGTGCTGCTTTACGACGTGTTACGAGGCTGGCGGTAAGTTCTCCGGGCGACCAACTATATTTCTTCCATCTAAAAAAGAAGGCCATACAAATAAAAGGCATACAAAATACAAACAACTCCAAACTGCGTCTGTAAAGTAGAAAATACGAGACCGTACTTAAGCTTAACCAAAAAGTTATGTGTCCAAACGACTCAACTTGAACTTTACAAACACGCCTTATCGTCTCGACCAGCTCGGTAGCACGACCTTTGATGAAAAAGGATCTTCTATAAATAAATATTGTTTTAATAAATCGAGCTCGAATATGTTTGCTGACATGATGTTAGTAAGGGCTGTAGAGATCTTGTTTCATTAGAAAAACCTTTTTGGAACATAATGTTTCAGGCGGATCACAGTATACTCGTAGTAGTGTGAACTGACGTAAGAAAAAAGCGTGCTTGTGGCTCTTTCACTCACTGTGTGCGTGCGTGCGTCCGTGAGTGCGTGAGTGCGTGCGTGAGTGCGTGCGTGAGTGCGTGCGTGCGTGAGTGCGTGCGTGAGTGCGTGCGTGAGTGCGTGCGTGCGTGAGTGCGTGCCTGCGAGCGCAAGGTCCTTGGCTCAAAAACTAAAGTATCACCATTTGCTCAGTTGCTAGTTCGTACGTTTTTCGTAACACGGCGAGTTGTGCAAAAACTTAGACCAAGATGTAGGTACATTCGTCTTGTATAAACCAACTTCATCAAAAATGCCCTATGTTGGAGTGAAGGGGTCAATATAAGTTGGATAATGCTTCGAGCTGAGTGCGAATACCGAAGATCGATCGACTGGCCATCAATCACCTCCCAACTCGACTCGATCGGTCGATGTGTACGGAATAATGTGGAACTCCTAAAACGTACTGTGCCGTGAGCAACGACCACCAAACCTAACAGACACCGCATGTCATAGTTTCTACGAAGAAACAAATTCTACGAAGAAAAAAATCAGTCCAAAATCGCGGTATCCCATTTGTTTCAAACTAGCGACCTGACCACTGTAAGATAAGCTCTAAAGTACTCTAAACGAAGTCGCGGGCACAGCTAGTCTATCTATAAACGTCACATCCTAATAATTTAACGGCGAAGACGAAGGCTACTGCGACGCAAGCTGTCGTATAAATGGGCTTCCCATGTAACCAATTACAGTTTAAATTCGTGATGCAAACGTGAAATGTATACAGCGGTCCCCTTTCAGTGCTCACCTGCCTATGTGACTTGGTACTATATAGGTACTTATAAAATTAAATATCACCTGCTGTTACGGTGAAGGAAAACATCGCGAGGAAACCTACATGCGTGAGAGTTGACAAAAAATGTTCTCAAAGGCATGTGAAGTCCATCAACCCGCAGTACCAGCGTGGTGGACGGCGGCCTACATCCCTGTCATTGTGAGAGTAGACCCGACCCTGCAGTGCGTCATTAGTGGGTTACAGTTGCTGTCATGAGTGGTGAGCAGAACTTTCATTGGTCGGTGCGACATTGACTGCGCTGCGGTGCACACGATTGGTTCGACAGTCGTCAGTTCGTCAGTGTGCGTCGTCTATTGGTCCAGCAGGTATTTTCGGCTGCTGTACATTGGCCGAAAGTATACAATACAATACCCCTACCACCGATAATCTGTGCTCACGAATCATGACGGTTACTGTACTGACATTACGTTCCCTAGTAGTATCACTCCGTCTGGTCATATAGTATTTGATCTTAACGTTATTTGCGTTTAATTATTTTTATAGTGGTTGTGTTTTTGACGTTTTGTTACTTTTTAATTTACGCGTTTGATAAATTAATGATTTTCTTTCTTTTTGTCTATTGTTTGATTATTGTTGTTGATATAATTATTGAAGTATTGAGAGGTAGGGTTGCTCAGAAGCTACACCATATCAGCTCTTACCTGTGTCATGCGTATTTCTATTATGTCGACTCCATACAGAACCCTGTGTTCAAATTTTATCGTGTTGTGTGATCGCTTGGTAACATCAACTAGGCAGCCGTAAGCAGAATAATAAATATTAAGTAAGTACACAAATCATCACCAATTTCTTGAGCCTTCATATCAGAAGGTGAAATTTATTTGCGCATTAGGCGACCATAAATCCTTGTGTGTGTATTAGTGTGAGCAACGTCGTAATACGCACGTCATGACGGACAGAAATTTATCTTTGCCACTTTTTCATAACAATCCTGTAAAGACAAAGTAATTACATTGTTACAGGTTGGGTTATGTCTGTCTGTGATGAAACTAGAAAAACCGTCTAATGACTTTTTTATATAGAAAACCAGACGAATAGGCATACGCGCCACGTGATGTTCTATTGCCTATAGACGCGGGTAACAAAATAACGCGTACATAACATGTGCCATTAGTATGAGAAGAGATGCTATATCTTCCCCATACTAATGGCTCACGTTTACTGTACGAATACTGTGTAACTGTAGATAGCGTTCATGCTCCGGGCACTATACAGTTAGTATGTTAGTATACAGTCAGTTTTTCTTCTTGTCCAATTTGGTATCAAATCAGTATTTTTTGTAAAAAAAAAAAATGTAAAAAAAGTTATGTGCGCTTCATAAAAATTAAATATCACCTGCTGTTACGGTGAAGGAAAACATCGTGAGGAAACCTGCATGCCTGAGAGTTCACAAACAAAAAAGTTCTCAAAGGCATGTGAAGACCACCAACCCGCACTAGGCCAGCGTGGTGGACTAAGGTCTACATCCTTCTCATTGTGAGAGGAGACCCGACCCTGTAGTGGGTCATTAATGGGTTACTGACAGTATTTTTTATAATAAAAAAAATCGTTACCGAGAAAAACTCAGACATCTTGCTCCTATCCAGGATGTAATGACTTTTTCATTTCAGATACGTGAATGTGACCGTCTAATATATCCGTTGGCATCTGTGTCATCGTAATACATTTAAGATGGAAGAGATGTGTCACAATTTTGGTAGATATCTTTATAATGTAACAGGTTTTCTTAATCATGAAATGATGAAAAGTGACATTGGCGTCTGAACATTAGGTGACGGGCATACCCATTCGTTATAAAAAATGTCCCCGTAGATACCTACTGCCGTTTCCTATTTAATACTTTTTATAGCAAAAACGTAGCGGTGATAGCCCAGTGGGTTAGAATTCGACCTCGAATCGAGGGGTCCGGGTTCGAATCCCAGTGGCAAGCACCAATGGCTTTGTAAAAAAAAAAAGTTATGTGCGCTTTATAAAAATTAAATATCACCTGCTGTTACGGTGAAGGAAAACATCGTGAGGAAACCTGCATGCCTGAGAGTTCAGAAAAAAAAAGTTCTCAAATGTATGTGAAGTCCACCAACCCGCACTAAGCCAGCGTAGTGGACTAAGGCCTGCATCCTTCTCATTGTGAGAGGAGACCTGACTCTGTAGTGGGTCATTAATGGGTTACTGACATGACATAGCAAAAACCAGGCTCTTTTTACGCCCTTTCTATAATAATATGTATTTAACTAAAATATTTCAAAAGTAATATAGTAGTCCAATATGGTTTAAATTCCAAACAAATTAGGAATCGACAACAATTAGTAAGGTTATTTATAGGGTAGGTAAGGTTCTTACCTACCCTATAAATATTTACGCCGCACTGTTAACCCTTGTTCACTCGTTCCGCAGACATGCCGGCTACTAATGAATGCTGAAATATTTAACGAACTATCGAACAGTTACGGGTTACACGCGATACCGTTAACTCTTTAAAATATGACTTCATGGACTTTGTAATCGTTATAACTTTATAGTTAGGTACTAAAATAAAACGAAATTATACAACTTATGAATCTTTGCTATATTATATATGCTATATTGCTTTGCTATATTGCTATACTATATTGCTTATAATAATGACATTTCTTATTTGGAACATCCGTGTAATAATAAATAAAAAAATAAATAAATAATACGTTTTCTTCTTTTTCTTCCTCTGCGCCAGCCAGTAAAACCTTCGCGGACGAAGTCATACACAAAGACTAGTTTCTTCGAGCAATTCTCCGGTAGATAAAGAAAACTCGAGTCGTAAAACAATTTCGACACAGCATTTTAGGATATAGCGACAAGATTAAAACATCTCTTGTCTAGAATAAACAGAAGTCGCGACTGTACCAAGGATGTCACGTTACTTTTAAAAAAATTGTAATTGAAGACAAAATAGGTATTCTAAAGTAGTTTTGGCCGAAAATGCTCACGTTACTTTCGTTTGCGTTTGTTATCAACAAAATAGCATAAAACTGTATTCAACATCTATGCTTCGAGTATGAACTTACGCAGTTTCGTATAGAGTACTCGTATCGAGCTGTCGTTAGTATGGGAAGATGTCAAGACTGACATACGACATACTAATGATTGATGTACAAACACTTTGACGATTAATCCAAAGAGCCTAGTAACAAAATTAAGTAACAAATACCCTCTTATGATTTTTTTTAAATAACAATGATAAATTCGCGGAGCAGGTTGTATTCTAGCACAATACTCACTGAACGTATTATTTTCACTGAACGTAATTGTTTGAAGAACATTGTTCTCATATTTTTTGTTTCCGCGCTGAAATAGGTCACCCTGTATTTTATACGGACGTTTTAACATAAAACATTATAAGGCTTGATATTTTATAACCAGAGTATACAGGGGATAACAAGAGTATACAGGGGATAACAAGAGTATACAGGGGATAACAAGAGTATACAGGGGATAACAAGAGTATACAGGGGATTCTGAAAATGCCGGGAGCGAAATTCTATATGAATACGTTCATGTCTGTATTGTGATCCAATAATGCAGAAACAATATGGCGGAGTTCACGGGTGTTGCAAGCAGGAATGTAATTATTATGTTTTCTCCAAAATCGATATCCACACTTACAATACCCAAAATTTATCTTAAATACAAACAAAATATTCTTGTCATCAACCTCAAAAAATAGTAAGCCGGTATGTATCTAACAAATTTTATTTCATGCCTTTTTGAAGTCGGTTTAATTTTTTAAAATTATTTTTATTATATATTCATAAATACGAAAGTAGTTCCGTCTCTTACGATTTCGCTAAAAGCTAAAATAATTTTGATCAATTTTAGTAAAAGGATAGATGAGGCCTCAGTAAAGGGCGAAGGCTATGTTGTGTTTCTTAATTTTCCGTTAGTTCAAAGTTCAAAGTATACACTCTGAAAGGAAATAGGGTTAAATTTCGGTTTTGTCCTCTTGACGATAAGAGGCAAAGAGGACAAAACAAGTTGGTTACTATTCCGTATCTCCACCAATAATATACTGGAGCAGCGTGGTGCAGTATGTTCCATGACTCCTCATTGTTCGTCCTATGCATTTGTTACAGCCATTTTTATTAAAAAAATACCAACAAACTTTAAAAAAATGTAATTTTCCAGATAATGTGCCAACCCTAGAGTCTGTAATGTTATAGTCATTGTGTAGTCGAGATCCACTGATACTTTTATCTCCTTAAGTACGAACAGATTATAAAATGAAAATAGTTTTGTATTACATTTTAGTGCCATTAAATTTAAGTACGCACTTGTAAGAAAATGCTGTAGTATTATTATTACTTTTGGTTGAAAAGATGCAACCTTTTAACGAGTTTATTTTCTTTGACTGGAATGTTTTTCATCAAAAATGTTAAGAGTTACAATTGATTATAAATCAAACTCAAAATATATTGTGACTTTTTTGTAAACCAGGTAAACGAGAAAGTGATCAACGTAGCTCCTTCACTCGAGAGACACCACGGGAGTTTCTTAATGCGTTGTGAGCTTTAAAGGACTGCGCCTTTTTGCGCCTTTTTTAAAACATGTCATAGTCCCGTTGTCATGTTATCATTGTCATGTTAAGTTATTGTAAGTGTGTCTGTTTGCTTAGACTTCTCAGATTAAAAAAATAGTTGTAGCATGATAAACGTAACTAGTTGTGTACACCAGTACCTGCTTGTAATGTAGGTATTCTACACACGAATGTACATGTTAATTAATACGAGTACGAGGATACCCTAGGCTCTGACAAGGGAAAACGCCCTAAAATGTAACCATATTTCAAGTAAAGAACAAGTAGGTAGTTACGACCAAAACGACACCCTAACTACATGAGTGCTATAATATATTATTATCATGGGTTAAAATGCTTGTATTTTAATGACTGCTTACTATAATATACGAGTATTCATGGATTAAAATGCTTGTAGGTACATTATTATCTACTTTCTTATAGGTACTATCTCTTAACTGTGATTGTTTTCCGTAGGTAGGTACTTCCGTACCTACGAAAGTTTTTGAGGATGATGGGATGGACATTATTATCTACTTCTTATAGGTACTATCTCTTAACTGTGATTGTTTTCCGTAGGTAGGTACTTCCGTACCTACGAAAGTTTTTGAGGATGATGGGATGGAGGTTTGTTACTCTTTCTCGCAAAAAAGGCCGAACAGATTTAAATGAAACATCCATCCATACTCAATGACTTTTTAAAACATCTTAGTCCATACTCACAAACATTCGCATTTATAATAGTAGTAGGAACAGTGCTAAATGTTTAAATTAACTGAAGTTTCTAATTCGTAAGGGATATCCAAGTTATAACCACCACTTTAATAAAATAAAATAAAATAAAAAAAAAATATCACCTGCTGTTACGGTGAAGGAAAACATCGTGAGGAAACCTGCATGCCTGAGAGTTCGGAAAGAAAAAGGGTTCTCAAAGGCATGTGAAGTCCACCAACCCGCACTAGTCCAGCGTGGTGGACTAATGCCTACATCCTTCTCATTGTGAGAGAGAAATAAAAAAAATAAAAAAAAAATATCACCTGCTGTTACGGTGAAGGAAAACATCGTGAGGAAACCTGCATGCCTGAGAGTTCAGAAAGAAATAGGGTTCTCAAAGGCATGTGAAGTCCACCAACCCGCACTAGTCCAGCGTGGTGGACTAATGCCTACATCCTTCTCATTGTGAGAGGAGACCCGACCCTGTAGTGGGTCATTAATGGGTTACTGACAAATCACCACTTTCCAGAGGCGTTTGCAACAAGATTTTGTCTCCCGTGTTCAACTTCTAGTGAGATAACAACTTTACTTCTCTGAAACTCAAGTAAATCCGTATCAAAAACCCAAACTATGGTATTCCAAAAAACAAAAGTGCTTGCCTATATATACCAAAGTATGCAGGTAATCACCATTCAAACGCACAATGCCGCTCCATAAAGGTGTGCTTCCAGCCACTCAAACTGCGTACATAATCATTACTCTTTATTATATCCCCGGGGCGTTGTCCGCTCAGTCCTGACACCCAGATACGGGGAAAAATAAAATTTTACAAAACTCTGAAAAGGCGGTGTAGGTATTTTTCAAAATGTGTGTATGTTGTAACGGACCTAATTGCAGTTTTCCCGTGACACTGCCTGGGTAATGGTGTTCAAATTGACTACAGAAATAAATAAAAATCTACAAATCATTATATACCCATCCTTTAGAACCATAACAACTTGGCTGCCCTAAAATATTGAGTTACAAGTCGCTTGTCGATAAATAGTGTGTCTCTGTGTGTGTTATACGTGTGACGACCCCCACTCGTCGAGAGATGGCGCCACGGGTATCCTGAATCACGCTATCGAAGTTTTCTACATCGCTAGCATATATACAAAATATGACGTAATCAGAGGACGCTCGCTCCCCCAAACACGATCACATAGCGGCCCGATAGATCTTTCTTTGCCAATAACGAATTGAACATACACTCTGCGTTTTTGAAAAAGAAGGTATGAGTTGGCGTATGAGTTGGCGACTGATCCGTATCTACACTGATCAGTACCCTTAGTCTGAGTTTTAGCGATACAGAAACGAAACGTTTGTGCGTTTCGTTTCGGATAGATACGTAATTCATACACAGCTTACCACACAGGAGTCCACAGTGTAATAACAAATAGAGGTAAAAGATTTTTAGAGGAGTTAAAAAATTTAAAATCAAATTTTTGTATGGAGTGAAAGATATGAATACTTATCGTTAGACATTATGATACTAACAATTAGTTAATACCTACGGGATAATATTAGTTCGAAATTTTACAGTGCATTACGGCCAATTCACGGTTACTATGTTTAATTAATATTGTTAAACACTGAAAGAGTGTTGATTAAAAATAAAGCAATTTTTGTGATTATTTATCTAATGCTTTATTAATTTTTTTACTCTTCTAAAAATCTTTTTCCTCTGTTGGTTATTACACTGTGCATTTTCGTCTGGTAAGCTGTGTATGTGTGCGTTTCGTTTCGGAACTGCTAAAACTCAGACTAAGGGTACAGTTCTGAAGCAACAGCATTATTATTATAATCTAGGCCCTGTTGAGATGAGAAACTCGTGCCTAAATAGTGAATAAAAAGAATAACAGCAATCGTACTACACGTTCGAATGGCAGTTTCGGTGCAGTAATGCCAACTGCCTTGAAACTGCATCCGAATTTCAATTTAGCAGTAAAGCATTCCAATTAAAACGCGGCCAGCCCGTTTACAACTTAAATATACGTTTAGAAGATTAGAAGAATATAAATTTTATGTGTCAAACCAGCAAACAAGCATAGGAGCGATCTGATAGTAAGTACTCATCGTAGACTATTGACACGAGCAACACCAGAGGAGTCGCCAGTGCGTTGCCGGCTTCGAAGGAAAGCTCTTCTTACGCACTTATCAAAGGAACCCCATGTTGTAAAACCCGCGAGAAACCCTCGGGTGGAAAACTATTCCATAGTTAACAAAACACTAAACAAATAATCTTGGTAAGCTTAACAGCACAGGTTCCAAATCTCATTTAAGATCAGATAGCCGCGTATGAGTTATCGCACGATATTTACTGTACAAAATTGAAAAAAATAAAAATAGGTCAAGGCAAAGATTAGACTGACAAAGTTGGAAGACAATATGGGACATATTTTTCCAGGAGACCTCCAAACTCTATTGAGTACAGGAAAACACTCGAACGAGGAATGCTTATCATTCCTTGCAATAAGAGGAAAACTTTTCTCCATGTTAGGAACTTGGTACAAACATCAATGATCATGTACTCGTACATCGAATGTAATATGGCTTATGATTATGTTATAACATGTTTCTTAAAGAAAAAGGGATGCTTGTCCTGTTTTGTGGAGAAAAAGATAACCGCACGCATGTCACCTGGGTTTGAGTCTGCTTTTACAATCAAGACAGTCATAATTAAATCATAATTGTTTCATTCCGACTATAAAATTTTTATATTAGGTAGTTTTGGTCATCTTTGGTGACATTAATAAAAAACAACGGGTTGCACTCCGGGAGTGCCGGCAGAAGTGAAAACTTATAAGATGTGTTTTCTTGGTGATTCAGTTAAAACACTATTCAATAACCATTATTTAACTATAAAATCTTTTAAGTAAAGCCACAGAATACATAATAGTACATGGTAAAGTCAAGAATGAATTTACACGTTAATTATGAAAGTTCAGATGGCGGCCAAATTGGATGCCGTAATAATATCACTTGCTGTAAGGATGAAGGAAAATATCGTGGATTCTCAAAGGCATGTACAGATCGTGAAGTCCGCACTAGACCAGCGTGGTGGACTAAGGTCTACATCCTTCTCACTGTGAGAGAGGAGACCCGATCCTAGTGTCACTAATGGTTTACAGGCAATAAAGCGGAGCTAATAATTATATCATGATTAATGAATCACGTACCTCACACCTGTTACTTTAACAATTAATAAACTTACAATTTACCATAAATCACATGGAGCCAACGTTAACTCCTTAATTAAATAATTTACTTACGGTTCGAAAATCCGCTTTACACAACAAAACCAAACTAAACACTAACTAACTAGCACTAGTTTAAAGTAAACACTTCTATCACCTCTTCACTATTGTTCGAGACACGAGTACTGTTGCGGAAAATCGGCGTGCGCTTTCCACGCAAGCTGAAACGACACTGAAGTAGAATTCTGAATTATAGAATGCGGTGGAGTGTTCGGCGCAGGTTCCAAAATTGAAAATTTATTTTCTTTTTTATTTCTATTTGAATATCGAAGAGAAAATTACGATTTATAAGATTCGTGACAGTCGCATAGCTTCTAAAAATGAATTTGGATGATTGGTTAACAAAAATTGATTTAATACTATTTGCAGACTGTTGCGCTTTACATACTCGTGGTAGGTAGAGTTGACATTCTATTGTTGCCTGCGACTGTATGTTGCAGTTATGGCCAGTTTTTTTTTCTAAATAATTTTTTTTCTGTTCAAAATCATTGCACTCAGTGGCATAGCTCCAGAGTTATTGCTTCTTGAACATAACGTAAGCACAAAAAATATTTTTCGAACATGAACATCCCAACTCAAAACAAAAGCATAGCTTTGGCTATAAAACTAAGCGAACAAAATACTGTCGATACTAACACTAAAACATATCGCATTGTACTCAAGTGAACAATAATCCAAACTTTTTCGTACCTACTCGTAAACTACGATAGTTCTGAGCAGTTTTGATGTTATATACGAGTACGTGCCTACATATAAAGGCAAAAAGCGCTCCGTTAGGAGATTTTTACCTTTGTCAACACTGACTTTGATAGAGTGGGCATGAGGGATGACGTGAAAAGGGTTCAAGCCCTTTGAACTTGACTTAGCTGCCGATCGCACTCCAATAACTTTTGTCATACGATATAATATTATTGTGATCGCATTTTAATGCTCGAATTGGACCCGTCGACCAGATGGACTGATGACTTGAAAAATATTGGGGGTTAGATTCAAAGACTACGTTTTGCCTGAGGGGCGATCAAAGCGGATGCTTGTATAAATATAAATGTATGACGTTCCTTAAGTGTACACAAATTGTACCTAATAATGAATAAAAACTTTTGACTTTGACTTTGAAAGTGCCCAGCTCCGGGTGGAGTATCATCGAGGTCCATGTCCAGCAGTGGATTACAAAGGGCGGAAAGGAAGGACGGAAGAATTGATAGCTTAGAATTCAGGCTCTGACTCGAGAAATCTGGGTTCGAATCCTTTCGTCTTTCTGCTGTGATGATGAAGGAAATGTGCATGCCTGATCGCAAAAATGTTCTAAAATTAAAGTCCACCAACCTGGAATAGGCCAGCGTGGTGGAGTATGGCCTACATTATTTTTATTGTCAGAGAAGAGGCGACTCTGTAATAGGCCACTAATGGATTACAGACATCTCTTCCAGCAAACCTTTTGGGGAATCTCTTTATATCTTAATAATGCATGAAGTGAAAATTTTAGGTGGATACAATTTACAGATCACTGCGCGAACGGAACAATTTGAAATTCGGAGATTTAGGGGAAGGCCGGGCAAAATGGATACCTTAAGGTATTTAAGGTTATAGCAGAAAAGTTATACAATACAAAAACAAAATAATTATCACAAACCAGTCTTTATTTATTGCTCTTACAAATACAAACATCAGTTACCATTAATATTTAAACAATAATCAACTACAATTAAAATTTAAAAAAGTACGAAAGTATTCGCTTTGCCCGGTACCCCGGGTAAAGCGGACACATAACTTGGGCAAAGTGAATACCCATATTCAATCTCTGAAAACATAGAAATAACTTTGATAAACTGAAAAAAAACTTTACTTGACCATAAAATTAGAAAATTAAGAATGGCAATTGTCACAGGTATACCTTTGAGTGCCATCATAAGCAGAACAATCTTCATCATGTCACCATTACCATGAACATGAACAGTCATGACACCATTGTTGACAAATGTCACATTGAATCCAATTTTCAATTGGTTTAGCGTCTTCTTCTATATATATTTAACCACGAAAAAAGCATAAAATATCCCAATTATTCGGGTAGTTCAAATTATTTTTCTTGGCGTAGATGAACGCTAAATTTTTGAATTCATCTCGAGTCAAGCCAAAAAATACAGAATCCATATCTTTGAAATATGTCACCAACTCTGTTTCCTGATCTTCAGTGAAAACAGGACGGAATCGACCCAGTTTTGAAGCAGCGATGCCAGTTTTTACATGCCTATACAAGGTTGCATAAGCCAAACCATACTTTTTAACTGTGCTTTTTATTAATTCTCCAGCTTTGCACAAATTAATAGCCGTGTGCATAGCATTTTCAACCCCCGTCCCTTGCTTAGTTTTTTTTACATATTTATTCACCATCCGAAACAAATAAAAGACATTTTTAATTAATAAGTCACAAGTGAGAATTGGCGGGCAAAGTGGATACCATATCCACTTTGCCCTATTCACTTTGCCCGACTAGGTAAGTTTTGAGGTTAACACATTTCATACAAAAACTAATAATTCTGACTTTCTGTTAAATATACCATAAAAACCTACTTTGACACGCTACCGAATTAAGACATTCCTAAAAATCAAGAACTTGTAATACATGAGAATTGATCAATGTACTTACCGCGTAAAATCAATCTTTTATTTACGAAAACACAAATCTCTACTCCGCGGACGGGACGCGACGCTGCCCCTCGCTTTGTTGTTTGCCGCGTACTAAACCAAGATGGGCGAACGTAACAGTGGTGGCGTGTTGAATGAAAAACTAATAATTTACGAGTAGTGAGGAGAATTCGCTTTGCCCGGGGTATTCACTTTGCCCGGCCTTCCCCTACTACTCCGTATCTGTACAAAGTAGGAGATATAAACTGTAGGTTTAAGAAATTAATACGGTTGTCAGTGTAAAATCAATCTGTAGGTATTTGGAAACTGATACTAATAACGGAGTTCACGGTATAATATATGAGAACTGCATTGCAGTTAATTAGATAATTGGCGGTTTGGTAGCGACTGCAGAAATGTCTGGCTTCAGTTAGTAGCGGGAATATCAGATTCATCTGATATTGCTTTAACAATTTGCCTGTCCAATAAATAGACACAATAGTTAAACAATGGATATGTATCACATGTGACTCACGGGACAACGAAGTGGTTAAGCTGAAATGATCTTGTCGATTCTGATAACAGCCTCTAATTGCCGTAAAAACATTTTTTAATAGTTCAAAGATGTGTGGTAAAAAATCAGTTAATAATTTGAAACTTAGCGAAGCTTTGATTGTGTCAACTCAGAATTGTGTATTTGTACTAGATGGTTAGAAAATTTCGATAGCGTGATTCAGGATACCCGTGACGCCATCTCTCGATAACTGGTAATAGTTAGTACTTACCACATCTTCCCAGATTCATTTCACTACTAATTTCACTTGACGTTGTACCTTTAACTTGCTTAATTGACGAAAAATGGGGGTACCCTCCAGAAGATTATGATTTTGGTCTATCAAGAAACGAGACCATTTGATACATATCTCTCCAAACAATAGAGGAAGGCCTTCTAAGCACTGACCGCGCCCGATGTTGCTTAACTTTTTCGATCTACTCAAGCCGCGAGGCTATGCGCGCTTCCTAATAGATCCTAATCCTAATAAATGCGAAAGCACACTACTTACGAATATATTAACTAACAATCATTCATGTAATAAATCGCATAGGAAATAACCTCTTGACTTTTTAATGAAGAATTAAAAAGTCGTCGAAGGCTATCTTGATAAAATATTCGAACTGGGAACTCGTCTATAACGTCGATATTAAGACCGAGGCTTAATCGATTTTGGTAGAGGCTCTCAAAGTTTAATTCCTGTCTTAAATTTTAAAATTATAACGTCCACTGTGGCGACTTCCGTCACTCGTCAAGAGATGGCGCCACGGGTGTCCTGAATCACGCTATAGAAGTTTTCTACATCGCTAGCATATATACAAAACTCCAACATGACGTAATCGGAGCACGGCCGCTCTCCAGGCACGATCACCTCGCCTGGTGGGAGATCTCTCTTTGCTAAATCATTCAAAATTTTATTGTAAAATGTTCGCTAAATTCCCATAAAATACCTACTGAAGTATTTTACCTCGGTCTTCCAAAAAAAGTATTTTTAAAGTATAAATAACTATATTTCTAAACAAACGTCTAGCTCGTTCATTAAGGTTCCCACCTACATTTTCAATGCCTTCCTTTACTCGGAGTAACTCATAAATCAAAAACAGTAACATTTCTTTAAAATAACCTCGTCCTTTCCTTACGTCGGCGTCGGTCAAATAATCCCCATAAATCATCCCGTACCGCATATTCTTACACCTGCGACCGTTGGAACAGACAAATCTATGTATAATTATTTTGTATGGTCCATTGTGGTCCATATTTTTCACTTGTACAATTTGGTAAACATACTTAGGATATCTTTTTATTTTTATTTGCAATTTATAAATAACGAACACAAAATTATAAAAATAAAAAACAAATAGTCATTTAATACTGAAAGAAATTTCTAGTAACTAATTGTATAATTATTTTATTTTTGAAGCAATTTAAAACTTTTTTTTAATAAAAAGTAGTGCCAAGATTGTTTATCAAAAAGGACAAGTCGGACTGTACTCTAAAATTAAATATCACTTGCTGTAACGGTGAAGAAAACATCGCGAGGTAACCTGCATGCCTGTTCACAAAACACAAGTTCTCAAAGGCATGTGTAGTCCACAAACCCGCACTAGGTCAGCGTGGTGGACTAAGGCGTACATCCTTCTCATTGTGAGAGGAGACCCGATCCTGTCAGTAACCCATTAATGACCAACTACAGGGTCGGGTCTCCTCTCACAATGAGAAGGATGTAGGCCTTAGTCCACCACCCTGGCCTAGTGCGGGTTGGTGGATTTCACGTGCCTTTGAGAACTTTTTTCTGAACTCTCAGGCATGCAGGTTTCCTCACGATGTTTTCCTTCGCCGTAACAACAGGTGATATTTAATTTTTATAAAGCGCACATAACTTTTTTTACAGTCATTGGTTGCCACTTGGATTCGAACCCGGACCCCTCGATTCGAGGTCGAATTCTAAGCCACTGGGCTATCACCGTTACGATCCTGTAGTCGGTCATTAATGGGTTACAGACAGGAGCAAACTTGCCTAGTATTAAACAGCCTGTCTAGCATTTACAAAGAGGTTGCTGGTTGAGAACCGCTGACTTTGAGGAATGACACTATCAAGAAATTTGGGGCTCGACTTCGTGGTTAATACCTTCGACCTACATTCTGGCGAACCTTCGTATATTAATAGGGAATTTAACACCTGGCAAGAGACATTTTATGGCAAGTTAGACGAGGTTAACCAGCGGTGATAGCCCATTGGCTTAGAATTCGACCTCGAATCGAGGTAACGTGAGGTAACCTGCATGCCTGAGAGTTCAGAAAAAAAAACGTTCTCAAAGGCATGTGAAGTCCACCAACCCGCACTAGGCCAGCGTGGTGGACTAAGGCCTACATCCTTCTCATTGTGAGAAGAGACCCGACCCTGTAGTGGGTCATTAATGGGTTACTGACAAGCAGCGTTGGAGGACATTTTAAAATTTATTGAACACCGTATAGCGTGTTGAGTAATTTTGACATCAATACCGATTATCCAATCTTAAACTGAACGCCCCTTCGGGGTTCTACACTCACACGTAAAGTAGGTGGTTGGACGTAACATATAAGCACATTTTGAAACCATAAACATTGAAGGCGCATTCATTCTGGGATTAAACGGACTATACCCAAATATATTTATAAGTTTTGTGATCCCACGTCAATAGTTTCAAATTTTTTTACCGTTTCTGAAAATATGAAATAGAAATAGCAAAATGAACGTATAGGCTACCCAATGTTTAATGATTTTCGCCCACAGCAACGCCCCCACAACACTGACCTTTTAATATATTTTTCATAACCCCTAAAAACGCACTTTGAACCTCCGATTGCCTTTAGAAATAAGTAATATTTATCATTTGCTTTTATATTATACTTTACAACCTTAGAGAAACCTTTGTAAATGTAATAGAAAAGAAAGAAAATTTTCCTTAGGAAACACTCGAAAGGTTCAAATCCCAGTGGCACCAATGAATTTTCTAAGTTAGGTATGTCCATTTTACAAAATTTTAATATAATTATGTACCTATATATTTGTGTAAATAAACGTTTTGTCTTTGCAATGACATTGCATTGACTCTCTCGGTCGTATAGACCTCTCCACTTGAGACTGGGTCGATACGCCACTTAATTTCTGAAACACACTTAAGTATTCAGGTTGCAAGGTGAAGTACATTTTTTTAAACACTCGTCGACCCACAGAAGAATAATAATAATACTGAGGATCACAGATACACAATCAAACGTATTATTACCGTATAAATAATATCTAACGCTTGACACTCATAGCCCTACACTAGAATTCCCTAATTCGTCGCTGCCATTAACACACACAAGACGAGGACAAACTTTTTATAAGACAAAATTGGCTTTTTAAATTGTTTTTCTCGTAAAAATGTATGTTTGACAAAGGGTGATCTCCCACCAGGCGAGGTGATTATGTCTAACGTCACCCCGGAGTTTTCTATAAGTGTGAGCGATGTAGAAAATCTCGTTACCGTGATTCAGGATACTCGTGTCGCCATCTCTTGACGAAAGGCGGAAGTCGCTACATTGAGATTTGAAGGCCATATTCTTGAAATGCCATGGGAACAACGCCTGATAAGACTATATCCCTACACCAAACATCCGGAAACGTTCAAGGTCGTAATAAAAATATCACTCAATATATAAAAGCAAAGTTTTCGGGCAAGAAGAGAGGGTTTCGTGCAGGAAATTCTCCCGGAATACGTTCTAAGTTACAAATTGATGGATTACACGTGTCATGGTTCTTCCTGCTCGCTCTTTGTCGTGTTTTTGTTCCCTCGAGAATGGGCCATTATCTCTTACTTACCGGATTGTGCCACTTTTCAGGTGAAAGATAGAACACACTCTTCTTTTGATATACATATGAAATATTCATGAGATATATGAGTATATTTCTGAAAATACTTACTATAAATTAGACGATCAATTTACTTTTTGGCTATCTGCTAAAATAAAAAATAAAAATATGCATATTAATATGTATAATCTGATGAATCTACAAGGAGTGAAAAGGACGCAAGTGATGACAGACTTTTGGTCAAAACTTTCAGGGTGTCCATGCTTCTCATTGTAAGCAGGACCGGCTTTAACCTATTGGAGGCCCTGGGCAATACTGGGCATATTAGGATAATGGGGCCACTATTGTAGTCAATAATTAAAGTTAGATTTCTTCGAATTATATAAGTTTTTTGGTAATAAATAGGAACTAGAGACTTTGTGTTTGATCTGAGCCCCTCTCGATCGCGGGGCCCTGGGCACTTGCCCACTGGGAAAGAGATTGTGACCTCACCGTTATCGTGACCGCCTCAGGGTAGTATCGTCCTGCAACGCAAACCAATCCAAGGCCTAGAACCCACGACATTTTTTTTCGTGTTTTTTTAATTGTTCTTATTTTAAACATATACATTTTTTATACGTAATAAATGTGGACGTTTCGGTGACGTTTTTTTTTCTTTTATCACCGACCCCGTCACAGTCTGGTCGTAAGAGGAGACCCGACCCTGCCGTGTGACTTTGATATTTTTATTTCAACTGACTTCAATTCAACAATAATAATATGATGTTCTACCACTATAAATGGCCTTAATATGCTCGAATAAATCCAATAACGAAGGCTTTATTAAAATCCGCGAGGACGAGCGAACCTTCGCCTTATTTATAGAAAAGCGGATTTCTCAGTGGTCCAAATCGAATCCATCTGAACCAATTGTCACACTGTTAGCGGTGATCGACAATACGCTCATCCGTAACTGCAAAAATATCGAAATTGACATTCTGATGTCATATTTACCGTTGTGGGGTATTCTATTTAAGAAAAGAAATTCATAATTCATTATACTTCCAAAATTTATCGATATTATCGATCAAATTTTAGCTATACCTCGGAGAAATTTTGTCGTAAGTATATGTGACTTATTTTATCTTAAAAATTGTCACAAATGGGGCTCAGGTTTTTTAAATTTCTAATTTGATATCGATTTTAATAAGCCTTCATTACTTATTTTTACCCATATTTTATTGTCACCAATAAACCAAAGTATGCTGATAATAACATAAATTACGCAATATAATCAACATTATTAATATTCTCAGCTGCAAACTTTCAAACGCTTGTCCTGAAAAATCGTCAAATTGTAATTACGTCATTGTAGTTTTAGATTCAATGAGCGAATAGTGATCCGCTAAAACTACTGAAACTTACCCATTAGTGGTCCACTGAAGGGTCTCGTGACAAAGATTTCTCTCACTTACGAATTGATACACTTCACGCATTTTTAATAATATGGGGGCTCTCAGACATGCTGGTTTCTGAGGTCTTCTTTCATAAACGTAAAATTTCTTTTTTTTTTTCAAAAGAAGTACCTACAGACCGCTCTCCGACCAAGGGGTTTATGACCTGAAGAAGGCAGCGGGAAACCGTTGGATTCTAAGATTCCAGGATCGATCACAGTGGCCCTGTTTGGAGGAGGCCCATGTCCAGCAGTGGACTATGAAAAGAAAGAAAAAAGAAAGCACAGAACTTGTGAAAATCTTTGATGCTTGTCGGTTGGATTTGAATCAGGACCTCTGAAGTATGTAGCCCAATTCTTATATAGCCACTGCACTAAGTGGTATACAAGATATGTATGTAGTATAATAACGCACTTCCTACAGACTAACCATCTGTTTGCTACGAAAGGGACTTTAAATTCAGTCATCGCGCACAGTGTAACTTAGCTGAGACGGTCAATTCAGTCAACGTATATCGTTTGAGGTATGTTAGCCGAGCTCACTGGAAGCAAACAGTAGTATTACGTACAAGGTCACATGTTGTGGTCGCTGAGTTGCCGAGACAATGAAATCACGGCGAAGTTGTCGGAGGAACAGGGCCGCATTTGCACTGTGTAAGTTAGGGGGATCGTAAACCTATGAGCACCAGTTGTACTCACAAAATCTTTAACGAACAGTAGATGGTAAAACCAGAATTTTATATCACCAGATGAAGTGATATTATGCTAAGTATGAACTCTGAAACTACTGAAGGGATTCGGATTAAACTTGTTACAGTGATATTTTAAAACCCCATCCAAAAATAAGTTCAAGTCTGATACTAGATAGATATAAAAGGGATAAGAATCCGGAAAGAATCCCTGTAATCCCGGCATAATCAAAAATCTAGATTTAATAGCAATAACCTCAATGAGTACAGAAGTGACACTTTTTAGGCATACTGGGATTACCGGAATTCATTAAAAATCAAAAGAGGATTTCTTTCGGAAAGTTGGAGTTCGGGGTGAAATAGCTGGAGAAAGCTTTTAGCTTGAGAAAAATTCCTTGGAAATTGATAGGTAAATGAAAAGCAGAGCAATGCCTGTAGCATTAGCTCGTTAATTTTAGAAAGCCAAATTTAAGTTATGAGAGTCTTAGTAGCTCGTCCGTACCTTACCGTCAGCCTCATAACCCGTCATAGCAACATGTTCATACATCTTCAGAGACGCGCATCATACAAGCGCATATAAATTTTTAAGAAAGATACCAACTACGTTTATAATGCGGCCCTGGCACAATTGAAGCTCTACTTTTAACATCGGAAGGATATCAGTGTAGTTCATAGTTTTATTTCCGTTCGAGTCGTTCTTTATTGGGAAGTAACAATTTTTTATACCTCCTCGATAGTTGTTGAAGACTAGCGTTCACGATACCTCGATAATAAAATACAAAGTTTCTATTAAAACACTAAGTTTTTTGTAAGCAAAGTTATGTTACCTAATCCTTCTTATTGAGTGAGGGTGGAAGCCTACAAGATTCTGTCATGATCATAATCATAATGGTTCATTATGACTAAATGCTATATTTGTCATAGGTATCTACTTGGCAGAAGTCAATGGGGTTATAACGGAACTAATACGGAAACGGAACTAAAACGGAACTAATACGGAACTATAACGGAAGCTGTAATGGTAAAGGACGCCATCGTGAGAAAACCTGCATGCCGACAGTTCACAAAAAAATGTTCTCAAAGGCGTGTAAAGTCCACCAACCAGAATTAGGCCATCGTGGTGGGATGCGGCCTACATCCTTCTCATTGTGACAGGAGACCCGACCCTGCAGTGGGTCATTAATGGGTTACCACCCATTAGCCTGGTGGCCATTTACTACTCATTGTCATTCAAAGTAACTACATATAAAAAGAAGATAGTTGGCATCTTAAACCTATCTTAACTAGTTTAGAGTTTAACCCATACGTTGCCTTTGACACGGCATTATTTTAAAGCCGTCTTACATTTACGGTCTATAAACCCCGTAGCGAGGGTTTAATAATAAATTTATCCAACTACTCGTATATTGTGTTAAGTTTACACAAGTTTAACCCTCGAAACTTCTTACTTTTTGAAGATCGTAAACAGCTACAGATCTGGTTTTTTGGCTATTGACTTCGTAAGTTAAAAAATATAGTATTGAGATGGGTTCTTTGTTTATTTTGTTTACATTACTTACTGTAACAAAGCGTCCAAATGTCAAAGGTAATTTAGAATCTTAAAGTTAAATAGGTAATACAACAATAAAATTAAATATTACAATGCATGTCAATTTTACAAAATTATTTACTGCGTATAAGAAGCTGCGTGCTCTTGCACTTACTACTCGGATGTCCGTGAGGACGCCATCGCAAACTTCATAAAACAGGCCATAGAGGCAAACACAGCTGCCATTGAAGACTACAACCTGGCTACTGCCATCAGCCACAGAGACGCGTCATTGCAGAAATCCTAAAGGAACGCCCGGGACGATCCAAGGAGACACCGGGACAAAATTGACAAAGAACTTTTTCTGGAGCAATAATATTACAAGTAACGTGATGCAAAAAAGGCACGGATCTAGTCTGTGGATAGCAATTAAAGATTTAAAAAAAAGTTGATATCTCTTTTTATCTCCTTTGGTACACAGATATTTGTCAGTAACCCATTAATGACCCACTACAGGGTCGGGACTCCTCTCGCAATGAGAGGGATGTAGGCCTTAATCCACCACGCTGGCCTACTGCGGGTTGGTGGACTTCACATGCCTTTGAGAACATTTTTTTTGTCAACTCACAGGCATGCAGGTTTCCTCACGATGTTATCTTTCACCGTAACAGCAGATGATATTTAATTTTATAAAGCGCACATAACTTTTTCACAAAGTCATTGGTGCGTGCCACTGGGATTCGAACCTGGACGCCTCGATTCGAGGTCGAATTCTAAGCCACTGGGCTATCACCGCTTACACGGATACCACCGCTTACACACTTACTGGATTAACACTGCACTTTTTATCCATCTCTAGGTCAAATTCGTAGGTTCACGTGAATGAAGTCGCGGGCAAAAACTAATATCTAATGTGTGTACAGTTCATTTTTATTCTCTTGTCATATTTGGTAAATAATCTTGGCACTACTTTTTATTGAAAAAAGTGTAAAATTGCTTTAAAAAATATATTATACTTTCTAGAAATCTATTTCTGTATTAAATGGTAATTTGTTTTTAAATTATTATAATTTTATGTCTGCATTATTTTTTAATCGGAAATTAAAATAAAAAGACACGCTAAGATTGTTTATCAAATATGACAAGAGAATAAAAATGGACTATAGTGTGCTTTTCTCGTTTCTTGGTTTACTTCGCAATAAAGTTGTTTGTCCACCCCTTAAGATAGGACTGTCGACAGTAAATAGCGCCCCAATCGAAAACATCTTTCGATGACTTTTTTATTGTTAAGTCGGAGCTAAATTGCCACCTAGATATTTATTTGCTCTGAAATCCATTAGTTTTGTATGTATTAAATAAATCAAGTTTTTATGTAACTTGTAACAACATGATTGAATTGATTTTGACGACGTTACGACAAAATAACTAGTATGATATACAAATGTTATCGGTCGGGGAGATAACATTACCTGTTACACATAATTATTTAAAGAAATAACTACTAATAGTGCCTATAAAGTTTTACACTGGTATATCTAACGTAAAACTAGTGACTTTGTCAGAGTGTAATGAAACATTGAACCGCGTCTAGTCGCCCGCAAGGACAATTCATTATTCATTCATTCAAAGCAGAATTATTCAAACGATGGCCACCACTTCTTACTGCGCATCTTTTATTAATTCAAATGAGAATTTACGAAGTTTCTGAATAAAATCCATATTTTTAACGGCTTAAGAGTTCTTTTGGCCTTTGGTAGACTATGAAAACTTTGGAAGCTACGTGTACGTACCTACTGTACATCCGTTTGCTATTTACTAAGAAAAATCTAGAATATCTAATTTTAAATTCTTGCAGCAAATATTAAATATTAAGAAGGACCAAGTTGTAAAGTCAAAAAATATTACCTGTGGTTTTGACGTAATAGGTAGACATAGCCGACCGACCAACTAACACTGGCGGGCTGTGTGGTGGAGGCATGTGAAGTCCATCAACCCGGACTAGGACAGCGTGGTGGACTAAGGCCTTTATCCTTCTCATTGTGACAGGAGATCCGACCGAGGCAGTGTTTCTTCTCTTATTCTGCCACCCTCTTTTCTCTCTTCTTCTAATTGTTGCCTGCAAAATATTGTAAGTTTACCCTTAACAGCAATTTTAAAAGTTCCTTTGTCGAGTTTCAACTAATTTCTACAGTTGAAACTTTTATTGAGTTTCTGTCTTAGCAGGTGCATTTAATGGCTTCTCGGCTGCAGATTCAATTATGGCACGAACTGTGATTAAAGTGGATTTTAAGAGTGAATCTTTGAAGAAGTTCTGTTGAAATATGACCATGAAAGGAATTTCCTCTTCCTTCGGCGTTTTGAATGTATTGTAACTGTGGAGTGTGGATGTTATTAGGTATCCATGCGTGACAGTAGCGATAGGTGGCTTCATATATATTTGTTATTAAGGTACCTTCGCATAAAAATAATAGCTACTGTACATTAACGTATGTCTTATACCTCAGACCATAAAAATATGTTGATTATTGTAAAATCTGTTCTTTTCACGCCCTAAATTTGTTATTAAGTACCTACCTTGTCACTTCAAGTAACATCAGCAAGTTATTTTTTACTGTCTTCCGAATTATGTATACTTATGTACCATTCGTTAAGGAAAATCAACAAAAAAACAGGTACAAAATATTCTTAAAGTACTCGGTGTTAGACAAAAACG
Organism: Erynnis tages; assembly: GCA_905147235.1. Classification (NCBI taxonomy): domain Eukaryota; kingdom Metazoa; phylum Arthropoda; class Insecta; order Lepidoptera; family Hesperiidae; genus Erynnis; species Erynnis tages. The sequence continues at coordinate 6,174,089 of LR990095.1, read as the reverse complement.
AATAAGTACTGTATCTTAACCAGTTCACTGTCCCATGAGTCACATGTGACTCATTCCCATTTTTCCTTTATTTTGTCTAAGTACATACTAGACAGGCAAAGTGTTATACACTATTTTACCATAACATACAGAATTCATTCTACTTATATTACGAATATAACTGTGTAGTGATGTACTGTTTAGCGAATATTACTCGCATTTATTAGAGCTCTTATGTATCCTGAATAAATAACACGCCACAAAACAAGGATTTGCGTCGACGCGTTGTCACAACGAACATTCTCCATGCAAATTGTTATGTTATTGGTCTCTTGGTACACATTCTGTGTCCCCAGCACGGTGTGTTTTTGAGTTATGATTACGATGTCTGTAAGAATGAAATGCGACGTGCGTGTGTGTCGAATCGCCTTTATCTACGTCAGTGTTCGGCAACCTTTTGATCAAAATAAAATATTTGATACCTACAAAAATTAACAACCGACAAATTCCATTATATTAAACTCTACATTGTTCCTTGTGTCTACGGCGTAGCAAAAGCTCTACGACACGCTATCTACGGAACAGCTCTACGCCTTCGCCTGTACAAAGAAATATAATTCCAGACTGAGATTTAGAATACACACCTTTGATAAGTTTACGCTTTGAGATCTTATCATCCTTATGTGTAGTTTTTTTTATATTACTATCCCAACTGTTTACTGGGGGTACTTTATTGCAATTGAGCAACATCCCAGCCCGTAGCGATCCCAGAGTAGCGACGCACCTACTTATAAATTGTGCTCGTCCAAGCCACGACGCCACAAGTAACCCCTTGTCTTTATCGACGGTTGCCGATAAAATTGATCGTTCGCAACTCGCAACACATTGGTAGTACAATGTCATTGCATCCATTTGTCGCATGTCCAGCGAATTGGCAGGCTCAGGGTGGAAAGCTCAATTAAGAGACCTGTTTTAAAATTTTGTCGCGTTGGTTTGTTTCGTGTATCGTATTGCAACAGCCAATTAGAATTAGGTGTACAGCGTGTAGCATTGTGAGATAAAACTAACCTAAAGGGTGACAAAACCCATGGCAAAATGAATACGGCCCGGGACCCCGATACGATTTGTTTGGGCAACAAGAAAACTTTATCAATTAAACTCCTCTTTGCGTTCTTAGATTGTTGTTGAAGTCATTTCAAGGAGTTAATTATTGCTTGCGTCAGAAAATGTTCTGTCTTGTTTGACGTCTCTAGATGTAGGGTCGACTTCATATTTTGTTTGGAGGGTAATTATAATTAAATAGTCTGTCGAGCTGACATCATTTACCTTCATAACTTCTGATTGCTTCTCATATTTTTAGGTCTTGTAATAGATCTCTATATAAGTGGTAATAGCCCAGTGGCTTATAATTCGCCCCTGGGGTCCGGGTTCCAACAAAAGGGGCACGCACCTTGACTTTAAAAAAAAGTTATGTGCGCTTTATAAAATAAACCTGCGGTTACGATAAAGCAAAACATCGTGGCTTTAGGCCAGCGTGGACTAAGGCCTATATCCTTCTCATTAGAGATGCGACGAAAAGTGGTCACCAAATAACCGAATACCGAATACCTACTATTCACTTTAACCTTCACCGAACCGGAAATTCGGCCGAATTATTCTGTTGTAATTAAATGTTGACTATACTAACTAGTCAAGAAATAAATACATACTTTGGTATGTACAATATTAGTATTGACTTGAGGTTTTAAAATAAATATTGAATCAAAGTGTGTGTATCATTAAAAGTTAAATTGCTTTCTGCTTCATAGGATTTCTTTGACTTATTATAACATACATTAGACATTATATTTTATAATAGACATTATTGTATCATGTGGCCAAGAAAATTGAAACACTCGAACCGAATATATTCAGCCCAAAACCGAATAATTCGGCTGAATACAAATAGTAAAAAAATGCCAAATACGCCAAATACTGAATACCATCTCTACTTCTCATTGTGAAAGGAGACCTGACGCTGTAGTGGGTTATTAATGGGTGACAGACAAGTCTTCTGGTGAAAAGGACTTGCGACATAGGTACTAAGTAAATAAATAATGCTGTTATAATGAGGATGAAGAACTACAGGCCAACTCATGCTGATCATAGAAACTCATATGTAGGCTCACTATGTAATCTCTCTTAGAAAAACCTGGACCAATTCCTATAATCGACAATGGAAGTGTACATGATATAAGTAGGTGAATAAATGGGCTTCAGTGATCACTAAAACGTCCTGACATCTACGTAATTAAAATTGTACCAAAACGTAACATAATATGTTCATTATTATGCCTATAGATAAACCACATAGTAGCAAGACGTCTGGGAAACGTAACATAATGTGTTCATTATTAAACTGCCTATAGATAAACCACATAGTAGCAAGACGACTCGGAAACGTAACATAATGTGTTCATTATTAAACTGCCTATAGATAAACCACATAGTAGCAAGACGACTCGGAAACGTAACATAATGTGTTCATTATTAAACTGCCTATAGATAAACCACATAGTAGCAATACGTCTCGGAAACGTAACATAATGTGTTCATTATTAAACTGCCTATAGATAAACCACATAGTAGCAAGACGACTCGGAAACGTAACATAATGTGTTCATTATTAAACTGCCTATAGATAAACCACATAGTAGCAAGACGACTCGGAAACGTAACATAATGTGTTCATTATTAAACTGCCTATAGATAAACCACATAGTAGCAAGACGACTCGGAAACGTAACATAATGTGTTCATTATTAAACTGCCTATAGATAAACCACATAGTAGCAGACGTTTCGGAGATCCGACATGAATCCTCCCCGTCCAAATTAGAAGACATAATTAATTCCCCAGTCATGCCGCGATAAACCAAAACAGAGTACAAAATTGTTATTTATAATCTGTTTTAATTGCGAAAATGTAATGTTTCTAAGTCGCTGCCGACTCGCAAATTTTGTGTAAACATAAACAACTGAGTACCTACATATTTGATTTACATTGTAGCTCGCCCGAGGAGGTATACGAATTCATTCCCAGTCGTAAAGCATGTTCTTCATGTGTTGTGTTTCGGCTGGAGAGGTATGGTTGCCGGGGATACTTTATTTGAAACGAACATCTAAGTCCTCACGAGTAGCAAAGCATCCGTATCCTCAGATAATATCATAACCTTGAAGTAAAAACTCAAATACATAAATTCTACAAAAGAAGTATACTGACATTCTGTCATTACATTATAATATTATGTTGTTCTTTGTATCCTAGTTTTTACGTTTAATAAAGCCTACAATTACAGGTTTAGTATCATTTCAATTTATTAAACGTAATTTTTAAATATCAATGATATAAAAATGTATCGCTTTCTAAAACCGGAAAGATTTGATATTGACCCAGCGTCGACGCAAACTGCATCTTCTCAATGGTCACATTGGAGAAAGACATTTGAGAACTTTTTACAAGAGTCGGAGAATTCTTCAGAATCAGAGACCAAACTCTCGGATAATGTAAAACTACGACTGTTAGTAAACCATATTTCACCAATCGTGTACGAATACATTTCATCATGCAGCACTTACGATTCAGCTATAACTACATTACAATCTATATACGTAAAACCTAAGAGTGAAATATTTGCACGACATAAACTCTTCACGCGGTCGCAACAAGAAGGAGAGTCAATAGATCAATTCATACAAGCTCTTAGACTTCTAGCTAAAGAATGTAATTTTAAATCTGTTTCGGCCGAAGAAAACGAGAAAGATGCCATACGTGCTGCATTTATCGCTGGAATGTCTTCTTCACATATCAGGCAGAGGTTACTAGAAAATTTGACTTTATCCTTGGATGAAGCACATAATAAAGCTCGAGCTCTTGAATCGGCCCAAATTCAATCAGAAAATTTTACATCACCTTTAGTAGCTGTAGTGAAAAATGATTCACATAGAAATATAAAACAAAATGATTATGAGAGACTAAAGAGAGAGAATACAAAAGATAAAGCAAACAAATGCTATTTTTGTGGAGGTACATTTCATCAACGTCGTTTTTGCCCGGCAGCTAATAGTACATGCCTGAAATGTGGTAAACATGGCCACTTTGCTAAAGTATGCAAAAGCATGGAACCAGTTGCTACAGTAGATGAAATAGTTGAAAAGACTGAAACAACGTCTTGTATAATTTCAGCCGCCCTGGGCCTCAGAAAATGCACCGTTTCGGTATTTGTTAATGGCATACCTCTAAAAGCTTTAATAGATACGGGAAGCACGGCAAGTTTTATTAATGAAGAAATAATTAAACAATATAATTTACCTATTGAACCATGGCATCAAGCTGTTACAATGGCTAATTCAAATTATCGTATCAACATAAAGTCAGTATGTAAAGCGTCAATAAAACTATGCAATGAATCTTTTTTGACAACTCTTCGTATAATGAAAAATTTATGTTCGGATGTCATATTGGGTCACGATGTCTTACAACAATGTTCGTCATTAGAAATTAAATTTAATGGCCCCAAATCTGCGCTACGTATAGCGGTACTTAAAGAAGTTAGAATAGGACCCGTGAACCTATTTCCACATTTATCACATGACTGTACGCCAATAGCTGTTAAGTCTAGAAGGTACGCTACTGATGACTTAGCATTTATAAGATCTGAAGTACAAAAACTATTAGTTGATGGAATCATAGAACAAAGTAATTCTCCGTGGAGAGCACAAGTGATAGTAACTTCTGGAAATCGCCACAAGAAGCGCATGTGTATAGATTATTCTCAGACTATCAATAAGTTTACACAACTTGACGCTTATCCATTACCAAATTTAGAAGAAGTAGTATCCAAAATAGCAAAATACAGAGTTTTTTCAAAAATTGATCTTAAGTCAGCGTATCATCAAATCCCTATAATGGAAAGTAACAAACCCTTGACAGCTTTCGAAGCATGTGGAAATCTATATCAATTTTGTCGCATACCTTTTGGAGTTACTAATGGAGTAGCATGCTTCCAGCGGGCAATAGATCAAATTATAGAAAACTCAAAGCTGGATGGTGTCTTTCCATATCTTGACGATATAACTATATGTGGAGTTGATCAGGTCGATCATGATAATAAACTTAAAAAATTTATGGACACGGTAAAATCTTATTGCTTAACTATCAACCTTGAGAAATGTGAATTTTCAAAAAAAAATATTAATATACTTGGTTATAATATTTTTGATGGTGTTGTCAAGCCAGATCCGGACAGATTAAAGGCTCTACTAGAAATGCCTATACCTCAAGACTCAGCCTCGCTAAAACGCGCCTTAGGTTTATTTGCGCATTACTCTAAATGGGTTCCTGATTTTTCAAACAAACTGCACCCACTTGTAGTCGTCGAACGTTTTCCTCTCAACGACAATGAAAAAGCTGCTTTCGAAGAGCTAAAAAGAGTTATATCGCAATCATCCTTATCTGCCATTAATCCTAAAGAACCATTTACTGTCGAAACTGATGCTTCTGATTTTTCAATTGCAGCGTCGCTTACTCAGAATGGACGACCTGTCGCATTTTTTTCTAGATCTTTGGGTGACAGTGAAAAGAAATATCCTATTATAGAAAAAGAAGCGTGTGCAATTATTGAAAGTATTAAAAAATGGAGACATTATCTTCTTGGTCGCCGTTTTTATCTTATTACGGATCAAAAATCGGTAGCATATATGATGAAGAATCATGCTAGCAAAATAAAAAATGACAAAATTCAAAGATGGAGATTGGAACTATCGAATTACAATTTTGATATAATGTACAGACCTGGATCACAAAATGTTGTTGCTGATGCTTTGTCGAGACAGATATGCGCATCGACTAGAAATGTCAATTTTTTGTATGAACTGCATAATTCTCTGTGTCATCCTGGAGTAGCACGACTAACGCATTATGTAAGATATAATAATTTACCCTATTCGACTGATGATATCAAAAGAACTATTTCAGCATGCAGAATATGTTCCGAAATAAAACCAAAATTCATGAAATATACCGGAACACTAATCAAAGCTACAGCTCCATTTGAAAGATTAGCTCTCGATTTTAAAGGGCCTTTACCGTCTAGATATAAAAATAAATTTTTACTCACTATTATTGATGAATATTCAAGATTCCCATTTGCCTACGCATGCCAAGATGTGAGTAGTAAAACAATAATACATTGTCTCTCAGATTTGTTCTCAATTTTCGGAATGCCATCCTTTGTTCATACAGATCAAGGATCTGGTTTTGTATCGATGGAACTACGTAATTTTTTAAATAATAGAGGGATTGCAGTGAGTCACTCAGCTCCGTACAATCCAAGAGGGAATGGCCAAATTGAGCGCCTCAATTTTACATTATGGCAAACAATCCGATTAGCATTGAAATCCAAGAATTTGCCTATAACAGAGTGGGAGTCTGTACTACCTGAAGCATTACAGAGTATTAGATCTCTACTTTGCACATCAACAAATGAAACACCTCATGATAGGATGTTTAATCATGCAAGGCGTTCTTCTTTGGGAAAATCGTTACCTTCGTGGCTCAGTCCAGGTAACAGTATTCTAAGACGTATTCCTGTGACCAAATCAAAGTATGATCCCGTGGTAGAGGAGGTGGACGTGGTAGAGCCTAATCCATATTATACACGTATACGTCTCTCAGATGGACGGGAGATGAATGTCTCGAACCGTCATTTGGCTCCGAGTGGAAGTCCAGTTGAAGATATACCGCGAGCAAATGTATCATCTCCGGAATCCACATATTCCTCACCGCTTGCTTCTCCAATACCTTTGAGGAGATCTGAGAGAATAAGAAGACCTCCTGAATACCTACGAGACTATGATTTTAATAGCAGGGGAGAATGAAGTAAAAACTCAAATACATAAATTCTACAAAAGAAGTATACTGACATTCTGTCATTACATTATAATATTATGTTGTTCTTTGTATCCTAGTTTTTACGTTTAATAAAGCCTACAATTACAGGTTTAGTATCATTTCAAACCTCAGATAGGATTTCTTCTCTATATGAGTCGATTCAGTCACGTAGAGAAATAGCAATTTTAAGGGATGTTTTTTTTGTTTAAAACGAATAGAATTCTGAATTTAATTTAATTTTGCTCATCATGTACCCTACCTACACACTAATCAGTTGGCCTCTACTCGTAAACTTAGCTCTTTGTTATATTTGTAAAGTATTCATAACAGAAAAAAATTACGTATATTGAATAACTAAAAGATCCTGTGACCATGGCTTTAAATGTTTTAAAAATTCCTGTTTTAGAATCGAATAAATTCAGGTTTCTATTTTTTTGTTTTGAGTCCAAGGTACACAGTTACACACGATATTGAATGCTATTAATAGAGTAGTGGGTATTATTAGTTTTATTGTAGTACAGACTGAAGTAAACTGTTTCGTAGTAAATAATGGCTTTGCTACACAGGTAGGTAATGTTAGTGACTAATGACTATTTAAATACCTACTATAAATAAACATTACTTTATAAAGAAACGAAACTAAATAATATTTAACATTGAGGCAGTGAATTCTTCTTAAACGACCAGTGATAGTATATCCCTCGCTACTAATTAGACATACCTACATATGTATGTAGACACCAGCTTTTATTGACATCCTGAAATGATCAGCTTCCTTTTATCAATGACATAAAGTTAGTTAATACACCATTAAAACTTTCAAATCATTGAAATTCCAATAATAAATTATAGGTACATTCTCCTCTGGCTAGAAAGGTGTGGCTACCCTACTTATTAACTGACCTACTACACGCAGAAAATGAAAATTTAATTTTATTAAAGCTACCTGCTTTCTCCGCTCCAATAAAGAACTGAGGCAAGCATAAATTGATTACATCAAAGAAATATAAAATTGTATTCTTGCTTCCAAAAATACCTTTTATGACTCAAGTGCTTCTAATTTATTAGATTCGTATCATGAATTTGAAAATAAAGTTTATGATTTGATTTTTTTATGGTCACGATACTTACTACCATTAAGGTGAGAAAATACCCATAGTAGGTCGCCGGGGGAGGTGCCTAGTTACCTTACCAACTCGTACGTTACCGCCACCCTCTTTACCTCTTAACTTTCCATGTCAGAAATTTCTGCAATACTCTATGTTTTCATGCTTCTCTTGGGGACGTACTCGTAGTTGACGGTAATTATGTAGTAAGTACGTAGGTCATTTGGGGGTTGCTTCAAATAAAGTATCTTATTTGAAGCAACCCCCAAATGACCTCAGATAAGATTTCTATGCTATTTATTTATGTAGCTGACCACTTAACATTAGATTTCCTTTTTTTGTAAAAAAAATGAAAAGTGCTTATTGTATTTGAGTACTTATTGTGTAAAACTTTCTCTATTGATATAATCAATAAATTCTGCAGCGCGTACCATATCGTGTTAGCTTGGTTATCTTACCAATGAATTTTGAAAACAGCCAATAAAATAATCATCAAATATATACCAGTATTACATGAGAAGCACTTATGCTACTGTAACTGAAGCTAAACTATAGGTACTAGGAGGTAAATTTAGTTGAAAGTTCTACGTTTAACGTTTCTCAAGATCTCTAGGTAGATTGTACGTAGGCGTATCACCCGAGTGCTGCCCACGCTGTAATTAATAGAGACTGCTTTGAAAATTGAAATGTATCGTTTTGTTTAACGTTACCGCCCACTCTTAGTATTTGATTAGTTTTTAATCATTTGATCTAGGCACTACTCTTGTTTTTGCTGTTGTATATAACTAGAATTCTTTTCGCTTTGTATATGTATTGTCACAATTTTCTTTTAAACTTATCCTAGTTAGAATGTTTTAAATGAACACTTGTAAGACTTTCTTACTGTATTTAGATTCAAAAGTTAAACATAACTGTCTGATAGCTGTAAGTTTTCAAATTTAAAATGATTTTGATGGGGCTCTTTAGTGAATCTTTGGGTCACTAATGACCCCTTACAGGGTCAAATGAACTTGGCTCCAGTCAGTCTAGAGGTCAATTAATCCGGAAATCTTGATCAGAATCTTCATTTAAATTAGCTTAAAGTTGTAATGCCGTATTGTAATATGAAATAAAATACAATATAATAGTTTTTTTTACGTATTTATTCTTCGAGACGCCTGTGATATGTATCAAGCGTACAAAAATTTAAAATATTTACACTAAGTTATTCAATCCATAATTACGTCATAGCTTTCATACACAGCAATTCTTAATTCTTCTCCATAAAGTTCTCAAATGAAAATGAAGTCTACCAACCTGCAATAGGCCAGCTTGGTGGACTAAGGCCTATGTCCTTCTTATTGTGCGAAGACCCAACACTGCAGTGGGTCACTCGTGGGTTGTCAAGCAGTTATGAACTTATGAACAGCACATGCGAAACCAAATTGCTATTATCCTTGTTTGTTACTCTTTCACGCAAAAACGGCTGAACAGATTTGGATGAAATTTGGTACACAGATAGATCATAACCTGGATAAGTTCATGGAATACTTTTTATCCTTCTCTGCACCAAGTTCTAAAATCCACGCGGACGAAGCCGCGGGCACAGGCTAGTTTTTTATAAGACGAGCAGGCAAAGAGGCTGGCGCGTTAACTGATGATAAGCGATCACCGTCGCCTATCGACTAAATTATTCATAATGCTAACTTCATTTCCATACTAATATAATTAACATTTTAACATGTTGATTACATTTCGTTGAGTATTACAGCTAAAAGTGTCACAGAATGGAGCTAGGAGTGAGTCTTATTTATATTAAAAACGGTAATATTATCTGTTATTATTGTACAAACGGAATTTAAAGAAAGATCTTCACACAATCTTATACACTGTGGTCACTCATATAACACCCACAGATATATCATATACATCTAAAATAACTTTCTTGCATACTTAAAGTCCGTTTTTAACACTTGTCCTATACAATACAATACAGTACTCTTTATTGTGTACATACACACAAAATCAGTTAACAAAAACATGAGAGAGAAACACACAATTGGCGGTGTTACCGCTACGAGGGATCTCTTCCAGACTACCGTCTAGGTAAGGAGTTAAAGCAGGAAGAGAGAGTTGTAGGTAGGGTGCACGAAATGTGAAGGTGTAGAGAATAGGCACGATGACTAATTTTCAAATCTCTTCTATGATATTCAGAAGTTTCTATTATGCCTAAAATATATCATATTTTTGTAGAAAATTTAGGTTTTTGTGCAATAAAAGTACATTTAAATTTTCAGCTTCAAATTGAATCCGAAACCCTCGCCGGTGTCATGGCGTCTCTCATTACGTCACGGCTCAGTAAAAAGTGCAGAGATCGCGTATTCGCTTAAACGAAAAAAATGACGTTTACTGAGATGTGACGTAAATTGACGTAATTCGATCTGATGGGTGTTTAAGCTATCATGGCGGATTGTTATATTTTGTAGATTTATTTTAACAAATAAGTTATTAATCTCGACATTAATTAGAGAATAAATACGTGTTTCAAAATCTTTGAATCCTATTTCATTAGATCAGATAAATATTTTGGCGATACTTGATTACTGTCATCATGCCTATTGAGTACAGAGGGATAGTGTATGGTACAAAATGACGGAGTAAGAATAGAGACAGTAATGTCAATCTCAGCATATCTTTATATTTACTTATCAACTATAATTAATTTTTTAAACAGTTTTAAACATTTTCTCAGAAAAAAATAGTGACAAGATTGTTTACCATTAGGACAAGTGTAAAAAAACTGTTAACGCGTTAATCTTGCATTATATCTTGCAATATACTTACAATTATTATTATTACTATAAAATAAAGTTTGAACATCTTAAAGGCACATATTTATTACACAATTCATTTAATTTACAGTTTAAAAAGCACTTGTCGTTATTTTATTCAGTTTCAACTTTACTAACCAATTTGAACCTATGCAAGTGTATAACAATTTTAACAGCACGATTACAAAACATCGTTAATTTTGATTTACCATATACCTATATAATTTGGCTTGATTATTTGGAGACACAATTTCAACATTTTCTTGTTCCACACACCCATTGTTCAAATAGTTACTTAGTATATTTCAAAATTTTATACATATAATAGGATACATAAATATAGATGAATATAATAATATCTAATCTTGATCGTTTACAAACATAATGGTAAGTTCTGTTCAAGTAGTGTCGATTTTTACTTGTTTTTAATAAACTATTCCTTTTTAACCGGAATATATATAAATTAACTTAGTCAAGACTTGCAATTAGCAATGTTGCATGATGATTCAACGATGATGATTCACATGATTCAATATGTTCACGATCATATGAATGTAAAATGTTATTTATTCATTTATCATCCATTTTCTTTACACATAATTATTATTATTCATGATATGATATTTAGTCGCTGTGATTTTGTGGTATTTTGTTAAGATTATGAAACCTTTCATGACCTTTCATTTCATAACCTACATAGACCAAAATGTAATATGTATTATTATGTATTTGTCGTTGGTCCTTAGTCCTGCACTCAAAGGGCTCCGGACGGGGCGGAGTGTCAATTAGGGAATGCCATGTCCAGCAGAGCGTAAACTAGTAAGGAGGATATAACTACAAATAGTTACAACTTTAACACACTCCCTGTATCTATGTATATCTATGTATGAGAGTGTCTATGCATTACCAATCTCCATCACTGAACACAAGCACTGATCACCGAATCTGTACACTTTTCCTCACTCACTTTCACTTTCTTCTTACTCGGTGAGCCACTCGGCTCCTCTGAGAGGTCGATCTGTTTCCTTTTCAAGACTTTCACTTCCTTATCGATGCTGGTGAGTCGTACGGTACACTCGGAGTCGCTAGCAACGCCGTTAGTAGCGCATTTGATTATTAGTACGTCCTTTTCTATGTCGGTCAGCTCTTTGGGCTTCGGAGGTCTCCCGAGCTTGGGTTTGGTCTTCGCTTTGGATGTAGATGGGGAGTCTTCTACTTTCCGCTTCTTGTACGTCTTCTTTGCTGCTACTTTGACCTTCTTTGATTGGTCGGGTTGTAACTGTAACAGACATGTGATCAAGATTTATAATTTACAATGCAATATGTATATTGTATGTCAGTAACCCATTAATGATCCATTACAGGGTCTCACAATGAGAGGGATGTAGGCCGCCGTCCACCACGCTGGCCTACTGCGAGTTGGTGGACTTCACATGCCTTTAAGAACTTTTTTTTATGAACTCTCAGGCATGCAGGTTTCCTCACGATGTTTTCCTTCACCGTAACAGCAGGTGATATTTAATTTTATAAATCGCACATAACTTTTATTACAAAGTCATTGGCAGTGGCACACACCACTGGGATTCGAACCCGGACCCCTCGGTTCGAGGTCGAATTCTAAGCCACTGGGCTATCACCGCTGCTGTGCTGCTGTATATTGTATAATGTTAATTAAGTGTGCACAAATTGTACCTAATACAATTATAGTTGCTGCTGCTTTAGTATCGAGTATTTTGTTTCTATTGTTTAATTTTGGCACCAACCTCAAGAAATAGTAGGCCTAAAGTATGTACTTAACAAATTTTATTTCATACTTTTTGAGGTCGGTTTAATTTTTTTAAATTATATTTTTCATTTGTAATTTTTAATTTTAAGTCCGTATCCCGGAAACTACTGGACCGATTTTGATGAAACTTTTACAATTCCCAAAGTTGAACAAAATTCAAACAAACGTACCTACATACGTGCCGAATTGATAACCTCCTTTTTTGGAGTCGGTAATAATAATAATCTGCTATCCACCGACTTAAAATGAAACGATTATTACCTGTTTAGGCTTAGCCCCGATATAACCGGAGCATCGTTTCGCGCCACAGAGACACCTCTTCTTCTCTATGCCGGCGCTCTCCAGATTGTAGTTGAACGTCACTTCACTGTTCTGTAACAACGCATATAACCATTATATACATATGTATATTGAATACACGGATGATTTCTCTGGGCAGTATCCCACCAGACTATCACTTTCTTCAAAAATACACTATAATTATGATACATAACTTTCACAAATAAATTAATATAAGACACATAAAATTCCTCAGTGGTTAATATAGTTATAGATTGATCGTATCGACGACCTGAGTGGCGCAGTGGTTAAGACGCCGGTGCGGAGGGTCCTGGCGTCGATTCCCAGCAGAGCAGGGATTTGAACGATGAATTTGAGTTTCTGTTTCTGGTGTGGGTGTGTTGTGTTGTTGTCTTGTGTGTCCATGGCGCCCACGACACAGGGAATCCTAGTGTGGGGCTATGAGTGTGAAGCGTTATTTATTTATTTATTGATCCGATTGATACCTAAATTGCAAATAGACGTTTTGTTTTAGTCCTATCTTATCCTTCCCACTACTATTAAAAATGCGAAAGTTTGTGTGGACTGATGAATGTTTGTAACACTTTAACGCAAAAACATCTGAACGAATTAGGTTGCAATGTCGTAAACATGATTATGATCTGAATACGGGCTACTTTTCATCTCTTGCTGGATCAAATACCAAAGTCCACATGAAGCGTAAAGCTGGTATACAATACTTACAGCAGGAATGTCGTAAAGAGCAAACAGACCAACTCGAACGTCGCCCAAGACTGTCCATTTCTGAGTTTCACAGTTTGGCTCGCAGCAGTGATTCATGAACCTACAAAAAGAATAGTAAATTTATATTTTTCTTCGGGTCTTCATTAGGGGTGTCGAAAGAACTCTCCATCAGAGCCGGAGCAACGCACTGGCGACTCCCCTGGTAATGCTCATAATAGGCAACAAAGATCACTTACCTGTTTGCTGATTTAACATGTACAATAGAGATATTGGGTAGAGTCCCAGGTAAGACGAGCATAATAGGGTATTACAGCCTATGTCAAAAAGCTTTTTATATGAATTCGTAAGTCATCAGTCGGCCGGTCATGCGAGCATTCATGAATGAAAATACTTTCGTAGACTTACAAATGTCACAACAGTGCAACAAAACCTTGTTTAACCATTTATTTTTTATGTATTGAGTTATGTTCGAACTCATAGAATAAAAGTTGTTGCTTATGGTGTCAGCTACCTAGTGCTGCGAGGTTGCTAGTGTTTTACAGGTAACCCTGTATAAAAGATACTCGCCTAGCCAAGTTGCCCTTGGGGCCGGCGTCGATCATCCGCTCCTTATCCAACGTGAGGAAGTAGAAGTTCTCGTCTCGGATCTCGTGTTTCCTGCGCATGCGCCGCTGGAACTCCTCCTCGTCGATCAGTTCACCGACGTACTCTATCACGAATTGACCTGCGAATAAATTGGGAGTTTTAAATCAATACGATTTCTACATACATATTTCTAGAGTGCAAAATTAATTTAATATTTTTAGGGAGTAGAGCCACAGTATCTCGCCCAGAGAGGTACCTTACTGCCAGCCTCTTGTCAGTAACCCATTAATGACCCACTACAGGGTCGGGTCTCCTCTCACAAAGAGACGGATGTAGGCCGCCGTCCACCACGCTGGTCTACTGCGGGTTGGTGGACGAACATGCCTTTGAGAACATTTTGTTTAACTCTCAGGCATGCAGGTTTCCTCACGATGTTTTCCTTCACCGTAACAGCAGGTGATATTTAATTTTATAAAGCGCACATAACTTTTTTACAAAGTCATCTGTGCGTGCCACTGGGATTCGAACCCGGACCCCTCGATTCGAGGTCGAATTCTAAGCCACTGGGCTATCACCGCTATACAATTCTAAGTCAGTGGGCTATCACTGCCGTCCAGCCTCTTAATCCGTCGTAAAGCAACGTCTTTTGCGTTTCGTATGGTTGCCGTGATACTTTATTTGAGGCGCACATCTTAGTCCTCATCGTAGTAAAACACCCATATACAACCCCGGAATAGGATTCTACACTATTTGAGAGTTACATGTCTACAGGCTGCAGATACCACTTAATATCGTGGTATCATCTGCATACCCGTTTGCTACTCAATAGGCATGATGACAGTAATCAAGTATCGCCAAAATATTTATCTGATCTAATGAAATAGGATTCAAAGATTTTGAAACATGTATTTATTCTCTTATTAATGTCGAGATTAATTATTTATTTGTTGAAATAAATCTACAAAATACAACAATCCGCCATTATAGCTTAAACACCCATCAGATCGAATTACGTCAATTTACGTCACGTCTCAGTAAACGTCATTTTTTTCGTAAGCATATTACCTATATGCGATCTCTGCATTTTTTACTGAGCCGTGACGTAACGACAGACGCCATGACACGGGCAAGCGTTTTGGGATGAATTTGAAACTTAAAATTTAAATGTACTTTTATTGCACAAAAACCTTAATTGTCTACAAAAATATCATGTATTTTAGACATAATCGAAACTTCTGAATATCTTAGAAGAGTTTTTGAAAATTAGTTTTGACGTTGACGTTGACATAAGTCACTAATGTCAAACGTCAAAACACTGACAAGTGACGTTTTATTCGATTTTTGATTACACTCGATGTGTCATAATGGCAGGGAGAAAAGGTATATAAGCAGCTCACTCGAACGGCGACCTCACTCAGCAACCAACCGTTGTAGAGTACATCACCTGATGATGCTCCGTTTTGGCGCGAAACACGTGTCGTGTACTATTGGAATAAGTCGTTCTGGTATATACCTACTCAGAGAGATAAGGGAGGGTGGTGGGTCCATACCAAAACAAGTTCCACGTGTGCGGATTGTTGCAAACAAATATAAATACAACTTAAATGAAAATTAGTCATCGTGCCTGTTACCGTAATCAGATAAACACAAACAACACACACCAGCCCTGATGTCCTCCAAGGTCTTCAGTCCCCAGCCCCTGTGCGGCGCCCTGTAGGGCACCAGTTTGGGGTACTGTCGCCTTTCGAACGCGCGGTTGTTGCAGCGGTCGCCCGCGCGGCACGTGGGGCCGCACTCCGTCAGCAGCATTCTGTGCACACAGGTACAACGTGTTTTGAATTGAAACGAAACGTCGTTGCGTCATTATGATGGTTTTGGGAGTTTGTAGTGACTAGTGTTGGTGAGGATTTCTCTTCCTCTACCGCTTCCTCTTAGGGTTGAGAAAGTAGAAAAATTCCTCGTCCTCTTCCACTCCCTCTTAAATTAAGAGGAATTTACGAGGAATAGGGTATTACGGCCTGTGTCAAAAAGTTTTTTAATGTCATAAAAACCCATAAAAAATCGGAAAAAAAAATTTGCAAACAAATATTAT
This sequence comes from Erynnis tages, assembly GCA_905147235.1. Taxonomy (NCBI): domain Eukaryota; kingdom Metazoa; phylum Arthropoda; class Insecta; order Lepidoptera; family Hesperiidae; genus Erynnis; species Erynnis tages. The sequence goes on along the minus strand of LR990095.1, from coordinate 6,157,778 downwards.
GTAAAAAAAAACTTTTCAATTTAAATTTCAAAAATCCCCGCGAAAACACGGTCTCGGCCGTCTCGGCGCTGCCGCCATGCTTGTGACGTCACTCGCAGTGTAAACGATACATCTCAGTAAAGGAAGAAAGTTATACTCCATTGTTTATTTACACTGCTAATGACGTCACGCCGATAGCTTCCATGGCGTATAGCGTTTTTGACATTTGAAAAACAGATTAACAAACCTGAATTTTAAAATTGAAATAATAAATATATACTACATTTTTTAGAACAGAAATCACCATTTTTCACTTGCTTTCAACAAAATCTATCAATATTACATAATTTTGGATTTTTCCTTGCTCATCCTCATCCTCCAACTTTGTGCTCGATACTTCCTCTACCTCATCCACCCCAGAGGGAACACCCTCCTTGAAGGTTACCTGTTGAGGCAGTGCGAGTAAGGGCCGCAGGGCAGCGCGTCGGCGGGGTCGCACTCGCACTGCGTCAGCGAGCCCTCCTGCGGCTCCGCGCGGCGGCCGCACAGCGCGCCGCTCGGTTTGTTGGCGCGCAGCTTCACGTAGTGCGGCGGCAGCAGCGACGACGCGATGTCGGCGGACTCCTCCTCGTTCTCCGGTGCGCCTGCCATTGTAATATTTATTTATTTATTTATTTATTTATACTCTTTATTGTGCACACATTGTTGTTTTTAACCCATTAATGACCCACTACAGGGTCGGGTCTCCTCTCACAATGAGAGGGATGTAGGCCGCCGTCCACCACGCACCACTACTGCCCGTTGGCGGACGAACATGCCGCGTGAGAACATTATGTGAACTCTCAGGCATGCAGGTTTCCTCACGATGTTTTCCTTCACCGTAACAGCAGGTGATATTTAATTTTATAAAGCGCACATAACTTTTTTACAAAGTCATTGGTGCGTGCCACTGGGATTCGAACCCGGACCCCTTGATTCGAGGTCGAATTCTAAGCCACTGGGCTATCACCGCTTTCGAATATACATCAATCAAAATCACATTTGACCTTGTCTTAACCACTACGCCACGCCATTCGGAGATTAATATTTGTGTAGATAGTTCACTATGTTTAAAAAAATTGATGTTCCTAGGTGCTCTTTTTTATGATATTGTTACGCAAGACAGTCGGAAGAATCGAGAAATACATAAGTAGGTACATAGCCGGCCATAAATCACACGGCCGCCCGTCGCTGACAGTTATATACATGACATGCCTTGTAATAGAATCTCAACCTTATGCCCAATAAGTTAAGGTTCGAAATAGCAAGTCTATAGTTGTTTACAACTTTAGTACATTCTACCCTAGTCTATATAGTTCGAGTTCGCTCCAGAATTTTCTAGTGTATCTGTAGTCGGGTATAAATAGATGCGTGGCGGGCATTCAGGGAGTCATTCTGTAATCAGCGATCGGAGCGAACTATCCAGGCGATAACCAGTGATACTACTGCGACTTAGTGAGTGAGTTAATAAAGTGCGTTCAGTTAAAGTGTGTATACGTGTTTGGCTGTATTTGAAGAGTGGTTATTCATTGTGTGGACGTTCAATAAAGTACTTGCGGAACCAACTGGTGTTTTCACGAACCCCACCATCCTGACGACGCGACAATATGTATGACTGACATGTAAATAATTAAGTAAAGTCTCGTGTGTTATGCTATCGGTGTGTCTTATGTAATAAATAAATAGCAAAACGCAGTAAAACTACTGATGTTAACTAGTCAATCAAGCACAAATGGAAGTCTTAACTGAGGCATTGGAACACTTGCACCTGGCAATCAAACCTCCTCAACTAAGACTGCCTACTAAAACTCAAACATTTTTTGTCAAAGTACTTATCTGCATCCCAATTATCTACCACTGGTTGTGCTCTCACAATGAGCATTATAGGTTTTAGTCCACGAAGTACTGCGGTTGGTGGACTTCACATGCTTTTGTAAATATACAAACTCTCATGCATACAAGTTTGAGAATATTATCCTTCACTGTTAAGAGTTATAGTCGATAGAGCTAGTGTTGGTGAGGATTCCTCTTCCTCTTAATGAGGAAGTTAAGCATTTGTTGGTCCTCTTTCGCTCTTTCGCTTCCTCTTAGGAAAAGTTGAAAAATACCTCATCCTCTACCGCTTCCTCTTAAATTAAGAGGAATTTATGAGGAATTTTCTCTTCGTATGTCTCGTAACCAATAGCAACAGCGCAGCAAGCGAGCCGCCTCCTCCCCGCGCCACGTTACAGACAGGAATGAACGTGTCAGTCAACACTCAACAAATAGTTGTATTTATGGGCCTATTTATTTATTTATATAGTTTTTACTCTTTTCCCCTCACTCAAACAATTCCTTTTCCTCTTCCTCATAAATATTTCCTCATCCTCTTCCTCATAAATATATCCTCATCCTCTTCCTCATAAATATATCCTCATCCTCTTCCTCATAAATATATCCTCATCGTCTTCCTCATAAATATACTCTCTTCCTCTTCCTCATAAATATATCCTCATCCTCTTCCTCATAAATATATCCTCATCCTCTTACTCTTCCTCGTCCTCGTCCTCGTCCTCATAACTCCTCCCTCATCAACCCTAGTCAGAACACACTCTCACACTTACTTTTGAGTATTTCACAAGCCCTGCTTGCATGTTCCATTGCCATTTGAAAAGCCGCATCTATCTTGGACTTCTGACTGGACAGTTTGCCGGAATCACCTGCGAGAAAAACGAATATGTATTTTTAAATGGATGCGAGTTATAGCGCCGGATGGTATGGCGCTATGTTTTTGTAGAAGGAGTGATTGGAGATAATTGAAAGGGGGCACTGATAGTATTTACAGTTTATTTACACGTAGTTATTTACACTAAAACATTTACAAGATAATACCGCAACATAACTCATATTTAACCAATATTACAAGAAAATATAAAATAGCGAATAGTAAGGAAAAATCTCTGAAAGACGACTCTTGTTATCTCGTCTCTAGGCAACGCGCTGCTCGTGGTTGTGCACTAGAGACGAGGATGGCTATGACATTGATGCGACTATCGAATGAATATTTACAAGGATCGATGAATGATCAATGTCGAGTCGATGATGTAACCGAATAATGAAATAAAGAAATTTAGAGAAAATGATGTATGGCTACATCACCCCCCTCCAGAGACCGTCAAGGGCGATAATAATCCGGAAATTTAACACGTCGCCCCGCACGACTGACATAATTATCAGGAGGTATTTCCGGAACGGGGTTATCTTCTGAAACTGAAAGTAAGAAGGCTGGTTTCAATCGGTCAACGGAAACTGTAGCCTCCTTATTATTCAGAAGTATTTTAAAAACTTTGTCTTCCCTGGAAAGAACTTTGTACGGCCCAGTGTAGGCCGGTTGTAGTGAACCTCGTAAGGTGTCATCTCGAAGGAAGACGTGTTCACAAGTATCCAGTTCTTTGTAAACAAAGACTTTGCGTTTGCAATGGCGAGAAGTAGGTACAGGGCAAAGTTTTGAGGCAAAATTTCTGAGTCTGGCGGTGAATTCGGAAATGTCCGTGGTACCAGACGAAATGGGCTCGAAAAACTCGCCGGGCAATCTCAATGGCTCGCCATAAACTAATTCCGCCGAGGAAGACTGCAAGTCTTCTTTAAAGGCGGCGCGAATACCTAATAACACCCAAGGCAACGACTCCGTCCATCTATCGTTCCCATGGCATACTATAGCAGCTTTGAGCTGACGATGGAAACGTTCGACTAAGCCGTTGCAGCTTGGATGGTACGCTGTTGTTCGTCTGTGTTCGAATCCTGTTAGCTTGGATAGACATTGGAACAACGAAGATTCAAATTGGCGTCCACGATCAGTTGTTATATGCGTTGGACAACCAAAACGAGCGATCCAAGATGACAGCAATGCCTTCGCAACCGTTTCCGCTGTTATATCTTCTATCGGTACTGCTTCTGGCCACCGAGTAAATCGGTCTACCGCCGTTAAACAGTACCGATAGCCGTGCGAAATCGGGAGTGGACCCACCAGATCGATGTGGATCTGTTTAAAACGCGCTTTGGGAAGATTGAAGGTGCCAAGGGGGGCAGTCACGTGTCGACTGACTTTAGACCGTTGGCATGGTATACAAGAGCGCGACCATTCTCTACAGTCTTTCCTAATGCCTGGCCAGACAAATCGTTCGGCAATTAGTTTAGCCGACGCATTGGTACCAGGGTGACTGTGAGAATGAAGGCTATCGAAAACTTGTTTCCGATAAGTTTTCGGAACGTATGGCCTGGAAGTTGTGTTACTGACGTCGCAGTATAACCACAAAAGACTCCCAGGGATGTGAAGCTTCTGAAGGCGCAAAGAACTTCCTTCTTCTAAGAGCTTCTCAAGTTCCGGATCTGAGGCTTGACTCTGGGCTAATGCTTCGAGGCTGACAGGTGCCGCCAGTTCCTCAACACGCGACAGGGCATCTGCGACAACGTTGTTTTTGCCAGATATGTGTCGGATGTCTGTTGAGAACTGGGCTATGAAGTCTAGATGTCTATACTGCCTAGGGGAACAGTTTTTCTTCCTTTCGTTGAAGGCGAAACTAATCGGTTTATGGTCAGTATAGATGACGAAATGCCTAGCCTCGAGCATGTGCCGAAAATATTTAATTGCCTCATAAATGGCAAGTAATTCCCTGTCGTAAGGAGAGTATTTGATCTGGGAAGGGCTCAATTTTCTGGAGAAAAATGCTAACGGCTGCCATACACCATCCTTGAATTGTTGCAATACAGCGCCGATAGCTTTGTCGGACGCGTCAGTGGCAACAGCAAGGTTAGCAGTGCAGTCAGGATGAGCTAATAAAGCTGCAGAGGATAAGCTCTCCTTGCAAGCCTCAAATGCTTTCAAGGTATCTCCAGCAAGCTCGATAGGGTGTGAATTCTTGACAGAACCTTGTAATAAGGCATGTAAAGGAGCTTGAATCTGGGCTGCTCGAGGAAGAAATCGCCTATAAAAGTTAAGCATACCCAAGAAGGCTCTAAGCTGACGCACGTTCTTCGGAGGAGGAAAGTCTTTCAGGGCCTGCACCTTAGATTCAAGAGGCTTACATCCGCTCTCTGAAATTTGGAAGCCGAGAAAGGTTACCTCTTTCACCCCGAAGACACACTTTGAGGTGTTAATAAGCATGCCATAATGCTGAAGGCGTTTAAAAACTTCGTGAAGATGCAATTTATGCTCCGCCTCATTTCGCGAATAAATAAGGAAATCGTCAAGGTATGTATAAACAAAATCGAGTCCCCTGGTCACCTCATCTACAAACCGTTGAAAGGTTTGCCCCGCGTTCCGAAGACCGAAGGTCATGAATGGGAATTCGTATAACCCAAAAGGTGTTGTGATTGCGGTCTTCGGTATATCATCCGGGCTGACAGGTATCTGATTATACGCTTTTTCCAGGTCTATGGTACTAAAAATAGTGCACCCAGCAATACTGTGCGTAAAATCATGGATGTGCTTAATCGGATACCTGTCAGGTATCGTGCGGGCGTTTAACTGTCGGTAATCCACGCAGGGACGCCATCCGTTGTTCTTTTTAGGGGCCAAATGCAGAGGAGACGACCAAGGACTCTCAGAAGGACAAGCGGTCCCGTTGGAGATCATGGACTGAAACTCCTTCTGAGCAATTTTTAGTTTGTCCGGCGCTAAACGCCGAGGCCTTGCGGAAACTGGAGGGCCTGGTGTGGTGCGGATATGGTGAACTGTGTTATGAGGCGTGGGATGCTCTCTACCGGCTGGTCGGGTGATTTCGGGAAATTCTGAAAGGATTTTGTGATAACAAGAATCGCCAATCAGCACCTTTACAGAATATACATTTTTACAATTATTTACAGTAGCACACGTTGAAAGAGAAGTTAAATTATCAATCAATCGTTGATTACGACAATCTACTATCAAATTGTAATAATTTAAAAAATCTACACCGATAATTGGCCTATTTACATCCGCTACAATAAACCTCCAAACAAAAATTCGTCTTAAACCGAAATCTAAATTAAGAGAAACATAACCATACGTAGCAATAGAAGAACCATTGGCCGCACTCAAGCTATAGTCAGTACGCGCACGACGATCACGTAGCGCCGACCGCGGGAAAACACAGAGGTCGCTCCCTGTGTCGACCAGGAACTGTGTCTTCGAAGATCGATCGGTGACAAACAGGCGACCAGTTGATGGGGTTGATGGGCAATCACCAGTCGCCATTAGCGACTGCCCCGGATGTTTTCCGCTTTGTAGTCACAGGGCTGGATGCATTTGACAGCCTTCTCGCCAAACTTATTATGATACCAACATACGGGGTATTGTTTATAGTTAGACTGTGAACGCTTCCTAGTGCCACTTGAACCCGAGCTGGATCTATTCCTAGACGAGCTAGACCGTGAATGAGGTCTCCTGCTATTTTCCGAAGAAGAACTCAACATTTCTACTTGCCTTCGGAGTTCTGCGACTTCTCTCGTCAGATCCTGGACTATAGAGCTCGGTACCTCGGTATTCACAGCGGCGATCCTTGGTGAGGACTGTGTTAGGTCACAAACACGATCTGCTAGCTGGGCCAGGTCATCGAGAGGTGTCGCCGCTGGTTGGCCTGCAATAATAATCTGAACGCCTTGTGGAAGACGATCCAACCAAATAGTCTTCAAAAAATCATCAGGAACATTATTGCCAGCGAGACCTTTCAGATGGCGAAGGAACTGTGAAGGTCGTCGGTCGCCCAATTCCTCGTGCATGAGAAGTTGTTTGATTTTTTTCTCATTAGAATCAGTGAGGCGCTTAGTCAATTCTGCTTTTAATTTCTCGTACTTTCCAGTGGGAGGGGGATTGATAATAATATCCTTCACCTCCCTGGAGTATTGGTTGTCTAAGTGGCCGATGACGTAATTAAATTTTGTGGAGTCATTAGTGATACCTGAGATGTTAAATTGGCCTTCAATTTGCGCAAACCATATCTCAGGCTCTTCTGGCCAAAAGGGTGGTACACGTATACCAACCTTACACACATCACTAGAGGTTGTTGCGGCGGGTGCGGCGGCTGCGGCGGGCGCGTCTCCCTGCGCCTCCTTCCAATCTTCCATGTTCTTCGGGGGTACCGGTATGAAGAAAAACGTACCCCTGGATCACGTCGGGGTCACCAATATAGCGCCGGATGAGATGGCGCTATGTTTTTGTAGAAGGAGTGATTGGAGATAATTGAAAGGGGGCACTGATAGTATTTACAGTTTATTTACACGTAGTTATTTACACTAAAACATTTACAAGATAATACCGCAACATAACTCATATTTAACCAATATTACAAGAAAATATAAAATAGCGAATAGTAAGGAAAAATCTCTGAAAGACGACTCTTGTTATCTCGTCTCTAGGCAACGCGCTGCTCGTGGTTGTGCACTAGAGACGAGGATGGCTATGACATTGATGCGACTATCGAATGAATATTTACAAGGATCGATGAATGATCAATGTCGAGTCGATGATGTAACCGAATAATGAAATAAAGAAATTTAGAGAAAATGATGTATGGCTACAGAGTTAAAAAATAGTCATTGTTGTTGTACTAGATCTAGATACTAATCACTTTTGTAATTTTTTTAAATCTGATTTGATGATTAGAGTTTTTTCTTAGCCCCTTCGTATACGACATTAATTAGTATCGACGCCGACGAGTACGACGCGGGCCTAATGTCGGCGACGCGACTAGTGTACGCACCTCCATGGATTTGTATGGCGGTAGTCGTGTGGAGATGTAAGTCGTCGAATATCGAAGACTTGCGTTGCCTTGTGTCAGTACCCATTAATGAACCACTACAGGGTCGGGTCTCCTCTCACAATGAGAGGGATGTAGGCCGCCGTCCACCACGCACCACTACTGCCCGTTGCTGGACGAACATGCCGCGTGAGAACATTTTTTATGAACTCTGAGGCATGCAGGTTTATTCACGATGTTTTCCTTCACCATAACAGCAGGTGATATTTAATTTTATAAATCGCACAAACCTTTTATTACAAAGTCACTGGGATTCGAACCCGGACCCCTCGATTCGAGGTCGAATTCTAAGCCACTGGGATATCACCGCATCTTAAGTTGCCTTGTGTACGAAGGAGCTAATAGAAATAATCGCATAAATAATAGAGGCATGAAAATAATCTTAAACGCGAAAACTTAATATCTTAAACGCAAGGACTTTTATAGAACGAGCCCGAGTGATAGTCCCGGTTGTTATCGATACGATAACAGTCGTTAAACGTTGTCGGAGGCCCTATGGGCGGTTTGAAAATGTCTGACGGGTTGGCGACTAGCCCGTTGGAGACTCCACCAATCCGAAATAGAGAAGTGTGTTGCAGTATGCTCCAGACATCCCCCTGTAGGGAGAGACTCGCTATTCATATAAGATTATACAAGTCTAATCCATAGAATAACATTAAAAAAAAAATACAAAATACTTTAGTATAAAAATAGACTTCTTTAAACAATTGGTGTATACCTCGTGTACAGACAATAGATTTATAATTCATTAAAAATATACAATACAACATATTATTAATTTTCGTTAAAATAAATTATTAATTGTAATTTTAACTTGTGTTCTCGTGATCTACAGGTGGTTTACCTTCCTGGAAAGGGAACACCCGCCCGCGGTTGACCCAGTAGTGGTCGTACTGGCCGAAGAAACGCACCACGAACTCGCCGGGGGAATGCTTCACCGCCAGGATGTTCTCCGGGACCTCGCTCGGGTGGAGAATTATGGCCGGCCACCATCTGGGGGACATACGTTCCAGTCGAACATTACAGGCGATAACAAACATTGCAGACAGCCACTGGGCTGACATTTATTTATTTATGACGACCTGAGTGGCGCAGTGGTTAAGACATCGGTGCGCTGCGCGGAGGGTCCTGGGTTCGATTCCCAGCAGAGCAGAGATTTTAATGATGAGTTTAAATTTCTGTTTCTGGTCTGGGTGTGTGTGGTCTTGTCTTGTGTGTGTCCATGGCGCCCACGACACAGGGAATCCTAGTGTGGGGCTATGAGTGTGAAGCGTTATGTGAAGCGTTATATATATTTATTTATTTATTCATTGCACCAACAAAGTACATGTTGAATATCGAACATTCATGGACACAGGGTAAGTGTTGCCTTAACTATAGGCGCAGATAACATTCTTGGAAATCGATACATATGAGCACATCATTATCACAAATTTAGAATTGCATTAAAACATTAATTGAAAATTGAAAAGTGATAGATTATTAAATGGACATGGCCAAAGATAGATAATTGGAATAGATTTGAGGAGGCTTTGCGGCGGTTCCCACACCATTCAACCAATATCCTCAAACATTCTCCACTACACCGCTTTTGCGCTGAATATAACCGCTTATGTACAATTGATAAGAACATTGACATATTTTTCGACTCTGAATGCAATTTTAAACATAGATTCCTTAGTTGTTACTAGCACGAGCAGCTCGCGATGTAACGTTAACCAAGTTGAATATATAATTTTGATTTTATTTCACACGCCATCGTGAGCTCTGTTTTTACTTATTATTATTGTACGTTGTTACAAGCTAATGCTGTTCACGCCTGTAACTGGCATTCATATCTGCCTATTTACCGATTGTATAAAACTCTCTGTCAAAAATTGTATGTATTGTTGTCGGTGTGTAATATGAATAAATAAATAAATAAATAAATCATTGATTAAAAAGACCATAAGGAGGCAACGTCGGGCGAAGTCAGTACCTACCTGGATGTGTGACCGCTAGTGGCGAATTACACGCGCGCTTCCGTTGTTTCGGAGGGCACGTTAAGCCGTCGGTCTCGTGTTATCGTTACGATAGCAGTCGTTAAACCTTGTCGGAGGCCCAATGGGCCAGCCTTTTCCCAGCCGTGTCCAGATATAACCTTACCTATAATGCCCTAATTTCACCCACACCATCTCCCCATACAACGGCAGTCTTCCCGTCTCACAGTCTTCACACATGTAACTGCCTGCAACAGAAATTTACACATGACTTTTTTCAAATTTCATATCCTGTTTTATAAACGTGAATAGTGGGGAAATGAACGTAGGTTCATTCGTGTTCATTTGTAAAATATCATTATTAGAGATAAGTTTCACTGCCAGTAACCCATTAATGACCCACTACACGGTCGGGTCTCCTCGTAATGACAGGGATGTAGGCCTTAGTCCACCACGCTGGCCTACTGCAGGTTGGTGGACTTCACATACCTTTGAGAACATTTTTTTTTGTGAACTCTCAGGCATGCAGGTTTCCTCACGATGTTTTCCTTCACCGTAACAGCAGGTGATATTTAATTTTATAAAGCGCACATAACTTTTTTACAAAGTCATTGGTGCTTGCCACTGGGATTCGAACCCGGACCCCTCGATTCGAGGTCGAATTCTAAGCCACTGGGCTATCACAGATAAGTTTCACTATTCAAGTTAAATTTACCATTATTCCTAATTTCACCCCTAAAGAGGTTGAATTACGCAAATTCTGTTTAAGGGAAAGTTCTCCTTGTTATTTATTTATTTAAATAATTAGAAGAAATTCTACAATTACACTTATTTATTTATTAGATAAATAAATATGGTTACATAACATTAATTGTAAATAAATGGCTTTTAATATGGTAATATTATCTACAGCTCTGCAAATTTAAGCTTGGTTTAGTAATTCTCAAAATTTTTATTAGGTTCTCATTTGTGACTACTGATTTTGTTTGATTATTTATTGATTGAATTCTTTTCATTTCCACAAATAGAGTAATTTGCACAAATACTTGCCTTCTGGTGGTTTGATGTTAAGGCACTCAGCGTGGAAGGAGGTCGGGCAGTATTCACAGCAGATCAAAGTGCCTCCCAGAGCACATATGAAGCACCAGCCGGTGTTCACGTGACACGGGACCTTGCCAGGCCTGTGGATAGAAAACACGCTGTATGTAGCTAATATTATTAAAAAATTTTGACGACCTGAGTGGCGCAGTGGTTAAGACGTCGGTGCGCTGCGCGGAGGGTCCTGGGTTCGATTCCCAGCGGTGCAGAGATTTGAATGATGAGTTTAAATGTCTGTTTCTGGTCTGGGTGTGTGTGTTCTTGTCTTGTGTGTCTATGACACCCACGACACAGGGAATCCTAGTATGGGGCTGAGTGTGAAGCGTTAATAAATAATAATAATAATTTGTCCAGTGCATAAACGTTTAAATGAAATTACAGTGCCATGAGCAAGTACACTATGTCAGTCTGTCTTGACATCTTCCCACGCTAATGACAGCTCGATACGATTACTAGTACTATACAATACTTAGTTATTATACAGAGTGTCCCGTAATCAGTGGACCAACTGTAAACTGGCAATAGGGGGGACTATTATCTATCAAAATCACTAAATTTTGTCGTCCTAGATCTATTGGTTTAAAAGATATAATAGTTTAAACATTACTAAAAATATGAAATTCACTACAATATGTTTGAAAGTTTTCCGTTGGTCCACTGATTACGGGACACAATATACATACGATTACGATTATTAAGTTCATGCTATACTATAAGTACTTGTGTTGGATGTTGTAAAGCTTCGAATTGTAAAACTTTAAGTAATATTGGGAGAGTTCAGTATTTTGATAAGTGAGATCGCTAGTGGCGATACATTCGCCAAAACGTGCTTCAAAGTGGCCATTAAAACATACACTCCAATAGGGTATTACGGCCTTTGTCAAAAAGCTTTTTATATGAATTCCTAAGTCATAAAAACCCATAAAAAATTGGAAAAATTTTTGCATACAAATATTATGTAAAAAAAGACTTTTCAATTTAAATTTCAAAAATCCCCGCGAAAACCCGGTCTCGGCCGTCTCGGCGCTGCCGCCATGATTGTGACGTCACTCGCAGTGTAAAGGAAGAAAGTTATACTCCATTGTTTATTTACACTGCTAATGACGTCACGCCGATAGCTTTCATGGCGTATAGCGTTTTTGACATTTGAAAAACAGATTAACAAACCTGAATTTTAAAATTGAAATAATAATAAATCTACATTTTTTAGGACAGAAATCACCATTTTTCACTTGCTTTTAACAAAATCTATCAATGTTACATAATTTTGGATTTTTCCTTGCATGGTGCGAAATACCCTATTGTTTTCTAATGCAGACGTTAAACCTTGTTGGTGCTTTGTGGATAGTCTAAAAAACTGTTATCAACTAGCCTGTTTCTCTAAACTGTTATCAACTAGCCTGTTTCTCTAAACTGTTATCAACTAGCCTGTTTCGCTATGCATCATAGTAGGTATGCTGAGCCTCCTCTTTTATACTTTTATAGGTCATGCCTATTTCTTCTTGATATGACTACATTAAACCAACAGAACGAATAGCATTGTAGAGCTTACTGGGAAGCACTAATTACCTGCAAGTAATCTACTCGTATAACTAATGTAATGTACAGCGGTGACAGCCCAGTGGCTAAGAATTCGACCTCATAATCGAGGGCTCTGGGTTCGAGCCCCAGTGGCACGCACCAATGACTTTGTAAAAAAGTTATGTGCGCTTTATAAAATTAAATATCACCTGCTGTTATGGTGAAGAAAAACATCGTGAGGAAACATGCATGCCTGAGTTCACAAAAAAATGTTCTCAAAGGCATGTGAAGTCCGCCAACCCGCAGTAGGCGTGGTGGACGGCGGCCTACATCCCTCTCATTGTGAGAGGGGACCCGCCTATAATGGGTCATTAATGGGTTACTGACAATCTATAACTAAGAATGTCCAGTGAATTTTAACTAACCTGTGCTCATGATGCCTCGGACATATAATATGGGATCCGGTCAGTATCTGCGATCCGGCCGGCAGACACCTCGTAAACGAGTGATACGTAGCCGGACATCTCACACACTTAGCCAGTTTATCCCCACTGAACCTCGTCTTACAGCCCCTCGGGTCATCTGACACGCATGTATGGCAGACATGTCTCGGACAAGTCAAAGCTTCAAAGTATTCATTAATCTTCTTGTTATATCTCGCGCATTCACCAGAGTTGAACTGCGTTTGAGGCCAATGTTCCAGACACTCCAAATGGTAGTACTTATTGCATTGCGCCACCTGGCAACGTTGTCTGTGTAACGCGTTGTTCTTTGGAGATTCTGCGCTTCGACACACGAAACATATCGGTACGTCGTACAGCTGGCAACTGTTGCATTTGAAGTCTGAGTAATCGGTTGATTCTTCGCTCTTTTTTCTTAATTTTATGTCGATCACTTCACATTTTCCGGGCTCTGTGTCGCTCCAATCGAGCTCGTCACCGCTGGAAGGTGACTCGTATTGTATTTCGGTGTCACCGAGCAGCTCTTTCATTTTCGCTTCGAGTTTCGATTCGAAGTCGTCAACGTACGCGACTATATGGGATTCTTGTTCAATCGCATCTAGCGAGGAATTGGCGAGTTCCTCCGAAACGTTCGCGTCTTCGATGCTGTCGTCTAAGTTCTCGTCTGATTTGGACTTCCGACTTTTGTATTTCTTCTTTTTCTTCCTACCTTTCAACGGCGGTTGGACTTCGACTATTTCTGTCTTTTTGTTCACACAGTTCACGTGGAACATGCAACTGCAGCCTTTACACTTTACGAGGTTGCCTGTCTTTTCGCAAATTTCGCAGACTCTTTCTCTTAAGAGCCCTTTGAATACGTTCGGTTTCGGTTCTGCTAAGCGCGCGAAATATTCTTCCACTTCATCTATTTCTTCTTCTTCGAAGACTTCAATTACTTCTGAAGTCTCCACACCCTCAGCTGAACCGGATGCTTCTTCCGTTTTCACTTGTATTTCTTTACGTTTAGGCTTGAATATAGTGAACACTTCAAGGTCTGATTCTATGTCTGAGTACTCTTCGTTGTAAGACGGTCTCACTGTTCTTCTTTTTGGTTTCTGTTTAGGAATTACTGCTTCCTCTTTGATTGGTTCATAATCTTTTTCCTTTTTTACTTTCACTCGCTTCCTTGCTTCCTTTTGCACGGGCTCCGATTGTAAGCCTTTTACCATATTTGCGGATTCCATGTCATCTATTTTCTTAGTATCAGTTTTCAAGCTTTGTTCGTAAAGCCACGTGTTATACAAATACGTTGTGATTTCGTCCTGTGTGAATTCTGGATGTTCATCTATAATGTCATCTTGTTTAAGTTCTAAATACTTTAGAAATTCAGGATCTTCCAGGTTTTTAGCCGTGGCCGTCTTTCTTTCAGCAACACTCTGCTTTTCAACCCTCCAACGCATTCTGCGTTTGCTCAGTGATACTTCGCTATCAGTGGAAACTATTGAGACGGCATCTGGTTCCTTATTTTCTATTTTGACTGAAATTATTTCTACATCCTTTTCTGTGTCATCGTCGTTGTTTATTTCTGCATTCTTATCACAAATTTCATTGTTGATTTCTAACCCATTTTCAGTTAGTGTCAATTCATCGCCTTTCATTATTGCTTCATCTTTATTAAGTTCTACATTTAAAAGTGTTTTTTTAGTCTCAAAATCCATGTCGCTTTCCCTGGGTTCAAGGTGACTATTCTGTGTTATGACATCAGTAGCCATGGATTCTTCACTATCCATCGAACTACTGGAAGCTGTATCAGAATCTTTTGCATCTTGGGCTTTGTGTTCAGTCATTTCTGTATATTCTTGTATATTTTCTTTAATAATTTGAAACCCATTGGGCGTCAGTCTCAATTCATCACCATTCATTATTGCTTTTTCTTTACTTAAATCTACATGTGAAATTGTATTACTGTCCCGACCTGTAAAGTCTTCTTTACTGGGATCGTGATAACCGTTCTGTATTATAGAATCGGTAGTGGAATCATCATCGTCAACCGTTCCAGTAGTCTCTGTAGATTCCGTTTGTTCGTCTTTATCATTTACACTTTTATTATCAGAATCAGATGTCTCCTTTGATTCTACATAACAGTGTTCACTTTCCTGTGTACTGCTATCCAGACTAGTTTGTTCCTGACTGCCACTGTCTAGAGCTATTTCACCATTTGGAATTACTAAATCATCATTCAATGTATTGTGAACATTTTCAGGTTCTGGACTCTCATCAATTAGTTGCTCAATATTATCACATACGTTTTGTGAGTTCCTAAATCTAGTATGAACCGTTCGAATAAGTTTAAGCTTATTTTTAGATTTATTTACAGCAGAAAAGTCTTTTAGGCTATTTGGTGTGGAATTAGTACTCCTTTCATCATCTCCAAAGAATGAACTTGAATCACTATTTCTTCTTATAGATTCAATTTCTGTTAACTCAGTAGAGTTATATGTAAAACCATTTGATAGTACTTCAGTTTCGTCAGCTTTTGAACTGTCTGTTTGAAAATTTTCTCTATAATATACATCTGAGCAAGTATTATACACAGTTTTGGCGTTAACATTATATTGGGAGCTATCTGTACTATTATTGTTTTCTGTCATTTCTAAATAAAATTTATCTTTGTTCATCGAACTTTCAGTTTCTACGTCATTATTGATAGCATCGTCACTTATACTTCTGTTGTGTCCATTGGTTTCTGAAATTGTTAAATCGGAATCATCATTCACAGTTAAAGTTTCATCAATAGACATTTCATTCACTTCATTTATAAAACCAGTCTTATTAGAGTCAACAGTATTACCAACTAATTTATCATTTAGAATTGTTTTTGCTATATTTACGTCTTGTTTTTCTTGATCATCTTCGCTCATTATATTAGTTTTTGGAGACCAGTCCATGTTATTTTCAGGCATCTCTTCATTTGGAGCTTTAGCTTTTTTATAGTTTTTAAATAAATCCTCCTCTGAATTTGTTTCCGTATCATGTCCATTGGTCAAGTGGTTTACTAATTCATTGGTCGAATCTGTATTTTCCGCCTCTTCTAAATAATTTACACCTAATATTGCTTCGTCAGTACCAGATCTATCTGTATTACACTTATCTGAGTCACTAAAAATTCCATTATTACTATCTACTTTTAATGAAACGATATTATTACCAGCATTGTCTTCATCGTTTAATTTAGACTTAATTTGGTTTTCTGATCCACTAACAGATACTTCATAATCATCATCCATTTGTCCACCATCGTTTTTACTGAGCGTGGAACTAATCGTTATTATACTAACTGCATCATCTTGTATTGTTTTTACTTCTGAAATCATAACATCATTCATTCCATTCGACTCTATGACAATGTCTTCTGATTCCACAACAGTTTCTTCACCTATCACACATTCATCGCTAAGGACTAATTCACTATCAAGAAGGTTACTCGATACATCGTTATCGCTAACAGAAAGGCATTCAACCTTAGCAATTACACCGAAACCATGTGAGCCTGCTGGTGATTCTGTATTGACCATAACATTTTCAAGTGAGCCCTGGCTACTGTAGTCGTGTTCATTTTGATATGCTTGCAACTTGTTTTCAGCTTCGCTTAGAGATTCATTGTCAGATGTTGCGGAACGAAATGGCTTTTTTGCATCAGTTTCTTTTTTCCTACTACTTTTTTTCCTAATTACTATCGGTTGGTTCATTTTTTGAGATTTTCTTTGAGATTTCTCTGGTGTTTTTGATTTTGCCTTTTGCAACCACCGATCCATATGGGATTGTTTCTGGATCTTTGTTATGCCCGTTTTAGCGGCCATATTGTCAAGACACGCGGTAACTACGTCTGACACATCCAATGATTTCTTTCTTGCGTTTATTTTAGGATCGGTTTCATTTGTTTTGGTATCATCTTCTGAGAACAGGGTGTCGTAAAGACTCTCGCTCAGTGACACGTCACTGTCTGTCCGAGAGACTTTCCGACTTCCTTTGGGTGTTGTTTTCCCTGCCCTTGCCTTATTCAGCATATCATTTAGCAGATCCATCCTCAATCTTTTGGGCTCCTTTAATAGTGATTCAGCTTCTTCAACAGATACTGTCCATTGAGGCAACTTCTTCTCGGAAACAAAGAACGCTGCACACCTTGGATCTTTCTTTCTAGCCTGTAACAGTTAAGATATTTGTTGAATCATTTTAAATAAAAGTTTTTTATTTCATAGTAAAGCAAATAGGATCTTAATAAAAAGGATTGCTTTGAAATATTACACACACATATGTAAAGTAGTCAATGCAACCTGTGGATACACAACAAAACTCAAATGGAGTAATATCTCATTTGAGGTTGTATGTACTCTGAAGACTAAGCTGCTCGCCTCAAATAAACCACATGAAAACATGCTACTTCATAGTGGGTCAAATGGTGACCGTAACCCACACTAAATTAATGTTAAAGTATACAAGAAATTTTATTTATCAACTTGCACGATCAGTAGTTGAAGACACTAGTGTGATTTGTGAAAGGTATTGGGTTTATTTCCTGGGAGAGCAGAAATTTGAATGACTGTTTCTGGTCTGGGTACATGTTTTCTTGTCTTGTGTGTCCATGGCACCTACAATACAGGCAATCCTAGTATGTGGGACTATGATTATAAGGAATTAGTTAATAAGGACTGTGAAACATTAATATTTCAATCTAATTTACCTCTGGAGTGAATTTCACCTTTGCGGCTTCAAATTCCAGTTGTCCACGGAATATCCTGAGCATGTTGTCAACAATCCAACTTCTCCGTCCATTGTCCCCGAAGAACGTCACATGGATCATATCTCGGTCTACACGCCCAAACACTAAAAGAAAATGGATCCTATTAATGACTAGTAGTAATAAAGCGACTAAGTTTGGGCAAAAAGAGCACAGGACCGGGTGAAGTGCCGTCAATTAAGGGAGGCCCATGTCCAGCAGTGGACTACCAAGGGCTGAAAGGAAGGAAGGAAGGAGCTATAAAGTACTTTCATCTAGCGTTATCATAATTGTGTGGGCAACCCAATACTCCTGCAGGGTTGGATCTCCTTTCAAAATAGACCTAATTGAAGCTACAAGAAATTTTTATTACTTTCTTAACACTTTGCCTGTCCAGTAAATGACACAATAGTTAAACAATGGGTATGTATCACATGTGACTCACGGGACAGCGAAGTGGTTAAGGTACCTAAAGGAACCTCTCTAACTTCTGTATAATGTATATGTAAATCTGTATAATTTTGCTAGGATGCAAAGTTTTAAGGTGCTTGTCAGAGCTGTGATATAATTGAATCACCTTGAATGCTACGAATACATAAGAGTAGATGATTACAACAGATTATGGTGAACGTTCACCATCAGGTTAGCCATTTGTCTGGTTATCTTTGTATAAAAGTAATAATAAACTGCTTATGTATATGCCCAGAAGTATTAAATGTTTACAATATGGTACAAAAATAAAGCTATTTCCTTAACATCTCACTTATCTCAATTGATTATTTAAAGCTGAATCTACTTTTACTATAGTTACAATATCTATGGATACCAGGGATCCTACCTCAAATCACACAAAACTCCCATATAATGTGGGTACCCATCTAACCAAAATAAAACCATAACCATAAAGAATATAATATGCTGCTTCACAACAGGTTAAGAGGGTGAGGTTAGTCCAGGTGCAAGCTACAATGGCTCTACAACTTATAACTAAAAATTGTTTTCAAAATTACTGTCTCGGTATTTCTATAAGTGCCTGAGGGGCACAGAAATTAGATATTCCCTGCTATATTGCGTTATGTATGACTTCATTGGTGTGTGCCCCTGGGAATCGAACCCGGACCTCTCGATTCTAGCTCGAATTCTAAGCCACTGGGCTATCACCGCTCTAACATCTGACATGGTCAATATCATAATAATATTATTATGTAGGTAATGTAACAATCATCTGACTGTACTAATGTTATGACACAGATAAATTTAAATATATTGTTTTTTATCTCACCATAGTGATATGTTTTATTTTAAAGTTGCATAATATGTAACAAGTGAAGTCATGTACACTTAAAAACTTGCATCAATAAAAAGTATCTTCACTAATTTACTAGCATAGCATAGGCAAATATGAAGTCACTTGCATTTGTCAACTAGGAATAAGAATTTAATTCAGAGGAATAAAAAAGTATCCTTAACATCGGGTTACAAACTTTATGCTGGTACATAAAGTTTATCACCCAACCCGTTTTAGATCTTGTACAATCTAACAATATCCATCCATATTTTCTTCACATTTTTGATTATTGCTATTAGACACGCTATCAAAGTTGCTTTCACTATCCTGTACAAATATGATAGTGTCACTTTTATATTTGTAATATTAACAAGGATTTTTAGTTGAAGGAGCTCAGAGCGAGTGACAACTCAAAATACTAATGTAACCTTCTATAGGCAGCTATGCTTAGATCAAAACTAAACTTACCATACAATTCCACTTTAAAATGAAAAAAAAAATACTTTTTTATTTTTGTAAATAGTAGTTGTTACAAAGATTTCAATAAATTTATAAAATCTAATAGAGCACACTTAAAATTTGACAGATAGTCATATTAACATTTAATTTTGTAAAATTTTTAAAATTTAATAGAGCACACTTAAAATTTGACAGATAGTCATATTAACATTTAATTTTGTAAAACTTTACAATCTTCAACTTGTATTTTATTGAATAAACAGCTCCCATTCTTTATTCAGATTAGCCTCTAGTCAGGTGTCAGTTTAATCCAAAATCTAGTTGCCACCGGAGCTCATGATAAAAGACCTCAGATAAGTTCAAAACTAGTTGGGCTAACACAAGAAAAATAAGTGAGGTGAGCCATATATATTTTCATTAACATGAAATAGCTAACATTGTATATTACTTCAAATATTTTTATAAACAAACTAACTGATAATGTCAATACCATCTTTGTAATTTATATTCATAATGTTGTGCAATTAACAACTTGATTTTTTCATACTATTTTCTTTATATAAAACTAATAATAAAAAAATTAAATAAGAAATATAAATAGATTTGGAATGAAAGTATCCAACAGTGTTAATAGTAGGATGCCTACTTATTACACTTGATTAAATCATCCTGTTTATTGCTCTCATTGTCCCCGACTCATTATAATGCCTTTGAGAGCAACTCTCTAGCTCACTTGTCTCAAAATGCCTCAAAAACAAGTGACCATTATTTTTCACATAGATTGATTATTTATAATTATTTTATAATGGGTACTCAAGATATATTATAAAACTAATTAACAATGTAATAAAATGAAACTTACATTTCTTTTTCACAAACATTCCACTGTAAGGGTCTCTTGTTACGATACATGGCCAAAAGGGGTAGGTACCCATCTTAGCCCAGGCAAGATCTCCTACTTGGTATTCACATTTGGCTTCTAGCTCAAACAGATCGCTCTTAGACAAAACCTTACTATCATTGCCCTTTTTCTTTTTACTATCAAAATCTAGGGTCTTAACTACAGAGGAGTTACCTAAGTAGCCATTCGTTCTGGTGTTCAAACTGAATTTCTCAGCGGATCTTTCCAGAACATTGCTCAAGTGATTATTGGATTTTTTACTACTTTTTACGGGTGAAAACATGTTCTTTATCAAGGGTATTTCTTCATCTTTCTCCTTGCTTTGTATCAAGTCTTTTCTGATGTAGACTTTGTCTTTGATTGGTGACATATATTTTTTCTCATTTCCGAATCGGCTAAGTGATATATTTTCATTATAAATGTTCTCGATTTGATGGTCAATGGTACTTTCTATTGCTATTTTGGTGGGGGATTCCACTCGTATAGGCGAGTTTGATGCGTGCATTTTATATACTGGTGATTTTATAGCAGATTTATCATTTTGAGGTGACTTTAATGATTTGCTGACTTTTTGGGTATCATTTGTCTCGGATTCAGTTTTGGAGCGCCGAGCCCTTCCATAACGGCTTGTGTTGGGACTGTCACTCACTAGAGGAGAGGTGATTCTCTCCGTCAGATTTGTCTCAAGTTCACGTTCTACTAATGATCTTTTCTTTGGTTTATTTTTGACAGCCGGGCTGTCCATGTCCTTCATATCTTCAGAACTCATATTATCTTCCGATTCCTCCATTTTGTATTGTGCTCATGCAGTATCTTTGCAGTCACGACATCACAACGCAATCCCGAAAATCGAATTTTATTAACATGACAATATCACTTTTTTGAACACATAAGTTTATAGCACACCATGTCAATGCCCAAAACAAAGTTCTAAAACCTTTGTTCGATCAAATCTTTAAAACCTGAAACAAAAGAATCAAAATGAAGTTTTGCAGCAAAGGACAACTAGGTTATTGATATTATGGTCTCAAAAACAGAGATATACAGTTCCTAAAGTGAATTTTATGAATAGAAACATGGTTGGAATGAATTCGAAATCTCAGATCACGCGTTTAGAACGCGAGTGATTGAAATTTGCACTCAAACTATGTAGATTATGCGGTATCCATAGTGTTACATCAAACTCCAGAATCGAAAACTTAATTTTCATTTTCACAAACTCACCGTCCCTTAAATGGGTGATTTGACGACCTGTTATTATAGATTTTATCGTTTAGTTACTAAATATCATAAAATAACAATCTGCGTCCCGACTACAACCGAGCAAAGTCCTATTTTCTTACGAAGCTGGGCTGGCTATAGGCGCTATAGCCGTCATTGCACGCGCTATCACTATTTCATTAGTGCCAAGGTATATGAATTATAAGCTATTTTCACATTAAAATCTTATGTAAAATCACTGTCACTCGTTACCTCACTGATAAAACACCAAACAACTTCTGTTTTCACTTAATTTTGATATTGAAAAAGAAAATAAGTTCACCAACGCCTAATGCCGCGAAAACAGGGCTTGTTAACGATACCAAATTCACACTATAAATATCGTTAAATAACGTTATTTTCATAAAGTTATAATTTTAACGGTAACAGGGGTAACGGTAGTTACCCCTGTTACCGTTAAAAGTATCGATAACAATTAACGTTAAAAGTATCGATACTTTTTTCGTTACTTAAAGCGCTGTTGCCAAACCGACGCGGCGGCGCGCGCGATGCCCCGCCGGCGCCTCACGCCGCGCGGACCGGCCGGCCGGCGGAATGGCAACGTCGCATCAGCTGATCAGCCAGTAGATAGATGCAAACAAACGATTTGGTTTCGCAAACGCGTGCGTCGTGTTCGGTGGCAAGTTTGGTTGATATTATTATAGTTGATTTACAGTCAAAAATTACGAAAAAAGAAAACAAATATGGGCCGTAAGAAGAATACAGTGAACCGATATTTTGATATAGACGATAATAAGAAGACGTCTACTTGTTTAATATTAATGATGTAATATAATAATTAAAGCTGTAGCAAACCATATGTATTCGGTACTGAGTAACGGGTGCGCCATAAAGTACCGAGTAACGCAACGTTACTCACGAATGCATTTCGTTATTCGCATTTTTCGTATTTTCGTATATTTCGTTTTAGTTTGCACAAGTACCGTTGATGCATATGTTAAAAAGTTTCCTGATTGTGAGTTTAACGCATTTTAATTTTAATTATTAATATTTAAATTATTATTTTTTTTTATTATTAAAATTTTTACTAAAAATGTACAAAATTGAAAATAGTAAATCTATTTCAAATTCAGACGATTTCGTCTACAGTTTACTCGTAGTTCTAATCTTTACCTATTAAATAAGATTAACTTATGCGCGAGTCTGGTTCAAAATACGGTACAGAAAATAAATGCCTCTTACGCAGCTAAATAAGTAGTGTGTGTTTTTTAATGACATATCATAAGTAACGAGTCGTCAGTCCGTCAGTAACCCATTAATGACCCACTACACTTTCCTTCACCGTAGCAGCAGGTGATATTTAATTTTATAAATCGCACATAACTTTTTTACAAAGTCATTGGTGCGTGCCACTGGGATTCGAACCCGGACCCCTCGATTCGAGGTCGAATTCTAAGCCACTGGTACCAAGTAACGAGTACTAATTGTCAAAGTAACGAATACATACGGATTCGCTTTTTTTCGTTACTTTTACACCTCTAATAATAATTGATGATATTTTGTACTTGCGAAGCAACAGTGTTTTTTCCAATTAAAAAAATGATATTACTCAGAAAGTTTATTAATTAGGGTTGGAGTTAGTATCTCTTAGCACGAATTTGGAGGTGAAACATATTGTAGTTGATAGAGCTTTAGTCCACGATTATAATGCTACCACTCTTACTACAAGGTAATGCACCGTTTTCAAGAAAATAACGAAAAAAAATTCTAACCTGAAACGGGTAATTAGCGCTGGCATGGCGGCGGGAGGCTAAAAGTTGGTTAGGTTAGGTTAGAACAGTTAAAACAACGCCAGAACCGAATTGTAGGCGTTTTCTCCTCTCTACCTTCAAATCACAGGATGTATGACATTTTATGTTTTCTTTCTAATCCAAAAAAAAAATTTATTATTAAAAATTGATGCATCTCTTTTTTGGTCTCCTTCTTACCCCCCTTTTTTGGGTTCCCTAAACCGTCCGATCCCCTAAAATGGTAAAGTTTTAAGTTAGGTTATAATGCTTTTTTCTCCGGAACTGTGAATTACCTTGTAATGGGAGTTGTATCAGGGGTGAGGGGGCACTTAAAGCGGCTGTTACCCAACCTTGGGGGGCCAAATACCAATAGCCGCCTCCTATACATGGGTGTGGTGCGGTCCATGGCCCTGTATGGAGCCCCTGTGTGGGTGGAGGCCCTGCGGGAACAAACTGTTGCTCTCTTACGAAGACCTCAGAGGGCGATGGCCGTTGGGGTCATCCGCGGGTACCGCACCATCTCATTTGAGGCGGCATGCGCGCTTGCAGGATCACCTCCGTGGGTTCTGGAGGCCGAGGTCTATGCCTACCTGTATTGGTGGCGCTCGGACCTTCGTGCCATGGGGGAATGTCCTGCGGCAAATGAAGTAAAAGAGCGGAAATTTCATGCTCAGCAGTCCATGATTGCAGAATGGGAGGAGAGACTAGCTCGACCAAGGGCTGGCAGCTGGACTGTTGAGGCTGTCTGTCCCATCCTTAAAGATTGGATAGGCAGGCGGCATGGGTCGCTAACCTTCCGGCTTGTACAGGTGCTTTCTGGGCATGGATGCTTTGGAAAGTACCTGTATAAGATCGGAAGGGAACCGACTGCCAAGTGCCACCATTGCAGCTGCGCCGAGGATACGGCGCGACATACGTTGGAGGAGTGCCCAGCGTGGGCCAGCCAGCGCCGTGAACTCGTCGCGGCTGTAGGGAGTGACCTCTCGCTTCCGGCTTTAGTTAGGGCCATGGTAGGAAGCGAGGATGCCTGGAATGCCGGGGTTTCCTTCTGCGAACAGGTTATGTCGCAGAAGGAAGCTGCGGAGCGGGAGAGGGAGGCGACTACAGACCTACCGATCCGCAGCAGGAGAGCAGGGCGTCGGAGGAGAATTCCACACGCCCTCCTCCAACCTCCATGAGTGAGGTCGAGGCGGTGGACGGAGGGGTGTTCACTGCCGAAAACCTAGGCCTCGAGTAGTCGCGCGCGGTGTTCCCGCGCGCCACTCAAAGCAGAAGGGATGGAGAAACTCCAGCTCCATCCCAATATGTGGAGTGGCCCCTTGAACCCTTGGGCCCATCGCTGTCGGGGTCGCGGAAGAATGCGAAAGTGTACCCGTGGCCCCGACTTTAGGCGGCGGAGACCGGAACACAGTGGGGTTTTAGTCGGTAGGAGTCCGGCATAACCCTGTGTCGGCCAACCCGGCACACGACACAGAGTATCCATGATGGATTTCCCAATTTAAAAAAAAAAAAAAAAAAAGGGGTGAGGGGGCACTCCCCTCTCCCTTCCTCAAGGTGATATTTAATTTTATCAATCGCACATAACTTTTTTACAAAGTCATTGGTGCGTGCCACTGGGATTCGAACCCAGACCCCTCGATTCGAGGTCGAATTCTAAGCCACTGGTACCAAGTAACGAGTACTAATTGTCAAAGTAACGAATACATACGGATTCGCTTTTTTTTGTTACTTTTACACCTCTAATAATAATTGATGATATTTTGTACTTGCGAAGCAACAGTGTTTTTTCCAATTAAAAAAATGATATTACTCAGAAAGTTTATTAATTAGGGTTGGAGTTAGTATCTCTTAGCACGAATTTGGAGGTGAAACGTATTGTAGTTGATAGAGCTTTAGTCCACGATTATAATGCTACCACTCTTACTACAAGGTAATGCACCGTTTTCAAGAAAATAACGAAAAAAAATTCTAACCTGAAACGGGTAATTAGCGCTGGCATGGCGGCGGGAGGCTAAAAAGTTGGTTAGGTTAGGTTAGAACAGTTAAAACAACGCCAGAACCGAATTGTAGGCGTTTTCTCCTCTCTACCTTCAAATCACAGGATGTATGACATTTTATGTTTTCTTTCTAATCCAAAAAAAATTCTATTATTAAAAATTGATGCATCTCTTTTTTGGTCTCCTTCTTACCCCCCTTTTTTGGGTTCCCTAAACCGTCCGATCCCCTAAAATGGTAAAGTTTTAATGGTTTTAGGTTATAATGCTTTTTTCTCCGGAACTGTGAATTACCTTGTAATGGGAGTTGTATCAGGGGTGAGGGGGCACCCCCCTCTCCCTTCCTCCCCTCGTGCTAAGGGATACTAATTTTTAGACTAAAAAGGCTAGAACCTAGAAATGACTGACTAGCGCGCATTGACTCAAATCTGCGCGCATCGAAAAATAACGAAAGAAAGAGATAGAATAAAATAACGTTACTATAACGATACTTGTAGTATGCATTTGGTATCGTTAACAAGCCCAGGCAATGGTAACATTATCACTTACCGATAAAATTATCGAAAATGTTAGGTCAGTTTAACGGTAAAAGGCCATCCAAGGTATCGTTACCAAGCATAACGTTACCTTTGCCATTAACGTTATCTTCGTCTGGCGAAAGTAACGATACCTGAATTTTAACGTTATTCAAAGCCCTGCGCGAAAACCACTATGAAAATAATGTCTATGTGTGAGTGATTGAGTTGAGTGAGAATATCAGAATACGGCCGTGTCTGTACACAGCAGATCAGTATGCATGTGTATTTATGCACACAAGTTCATTGGCTTCACTCCTGCGCTATCAACTTGTACAAATTAGAAAATATTATTAAAAGTCGAGATATAAATATATAAAATTATTGGTCTTGGGTTAACTCCAGTTTTATGCTGCATGCATAATTATAATTCGAATGTGACCTCCTAAAGTAGAATAGATATCTGATATTAATTTTTTTCCAATATTATTGTTTTTATTACTGACTACTTTTAGGAAGGAAGGAAATATATAATACCCATTATGTACCTGCCTAATAATTTTAATTTATCTTTTTATTTTTAAATTGGCCGCATAAAATTGTTTCTTTATAATACCTAATATTTTTGTCCGCTCAAAATAAAAGTAATATTATTATCAGAGACAAAAACACTCCACTATAAAATTTATATGGTATTATTATAAAGGCCGGTCCAATTACACATAACCGATATGACATATTTATATTTCATTAGAATTTTTCTTTTCTTTACTTATTTATATTAGCCAAACATTATTTATGAGATTAATATAAATAATACGACCAAAAAAATTTTTTCAAAGTACTGTTAAGGAATTTCTAACGTTTACATTTCGGTCGAAATTTTTCGTAAGTGCAGTGCAAAAGATAATAGATAATCTGTCACTGTTATTTAGTAGTTTAATCGTCACTGTCAGCTGTCAAGTGTCATCGTTCGTTCACCCGTCACCGTCAGTCAGAGAGTCAGAGTGCCAGAAAAAATATACTAAAATTTAAGTGAACTATATTTTATTCATGATTTTCGATAATCATTTAAATCATTACAATTTTCACATCATAAAATACCTGTAATTATTTATTATTAATTAATTAACATGTCAGCAAAAGTTAAAGACGATAAACCTGCGCCAATAGCTTACAGTGAGGCTGCACTGAGGAACAATGCAGCGGTCGTGGAATACTGCAGAACTTCCATGGCTGCGCTCTCTGGATCCACCGCTGGTAATGTTTTGTAATCAATGAAAATGTTTTTGACGAAATAGTGGGGTTACAGTGGTTAAGACGCTAGTGCCTTGCACTGTCCTGTGTTGGATTCCCAGTAGAGCAGAGATTTGAATGATGACTTTAAAATGTTTCTGGTCTGGGTGTGTGTTGTTATCTTGTGTGTGTTCATGGCACACACAACAGAAAATCCAAGTGTGGGGCTATGGGCGTGATTCATTTATTTATTTAATTATTCTTCCAGGTGTCCTCGGACTAACGGGTTTCAACGGATTTGCCTTCTACGTGCTATCAGTTGTCGTCCTCTGGGTGATGTTCATGATAAAAGCTGGACCGAACTGGAACAAATACTACATCTCAAGATTCGGTCTCCTAACTAATGGGTTTCTTGGAGCTCTATTCACTTATGTTTTGTTCTGGACCTTCATATATGGCATGGTACATGTGTATTAGGGTAGATTTTAGTGAAATTTGTAAGCAGGTGTCAGTCCAATATTTCGATAAATGTAAAACAATTGTAAAAACTTGAACTTTTTTATGAGATCACAAGAAATATACCAATGTCAGTAAAATTCAGTAAATGCAGAACATAGCCCTGCTGATTTAGATTGCAAGCTATCGAAAAAGTTAAACAAAAAGTGCGGTTAGCGATCACCTGATAGGTGTTCGCTAGTGGCAAATTAAACCCAAGCTTCTGTGATTCTGAGGACAACTTGTTAAACCTTTAGGCAGTTTGAAAACATCCAATATGTTAATGAAAAACAAGCAATTTTCTAAATATTGTTCTCAATAACCAACTTGTCAAGTCTCAATGCATTTATTTATATTTGGTGGTATGTTTAAATTGATTTCAAATGGTGGTTGATGAATTTATTACGACATAATTTATTACAGATTATTATTTTGTTTGTTGTATACTTTTAAGGACTGTTTATGTATTAAAAATTATTTACTAATTTAAGTAATTTGTAAATCATTAAGATTTAAAGTATTAAATCTTAATCATTTAGGTTTAATATCATAAGTCAGTTTTAATTAAGTAAATATAATAGCATAAATTTATATGTTTTTATTAATTATAACTTTCCCAATATAATTTTATACTGCATCCTGTAAAAATGTCAACCTTTGAGGGGCAATCTTCAATGAGTAGCAATCTCCGTGTATTTCAATAACATATCTTTGGTTTTGGATAGTCCTACTATGGAAGGAAAAATAGCTACCATTGGAAGCTATTCCAAGCAGAGTTATTCAAAATTAATGTGCCTGCCGTGTTCCCACCCAACCATAACTGTATCGTAAAACCAATAAATGCTATCAAGGGTCCCCTGTAATAGAGTTAAGTATCTAGTTGCAAATTGTGTCATCAGGGTGTCACAGGATGTTAGCTAAACTAGTTATCAGTTCCAGTCTCGGGAAAGTCTCATTAATTGCCTATCAAACGTCAACTGAACGATATTACGTAAATAACCCAACTTATAAACTCTTGATGAGGGTTCAACTTCAACGCCGTATTCTAAAGCTTTGTCAGACCTATTATAACCTACAAATATTCTGTTTATCCAAACAACTAATAAAATCCAAACAACAAATAATCAACAGTCAGGATTTTTATCAACTAATCCACCATCCTTCCTCTTCTAAACGACGCCCGGTTCTGAGTCCTCTGAATCAAATGGTTTGCCGCTGTCTTCTCTTGATCGTCAGTCCACCAGGTCGGAGGGCGGCACTCTACTTTCCAACACATGGCCGCCACAAACGAGGTTCCTAGATGTCGTAAAATCACCTATCGGTTGGTGGATCGGTCAGTATCGGACGGCTAGAGGGGTGGTGGCGGTAAGGGGAAGCCGATGACTTGAGTGGCGCAGTGATTAAATCTATTTGTTCGCTGGGCGGTCCTGGGTTCGATTCCCAGTGAAACAAAATTGTGATGATTCCAAATGTCATTTCGGAGAATAAATGAAAGTTCATTGGGAGACTCATTCACCTTTGGGTTACAGCCAAAGTATCTAATTATTAAAGCCCAAAGTAGGTACTTGCATTAAATTTTTTTCACTCTGCCCAGATTAAAGTTGACCAACGAATAACTTTTAAGTATTTTTATTGCGAACCCAGGATGAAGAGATGCTTGTAAGCTGGCCGGCGTAACTTTGTTTTCCGATAGTTTCGGCTAGCCGCTCGGGGACAAAAGTCGCCGGAGTTTCAGAAAAGCGTGTTTCATCCTAGACCTACTTTCGGAGTTTTCAACTGTTAAATTGAATGCGAAACATTTCTTTACTAATGCATTTGGAAGTCATCTTTTAAATGTAAAGTTATTAGGTACCTATAATTGTCTATAATTGGGCACAGTTGTTCAGAAAAACAAGAGTGATGCAACAAAATGTATCCAATGACATTGTCGTACGAGCAACCTTTGCGTGCGACGGCAATTAGGACTCGAAGTCGGGCGTACGGAGTTCACCTATCCACATGTTTCTTTCATTTTCCACCCATCCGGGCCATGTCACTTCATAAGGCACAAATAGGCCGCCCACCCCCGACGTCTGTAGGAGATTTATGAGGCAATAAATCAACTGCTCCTGAAGGAATACTTCGCTGATTAAACACGGGGAATTCTGTTCATTAGGTGGCCTACAACGGATAACGAATGTGAAGATTATTCTGTAAGAACTCTCCTTGGATAGTATCCCAGAGGGAAGGTACTGGTGCGTTCTTCGGAGATCCCAGGGCCTACCTGTATGCGGTAGGCCACCGAGGGGGTTTTAATAGGTAAAAATCTTACATGCCTCAATGTCTCCCTCAGACATTAGAAGATTCCCCCCCCTGACACCAAAAAAAGGATAGTATCCCAATAGCTGGGCTATTATAGTATGATCCTGACTTCGGTTGGAGAGTACCTACAATAAAGTATTTGCTCTTGGTAAAGGTAGGAGCTGAATGCAATCTAAGTTAGGATCATTATCGCCTACGCTAGCACACTGGGATACTACCCTAGGCAGCGGAAATACGACACATTTCCCGTCATCCTGAATAATCGATGTGGCAAAAGTTTGTAGACACTTGATCGGATTTCCATAATAATAGGCGAAAATCGCAAAACTAGCAATGGATGGTATCCAGTCGCAATGATTAGGGTTAGACAACTGGGGCGAGTTATCCGTGACGGCCAGAAGCGAACGGCATAGCTTATGTCTCACAACCAGATATAAAATACACACCGATTTATATAAAATGATGATTATATACAAAAACTTGTACATAATATGTTACTTTAAAAAGGTACCTAACCTTTTAATAGTAATTAAATAGCAAAAGGGAAAGCTCACACCTGATGTTAAGACTTAACTGTAATAATTGGCATTTCCGATCAATGCCGAACTATATTCAACATAGACTAGAAGCTCTAAATGACAAGGAATATAGACGTTAATAAAGAATAATCTTTTTTCAAATCTCACATTCCGTAATTAATATAGTTTCTCGTTTACAGGGGAAAACATCCCTTAAAATGACATGGGGTGGACAGGCGAACAATTGATTTGTGGTGAAACCGTATTACACAAAATTGTAACCTACCACAACGGCATACGAGCCAAATTTCCGTACATCCAAAACAATCGTATAATAAGTATTGTGGAAAATGATTTTCGCATTGAAGTATGGATTTGGGATAGTGTTAGTTGGAGTTGGTCTGATAATGAGGATATTTCAAAGTAAAGGTCGTATTAAGGTCACGGTTCTGGCGAAGAATGCCCTATTTATCGCCTATATAAAGTGTTTTGTTGAAGTCGTAACAGTTGGTAAATTTTTTCGTCTATTACCAAATTTAACTTCAGCATTCTAGGCCTAAGGGGAGGAAGGAATTAGTGAGTTAAATGAGTTTTTTCAATAACTTTTTTTCATTGGTAAATATTATTTGGTAGCAAACGAGCCTGCGTGTTACATGACGTATGGTGACCAATGCGTGTCAGTAACCCATTAATGACCCACTACAGGGTCGGGTCTCCTCTCACAATGAGAAGGATGTAGGCCTTAGTCCACCACGCTGGCCTAGTGCGGGTTGGTGGACTTTACATGCCTACAACTCTCAGGCATGCAGATTTCCTCTGTTTTCCTTCACCGTAACAGCAGGTGATATTTAATTTTTATAAAACGCACATAATTTTTTTACAATTGGTGCGTGCCACTGGGTTTCGAACCCGGACCCTCGATTCGAGGTCGAATTCTAAGCCACTGAGCTATCACCGCTATACCAACCAAGGGATATCCACGTATAACCTCAAAAAGATATAAGTCCTATCTGAAGACTGGTGTGGGATTACCTATTTGTGTGCCTACTAAGTAGGTACACTACTCAGGGACTATGGTCACCTCAAACAAAGTATTATCTCTGGCAACCTCACCTCCCCAATCAAAACACAAGACAGCAGTCTTGTG
The DNA here is from genome assembly GCA_905147235.1 of Erynnis tages. Taxonomy (NCBI): domain Eukaryota; kingdom Metazoa; phylum Arthropoda; class Insecta; order Lepidoptera; family Hesperiidae; genus Erynnis; species Erynnis tages. The sequence goes on along the minus strand of LR990095.1, from coordinate 6,126,305 downwards.
TTTGAACATAGAAGCATCTATACGGTGGGTTGAGAGGATATCTTGCGGTAAAATACCTACCTACCTTCCTACCACTTGTATACCTACCATCTAAAGGTATTGCACTTAATAACACATATAATAATTGATCCTAAAGTTGCCTCAGAATTAAAGCATCAGCATTATAAAGTGATCTCGTAAGGTCTTTTACGTTCATTTAGTAAGAAACCCTAAAATTCTAGATTTCTATTGTTCGTGTTTAAACCCTTGGTACCTTCCCGGGCTATGTAAGCCATCAGATAGGATTACTTTGCATACTGTCGTAGATACAGCACTCAAGGACTCATCTAAAGAAACCTTGCAGCCAATGACGTCAAGAATGCAACCTTGACCGGATCTTGAAGAAGTGGTACCTACGGAATAAATCCACTTGGTTATAAAATGAATCCTTAAACACATCGCGCCCCGCGAGTCACATGTGACTTCATGTGAGTTTTGCCCATTGTTCAACTATTGTGCCTACTTACTGGAGTTACTGGACAGGAAAAAGATAAATAAATTTTGTTGCATAAAACGAAAGAAATTATAACACATGTCGTTACATCTTTCTCTCTCTCTCGCTTTAGATGTGCTATAAACCCGAAAACAATGCAATGAAAACTCGTAGCAACATAACAGCTACAAACAAACCATAGGGTTTCCAACTTAAAAAAAAACTGAACTGGAAGGTCTATCTATTAATGGAGAAAGATCGTACATTAAGTAGAATTTTCAGAATTATACAGATTTCTTTTAAACTATCTTCTGTTATAATTATATTCTAAAGGGCCTATCTATGCATAGTGAAATTCTAGTGTGCAAAATTATCAGCAGTCTTCTTATCAAGGTTCTAAAGAGTTCAATCAAACCTATCTCAGAATCTAACCTACTGCGCACTTTGAGTACGGACCTAACGCTTTGGTACTGTACTAAGTAGGTAATTAAAGGTTGACGAACTCTTTCAAAAGGTTAAAATGACAAAAACATAATATATTTTATTCAAACTCTTTCAACCACCGCACCCTGGTACGACCCGGGGCCATCTTTCTGAACCTTCATTTACATTCACCATAAAACATGTTAATGTAGAACGCGAAAACAAAATTAAAGGGGTTTTTCCTTTCCATCGAGTCAGTAATTAATGGATTTGGAATTCGTGGTATTGAAATAATGTCTTGGTAATTTCTTATGTCAAAAAGATAAGTGGCAAACGATCGTGCTGGTTATTAGTGCTCCAAGCTTGAATCGTCAAAGAATTCGTATAGATTAACGTGTGTCCTTCCTTAGTATGAGGAGATGTCAGACAGACTGACGTATGACAGTATTTGATAACTGACGTTTATCGTACGAATACTTTGATGACAGTGTTCACGGACACGGCCGCGGCACTGATGTAAAAAAAAATAATTAATTAAATAACACAGCAGCTAAACTCAAATCAACGAACTCGATAAATCAGTTAACAATTCTGTTTTTCATAGATCTTCGGTCGTATAGAAATATGAAAAACTCTGCACAAATATATTATCGTCCTGATTCGTTCTCTCTGGAGCAAAGAAGCAAATGATTTGTCACTATCGGTCACCCAACTAACTTGGTTGAAGCACGTACAGATACACAGACTTTTACACTCAAAAAAAATATATATATTACAAAAAATTAGTCCTCTATCCCGTTGCCTAGTTTATTTCATTTATTTTCCGCATAATTTGCCACTAGACTGGTGTCTGATAACCCTTTTTCAGTATTCAGGTCTGGTGCGCCCTCTGTTGGGTGGGTACGGTTCCAAGGTTTTTTGTTAGAAAAGTCCTTTATAATTAAAAAGGGCTGTAATGACAGGGAAGATTGTGATCTATCCGCTGTGGAAAAGATATTTTCTTCCTGAGACATTAGGAAATTTAAAATGGAAATTATTTAGGTGGGATCCGTAATTTTGTTTTGCAACAATGTACGTCCGGGACCTGTCATAAGCTGGTAAGTTAATCTTAAAATTATTCAAGTAGCTTAAATTTAAAAAAACACATGAACATTTGGTTAAGATCTTAATCCCGTCAGCCCAGTCGTATGGGAGGTACACACAATTAGTCACAGACTAAACCAACAACACGTTAAGCTAACCACTAACACCTCTCTTTATCAGACCTTGTCCTTATAGGCTGACATGACTGACCAACCAACACGACACAAACACGAAACCCCTTTGTATGGGGATGTCCAACACAGACATATTATGACAAAATGTGACAAATTTCGTTACGTACAGGCAACTTTTGCGTGCGACATGGCATAAGAACACAGGGTTATTAAAAAAAAAACATTTTTTAATGTGTTGCAAACTTGTGCAACAACAAAGAGATGGTATTGTCATTGAGCGTATCACAAAAGAAAAGACTTATAACCAATAATAAGTGTACGAGCCACAACACAAACCAAAAGTAAAAAGCCCAGAGATATTTGATCTAATTCAGTCTAGAATCTGCACGAAGGCAGTGAACTTCGTATTCGGTAAAGGATTCCAATATCTTCGCTACTTTACGCGCGCTTCTGAACAGGATTTACCGCGAAACATCTCAGCCACTTTATTCACTGGAAATTTGAAAAAACCTTTTCCATTGTCTTCAAACCCAATTGGAGTCGAATTTAGAATCTTGAACATTTTAAATGAGTCCGAAAAAGTTGCTACGTTGTACATAACTGACCGAGCAACCAACATGACAAAATTTAAATACAAATCTCTGTATGAATCTGACCAAATTGAACATGACACTAATGCAACAAAATGACACGCAATGAAATACTTATATCCATTTGGATAATAATATGTAAGATGGTGAAAGTCATAAATTTGTAAAATGGTAGTGTGATGGTAGTGAGATGAAGCGTCTTCATACTGTTTTACAGTGAACTTTACGATATTATTACATTTAATCTGAGTATCTGCATTTCTGCCTATTTAGCTTTATCCATATGCACATGAATTTAACAAAATGCGGCTTAATATTAAATAAAAAAATCCTCTTTCATATAAAAGCGTAATTTGCACCCATTTGTAGAATTACATCGTTTGATATTTTAAGAAATTTAATCAGTAAAGTAAGTCTCATTTCAGCATAATTGAAATACACTCCCGGACACTCGAATCGAGCCACCTTACATTCCCGGGCCTAAAAGCCCAATACACAAAAAATATACAATATAACAAAAAAAATTTTAAGCATTTTTAATGCTGGCATATTTCATCGTCTTTCCTGTATGTATTATTCCAAATTTGAATTTTTGAATTTAAAATAAAGAATAAAACCTGAGCTTGGTCACTGATTTGAAAAAAATAATGACTGTAGAAAGTTGCTTTTGAAGCAATTTAATTTCGATTTTGTTTGAATTTTCGCAATTGTTGGTATCCAAAGTTTAGTTCAGTTATTTTTCTATAATTTGAACCGCTTTTGGCTATAAAATTATGGATACTTCGCCTGAAGTAGCCACGCAAGCTGTAGCACTTCTTCAATCTGGGCTAAGTCAGCGAGATGTGAGTTCACAACTTCACATAAGTCGTTCCGCTGTTCAAAGAGTGTACCACCGATACCTGGAGACTGGCGGCTTCGTTCGACGAACAGGAGGACCTCGTTACCGAGTGACAACGGCGAGACAAGATCAATACATTGTCACCACCAGCTTACGAAATCGACGCCTTACCTCTGTTCAGATACAAGAACAGCTCAGGGACTTTCACGGAGTGGCTGTAAGTGCTCGGACCGTTAGAAGGCGACTCAATGAACGTGGTTTAAAGCCCCATAAGCTAGCCAATGGACCCAAATTGACACGAGCACACAGAATAGCCCGTCTAGAGTTTGCGCGCGAACATCTAAATTGGACTCTACATTAATGGAGCCAGGTTCTCTTCACAGATGAGTCCAAGATAATGCTATACGGTAATGACGGAAGGAGTAAGGTGTACCGAAGACAGAACGAGCGTTTCGCGCAATGCTGTATTGACGAGAAAGTGAGTTATGGTGGAGGATCATGGACAATCTGGGGAGGAATCTCTATGGAAGGCAAATCTGAGCTAGAGGTAGTGACGGGACCACGACTGCCGCCCCTAGATGGCAATAGATACATTCGCCAATGTTTAGAGAACCACGTGATGCCATATGCTGGATTTATTGGCCAAGATTTCGTTTTAATGCATGATAATGCAAGGGCCCATACTGCGGGAATCGTCAGGGAGTACTTAAATGACATTGGTATCACTGTTATGAGATGGCCAGCGCGAAGTCCTGATATGAATCCTATAGAGCATCTATGGGATGAGCTCAAGAGGCGTGTTCGAGCTCATCATCCTGCCCCACAAACCATGCAGGAGCTCAAAAATGTAATTTTGGAAGAATGGGAGGACATTCCTCAACATGTCATAACGACATTGATTAATTCTATACCAAACCGTATGAGAGCTGTCATAAATGCACTGGGAGGCAATACAAGTTACTAAATAAACATTTCTTTTCATGTAAAACATTTCTTTATTTAAAAATCGTTTAGATTTTTTTCCTTGAAAAAAGCTAATATGGACTTGTTTCAACGTAACTCGACTTTTTTAATAAACTGTAGTTCAAATTTAGAACAGTGGCACTCTAAATGAATGATGAGTATACCAGCTCCAAAACTGCGTCAAAACATTTTCCTTCTACATACATCTTTTGTAAGTTACAGTACTCCAAACCAAAAAAATCAAGGTGGCTCGATTTAGGTGTCCGGGAGTGTATTTAAATTTAATCAACCAACGGTAGGTATAGTCAAGCACACTCTGTGTTAAGAATTGTCAATTTATCTTCATTTCTTTATCCTACAAAGGACAAAAAATATTAGGTTTATTTTGAGGCAAACCACGTTACTCAGCCGTGTTGAGATGACGTCAATAAGACCGCCTCATTGTTTGATGGAATTTGAAAGAATAGCATTTTTGTATTTTAAAGGATTTCCGTGGCAATATTCATGTGGCAAAACTTGTTTCATCTTTCCTTCTTCTTTTGAGCCCTCGTAGTTCACTGCTGGACATGAGTTTCCTAAATTGCCATTCCGTCTGGTCCTGGGCCCTTTAGATCCGACGGTTTCCCGCTGTTCTCTTCAGTTCATCAGACAATCTGGACAGAGGATGACCTGTACTCCTTTTAGCGAGACGTATAATAATATGTGCGTCTCTTCTCCACAACGGGGTGAGGCCTGGATATCCATCCTGCTGCTCCAATGCCGACTGGCGAAGAAACGGGCTTGTGGCAAACCCGTGTAGAATGTTTTAAAAGCGCCCACAAGACCTCCGATAAGATTTAACCACTGCTACTATTTCGATAATAAACGGGAACGACGGCTTATCGTAACCTTCCGAAAGCGCATTTAATTCGCCAGTAGCGATCATCCTCCCAGCCACCCAGGTACTGGTACTTACCGTTTTAACGTGATCTCAGAAGCACGAAACAGCGCATGTATTCCTCCTTATTAAAGTAAAGTGGGTAAGTCGGACAAATAATACAAAGATGTACAATATTCTCTCCAAAAGTGAATACATTACAATCAATACACGATCCATCACCGCGCCAGCTGCTTCCCCGTAATGTTTCAAATCTTAAGCCTTTTGCACACTCTGAATTGCATAGTAATGGTGGCGAAGAATTCTCCCTTTTATTCGAGATTGTCCGCGGGAAAATCCCAGCATTGGACTGCTGGGATAAAGAGCTGAAATTAATGAAGATGATTCGGAACCGATTCTGTTTTACAAAATAATAACAACGCAAGCCGACTGTCCAGGTTCAACCTTCTTGATCTTGTGAATGAACATACAAATAATAATAATTATTATTTATTTCATGAACATCAAAATATCCATAAAATTTTCTAAAATCCACCTGCTGTATTGGTGACTGACAACATGGTTGGGAAACCTGCATACCTGAGATTTCTTCAGTTTTCATATTAACAAATACATTTGAAGTCCTAACCTGCACTAGATTAACGTGGACAAAGGCCTGACACATAAAAAGGTAGGTATTTACTATTTCTAGCAACCACATAAAAATTAATACATAACAATCAGAACATTTTGATTCACGACAACGACTCACACAACTTACATCAATGGCTCTAATGTGGTACGAGTACCTTCCACCGTCAACAGATGGCGCCACGGATATCCTGAATCATGCTATAGAAGTTTTCTACATCGCTGACGTATAACTATAAAACATCTGGGATGACGTAACCGGAGCACGGTTGCTCCTCCAGCCCAAACCTAGCCTAGTTGGAGGTGTCCCTTTGCAAAACTAATACCATTAAACCCGACTTGCTTTATCGTATTTTCTGCAACATGTGAAAACCGCCTAATGGTAATAGGACACCTCGTTACCCGGCTAAGTGCTTATTGAAATTGAATCCGAATTACCGAGTGGAAAGCATGATTGATCCAGGACTTACTCACAGGAAAAGTAAGACTACAATTTTGTAGTCAACTACGAGTATGTGTATACTACGAGTACATTAACATTGAATAGGTTTGACAAAGATTTGAAAAATATGATAAAGACAAAGGCGAAACGTTTATTTGCACAAATAAAGGTACTCGTATAGAGTTGTTACAAATTATTTTGATCTATCTACGAGATCTAAATTTAGGTAATATATTGTATCAGGCGTTACTTTGCGGAAATCCATTGTTAATTAAGTTGTATTTATATTTCTTTGCAACAATCCGCACACGTGGTTGCTGAGCAACCAACCGTTGTAGAGTCCACATCACCTGATGATGCTCCGTTTTGGGGCGAAACACGTGTCGTGTACTATTGGAATAAGTTGTTATGGTATATATCTACTCAGAGAGATAAGGGACCCACCACCCGGTCCATACCAAAACAAGTTCAACGTGTGCGGATTGTTGCAAATAAATATAAATACAACTTAAATACTTAGGTGGTAGGGCCATAAAAGGTCGTCCGGGGAGGTACCTTACATAAATGTTTCCCTCAAATAAAGTATCCCCGGCAACAATACCTTCCCAGCCGAAAGACAAGACATGAAGAACATGCTTCTACGGATCACGAGACTGGCGGTAACCTATTATCGCTCTACCACCTAAATCAATTGGTTAGACATAAACAGCACATTTATTGAACAAAATTATTTGTTATGATAGGTAAGTAGTTGCCAAAACTATTACCGTTCAAATGTAGTTAGTTAAAAGATTCGTGACTGTCGTAAAACGTTTCGGTTAATGAACCCTGCAGACCCTGAAAGCATAAAGTGACCTAAACCGCGTCCTTTCCTAACAAAATGGACTTTTGCCATTACGCCCGTAACGCGTGAAAACCCTTCTGTGGGACTGTTTATATACTTCTTGACTACTGATGTTGCTAACTGCTCTAGATAGAAATGTTATCAGTAGGTACTGTAAGACATACACATTACATTACAGGAGTTTGGTGCTCGTAAGCGGTTGCTGCTGATGGCTGAAGCTACGTCCTTCAATGTCAGTTCAAGAGCTCGGTAAAAAAAAAAGAACACGGATGTTGAAAATAAGAATTGTCATTATTGCAATAGATGTAAAATTCAAAAGATTCATAAATTGCATACCTAATTTCGTTTTATTATTCCCCTAAAAGTACCTGAAGTAGCTGTGTATAGTTTACAACCTACCAGTTTTGTTACCATCCCTAGTTTTGGCTGTATCCTGTAACCACTTTTTTTCTAGCTAGCAACAATCTCGCTCATAAACCTTTCAGCCCCTTTCTCTCCTCCTTTCGAGTTTATCCCTGTTTTAATGTAATGTTTTTGATTTTCCAAGAGAGCCGAGATTTCCAAGAATAGCGCGCACAGTCCCGCTGCTTGAGTAAATCGCAAGCGATAGAAAAACTTGAGTTTGATCGAGCGCGGTCAGTACCTGGATGGATAATTAGTAGTTGTTGAACCTCGTCGGAGGTCCTATAGGCGACTTAAAAGCATTCGTCATGAGTGGACCACAGGCTAGTGGTTTCTCCATCAATTTAAATATGGAGCGTGACTAAACTACTTCAGAATTCGTATTAAGTGACACTTTAACATCCACAGCTAACCTCAATAGGAAGGGAAAAAAAGACTGAGAATTGAATAAATATTGAATTACATTTCGCAGTTTGTATAGCCAGCGTCCTTTGTTCTCCATAACAATAAAATAAGCCTGAAAAAATCTTCCCTATAGACGCAGCTAAACAAAATGTATTTTTTCGAGCGAATCTGTGAAAACACTTTCAGTGCCTGACTAAATGTTTGTCTGTTGGGCGGTGAGCGCTTCACGAGACACGATATGATGGACGCGCTGACGGGCCATTGAATGTAGACGATAGATTTGGTTTATAGACCGCAATTTTCAGTTATGGCATTATAAATTCTGTATTCGGTATTCGGCACACCCTACCTTTTTCTCACTTTTCTCTGTACTCTTCATCTCCTAACCACCTGCATGTCTAGAAGAGATCGCATTGTGCATTGTCCTATTTTTGTTTAAGAAAAGAAAAGAATGCGGCTATTGTTGACTGTTCCACGATAAAGATGTTACAAAAAATTTAATAAGTTTAGAACAGTCTATTCTATGCGGGCATACAATAATTCAATTGTTATAAGTACTAACATTAGTATTATTTTATTTTTAAATTATTAAACTATTATATAACTTCTATAGGCAAAATATTAAAATAAACAAATAATTTGAACTGCTGAACAAAATAATAAATAAATAAATATAATTTAGCAATAATTGCCATGAAATATAAAATTAAGTTTTAGTTATATAAGACATAATTATTGTATGCCCGCATAGGGTAGACTGTTCTAAACTTATTATAAAATTTTGTAAGATCTTTCTCATGTAACAGTCAACAATAAACGTATTCTTTTCTTTTCTTTTCTTTTCTTAATTTGCATACATGAGAACGTGAATATGGATTGATCAAAATGCCCTGTAAAACCAATAACTAACCCATATTCGTGCAAATGAATGATTTTCATTTCATTTCATTTCATTTCATAAATAATTATGTCTTATCATCTCTAAAAACGGGTTGCACTCCGGGAGTGCCGGCAGAAGTGAAAACTTATAAGATGTGTTTTCTTGGTCATTTGGGCGACAGTTCAATTAAAACACAATAATAATTGAGTTTCTGTGTAAGAAAAGAAACGACATTTAAAACGACGTTTAATAATCGCAATGTCGAATCTAAAATCACAATAACTATAATATTCAGCTTTTTCTATAACAAAATACACTTATTATTTATGAATGTTTCCTTTTGACGGCTTCCATAGTTACTTTCTATATGCTTCTATAGCTGCGTCTCGTAACGGTGTCGCGAGTCCAGAGATTTTATCTCATCTAAAAATATGCGTACCGCGCTAAAAGAAGTTTTCACTTCAAAATATACACCATTCATTGGTGTTATACTGCGTTCGTATAGAATGGTTCTAACTCAGTAACTTTAGTATCTTGGTCGTGAAATGTGAGCGGTCATAAAGAACAGGTGCTATCAGGGGCGTTTACAGCATCTTCAACGCCGGTACTTGCGCGCTGATTGAAAACCATTTGAGGCGGACATTTCATCCAGTCTTTCAGGCAGGAATTCCTTTCTATACGGAATGGATTAGCCCGCAAATGATTATAGGCACACTTTAGACTTCCTTGCTATTGACTGTGGCGAGTTTTCTTTTTGTTCGTCGAATTTATATGGATGTGTACGAACTCAAAGTCGAAGTCGAAACAAAGTCATTCAAGCATGCATTTTTTCTGACTATTCTTCTTTACCGCAAATATTTTTTTAGATGGCATGAATAAAGAAAAAGACCGCAATTTTGGCCACTGATCAATAGATGGCGCCACACGATCCTGAATCACGCTATCGAAGTTTTCTACATCGCTAGCATATATACAAAATTCCGACATGACGTAACTGGAGCACGGCCGCCCTCCGTGATCACCTCGCCTAGTGGAAGATCTCTCTGCCAAAACCCATTTACCTATGAAATTAATAAATAATTAGCTCATATTTATGACTTAGTCCGATTTGCTTAACTAAAGTAATCGCTTACAATTCACACCAGTCACAGAACTATAAACGCATCCTTTGATTACAAGAGTGCAATTAATTGGCTGCGTTAATGCCGTGTAGTGCATTTCATTAACTTCTCCAACTAATTGCTTGAGAGTGAAATAAATTGAAATAAGAAGCGTCGGGGGATTTGAACCGACCAATGAGGAGTTCAACGGCTTTATCGAACTGTCGCACTACGACCGTGTAAGCGATTGTTGTTTTAACCCATTAATGACCCACTACAGGGTCGGGTCTCCTCTCACAATGAGAGGGATGTAGGCCGCCGTCCACCACGCTGGCCTACTGCGGGTTGGTGGACTTCACATGCCTTTGAGAACATTTTTTTTTGTGAACTCTCAGGCATGCAGGTTTCCTCACGATGTTTTCCTTCACCGTAACAGCAGGTGATATTTAATTTTATAAAGCGCACATAACTTTTTTACAAAGTCAAAACCCGGACCCCTCGATTCGAGGTCGAATTCTAAGCCACTGGGCTATCACCGTGTAAGCGATTAGCGAAAGGAAATACAAATTATCCTACTACTATTACAAATGCGAGAATTGAATGTGAAAGTGTGGAGATGGATGGCTGTTTTTTACTCTTTTACGCAAAGACTGCAGAGATTTGAATGAAATTTCGTACAATAGTAGATTATAACCTCGATTAACATAGGAAGCTTTTTATCATTGGGTCAAATTCTTTGGTCCACGTCGACAAAGTCGATAGTCAGTAATAACACCAAATCTTGTAAGATGTGAATGTTATAAAGTATTCGCATTTGTTGCCTTAACAAAACTGTACTGTACATAATTGTTATTAGTATATTACTACATGTACTCTGACAAAATACTGGCATTTTTTGGCCAATACAGCCCATTCTACTCTATTATACGGCACGACAAGCAACGGCACGAACACAGCCCCGAGCATGTAGGTACGTTATCGTCAAAGTATTAGTATAGTTGACGGGTTCCATTAGTATGGGAAGATGCCAGACAGACTGACATATGATACACTAATGACTGACGTTTACCAAACGAATACTTTCACAATATTGGTCATGCTCACGGCACAGAATGGTCCTGCGAGCAGGATGCATGCGCTTTGTTCGTTCCCCGCTCTGCTGCGTCGCGCTCGCTCAACTATGCTCGCTCTAGCTCAAATCTCTTAAATCTTATTAAATTTATAAAATGCCGTCATATAAAATATAGGTAGGTATTATTTTCCCTCTACTGGTAGAACGAGTGTCTTAATGAAACCAATTACAGAACTACGTGTTTTTAATCTTGATTGTTTAATTCGTACTTAATGAAGCTACCTTCCGGTAATTGTATTTTATTGTCTTAAATGCAATGTAAAATTATTTGCATAGAGTTATACATAGTCAGTACCCATTAATGACCCACTACAGGGTCGGGTCTCCTCTCACAATGAGAGGGATGTAGGCCTTAGTCCACCACGCTGGGCTACTGCGGGTTGGTGGACTTCACATGCCTTTGAGAACGTTTTTTTTTTATGAACTCAAGCATGCAGGTTTCCTCACGATGTTTTCCTTCACCGTAACAGCAGGTGATATTTAATTTTATAAATCGCACATAACTTTTATTACAAAGTCATTGGTGCGTGCCACTGGGATTCGAACCCGGACCCCTCGATTCGAGGTCGAATTCTAAGCCACTGGGCTATCACCGCCGCTATGTTAGTACTTATTACAATTGAATTATTGTATGCCCGCATTTCTATGCTATTTCTAGTCTATTCTAGACTGTTCTAAACTTATTAAAATTTTATACATACATGAGTTATACATACATAATAGCAATTATGACCATATAAGCACAAGTTAACTTTACGGCGCTTTACAAAGGCGGCGGTAGACGTCGCTGTTTCGTACATCGTATGCAATCGAAAAAGTACAAGTTGGACGCGGTCTGTACCTGGATGGATGAGTGTTAGTGGTGAATTAGGACTTCGGAGGGTAAGTTTAGCCGTCGGTCCCAGTTGTTGTCGAAAATACAACAGTCGTTAAACCTTGTCGAAGGCTGAACGGGTTTGAAAACATCCGACACGGGCTGGCCACTATCCCGTTTCTCCACCAATCCATATTTGAGCAGCGTTGTGGATAATGGAGCATAGGAGGCATCCCACTGTTGTAAAATCCCGTTTCTCCACCAATCCACATTGGAGCAGCGTTGTGGATAATGCTCCAGGCATCCCACTGTTGTAAAAAGGACCCGTGCCCAGCAGTGGGACACATAAAGGGCTGCAGCCACACCTTTAAAGCCGCTAAAGGTCAACCACCTCTAAGTATAACCTGCCTGGTAATTTTTGATACAAGTTCAAAATATAAGATGAGAACATACTCGTACATAGGTATGTTGAAAAACTTGGTTCATGAGTTATTAGCTCATGGAGATGAGGTCATCCATCATCATGAGTGGGTATCTCCACTTCATGAGCACAACATGCCCCAAATTATACTGAGTTTCTTCGCGCCTCGTTTTAATACTTTTTATAATAATAACCTAAATATATTTTTAGCGGAAAATTGTTAAACCTTCGAGCACTTAACGGAAAGTATCATGCAACTATAGATTGCTGGTTAAGTATGTGTCTAAAATAACTTATTACGAACAAAGCCAGCAATGTATGCTGACAACTCATAATGATCGCCTCTGGTGGTATTTTAGTGGAAGTTGTTCAGAATATAGGAAGAAATATGATGTTCCGAAGTTGCCTAATATAAAAAATCGGCCAAGTTCGAATCGAATTCGCTCACAAAAAGCTCCTTACCACTGTGCAATATTCTAGATTTCTAGAACTTTTACATTTCAGATTAGTTTTACCTTATCTTTTTAATATTGTTTATTTTGAAAATTTTGTCAAAAGGGATATTCCTCGAAAGCCAAGTATAAATGCCTTTGGAGTGGTCGTGCACCTTTTATGCTAACTGTCAGTGTCTATCAGTCTGTCTACTGTGTCTGTTAACTATTACAAAAGCAGAATTTTATTTATAGGTATGCCAAACGTTTAAGAAATTTCGATAGCGTGATTCAGGGTACCAGTGGCGCCATCTCTTGACGCGTGGTAGAAGTAGTTAAAATATTTGTAACCGAAGCGGTCCTGTGAAAATTTCAAGTCTTACTTATCGCGTATAGAACCTTTAAAATGGACTAATAGGCATACACAGACTTAGGTAGTAATAGATTAGAATTATTGGTACCTTTTGCGTCCGGAACCCCGAAAGCAGCCGAAAACATTGTTTGGGACTGGAGGAATTGCGCCTATAAAATAATATTGGCACAAGTTTTTGAGAGGTTGGAATAAATAATTATAAGGACTTTAGGGACAAGGTAATAAGACATTCCTGGAGAAATGAAAAGGATATAAGGTTTGGTAAGGTTGTCCTAACACATATTAGGTCTTAATATGTATTAGGACTATTTAAAATAATACCTGTTTCATTCCTACGCTCAGGGAACGGATTTAGTGAGTCTGACATTTTTGTCAGAAAATTGAAGAATTATAAAAATACAGTTTTCATAATCTTACCAAAGACATGAAAATTCCACCAACACGCTTATGCGTGTTTTATAACCAGCGTGGTCAAGTTAGACTTATAACCTTATTATTATGAGACGAGACCCGACCCTGCAATGGTTCTGGTTTGGGATACGACACCCATTCAAAAAATATTCGTACACATTCGAATAAATAGCTACCAATATCTCGCTACATAGGTCTTACAAAAAAATTACAATCTTGGTCTTCGCTCCTGTGGACAAAAGCTCAAAGGAATTTAGTAATAACCTTTAGAAATAGCCGGGCCTAGATACTTTGCTGATAGGAACAAAAAGATCGAGACGCGCGTTACTAATAGATAACAGCCTGACTTTTGATACGGTGCTTATTCTGTTGTTTATATTATTTCAATAAAAAGTGAAAAAAATGGTGAAGAGTGGAAAGCTTTGTTCATAGTAATGTACAAGAGCCGACAGTCTGTAATCGACAGATGACAGTCGTTAAACCTAGTCAGAAGCACGTTTTTAGACACCTGACAGGCGACGTTAGTCATAAGCCTAAACCTCCACTAATCTTATGTATAGTGGTAAGGCATACACAAAGATCTCCTCGAGTATACCTATCAGTAGAATATAAAAAGTGTTGTAGCAAAGATTCTCACCGTAATCACTGGTAGGTTTGTAATTTTATTGTATGTAAGACCTATGCAGCGAGATATTGGTAGGTATTTATTCGAATGTGTACGACTGTTGTATTTTCTGTTTCTGCGTGGAAGGACCTCGGTTCAATTCTAGGCAGAACAGGAATTAGAATAATAAATTTGAATTTCTGTTTCTAGTATAGGTACGATTGTGTTTTTTTTTGTGCGTGTGTACCTAACCCACACAAATGAAATCCTAGTGTGAGGATAAGCGTGCGAAGCGTTACCATTTGTCTGAGGTTGTATGGGATATCTACTTTTGAAGTCTCCTTAATAAAGTAAATATTTTGATTTTCCTCCAATAAAACAATGAAAGAGGCACAAACAAGAACCACTCCACTCCTTAAGCCCATAAATCTTCCCGGTTACCAGCAGAACGACTGAATAACTGCATCATTTGCATCCCATACAGTGCAACTGACGTTAACCAGTTCCCAAACGCCCGAAAGTGTATTTATAGTGCAGTTTACACAAATGATCATAACACATTACGACGACACGTTGAGAAATGCCGCCGTAATATTAAGTAATATAATACGCTCGAGATGTGTGGTGCAAGTAAAACGATTTATGTTTACTTATTAGTTTGCTAGCGGTGATAGCCCACTGGCAAGGAATTTCACCTGTCACTGGAATGCCTTATGGAGAGCTCTCAGGCATGCAGGTTTCCTCGCGATGTTTTCAGTAGGTGATATTTAATTATGCACATACTTATTATGCACACATAACTTTTTTAAGAACAGTATTGGTACCTGGCACTGGGTTTCAAACCCGGACCCTTTGGGTAAGAGGACGAATTATTTGCAACTAGGCTATTACTTTAATTCGCCCGACGTCTTAACTTTTTCGATCGCTCGCGATCTACTCAAGCAGCGCATCAATGCCCGCAAATGGACGATTACTAAAGATAAAGATATAAGACCGCCACACTTTTACCTTAAACCAAACTCGTATAACAAACGACTCGAACCGTTGCGTAAATATTTATGTAAAAAGTCTTATTTCTGTCGCATTAACGCACAGTGCATTGTTCCCACTTGCATTGCAGTGTGGTGCAGCTTAATGGCCCAAATCGCTTAAAAATGTATTCGTTTTGTATGAATGGGACCAAATTGGCACAAATTTTCATGGAAATACCGCAAAGCTTATTACTTAGTAGAAATGTAAGGTAATTTAATATGGGTACGCACATATCTGTAAACTATCACAGGAACTGCATATGTCTTTGAGTTCCCCTGTTATGTAGTAACATACAAATAAGTTTCGCAAAGGGAGATCTCCCACCAGTCTAGGTGAACGTGCGTTGCGATGCTTTGATTACGTCATGTCAGATTTTTTTACACATGCCAGTAATGTAGAACACTTCGGTAGCGTGATTCAGGATACCCGTGGCGTCATCTCTCGAGGAGGGGCGAAAGTCTCCACAGAAGGATTACTACGAACCAACAAAGAAATCCAAAAACCTTTACCCATAGCAAGCACGCTTGAAATTACAGTTACCCAATACATTTGCCAGTAACCCATTAATGACCCACTACAGGGTCGGGTCTCCTTCTCGTAATGAGAGGGATGTAGGCCTTAGTCCACCACGCTGGCCTAATGTGGGTTGGTGGACTTCACATACCTTTGAGAACATTTTTTTGTGAACTCTCAGGCATGCAGGTTTCCTCAGAATGTTTTCCTTCACCGTAACAGCAGGTGATATTTAATTTTATAAAGCGCACATAACATTTACAAAGTCATTGGTGCGTGCCACTGGGATTCGAACCCGGACCCTTCGATTCGAGGTCGAATTCTAAGCCACTGAGCTATCACCCAATACCTTTACGAATTCGAAATACCTATCCTTCGAGCACACAATAAAAAGTTATGTCTATCCAAAAGCCTCGAGAAATTTCGGGCAAAAAGGGTTTCCAATATTTGCTAACGATTCGAGGTTTCGGGTCAAAAATTACAGTTACCTTCTGAAAGATATTATTTATTGGGGTCCTGGCGATTGGTTATGCAGAGTTTTGTGTGTAAAGATGAAGTAATAAGAAAATCGAAGCGCGCATAGACCCGCTGCTTGAGTAGATCGCAAGCGATCCAAAAAGTGAAGCAAAGTCGGGCGCGGTCAGTACCTGGATGGGTGACCGCTAGTGGCGAAAAACATGCGGCTTTATAAGGGCACGTTAAACCGTCGGTCAGTGAAGGACGGGTGGATAAACGAAGTTTATTGAAAGGGTCCCTTTGGGGCCCTTTGGGTACGGAACCTTACTGTACCGAGCCTAACTGAAGGTCATAAAATATGATTTGATGGCACTTTTACGAGCTGTTTTTCGACCAACAACGTTCACTCTTTCCTTTTATATAGATGACGGTCCAGGAATAAGTATGCTTCGCCAGAAATTGTTTTTGAGACAAGCTTTTTATACCTTTTTATATAGATATCTGCTGTTACGGTGAAGGAAAACATCGTGAGGAAACCTGCATGCCTGAGAGTTCACAAAAAAAAATGTTCTCAAAGGCATGTGAAGTCCACCAACCCGCAGTAGGCCAGCGTGGCGGACGGCGGCCTACATCCCTCTCATTGTGAGAGGAGACCCGACCCTGTGGTGGGTCATTAATGGGTTTCCATCCGTACAGCAGGTGAAATTCTTTTATAAGAATCATGGGGACATAAAATATGTTATAATTAATTTCAGACTTTGCTGCCTCAAAGCGTAGCCGGATTTAGCGAGTGTTATAATAAACAACCCTTACTTTAAACCCCTTCAAACACCACTGTAGGCGGCGGGGTGAACACGTAGTGAAAACTATTGCGTGATATTGTAAAAATGTATGATTGAAACGGTAAAATAACTGAACAATGAGAAAACAGGCAAAATAAACTATTGAAACTAAGTGAAAAACTATTACAAAACTTATATGAAAAATTGGGACATAAAAGCGCGCGGACTCGATAATGCCTACAAATTAGAACTAAAACAACTGATCTTCAGTTGTTTTCGCGGGCTCGACGCTTCGCGCGCATTCGTTCCTTTTTTAAATCTAATACCTACTTATGTCGAATGCGCGCGCCTTCATTCAGCCAGTGTCCTTAAATTTAAATAATAAGAATTTAATCATAAAATTGCTAAATTTAAATTGACAAAAATATTAAAGAAAACTATTATTTTAGAAATTATTATTTATAACTAATTGCGTCGCCAACAACCACCAAGACGTTGCTACCCTTCACAAATTAAATCTTAGGCACACACGTCACGGGTCCAAGTTCCCTAATAAAGAGCTATTGAGAGTTAGGTATGTATGACGTCATACATTTTAATTTCCGTCGGGAGTTGTACGTTGTTTGTTTGACAAATGGCCCAAATAGGCGTCACGGCTTGTGTATTTTAAATTAGGTTAGTCGTAAACTGCCCAAGTGTCCAAGTCGGTCCTAGATGGATGAATGTTTAAGGGAATAAGGCTACAGGAAATGAAGGGTGAACGAACTACTTAACGTTTTTTTATAGTCGTATGGTAAGAAACTTCAGCTATTCTTGAGAGTTTTATAACCTTCTGTATAACCCCCGTAAATTGCTATTGCGCTGGAAACGTGTCACGTTAAAGGGAATATATTGGAAGTAATTAATATAAGACGCTATCAAAAACAATTAATTAATAGCGCATAAAATTTGACATCCTGGTCACCAGACGTCATCGAAATAACGGCCAGGCGCATTAGCAATTTGCGGGGATTGGGTACACACACAGATTCTCTTCAATTTGACCGAAAATTCAAAAGAGCTCTCCAGAAGCAGAACTTTTTTCGTGCCTTTTATTTGAAGAGCTATTTTATTCCAGGCGAGGTGAGATTCCTATCTCCTGTCTTATTTGAGAGCCAAATAACATCGATTGGCATTCATACTTGCTACTCATTTACTGTATAAAATCCATGACACTTTGATAAAATGTTAGGTATCTAAGGCGCGTTTCTGTACACAATAATAAAATTAGCCCTAATTACATCAGTCGTTCATACTCGTATCTGCGTAATTTTATGTTGTTCAGTTCAATTTGCGTTAATTTTGGATAATACTTGGTGTCTCAGATAACGGAGTTAAGCAAGTCTAAGCTCACTTAGATAACTTGATGATTTATCATGTACCAGGATTCACTTAATTTCACGATTTGAGAAGTTTATGAAATTTATTTGCGATGTCTTACGATGTAACACAATGTCACCTTTTTTATTTTATTACAACCATTTCTCTATTATAAATAATTAAACGTTCTGGAGTATTCTCGTGTTCGATCTTAAATGGAATTTAGGTGGACTACATAACAAAAGTATCATGTCAAAATCTAAAGAAAAGTAAGAGAAGATAAACTAATGAATTACAAATATGTATTTATGCAGCAGCGATGATAGCCCAGTGGCTTAGAATTCGACCTCGAATCGAGGGATCCGGTTTCGAATCCCAGTGGCACGCACCAATGACTTTGTAATAAAAGTTATGTGCGATTTATGAAATTAAATATCACCTGCTGTTACGGTGAAGGAAAACATCTTGAGGAAACCTGCATGCCTGAGAGTTCACAAAAAAAATGTTCTCAAAGGCATGCGAAGTCCACCAACCCGCAGTAGGCCAGCGTGGCGGACGGCGGCCTACATCCCTCTCATTGTGAGAGGAGACCCGACCCTGTAGTGGGTCATTAATGGATACTGACATGACATTTATGCAGAAATATTTATCTAAATATACATTTTCGTTCGCTTAATCATTTGCGCAGTTTCGTATATAATAATATAATCGTATCGAGCTGCCATTAGTATGGTAACATGTCAGACAGACTGACATATGACATACCTACTGATGACTGACGTTTACCGTATGAATAATTTGACGATAGTGTTCATGTTCATGGCATTAATCTCACACTATTCTCTACTATTTTCTAGCAGCAGGAGTACATAAAAAGAGAACTACAGGAGTCACATAAACAAAGTCACGTTCACCGCATTACAACGACATACAGACAATCCGTATCGTTGTCGTCATCTGTAAATATTCTTCTTAAGCAACACTCAGCCTTCAGTTTAAGGTAATTCTCAGACATAAAGCTTTAATTTCAGTACATTTCAAGTTCCAGGGAGTAGTTAGGCTCTCGCTCTGTGAAATCATGAGAAGTTATACGTTGAAGACATTACAGCGCCGAAAGTTCACCTCGATGTGCCGTGAGTAAATCATACTCTCCAAGAAAATATAATTTAATTACGCATCTTACGTAATATTATAAATGCGAACGTCTGGGAAGCTCAACTTTTATGAACAAACGTGAGGTGTTGTGTAACATGTTCCCACTAATGGCAGCTCGATACGATTACTATACGAACTATACGAAACTGCGTAAGCTCATGCTCGTGGAACATAATTTTAATGACATAATTGTTGGTAAACTTAATAAATGAATAAATGAATAAATGAATAAATGAATAAATGAATAAATGAATAAATGAATAAATGAATAAATGAATAAATGAATAAATGAATAAATGAATAAATGAATAAATGAATAAATGAATAAATGAATAAATGAATAAATGAATAAATGAATAAATGAATAAATGAATAAATGAATAAATGAATAAATGAATAAATGAATAAATGAATAAATGAATAAATGAATAAATGAATAAATGAATAAATGAATAAATGAATAAATGAATAAATGAATAAATGAATAAATGAATAAATGAATAAATAAATGAACAGGTCTAAGGCCAGCTATGAAGGCGGCGAGAATCTCTGGGCCAACTACCATAGTTCTACTGAACCTACAAAACATTTACAAACTTGACGTAATATGATTTAGAGAATTCAGGAAGAAAGTTTGGGTGGCCACTTCAAGCACGTGCGTAATAAAAACCAACATATGTACGTGACTGTTGGCCGTCACGAATTTTCCTAAGAGTTGATATTACGTTACGTTGTTTCTCAGGAAGACGACTTGGTTTCGGTTGTGTGCGTATCATGCATTTTGTTTCTCTGTGTAAACATGTCTTGTGTGTTCATAAATGGTAAAATTAATACATGTCATATAATATGTATATTAATAAATATATATAAAGTGGGCAAAAGAAGTGACTCAGCCACTACTGACATGGAGCCGTACCAGCGCTCTTGCAGCGCTCTTTTTCAGTCACTTCAGGCACTTAATCTTAGTACTTGATAAATATTTCACAGCTTAACTTCAAATTAATGCTGAGTTAAAGTGAAGTTGAAAAACAAACCACAAACTTAAAATTATGTAAATGTTCCTTCTGTTCAAGTAATTCGGGAAATAATGAGGAACCACCAATAAAATTCTGAAGGACTTAAGAGACATTAGACGGGTCCTTGAATCTAATTGCCTTCTAAAAATAATAAAGTTTTGGTAAGAAAAAGTCGGACAACCGCGTATTGAAAACACTAATCGAGGATTCCGTAATACACTCCTTAGTTTTTTACTGTAATTTTATACGAGTCAATTGAAATATTTATATTAAATTATGACGTTATCAATATTTTAAGTCGACTAACCTAATTATGTATTATTGTTATCACACGTAATAACATTCAATTCTTAAAGATGTCGAAAGTTGAGCTCAGTTTTCTGACGTTTCTGAAAGCTCTTTTTTATGGGAATTACAATTTGAAATTTATTGTAAATGGTGGTCACATACCAATTAAACTTCAATTTGAACGGCTCTTGATGTGTGCCGTGGGATTTCTTTTCAGTTACGGAACTATAAAAAGAGGCCTATATTTTGTTGGGGTAATTAATGCTTTTGAAATATTCGCTTCCGCTGTTCTTGACAGATCGATCTAACCAATTCTAAAAGATCTGTACTTAATTCTTTTATTTTTCTCAAATTAGCGTTAGGTGCACCAAATTTAAATTGCGAATTATGTTATTTAGACACTAGTAGTCGAAATTCGAATATCATTTATCAAAATTTGTATTTTAAACGTAACAGAATGTAAATACAGTGTACACGTCTATGATAAGTACATCGAAAATACATATAGGTACATATTCTATAATAAAATTTCCCTTTTAGTTAAATTTGCACAGATTTGCCACTAGCAAAATATTGACTTAAAACTTATGTGATTGACAAAAAGTATACTACAGTTTATAATTCTTTTAATAGGTTAATTTCGTTACCTAACTTTTCATTTTTGCGTTTTTAAGTCGCATATAAGCGGTGATAGCCCAGTGGCTTAGAATTCGACCTCGAATCGAGGGGTCCGGGTTCGAACACCAGTGGCACTCACCAATGACTTTGTAAAAAAGTAATGTGCGATTTATAAAATTAAATATCACCTGCTGTTACGGTGAAGGAAAACATCGTGAGGAAACCTGCATGCCTGAGAGTTCACAAAAAAAAGTTCTCAAAGGCATGTGAAGTCCACCAACGGGCAGTAGTGTAGCGTGATGGACGGCGGCCTACATCCCTCTCATTGTGAGAGGAGACCCGACCCTGTAGTGGTCATTAATGGGTTACTGACAAGTCACAAGACCATACCTACGCGCTCTACGAGTACAACCTCCACAAAATAGACTAAACCACATCTAAAAGCAGATCAAAGCGCTAGTGAACTATTATTATTTAACGTTATAAAAACATAATATGATACTAGAAACACTTTGGCGAGCGATATGTCTGTATTCTGTAACTGTGAGACGCTACTCGATTACCCGTCGAGAGATGCTTTTAGATGACTCACTACTTGTCTTAGCTCATTTCCAGCTGAAATGTGTATTTGGACTTGTAATAATAGTTTATCTATCCATAGACTTTTATATTTCAACTAGCTCCTGAATTACCGGCAGGCTTCGCTCTGCCTTCATTTTTTTGGGTTACAAACTTTCACCTTTTATTATTCTGTTCACCTCCAAAACTTAAACACGTTTTCGACGATTGTCAGTAACCCATTAATGACCCACTACAGGGTCGGGTCTCCTTCTCGTAATGAGAGGGATGTAGGCCTTAGTCCACCACGCTGGCCCACTGCGGGTTGGTGGACTTCACATGGCTTTGAGAACATTTATTTATTTTTGTGAACTCTCAGGCTTGCAGGTTTCCTCACGATGTTTTTCTTCACCGTAAGAGCAGGTGATATTTAATTTTATAAAGCGCACATAACTTTTTCACAAAGTCATTGGTGCGTGCCACTGGGATTCGAACCCGGACCCCCCCAAACCAAGGTCGAATTCTAAGCCACTGGGCTATCACTGCTCAGACCGCTCGACGATTAAAAAGCGTGTAAGTGGGTAAGTTCGTCTGGGGATAAGTCCGTCTACTGGGCTTTTCGTAAATTAAAATCAACTATGACGGACGTCCCCACATTGACTATATTCGGTAGAATACCGAACACCTGGCAAGTCTGGTGGCAATACCCATAATAATGGTTGTTCCAAATCTAACTCTCCGGTAGTAATTTCACTAAACAATTGTATTAAATGGACGTCAGTCCAATAATTCAATTAATAAACCTCCAATTTCCAAATGCGGAATATGATTCTGGGTTTATTACGTCACGTTTCAGACTCGATTCGCGGCGTGCCGTTTTAACCGAATGTCATGTTGCGAGCATAAATAATATCGAGCTAACGAGCCTGATTTATTGTACTCCGTAGGACCGCTTCTGGGGATTCAACAGTAGGGTAAATCCTTACGGAACGTAGGAAATGTCATACGCATTCAATCACGTCGAGTCTCCTCTCACAATGAGAAGGACAGAGATTAGGCTACTTCTGGGCTTCTGGCCTAATGCGGGTCGGTGGACTTCACTTACCTGTAAGAATATTATGAACTGCGAATATTATAATCTGAGAATATTATGAAGAGACCCGCTGCTTGAGTAGACCACGAGCGATCGACTAACGTAACGGTTAAACGGTCAGTACCTGGATGGGTGACCGCTGGTCGCAAATTGAATGCGCGCTTCCGTGCTTCGGAAGGCACGTTAAGCCGTCGGTCCCGGTGGGTATCGATACGAGTCTTTAAACCTTGTCGAAGACCCTATGGGCGGTTTGAAAACATCCGACACGGGTTTTCCACTAGCCCGTTTCTCCGCCAATCTCTATTGGAGCAGCGTGGTGGAGTATGCTCCAGGCCACCCCCTATTGTGGGTAGAGACGTGCCTAACAGTGGGCCATAAAAGGCCATTACATTTACAGCCATGGAGAAATGCAACTCAGGGTTACAGTATCAGGTACTTACTTAATTAGTAGGTACATTTCTAAATTTGTAACTTGTAATAAGCTGAGACAAATACTCGTACCTACTCGTACTCGTGCCAATTTGACCCATTTTCGAAATGAACCCGAACAAGATTTGGGCGGAATTGATTTACGTGCGAAATGTCTTTTGTTTTTAAAAGCGTGATCAATTCAGACGAAAATACTGCGAATATCATCATAGCATGTTTTTTCGCTTTACATTAATGTAGGTAGTTAATACTAATATTTTTAATAGTAATTGGACTATAAAAAAGATTACTTTATAATAGGTGGACTTGCTACAGGGCTGATAGGCTGATAGCCCAGTGGCTTAGAATTCGACCTCGAATCGAGGGGTCCTGGTTTGAATACCAGTTGCACGCACTAATGGCTTTGTAAAAAAAGTTATGTGCGCTTTATAAAATTAAATCACATGCTGTTACGGTGAAGGAAAACATCGTGAACAAACCTGCATGCCTGAGAGTTCACAAAAAAAATATTCTCAAAGGTATGTGAAGTCCACCAACCCGCAGTAGGCCAGCGTGGTGGACGGTGGCCTACATCCCTCCCATTGTGAGAGGAGACCCAACCCTGGGTCATTAATGGGTTACTGACAAGGTGGACTACAATTAAGTTTGAAGACCAGCTTTAAGGCTTTATAACTTAGACCTTTAAATAAAGTAGGTACCTATTGATCAAACTACTTTACTCTTAGTTTTAACTGTAAGTAGTTTGTTTTATAACTTTATAGCTGCTTAAAATAAATGGTCAAAGTCTTTTCTTTAGCATAATTTTGCAGTTATACAATTTAGAATTCTCATTTGTGAATTATTGAAGGTTTTCGTCCAGTATTCTAGAAATTATTAAAAGCTTATTTTACATTTAAGAAGATCTTATATTTTTTTCTTCTTATATTTCATCAAAGATAATAAAACATACGCTAAAGAATATTCGAACATGTAAATTGTAGACTCAAAGGATTTTTTCTCAAATTAATTACTTACCTTCTAGAAGTTTTGTAATAATAGCGGGATACATAATTATAATAATAAAATGTGGTTACAGCAAAGATGTTGAAATACTTTACTTAGATAATTTTCGTATATTGAAGGGTGACTAATTTACACAATATGAATGTTGAGTCATGTCGAACTGCCTCCAATAACCCCTTCGGCAATCAGCAGATCTTAATCAAAACACAAGACATGACGAATTTTAACTAGGCGGATTTTAAGGGATGGCGGTAAACAGCAAAGGATATTTAATTTAAAAAAACGCGTATTACTTTTTAAGAAAGTTAATAGTGCATGCCACTGGGCTTCGAATCTGGACCTCGAGTAAGAGGCAGAATTCTTGGCTATTGAGCTATCACCGTTTTTTTATACCATCACTAACTCTACCATGAATAAAATAACGCTGCACGATCCAAGTCGAAAAAATAAAGACAAAAGAAAAATATTCCCCGCTTCGTTACTCAATAATTGCCATAAATAACGCAACCGTACTAACGGGAGCCGCTCAATATATTACAGACAATCAAAATAAGCGTTCGGAATCCGAGCGAAAGTGATACTTTTCCCAAATTATTCCGGCCGAGAAAAAAACCCGACTGATTGAGAAAAATGGCTCGCTCGGCCATCGCATTGACCTTTGTCTATAGGGCTGCGCGTAACTAGATTCAAAGATATCGATAGACTGATACTCTTTTATATTAATTGAGTAGCACACGGACAAATGTATGTCCATATCAGGCCACATACGGACATTTTATGTTAAGTGGTTACTGCATCCCATGGAACCTACATCCAAGCTCAAATAGAGAAGAAATGCTATCTGAGGTTGTATGCGGGTGCTGTGCCACTCACGAGGACTAAGATGTTCGCCTCAAATAAAATATCTCCAGCAATCATACCTCCCCGCGGAAACACAAGTTGATGACGTGAAAAATATCCTGGTTTACGACGGGTGTAAAGGATGGCAGTAAAGTACTTTCGAGAACGAGCTACTATGGCTCATTTGATGCGATGGCACTATTATGAATGACCGTGGTCACAGTTGTGACCACGACTTTCAAGTTTCATCACAAAATAATGGGCTTGTGAAATTTTATTTTATTTTATCGATAACACAGTCTAGCACAACCTGTTCGTATTGATTCTCTAGAATCTAACTCGTGCGTACACGTGCGTTCACGCACGAACAATTTCCTTTGCCTTTGAAATGCTACGAGTATGTGGACGCTCACGCTAGTTGACGTGCGACTAGCTCGCATGCAGTGTGAACGCTCCCATAGTATCTTGTTTATCTTTTGCATAATACCTTTTTATATTTATTTTATCGATAACACCACGTAAACAGCCCACATGTCTAGCACAACTTGTTCGTATTGAATGTCTAAGTGTCTATCTGGTCGGTAGCCAAAATGCGAAAAAGAGAATGCGGTAATGAAATACCGAGTCGGCGTTTTATTTTCATACTAGATAAGCCCACGGTTTCATTTGTATAACAGTAGTTGATGGTGATCTATAAGCTTATAACCTTTCTTAACCTATTGAATGTCCAGTAAACAGACACAATAGTTAAACAATAGCAGTCGGACCACCAGTGGTACGATGCAAATTAATAGTTTAATAATAAAGCTATCAAACGTAAAAAGAATTTTTCGAATCTGGTCAACGTTATTCCGATAACACGATACATCACTATTTCTATATATAAAACGTTATTTATACCGAAACCAACAGTTACCGACGTTTTGTTATTTCCTGAAAAGAAACACGCGTGTGTTTTTAACAACTAATTAATTAACGAAAGGAGTTGACAGCTCTATTTTGAAACTTTTTTACAATTGGTTTATAAAATACTGTTCGAGTGTTTGTATTTGAGATGTAG
Organism: Erynnis tages; assembly: GCA_905147235.1. NCBI lineage: Eukaryota > Metazoa > Arthropoda > Insecta > Lepidoptera > Hesperiidae > Erynnis > Erynnis tages. Next base: position 6,099,835 of record LR990095.1, on the reverse strand, counting down.
GTTGTATTTGAATATGTAAATTATAAAGTTTTAAGCAAACCCATATTTCTGAAAATGAACGTTTCTTTTGTCTCTGTAATTGGACTTGAAATTGCCTAAATCATAAATAAAGGATCTACGAATATATCCGTGTAAACATCTCATCCTCGTTGGTATTGCATAAATGCATTAAGACAAAATCGAATGCGCTACCAATGTTCTCAACACAAGCATGTTTTATTCAGAACGATTTGTAAGATATTGGAGAACAAATTGCAATACAACTACAGAATAACAAACGATTATGAACTCCTGTTACAGTAGCGATAGCCCAAACTCAGAACTCGATATTTCATTCGAAAGGTCCAGATTCGAACCCCAATGTCACGCACATGACTTTTCCAAGTGATGTGCGTTTAGCGAAAACTTAATATCACTTGCTGTAACGGCACTCCTATGATTGTCTGTTAAACAGTTCCTAAATTTTCTTTTGCCAGTTCAGATCATTAATATCAAAAAGCTCTACAGCATGTATGGTCCCTGAGCCAGGTGCAAATTTCGTCAATCACCTCCTGCCAGCCGAAAACTCAAACAATGTTTAACAGAGTAGAAGTAAGTGATCGTCAGTTGACCTTTTTTTTCTTAATTGTAATGATAACATTAAAACGACTAAAAAAATATTTCCCATATACCTACTTCGGATGCTGAACTGAACGTATACCCACGGAGCCGCAGCTAACAATCACCAGGCTTCTTAGTTCTACTCTCTTGAGCATTCAACAAATTATAGGCCGGGAGGAAATTGATCACGAAAACCCTTCGAAAACCAGTCGCTGGCTCACGGACCAGGATATTTGTGCAGTGGTGACGTTGACAAATCGTTGTGGAAACAATCTCGACGCTTCAAGACTGAAGCGAGGAAACACATAGTTTACTTATCCGCTGTTAGTTTAGTTATAGCGATAACTTAGACAAATATTATCGCTATTTTATGAAGGAAATTTTGTCGTAAGTTTTCCTACAATTATTATAAACTAGACTGTTCCCGCGGCTTCGCCTGCGTGGATATTAGAACTTGGTGCAGAGAAGGATAGAAAGTATCCTATATGTTAATCCAGGTTATGATCTATCTGCGTACCAAATTTCATCAAAATCTGTTCAGCCGTTTTTGCGTGAAAGAGTAACAAACATCCATTCATTCCATTCATTCATTCATTTACAGACAATCTTAAAAAAGTTCTTTTGTTCCGTCCTTTTTATTTGCGTAACTACACGAGGACACTCTCAAAACCTTTCAAAGGTCTGTCCCGCGCATTACTAGGTATACGGAAATTAAGTAGGTACTCAAAAACCTGATAAGTGCGAGTAGAACAAACGTAGGGAATATTTATCAAATTTTTAAACTATCTTTGACTGGGTTTATTTTATTTTTGATTTAGGATTTGCCAACATTCTAAACAGAACTGAAACTGAATTTAACTTTTAAATAGGTTAAAAGTGTCATATTAGTGGACCCATTAAGGACTCCTTTTAACTTGCATAATAAAAACGCATGCCTACCTAAACTCCATTTCACGAATCGAACTTCAAGGAAAAGAAATACTCGCTGTTCATTGGTCAATGCGCGCGGCTAGAGATAAGTGAACCGATAAGCGGCTAATGAGTGACGTAGTGGTTAGTCAGGGTCACGGTATTAACCAATGGGCGCACACGGATAATTTTCTTTGAGAGCTCGTTTCCTGGAATGGACTCTACGTGTGTTTACACCAACAAATATTCGACTGGAAAGGACTGGTCGGGTAGAAAGAAGAAATGAGCTCACTCTCTCATTTTTATTTTGCAATGTCATTAAAAATCTTTGTTATTATAAACGTAGACCTATTTCATCTAGAAGTTAAGCAGTTTAAGCCGGGCTTTACAGCCAAAACAGACTGTCTAAGATTAATGCTCATGATCCCGTTTGCACCCATTTGGGTGTGTCAATAACCCATTAATGACCCACTACAGGGTCGGGTCTCCTTCTCGCAATGAGAGGGATGTAGGCCTTAGTCCACCACGCTGGCCTACTGCGGGTTGGTGGACTTCACATACCTTTGAGAACAATTTTATTTTTTGTGAACTCTCAGGCATGCAGGTTTTCTCACGATGTTTTCCTTCACGCTTTATAAAAATTAAATATCACTTAACAGCAGGTGATATTTAATTTTTATAAAGCGCACATAACTTTTTAACAAAGTCATTGGTGCGTGCCCCTGGGATTCGAACCCGGACCCCTCGATTCGAGGTCGAATTCTAAGCCACTGGGCTATCACCGCTCATTTGGGTACGGGACCCCAAAAATGTTGAAAATGACATACGAGCCGCTTATTCGGATAAAATCACGCAAATGAAGCAGTTAACAACGTACCAACATGTTTCGATAACATCTTAATACGTGTATGGATGCGATCGGAACAACGATACACCCGTATAATTGCTCGTAACTTGTCTTTATTACTCTGTGACGTATAGTGGTCTAGAAATAAGATTTTGTGTATGGATTAGCAACCAAAAGCCATTTCAAGCTGTATCATGGCTGCACCCATTGTGGAGTTCAACGATTAGGTTTCAATTGTTATTGCCATGATCAAACTATCTTACCCAGACTGCTTTATAGCTGTAGAGCTAGCAAACATTTTTGGAGAAGTTTTTGAGGAATTATAACATCATGTTGAATACATTATTTGTCATGAACACAATAGCCAAGCCCTAAATGATGAAAAACACGAAGAAGACATGAAGAATATACTTCACAACGGTTTAAGAGGGTGGCCGTAAGGACCTCCCTTGGCGGGCTTGTATGGCTCTATCACCTATAGTATACAATACCTATAGTATAAAATAAAAAAATGTTATTTCATGCCAGACAGTAAGTAACTAAATAATTTATGAGTATTCTTCTCCAAACGTCATCGTGATATGTGTAATGTGACACATAATTTGCGTCGTAGGTAGGTATTTGACTTATGCCTCCAGGATGAAAGCATTTTGTTTTGATGGTAAAAAATATAAAAAGCGTTTGGTTTGCTACTTTCAAAAAATATACTATGTCTAAGATTATGGGCACTGTTTTTGCATAACTTTATCTTTACTATGATCCTGGACCACCCAAAATGGTAATGGAACGATTTCATACATCAAGATTACAAATACCTTACAGTGTGTTATTTTACGCTTGTCCAATTTCGTAAGCAATCTTAGCACTACCTTTGTTACTGTTGAAAAAAAATTAAAATTAAAAAATATCTCTTTAAAAATAATTTATAGTTAGATACCTAATTGAAATTTGTTTTAGCATTCAATGACTGTTTACAAATCTTTATAAGTCTGCTTTTTTTTTTAAATCGTAAATTAAAATAAAAAGACACGCTAAGATTGTTTACCAAATAGAAAAAAATGTAAAAAAAAATAGGCAAAATTTTAATGGTATTTATACTCCTCAACATATTACAGCGGACACGTGTTTAAGGATTTTCCAAAACTCCCTTCTAAAAGTCTCTCTTCACGCGGACGAAGTCGCCGGCAAAAGCTAGTGTTTACATGTTTGTCGATCGATGTAATTTCCAAGCTAAAGTTTCGAGGTTGAAATTCTAAAAACCTACTTAAAAGAACCTTTTTGTTTGCACAGTTCTTGTCACAGTGAGTGAGGAATAGTCCCGTAGGATGCCTCTCTGAGTTAGAGCTTACCTACTCTTTTTTGTTGATTAAAGTTATATTGAGGAAGAATTTAGGGTAAATAAAGGACATTCTCTTGGTAAATTAAGGGATAGTTTCTTGGAAATACCTACCGTAGCGGTGATAGCCCAGTGGCTTAGAATTCGACCTCGAATCGAGGGGTCCGGGTTCGAATCCCAGTGGCACGCACCAATGACTTTGTAAAAAAGTTATGTGCGCTTTATAAAATTAAATATCACCTGCTGTTACGGTGAAGGAAAACATCGTGAGGAAACCTGTATGCCTGAGAGTTCACAAAAAAAATGTTCTCAAAAGGTATGTGAAGTCCACCAACCCGCAGTAGGCCAGCGTGGTGGACTAAGGCCTACATCCCTGTCATTACGAGAAGGAGACCCGACCCTGTAGTGGGTCATTAATGGGTAATGGGTACCTAAAAAAAATATTCCATACATGATCTTCAGTTTGGGTGAAGGCGTGTTAGCTATTTTGAGGCGAACATTTTAGACCTCACGAGTAGCTATACACTCAAGTACGAACACAGACAGGATTTCTATTTGAGGTTAGACGAGGGAGTGGGCAGCAGTGACCACGGAAAGGCACAGAGAGAAACACGAGATAAAACGTTTAAAATATGTTTATTGCGGCACATAAAGGCAGTGTTGATTATCATGTATGTATCTTAAATACCTCTCAAACATACGTTGAAACGCTATTTTATAACATTTATGTACGTTAACTACCCTTAGTCTAAGTTTAAACGATGGAAATTGAATCGTAAACTATCATTGAAACATACTGCACTCCTATGGTCCGTAAACCAGCGACAGGTTCTCGTGACCAATTTTCTCTCGGCAAAATAATAGTAGGATGATGGATGGCATTATAGGAAATTGAAAAAAAATTGTTCTTATAGGAAAATAACTATTATAAATAAATAAATAAATAACGCTTCACACTCATAGCCCCATACTAGGATTCCCTGTGTCATGGGTGCCATGGACACACACAAGACAAGTACACAACACACCCAGACCAGAAAAAGACATTCAAATTTATCATTCAAATCTCTGCTCTGCTGGAATTCAAATCGAACCCAGGACCTTCGCGCAGCGCACCGCTGTATTAACCACTGCGCCACTTGGGTCGTCGATATTGATATTTGTTATTTTAAAACGTTATTTAAACTCAGACCAAGGGTACTGTAGACTTACATTATGAAGGAAATGTTATATACGTTATGTAGCTATTGTCTGTCTTTATATACATTAATGTATAAAAATTGAAATCTATAGGAACTAACAATAAATACAAGTTTCTATAAATTTCACCTATCCACTAGCTAAATGCATTGATTTACTTGGCACACGACCAAACGCACCGAATACTAAATTATGAAATGGTTCGGAGAAATTAGACAAAAATTTTGAGCTTAAAGAAGGAAAACAAAAATTGTTTTTTCTTTGTAAAATACATAAAAGTATAAATTTCTTACAATCGTAGACTAAAATAACAACAAATACCTAAGGAATATAAACATTAATTTCATTAACTATTGATTTACACAACAAAATTGTAGACAATAAAATTATAACTGTAAATTATTTGAATACTTCTAAAATGCCAGCAGACTTGTTTACTAAGGGTTTAGCCAGTAGCAAGCATTATTATTTTATGCAGTGGTTAGGTATACAAGATGTAAAACTGTAAATTTCTTTTGTGTATGCCTAGATTATTTTGATAAGTGGGGGTGTGAGTTTTTGTATCAAAATATAGATTATCTATGTATGTAGTTATGACATCTGTTGTTTGAATGAGTGTATTATTGTATCTGTCTTTTACATTCAATAAATTCATTTGTTCATACCTGGAAAAAACCGCCGTTTTAATAAAAATAATTAACAATAAGGCAAATTAGTTCAATTTTCAGTTCGAACAGTTGTCTTATTTCTCCGACTGGATATAATATAATAATAATTATGTTGTCTACAAAACTATATTAAACGAAACTCTCGTTACTTTTAAAGTCGTATACAAATATATTTCTGTTCTCTTGCGCTGGCACACACATGAATCTGTTCCTCTCACATTTCTCACTAACGTCTAACGTTACAGAATATACATTGTTAGTCTTAACATCTAAGTTTAATATTTGTATCTGTTTATTGTTCTCAGTGACGTCGCTAACATCATTATTATGCACGTCTACTTGGATATTACTGATTCCATTGACGGTATTTTTGTTTACAACATTATTATGCTTAATATCGTCATCGATTATATCGCCCAGGTTGTCGTTTAGCTCGTTCATAGCAGCGATTATTTTCATACTGTTACGTCTAGTGTTTTCAACGTTAACTATTTCACCAACTTTCATTTGTTGCACTTTTGCTTCAAATATTTCTTTAGCTTCCTTGACTTTCTTGCTGTCTCTGTTTATGAAGTATCTTTGAGACGAAGCTCTATTGCTATATCGTCTCCAGAACGAATCGGATGTGTTTTGACTGCTTGAAAACCCGGTAGAGGTAGTAGTGTTAAACGTGTCGCGTCTTTGCATATTCTCTCTCAGATTCCTACCGCACCTCATCAACTTGTTTATTCTCAGCAACTTCACGAACCCATCCCTGAATTTCGAGGACATCAAATTATACAATATCGGGTTTATAGCCGAGTTCAAATACAACATAACTCTACAAAAATACAAAAGTATGTAATAACCATCTATACCTAACGACATTATTGTCTCCGGGGGGAACACTATGATCCACAGCGTGAGAGCTTTGAACGGTAGAAGACATACAAAAAACGATAGAACCACTGTTCCCAGCATTAAGATGACTTGCTTTCTGTATCTGACTACATTTCCAGCGTTGTTGGTGTTTTTGGTGTTCTGGGCTATGATGACTGGGTTCTCCATGAGGTTCTTCGCGATGACGCTGTACAGCACGAGGAGTACTCCGAGGGGGATGATGAAGAAGATGGCGATGATGAGGATGAAGAATAAGGCCGACCAGAAGGTGTCTGCTTGCGTCAAGCAGACTGGCTGTTCTGTTCCATCGAAGTACCGCTCGTGGGTGAACGTGGCTACTCCCAGGATCGGACTGAAAACAAAAAAATAAAATTAGATGTTACATAAATGATCTTACAGACAGATGTTACATTATATCATTATTAACTAGACTTTGCCCATGGCTTCATCCGAGTGGATTTTCGTCCAGAAAGGGATAAAGAGAGTCCTATATGTTAATTATGGACGGATGGACGTTTGTTACTTTCACGTAAATAGCGGTGATAGCCCAGTGGCTTAGAATTCGACCTCGAATCGAGGGGTCCGGGTTCGAATCCCGGTGGCACGCACCAATAACTTTGTAAAAAAGTTATGTGCGATTTATAAAATTAAATATCACCTGCTGTTACGGTGAAGGAAAACATCGTGAGGAAACCAGCATGCCTGAGAGTTCACAAAAAAAATGTTCTCGAAGGCATGTGAAAGTCCACCAACCCGCAGTAGGCCAGCGTGGTGGAGTAAGTCCTACATCCCTCTCACTGTGAGAGGAGACCCGACCCTGTAGTGGGTCATTAATGGGTTACTGACGTAAAAACGGCTGAACACATTGGGATGAAAATTGGTATACAGGGAGATTATAACTATATCCTTATTATTTTGTACATGTTAGGATACTTTTTATCCCATAGAAGACTTTGTATCAATCTTTAGTCAAATTCTCTGGTTTACGTAGACGAATTCGCAAGCGAATGCTACTAGTATTACGTATTTCGGTTCACTCTTTACAAATTATGAGCTTTCTTAGGTATTCCCTGAGAGTAAACTCTGTTTCAGAACTCAAGAGATTCATTGTAAGTAATGCTACGCTATGAATATACAGGGGCAGCATTTTTACACCGTTAATTAATTAGGAAGCCTAGTTATTTTCTTGCCGAAAAACAGAAAAAAGCTTTTTCAAGCATTTTGTATAAACGAACACCCTCTTCACTTGTTGGCGTTAATTAGAACCCCTATGTAGAGAGCAATGAACTTTACTGAGTAGGTATTATCATATCTTTACTAATATCATAAGTTGTGCGAAAGTAAGCCTTTTTATAACTAAACTAACTTCTGCCCGCGACTTTATCCATGTGCACTAATTTGACCTAGAGATGAATAAAAAGTATCCGTTGATCCCGATTTTAATCTACCTGTGTACAAATTTCATCTAAATCTGTACAGTCGTTTTTGCGTGCAAGAGTCACAAACATGCACAAGTAGGATTTATAAAATTTTAGTAGGATTTATAAATCCTTTTACTTTTATTAGGATTATAAATAGTATTGTAGTAGTATGAGATAGTCCGGCGATAGAATAACCTTACCCTAACAGAATACTTTCTTACAGTAGAGCACACATTAGCTTTAGAGTAAAGTAGCATAATGACATATTACTTAAAATATGATGTCTGAACATTACTATGGCAAAAAAACATGTAAGAATATTTTATTGTTTAATCTCATACATTTTAGACTGATTTTTAAGTAGTCGGGTTCTTAAATTTTCAATTCTTTTTTGTTTTATGGATTTTAATTTTTAAATTTAATATAAATCTCTATCTTATCGTATCTTTTGATCTAGATTATTCTACAACATCTGCGAAGCTAGTCTTAGGTCAACATAATTGTACTATAATGGAAACTAATATTAGCAGAGGGAGTTTCACCCATTTGTATTTTCAGAACGTCGCGGCATCCTACGCAGGGCTTTGCCCTGTTTGTAAGCTAGGTTTACATTGTGTTCGACGTAAAGTATACATTTTTCCTTAATTTTTTCATCATAATAATTATTTAAATTTATTGCTGCTAGTACTTTGTACCAAGCATGCGGCGACATCCGCCACTTGTCCAGAGATGGCGCCACACGATCCTGAATCACGCTATAGAAGTTTTCTACATCGCTAGCATATATACAAAACTCCGACATGACGGCAGAACCCAGGCATTATCACCTCGCCTGGTTGGAGATCTTCCTTTGCTAAAGGCATAATTCCTGGCGTAGTCAGTACTATTCAGTATTCACCGGTTCTAATACAACGTGTCGTAATGATTTCATTCTGACTTCATAATCATATTTGACAGTTTTGATAACATTTCATCGATGTAACTGTCATCCAAAATTAGTAAATAATCGTAAGTGTATGCAAGACGGCCACCTAACAGCCTAAATACAGGATAAACAAAAAAGATCGTTACAAGACTGTGCCCGCGCCTTCGCCCTCGTGGATTTTAGAACTTGCCAATCCAGGTTATGATCTATCTGTGTACCAAATTTCATCTAAAACTGTTCAGCCGTTTTTGTATGAAAGAGTAACAAACATCCAACAATACTCACAAACATTCGCATTTATAATAGGGTAATTACGCCTGACGCCAGAATATACAGACATTATTCATACGATACCCTACTCAACTTTTTAGGTACAGTCAGACTCGTTTAATTGCTATCCTTTTAATGCTTCAAAAAACATACAGTATATGTATAAGCTTCTTTTACAAAAAGAACTTAATATGAGTCCTGAGATATGTGAATTTGTTTAAGGGAAGGTTATTTTTAATGTTATACCCCTCTTACGTATAATTCGCTATTTTACGTGATTCGCGAAACGCTCTTTTATTCCTTGTGGAACATGCTCTTTGTGATGTCTTTGAGAGCATTACGTCCTGGACTCCTGAATAAGTGGGATTAGTTATTCGTTTTATAACATACTAGCTGACCCGGCAGGCTTCGCTCTGCCAATTAATTTGACTAATATCAAAAGCTTTTTGAAACACAGTTAACTTTCCACCACCAAGTCCATCGCGAAAACCAAACAACTTTAACACGTTAGTTACAACGAAAAATATTTGCATAAGGATTTAAGCAAAACTATGAATAACAGAAGTAACAGATAGCCCAGTGGCTTAGAATTCGACCTCGAATCGAGGGATCAGGGATCGAATCCCAGTGGCATACACCAATGACTTTGTAAAAAAAGTAATGTGCGCTTTATAAAAAATTAAATATCACCTGCTATTACGGTGAAAGAAAACATCGTGAGAAAACCTGCATGCCTGAGATTTCACAAAAACAAATGTTCTCAAAGGTATGTGAAGTCCACCAACCCGCAGTAGGCCAGCGTAGTGGACTAAGACCTACATCCTTCTCATTGTACATTGATCCGACCCTGTAGTGGGTCATTAATGGGTTACTGACATGAATAACATGGTCTAATTTTGGTCGGTATTTCTATTAACTTTTAAACTGTAAAAATTAGTTATTGTGACATAATGATAATAGTTGGACATAATTATGGTATCGCGAAGTTTTTTGTGAATATTTATATAATTATGTTCTTTAATTGTACCACATACTTTTGTTCTATCATCAATAGTTTACGCAGCGCTTGCGACGAAAGACGTTATAGGGCACTTTTTTACACCTTGGGTTACGTTACTTAAATTTTAGTAAGGGTCCCTAATCTTTTCTAGCAATAAATATAGCCTATGTTACTCAGGGTGAATGTAGCTTTCCATGGAGAAAGAATTTTTGAAATCGGCACAGTAGTTTTTGAGATTATTCATTACAAACATACACACACACGAAAATACAACAACAATAAAGTGGCGCCACCGTAGTTCGACGGACACTTTTTCATGTATACAGATGATCTTCCTTAGCTCTATCCTCCATGCTGCGTAGGGAGCCGACCGCGCGAATGAGCTAACTACCTATTTCATAGATGTGCCCGCCCCTCTCCTAATATCTTTTGAATGGAATATACGATTAATGAAAAATGCAAAAAGTAGTCTACGGGTATCGAAACAATTTTGAATACAAAATAATTTATTTGGATAAGGATTAATAAAAAGGTATGAATAACATGCACATTTCTATTTCTATGACTTATTCGTTCCTACTTCTCATTCTATTGACTTTATTTTTTAATTTTCTCAGAATGAGCTCTATTCTACTAATCAAGCCCTTTCATTTGATACCCATATTGAAGCAGTTGTGGAAAATATGTAATGCGCCACTTTGTTGCGGCGGCCATCTTGGATTTTCATTTTTTTCATAGTGAGCTCTATTCTACCAATCAAGCCCTTTCATTTCATATCCATATTGAGGTAGGCGCGGAAAAAATATGTAACCTGGCATTTTGTGGCGTCGGCCATGTTGAATTTTCACATTTTTCATAGTGAGCTCTATTATACCAATCAAGCCCTTTCATTTGATACCCATATTGAGGTAGTTGCGGAAAAAAATATGTAACCAGCCATTTTGTGGCGGCGGCCATCTTGGAAATTCATTTTTTTCATAGTGAGCTCTATTCTACCAATCAAGCCCTTTCATTTGATACCCATATTGAGGTAGGCGCGGAAAAAATATGTAATTGTGGCGGCGGCGATCTTGGATTTTCATTTTTTATAGTGAGCTCTATTCTTCTAATCAAGCCCTCTCATTTGATACCCATATACCCATATTGAGGTAGTTGCGGAATAAATATGTAATCCGCCATTTTGTGGCGGCGGCCATCTAGGTTCTAGCAAAAAGTGATATACTAATGAGTCCTGTTTTTATCCGCATCAATTTCATAGTCGTACATAAATAAAAGATGTAGATAAAATATTTAAAATATACCATTATTTTTTCGTATATGAGTACGTCAAGTTCACAAAAGTCTCAATAGATGGCGTTGGTTCAGTATAACAACATTATTCCTGTACTTAACAACATACAATAATGATATTTACAAAGTCACCTAATAGATGTCGCGACATTCATGTGTTAAATTAATATGAATATGGAAATGGAAAAATTGTTTTTTCTCTTGAATATCTGGATAAAATAATATCTTAGGTATCATAAAAAAATACTGATTGTAAATAACATCAAACCACATCATATTTTTTGTATTTAATTCGTGCAATAACAAAGTAGATATTGATGAATGTTTGTTACTTTTTTACTTTTTTTCTGTAATCGATATCCAAATAAAAACTATCCCAAATGTTGGTGCAGGCTATAAGCTATGTCCATACCCAATTTCATCAAAATCCGTTCAGTAGATTTGTCGTGATCGGGTAACAAATTAACAGACAGACCGACAGACATTAATTCTGAAAACGCGATTTTTGAGTTTTGTTATCGTCCTTTATGCCAAATCAATTGGTCTTTTTAAAATATTTTGCATGTACAGATTTTACTTTTCTACGATTTTATTATATGTATAGATTTTATTTGACTTACTCAACATACCTAATAACTTCTGTCAAAGTGTAGGAGCTGGATGTAAGTGTAGTAGGAGGATTAATGGGTTACAAACCCATTAATGACCCAATATATGATCGGGTCTCCTTCACAACGAGTGGGAATGTAGGCCTTACCTAGTCCACCACGCTGGCCTAGTGAGGGTCGGTGGACTTCACATGCCTGTGGGCCTTTTTTTGTAAACTGTTAGACATGCAGGTTCCCTCACGACATTTCCTTTCACCGTAACAGCAGGTGATAATTAATTTTAGTTTAGTTTTAGTCTTTTTTAGTTTTACTCTTCCCTGCTACCTCAGTAACATACCTATCTATTTATGGATGAATGTGGGTGCCAATAGGTTGCTTGATGATTGTTATGATTAAAATAAAGCTACTTTGCATGAATTATATTCCATTCGCGTCCAAACAACTTAATAACAAGAACAACATCTTCAAATATATTACTGAAGTGTATGAGTTATTGTACATTGTGCGAAAACAATGCCGCGTGGGTATGAATGGCTATTAACACGCCATACGAACCGGATAATGTAAGGATATTGTAAACTTGTTGTATGCTCCTACACTTTGACATTGGTAGCGGGTAGTGTTGGTTATTTGCGGATTTACAAAGGTTTATAAAAGTTCTTAATTGTAGAAATACACGCTTTTATAACAGACTTCAAAGCAGCTATCGGCAAGGTGTATTAAAATACCTCAGGCGTGAATGAAAAAAATCAAAATATTATGGTGAGGTTTCAAGAACGTGCGGGTTGGAACTGATACCATCTAATTCTGCTCCCGTTAAATATTAAGACAGGCGCGGACATAGCGGTGATAGCCCAGTGGCTTAGAATTCGACCTCGAATCGAGGGGTCCGGGTTCGAATCCCAGTGGCACGCACCAATGACTTTGTAAAAAAGTTATGTGCGCTTTATAAAATTAAATATCACCTGCTGTTACGGTGAAGGAAAACATCGTGAGGAAAGCTGCATCCCCGATCTTAGTATTTGCCAGTAACCCATTAATGACCCACTACAGGATCGGGTCTCCTCTCACAATGTGAGGGATGTAGGCCTTAGTCCACCAAGCTGGCCTAATGCGGGTTGGTGGACTTCACATGCCTTTGAGAACATTTTTTTGAACTCTCAGGTATGCAGGTTTCCTCACGATGTTTTCCTTCACCGTAACAGCAGGTGATATTTAATTTTATAAAGCGCACATAACTTTTTTACAAAGTCATTGGTGCGTGCCACTGGGATTCGAACCCGGACCCCTCGATTAAGAGGTCGAATTCTCAGCCACTGGGCTATCACGGCTGTATAAACTTTAATAATATAAACTTTAATTGAGCCAAATAGCCCGTTCACGTAGTGAGCTGTAAAATTGTACCCAAAATTTTCGCTTCACGTTCGTTTATACATAAGAGGATTATACATTACAGTTTCAACACAACGCATGTGCTGGTATAGTGTTGGCGACGTTATGATAACGTTGCGCTTAAGGCAATTTGGTGCTGTTAGCACACAATGGAAGGGCTGTAACTCATTGTCAGATACAAGCTTCTGGGACTAACTACCTTGTGTTTACTGCTCCACGCATCTATTAGGGTTCAAATAACGACAAAACGCTCCGAGAAAGGTGCTATAGTGCTCGCTTCCGTTGGCTCGTCTTGGCGAGGTTTCTACCTTACCCCAGAGACCTTAACCTACCTTAACTTACCTTTAGTACCTAATTTATATGAGGCGCGGTCCCCATGAGAAACAACGCACCAACATTCGATTTTAAATCGGACATTTCTAGAACAAAAGGTTTGAGGACAAAATTGTCGAAAAAAAAAAAGAGTAGGTATATAGAGTAGGTATATTCTCCACCTCAAAAATGCGAAAAACAGTTAAAGACGAGTAGTGGGTGGCCTGTTTAAAAAGTTATGGGATGTTAGGTGTTGATGGACGGGTGTCGTTGGCAATAGATCAAACACTACCGCTGCTTTGTGCATTGTTGAGGTGTTCAAACAAACTTACCTTCTACTCCCATATACCTAGGTACTTTTTTGACCTATTTGAAAGCTATGGTCTTCGATCTGAGTACTCTAGCTGAACCGTGATGACCTGTAGACTTAGACAAGTGGAAAACGCTCCGCATCTATTCTATGTCGAAAACGCTAACGCCTTAGCGATATCGCTGTGCCTAGATCCGCCATATTGGAATTGAATGACGTCACATAACATGGATAGCATATTGTGGTAGCAAATTTCAGCTCAATCGGTTAATGTTAACTGATCTTAAATTCTAATGCAAAATTCAATCCGGACTAACATACGAGTACATACATACATACATACATACACACATTGCTAGATAAATAAAAAAACTTGTAAAAAAGATCTCCTCATTGAAGTCGGCAACATTCTGGCGATTCCTGTGACGTGATCGTAATGTTTGATACAGTCGACGGTGACCACTTACCATCAAGCAGTAGGTTTTGTTAGGTTTCGATCCCAAAAACACGATAAAACACAGAATGAAACTGAATCCACAAAAGCGAAATAAATAAACAACGGTATCTTCAGATAACATCTCTATATTTTGTATAAATAAGGCTTTTAGAATATTAATATAAAGTAGGTACAATCTAAGAATAAATATTTTGGCGAACGTTCGTGTTCTCGTAAACACGTATTTACATAATAATACGACAATATTGCACATACCGCTACTTTCTTCTCTTCTTATTAAATTCTTTGACAAACATTCGGTTTGAAGACGACTGACCTTTATGTATAATGAATGACGACCTGGCGCAGTAGCGCAGTGGTTGACACCGGTGCGCTGCGTGGAAGGTCCTAGGTTCGATTCCCAGCAAAGCAGAGTTTAATGAGGCATTTGGATATATGTTCTTGATCTGGGTGTGTTGTGTTCTTATCTTGTGTGTGTCCATGGCACCAGGAATCCTAGATACACTAGGATTCCTGGTGCTATGAGTGTTAAGCGTTGTTCTTGGATTCGAACCCAGGATCCATGATACGAGCGCTACGAATAATAATTTCATTACTTTATACTCTTAATTACAGGCTAAATTATTCTGGGTACCTATATAGGTTTCGATGACACATTTTAATATTAAAATTTTAATTTTAACACACATTTTAATTTTAAAATTAAAATGTAACTTCGAAATGCTTGCTTACACATAGACGTCTTTATTGTAGGCTTCAAAAATTAAATCAATAATATCTGTATTACCTAAGTATAATTTATTTTATAAATTAATATATGTAGTTATGACATATTTCAGTGCCGTTTGCATGAATAATATCGTCAAGTATTCGTATGGCAAACATTAGTCATTAGTATGTAATAAGTCCGTCTGTCTAATATCTTCCCATACTAATGGCCTACGTTAACCATAAAATAATTAATTTCTTGTTTAGGTACATTAAATTCACCTAACATTTAACAAATTAGAGGCAAACATACGTACCTATCCTGGAATAGCTCTAAATTTAAAGATTTTTCAAAACAAGTAGGGCAGTAGGTACAAGACAAAATTAATTACTGACAAAAATGTAATAATTGACAAAACAGAACAGTCTTTAAAGAACATAATTAGGTCAAATAATGATGGTTTCTATAATACAGAAGTTTACGAAAGTTAGGTCATTTGAGGTTAAGCGCTATATTTATATCCTTCGAGAAAAGAGAGATAGATATATTTGTTTTTAAATTTAGAGAAAGAGACGAATTGAGCTCACACTCATTTTCCTTTTACTGTATAAAATAGAGCCAAAAATTATTTAGACTTAAAAATACTACGGTAGCGTTCACATTGCGCGATTAGTTCATATACGAGTACGTCTATCGCACGCACTACAATGAGTTTAATTCGTATGCACGCGAGTCCTAACTGAGCGCGGCCTTACTCGCTCTATAAATATTACAATCAGACCCTTACACAGGCTTAAATCGGTCTTGAAAATTGTCTAATCCCTGTTTCTTTCATCATTGCAGTCACTCACACTACTTAAGGTTGCAAATTGGTAACGAATTGAAAAAAGTCCAAACCCAAAGTCTAAACTTTGCATATTTTAAAAGGGTGTAGGGTCCAGGTATTTCTGCATTTAGTAAGCTTCCTTCAAGAGCCTAGAGAGCCAAGAGAGAGAGCAAACCTACGACATAACTTTTTTAGTGGAGCCTTAGTAGATCTTACCGCCAGCCTCTTGTCAGTAACCCATTAATGACCCACTACAGGGTCGGGTCTCCTCTGATAATGAGACCGGTGTAGGCCTTAGTCCTTCACGCTGGCCTACTGCGGGTTGGTGGACTTCACATACCTTTGGGAACATTTTTGTGAACTCTCAGGCATGCAGGATTCCTCACGCTGTTTTCCTTCACCGTAATAGCAGGTGATATTTAATTTTATAAAGCGCACATAACTTTTCTACAAAATTATTGGTGCGTGCCGCTGAGGTTCGAACCCGGGCCCCTCGATATGAGGTCGAATTCTAAGCCACTGTGCTATCACCGCTATATGCTATTCAATTACTGTAAAAAATTACTTGTGACGAAATGTCCTCCGAAACCGCCCACGAGTCTACGTTTTACGTTCTTTTTTACGAAGTTCATCTAAAAATGTGTATTTTTGATACGTGTATTAATATTAATGTGTTCTCACGCTACAATATTGATTGATAGGATACATTAGAGAAGCAGGCGTGGAAAAATTATATGGTGATGACGTCTATATTTCTATTTTTATGGGAATAAAATGCAGTTTATGGTGATAAATTGTACTGTAGAGTGGCGAAATAACAATGAGTTTGTCAGTTTTGGTTTTTGTGGCAAGTGTGGAGGACTAAAGCCTTTTCATTCTAGGACTTGAACTAATAATGGGTGACTATAAAATATAGTCCATTTTTGTTCTCTTGTCATATTTGGTAAACAATCTTAGTCTGTCTTTTTATTTTAATTTGCGATTAAAAAATAATGCAGACTCAAAATTATAAAAAATTAAAAACAAATAGTCATTTAACACAGAAACTGATTTCTAGAAACTATAATTTATTTATTTAAAGCAATTTTAAACTTTTTTTCAATAAATAGTAGTGCCATGATTGTTTACTAAATAAGACAAAAGTTTATAATAAAAATAAACTTTTTATCTATCAATTCTTTTAGCATAAACCAAGTCTAGTTTTAATAATAAAATTATTAGGACTGCTTAGGTTTGTTATGAAGAGTTTATTACTTGGAGCAACGTGTGAACACATATGGGCTTATATGAAGACGTTTTAGGAGAATTAGTTTATGGAAGTTTCTAGTTGACGGTTGGACTCTCCAGTCACATAATTTCTTTAATATCAGTGGATTATTGAGCTTAACTTTGAAATTTGTGATTGAGTATTTAGTTACTGCAAGGAAAATTATTTTCAAGATTTTAATGTTCTTAAAATGATGAATTTTACTAGATCTGATACATATTGTTCTTTGAATAGCTTTAATTGATTGATTTAAGCATTAGAAATACAGCACAAAAGTAGATTTCAAATTTTATACCAATTTACAACTTTATACACATAACGTAACTAAATCTAAAGACGTCACGACTAACCTAAACGAATATAAAATCGTCCGACAACATCAATACCAGCAGTCATACAAAACTCTCTGGAAAGTCATATTCCACGCTTTTCGACTTCTGGAAGCCCACCACGCAATCAACCTTGATCTTCTGGTACGACACAAACTTTTTGGAGTCAACCTCCAAACTCTTGGCTTTAGCACTATTTATTAAAACGCTCCGTCGCAAGGAGCCGTGGTTTCGACTAGAAATACATTTGCTATCTGCATCTAGTTCGATATCTCTATTAGAACTAGAATTGGAATGACCGATAAACTTGGCAGCATCGCTCTCGTGTTCGGTTTTACGATCCGCTTCTAAAACATCGGACACTTCTACCATATTGCCTTCGCTCATCATTCTGTTTATCTTACTCGGCTTTGCATTCGAACAGACCGGGGCCGATTGTTGTCTAATAAATCGTCTGTTCGGGAAGATTCTTTCGAAGAAACGGTTCGCTTTTGTGTTATTAGGGTCGTCCTTGCTATCTTTGCTGTCTGTTTCCGTGTCGCTTTTATCTAAACTGCCTCGGTGTGTGAAAAGTTTCTTCAAACTATTCGTCGTTCTTGTCAAACTACTACTCGTGGTTGAGCCATTGGTAACTGTCCTTTGAGCGCGTCGGTTTTGAGATCTCTCTGAAGACTTCTTGTAACAGATGCACACTTTGCAGAAACCAATTCGGAACTTTGACGACATTAGGTTATACAAAATCGGATTGATAGCAGAATTTATGTAGAGCATTATTCTTGAAAAATACAGCAAATTGTACCATCTTTCGGGACTAATATTTTCCGACAATTCAGCGGGTGTAACAATTATCCAGAGAGCTAGAAGTCTGTAGGGCATAAGACAGAGAAAAAAGCATAGCACGACGGTTCCCAGCATCAGGATCACTTGCTTTCTTGCTCTCGCATTGTAGGGATCGACAGTTTTGTTCATGACGACCTTAGATGCTGCTGATATGAGGTTTTTGGCGATGACGCTGTACAGAACGATGAGGATGATGAGAGGTAAGAGATAGAGGAGAATGATGACCATCACGAAGAAGGCAATCTCCCAGAAGTTGACCGCTTGCGTGAGGCACTGTGCGACGGTGCCGTCTTGCCTCGTCACCGTGTGCAGTTCGGCTATAGCCAGCACTGGGCTGAAACAGAAGAAAAACGACGATAA
This sequence comes from Erynnis tages, assembly GCA_905147235.1. Taxonomy (NCBI): domain Eukaryota; kingdom Metazoa; phylum Arthropoda; class Insecta; order Lepidoptera; family Hesperiidae; genus Erynnis; species Erynnis tages. The sequence continues at coordinate 6,081,080 of LR990095.1, read as the reverse complement.
AGAATCTGCTAATTTTGAACTAACTACGGGTTGACGCAAAAATGGTCTACACTTTTAAAATGTATTGGATATAGTACGGTACATGGAAATAACAAAGAAATCAAAAAATACTTATTTTTGTAATAATAGCGTAATTAAATAGGTAATAATATATTTTTATGACATAAACAGAAATTTATTAACAACAGAGTATTTTTATTTTCATTACTTTAAAACCATATCTCAATAAGTTCAATATTTACTAGTAATATAGACCAATTTTGCGTCAACATATACCTAAAATTAGATCCGCAAAATAATTATAAAGACTTAAAGAAAGTAATTAACCCAAAACAGTGATATCAGTGCCAAATACGTAGGAATATGTGAAGTTAATAATTAAATCCATTTGGTTCCAACTTAAATTACATTTGATAAAATAATGATAAAATGAGAACCCAAATTAAATTGTGCGACAAAAAGCGAAAACGTGCTTGTTAATTAATGAAATACGAAAATGTTTGATACTAGGAATCTCCACCAAAATCCTGAGGGACTGAATCAAAGGATACTGAAATTCTATTTAAAATTTTGTAAGTAAAGGCTGATTAACTTTATGAAGCCATGTTAAATGTTTTATTATTAGAGTATTTATAGGTACTAATGGTCAAAAGATTATTTATAGATAACTAATAGTTGCCTGTAAACAAATAAATGTCGGTAGATTATTTAACACCAAACATTCGGACGTCATAAGCCGGGTTTTTATACAAAATCTTCATGTTTTGTCTAAAGGACGTGACTTATGACATCATCAATATTTAAAGTCAAATTGACTGAATGATAATTATTTTGGCACGCAATAAAAATAGTTTTTTTAATGATATTGGAGTCTTAACTGAGTTTTCAGACGTTTCTGAAATCACTCTTTTTTGAAAAAAAATTGTAATTCATTGTGAATTGCGTATACATTCCAATTCTAACCCTCAACATCGGAGTGGTCTAAGCAACTCTATTTCAACCTTAAACAACTGAATATTCAATTAAATTGAATTGTTTTGCGAAAGATATTATGTACGTACCAAATAAAAAGGATCAATCCAATTAAAAAAGAGATTACCTATTGTTAATTTGAAATCTAATTACCAAATAATTGTTAGTAGGTACATATTTTTATATCCTTTATTGTTTTCAGTGCAAAAATTGTGTATAAAACTCAATTCACCTGAAAAATAATAATTTATTGATTCTACACGAGTTTCACGTTACTTACCATAGATGGCGCTGTTCCCTAGAAATCAAGCTTTTGGTAAAGATTCACACAAAATGGTTAAAAAGGAACAAAACATGGTAGAGATTCACACAAAATGGTTAACAGAAAAACAACGAAAGCATCAAACATTGAAGCTGTAACTTACATGGATTTCACGAACCTTGTTATTTAAAGGGTTTCTCATGTTTGGTTGATGCACTCGTACACTTAAGCGACATGCAGCTGTCCGTATTAGTTTGTTTGCGCTCAACATGTCAGGGGTATGCAACTGTGGAGGGTCCTGTACCTCAAGCACACGTTAAATTTCGCTTACAAGTAACGGCTGAATAAAATGTTGTAAAGATATGTCCTTGTCCTAATTGGCTGACAAAACCGACTGTCAGCCAGCACGACAAGATTTAAACACAGGGCTCTGTATGGAGCTGTTCAAATCGATGTACAGTCCATTTTTTTGCCAGTAACCCATTAATGACCCACTACAGGGTCCCGACCCTCGGCTCTTGCGAAGGTCGGCTTTGCGAAGGAGACCCGTCTCCTTCTCGTAGTGAGAGGGATGTAGGCCTTAGTCCACCACGCTGGCCTACTTCGGGTTGGTGGACTTCACATACCTTTGAGAACATTTTTTTGTGAACTCTCAGGCATGCAGGTTCCCTCACGATGTTTTTCTTCACCGTAACAGCAGGTGATATTTAATTTTATAAAGCGTACATAACTTTTTTATAAAGTCATTGGTGCGTGCCACTGGGATTCGAACCCGGACCCCTCGATTCGAGGTCGAATTCTAAGCCACTGGGCTATCACCGCTATGCCATTTTTTCACTTTTGTCTAATTTGGTAAACAATCTTGACACTTCTTTTTATTGAAAAAAGTTTTAAATTGTTTTAAAAAATAATTTACAGTTACTAGAAATGTTTAAAATTTCTTTTTAAATCTTTATAATTTTGTGTCTGCATTGTTTAAAATCGCAAATTAAAATAAAAAGACATGCTAAGATTGTTGACAAGAATATGACAAGAGTAAAAATGCACTGGCATGCGATATACGTACGCAAAACGTTAACGAAGATAAAAATGTCCTTTGTTACTCAATAAAAGTGTAATACTGACTACTGTACCTATTCGTTGTCTTTTTAAAATCAAGATATTCCTCCGTGTATATAATTATTTTATGACAGATAATTTATGACTGTAGACAGTATCTGGTCTAACTGAAAAAATATAATAAATCAAGCATCGTCAGCAGCAATCAACTCAAAATTTTGTTGAACTCCTTATTTCATTTTCAAGCGCAAGAAATTGAACTGCCGTTTATTGCGTCTTTTGTTAAACATAAGTCATCCCATTCAGATCTTATTGCATAAAAGATGTACGATTCGTCGAGCTTTTTGCGAATCAACGCCATCTTTTATTCGATATAGGAACCAATATACAGAACAGTAACAAGCGAACTGTTTGAATTTTAAAAATAGAATATTTCATTTTTTCTTGCAAAAAATCTGATAAAAAGATTTCACCACTGAAAAATAATTGTGACTCGTTTATCAAAAATGATTTAAATTACTTGAAAATTGAAGGAGAAATTAAAAATAATTAGTATGTATAATTGACAATTCGTTGAGTGCCTTATATATGGTATTTATAATAAGCTACATTCACCCTTAATTTTAAACTATCTTCAACGTAAAGAATTTATCCCGTTAGAAGTTTATAAGTTAAAAACACGACAAAATACACTTTGTTTCACACCTTAAGGTAGTAGTATTTTAAATTTAAGTAAAATTAAATAGGTAGAAAAAAAGAAGAAGCAATGGGCGGTATAATGTGTATAGATAGATGTCAAAAATCAAAGCTGTTTTAGAGTCGAATCTCGATCCATTTACACATGATTTACACTCACAGAACTGGCACAAAAAGTTTTAAAACTAAAACTCAAAGTTTTCCTGCTGAAGTTAAGGAAATGTTCAAACAATATCTGTCCTCAGCCAGAGATGAAGAACAAAAAGAATCCGCTAAAATATTTAGGTTGCGTCCGCGTTTACTGCGCCACCTTGTAGCTGCATATTGCAAAGGTAAGGCACTTGTACTACTGGTGACGATTAGCTAATAAAGAGTTTTTAAATGATTGAAACGGACGAGTATTCAAATGCTGGAAATCAAATCGAATCATGGCATGATGAAAATATCCTTATTTACTGCTATATTTGTGCAGCGTAGGTGCGCAAATAAGTAAATAATGATTGTCAATGTTGGAATAAATCTTACCCAGACTAACCCTTAATTTAATTTGTTTAAAGTCATGGAAAGGACATTCAATACAACCTCTAACTGAATTGAAAGTATTCTTATTTATTTAAAATTATTAGTAATTAATTGTTTAAACTTGTTTTTTAAATTATTTAACAAAGTATCCTTTCCTTAAAATTGGAGTTAACCCCATCTCTTTAAAGTTTCATGTTTAAAGTTGTTAGCTACTTCTTTGTTAGTGATAAAGTAATTCTATCATCGTTTACTCGCTCGTATTGGAACAAGTGGCTAAAGCTGGGTAAATTTAAGATAAAACCGCGATATTGCCCGCGCTTTGAGTTACAAGCATTTTAAATGTAAATACTCCACGTTCTCAATAAAGTTAACGGAATTTCGTTCAGCTTTAAAACTGTTCAAATATGGAGTGAATGAAGATGAAAAATTCTAGGATTTTTTCATAGTAATTAAGTATGTAATTTTAATATTAACTTTAATAATTATTTAATAGTAATTAATTCTAAAAGTAATTCTGCTGAAAAGCTGCTATCTGAAAACCTAGCCCACCTTCCAATGTCTCAAAAATGAATTTTGCTCAACACAAAAGCGATAAATGTATTTTCCAGGGGTTCCTGAAAAATAAAAGCCATTAAAAATACAAGTCCCCTAATTTTAGGTGCCCCTTTTTGATATCCTGTCAGAAGTCCTGTGCATCTTCACGTATAAAAATCTTTGTCGGCAATAAAATGTCAGTGGGGTGGGCAGCCTCAAAGTGGTCACAGACCGTAAAATGCACGCGGCTGCAAGTAATGTGGGGACATAAAACTACCGATATAACTGCCTTTTTCTCCCTCTTCGTAGAGCTAGTCAATGAGGCCGAGTCTAGAATACTTTTTACTAATACTTTTTACTAATACTAATTCTTTGGCATTACCACCCTAGGTTGAGAAACCACATACTAATAAATAACAACGCCGTTTTATTCTCGTTTCAAAATAAAGGTATCTGTTTGTCGTCAACAACCGTAATTTGGGGAGATTTGGCCCGCTAATTACCCTATTAGTAGATTTATAAGCTAATTGTAGGAATTTTGTGGAATTTTGTAACGTTTTATCGTGACAAGAGAGAAATGGTTCTTCATTAAACGCTTAATGGGCGACGAAAAGGACGGAATTATAATAAATTGAAATTTTAATTAGCAAATAACAAATTTATTATTTAGGGAATCAATTTTACGGACTAAAATTAATTTTAAATTAATTAGCGGTAAGCACGGAACGGCGTATGTGATATTATGACCGCTAGTGGCAATTTTTTTACATACGCGCTTCCGTGCTCGGATGGTGGAGGACGCTAGAGGTCAGATGTTTTCATAGAGTGGCCGACAAAGTTTATGACTGTTATCGTATCGATAACAACAATCGGAATGCTGAACAAAATTAATAATTTAGCAATAATTGCCATAAAATGTAATTACCTAAGTTTTAGTTACCTATGTAAGACAATAATAATTATTGTAGCATAGGGTAAACTGTTCTAAACTTATTATAATTTTTGTAACATCTTTCTCGTGTAACAGTCAACAATAAACGTACTATTCTTTTCTTTTTGCCGCGCTTGGGCCGGGGTGTTTAGGGTCCCGAGCGACGGTCAGATAGAGGGTAGGGGTTCGGAATAAGGTGCTATAGATACCTTAATTTTCGCCTTATATTTCGTCAGCTGACTCACGTTCTGGTAGCGCAGGGGTAGGTTAGGGAAGGACACTGGCCTGACTGTGGATCCAGGTGGTGTTGGCTTCTTATTTGATCCGGCCACGCGGGGAGATCTCCACCGGTATTCAATGCCGGTAGCCGGCCGGTCGGCTTCGTGTTCTTCCTAGTGTCGTAGATAGGTAGGGTCTTGTCCGGGTAGAATCGGAATTATAATTAATATTATAATTCAAGGGTAAAAATAAATCCTGGAAGCGTAGAAAGGCTCCGTGTCAGGAAAGGAAACATGATTTATAGGAACCAGTGTCCCAATAGGAAAATACAATTCACTTTATAATTTCAAAATAAGAACACCTTACAATTTGAATTTAGAAATCATGGAAACTTATGGAAACTCACCCCAGCGGGATTAAAGCCGTACTTAGTTCGAGGTTAGGCCTCGAGGGTCGGCGGCGGTGGTCTGCAAAGAATCACCGGCGACCAGAGAGAAGGGACCCCTCTCATCCGTTCGAGTACATTCGAAAAATCGCAAATCACGATTCACAGATAATGTCAAAGTGACATAATCTGTGCTTATAATGTAGTTAAATTTTATTTTAGATATTGTTATTTGTAGTTTAGATTAAATTATTAGATTCAAGATTATTAATTAGAACACGTAATTTGAATTTATTTAAAAGAGATATTGATTAAACAACAAGTATCGTATGCACGAAGCGACATCTATTGAGTCAATTAGAAATGATGTCGATAACAACTGACAAATGTTGACAGCGGTTAAGGATAGATGGCGCTGATAGCCCTTTATTGGTAGATTTTAAATTGAAACTTCATTTATTCTTGTAATATTTTATTACTTTAGAGTAACGTGCAAGCGCAACGTTACATTTTCTATTCTAAGTTTTAGCAATGCCGCACGCCGATTTAGTTAAACGAAAAAAAGCAAGTTTTCGGCTAATGACGTGAATATAATAGTAAAGTGACGTGCGAATTTAACCCACAGACAATATTATGGATATTAACTGTGGGAATTAATATTAGGGATCCCTTCGAAAACGTCAATAATGTAACCCACGGTAGAGGAAAATGACTTTTTAAATCCCTTAGATCGCGAACGCTGCGAAGACTATTGAAGATGTAACAAAACGATGTTCTACACTTTTGTAAAACATATTAAAATCTACTGTGAGATGGAATTTGGAGCTCGTTATGTATATCAAAAGTATCTGTCTATAAACTACAACTGGAAGTAAAAGCTGACGTCATAATACCAGTAGGTAGGTACTTATTGCTCTGTGGCAGCGCAGGACATTAAGACGTTGAAAAGCTCCCGTCTAGGCGGCTTTTTGAAAAATAATGAGAACGATTCGCTTTGTTGGGGAACAGTTCGGTATACCTTGTGTAGTATAATTATAGTCTGTATTTTACTCTTATGCCTAGATCACAAATAAAATGTTCTCAAAGGTATGTGAAGTCCACCAACCCGCAGTAGCCCAGTGTTATGGACTAAGGCCTACATCCCTCTCATTGTGAAGGAGACCCGACCCTGTAGTGGGTCATAAATAGGTTACTGACATGATAATTTGTATGTGAGTAGGATCTCATTTTATGATTACAAATTCATTTGGGCTCACTGCTTTGGTCTAAATCAACAATTCGTATAGGAGCAGTTATTGCGAATGATTCGAACGACGAAAATAGAATTAACAGGAAATGATGTTAATATGATTTTGAGGAGGATATTTATGATTACAAAAATCTGGGCATTAATGCTCATTACGCAGAAAAACAAATTGGTTTATCATTGGGCACTGTAAGATCTAACTACGAAGGTTGCTAACCAACCTAGCAACCAACACGACAAAATAAACACGGGGCTCTGTATTGAGGTGTCCGAATTGAAAACGACACTGAATTGCGACTAATGTATGCAATGACGATGTCGTACGACAAACAAGACGCGACCAACCGATATTCGAGCCGCAATTAAGACAAGGGTTTAGATAAGAAATGTAAATATTTTTTTATTTAATACATAAAAGTATCTATGTTACATGTAATTAAACTCAAAAAGGCAATAATTTTTTTTTGGAAGTAACTCGTTTTTTCTCATTTGGTCGTCAAACTGAATCTATGAAGTGTGTGTATACATTACACATCCATTATAGAACCATCGACCCGAGTTTGGCCCCTATACTAATCGGTAGTACCTAATCTGGCGATAAACAAGCAAAACAAACTCCCGCTATTGTTGAACAAGGTAATTACTTTCCGTATTATCATATCCACTACGTTTCCACACCACTCTTATAGAAATATAACCTCTTGGAACCAATTACTTGTCTGCCATCGCAATATCTACATTATTACATAGGGATAAAGTAACATTTTCCTTAGCAATTTCTCCTTTAGTTTGCGATTAAATGACTTTTAAAGCAGCCGAAAACGATCTTTATCCTTAATGGATGCTCAATTTCATTAAATTACATTATTTTGACATTAGTACCGACAATTATGTACTTAGTTATACATAAGTATGTGGTGCTAAAAGGTTATGATAAAAAACATCAATATTTTCGCTTCATGAGTTTTTTTCAATAGTATTATGATGTTTTGGTCGGAACTTATATCACTATGTTGACCAGTTTCTTTAAGCGTCTCATTCCAGAGTTATGAAGAGTTATCGTTTCTAGACTTGTTTCGTTTATTTTAATGTTATTTGGTATCATTTATGTCAATTCAAATTATTTAATTTATTACTAAATAGACCAAGATATTATATTTTCATTAATAAGTTCGTTGTTTTAACTCATTTATGACGCACTGCAGCTCAATTTCAAAGCACAGAGAACAGTTCGTCCTACCTCAAACGAACGTAATAAAAAAACTGAAAAACATAATATTTAATTTACTTCTTTTGTACCATAAAGAGTCATGGAGAGCACTCAACTTGTAAAAATCGAGAATTTTAACTAATTACATAGGTACTCGTCTACATTTGCGTTAGTTAGAAGTTCTAGATGTCATTCACACCTCATATAGATTTCCGACACTTCAAATCGTCGATCCGATAAAAAGATGCGAGTCAGCGATTTTTGAATCAAATAAAATTTATATTTTGGCTCACTCTATATGCTGAATAGCGTCTGCATGTAAACGGGGTGTGACTGTGGATGGTTATTCTAAGTGTCATTTTGTGCTGATTTTATTAAATACCATTTTTCATAATTTCACCACGCATTGCGTACACTTTTTTGTATTTATTGAAGTATACTAGCTCCAGGCCTCGACTTCATTCGCATAGAGAATTTGAGTTATAGAGGTATAAAAAGTACCCTTCGATATGTTAATTCACATAATAAATGACCTTTAGGTGATATTTTATCCAAATCCATTTACGGCTTGTTCTAATTGACTGACATAACGAAATGACCAAACAACACGACAAAATTACACACGTGGCATTACGACAAATTACACACGTGGCATTACGACAAATTACAGTTTTTTGTAAAGTAAAGTGACACGGAGTTAGTCGTTATTTTGTAAAAGAATAACAAACGCATATTCATACATCTAGGATAGATGACCAACTTTTGTATAAATTATAGTTTAAGACCTGTTTTTTTAAACGTCTCTACAATTAACCTTCTTCTGAATCACACAGAATTGTGATAGTATTCAATACCCATTCAATCACTTCGAATGAAAATACAAACTGATAAACTGATCGCTAAATATAATATTTCTATTCGAATGCCCAACTAATGTCAGATATTTCGAGTGCATTGATGGATGAGGAACTAATTGGATTAGCGGAGTGATTCGGACAGTCAGCTTCATTTGCAGATAATATTCCAATCCAATTTATGTACGATATAATCGTTCGAAATAGCTTAAACGATAGATTAATTATCATTAAAAGGCGCTTTTAGGATTGTTTGATGAGTTACAAAATCATGAAATCAGTAATTGTTCTCTTTGGAATAATTCAAAATGTTAAATATTATTAGTGCCGAGTTGTTTGATAAGGTTATTTTAGGACATGTTAGGCAGTGGCAGCTGCCACCACTTTTGAACTTATTTGAGAGTAGATTAAAAATTTTATTTACTTTTTATTTTACTTTTATTAATATATTTTTTCTACACTCTTTTTACATACTTTTCTACACTTAGCATTCATTTTACGCCAAAATTTAACGTTTCAATAAGTAATACTTTTAATGCCAATATTTCATCCCTTTCATTGGGTATATTAACCCATCAGTCCCTGTGGCTGTAGTTTCCACTAGTCGGTGATTTCATATAATCATATTGGAGCAACGTGGTGATATACTCCTTAATCATTTATTCTAGAGAAAGACCCACGCTCAGTGGATATAAGAATAATTGCAATAACGTTGAGGAATGCACGCCGGTATCTTCAGTATTCCATATTGTTTATTTTGGTTTATAGCCCAAGGTCTGGCAAGCATTTTTTGGTGAGTATTTGAGGCGTCATAAAATCAAACATTTCTCGAAAAATGTCTGCAAGCTCTAGGGCTATTAAGCATTAAGGTAAGCACACACCTAGCAACCAATTTATTTGTACCGTAAACAGTCAATTACTCGTATAAGGATTTCCAGTTTTCCCCGTCAGATTGGAAGGAAATACTTATTAAAATCCCGTTTACAAAAGCTTACGTAAAGCCTGGCGTAAACGGTAATTAGAAAATATTTTACATTCGAAAGCTATAGGTTTAAATTTTAATGAAAGCTTAATTACACTTCATTTGTACAAAAATTTAAGCCCACACATGTTTATGTAAACTGGCTTAAAACGTATGTTGAATCAATCGTTATTTTTAGCCTGGAAATGAAAGGTAAAAATAAGGGTAACATTAAAGTCATTAATAAATGTACCTTTGATATTACCCAAGACATTAATGTCATAGGTACTTTGAAATATAAATAAAGCAACAATTTTTAATCATAAACTTTCTCTTTTCGTCATTTTGAAAAGTTTGTGTATGAAAACAGCCTGTGTAACATCACAGTAACAAAGCGTTGTCCCAATAAATGTTATAATAATTTAGGGTTACAAAAAAGTCCGTAGCTTATAATACAGTAAAATGAAAGTCACATTATTAATGTCACCTTGACTGTTTTGATTGTAGGACGTGCGAAAGGTAAACAAAAAGTTTCTCTCAAAACTCAAAGGTAAATCCAAAGTCATCAGTTGTGGTTGTAGCACGTGTGAAACTAGCCTTGGGGTAAACAAAAAGTCCCTCCGTAAAACTCAAAAGTAAAACTAAAGTTATAGAAGTGGGCATAAGTCGTGAGCATAATCTTTATTGGTGGATTTGACACTGAGTGCGCTGCGGTTCACGCGGTTGCTGTCAGTCGTCAGTTCGTCAGTGTACGTCATCTATTGGTCTAGCGCGTTATGACTGTTGTACATTGGCCGAAAGCGTAGAATATCCCTACCACTCATCTGTGCTCACGACTCATTACGGTTACTATACCTCGTGAACCGTGCCACGTCAAAACTCAAAGGTAAATTGTGAGTCATGTTTACCTCGTGAACAGTGCCACGTCAAAACTCAAAGGTAAAACGTGAGTCGTTACCTCGTGAACAGTGCCGCGAAGAACCAAGCCAGCGCGCAGATGAGCGTAGCGCGCGTCTTGGTGCACACGTAGCCAGCGCGTAGTGGCTCGCAGATCGCGTAGTAGCGCTCAAAGCTGATCGCTAGGATGGTGAGTACGGACGCGTGCGCCACGGTGAGCTCCACGAAAGGGACTGCTAGACCTGAAACAAAAAAATATTTTAGTTTTATTATTGTTTATGGGTAGTAGAGTCAGAAATGATGCAATCCGTAGAAGAGCGAAGGTGACCGATAGCTCTCAAAGTTTGCAAAGTGAAGTGGCAATGAAGTGGCAATGGGCTGGCCACATGGTTCGCGGGACTGACAACCGATGGGAAAGCCACATCGTTCGCAGGATGGAGAAGACAGATCCTCGAATGAGTATTAGGTACCTTTTGATATTATCGAAAAATCGTTAGAGTTTTCCTTCCAATCTAAATATCCCTTAACCAAAGCCGCAGTAGCCCTGTAAATCCCATTTATCTGTCCAAATTGCCAAAAGCCTGTTTACGGTATAGTTAACTAGATTTCTGGTTAATAAAACGGTATTTTGCTCTACAATAAATTTGTTATCATCTGCGTAATTTAAACAACACCCGCTAGCCACGTTACTGAAATTTATAGTTATATGCGGGTTTGTCTAAAAGTGAAAATATCTAATGAATTTAAAGGTAGTTCAATCAAAGGTAGCGGTGATAGCCCAGTGGCTTAGAATTCGACCTCGAATCGAGGGGTCCGGGTTCGAATCCCAGTGGCTTTGTAATGACAAAAAAAAGTTATGTGCGCTTTATAAAATTAAATATCACCTGCTGATACGGGGAAGGAAAACATCGTGAGGAAACGTGCATGCCGGAGAGTTCAAAAAAAGTGCAGTAGGCCAGCGTCACTCCGATTTTTTTTTAAATCCTTATAGCACAGTATGATATAAACATTAAACTGCACTTAAACCACGGGTTTCCGTGCGTAAAGTTTTACTTATCGCGTCATTTTAGTGGATTTATGTCACTTCTGCTGTAAAATATAAACACAGTTTTCTGTTTGTTTGTATTTCTTAGTTTGTATAGTTAACGATTCATTCATGTCTAAAGTTAGCCAATTATAGTACGACGTTATGAACCATCGCCCCTGTGCAATAATAAGCTACTTAAGTGACACGTATTGTAAAGTACCTACTATTGATTCTAGTATACTAGTTTAAGTTGCTTTTTGCCAATAAAAAGAAACACGATGCGACGTAATATAGTTGGCAGCTTGAACTATCACATTGTCGTTCGGAAAATTTAATATCTGTGACGCCCGGTGGTGTGCTTGGCGGGAAAAACGTTTTCCATTTTTAAACTTAGCTTCCGATAGTGACTTGCATAAGATCAAATACTTAACTATTTTTAAAATGCTCCAAACGCTTCGCAAGATTAGCTTCAAAAGCAAATTTGCTTGTAAAGATGGAATTTGGAATTGTATAATTTCGTTTTATTATTTCAGATTACCCTAAAAGTACATTATATTTCTTTCCATAGCGAAATAGCATATCAAAATACGTACTGTATATTTACGTAATAAATTCTTTTGAAACTTTCTTCGAATATACTAGATGCAAATAAATGCAGAATTCAATAAGTTTGCGATGTCCAATCTCAATGTCATTTGTGAAATTTAATATCGAGTCTTCGCTTGACGCGGTACGAATGCTTTCAGGATAGATATTAATTAAATAGTTCGAACATTTCATTTGTACTTTTTTTCATTTTGAAAAACCTGGAAAATGGCTGATTACAACGATTATGTTTAATTTCGAAAAAAGGGACTAACAGTATATTATTATGTATAGTCAGTCCACCTGGTCGGAGGGCGGCCTGTGCTCCTTTTTCCTACACATGTTCGCCATTCGAGGACCTTTCTTCCCCATCGGCTGTCAGTCCTGCGAACGATGTGGCCAGCCCATTGCCTCTTTAATTTTCAAACTTCGATAGCTATGTCGGTTGCCTTCATTTTTCCATGGACTTCGTCTTTGCTTACTCCGTCACGAAGAGAAAAACTGAACACGATACAAAGTTAGTCACCGTAAAATGACTACCTCTTTCAGCCCATAAGCTTACAGAAGCTACATGAGTCAACCCTCCATACGTTTTCTCGCAATCTATTCCGCCAAGACTACAGGATAATAACTCTTACTTCCACGAGATAAATTAAACAACTGACGTCATAAAGCCCCAGAACAATAAAATCGCGAGTGGTCAATAAAAAAAACAGGTCAATGCGAGTTGGAGTCACGCATCTAGGGTTCCGTTAGAGTTCCGTATAAAATAGTATGAATCTAAGAATATCCAGATGAGTATTACATAGTTCTTACCCCGATCCTAATTGCCATGTTACACGCAAAAGTTGCTCATCCGACAAGGTATTAGCATACATTTTGTCGCATGTAAGTGCATATTTAAATAAGGACAGCTCCATACAAAGCCCTGGGTTTAAATATTGTCGTAGTGGTTCATCGGTCGGTTATGTCAGCTAATAAAGACAAGGCGTTGGACAAACTAGGTTAAAAAACAAATAGAACATTGCCGTTCGTTCACTATTAATACGGTTATTGCACTTAGCGGAAATAGAATAAGTCTGTAAGTTTTCCTATTTTTGTCATAGACCTACATATTCACGGATTTCAGATTATCATTTACATGTGCTGTAAGAAATTGCTTATGTTTTAGTTTGCATAATATCTATAAAGATGAGTAAGAAATGATCAAAATGCGCTGTAAAATATTAATTCGTGGAATTAAATGATTTTTAATTTGAATTTTTGAATTGCTTTTTGCAAAATTTCATGAATATAGGTGAACGGATGCGTTTCGTTATCCTCTAGAGAACCAACAACACTACAGTAACCCTTAATGAAATCACAAAGTAAAAACCTAAGGAGTCATATATCTTTTTGATTGCGTTCACCTTAAAGTATTCCACGACAGAAATAAACCGAAGTCCGAGTATTTAATATGAATTTCAATTTGTCAATTCGCGCGATCCGGCGAAAGATTGACAGACGAATGGACAGCACAGTGACTTTACAAAGGTCCTTTTTTCTTTTCTCTCTGAGATACAGAACCCTAAAAACGATAAAGCCGAAAGATCTCGTTCCCTCGAATTGTGTTTTAATTCTTTGGAAAAAATTCACAACACTTCACTGCAGTTAATTAGGACACTGTGGCTTCTGGCACTAAAGTTGCATTTTCTACAAAGGAAAATAGACCTTATTGCTTGAGAAGTAAGGTTTATTGAAACCGCACGATGGATCGTTGACGTAGGTCGTTTAATACAATGTTCTGTACAGCATGTGCTCAAGTTCGAAATAGATTGTGGTCATAGTTATAGCGGGTATTAACCGTTTGACTATTAATTTTCTTTGTAGTTTGGCGTTTAGTGTTCAAGATGAGGCTATTAGAGCAATTGCCTTTTGGCCTGGCTTTCGTATACGACTATGTTGATGTATGATTAACTCAAATTCAAATTCAAAATCGTTTATTGCCAGAATATGCAGTACATAGTTTAAATGAAGTTCAAAATAATATAGACGATAATGCATTCTGCCACATCAGTGGCGTGCAATGGCTATTTTTGTTAATAAGTACCTTGATCTTATTTTTACATTCAACCAAATATTTGACTTTAAAATTGTATATTGACGTACGAAGTACGAATTCGTACGAAGTGTGAACGCTCCCATAGTATTTCTAAGGTCGAGATTGTGAAAGATTAAAAATAAAAATTTCAATATTCACCCTTTGATTCAAGATGGCAGATGACGTAACAGGGTGAGACTCCCGAAAATCAAAGCGTAGACTGCCTAACGATTTCCGGAGAAAAAATTGCTAAGTACTTATAATTTTTTCGATAATTTGACTGGGCCAAAAATAATCAAACAAACATTCAGACCAGAAACATAATGAAATGTTATGTTAATTTATTAGGTCTTCCAAACACTTGCGCAAAATTTTACCAATCTTATCTCCAAAACTACTAAAATCGGACTGTGGCGATTTGCGACTTTCATCTAGAGATGGCGCCACACGATCCTGAATCATGCTATCGAAGTTTTCTACATCGCTAGCATACATAAATCTCCGATATGACGCAATCGGAGCACAGCCGCTCCCCTGACATGATCACCTCGACCGGTAGGAGATCTCCCTTTGCCAAAGGACCATGATCAATCTGCTTGCTTATTTGTTGCATTTATTTGTTGTCTTATCGACATTTATACTTAGTCTGAATCTTTCTACCCGCTGTCACTGCAGTTGTACCCCCAACCCAGGGGGCGCCGATCGATCTTAGTTATTGGTATAAAAGTGAATTTCTCGCAAGTGTGACATCGCAATAACTGGCCGCATGGAACTTTTATAATAAAAAACGCAAGACACATGAGTTTATCAATCTTTTGTTTCAATAATACACACACGCACATACGTACACATACAAACATACACTGGTAATTGATTAAGCCGTCCTAAATTGTCTTTAACCCATATGAATCATTGTATGGTCGGGTCTCTCACAATGAGAGAGATGCAGGCCTTAGTCCACCACGCAAGTCTAGTGCGGGTCGGTGGACTTCACCTTGAGAACATAATGAGGAACTCTCAGGCATGCAGGTTTCCTCATTATGTTTTTATTCGAATTCAAACTACTCAAAAGTAACAAATAATTTTACAAACAGACATCAATATTATTTGTCTAAGACAAGGCTCAATTATATCCATCCGTTCAGAGGATCCACACTGTATCTACAGAATCCAACATCAGATCCAAGCTTAAAAATGGAACCAATCGTAATTCAACAAAGCAAAAATAATTTTGAATCGGTTAAAAATTGGTCAGAAAAAAGGCGAACATACAAAATAATACACAGTTAGTACACAGTTAATACAGGTGAATTAGTCCTCCTTTTAGAAGTCGGTTTAAAAGATTGTAGCGGCGCGATACCTACAGTAATATGAGCGCGCGCCTCACATCAAATGCTGACCACGCGTCACGACGCAAGCAGCGAGTGTAGTCAACAATAGAACACGTCACACGCGTCACACCGAACTGGTCAATCGGAAGACGTATCCTCAAACACGCTATCAAAGTTCTTCAGAATCTCTGCATATATACAAACGATCCGAAGTCAACATTCGCACCGCGGTCCCCAGGCACTGACATCGCCTGGCGGGAGATCTCCCCTTTTCCTGCAAAAGATTTACTAGAAAACATTAAAAGGCTGTTTTTCTTGAGATAATAAATAATAATAATAATGTATGCGCAATATACGGCATGTGTTGTGAGGTAGAATTTAACAAACCTAGGTCACTATCGTTAGGTTACTATCGTTAGGTTACTATCGTTGTTATATCTACAGCAAAGCAATTAAGCTCCGAACTACGATGTCAACCATCGTACTCGTACTATGGTTAACAACGTCTATGGTTATCTGCGTCGTTATTCGAAGGATGTGGGCGCCATAACTCAAATTGCATAATGTTAGGCTGCTCTACTTTTTATCATAAACTAGCTGACTTAGCAGGCAGACACTAGTCTCTCGAACTTTTCCCCTTTTGAGATTTTTTTAGGGTCAGAAAAAGCTAATCTAAATTCAATGATACAAACTAACAGCATTAATAATTTCATGATTTTTTATTCTTATATTATACCTTCATAATATTATATATTCCTCCATATTATATATATATATACACTGGGTAACATTTGGCTCCTATGAATGTAATAAGTGGCTCCTGAAAGCCACGTATGTATGCGTTTTTATTATAACTTTCCCTACTTCAAGTGGGTGAAGACTGGTGAAGATTTTTATGCCTCCATATAAAATTTGTCAACCCACCTTTAAAAATTGTTTTATTACCCCCTCAGGGGTTTAAATTCACATAAACTCATCATGAGTCTACCTTCTTTTAATATAGAAATTTAATAAAAGAAGAACCGACCAAATGTGCCATCCACCTGAAAGTAAGTATGCCAGCGGCGCACATTACATGAAAAATCAGATATTATTTTTAATTTGCGTCAAAAATACCTTAAAAGGTTATAGAAATTTGAGTTAAATTAAGTGATCAAGCGTATTAAGTTCAACATAACCAATTTATTTGCTCAATAAATTAGTAACGGAATGTGGAAAGGAAAATATAAAGTAAATTTACGATAACGGACTTCCAAGATAAACAAAGATAAAAGTTCATAACGAGAAATGTAATGTGCTTATTAATAATCATGTTTATCCAAAAACGTCGAGGAAAACAACCAAATCAAAACTGCGAATGCCGACTTTAGGGTTCCGAGGCAAGAAAAGGGTAGGTAATAAACTAATAATGAGGTAGTTAGGTGCTTTTTGTCATCGCTTTCATCCTAAGTATTGTATTTTTTTTCTGTTTTTCCCTCTCTCGCTGACTTACACACACACACACACTCTTATAAATACACACACACGAACATAACATACACCTAATAAAAACAGCATTTAATATTAAGAAAGACAGGTATATAATTATTATGTCGCTTGGAGGTGATGCTTTACATATTTTTCTTTATGTGATGTGTTCTGCCATTTCAATGTACTGTGGGCCATGTAAAATAAATTCGCTCAATACTTGAGTAATTAAAAAGAGTTATAAAACTAAAACAAATGTATTAAACAAGAAAATATTTTAATTTTAAATGCTAAATCCTAAATCTTAATGTTCAGCAAATAGCCGTGGTCAGTTGCCAGTGGCAAGCTTTAGGGTAAAGTGGCAAGTGGCAAGTTGCCACTTTACCCTAAAGGTTATGACAGCATACCTACTATTGCCAGAAGGTATTATTTTGTTAGACGAGGAAGAAAATGTTAAAAACTTGCGTAAATTATCACAAATAAACTACAAACTAAAGTAAATGTTCGAAATATTCAAATTGAGTGGTAGTAAGGAACCTTCCGATTGCATTCTTTTTTCCATACGTCCGATTACTTGAAGGAAACAAGATACATCGCTGTAAAGACCCGAGATAAACTCTTACTGTTAATGAAATATAAGTTATGATGAAACATTATGCTTATTACCGAATTTGTTTAAAATATGGTGTCATTTTGATAAAATAATTCGCGGGAAGGAAAAGTGAACGTGGAACGACAAAGTTGACATCAGGTGATATTATAGCTGTGATAGCCAAGTGGCTAAAGACTCAGCCTTTTACTTGAGAGGTTCGGGTTCAAATCCCAGTGGCACGCATTCTAAGCTATGTGCATTTAAAAATTAATTGTCCCCTGCTGTAACGTTGAAGGAAAATATCGCAAAAAAAACCTGCATTCCGTAATTGCTCTTAATAGGTTCTGCGGAAATATCTCCCCAACCAAAACATAAACCAAGTCCTAATTGACTGACAGCGGTGAAAGCCCAGTGGCTTAGAATTCGACCTCGAATCGAGGGGTCCGGGTTCGAATCCTAGTGGCACGCACCAATGACTTTGTAATAAAAGTTATGTGCGATTTATAAAATTAAATATCACCTGCTGATTCGGTGAAGGAAAACATCGTGAGGAAACCTGCATGCCAGAGAGTTCATAAAAAATGTTCTCAAAGGCATGTGAAGTCCACCAACCCGCAGTAGGCCAGCGTGGTGGACTAAGGCCTACATCCCTCTCATTGTGAGAGGAGACCCGACCCTGTAGTGGGTCATTAATGGGTACTGACAATTGACTGACATAACCGACCGACCGACCAACACGACAAAATTAAAACACAGGGCTCTATATGTGACAAAATGTATACAGTGACGTTGACGTACAAACAACTTTTGCGTGTGAAATAGCAATTTAGATACGGGGTATGAGAGTGGCGTTAGCTCAGGACTCCACTTGAACGGTTCTATCCATCACTTAATTAGCCAATAAAAATACGAAGTTTAAAATAACCTCTTCGTTTTATTAACGCAGCTCACCGAATCTCTGGGCAGGTTTAATTAACTGGCAACACCTGCACTGTCTACATTTGATTAAAAGTGCTAAACAAAAATAAATTCCAAGACGCCGAGGCCCGGGGCAGGAGGCGGTTTTTAATAAACTGTTTTCTAAATGAATTTTGATCCCAAAAAGGAATGCAAATCGTGCAGTTCCTTGTGTTTGGTAGTTTGAGTATTAAAGTGGAGGCGCATTTGTTTTAATATAATAGCCGGCACGACTCGTGAGCACAATCTTTATTGGTCGGTTTGGCGTTAACTGCGTTATTGGTTCACGCGATTGGTTCATCAGTCAGTGCACGGCGGCTATTGGTCTAGCGCGTGTTCTTCGACTGCTGCGCATTGGCCGAAAATTTAAAATATCCCTACTACTGATTAGTGAAAGCAGATGATTGTGCTCCCGTCTTGTGACACCACTCTTGTGGAAGACACCCAATGTAGTGAGACATAAAAAAGGTTGCAGGCATCTTCAGAATTATTTTGATTGAAAATGTAGGCATGCGATGCAAGTCGGTGGCAAAATCCATTTTTTGAGTCTATATGGAGAATATACGGAGTTTTTATTAGTTTTCAACAGTCATGAGCGAAAGCGAAATCTTTAAGATACTTTGATAAAACCATGTAAATTTGGAAATATTTTAAATATTGTAATACAAATTATTATAAAAGCAAAGAATGAAATCTGCCGCAGATTTTTTTAACAAATTTTTCCTTTCTCCAATTCCAATTCGGAGATCAATTAAGGTTGTTTATTTTGATTAGCTTCCATTTTGAATCACTGTGTGTTCAGACCACCCCAAAAACTACGTACTCATTAGTTGGAGCCATATTTTTAATGAAAAATGATAATGGCACCATTTTGGGTTATTGAACTCGAAAGAATAAACGTTTTATTTCAATTAATTTTATTTTGCTGCAGTTAAATAATTTATTGTTATTATGGTTTCAATTACAAAAGTTATATATTTCGTAATTTTAAAAACTCTACGATAAATTGCTGTAATCACTTTTCACTTTTACTAAATTACTGACTGTACTTCTAAATTAGCACCGAATTAAGCGTCGTCCTTTGTCCCCCGAATGCCTATTTTTATTAATAAAAAATCCAGCAGGTTCCATTCAAAATTCTTAAATAGCTCACTTCACCATTAACTTTTATTAAAAAATATCTACTGTAGTTTTCACGGATATTAATGTAACTGTGCTTACAAAATAAAGAACGTTTTAGCAGACTAGCCAAATAGAAAAATAGGCAATTGGTTTCATTCAAAATTTTCCGTATTTTGCTATCAAAGAAAAATAGAATAAAAAATTGGGTCCATAAAAGTTTTTTACAAAAATACCATGACGTAACGTTCTAAGTAAAGGTAGGTACTAACAAATCGTTTCCATACATTTCGTATTAGAATGATTCGAAATGATCAAGGATCGTTTTTGCATATTACGGGTCCCATTTCTGCTCCACTGCGTAATGCGCGCCAAAAATGACATTTTAATGGAATAATAATAATAACGTTCAGAATTTGGGAGGTTGAGGACTTGTCTCACTGATAAAGAGTAACGTAAAAATAGAAATAATATTAGCATGCGATAAGATATTACTATACTAACAAGTGTTGTTATGGTATGAAATTACGCCATTTTGGAGGAATTGTTAACAATTTGACGTAAAGGTCCCATAACAGATTAAATATTAATAAAAAGTGATGGTATGATATCTCGCCATTTCGCAGGGATTGTCAACTGTTTGGCATAAAAGTCTATATATTTAAACTGCATCCATAACCCAATGTGAAGCAACATGTTCTTCATGTAATTTGCTTCTTTCGGCCAAAATTGTATGATAATTTCTAAGTGGTAACATGTTATCTTATGTCATCATTTCTTCTTTCTGGGATGGCAACGGCTGCTTCTATAGAAAGCAAAAATACTAAGAAACCACCATTATCAGAATGCGACCACTTAACATCAGATTACATGTAAAATCAGCAACAAAAACAGTTTGGTTGTCAAACATAGCCACGTGTTTTCTGACCTGAAGAATCATCCATCATGCTGCTTCATTGCGGATCGATGGATTGACCTTCCGAAAAATAACAAAAGTGTGATAAAATTAGAAAAGTTTCACCTATCGCACAATGTCCTTTGTGAGACATAATCATAAATGCCTCTTGCCTCAAATTTTTGGCAAGTTTGCGGTTATGTGCAATAACGTTAATGTCCATAAGAGCCTTAGTCGAATACGCGAAGTCATTAGCATACAAGTTGAGAATTCTTAAGAAATCAGCGAAACGTTAAATTGTATGAATGTTTTGCGTTTAGGGTTCTGTGCCTGAAAATAAATCGGTGAGTTTCTTAAAAACTTCTTAAGGGTTCTTTTCGGTTGTACTTCAAAATGAAACTGGCCACGTGCTAGACGGACTTACATACGGATGGTTCCGTACAAATACCTCATACAAATACAAAAAGTTGATGGAAGATAACTTGAAGACAACTTAATCTTTTTTCTTAACAATCTAAACTGTTGTTTCCGTGTTTTGATATATACGGCGGTAGGTTTTTCAACTGCAAATATTTACTGTTAGTAATCGCGAAATACAATTGAGGAAGATGCAAGTACCCACTCGTCACGAAATTTCGATACGTCGTACTATTAAAAAACGAATTAACTTTTGCATGTATATTTTTGAAGTTAGCACTGCTCAGCTTTGCACCTGTATGGGACGTTCATCACCAAGCGAGCTACAAAGGCTCTAGCTACGAACTCTACAACCCACAATAGTAAAACAACTATATAAAATGGACGTTTCACTTATAAGTTTTTCCTGTCTCGTGAATCACATATGACTCATACCCTGAGTCAATGTGTATCAGTATGGTTGTTGTATCTACATGACTAGGAAGGTCCAAATGTAACCATACAATTGTGTTTTTTGTAAGAATAGTAGGTATATTATACTTACATCATTGCTCCTTCCCCAGAACCCAGGTCTGCGGCTTGTCACTTATCCCAATTTTCACATTTTTTTAAGCTTAAACTACCTTTAACATCTTTAACAATAAGACGAATCTATACCATGAACGTTTCGCTTTTATCTGTGTACATCTGTGCGCTTTTATCTGAAGACAAGAATTAAATTTCAAGTTTTCTATATCACTAAACAAAGTATCAGGTACTTACACAACTCCTTCCCCAGTACCCAGGTCTCCGGCCTGGAGTTGACCTCCACAAGCACAGTCACATGTGATTCATAAAAATTTAACTATTATTCTACCCAATGGACAGCAAAAGTAACAACAAGGACGTCATATTTCTATACTATGTCATTCTCGTGTCCTTTAAACAAATTCTTTCTCATGAGTCACATGTGATTCAAACCCATTATTTACTGTGTCTACACACATATATACACTACAACACAATATTTTTACGCGTATTCCTATAACATCTGTTACATTAAGACGAATCAATACCATACCTTAAAAAAACAGAATTTTAAGTTTTTCTACTTCTATATCAGTAAATGAAATGACAGGTACTTACACAGCTCCTTCCCCAGCACCCAGGTCTCCGGCTTGGAGTTGACCTCCACCAGCACGGTGGGCGTGCACACCAGCAGCACCATCAGGTCCGCGATGCTCAGGTTCACCAGGAAGATGTTCGTCGAGTTCCGCATGTCCTTCGTCTTCAGTATCACTATCGGCACCATCACGTTCCCGATCACGCCCAGGCACATTATCGCTATGCAGAACGTCATCGAAGTCGCCTTTATGTAATACGGTATCTCTGCGTACTCCGTGAAATTCTCGTTCGATATGTCGAACGACGTATTGATGGAGTGGTACGTCCCGTTCGTATCGAATATCTTCGTTCGATCGTTCTGCGTATCATTTTTGTACGCGTAGTTCTGGTTCTCGTATTGTATTGGCGTATTCGTGTTCGGGTGGGTAAAGTTTGCTATTGAAATCATGTGCGTTTTGAGCATTTGCCGTTCACATCTTTGATGGCTTTGGTTGTTCCTATCACTTCAGTTGCTTCAGAGTGGTTGGCACCCAATCTGGAACAAGATATTGTTTATTTGAATTGTCGTCAATCACTTGTCGGATTTAGAATATACGAAACGCTTCGAGAAAAAATCTTCAATTCTTGGTGGATCGTTAATAATACTTGGAAACAAAAATAATATAATCTAGGGCTGTCTAATGTTTGAAGTATTTCATATCGTATTAATCTCCGTTAGTCAAAATAATCTATCAAATAAAATAAGAAACGTACTTCCTTTCAAGTTAATAATTGACTAACTCTAAATTTCTTGACGCCCAATCCAAATTATGATTAGTTTATTGCAATTTTTATTGATAAAAATGCACAAAGTAAATGAAAATCTACTATAAAACACTTATGATAACGATCTTTGCCATTAAGAGTTATTCATTACACCCACAACGATTTCAAATACAACAACGAACAAGAAGCATAAAGGAACAAAAATGTAAAGAGCATATAAGTACAGTACGAGTATGTTCGTACGTCCGAGTATGCTCTCCAAACTACTTCTGGGACATCATTATAAAAGTTTAAGAAGTCGAGTGCTTTAAAGTGTCGTGATTTTATACGTGTGAAGTTTAAATGTATTTAAATTCAAAAAGTACATCTTACCCGTATGTAGATATGCTCAATTGCTCATAGTTGTTTTAGTAAGTATTGGCCTAGCAATGAAGCAAATAGTGTTATTGCGTGGGTTCGATTCCCAATTAAATTGTAACGGTAAGTTGATGGTAGGTAATTTCTTGTGTGATTCCATGTCAGTACCTCATTACCCACCTATGACGTGAAAATAGAAAATATTAACAAAATTCCAATTCTACAGGTTTTGGTTAAATTTTAAAAAGTGAATGTTTAAGGCCTTTACTATTTTGAGGTCGTCCCTGATTTTATTGACACAAATTTTTTTTGGGACTACTTTGGTTGCAGAGGCTACTTATGGTAGCCTGAATGGTCTTTTGGGAATTTCAGAATACGTACATATACTAATTCCTTCGTATACTAATACACAAACAGGTCTTTTATGCAAACCTTCGTATGAAACATTCTATTTGTAAAATGAAACTTATCGCGACGATAAACTATGCCGTGAGCACGAACACGTCAAAGTACTCGTACGGTAAACGTCAATAATTAGTACCTATGTCATAATTATGTCACCCTGTCTGACATCTTCCCATACCTGTGACACACTTTAACGCGGGACACAGGACTTTTTTACCAATTTTCGTGGAACATCCTAATTATATACCTAATGTTAACTGCATCTGAACTGCTAATAATCTATTCTCAAATGTTTATACTTTCCTTTTTTCAGGCTGGATATGATTATGCTACATAGCCTTTCAATTAATTTTTACCAACATTTTTACTTATTTTTGTATGAAACATTCTATTTATATAATGTTACCGTTGGCGACGATAAAACTGGCGTTATTTATACATAACATGGCCTGTGGAGTTACGGCAGATATTACATTTTTCGGCAAATTCATTCGAGGTCAAGCGGCGCATGTATTGTGTCGTAAATCACGGCAGGTAAACAAGACTGTCCGATCGTTGATACACTGCTGAGATTAGACAGAAAACGGTTTGGACAGGTAAAAATACAAAGAAAGACATGATAACTGATCAATGCGATACTATTGATTTTCACTGTTCATTTTTTTCAGTAGCGCAGCTCTAGGTGAGGGGTGTAGGCTATGTAGGCCTTAGTCCACCACGCTGGCTTAATATAGGTTGGTGGAAGTTGCATGCCTTTGAAAACTTTTTGTAATACTCTCAGGCATGCAAGTTTCCTCACGATATTTTCCTCAACCATTACAGCAGATGATGATACCTAGATATTTAATTTTCTGAAGCGCACATAACTTTTAACTAAGCTTTTTTTCCTTGAATAAAACTATTTTCCTTTGATGATGTGACGACTTCCGCCACTCGACAAGAGATGTCGCCACGGGTATCCTGGATCACGCTATCGAAGTTTTCTACATCGCTGGCATATATACAAATTTCGTCATGACGTAATTCAAGCACGGCCGCTCCCCAGGTATGATCACCTAGGCTGATGGGAGATATCCTTTAGCTAAAGCTATTTTAAACCACATTAAAATCCGTTAGGTACTTTAAAGTTCTGGGAACAGACGATGGGAAAAAACTTTATACTGTGTAGAGATCATCGGTAGGAACTAGAACATTCTCCGAGTAAAATTAAGTTAGTGCTAAAATTAAAACCATCCGCTGTAATTAAGAGCACTAACACGGGTCAGGCGAGATTGGATTTAAATGTAATTAGTGATGAACCTCTCGTGGGCACAGTGGAAAAACTTAGGAAGTTATCCTGACAATTTGTTAGTGTAAACTCGGTTGAACAGGATAGTTTATTAGTTGAGAATAGATTTTTAATTTATATGAAAACGGAGGTCACATTACTTAAGTTTTTTAAGTTAAGGAAAAATAGATGTTTAAATCAAATCAAAACGGAAGTTCTCACTTAAGTTTTATACTTAATGGATGCGTTATGCGAAGTACGAACTATCAAGTTTGAAATCTTATTTATTACGTATTATAAACTGAATGTAACACTTTAGATATAAATGTAGAAAGTACACAAAATTTAAAAGTTAAAGCATGAAGAACATGTCATCCGGATGAGCTAAAACCACCGATAAATTAATATCGAGACACGCGGTTGCATGTCAAGCTAAGTTGTATATTATGAGCTAAATATTTAGCCTACATTATTGCAATTATAGAAATGTAATATGATCAACATAAAATATTTCGAATATCCTTAATTCTACATACTACATACATTTACATAAAATTTTATTTGTACAATTTGCTGATAGTATACACCAAACACAAATTGAAAATACATTGAGTAAATAATTAAATAAAATTGTCGTACTAATTTAATCCTACAAATTTAACATTTACATACATTTATATACATACATTTATATTGCATACAGACTCCTTAATGTTTCATTGTAAGCATTTTAATGGAGCCTAAAAACTTTTCAAGAATCCAAATTAATTCGCGCTGGGCTTCAATTAGAGTCAATCTTTGAATACAATCAAAGTTATTCGCACTTAAAAACCAATTTGTGAAAACATTCACAGGGTGAAATCTATATTGGACAAGGCTGTATAAGGTTTTAAGAGTCTCCAATGTAGATTTAATTAAATTAAAACGAAGTACCATTCAATACGATAAAAATGATAGCCAGGGATTTTATAAATATAAGATGGACGCACAGTATAAAAAATATTTTTAACTAAGATTTTTAATATGAATCGTAGGGACTTCTGTTATGTGTTAAAGTGATGTACTTACGTTAAGGTTGTACTTTTAAAAGTTTGGGTCTTTTTTATTTTTAAAAATATAACAAATACAAGTCGTCATATAAAACACTGAAAAAAAATTAAACTAACGAAATGTAAATTTTTGATACATTAGTATATTTATAAGCTGTGTGTAAATCATCTATATGCAATGTCGATTAAGTCCCGAATTCTTGTAGACGACGATCATTAAGTGGTTTTTTGTGTTATGTGTGTCTTGTATCGGACGAACATACACAATCAGGATAAAGTTGTGTGTATACGAGTATGTATGTACAGGTAGATAGGTAATTTTAATATTAAGTGAATGAGACTAGTTTTTTGGTATTTTTGTATGTAAAATTCGTGCAATACATTTGTATTGCACGAATTTTATATTTTAGTTTGCATTTTAAGTGATTTTTTTTAATATCATTTATTTTCATTTTTTAATTCGTTTTTTTTATATTATTGCACTGTCATTGTTCCTTGATAAGTATGCAACGTTGCAAAATTTAAATGATTCGACGTTTTTAAGTTCGTCAAAATCATATACTATCATGCCAAAATAATAACATACGAGTAAGTAATCTTGAAAAAATACTTAGAAAGCTAATAAAAATACGTATCGTAATTTAATCGATAATCTACATTACATAACAAATATTAACTGGATCCCCTGTGCTCATATTATAACACACTGCGGGTCATTTAAGTGGTTTATTGTGTCCTCGACGGCCCACTGTTCCTGGTCGAGATGTACTGCTGAGTGAATGGGTACCTACTGTATTTATGAGGTTATGTATAGCTTCGCCCGCGACTTTGTCCGTGGAATTTAACTAAACAGTCTGTTTATTTTTTTATTATTTCAGATAGATAATTCTAAAATAAAGGTTGCTTAAGTTACTCGTTATTATAATACATTAGCTACATATCTGCGAGTGAAAGTCCCATCAAAATCGGTCCAGCCGTATGCACTGACATGCGACAAAATACGTACGCACGAAATGACGTTGTCGTAGGAGCAATTTTTACACAAGTGCTTATTACATTAGTTGGTACAAACCTAAAAAGAATGTATATTGATAAAATAAGAAGAATGGAAGAAACTTAAAGTATCATAAGAATTCCAAATGGCACTGCCCAACCGAAAAAAATTACTTTTAGATATCCTCAAAATAGATTCGTAGAAAATCAAAGAATACTTTGTGTAATTTATTCGTCTCTGAAAGAAAAGACTCAGTAACAGCCCAGCGGGTTATAAGTTAGGACATAGACAATAAAATGGCCTTAAAATTTATCTTCTGATAGTAAGACAGATGGCGGCCTAAATCAATGCCAATAAAATTTATATCCGCTTTCAGAAGCAGAAACTCTGATTTGCTGGCCTGTACGACAGTACGACAGTGAGCTAGCAAAGATAAATGAATGTATGAATAAAAATACATACTACAAAAGGCAATTACGAAAAATTAACAGTAAAAAAAATTCCGAAGGACACGGATTTCGTTCCTACGACAAATGAACAGAGTAGGTATGAAAATGAACAAATGAACAGTAATTGAACAAAAATAACCTCTTCCTCTACTGAGGTAATATCTCCATTATTAAGAAAAAAAACTAACTAGCAGAAAACAGAAAAATTGGCGTTAGGAAAAAAATCTAGCAGAAGACAGAAAAATAAGCGCGTATCGCATTGAAGTGAGACAAGTCCCTTAACAGGTCGTTTATGGAATCTCTGACTGGGCTTAACGCAAGCGCATTAACAGATTGATGTAGCGATACCATGGTTGACGACCCCACGGAAGAGGAATCGTTTATGACAGCCACGTCGTTTAGCGGCAAATCGGAGAAATCATTCTCCTTTATGACGGTTACACGATTTTTAATCTGTAACCCATTACTGGGTCAGGTTTTCTCGCGATGAAAAGGATGGAAAAAAATGTAAAGGACGATAGGTCTTTTATCCTTTACGATGGAAGCATGTTCGTCGTGTCTTGTGTTTCGGAAGATATGGTTGCCGGGGATACTTTATTTGAAGCGAACGTCTTAGTTCTCATGAGTAACAAAGCCACATACAACCACAGATAGGATTTCTTCTCAATTATAGGTTGAATGTGGGTGTATTATCATTAGGTGGCCTGCATGCCAGTTTGCTACTCAAATACTATAAAAAAAGTTACTTTTTTGTCAGTACCCATTAATGACCCACTGACAGGGTCGGGTCTCCTCTCACAATGAGAGGGATGTAAGCCGCCGTCCACCACGCTGGCCTACTGCGGGTTGGTGGACTTCACATGCCTTTGAGAACATTTTTTTTGTGAGTCATGCAGGTTTCCGCACGATGTTTTCCTTCACCGTGACAGCAGGTGATATTTAATTTTATAAATCGCACATAACTTTTATTACAAAGTCATTGGTGCGTGCCACTGGGATTCGAACCCGGACCCCTCGATTCGAGGTCGAATTCTAAGCCACTGGTCTATCACCGCTGCTACAAAAAAAGTTACTCAAAGTATATAAATTGACTGGCTCTTACACTCAATTCAAACATTTTGAACCACATCTCCAATCTTAAACACAAACTTGAGCACATACTCGTAGTAGTAGATTGAGTTACAGTTTGTGAGGCGTTCACAATGTTCACATCTCAACTATTCACAATGCTCCATTAAACTAAAGTGGTACAAGCAAGTGCCAATATTTGGTGCATTCATCGGAAACACAGATATAGATCAATATTGATAAATAGATCACGCAAATGTAAGTACCTACATTGTCAAAGTATGAATAGATTCTGCATTGCACAAACATCGTCGCTGCTTTATTTAGTCCGCACTCCACGGTTTTTTTATACGTGACGTCAGATTTACAATTCCTCCAATCCAATAAATCAAATAAATAAAATCGATTTTTGCAACTCTCCTTTATTGCCCTAATAAATCGAAATTTAATATTTTGAATCGATGCGAATGATTATGAATAGTGAATCGAACAACTTTGATTTAGCTTCGCGTTTATATAATACTTCCATCACTAAAACGTTTTTGTTCTACCTTAGCAGGTAACAAAAAAGCGGCACGCTTGGTCTTTATACCGACGTGCGAACTTGCGTTATCCATTTAGCTGTATATCTGTGACCGGAAGGCTTAAAGCGCATCCATTAGTGGCTGGTATAAGCCCAATATTGACAAACGACGCTCCCGCGACTCCTAGAAAGTTACGGGCTGCAATATTTCAACATGCATGTTTCGTAAACATTTAAGAAATATTTACTTAAAATTTATGAACAAGAGTACGAAAAATGTAAAAAATACCTTAAAAATGTAGCTGTGACGATTTATAGTATTTCTACAAATGTATCAAATTGTCACTAACCCATTAACGATCCCCTACAGGGTCGAGTATCCGAACACAATGAGAGAGATGTAGGCCTTAGTCCACCACGCTGGCCTAATGCGGCTTGGTGGACTTCACAAGCCTTTGAGAACATTTTTTGTGACACACGCAGGTTTCCTCACGATGTTTTTCTTCACCGTAACAGCAGGTGATATTTAATTTTATACAGCGGTGATAGCCCCGTGGCTTAGAATTCGACCTCTTAATTGAGGAGTCCGGGTTCGAATCCCAGTGGTCACTAGCCAATGATTTTATAAAAAAATTATGTGCGCTGTATAAAATTAAAGTATCAAATTACCAACTTACAAATAAATACCACGAACTGAGAATGAAAATAATTCCAGACCACTGGCGGTAAATCGTGCGTTAAAATAACAAGAAAATGACATGAAAATGTCAACTAGGATTTGCAAAAAATCCGTCCATCAAAAATATTAATAATTTGGATTTGGAATAGTGACAATAACTCGTGCGTACACGCCGGCCAACGCCAGAACTGTCACCGTTGTAATCTCAGGCGATTTGTGTTTCTTTAACTTTTGACAACAATGTCATCTGTCATGTTTTTAAAGTGTTCAAATTAGTATACATTTTGCGCTTCCTGTTTTTTAATAGAGAACGTGTAAAAGTAAAAGAATTAGAGAGACATGCACAAAAACTAACTAACAGTCGTAGTGGAGAAATGGGTTAGTGGCCAACAGTGTTTTACATACTCTGACAAGGTTTAACGACAGTTACTTGATACCAACCGAGACCGACGGCTTAACGTGCCCTCCGAAGCACGGAAGCGCAATTCGCCACTAGCGGTCACCCATCCAGGTACTGACCGCGCCCGACGTTGCTTAACTTTCTCGAACGCTTGCCACAACCACAGTGCTACGTGCGCTTCAAAAATTAAAATTATAACAATATTATAAGCATCTTAATAGTATCATAGAACTATCGTAAATCAGTAATACAAAGCCCGTCTCCAGCTATTAAAAAGAGTTTCTGTCCCTATCTTTTGGTAATGTTATTGCAAGACTATTTTGGGGTCGTCGTTAACATGACAATCCAATAAACGAGCAGTAAACAAGTTCAACACAAAGCCACTTTAACGAGTCGCCAACTGTTAGAGAGATACTCTCAATATTGATTGACTACTCAATTAGGTTATAAGGACCTTGAGGAATCGGTTTTTAGCGTATAAGTTATAACCGCCATTTCTAGTGATTCAGAAGAAAGTACCTATGTATTATACCTGATTACTTCTTTTCTGGTGAGTAATGACAGAACGGAACGGTTGTTATCGATAAGATAACAGTCGTCAAAGCTTTTTCAAAACATCCGACACAGGGTTGGCCACTGGCTCTGTCTGTCTGTAACCCATTAATGACCCACTGCAGGGTCGGGTCTCCTCCCACAGTGAGAGGGATGTAGGCCGCCGTCCACCACGCTGGCCTAGTGCGGGTTGGCCACTAGCTCATTTATCCACAAATCCGCAATGAAGCAGCTTGGTGGAGTATGTTCCAGTGTTTTACAGTGAGTCAACAGGCTTACAACCATCAACACACTGCAATTGATGTGAACCAACCCATACCTAAAAGTGCTAATTTTATACCACAACCCTTTTTGATGTTGACATGAAACCTTTTCAACATCACATTAGGGTACTAAAGCTGCCATACAAAACGCAGCCGCGTCTAGGCAAACTCCACAAGCGATACTAAACCCTTTTAAGTGCGCCATAAAGTCGATAGCCGTGCAGTAACGTAGAACATCGATTCGGTGTCTTGTACATCATACCATTAAAAGTAATCGGCCGTCTTAGCCCACTGAACACGGGGGTGGATGGTCCAATAAAATAAATTTCGCCCTAGTGCCAATTTGCCGTTTCTAGGAGCCGCGAATGAGTTGAACTGCCCCTGAAAATGAAGTGACATTTGAGTAGCTTTGTGTTTTAGGGCTAGTTCACACTTGGCGCAAAACCCCGCTGATTGAGTAGAATAGTAGATCACAAGCGTTGAAAAAGTTAAGCAACGTCGGATGCGGTCAGCACCTGGATGGGTGACCGCTAGTGGCGAATTAAATGCGCGCTTCCGTGCTTCAGAGGGCACGTTAAGCCGTCGGTCGCGGTTGTTATGGATACGTTAGCAGTCGATAAACCTTGTCGGAAGCTCTATGGGCGGTTGAAAACATCCGCCACTAGCCCGTTTCTCCATCGCACCGCATTGGAGCAGCGTGGTGGAGTATGATCCATCTCCCCCTGTTGAGGGAAGAACCCAGTCAAACTCAAACTCAAACTCAAAAGCTTTTATTCATTATTAGGTACAATTTGTGCACACTTAATGAAAGTCATACAGATAAATTATACATTCTACATTCATCCGCTTTGATCGCCCCTCAGGCAAAACGTAGACTGGGAGAAAAAAGCGGGCGAAAAAAAACTCCCAGCACTCTTTTAAAAGTAAATAAAACTTAGTCTATAATGCAGTATGGCTAGGTCCAATAAAGGAACACACGTGACAGCTATCGTGTGTGTCAATATCGCCCCATTGCCATCCGCTCACAAATAAATATTGTTACATAGTGTATAGACCCAGTGCCCAACAGCGGGCCATAAAAGGGTTGCAGCCCCACATTTGGCTCGTAATTTTATCTTTTTATTTTTATCTTATAAACATTGAACATATTATTATTAATCAAACAATTACCTGTAATCGTAAGACAGTAATTTATTGTTATTCTAGATAATATAATAATACGCTGTACTAAGGTACAGCAGCTAACAAAAGTGTTAGTTCAGCATATTAATAAAATTTGCATATCTGCTGAGGTTAATATGGATGATCAAATACTCGTACTTTGTATAGGTAATATTAAACCAGCCCATATTCGCGCAAATAAACGTCTTTGTCTTTATCTATTTTTGTAGTCTGAACAGGATAAATTTTCACGCACATTAAGATGAGTTAAAGGGTTTAAGCGGTGATAGCCCAGTGGAAGCGGTGATAGCCCAGTGGCTTAGAATTCGACCTCGAATCGAGGGGTCCGGGTTCGAATCCCAGTGGCACGCACCAATGACTTTGTAAAAAAGTTATGTGCGATGTATAAAATTAAATATCACCTGCTGTTACGGTGAAGGAAAACATCGTGAGGAAACCTGCATTTCTGAGAGTTAACAAAAAAACAATGCTCTCAAAGGCATGTGAAGTCCACCAACCCGCAGTAGGCCAGCGTGGTGGACGGCGGCCTACATCCCTCTCATTGTGAGAGGAGACCCGACCCTGTAGTGGGTCATTAATGGGTTACTGACAAAGGGTTTAGTTTGGTATCTACAGCAAAAACTCCAGCCCTTTACAAAGGTCAGCGAACGATAATGCAGCTCGCGCCATTAGCTGCATTTAACCTACAACGCGTAATGCATTCACTTGCAGCACCGTTTGCTTGCGACGACGTCGTTCGCCCACCAGTGACGTCATTGCACCTATCAGGGCAAAGACACTTTCATGGGATACAATCATTTTACTGCAAATAAGCTTTTTTAACAGCGGTGATAGCCCAGTGGCTTAGAATTCGACCTCGAATCGAGGGGTCCGGGTTCGAATCCCAGTGGCACGCACCAATGACTTTGTAAAAAAGTTATGTGCGATTTATAAAATTAAATATCACCTGCTGTTACGGTGAAGGAAAACATCGTGAGGAAACCTGCATGCCTGAGAGTTCACAAAAAAAAATGTTGTCACAGGCATGTGATCGCGAAGTCCACCAACCCGCAGTAGGCCAGCGTGGTGGACTAAGGCCTACATCCCTCTCATTGTGAAAGGAGACCCGACCCTGTAGTGGGTCATTAATGGGTTAAAACAACAAGCTTTTTTAATGGGCAGGAATTGCGAATAGTTCATATTTTTCATAGGGTTTTTTCAGTCGGGTTTTTGTGGATACTGGTTAAGTACAGTAGGGGGTGATAGTACATTACTGAGTGCTTTGACTATGAGACTCTTTTATCCAACACGTTACCGTATATAAGTGATAGGAAACTTAAGGTTTCCCATAAAATATCATTTTATGTTTTCAGATATAGTGTTTGTCTTATTTACAAATTTATCTCATTTGTAATAATCTTCCGTAGAAAATTATGTAACTGAATGCTATAGGTCACAGTGGAGGACTGAATGTTGAAAAAACAAATTAAGTCAAATTAGTAAAACCCACGACAAAGGACGAAGACGTGGACAAAGGCTAGTTTAAATTTTATCTCTCAACGTTAACTTATCCAACCCATCATTTCTGTCTTGCTTGCTGCTTTTGCATGCTTGCTGTCTAACTTCATGACATTAACTCAAGTACACTCTACAATCCACAACAATTCATAGGAAATTCCACGAAGTTGCGACACCGTTCATCCCATTTTGGCCAACTACATTAGTGTCACACATCAAAGGCTTGGCGGAACGCCAATTCGTCACTAGACTCACAAGTACTGTCGTGAACGATACTTATCTAAGGATCGGCTGATTATTACTATTTTAACCGATTGATACGCATTTGGATTTTGCATACTCGTTTATTTTGAATGACATTGCATGATTATCCTAGTGACGTCATTCTAAATCCAATATGGCGGTCGGCCCAAGATTAGTTACTAGTTATTCCTATTACACAAAAAAACGTATAATTAAAAAACGAACCCACAAACAAAATCAGCTTTATTCTATTAGTGTAGATTATTTTATCTTACGAAAGTGTCACAATGATTATAAACGTGGAAAGGAAACGGATGTCTGCGACGGTAATATTGATAGCGATCGTGATATTTCGATAAATTTTCATTGTTTCTGCCTTTCGGCAGTTTTTCGACTTTGTTTGAAATAAAGCCAACATTAATAATGTTGCTGAAATAAATTTCTGTGTCTTCAGCAATAAATACGTTTGATTTCGTGTTCTTTGTGTTTTTCATGTGAAATTATGTTAGTGGTGATTTTTTAGCGGCAGTGAATTATATGTCACCCAAAAGAGTTTGAAAGTAAAATAGGATCGATGATCTTAATAAATTAATTAAGAATGGAGAAATCAATTTAATTGAATTAATGCCATGTTTGCCAAAGTGACCGACATAGCTAGGCTAGCAGGCTGAAGTGGCAGAGGGCTGGTAATATCTGTCGTAGATGACGGCTGTTAGAGTGGGTTTGGCGGCTCGGCAAACGTAGTGTGGGACGCCCTCCTGCTCGATGGCGCGACGATCTGCGTCGGGCGGCGGGAAGCAACTGGATGAGGAGAGCCGAAGATTGGGCTCGGTGGCGCGCCTTGGTAGAGGCCTATGTCCAGGCCTATATCGAGAAATGCCATTTTAGATGATATTGTGGCGTCTTTCACAACTCGTCACGAGTATCCTGAATCACGCTATCAAAGTTTTATACATCGCTGACCTAAATGCAAATACTCCAAAATGATATAAACAAAGAACGACGCACGATCACCTAACCTGGTAGGAGATCTCCCTTGCCAAAGTATTGAAACGTTGTTGTACTGTGATCTGGCGGCACATACATACCAAGTTAATACAGTCATATAACACGTAATATTCTTAAGACGCCGTACCGATTTGAATCACGTACCTACATTTGGTATTGCTCGACTAGTTTTGAACGTATTTTAGGTATTTTCTAGTACCTATAGTAGTAGGACATGAGAAGAATACATAATGGTCGTTAAGTCTAGTACTAAACTCCACAATCCCCTCAAAGGCATGTGAAGTCTACCAACTTGCAATAAGCTATCTTGGTGGACTAAGACTTCAATCCTTCCGGACCGGCCTTCTCTGATAATGAGAAGGATTGAAGTGTTAGGATCGCCTGCAGTGAGAATGAGAGTTGCAGACACAACAGAATGTATAGTAAATATACCTACTTACAATGTATCTCTACTTGTAATAAAGTGGGTACAATAGGTTAATGACAAATATAAAAAAGTAAAACTAAAAATTAAAAAAAAAACTAAAAAATTAAACTTTTCTACTCATCTATACCTGACATGAGTAAAGAGTAATACAACTAATATTAATTGTGGCATGTTTACCGATTGGACAGCCGCCCCGATTAGCGGTAAGCCCTAACGACATGTCATGTCGGGAATTAATTGACCGATTCCCAGACTTACGTTCGGGAATTTCTTTGCACTATTTTATAGGTATTGACGTCTTGTAAAGCTTACTTTTTAAATTAGGAAAAGCTATTTTTTAGTTCTTGGCTTATCTGTCTTATTGTCAATGCCATCCGCGACACAGCGACACACACAATCCTACTTCGGAACTGTGAGTTGGAAGCATTGATGCTTTGTATCAAATTTGGCGACCTGCGCGGCGCAGTAGTTCAGACGCCGAGACGTTGCACGAAGGGCCCTGGGTTCGATTCCCAGATGAACAAAGGTTTGAATGGTGAGTTCAAATTTCTGGTCTGAGTCTGAGCTATGAAAGCGTTTATTTATTTATTTCTATAAGTCTGTCCGTTTAACGTTACAGAATAAAAACATCGATCTATCTATTTATGTATCCATTCTCGCGAATTTTGCGAGATTTGGGGGATAAATACCATAAAAATATATCAAGACATAGAAGACATAATTTCCCCTTGATCGCAGTAAACGTCCCAATCATAATAACGCTAATGGCATTTCGTCCTGTCACAGAAATTGAGCGATGGCGTTATTTACTTGTACTCCATTTCGCTGACATGTTTGTCAATGTCAACTTTTAGTCAACGATGTAGACATAGAATGGAATTGGTTTATTTTTGTATACGTCTAGTCTTATGCGTCATGTATCTTATTTTATGATTTTCAGTATTCAGTTTTTCCATTTATTATAAAATAGTTAGCAAAGTAAGGGACATAAGGAATCCTGCTAATACTACCTTTTATCGGAGTTTTGTTTAATTATGCTAGCGATGTAGAAAACTCTTGACGAGTGACCATTAGCAATTTGCGGGGTTATATTTTCACACACTTTTTTACAATTTTACAAGTGTTGTAGAATTGTCTCAGTAATTGGGCGTGTTTATTAAATTGTCTCAAATAAAACGTTACTCTCGTGAAAATGAATTTGCAAATGCGTTTATGAATAACGTTTACGACCATGGAGTGCGTAATTTTACGTCGTGTTTGAAATTTATTGTTTAACATGCAAAATGTCTCGCCAGATACCAAATTTTTGTAGGGATTTTGTTGAGCATTTTTTTTCGGAACTTTAGGTATTGTTCTAATTGGGTGACATAACCGAACGACGAACCAACACGAAAACGGCTGAATTATTCATTACTCAGGTATCGTCAATGAGAAACAAACTGTTTTACGACGGGTTAAGAGGCTGGCGGTAAGCCATCTCCCCGGACGAGCTACTGTGGCTTTACCATAAAAAATCTTTAGACTTAACATAATATTGGCAAGACATGGATTCTAAAGTTTACCCATTCTGATTCAATTTTGCTGCATTCCCAGGCATATCTTATTGTTCAGTTGTTCACTCAGCGATATCTCGGCAGCTTAAACGAATCATGCGGTTTAAGTGCATTCTTTTAGATTCTGACTAGGGTTGCCACTACATTTCTAAATATATTGCAAATGCCTTTTTTAGGTTTCCGTACCCAAAGGATAAAACTGGCCCACGGAATTGTACCTATTACTAAGACTCCTGTCTGTTATAGTTAGAATCGTTATAGTTAGGCAGTAAAAATCTTCACAGGTGATATATTTCTGTTGCCGTTATAATATAAAAATACTAAAGCATAATAAAATAATTCGTACTTAGTATTGGCCTCCTTGGGAGTTCGATTCGTGAAACAAAGTTTAATAAAAGCAACCCTACGACTCGTAGCCTTATAGTGGTTCGTAGCGATAGCCTCTACGAAGCTACGGGCTCTTAGGATATCATTGCATTAAGATAAACCTAGAACAAGTGATTTCTGTTGAACTACAAATAAAGCGAAATAGTAAAAAGAAACTCTATTTGCTTTGAGAGTTGGCTGTTAGGAAAGCTGTAAGTGAAGAGATATACTTAAAATCGTACTTCTATGGAACTGAGTGATAGGGATTTTAATGGTTTATGGACGATAAACAGTGGTCGTTTAGTTATTGGATAAAGCTCAGTTGTTGGATAACTAGGATTTCGGTCTCTTACTCCAGAGTTAATGACTTTTCTGAAGTGACATTAAACTAAGTTTCCTTAAGTTCTATTGTGCCTGAATCTAACGCACCCACTGCAACGGTGTAGGAAAATACCGTAAGGAACCTGCATGTATGTATCCGACAATCCTTTCTAAACAAACTAAATCAGTTTATTATTTTGCATATAACATCAATTCAGTGACCATTTGACACATAAAATCTATTGAAATCTAAATGTATTGAAATCTAAATAAATAGATTCACAGAAAAAACATTTGCAACAATAGAACTAGATACAGATTTACACTAAGTGAATTACGAGGCTGTCTAAGTTATTGGATTCCAAACTTTTATTACGTTTTTTTCAACATTATTTGTTGATCAGATTCCCAAATATACGACTGGACATAAAACATAACTTGGCTGAATTGAATATTTGCAATCTAGCTTATAAAATGACTTGTTTACATTAAGATTTTATCAATCAGTTTTTATTGCCGTATAGATAGCTGAGATTCGCAAAAATAGCAAAATACAACACCGCCATATCTACCTACAGTAACATGAGCGCGCGCCTTACATGAAATACTGACCACGTATGACGCAAGCAGCGAATAAAGTAAACAATAGAGTACGTCCCACACGTCATAATGAGACGTGCCAATCAGAAAACGTATCCTGAAACATGCCTCTATCCAATATCCTCTCTCTGGACCAAAGTCTAAAGTCTACTCAGATGACGTCACTTTAAGCTATAAAGCTTAACATTCATAAAAACTTTTTAAAAATATTTTTATAAATGAATTGCATTCCAAACATAAACCATTCATAACTTTCTGCAATCAGACTTTATATACGCACCTTAATATTTCTTATTACCCACTGTTTTATGACAAGGATCGTTCACAAACGAATATCCCTATGTAAATCAGTCGTTTTCATCACCCAACTTGACAGTCAGGTCGTTGGCACAATAAAATAAATGACTGCCTCGTTCAACCAATAACCAGGGAATCTTTATTACACCTATGTCGGCGTTTCTCAACCTGGGGAGCTGCTACATCAAATACTACTCTTAACTGATCCAACATTTTTATTGGGACTTACGGACGGACGGAGTAGCTTACGGACATGCAGGCCAGTACCCTTAGTCTGAGTTTTAGCAGTTCCGAAACGAAACGCACACATACACAGCTTACCAGACGAAAATGCACAGTGTAATAACCAACAGAGGAAAAAGATTTTTAGAAGTGTTAAAAAATTAATAAAGCATTAGACAAATCACAAAAATTGCTTTATTTTTATTTAACACTCTTTCGATGTTTAATAATATTAATGAAACATAATAACCGTGAATTGGCCGTAATGCACTGTAAAATTTCGAACTAATAGTATCCCGTAGGTATCAAATATTTGTTAGTATTATAATGTCTAACGATAAGTATTCATATATTTCACTCCATACAAAAATTTGATTTTAAATTTTTTAAGTCCTCTAAAAATCTGTTACCTCTATTTGTTATTACACTATGG
Source organism: Erynnis tages (assembly GCA_905147235.1). Taxonomy (NCBI): domain Eukaryota; kingdom Metazoa; phylum Arthropoda; class Insecta; order Lepidoptera; family Hesperiidae; genus Erynnis; species Erynnis tages. The sequence goes on along the minus strand of LR990095.1, from coordinate 6,041,838 downwards.
ACTCATGTGTAGTAAGCTGTCTATGAATTACGTATCTATCCGAAACGAAACGCACAAACGTCTCGTTTGACGTATGAAGCAGGACCTATATTAATCGTAAACAGTATGTTATATTACAATGATAAAAAATTAAATAAGAATTGTAAAAGTTTATAGTGCAGATTGTGAGAAATGAAAGTTTGAGAAACAACGAAATACAGTAAAGTATTTATGGAAAACGCGCTAATTTTGGGGATTGATGCCATAAATATTTAGTTTACAGTCCCTCTTCAATCACTGGTTGTTAGTCTTGAATTACGTACGTACGAGTACATATATCTCGATAAAAAGTTTAATTTTCTTCGATAAGTACTGTTAAGTTTTTTATCGCCACAATATTTTTATACCTTGGTATGACTGCAAATTTAATTATGCTTATTGCAATTGACTGATGGAAATTTTATTGTTAATTGCGTCGCACATATTTTAACAGTGATGTGTTGTTACTTTAAAAGAGAAGTATGATCCACGTCTACGTTGCTGCGTCCCACTGCTGAGCACGAGTTACTCCCCACAACAGGGGGAGGCTGGAGCATACTCCGCCACGCTTCTCCAAAACGGATTGATGAAGAAGTTCATACAAGTACAAAAATAAAAACACCCTGGAACCCATACTGCAGGTTCAGATCTGTTCTCATAATGAGATGGGTGTAGGCCTTGGTCCACCAGGCTGGCCTAAAGCGGATTGGTGGACTTCACATGCTTTTGAGAACATTATGGGGAAGTCTTAGCCATAAAGATTTCCTCACGATGTTTTCCTTCCCCGTTACAGCAGGTGATACCTACGAGTATTTAACCCATTATTAAGCGGACATAACAATTATTTAAGTCAATTATGTCATGTCCCTGGGATTTGAACCCGGACCCCTGGAGTTAGAAGCCCGATTCTTAGCTACTGGGCTATCTCCGTGTCCTATATCTACAGTTCGTTAAACTAACCAAGTTTCAAAGGACACCTGGCTACATTATGTGCTAACAAAACGTCTTATCTGCCGAGTTACCTAGAAATAGCGAACCCTTTTGAGAAATACCTGCACTGAATAAGAAATAGACATTTTGTAGGGCAACGCACGAAGGAGCTATCCCTGCGAATAATCAAGGTTGTTTCCATTGGTTGACGAAACTTCTAGTGTAACACCCACAAATTGCTAATGCGACTATTTGTAATTTCGGTGAGGCAGTCTAGGCCGCCCTCCGGTGGTCTGATGACCTGAAAAAGTAGCGTCGCCAACTCCATCTTAAATAAGTAGTAGTAAATAGATTAAAAACAACAAAAATATTTTTTTTTAATAAAGAATCAAAAATTGTGTACATAAGAAATTTTAATAAATATACCTACATAAATTAAAGATAGTGTAAACAAGAAAAAAATGTTTTATTGTAAATGAGGCCATCCCGCCCAGCGATTTCACTGCCTGGGCACTGTGACCGAATGCTAATTTCGGACCATATGCTCACATTCTATGAAATTTTGATAGCGCGTTTGAGAATACGTCTTCCGATTGGCCAGCGATACGTATTCTATTGCTTACTATATTTCCTGTTTGCATCTTCGTATGTGGTCAGCATTTCATGTGAGGCTCGTACTCATATTACAGTATCGGACTGCTACACTATGTTACTTTAGTCTTTATATGTATAAGTCCATCACTGCTGTCATCAGTCCATAGTTTGCGTGATTGCAGAGTCAACATTGCCGTCTACACTCTAATTTTGTGGATTATTTCGGCGGTCCAATTGGTTTTATGACATAAATCATAAAAACTTTTTCGTTTAACAAGCGGTGTCGGTAAATAGGCTCTGAAAAAACGTTAGGACATTTTCGTTGAGACTCATTAGAGTTTTATAGGTTATCGAATTGCGTTTGGGAAGTTTTTTAAATTGGAAAAATTTAGGGCGGAGATTAGTCTCTATAGTAAGAACATTTTGGTGTCTTCATAATCATAGCCTCTACTGTTCTTAATACTCAAGATTCTTCGTTCTTAAGTTCCAGTTCTTAACACTAAAGTTTCAAGATTCTTCGTTATTAAAACTAAAGTTTCAAGTTAAATAAAGTCTTGTAAATATTTCGCTTCCTTTTTGGTTACCTATTTGATTACCTATATAAATCAAAAGCAAATATTTGTCACTGAGATCCAAATCCAACAAAAACACTCACATACTATACGAAATCTTATTTCCATCTACATTTCGACAGAACAGGCAGCGTATTCCTTTTCAATATTCACAAATATACTTGTTTAAGACTGCATGGGTTACCCCGTCGCATATTGGTAGGGTATGGAATGAAAGTATTATACAAAATTCCTGTCTAGCCAACAAACAACGTCATCGCAGCTAGGGTTATCACTGTCAGCTTCATGAGATCAATTGTCATGCTGTTACAGTAAAGAAAAACATCGTGAAGAATCCTGCATGCCTGAGAGGTCAGAGAGCATAATGTTCTGAAAAACTAAGACCGCGCTCTATTTGGACGCGATTTCGTATGAATTCAACTCGTACGTATACGTATGTTCACGCACGAATACTTCCAATACTTTTATTGCCCACTGTTGGGTATTAGTTTGTTCCTACAATAGGGGGAAGCCCCAAACATACTCCACCACTCTGTTCCAATTGCGGATGCTAGAGAAACGGGCTGCTGACTAATCAATTTTGTATGTTTTCAAACCATAGGGCCTACCATTGTTGAAACGTAAGTAAATATTTCAAACAACCCTAAAAATATGGCTACAGTTAATAACTTAATGTTACAGTAAGCGCAATTATGACTTAAACGGCTAAAGAACGTATTTAGTTTTCAAAGGAGACGGTCTAACTAAGTCGCAACTAAATGTCGCATTTGCGGTTAAAATTACATGAAATGTTTGCAAGTACCAGTTTAACTTTTTAAAAAGTATATTTTATAAGAATTTTATATGTTTAAGCATGTGTGTATTTTAGTGTTAACTTGTAGCCCTGATCACTGCGATGTCACTGAAATAGCGGCCAGGTGTATTAACAATTTGCAGGAAATATACTACAAAAATAATCTTTTTCCTAAAAATAAACACTTGTTTCTCAAAATTATGTCAGCATTACAATAGTGGCATACTTGCACTTATCAAATACGTTACCGTCATGTCATTCCTCTGATAATCTTAACTGAACCGGTACAACAAGTTTCCCTAACCCCGTCCCATTGGAAAACAGATCTTATCTTTAACAAGATAAAGTCTAAATTTCATTGTAAAGAATGTCTAACGATATTCGCGTGGCAACGTGCTTTCTTGTTGCTAATTAAGGATCGTTTTACGAAAAGGTAAATGCTGACTTGCTACTTTTAGCGACGACACACGATTCAGTCGCTTTTTGAAAGATCGCTATGTCTTTTCCCTAGAAAGAGGAAGAAAATAGAACGGCAATAATGAGATAATTGGTCCGAATCCACTGTTAGCTCAGCCAGAGGCATTCACTTATTTTATCACTCTCACTGACAGTCACAATGATAATGATAAAATGAACTAATATAATATTGTAATAGAATGACATGAAAATTATAAATTTTCTTAATCCGATTAGTAAGTGGGCACTTCCAAATGGATCTCCCTTTTTATATTGTGGTCACCACATTTATGAGGAAGCCTGTAGGCTACTTTTAACCGCGACTAAGTTTACTTTTCTCAAGTAGATATAGAAGTCATCTCTAGACGCTTTCGTCAAAATATCGATCATTAATATGTCATATGTTTGTCTGCCTGGACATTTTCCCATACTAATGGCTTAATACTATTACAATACGAAACCACGTAAGTTCATAGGTACTCGATGCACTGGTCATATAAAAGTCTTTGGTCATACGCTACTATTTAATCGTCTATGTGTTGCGGCCCTTAATAGGCATCGTACAAGAATGTCGGCGACTAGTGGCCCTGAAAAATGGCAAACGGGAAATGCATAATGCGCCGATAAGAATGGAAGCCGTTACGAGTGCAATTAGCTCTCACATATTTATGCGTCATCGTTGCAAAGGTATGTTTTCTAGTTTGTAGCCCTGTGGCAAAGTGTGTCTCTTATTCAGAGGTCCGTGTTCGAATACCAGCAAAACTTTTTTCGGTTATGTGCGTTTTGTCTGTCAGCCAGTAGTCACCCACTGCAGGGTCGGGTCTCCTCTCACAATGAGAAGGATGTAGGTAGGTTAGTCCACCACGGTGACCTATTGCGGGTTGGTGGGCTTCTCATGCCTTTTTTATTGTCAGTAACCCATTAATGACCCACTACAGGGTCGGGTCTCCTCTCACAATGAGAAGGATGTAGGTAGGTTAGTCCACCACGGTGACCTATTGCGGGTTGGTGGCTTCTCATGCCTTTTTTACTGTCAGTAACCCATTAATGACCCACTACAGGGTCGGGTCTCCTCTCACAATGAGAAGGATGTAGGTAGGTTAGTCCACCGCGGTGACCTATTGCGGGTTGGTGGCTTCTCATGCCTTTTTTATTGTCAGTAACCCATTAATGACCCACTACAGGGTCGGGTCTCCTCTCACAATGAGAAGGATGTAGGCCGCCGTCCACCACGCTAGCCTAGTGCGGGTTGGTGGACTTCACATGCCTCTGAGAACCTTTTTTTTCTGAACTCTCAGGCATGCAGGTTTCCTCACGATGTTTTCCTTCACCGTAACAGCAGGTGATATTTAATTTTTTTTTTATAAAGCGCACATAACTTTTTTTTACAAAGTTATTGGAGCGTGCCACTGGGATTCGAACCCGGACCCCTCGGTTCGAGGTCGAATTTTAAGTCACTGGGCTATCACCGCCTTTTTTATTATAAACACATAAATCAAAATGTACAAGATTGCTTTAACCTGTTTATACGCTCGTTAATAAACGAAAACCGTAAAGATGTCATGTCCACAAACGCTGTCGCGCCAATTCGCATGATTTATTTTGCGATCAGTCGTTAAATCTGTGGTAGTTTCAGTAAAAATTGCGATATTTTGTTGTTTAGGTGGTAGAGTAGTCGCCTTAGGTACCTTACCGCCAGCCTCTTAACCCGTCGTAAAGCAGCATGTTCTTCATGTCTTGTGTTTCGGCTGGAAAGGTATGTACTACGGTTGCCGAGATACTTTATTTGAGGCAAACATCTTAGTCCTCTTGAGTAGCAAAGCAAACGACCTCAAGCAGGATTCTTTCTCTATTTGAGTGGTGTCCATGGGCTGCAGTAACGACTTAACATCAGGTGGCCTGTACCAGTTTGCTGCTCAATTAAAATGAAAAAACATAGAAATACAAAGTACATAGAGTGGCTTTGTCGACGAGGCAGGCATACCCTAGATTCTGCTAAACTAAGCGCATAGTAGCACATTCAATTGTTCTCATCGCGACCGTGAGCGAGTGATAGAACGAGTTTGAGTCGTGAATGCTGCTTGCTGAGTTATAGGTTGACCGCCGTGAGCGCGGCTCTCCCATGGTGTGCGGGGTGCAGGAGGGGAACATAACTAACCAATACGCTAGTCTGCTTCTGGCTATCGACACATAGTTTGAAAAGAACGCACCCGTTTTGTCTTTTTCTGTGTCGCCGACCGACAAAGGACTAGCTTATTGGTCAATTTCGTTCCCCTCCCGCACCCCGCCCACTGCGGTTGAACCGCGCTTACGGCGGTCGTCTTCTAACTGCAGTGGATCCGTAACAAAAATATCATTGCGGTTCTATTCGCTTCCCTTTTCTATGGTCGCGGATATTACGTCCAGTAGTTACGTCCAGTAAATAAAACTGAAATACTTGTACACAATTTGTTCAAATACTTCTCCGTTTACGACACTTGATGGACTTTAATCAACTTCCAAAAGTGGCAGTAAAAGTAAGAAACAATACAGTTTACGGATACTATAAAAAAGGAATTACCAGTAGGTACTTCCACCCGAACCCTCGCAGTAAAAAATTAAATACTATACTTCGTTCAACGGACCTAGACTTGATGTAAACCTACTATATAAAACCACTGCCGGGTCGGGTCTGTTTTTTTTTGTGAACTCTCCGGCATGCAGGTTTCCTCACTATATTTTCCTTCACGTAACAGCAGGTGATATTTAATTTTATAAAGCGCACATAACTTTTTTTACAAAGTCATTAGTGCGTGCCACTGGGATTCGAACCCGGACCCCTCGATTCGAGGTCGAATTCTAAGCCACTGGGCTATCACCGCTCTGCTCACTTTTCTTCTAACAGCATAACAAGTAAGTAGTGACATCCCTGCCGAAAGATCTTACTTTTCCTCCGAAGTAGAATTTGTTTGAGATTTTTCCCCATAAATGAACTAAATAAATAACAATCGGTTGCTTGTTTTTGTACTAAAATACCTCTCAACCTCGATACGGAATTTATTACCGAGATCCACACCGATCTTCTAGCTCCAACAAATGTTTCCATTTAATTAATCTAATTAATCAGTACCCACGAGTTAACCCGTAGTTTTCCACCGTTTCGCTTATTACAATGGAAATGTAACTTCTTTGATTAAAGCGAAATACTAGATACTAGCTGACTGACTTACTGCATTTCATTATACACATAGGTGCTATGTATAGATTAGAGCCATATATAATTATACTCTACATATACTCGTGTTATATACGCTTATATATTGAACTGCGCGGAATTTTATACTTTTGCACAATTTTAATCTTGTTTATTTCGTTTGATCGTCCGAATAAACAGTATTTCATAACAACATAATTATATAGATAATATTAGCATAGTCATATAGCGGCGATGTCCTTGTAAAATTACTTAAACTGGAATGGATTCCACTAAAAGCGAAGATGGTAAATTAAATAACATTTCAACTCTATTGTGTAAGGTTGCGTCATTTCGAGGTTAACAGCTTGTTTGACTGCGAGAGATTAAGCTATGAGCTATAAGCTAACAATAATATTAAAGAGGTAAATGCATAATATGCTTTTTATCTTTTTGTAAAATTGGTTTTCAGAAGGACCAAGATAAGTTATCTAAGTTAATTATCTATGTTAGTTCTCTAAGTTATCTGTTTGTCAGCTTTATCTTTGGGCCTTTTAGCACTCCAAGTAAATTATAATTAATGGATTTATACTATATGACAAAATCATTTTATATTTCTGTTTAATATAAGATACTAGTCAGCCTGCTCTGTCATTAATTTTACATGTATATGCAAGGTATTTCTAAGATTGTTTGGATCAGAATTTTTATCAACTTTGTTTCCTTCGCCTCAAAATTTGTTTATCGGTGGTAAAATGTCTAGTTGTCACTGAAAATTACAGAATATTTAAAATATTATTTAAAATACCGATACCCAAATTAAACCTAACCATTCATAGAAAGTTAATCCATTTTCAAAAACCGTATCTTTTTTCCCACTCAAACATATAAACAGTTTATTACTGACAACACTTTAAAATAGAAACCACACAACCTAATAAAATAAAAAAATGTTTAATATTTCACCTACATAATTTATTTCAAAGTGCTTCAACAAATAAAGCTCTCTCGATACTCGTTTCTCTCAATCAATGCAACACACACCTATATTTGTTATGGTCGGTCCATCCTTGTGCCATTCAACTTTACTTAATTATAACTAGACTCTTGGCGTGGCTTCGTCCGAAGTTGTAGTCATTTGGCTAGTAACCCGCTCACTAGTGTAGCTGCTGATATCATTATGGAAATTAGTTCAGGAGTATTCGGTATGAAACTTTGTGTATTTTAGGTCATGATCCTGCCTCTGCTAGAATCGAGGGGTTTTCGCTGTTAGAATTTAAATCGGAAATAATTACATTAAATTAGCTATGTGTCAGTACCCATTAATGACCCACTACAGGGTCGGGTCTCCTCTCATAATGAGAAGGATGTAGGCCTTAGTCCACCACGCTGGCCTACTGCGGGTTGGTGGACTTCGCATGCCTTTGAGAACTTTTTTTTTTTTTGTGAACTCTCAGGCACGCAGGTTTCCTCACGATGTTTTCCTTCACCGTAACAGCAGGTGATATTTAATTTCATAAATCGCACATAACTTTTATTACAAAGTCATTGGTGCGTGCCACTGGGATTCGAACCCGCATCCCTCGATTCGAGGTCGAATTCTAAGCCACTGGGCTATCACCGCTACTAAATTAGCTATAATGCATTTTAAAGTAATACATAAAATATTAGTCTCAGATTATAAACGTAATAATAGTATGAAAAGCGTAACATACAGATCCCTGTGTTTGTATTCTGTCGTGTTGATTGATCGGTCGGTTATGTCAGTCAATTAGGACAAGGCCTCATAACGTCAAATAAAGCCTTTCTAGGGTCAACCTCAAACCCCAAATTCCACAGCAATGACAAGATAATAAGACCATTCCTTCTTTTACTACCTTTTATATGAAGTTCGACTACTTCTATTAAACGTATAAGGTATTCAAGTCACAAGCACTACAAACAGATAGACGAAGCAGCTTATAGTATAGTGAATGTAAATTGATATTTTATACAGCGCGCGAAACTTAGTACCTACGGAATTAAAACTATTTATGTTCAAGCCAATGCTCATCGCAAATAATCTCATGAACCGTTTGCATTTGAAGGGAGCTCTTCTCACCTCTTTAAATGTTCAGGGTAGTTCTATGAATGAGTGGTTCAAATTAAAGTAGCAATGGGCTGGGCAACTCGCAGGACAACCACTGGGGAAGGAAAGGGCCTCGAAATGCGACCACGTGAACGCAAAAGGAGCACAGGCCGCCCTACGACCAGGTGGACTGACGACCTGAAGAAGACACTGGAAATGTGAGCTCAAAGGGTCAACATTCCTCGACCATCCAACATTCAAAGGGCTCAGAGCTGGGCGGAGTGACGTCGATTAGGGGAGGCCCGTGCCAAAGTAAAAAGTAAAAAAGTCACAAAGCAATAGAAAATATACCATAAAACATTTATAGAGACTTTTTCGGACGAATCGGTATTTATTATAAAAAATGTGTGGGTGAAATATTTGAGTGATAAAGCTGTTAAGACATATTGACTGTTAATCAATGAATCATTTCGGATCGAGGTCCTAAAACATAATATTGGCAGATTCATCTTCCGTGAACCGTGAAAGCTATGACGTCAACAAACAAAACATTTATCGTGTGTAGACTGTAGAAACATGTCTGTAAAGTTTTCTTCATTGAAGTAGTGACGTCAGACATAGGGTGGCCAGGTTTCCCGTAATTTGTGGGATGTCTTATTAGTCCCTGTTTTTTGTTTGCAACCACTCAAGTAAGAGACTGAATTCTTAGCCACAAGTCTATCACCATTCAAAACTCTAAATTATTCATTATGAGAACTTTAAGACTAAATCGGAATATAGGAGAGTATTATAGTTTTGAAAATTCGCAGTAGTCGAAATCAACTCTTAAGCATCATGATCAATCCTATTTATAGTAACCGTCATGAGACGTGAGCACAGATTATCAGTGGTAAAAATACTGTATACTATCGGCTAATGTACGGCAGCCGAAAAAACGTGCTGCACCAATAGACGACGCACACTGACGAACTGACGTTTGTCGAACCAATCGTGTGCACCGCAGCGCAGTCAATGTCAAACCGACCAATGAAAGTTTTGCTCACCACTCGTGACGGCAACTATAAATGCGAAATATTATATTATATATTATATTATAAATGTGAAAGTTTGTGAGGATTGATGGATGTTTGTAACTTTTTCATGCATAAACGGCTGAACGAATTTAGATGAAAATTGGTACACGAGTAGACTATAACCAGGATTGCATATAGAATATTTTTATGCCTCCCTGGGTCAAATTCTCAGGTCAACGTGGAGTTATCCTCGGACGGAAAATAGTATTAAAATAATTGAGAAAGACGATCTGGTCACCCTCATCAGAAACATTGGAATACCAGTAGACGCTATAACTCATTTCTATGTTTAGACACGATGGAAAATATTTAACCAGCAAAACTTTAAGGGTTTGCTTAAAAAGTTTGCTGGATAGCTAAAATAGTTTCGACGTGTTTGGGGTTCCGCGTTTATTTCTTGGATAGTTCGGGAAATTTAATTAAAACTTCTTAATAAGTTTGGGTTCGGCACCTTTTGTGGAGTATGTCCGACTGTCGAATATTGTACTGAATATTTTTTTTGAACCATAAATAGTGTTTGTACGATACTTTATCGACCACTTGCGATCTTCTCAAGCAGTATAGGGTTATTTGTGCATACATCGATTCTTGTTGGTACATTTGCATTAAAAACCAACATAACCAACCCTAAAGAAATTCGATATAAATCGATAAGACAACATACACATAGTTTATGGATATCGTAAAACAGTAACACAAACACCGAACGGGTTATCTAACCGAGTTTAAGCACCCGTTTTATTGCCGCCACCAATCGGGTTTCGACGGTAGATTAAACTTTAATTGGTTCATTTTTCTACCGTCTAAGGCTATTAACACACTGCCCTGCATCACGCAGCGTAGGGCGGGAATGTGATCTAGCGTTGTATACTTACCGACTTACCGTCATGAGTCGTGAGCACAGATAATAGTCGGTGGTAGGGATATTGTACTCTTTCGGCCAATGAACAGCAGCCGATAAAACGCGTTAAACCACTGACGAGCCGACGACTAACGAACCAATCGCGTGTAACGCAGCGCAATAACATCCAACCGACCAATAAAAATTGTGCTCACGACTTATGCCGACTACTATATGTAAGTGTTTCCGCTTTACGCTTGGTGTATAGCCAACACACCAAGCGGAACACCGTAGGGTTACAGCCAGTAGGAGTCAGGCGTCACCTCTGTCCGAAAGTGGGTATTGGATTTCCCCACGTAAAAAAGCGTGATTTCAGAAAAATATTGGGGAAACTATCTGGGCGCACGGCAATGCCCCCCGCCAAGTCGAGCAAAAAAGCGACACGGTATCTACTTTTCTCGAAGCAATTCCTACATAATAATATTATGATACAATACAATGGATACATACATGGATCTCACAACTTTTTACGGTCCACGACCTGAGTTGCGAGACTTGGGTTTTTTTACAAGTTATGTTTTTGATCGCCTGAGAATATTTATGGTAAAAATCTTAGTATATCGTAGATAATACTTTGAATTTAATCCATGCTCAAAGCACCTGTGTAAGACTGAACATGGCTGATTCGGTGCCGGCACCAATCAGGTTCGTAGACGGTAGATTAAACTTTAATTGGCCAATTTTTCTTCTGTGCCAAGGAAATCGCCGTTTTTCTAAAGCGCTGAAAAATACTACTGTCACTATTTTAAAATTGAAAGGGAAGGGGAAATGGCATATCATTATGATTATAGTTTCCAAAATTTAAAAAAAATATCAGATAACTTTGTGAACAAAACACTTTTTTGCTTTTTATTTCCTCGTAAATTCACTCACCAAAAGAATTATCTAACCCATCTAACTGTAAGTTTTTATGAAGTTACATGTCGAAATATGCCTTTCAGTTTTCAGTACGAAACTATTTCATACGATTCCTGACGACTTGAGTGGCGCAGTGGTTAAAAAACACCGGTGCCCTGCGCGGAGGGTCATGGGTTCGATTCCCAGCAGAGCAGACACTTGAATGATGAATTTTATTTTGTTCAGGATGTATTGTGTTCTTGTCCTGTGTGTGTCCATAATGGCACCCACGACACAGGGAATCCTAGTGTGGGGCTATGAGTGTGAAGCGTTATTTATTAGTAACCCATTAATGACCCACTACAGGGTCGGGTCTCCTCTCACAATGAGAGGGATGTAGGCCTTAGTCCACCACGCTGGCCTACTGCGGGTTGGTGGACTTCACATGCCTTTGAGAACATTTTTTTGTGAACTCTCAGGCATGCAGGTTTCCTCGCGATGTTTTCCTTCACCGTAACAGCAGGTGATATTTAATTTTAAAAATCGCACATAACTGTTATTACAGTCATTGGTGCGTGCCACTGGGATTCGAACCCGGACCCTCGATTCGAGGTCGAATTCTGAGCCACTGGGCCATCACCGCTTATATTTATTCCTAACTATGATTGGATTCACGTAACTAACTAGGCTACACTATCGGCCTATAAACAGCTCAAATGCAGTGTTATCCCATTAGCTTGAATCGTAAATCACTCAACGGTTTAATGGTAATTTTGCTTCCAATTGACTCGATTTATGCCGCTGCAGCCACTGTTCATCCGCTAGGGGACTACTTTCTCATATACGTTGGTTATCTTCTATTTATAACCGACTTTAAAAGTGGAGGTTATCTATTCGACATGTATGTACATATGTAATATTGTCGGAACTGCACAATATTCACATAATATGTTGGAAATTCACCCGTGCGAGGATATTTTTAGGGCTTCCATTATATCGTATTTCTTCTTAGAATTCGTTCGATAGTGACACTATCGAATGGTATAATAAAGGATGTGTTTTTTTTTTTCAAAATCTTCGGGTTTGAATACTGCGCAACCTCAAAAAAAGTAAGCCTAAAGTGTAACAAATTTTATTTCATACTTTTTTGAAGTCAGTTTAATTTTTTTTCTTGTCTCCTACAATATCTCATCATCTCATCATCTATGAAGTGATGATAGCCCAGTGGCTTATAATTCGGTCTCTTATGCGAAAGTTCCTGTTTCGAATCTTAGTGGTACCAATTACTTTTAAAAAGTTATGAGCGCTTTATAAAATCAAATATCACCTGCTATAACGGTGAGGGAACACATCGTGAGAAATCTGCATGCCTAAGACTTCTACATAATGTTTGCAAATGTATGTATAGTCCGCTGCACTGGGCCAGCGTGGTATACATAGGCCTACACCTACATCCTTCACAATGCGAGAGGTGACTATGAGGAGAGGTCAAACACTAAACTATGTATTTACATAACTCTGCAAAGGATGAAGAACTTATAAATACACTATGAAAAAGTTCCGCTAAATTTTTTTGACTTAACTCTGTAAGAACTAGCGTGCTTTCTTTGAAACTTGAGCTAGTTAAAAGTCTTTTCTCAAAACAACTACAAAGCTTTTAAATAGATCAGATTCAAAGTTAAGCAAAGCGGGTAAGAAAACTTTTAAAAACGCAATTTATTTAGTATTGAATTTTACGTCAAAAGATGTAAGAGTAGAGACTCTCTTTACTCCATTAATAACCCACTGCAGGGTCGGTTCTCCTCTCACAATGAAGGATGTAGGCCTTAGTCCATGACGCTAGCCTTATACGGGTCGGTGGGCTAAAACTTGGAATCAGAAGACATTACGAGGAAAATGGCGACCTGGCGACCGTTTACTTCCGGCTGATGTATTCCCGCGGGACTATGACATGGGGTTCTTCAAGAAGGGCATAAAAAAGCTCTCCTTCATAGCCGGCAACGCACTGGCGACCCCTGGTGTTGCACGTGTCAGTAGGCGACGGTGACCACTTACCATCAGGTGGCCCGTCTGTCTGTTTGCTTGCTCTATTTATAAAAAAAAAAACTTCGGACCAATAATAAGTAAGATGAGCTCTTAACGTATTTGATAACAGCCATGTTCCTACAGACATTCGAATTAGTTCCGATCGAAGGAGATAACACGGGTCAGGGAAGTGGTTTATACTAGCTTAGATTTCGCGCTCGTTATCCTGTGGATGAGACTTTTAGGTCTTATATGTTGAAAGCTGCGGTTATAGCCCAGTGGCTTAGAATTCAACCTCGAATCGAGGGGTACGGGTTCGAATCCCAGTGGTACTCACCACTGAATTTGTAACAAAAGTTATGTGCGATATATAAAATTAAATATCACCTGCTGTTACGGTGAAGGAAAACATCGTGAGGAAACCTGCATGCCTGAGGGCTCATAAAAAAGGGCATGTGAAGTCCACCAACCCGCAGTAGGCCAGCGTGGTGGACTAAGGCCTACATCCCTCTCATTGTGAGAGGAGACCCGACCCTGTAGTGGGTCATTAATGGGTACTGACATGTTGAAAGCGTTCGCCTAGCATGAGGCATCTTTTTGGCTATGTAGTAGTTGAGCCTAATGAATTGTTCGCTTCACCACATCATTGAAGAGCAGCGTTGACAGCGGTCGACCTGTAGTGTATAAATAAATAATTAAATCATTTATTCGTGTTAAAAGAGTTGTAGCGATGATAAATACCGCGACAAATTCGACACGCTTGTATTCTTGGCGCGTCTTCAGCTGAGTTATTGTGAGCGGGGCGATGCATCATGACGGTATTCTGGGTGTTTTGTCTTTTTTATGCTTTGAGCAGTTTGCCCAGTGGTTATTGGTTTGACTTCGTACTTGAGAGATCCGGGTTCAAACCCTAACAGCTTTTTCGCTAAAATATAAGGAAATGCTTTAAGCAGTGATAACCTAGCGGCTAATAATTCGACTTCAACTTCGAGAGTCTGTATTTAGGTAACTATGTATATCAAAAGTATGTATGTGTGTAAGTGTATATTAATCAGACCTGTAAACCATCAAAATTTCAAACAAATCCGTATAGGTAATTTTGCTTGAAGTAACAAACATCTATCTAGCTATATCCTAAGTACCTATTAAACAATTGAGTAGAATATTGCAGTATATTAGCTGATGATGTCTTACATTGGTTTTTCTTTAGATGCGAATATTAGGCTCAGTGGCGCGCCTTGGGTAAGGCCTATGTCCAGCAGTGGACCAACCTCGCGGGAGAAGAGGGAAAGACTTTTTATTCTCACTAAGAATAAAACATTGGGCTTTCAAGAAACCTTTATCGTAATCCTTGCAAGCAAAAGCCGCTCATTAAAATACTCTTATGGCGCGATTATCGAATCAAATATTAAGATGCCGTCTTCGTCATACGCATCGCTGATGTGGGTTAATATTCAAATGAAACTTTTATTGTGCCATTGGAGGTTCGCAGAACGTCACATTCACGTTTTTGCGAACCGGCTATGGTACAGTTTGACCTAGACCCGCGACTATGTGGCGACCGAGCGACTAAAAAAAGTATAAACCATCTTTTTATGAACCATAAACGTTCACTAGTGATTTTTTTTCGCACACAGACAAACAACTTTTTAACGTCGAAAGAACAAAAACTGTAACTTCTTAATTTGCATACCTTAAAAGGTGAATATGGATTGATCAAAATGCCCTCTAAAGCCTATTCGTGCAAATAAATGATTTTCATTTTCATTTTCAGAAAAATGTTGCTCCATCATTACCCAAACTTACGATTTTTAACTCAACGCACCTGCGATTGCAAGAAAAATATGTTGGTTCTTCACTCACATGACTTCAGTCGCTTGAACTTTGTCAATCCGTGAGTTTCAGTGACCACTTAATATGTGGTTGGCTAGGGTAGCTCTGTGTGAGGTTTTATATTAAAAACATTTTTTCTTAAAGTGAATGTAACATGTAAAAGTCAAGCAACGTGTCGACAACCACACGACACGCCCATCGAGACGATAACGACGTACTTAAACATGCCCATTACATTGTTTTATCTTGAAGTCTAGAATGCAGAGACAACTATTAAGTTACTGATAAGAAAACATAACCGCACTTACGAATAGGAAATACAGTACCAAGCCTTATACCTTGCTTATTTATTTCTCATACCAAACAACCCACCATTGTAACAAAACTGAATAAATTAAATAACGGTTTACAGTACCCCGAGTATGAAACACTATCGCCAAAGTATTATGTTAACATGAGTCATTAAATATTGAAATATTTGAACACACTCATAACTTTATTTTGCTTTACTGCGACTGTTTTGTCGTGATTTTGTCGCACGTGTAGAGAGTCTAATGTGTAACTTGAGAATCTTGAGATATCTGTATATGTATATAAAAAATGTGGAACTGACGTACTAACAGACACTTATTATCGCTTTAAATAAAAAAGAGTTAGCTATTTTTTGTTTGATATCCATAAAGCCTAAAATAATATTGTTCTAATAATATTTCGTTACTATGACATCTTACTCGAGGGAACCGGGTTTGAATCTAGTGGCACCAAAAAATTTCTTTAAAGTTATGTGCGCTTAATGAAATATATTCTGCTGTTACGGTGAATGCAAACCAGGCATACCTGGGAGTTCTCCATAATGTTCTCAGATACACGTGAAGTCCACCAACTCGCTTTAGGCCAGCGTGGTGGACTTAGGCCTACATTGTTCTTATAGTGAGAGAAAGCCCGACCCTGCATTGAAACACTAAGGGTTTACAGTTGTAATGTACAGAAGACACGCATTCACGTATGCCTTTGTAAAATTGAAAAATACAATGTAATTGTAAATACAATACAGATATTGCTTGGCAACCAAATATCATAATCCACAGATAAATCTAAAGATTGCTTACTGAAACCAGCCGTAGATTAAATAAAATACCCCCAAGCCCCAAATTTCTGGATAGGACAGCCTAGTTCTTGACTTAACTGAAGTAATGCTTTAAGGATATGAAAGAATAATACTACTAAGTGATAATAATGGGACATTCAAGTGTAAACGCAAATTGTAATTTTAAAATTCAATATATTGTAAATTCTTTATTATAATCATCGTATACCTCTGTAAAATTGAAAAATACAATGTAATTATTATTGTAAATCCTTTATTATAATCATCGAAAGACACCCTATAATTATACACATATAATTAAACTTAACTTACACAAGTATTTGAAAGGAAAGCAAGCCAGGACTTTTAATATAAAATAAAAATTAATTTCGTAATTCTTAGAATTATCGTAAATTCTAAAGATGTGGAGTGGAACAAAAAGCCTAGTTTAATTAATTTTATAGCCGTCTTCTTTAACCTTTTAAGTTTAACGATACTTTATATAATTTTAGATAAGTTTAACCGTTATGGCCTACGCGTTTACCCGATTAGTGCGAATTTACCTAAATGGCGAACTAAACGGCTTATTTTTAAGAAAAAGAACATTGTGATTCGCGAGATAAGGTTTTTTAGACGATTGTCGAGATAGAGTATCCGTCTGATGTGTTTTGTCTGATCTCTTTCTCTATCTATATCAAATATATAATCTGCAATCAAAATAAGACCATTATGATACGATTATGCCACACTTGGAATAGTCAAGTCGGCCCCCTAAAATACTTTATATAATAAACTTTAAGAGTACATATATTTCAATAACTCTCCCCGTCTCTACACGGTCTCTACCTGCCAATGAAGTGTGAGCGCACTGACCCCTTAACGCATTGTAGAGCATTTGTTTCCTAATCGTAATGAAGACAAAAAGGTTTATTTGAATGAAGATGGATGGAGAGGGACCAGCTTCATACCGATACTAGCACTATGCGAGTAAAATCAATGATAAAACAGTATTGTTTAGTATGACAAAATTGTGTTGTTGGAGACAGGAATTGAAATTTTATTTTTAGTAGAGATCGCAAAGTAGTTTACGTAAAGTACTGCATACCATTAGTTTGAGTACTTTGATATGCACACATAGATAAACATGACGTGTACGTATATTCCGTAACGTGTCAAATTCAAATTTTAATAAATTACAATCATATTTCGACTACTTGGCTACTTGAAACTCTAATTATAACATAATAATATCTCTTTAACTCAATTTAATATCAACAAACTTATAACTTTGTTGCGTAATATTATAATTTCGACTCTGAAAAGGGAAGTACTTATTATTTATCTCAGGGCCAACTTGAGATAATAAGCGCCTTCCCACCTTAACAAAAACACCACGAAAGGTGGATAATATCAAAAATACTAAAGGCAGAGTTCGAAAATTATTAGATAAAGGGAAATTCAATAAGAAAAAAATAGCCAACACAAAAATGTAGAGTTAAAAAACCATCTTGCTAAATATATATAAATGTTTTATAGAGAAGTAGCAAACAGCCCTAATAAATAGTAAAGGTAGAGTTTGAAATTAATACTACGAATGCGACTCTACATAAAGGGAAATTCAAACAGAAAACATTTTCCAACACAAAAATGCAACACAGAGTTAAAAAATATCTTTAACTACATAAACAATATTGTAATCTGTTTCATGCAATAAATTAACCGCCAAAAAGCTTTATCAGAAACCAAAATCCTGTGATCACGATTACAAAAAGAATTATCCGAAAGATCAAACGAAACTTTCAACACTGAAAAAATATAGAGCCAGGTCTTAATAAATAACTTCTATTAACTCTATAAATCCTAACAGAGTACCATTACGAATTATACTGTCGCATAAAAAAAACAATGTCATTTCTAATAAATACTGGCAGATTGGACAACAATCAAAGCTTTTAAAAGAACACTTCAAAGGCACTTGAAAAATACTTACGCACTTAAAAAATTGGCGCAGCACAATCACAGGTCACGTTAGCACAAATAATAAAAATATCGTAAACACTTATTCAACACGATCGTAAAATTATTTCGAGTAACTTTTTTTTATCACAATAACACGTTCGGAAACTTTCGCGCGGAAACTTAGGCAGCGAAACACGGATTCGAAACACGTGTGTACACGTCGCGTATCGCGCGGATACTGCCTCGCTTGAAGTCCACTGAAAAACATTTCCTCCACGGACCGAATTTTTCATGTCCATCTCGTTTGAGGGCGGGAAACCACGTTCGAAGTATGAATGTTTGAATGGTTTACATTGTCTCTGGTGAATCTTTTGTTTTTTTTTTCGTTTAAATTCTAAGGCGTTCCATTTGTGGGTTTTGAATGCCATTTTTGAAGATGAAAATAACCTCATGCTTTCTTATGTTTTATTGAAATACACAGGAAAGAATTTTTAAAGATTTTTAACAAATCCCAACTTATAAACTTTATCAATATTTTTAATACTTTTTATAAATTCTTTTACTATTTAGTAGCTAGTGCATGCGTTTTTGAGTGATAATCTATAATTAACTATTGGCCTTACATTCGGTTTAAAAAAAATGAGTTTATTAAATTAAACCTTTCTTCATAGATCAGTAAAATAATATTTCAATTATTAAAATTACAATACTAATTTTATTTTCAGTACATTATTGGGTTCTCTCACTACATATATTTTTTTTCTTTCAATTATAATTATCATTCGTTATTTTTCTAGTTCTATCGAAAACATTTCAATTTTCCTCAAAGTATTCCCACAAATTTTGAGGTCGTTTCCATGCGTCGACAGAGAGCAATAACTCATCAGTACCGCGAAACAGCGTTCCGTTTTAACAGAACATAACAATTCTTTGAAAATTGGGTCCATTGGACCTCAAAAAAGACGAGTTTGAATACTGTGCCGACAAAAGTTTTACTGTTTCAAAAGTAAGAAAACAAACGTGTGAGCCACCTAATGTTTGTTTTTAAAGGCATGTTAAACAATCGGTCCGGGTTGAAAGCGCACATGTTATTCGCCACCAGCGAATGACCACTCTCTACCCTTTAACGTCTTCAAGAAAATTCATTTCTATTCAAATTCAAATTCATGATCCTACTCAATTATAGCACCAGCCATTCTTATTGTTTATTAAATTTCCTTTAGAATGTTTAAAAAAAACATACGATCATCACCACGCGTGGTCAGGGAGCAATAACTCATCAGTACCGCGAAACAACGTTGTGTTTCATCAGCATGAAACAATTGTTTATTAATAGCGTGGGGAGATACGATCTATTGGGCAACCTGTGTTGAATTTTTTGACAGGTCTTCCGACGACGTTTGACGATCTATCAACGATTACCGAGAGAGAACGCGAGCCTAAAGCACGCGGTTAATTTGGCACTAGCGATTATCCATCCGAATAGTAACCGTGCTAAACAATGCTAATTATTTATCGATTTTGACTTACATTACGTAAATCCATTTTACCCAAAGCACGGTCGTACTTAATCATAGTATCTGCCGTTGCGATGTAATTCGCCACAGAATATTAAATACCTATATTTCATTAAAATATTTATATGAAATTTATAATTTACTTCTGACTACCGAAAGTACATTATTTCCCTGAAAAATATTATTTCACAATGTAAGGCCGTGAGAGAGCAATAACTCATCAGTACCGCGAAACAACGCTCTGTTTTAACGAAATGTAACAATTCATTTTGAGGAAAACAAAATGAGGTCAATGGGAACAGATCATTGGAATTGTGACGCTAAGTCACCTATAGTCGGAATGATTAACACAGTCAACTTTAGTAAATTGATTAACATTTTTATAACAATCGATATCTAATTTAATCAAAATAAATAAATATAAAATGAAACTAGCTGACCCGGAACACTTCGTTCTGCCAAATATAGAAATTTCTACTTTTTTCCTCGCATTCTTTTCAGAGTTTCTCGACGTATAAACCTTCCTTGGAATTATACGAATTATACGAATATATTAAAGCTAAAATGAGCCAAATCGTTCTAGCCGTTCTCGAATTTTAGCGAGACTATCGAACAGCGATTCATTTTTATTATTAAATTAAATAATATTTCACGTGTCGTGTACACATATAAAACATGAACACACACATCTAGACCAGGAACAGAAATTTCAACTCATTATTCAAACCTCGGTGAGTCGACAGCGGTGATAGCCCAGTGGGACAGCGGTGATAGCCCAGTGGCTTAGGCTCAACTCACACTGGCACAGAGTCGAAGCGAAGCGACGCGTCATGTTTTGCACGGCGACGCGCGTGATCGCGCGGCGACGTGCGTCTGCGCGCGACGATGCTCGTATTAGCGCGTTCGGATCACAGTGCTGGACTAGTGACTTTCGAACATTCGTGAATGGTGCTCGCTCGGCAGTATACGATGGTTGATATCGATCTTATAATGATTGCGCTAATATCAGAAGTTGAAGAGGAAGAAAGTAAAATTATATCAGAAGCTGAGAATAGGAAAATAAAACGAAAATGTTGGGTTCACGAGTTATGGAAGAAAAGACATATTCTTGGCGTCTGACGCGTCACTGCGGCCGAGTAACGCGCGGCGACTCGCGAATCCGCTCGACTCCAGCCGAGCGTCGAAGCGCGAATGCGCGCGTCAACGCGCGTCGACGCGCGCTTCTATATTTACATAGCACAAATTTGTACTTAAATAATGGAACAATAGAGATGAATATGCTATAGGCTGAAAAATATGACGCGTCGCGTCGCTTCGACTCTGTGCCAGTGTGAGTTGAGCCTTAGAATTCGACCTCGAATCGAGGGGTCCGGGTTCGAATCCCAATGACTTTGTAAAAAAGTTATGTGCGATTTATAAAATTAAATATCACCTGCTGTTACGGTGAAGGAAAACATCGTGAGGAAACCTGCATGCCTGAGAGTTAACAAAAAAAAACGTTCTTAAAAAGTGATGCAGTTGTTAAGACACCGTTACGCTGCGCGCAGGGTCTTGGGTTCGATTCCCAGTGGATCAGACATTTGAATGATGAGTTGAAATTTCTCTTCCTGGTCTAGATGTGTGATATTAATACCGAGTACCTATATTCCATAAAAAAAGGATCATTTCCGGGCTGTAAACGGACTCTTACCTTTGTAAGGTACCTTCAGTGGAAAATTTCAAAACACACTGGCCAGTCACATTTTATTGTGTATTAAATTTAGAAAAAAAACATCAAAACATAAGCACACGTAAACAAAGTAACTGGGTCGGGCACACAGCCTCATTCATAATCATATCGCAGATAAAAAATATTCAAATAACGAATTAGCAGATACCGTTTAGGGACTTGTTCGACGATTGGCTTGCGAAAGGAAAGAGAGATCAACGCATTACACAAATAAACGATTAAAGGAACCCTCAAAAGCTTGCTATAGCTCTTGTCCCTGTACCTCGTGATGAATACAAGACAAGACAAGGAAAAATACGCTTTATTGCCCACCATAGGTTGTAGTTACAAGAAGCAGATTCGAGCAGCGATGTCTTCCAGACAACCAATGCAGAGGTAAGACAGTACGAGCTAAGGTATAATATCTCCTGCGTGTCGTAAGATGGGAGCTCGTATTTCCAAAAGTTCCAAGTAATTTTTCTAAGTTCCAAGTAGGAAACTGCGTTTTTTGATATTGAAATTGAAATTGTCGTTCGGAGAATTCTCCATAACAGGAACATTTAGTTTATCATTTATCTCAGGACTTTCGCGATGTATTTGCACCGTTAAGCCATTCAGCGGGGTTCTCGGTGTGATTTCTATCGTAATTTGTATGGCATAACACAACAGATTATGATAATGTGTTGATCTGTGAGTGTGTTCCGATATTTAGTATCGAGAAACTGTGATAAAATACAAAAGTATGACGTTAACCCATATTAAAACATTTTTTTAACTCAAATTGAATAAAGACTTTCTTTCTTACTCGTTTACGCTCCCACTGTGCGACAGTTACAATCAGTTTAATGATGTTTCAACGAATCTTAAAACAGTGTCATTTTAAATTTATTACGCGCCAGATTTAAGGAAATTATTTTGATCGTTAGCATGTACGGAAAAACAGAAATATAAAATACCTAGTTTTACATCTTTCACTATATACATAATTGTAAACATGACCTATATAATATATTGTATTATGTTAGTTGTTACAATCAATTTCACCAAACTTCAAGAAAATATTGTAAAAAAAATTAAACCGACATCAAAAAAGTATGAAGTAAAATTTGTTACATACTTACTTTAGACCTACTTTTTTTTTAGGTTGGTGAAAATTTAACAATAGAAACAAAACACTTGATACCTCAAAAAATGGTAGGCTTAAAGTATGTAACAAATTTTATTTCATACTTTTTTGGTGTCGGTTTATTTTTTTTAATTTTTTTTTTAATAAGTCATTGGTGGGCACTGGGATTCGAACCCGGACCCCTCGATTCGAGATCGAATTCCAAGCCACTGGCCTATCACTGCTCGCTGAGTAAAGCATTTAATATTTAAAATGTAGATCCATGCAAATGCATGGTTATGCTAAACAATGCAAATGACCACAGAACGTGGTCACCACGCTGGGGCGGGGATTATGCTAGAACATTCCAAATTTATAGCCTTCCTTCAGTCTGAAAGGGTTCCGACAACGGGTTTACGAGTACTTAGAAACATTTACCCGAGGGTTAACATTTTGTTTCGAATCGTATTTTATTTGATGTGAAAACAATCCTTCTGAGATTTGTAGGCGGAGAAAAGGGATGCCAGGTCAGGAGTGTTTTCTTTTAAGTTTTTTTTTTAAATTTATTAATGTTTACAAAATAATTGTAGGAGAAATAATAAATTGAAATTAGCATACAAGGGCACTGCATATCCCATACAGGGATCTCTTACAGGAACGGCAAATGGATTGTTGAAAGATTGAGGCAAACTTAGAGCAGACTATAAGATTAAAAGGCAATTAAAATATAATTAGAGAAATAATAAGAGCGGTGATAGCCCAGTGGCTTAGAACTCGACCTCGAATCGAGGGGTCCGGGTTCGAATCCCAGTGGCACGCACCAATGACTGTAAAAAAGTCATGTGCGATTTATAAAATTAAATATCACCTGCTGTTACGGTGAAGGAAAACATCGTGAGGAAACCTGCATGCCTGAGAGTTCACAAAAAAAATGTTCTCAAAGGTATGTGAAGTCCACCAACCCGCAGTAGGCCAGCGTGGTGGACGGCGACCTACATCCCTCTCATTGTGAGAGGAGACCCGACCCTGTAGTGGGTCATTAATGGGTTACTGACAAGAGAAATAATAGATACATAAATATATACATAGTCATACGATAAATAAATACATATGCGTGGGTGGTACTCAATTACTTAAGAAAACCTCCTGTCAATGCTAAGTGTTGTTGGGAAATGTTTACCGAAGTTACTTTAGTTGAAGCAATCATAAGGTGAAGTGCCCTCATAACTAACAACCCTTAACTGACATAAGCAACTGACATAAGACCACAAATCAGTCAAATAAATTGATGGAGATGCAGGTTCATACGTAGATAGAACAAGATTCATATCGACCAGGCCATACATTGTAACATTACATCTGTTGATAAGTTTATTTCTACACGAGATTTCGTTTGCGTAGGCGCATAAATTGACTGAGATAAAACGTTTGATCTGTACCACCGACACATGCTCAAATGCAAATATTTCAAAAGAAATAGATTTGCAAAACTATTACAGATTTCGCCAAATTAACAAGAAAATAAAATAAAACCCGCTACGATTATTAATATAAAAATGGTCGTGTCATTTCTTTCATGTTAAGTATAACGAATTAAAATTTCATGTTTGATATAATAAAATCATGGCCGACAAACGCGTGTACTGTTTAGCTAATTTCATGACATAAATATTTTGAGTTAAATATTGTATAGCGGTGATAGCCCAGTGGCTTAGAATTCGACCTCGAATCGAGGGGTCCGGGTTCGAATCCCAGTGGCACGCACCAATCACTTTGTAAAAAAGTTATGTGCGATTTATAAAATTAAATATCACCTGCTGTTACGGTGAAGGAAAACATCGTGAGGACACCTGCATGCCTGAGAGTTCACAAAAAAAATGTTCTCAAAGGCATGTGAAGTCCACCAACCCGCAGTAGTGGTGCGTGGTGGACGGCGGCCTACATCCCTCTCATTGTGAGAGGAGACCCGACCCTGTTGTGGGTCATTAATGGGTTACTGACAAATATTGTAACGACCGTTATTAGGTAGAAAGACAAGCACCCCTGGACGGCGGCAGTGCTCCGATTCCAATGAAGTCATCTAGTTCCGTATCATGTAGCATTCCCGTCAGAATCTTAAAATATGAGAAACATCCTTCGTCACAATGGAATAAAGAAAATCTTAATTCTAAAAGATATAAGTACGACTATTATATTTCAAAATAATTTGCTATTTCAAATGTATATCCCTACAAATTAGGTACTATGCTTAGATTTACAACGAAACATGTTATATACTTAACAAGCTGTCCTCGGAGCGTGTAGATTGTATATTATATTATTATCATTTAAAATGTATTTGAACTGGAAATAAAACTGTGACATCTGACCTTTCAGAGGTGCGTGGGCGTTAAACGTATACCTTCAGGCTAAATACTGAAGCTTGGTAGTTATTCATATGGTTTGTATTTAAATTGAACTCAAAGTGGTCCTTCTACCTGCATTAGTGTGTCAAAGTTGAAGTCAAAGTAAAAAGTTTTTATTTATTTATTTAATTCTTTATTATACCCTTACATAAATGTAGGAAGGGGTCCAAATAAAAGATTCCGTCTCCTGAATTACTTTTTATTTTTTTAGAGCACCCGAGAACCATGACACACCATTGACACCATCCGCCATCTTCTTTTTTTTTTATTTTTTATTTTTAATTCCTACATAAATCTACAGCCCGTCTACCTTTGGGCTAAGCGGAAATGTCTCTCTCTCTCGTTATTACTTACGTACAAATTGTGCACACTTAATGAACGTCATACATTTATAATTATACATTCTACATTCATCCGCTTAGATCGCCCCTCAGACAAAACGTAGACTGGGAGAAAAAAGCGGGCGGAACAAAACTCCCTGCGGTGGACTTAACTTCCTTCTCATTGTGAGAGGTGACCCGACCCTGCATTGGGACACTAATAGGATACCGACGGATACAAATATATAAAGGTATGTCTTCACCTATAGAGGTGAAGTTAATAAAAGCGTGTTAAAAATAGACTTTAATAGTAACGTGACACAATGGAAGCGCATACAAGTTGTATTGCATTGTCGATACCCATTGCATTGAGTCACGCTGCATTGTTTCTGTACTGATATCGCTCGCTTTCAGGAAATATAGTGCCGTTCCCACGATATTAATTGAAATTGCTCTGAAAAGTGATATTTTTATGTTACTAAATATAACTATCTGCAACTCTTTCAACATAGTAAGAGAGACGGGAATCTTAAGCCACTAGGCTATCACCGCAACAAATATTAATCCACAATACATTATAATCCCAAATCAATTTACGTGTACAAGTGGCAGATCCGTGTACAAGTGGACATGGCGCCCCCGGGAGTTGAACCCCGGACTTATTAGGGTTAGTGGGACAATGACTGCCTCGAGAGGCCAACTAAGCGAAATATTCTTTTAAAAAAACGGAAGCTTTTGTGGTGGAAATTGCAAAGAGATTTTCTGATTTTGAGCTATCTGGATTTTGTCATTGGAGCCGAGATAATCGCGAAAAACTGATTGTTGTGACATTTTACTTTGAATAACTCAAGAAGCCCAGACCAGTGGCCTTACTCTTGAAAACAATCTCAATTTCAATTCCGATTCCGATCCAATTTGAATTGTCACATGATTTGGTACTCTACGGTAACGCAATTGGCATTACTCTTTTGGCATAAAGAAGATTGCAACGAAATGACACAATTTCATTTAGTTCTGCAATATCCGCTCAATATTCGAAAACAAGGCGCTAATGTGCAACATTTCCAATGACGATCGATCGTAATTGATTTCAAGAGTAACCGCAGATTTTATTTGACCTTTAAACTTTTTTTTGGTGTTTTAACCAAACTTAAAGTGTATACGACTTTACAGCCTGTTATCCGATCATTCCGAGACGGACCCCTTTATTTTGCTTATCTAACTGGACTAAAAGGGCTGCACTCAGCTTGTGCTGTTATCCTGATCGCTCTTCAGACATGTCTGAATTAATTGCAATTGAGAGTTAATGGTGGCAAAGATTAAAACATACATAAATGCTCACTTTGTCAAATGATCGCGTACACTACGCGACGCTGTCGACAACTAGCCGCGCACCTGGCGTCGCCTTGTCCCCGCGACGCAAGTAGATCATCTATTTCAAACATGCACTGAGATCAATGACTGAATCAGTCTACGAATAAGCAAGCTATACAGTGATGGTAAGATATTAGATCGATTTTTCTAGTGTGACCAGCTGTTATTCGTTACGAAAACACACCAGTGGTGTGAGCATGAACACTATAGTCAGCACTTACTTCCTGCGGCGCTACCACCCTTTGTGGGTGTTGGCCGCCTCAAAGATTTTCCTCCATTTCACTCTATCTTTAACCCTTTTTTTATAGATAGAGCAAGCAAACAGACAGCCGGGCCACCTGATGGTAAGCAGCCACCGTCGCTGACGCGTGCAACATCAGGGGGTCGCCAGTGCGTTGCCGGCTATGAAGGAGAGCTTTTTTATGCCCTTCTTGAAGAACCCTTCTTGCCATAGTCCTGCGGGAATACATCCTCTTTTTCCACGATGTTTTCTTTCCGATCGCCATCAGATCTTCCTCAACACAGCCCTGCCAGCGTTTTCTAGGTCTTCCACGGGGTCCTTTTTGTTGGGGGACCACTTGTACAGCGTTTTTACAGTCCTGGAATCGTTCATCCTTTCCAGGTGGCCTAGCCATTTCAGTCTTTGTGATTTACAAAACCTCACTATCGTTTCTTTATGTATTAGGTCTTTTAGTTCATGGTTCATTCTTATACGAAACGTGCCATCGCCCTCCCGGACTAGTCCGAAGATCTTTCTAAGAACTTTTCTCTCGAAGAGGCTATCGTCAGTATTCGTACAGTAAACGTCAGTCATTAGTATGTCATATGTCAGACTGTCACTAACAAAAGCGGTGATAGCCCAGTGGCTGAGAAATCGACCTCTTAATCGAGGGGTCCGGGTTCGAATCCCAGTGGCACGCACCAATGATTTTGTAAAAAAAGCTATGTGCGCTTTATAAAATTAAATATCACCTGCTGTTACGGTGAAAGAAAACATCGTGAGGAAACCTGCATGCCTGAGAGTTCAAAAAATGTTCTCAAAGGCATGTGAAGATCACCAACCCGCAGTAGTGGTGCGTGGTGGACGGCGGCCTACATCCCTCTCATTGTGAGAGGAGAACCGACCCTGTAGTGGGTCATTAATAGGTTACTGACATGTCAGACTGTCTGACATCTTCCCATACTAAAGGCAGCTCGATACGATTACTACACGAAACTGCGTAAGATCATACTCGTTTTGATGAAATTTGGTTGACAGGTTGATTTTTGCGTAAAAGAGTAACAAACATTCATGATCCATCCATGCATCCATCCCCACAAAAGTAATAGTATCTATGGTATAGTTTCATTTACTCGTAAATCCTACTCACATCCTACTACTATTTTATAGGTATAATATTACTATGCCTGAGGGGCGATCAAAGCGGATGTTTGTATAATGTTAAATGTATGACGTTCATTAAGTGTGCATAAATTGTACCTGATAATGAATAAAAGCTTTTGAATTTGAATTGATTTTGAATTATGCGAATGTTTTTAAGTATGGATAGATATTTTTTACTCGTTCACGCAAAAACGGCTGAACAGATTTGGATGAAATTTGTTACACAGATAGATCAGAACTAGGATTAACATATAGGATACGTTTTATCCCTCTCTAGACCAAGGTCTATCCACGCGGACGAAGCCGCGGGCACAGTCTAGTCTAAAATATGCCGTAAATTTAAAATCCATTCCTCGATAACTCTACGAACAATTAAGATTAAAGTGTTTGCTACAATTTGGCGTACTTTTTATTTTAATTTCGCTCAGATTTGAAGCAAAAATCGTCGTCAGCGTTTCCAGTTCGCGTGCAACAAAGAATTCAATTTCGCTCGCCTATGTTTACCTTCTCGTATTCTTCCACAAAACACAGAGTACAGAAGTGATGGTATTTTATTACAGTAACTGAGTAGCACTGGGCTATTATTGCTAACTTTTGTGACCATACCATAACCAAAACCAAAGTGAATACTTCAGGTCATGAAGGTACTCGTAGCTAAGCTATAGGACACTTCAAAAGGCGATCTACAATGGCTCTACAATTTACCGACCTTTGAAAGAAACAAGAGTTTGTCCTGCGATTGAGCACTCTTTTCAAAGAAACCTATCCACTTCTGTACTTTCCGTGGTTCGTGGTACTTCCGTTCTATCCGGATTTATTCTACTCCCTTTTCTGTTCTAGCTATATTATTTATCTATTATATATCTATCCTTATGTACCTTACTATAGGCAAAGTAGTTTAGTTTAGAAAAGGTACCATCAATAGTCGTTAAGCTTTAACCCAATCAATGTCTGGTGAAAAAAATATGTGTCCTTTAAATACTTAACAACATACCTCGCATTCTTCTTTATTTTCATAGTCAATTTAACGATTTTTCCAAAGACTGAATGACGAAATCCAGAGGTAGACTATATTAATCGAATACGAAAATTCATTTAATACCTAACTGTCTTTAGTTTCAAACGACTTTTCCATTGGCGACTTCTGCCAAATCTCATCAACAGATTCCAGAGAAGAATTACGCATTACAAATGTATGTCCAATGTATAGCTATATAAAAGGGATCACTTTTTAGCTATAAGACCGCTATTTGACCATTTGTGCATTGTTCTGTATCACAATTATTATCTGATCATAAGTAGGTTTAGGTCTTAGGTCTGGAGGGTCCCCAGCCGAACCACAAGACGTGAAGAACATGCTGCTTTACGACGGGTTAAGAGTCTGGCGCTAAACCTCCGAGCTACTATGGCGTTACCTATAAAAACCTAAGCTCGGGTTAAATAAAATTTTAAAAGTTTTAAGACGAAATTTAATAGAGTAACACGTCCACACTTCGAGAGTATAAAGGATCGTAAATTATTTGAACGCGCTGGCTCGCTCTAAATCACCGCTCGATAAATTTATGTTCTTGTCAACGCACCGTATCGCCATTAGAAGGAATTTCAAGCTTGCATGAGCTGAAATTTTTATTAACGTGGATGCACACTAATAAAACTTTCAATAACTAAAAAATAATAGAAATACTTTAAAATGTATTTGGTATAAAATACTCAGCGGTGATAGCCCAGTGGCTTAGAATTCGACCTCGAATCAAGGGATCCGGGTTCGAATCCCAGTGGCACGCACCAATGATTTTGTAATAAAAGTTATGTGCGATTTATGAAATTAAATATCACCTGCTGTTACGGTGAAGGAAAACATGGTGAGGAAACATGCATGCCTGAGAGTTCACAAAAAAAATGTTCTCAAAGGCATGCGAAGTCCACCAACCCGCAGTAGGCCAGCATGGTGGACTAAGGCCTACATCCTTCTCATTGTGAGAGGAGACCCGACCGACCGACCCGACCCGAGTGGGTCATTAATGGGTACTGACATGACACTCAGCCAATGGACATGTCAACTTTACTAGTGCATTTCTACCTACAAAATATTTTTAAAGAACCCGGCAGGAAAAGCCTTAGTTGAATGTTTGAAAAGATTCAATTCAACGGACCAAATAAATACGTACAAAATGTAAGCGCGGCCTAGCGAAATATAAAAAGGTTTTTCAAATTCATGTTCGTTCACAAAATTTCTTAATTCAAATATTTTAAATTTTTTTTCTATTCAGCCTCACAAGTTTAACTTTTTCGCATCATTAGGTTTTGCGACAAAAGCAAGACTTCGAAAATAAAATTATTTTTTCTACTCCTGGTCTCTCTGCAACCGATAAGTAATCTACAGCAGGGTCGCGTCCCTCTCACAATGAGAATGATTTATTTATTTATTTATTTTATTTATTTATATTTATCTATGATGTAGGCCTTTGTCCACCACGTAGGCCCATTGCGGGTTGGTGGACTTCACATGACTTTGTCAGTAACCCATTAATGACCCACTACAGGGTCGGGTCTCCTCTCACAATGAGAGGGATGTAGGCCTTAGTCCACCACGCTGGCCTACTGCGGGTTGGTGGACTTCATATACCTTTGAAAACATTTTTTGTGAACTCTCAGGCATGCAGGTTTCCTCAGGATGTTATCCTTCACCGTAACAGCAGGTGATATTAAATTAACAGGGCTCATTATTAATTAACAGGGCTCTGTATTATGAGCTTAATGCCCTATTTTTAAACATTGGTTACTCGTTTATTTCAACCAATTAGGACCAGTAAGGACTTAGTTTTGACTAGGTTTCCTTCACCGTTACAGCAGCTGAATTTTTTTCCATCTAATCATATGAAAAAAGCTAGTCTATCTAAATAAAATTAACAGTTTTTTATCAATTCTAGGTTGTATAAATCAACGCCGGAGAAATTTGATAGAATTAGTTCTCGCGTCGTAAACAACAAATTCCAGGCAACATCGCGTCGTTGAAACCAGAAGCTAATTCCATTTCGTGGACTAAATGATCGAGGCTGGAAAATATCGCTTCGGGGTGTCTTCATACTTACCGGACACATTCGGCCGAAAAATTGTTATGGGTAAAAAAAAAGAATTGAAAATAAAATTTAGATTTTTTGTAGCACCTAGTGTTAGCTATTTGTTTAACCCCTTGACTTAATTGCCATATACCTCGCAACAAGTAAGTCGTCGATGTCATTGAGGATATTTATCGTATATCAGTGCGTATTGTCAATAAGAACAGCTCCATACAAAACCCTGTGTTTGAATTTTGTCACTTTGTTTGGTCAGCTGGTTATCACGGATTGTCACAGCCAACTTGGACAAGGCCTAACATACAACAACATAACATAGTAATAATGAATAGGTATTTAATTGTTTGTAGGTTGGTTAGATATCAGTATCAGATGAGAATATTTTACTGTTTCATATGTTATAAAAAAACGTGATATTTCAGTAGACGGGTTTCAAATCTACTTTTCCCCTTACTTAAATTCCACACTATTGGCAATAAAAGAAATTAAGTCAGGATCCGAGTTGCCAATTCGAACGCACGCAAAAAGGTACGCTTTACGTAAGTTACCGTACGAATGTCCGATACTACACGGATAGGTGTAGACACACCCTTTTCCCTTACGAATGCCTGAACTTTCGGCTAATTACATTTTAATAGCGGACCACGTTCGTGCAACTTACACTAACGATTTGGCTTAAACGTTTTGAGGCACTTAGTACAACGAAGCGAGTGGACTCAAATATTTACCTGTACAAACTCCTTTAATCCGATGATTAGTATGGACCAGTCAGACTCAGGTACCATACTTAAAGTTTTCTTTATACTTTGCAAAGGAGCCCTCCTGAAGTCCTGACGTAACACTAAGGGTAAATTTCCTGATATGGTAAAAAATAAATTTTAATCAATCAGTCATCTAGACAGGATATCAAAAATGAGATATCAATAATTTGCGTCTTTTTATTTTTAGGCCGCTTTAATTTCGGCGGGTATAAGTGACAGCGTAATTTTCTTTTTATGCAGTATCCAAAACGCGTGGGGTTCTCTTTTTTCAAAGAAGTTGAGCCCATTTTATTTTGAGTATAGTGTCACCCTATCTGTAGAAGTCTTTGGAAAAATTATAAAAAATGATACAGTGCAATATTTGTTACTTTAAATCATGCAAAAAAAGGGCACAAAATTCTCACTATAATTATGCTCTACTATAATATTTACACATAGCAGAAAATTTTCAAAAGAATAATGTATTCCATTCCATGTCTCAAAGCTTCAAAGCGCCCTGAAAACGAGAGCACAGTAGTTGCTTCATACGAGCTGCTTCCGTGGTTTAGGCCTTTGATGCTACCCGCAGCAATGTGTGAGTAATAACTCATGACTGGGCAATAACTTATAACTGGGTAATATCTTATAAATGCGCAATAACTATTTACTGGCATCTTGCAAGTTGGAATGCTATAATTGGCATCTTATCTGTTGCGTATCAACCAATATTACCATCATTTGTCATGTCATGTGTCATGTCAGTACCCATTAATGACCCACTACAGGGTCGGGTCTCCTCTCACAATGAGAGGGATGTAGGCCTTAGTCCACCACGCTGGCCTACTGCGGGTTAGTGGACTTCACATGCCTTTAAGAGCATTTTTTTGTGAACTCTCAGGCATGCAGGTTTCCTCACGATGTTTTCCTTCACCGTAACAGCAGGTGATATTTACGTAATTTCATAAATCGCACATAACTTTTATTACAAAGTCATTGGTGCGTGCCACTGGGATTCGAACCCGGACCCCTCGATTCGAGGTCGAACTCTAAGCTACTGGGCTATCACCGCTGCGTCCATCATTTGGTTACTAATTAACTACAAAGATTGTTTACTACGCTTTGAGATTAAAACTTAATAGGTTTTCCAGAAAGCTGTATTTAATTCTCAACTAATTGTAATATTACAGCCGGACTAAAAGGTTGGCTTAATTGATTTTCCTCAACGTACTTATAAAATCCTTCTAAATATTAACAGTCAAAGGATTGTGCATTAAGAATACTTTAATTAATAAGTTGGCGACATCTTAATCAACCACCATGTTATATGATAATGAGAAAACAAAACAAGAATGTGACGTAGAATACAACGTTTTAGTACAAGATCTGGCAACGAACGATAACATGTGATTATAGCAAAGCTGATTTTCGCAATAATTTTTTAAGGCTTCTTAAGACTCTTCTTAAGGCTGCATTTTATTCGGTATTATATACTCTTATCGGGGTTTTTGTAACCTTTAATGCGACCCCACACAATTTTAGGTCTCTAGAATCCACTGGCTTCCCACTGTCTTTTCAGTTCATCGTCCATATACAGTATACGTCATTTGGAGTTTGCATGTTTGTATTCAAATATTGGCATAATATTTGACAAATACACCACTATGCACGTACTCGTACTTGACAAATAGAGAGTCCACAGCCACACATGGCCACACAGCCAAGTACCAATACACATACCTTTTACAGTGATGAAGTTGCGTCAAAAAACTGACGAGGTTGCCGTATAAAGCATCCACACATGGCTATCGTTTACAAATACGTCGAATACGCAAATACAAATAGCTAAGTGAAGTGCCTCCATTATAATAGTAAGCAACTTATAACAAAAACTGGTCAGTGACATATTCAGAAAGGAAAGAGAATACGCTTGAAAATTTTAACATTAATCTTCATTTCAGCAGAGAACCAGCCGAAACAGAGACTTGCCTATTTTTTTTTTTAAATCGGTCCCAAAAATAGTAAGTGTAAAAAATAACTCCCATTCTTCTTCTTCGTTTGTTTCCGTTTGTCACTGCTTATCTCAGCTACTATTAAGAGGGCACCGAGCAAATTTCGCTGGCACGAAACTGTCAAAAGTGTCAATGTGTGCGTTCAAAAGCTCAGTGTGCGTGCGGCGCACACAAGTCCGACTGCCCGCTCGAACTCGCGATAGGGCTGCCGCAACAACTTCTTTAGTTTGTTTCTAATTCTGAGATTTTTTAATATTATATTATGCTTATGAAATTAGTTGTATGTAAATGAAAATGACATGTCAATAAAAGAACATGTTGTGTTTTTTCATTACTAAATTTAATTATAATCTTTATAAATTTGAAACTAAAAAATATTTATAACTCAACTTAAACATACGAACAGCTTTATTAATATAAAACATTACTCAATTCGGACCGACAATCTAAGAGCGTGTAAAGGAAAAAGATTCATTTTTATATAGATTCCTTCCAGTATTATATTTCTATGTCCACACAATCTATACAATAAAAATGAATCGCCGTTCGTTAGTCGCGCTAAAATTCGAGAACTGCTAGACTGCTGGGCTAAATTTGGATTTGAAATATTCGTGTAAGTCCAAGAGAGTTAAGTTTTTAAGATCGGTCCGATGTTATCCAAGCCTATCTGGGGGCACGGTAGTGCCCCCAACAAGTCAAGCAAAAAAGCGGCACGACCGTACCATCCTTTTCTCTAAGCAATTCAGGCCATTTTCAACCCCCTATAACTCCATTGTGGATAAAACTAGGAACCTGAATTTTAAGTAGCCAGGCAGGTATTGTATAAACACAGTATTTTTAAAATTTCATTCAATTTGAGCCAGTAGTTTAAGAACTATAACTAGTCAAAGTTTCTTAATTTTGTCACTCACTCACTCACTCACTCACCGATCAAGAAAATTCTAAGACACTTCTAGCAAATATAGAAGGTTCAAATTTAGAATATTTAGTAGTGTTTAGTGTATAAGTGGAGGAAAAACTAAAAAAAAATCAATTTCGGTCTAGTTTTCTAGATACACCAACTGCATAACTAACTTTGTAAACCCATACAAATGTACATAAAATAACCCAATTCTCGCAACTCAGTTCTTGCACCGTAAAAAGTTATGAGATCCATGTATGTATCCATAGCTTGACTTGGCAATCGCAGTAAACAATCTAATTTCATATAATACATAATATTATGTGTGAGATACATTGTGCTTTTATGCGATGGTCAAGTCAATCTATGGATACATATGTACAAGGTTTTTTTACAAGTATTGTTTTTGATGGTATTTCCCATTACAAATAAACAAAAAATAAATTCTTAAAGAAAATCTCCAAATATCAATTTTTAAGTACCTGTATACTTTTTCCTTTACCTGTTGAATTTTTCAAGTATGCGTGGATGGGGAATCTATGAGAAATAGCGAAAAATGCTGAAAGGAGTCTGGGAACCGATTTTGATGAAAACATCATTGAATTTTTGAAAAATCAATGTGCCTAGCCACATAAAATCGAACACGTTCATTTTAAAAAAAAAATCACAGCCTGTATTATTACATCATTCGATAGTGTCACTTATAAGGAACAAAATCTGGAAAGTAATGACATATGGCAAACTTCAGGATAAAGCAAATTTTTAACAAAATACGTTTTTTTCATACAAACCTTAACTGATCACTAAGCATTCAAAATGATGGCCATTTTTCCCAATTCATAGCTGGATTCGACGTCTCAAGGATTGCGTTGCATTTAGCATTACAATAATTCACATTCAGCATCAAGAAAAGTAGGAAATAGTTAAATGGACTTGGATGAAATTTTGTACGCAGATAGTTTATAACTTGGATATAAATCCTAAAACCCACGACGACCAAGTACGTACTTATCGTGGTTAGACCCGAAAAGCAGTTTTAAAATGAATTATCAAATAACTATATCGTGAAAAAAATATCAAATCGACACGTATGTATGTAATGCTCTCAGAACTGCACAATTTTCACATATGTTGGTCTATTACGGCTTCCAAACAATACCAAATTTCATGGGTGTATGTATGTATGTTTGTTTGTATTGTATATATATATATATGTAGATATGTTTATTATCACTAATTGACGGATCGTGTTCGTTCTTTTTGTGTTCGTTTGCATTTTGTGCAACTTAGGGAATGGTAAATAATTTTCATCAAAATCGGTCCAGTAGTTTCCGTGATATGAAACTAAAAATTACGAAAAAAAATAATTTAAAAAAATTAAACCGACATCAAAAAAGTATGAACTAAATTACCCTGTAAAAATAAAAAAAATACAGAGGACGATTCAATTCTATTTAAAGTAGGTAAATTTCATTCAGTAAATTTTTCCCACTAAATAGGTAGTAGGTATTGGTTGGTTATCGCAAAGCAGCGTAGGCATGATTTTTATACTTAAGTACGAGTCCGTGGTTCTTCCAAATTATTGACTTATAGGTGCATTAATCTAGTTAGGTTAATTAAAGTGTAAAACAAATTATATAAAAGTAAATATATATTTCTACCTATACTTGGTGCACGTTCGATCTGGACACGATGTAAATAAACCATAAAATGTATTTTTAGGATTGTTGCGAAATGTCCGCTGCGAAAATCCAAAAAAATTAAATAAATAAAAAAAGTTTATAATGTTAAACGGTTTTATTTACAAACTATCAATCTATTGACTTTATTTTTTAATTTTCTCAGAATGAGCTCCATTCTACTAATTAAGCCCTTTCATTTGATACCCATATTGAGGCAGTTGTGGAAAATATGTAATCCGCCATTTTGTTGCGGCGGCCATCTTGGATTTTCATTTTTTTCATACTGAGCTCTATTCAACTAATCAAGCCCTTCCATTTTATACCCATATTGAAGCAGTTGTGGAAAATATGTAATCCGCCACTTTGTTGAGGCGGCCATCTTGGATTTTCATTTTCTTCATAGTAAGCTCTATTCTACTAATCAAGCCCTTTCATTTGATACCCATATAGAGGCAGTTGTGGAAACTATGTAATCCGCCATTTT
This sequence comes from Erynnis tages, assembly GCA_905147235.1. NCBI lineage: Eukaryota > Metazoa > Arthropoda > Insecta > Lepidoptera > Hesperiidae > Erynnis > Erynnis tages. The sequence goes on along the minus strand of LR990095.1, from coordinate 6,004,814 downwards.
GTGGCGGCGGCCACCTTGGATTTTCATTTTTTTTATATAGCCTATGTTACTCAGGCTAAATGTAGCCTTCCAATGGTGAAAGAATTTTTTAAATTGCCACAATTGTTTTTGAGTTTATTCATTACAAACATACACACAAAAATACAAATATCTTTCCTCTTTATAATATTAGTGTAGATGCAGATGTAGATATAAGTATCCTTACTTTTTTTAAATTTAAAAGTACAAACTGCAACTTAATATGGTCAAACCGATCAAACAAAAAAATAATTGCTAAACTTATGATGTGACAACCTTATTACCATGAATCCATTTCAACTAATAAAACAACAATGTTGCGTACTCTTGACAGCGCTGCTTGACAGTGGTTGCTAGGCAACGCTTTGTCCACAAGCGACACAACCTCCCCGTCTAACCGCCGAAGCGGGACTAAAGCGGACATGGGGGGAGCGCGGTAGCTCTGCGTAGAATGGGCGGAACGCGCGATATTTTAGGTATTTCCTTCTTATTATCAAACAAGTAAACATTTTGAAAATGTACAACGCATAAGTTATAGAAAACATATCGTTTTATTATTATTCAAAAACTGATAACCTTCCGTGAAGTATTTACGCCATACTATGCTTTTATTTAACTTTTAAGAGCTTACTTTGGATTTTTTTTCTATCGAGGAAACTACAAGTAATCGTGTTTCTGAAACACATGATGTATAGAGTATATCCTTAAGTTTCTTACCTAGTAATTGCATAGCTATAGCTTTCGTAATAACGACACAGCACGACATCAAACTAACACAAATTTCATATAAAAAGCTCGGTGCCCTCTTAATGTTTGAAATTTGGATTTATATTTTTAAGGATAAGTGTTAACGGTTGTTTTTATAACGGATCTTTGTATTTTATATTTGAAGTAAGATTTTTGCGCGTTTTTTTAATAAAATTTTGCAATATAACCATTTTAGTGACTACTAAGCCTTTTAAAGACTCTTTCATTACTTTAAATTATAATAAGTAATATAAAAATGTCAAAACAATTGACAATTAAAATAGCTAGCATTTTACCAGCCATTCATCAGCTTCTTGTAAATCATTAATCTTAATTGTATCCATTAAATCGACGTCATCTTATATCATATCGTAGTGAAAAATTATTATATTTGAAATGAAATAATTGAAAAAGGCTTTTTGAATGAAAATATGGATGTGTTTTTACTTCAACATAGAAATTTTAACGACATTTACGAATACCTAGCGGTTACCGACTACTATTATACATAGAAATACAAAAAAGTAATAATAGTCGTAAAAATTCTGCTTCAATCTCAAGTCATACTTAGTTCATCATTTACGAAAATTATTTTTTGGAATAAAGTTCTAGAACCCAATTAGAACTTGTTCCACAGGTGGCCTCGCATAACCCATTAGCTTAAAACCCCACCAGACCTCATACTACAAAGCCAGGATCGCGGTTTCGTATTTGCATTCATTGACTTGCAAATCACCACCCACGCGTTCTTATGCGACTTTCCATATCTTTATTGAGGTTTAAAATAGCCTGAAATAGTTCTACGACCTCTTGACTTACTGTCACAAGTCGTGAACACAGATGATTAGTGCTCAGGTCATCAGGAGTAAGCGGTCATAGCCCTGTGGCTTAGAATTCGAGCTCATGATCGAGGGATCCAGTTTCGGATCCTAGTTGCACGCACCAATGATTTTATAAAAAAGGTTATCATCACCTGCTGATACGGTGAAGGAAAAACCATGATATCCACCAAGCCGTAGACATACTCTAGTATTTTAATATACAATTATATATAATACTATTTGTTTTAAGAAAACCGACAAAGCTCGAAGGCTCGTAAAGTAGCAAGTGACGACGTAAAGATATAGTCGCAATAAAACTACAAAGTTACCGGGTACTATTTACCGTCGTTTTTCAAGCGACAAATAATGCTCCATACGAAAACGTGTGCGGAATAAAAGCTTTGGGAATATACGTAAGTGTAGATTGTTGTATACCGTTGCTTTGTTCAGCGCGTTATAAGAGCTCTCCTACGAGTGTAACGGGCTTTCCACTGGCTTTCTGGTGTTCAGTCACTTTTATGCAGGAGTGAATCAATAGGAGCTCGCCCGGGGAAGTACCTTACCTTCAGCCTCATAATTGTAAAAATGTTATATGTCATGATATCAAAAATGGAACATCTAAAATTAGTCGTCTTTTTAGTTTTATACATAGATATTAATATAACCTCTACTAACATATTTTCGTAGAGATCTTTCCAATATAATTAACAATGCAAATACCTACGTTTGGACAGCGGGAACGTATACAATATAGAAACGTATGTTTCACGCGACGCGTAGAGCTAAACCACAAATGGAGGAATTTTGATCTGCAACGAGTTCGTACCGAGCTCTTAACGTTTCGTGTATTTATTATGTTTAGGCACGATCCGTTTGCTTTACGATTTGTGTAAGTAATGGACACACTTCGGTATTTTGCACGAAATGTAAGTTCTCACATACTCGTATTACGACTAGCTGACTGACCGTTAATGTGAATATTTAGTCTCATTGTCCATACTTAACAGAATAGAGCGGTGATAGCCCAGTGGCTTAGAATTCGACCTCGAATCGAGGGGTCCGGGTTCGAATCCCAGTGGCACGCACGCACCAATGACTTTGTAAAAAAGTTATGTGCGATTTATAAAATTAAATATCACCTGCTGTTACGGTGAAGAAAAACATCGTGAGGAAACCTGCATGCCTGAGAGTTCACAAAAAAAAATGTTCTCAAAGGCATGTGAAGTCCACCAACCCGCAGTAGGCCAGCGTGGTGGGCTAAGGCCTACATCCCTCTCATTGTGAGAGGAGACCCGACCCTGTAGTGGGTCATTAATGGGTTAAAACAACAACTAAACAGAATACGTGTGGATGTAAAGTCCGCTTGTAGAAAACTTATATATACTATTAGGGGAATCTGAATTTGTTATGTGACGTATTCCCGCTAAGAGCATGTAGATGAGCTCAAAAACAATCATTTAAGCCATGGGAAGCTCTATCCAAAATTCAACGGTTTTCGATATATTTGAGTTTGATCGAATTTGGAGAGAAGTCACTTTTAGGCTAACTAAAGTGCCATAATAAAAAAAAAATCACTTCTAACGATATAAATAAACAAGGTTGAATGATAAACCTCATCAAATCTATCCAAGATCTACAATTCCGCCGAGATTTAATCAAAAATGCACATTTGCGGCACGAATCCTTGGAATAATCGGTGGTGTTCACATTTGCATAGCGGAGGATTCCTTTGATACGCAAACCACGGTTTGTTGATCCATCGGTCGCTCTATAATACCGACCGCCTCTTTGTTACGTCTGATCCCATCGGTGAATATCTTATGTCGAAATTTATAACGTTGTGGCAACTTCCACTACACACCAAGAGATTGCGCTACGAGTATCCTGAATCACGCTATCGAAGTTTTCTACTTTACTAACATATAGGTGATGACTGGTATAAGTCAGTTAATATACCTAGAGTATGAAAATTCTTGGTCTTATGGACGCCTCGTAAAATTAAAACTCAGCTGTTGTAGCGGTGAAGGAAAACATCGTTAGGAAACCTGTACCTATGCCTGAGTGTATTCTATAACATTCTCAAGGACATATGAAGGCCACCGACCCGCATAAGACCAGCATGCTGGACTATGGCCTGCATCCTTCTCATGCTGAAAAGAGACTCGATTATGGGTCATTAATGAGTTGCGGACAATACTTTGCTAGGAGATAACAAGACAAAAAGTCACTTACATAGCTATTACCAATACAATTACCAGTAATAACATCTAAGGAGTATCACCTACTCAAACACTCTGAAGCAGACCGACAATATTGACACTCTTTTATATAGCGAGCGAAAATACCGGGTGTTTTCTCACTGGAAGAAACCAGTTCAATGGGGGATTTTGCTTTGTGATATTGAAGTTTTCAGTTTGACGACCCGAGTGGCTCAGTTGGTAAAGACGCCAGTGCGCTACGCGGAGGGTCCTGGGTTCGATTCCCAGCGGAGCAGAGATTTGAATGATGAGTTTAAATTTCTGTTTCTGGTCTGGGTGTGTTGTGTTGTTGTCTTGTGTGTGTCCATGGCGCCCACGACACAGGGAATCCTAGTGTGGGGCTATGAGTGTGAAGCGTTATTTATTTATTTATTTATTTATTTATTTATAAATGACGGTATTTGATTTAAGTATATTAATATCTTTTCTTCATTGGTGTTCATCTTTTCGGTGTCACTGACAACTTGCTCTGTTTTCCTTTTTAAGTCCCACTGGTGGGCACGGGTCCCTCCCCACAACACGAGGAGGCCCGGAGCCTAGATACTCCACGACACTGCTTCAATGCGGATTGGTATCTACCAATTTTTCCAAACTCGCCAACCTTTGTCTGATATTTTCAAACCACCCATAAGGTCTTCGACAAGGCTTAACGACTGTTATATTTTCGACAACAACCTCGCAATTGGTCAGCGTAGTGTACCAATACCTATATCTACCATCATCCTAACAGAAAGCTCGTTCCTTCCTAGCCCCTAGTTTCAAACAAAAATGAAAATGAAATGAAACGATAATTTTAATAATCGGATGTTTTGCTATACGTTCGAAGATTGTCGGGATAAACGAATTAGTGAACATAATTATTTAATGATGTTTACGCAGACGAAAGGTTAATAAAACTATAATTTAGTGCACACAATTCATACATTTGAATTACTGAGTATGAGAAGCTGCATACGTTACATGGGTGATTTATCTGTACTACTAAATAAATATTGTGTTAATCCTGATGTTGTACTGATAGCGGGGAAAGAACATGCGATGATTTATATTTTTCGCCTGCTAACGCAAAGGTGCCCAGTTCCCCAGAACAGGAAAAGCGTTTCGGTTTCTTCGGTGAGGATTTTTGAAGATACTAAATAGTAGCCAATTCGAGATTAATATTTGTTTCCGAAGGCTGAACAACTGCTGTGTATATTGATAAAATCGGAAAATAAACATATTAACTTAATTCATTAGTAGACAGCGTAATCCATCAACAGTCACTAGGCCAACATGTCAGCACCCATTAATGACCCACTACAGGGTCGAGTCTCCTCTCACAATGAGAGGGATTTAGGCCTTAGTCCTCCTCGCTGGCCTGCTGCGGGTTGGTTGCCTTGACATGCCTTTGAGAACATTTTTTGTGAACTCTCAGACATGCAGGTTTCCTCACGATGTTTTCCTTCATCGTAACAGCAGGTGATAATTAATTTTATAAAGCGCACATAAAATAATAAAGCCCAATATGGTGGGCATACAATCCTACATCCTTCTCAGTGTGAAAGGAGATCCGACTGCTGTGCGGTACTATTGAGTTGCAGGGAGATGGCGTAGGTACAGACTACAAAAATACCATAATATTGAATCCTACTTGTAAAATTATTTCTAAATTTTTTGTTTGAGGTCGGTTGTTGTTATTTTTTTATTTGTTGTTGTTGATTTACATTGAATGAACATAATGACTTTTATTTTTTTACATTTAATCGCTCACCATATTTTCAATCCAGTGATCGGACAGTACCTTTACATGCGTAATTTATCTCTGCTATAAAAACTACATCTGATATGAATCTAACAAACGTAATTGCATCTGTTTCACCGCGCGGTTACGCAATTAAGATATCTTTAGATTTAGAGCAGTGGTCTATTTGGTGAGAAGTTCCAACGAGGAGAAAATAAATCAATTGTAGATAATAAAACTTTGCTTAAAATTACAGATGTGGTAGAGCCATAGTAGCTCGCTCGAGGTACCTTACTTTAGCCTCTTAATCCGTCGTAAAGCAGCATGTTCTTCATGTGTTGTGTTTCGGCTGAGGAGGTGTGGTTGCCGGGGATACTTTGTTCGTTTGGTTCGTATTGGGGTGTACTTCCGAATAGCTGTTACCTCCGATTTGGCTCAAATTTGGTGGAGACCTTCTATTCGACGATACAAGAAAGTGTGTGAAGGGATTTTTGGCGCATCTCAATATTTTTCGAGAAATCGAATTTTGAAATTTTCCAACTTTCTATCATTTCTGAGTAACATTTACATCCGATTTGGCTCAAATTTGATGGAGACCTTGTATTCGACGATACGAAGAAGTGTGCCAAAAAAAAAAAAAAAAAAAAAAAAAAAAAAAAAAAAAAAAAAAAAAAAAAAAAAAAAAAAAAAAAAAAAAAAAAAATGCAGACCATTTGTACTATCCAGAATGCACCACGTGGAGGTTAGGTTAGGTTAGGTTAGGTTAGGTTAGGTTAGGTTGGGGGTACCACTGCAGAGCGGCCCAGGATCTGCTCATGCAGTCCATGGCCGAGTGGTTGGTGGACGTGGCGGTAGTCGCCGAGCCGTACTCGGTCCCTGGCCACTGGCTGGGTGACAGGGACGGTTTGGTGGCGATTGTGGCGCGGTCTTCCACAGACTCCCCTCCCCTCTCACTACTAGAGAGAGGACCGGGATACGTGGCCGCCGCGTGGGGAGAACTAGCCCTCGTCGGGGTCTACTTCTCCCCTAACCGCCCTATCCAGGACTTCGAGGATTTCCTCGAAGTCCTGGCCGCCGTGGTCGGCAGGGCAGCGCCGCGTCAGGTGTCCGTCATGGGGGACCTGAACGCCAAGTCAGTGGCGTGGGGAAACCCGGCCACCGATGCGCGTGGGCGGGCAGTGGAGCTGTGGGCGGCGTCCACCGGACTCTCCCTCCTGAATAGGGGGAGAGTCCAAACATGCGTGCGGCATCAGGGTGGGTCCATCGTGGACCTCACCTTCGCCACCCATGTGCTGGCCGCGCGCGTGCGGGACTGGCGGGTGGACATGGCGGAGACCATCTCGGACCACAGGTATGTGCGATTCGAGATCTCCGCCCAAAGTCCACGGGGGAACGCCGGACCATCCGGCCGATCCCCCTTCCCGCGGTGGGCCCTCACCCGCCTGGACCGCGAGGCCGCAGAGGAGGCGGCCTTCGTCCAGGACTGGCTGTCGCCCCCAGTCGACGTCCTGGACGTGGACGCCGCGGCGGCTCAATTGAGGGAGTCCCTAGCCGAGGTGTGTAACTCCAGCATGCCCCGGTCGCGCCACCCGCCTCCCCGACGCGCCGTGTACTGGTGGTCGAGGGAGTTGCAGCGGCTCCGTGTTGCCTGCACGGCGGCGCGGAGGGAGCATGCACGGGCTCGACGGCGGCGCCGCAGGGACAGGGACGAGGAGGCCCGCCTGATGGACGCTCTCGCAGAAGCGAAGACGGCCCTCAAAGCGGCAATTGCGGAGGCCAAGGACTCGGCGAGGGCCGAGTTGCTGGCGGGTCTCGACGCCGACCCATTCGGGAGACCATACAAGGCGGCGCGGAATAAACTGCGCCCCTCTGGTCCCCCGGTGGCCGAGACCCTCGAGCCGTCGTCGCTGGACGGGGTGGTGCGGTCCCTGTTTCCAAGCAGGGACGTAGACTTCTCCCCTCCAGCGATGAACCCCCCGCGGGGGTTGGCTCCGCCGGAGGAACAGCTGGAGGACCCTCCTCCCATCTCAGAGGGCGAACTTGGCGCGGCGGTATTACGCCTCCGCTCCAAGAAAACGGCCCCTGGCCCAGATGGGGTCCCGGCTAAGGTGGTCGCGATCGCGGCCTCCGTCATGCCGGGACGGTTTCGGGACCTCTTCGGCGCGTGTCTCGCGACTGGGAGGTTCCCGGGACCATGGAAGGAGGGACAGCTGTGCCTCCTCCGCAAAGAGGGCCGTCCTGCAGACTCCCCCTCGGCATACCGGCCTATCGTTCTGCTCGATGAGGCCGGTAAGATGCTGGAGGGAATAGTGGCTGACCGCCTCAAGGCCCACTTGCGGCATGTGGGGCCGGACCTGTCGGACGCTCAGTTCGGCTTTAGAACCGAGCGTTCGACGGTGGACGCCCTGGCCCGCCTTAAGAGCCAGGCGAGGGAGGCAATGGAGGCGGGGGATGGTCTTTTGGCTGTGTCGTTTGACATAGCCAACGCTTTTAATACCATCCCCCATTCCACCATCTTGGAGGCACTCCGATTTCACGGAGTGCCTTCCTATTTGAGGCGCCTCCTGGCCAACTATTTGGTGGGCCGGCAGGTGGTCCTGGTGGACAAGGCGGGCCAGGTCCGGCGGTATAATGTGGAGGCCGGCGTTCCACAGGGGTCTGTCTTAGGACCCCTGCTTTGGAACGTCGGATACGACTGGCTCCTGCGGGGATCGCTCCCGAGAGGCACGAGTGTCATCTGTTATGCGGATGACACTCTCCTCACAGCCCGCGGGAGCTTCAGGGAGGCGGCCAGTCTGGCGTCTGCGGGCGGATCGCTGGTAGTGGACAGGATCCGCCGCCTAGGCTTGAAGACGGCGCTGCACAAGACCGTGGCCGTATACTTCCACGGTCCGCGGCGGCGCCCACCGCCGGAGGCCCACATCCACGTGGGGGGCATCCGCATAGCGGTTGAGACCCAGATGAAATACCTGGGTCTCATAGTCGACAGCGGGTGGCACTTCAGCGCGCACTTCAGTGCGCTGTCGGGGCGCCTGCTGAAGGCAGCGGACGCCCTCTCGTGGCTGATGCCCAATTTGGGAGGGCCCAGCAAGCGGTGCCGGCAGCTGTACGCCGGAACCCTGCGGAGCATGGCCCTCTACGGGGCCCCTATTTGGGTGGACTCTCTTCGTAGAAGGGAGAACGCCGCCGCCCTTCGGGCGCCACAGAGGGCCATCGCCCAGCGGGTGGGCAGGGCTTACCGCTCGGTGAGCTTTGCGGCTGCGTGCACCCTGGCCGGCACCCCGCCTTGGGAACTCGAGGCGGAGGTGCTTTCCAGGGTGTACGAATGGACGGCGGGGCGGAGGGCGCTTGGAGAGCGCCCGGCCCCGGAAGAGAAAGCGGCCGTCCGACAGCAGGCGCGCGATGCCGTCATTGCTCACTGGGCGGAGGACCTCGCCGCCGCACACTTCGGCCGCCGGACGCTGGACGCCATCGGACCGGTCCTAAGGGACTGGCTCGAACGAGCGCACGGCTTCCTCTCGTTCCGCCTGGTGCAGGTACTGTCCGGACACGGTTGTTTCGGATCGTACTTGCACCGAATCGGTAGGGAGGAGGCCCCATCGTGCCACGACTGCGGCGCGGCGGAAGACACGGCGCAGCACACCCTCGAGGCGTGCCCGTCGTGGTCAGAGCTGCGCCGCAGTCTGGTTGCGGTGGTCGGGCGGGACCTCTCGCTCCCCCGCGTTGTGAGCGCAATGCTGGAGAGCGAGGGGGCATGGGCGGCGGTTGCCTCCTTCTGCGAATCCGTCATGTCGCAGAAGGAGGCAGCGGAGCGCGCGCGAGAAGAAGACCCTCTTGCGCCGGCGCTCCGGAAGCGGCGAAGGGGACGAAGGAGGCGGGCATACGACCGCCTTCACCTTCCCGATGGTGAGCAGCGGGCGACAGGTGCGGAAGCTCCTCCGCCCGCATTGCACCGCTCACCATCACTGGATACGGGGACGATCGCGCACTCTCGACCGTCCCCGATGCCCCACCCATCATAAGGGGGGGGCGCGAAGGGCTCGCCATATAGGCGGGGCTCGCCGGAGGGGGACTGGACGTAAAGGCTCTGCCGGATTCCCAGACCCCCTCCCAGGAGGCGAAGCCGGAGTGCCGCTGGGGGTTTTAGTGGGTATACCAGGGGGTATTGCCCCTGGGGAGTCCCACATACCCCTAAGGGATGCGTAACGCATTTCCCCCAGCGAAACCAAAAAAAAAAAAAAAAAAAAAAAAAAAAAAAAAAAAAAAAGGTTAGGTTGGGGGTCCCCCACAGTGCTGACTTCCACGTAGTGACCCCTGGGCAACGCCGTGTCTGACCACCGTAACGGAGTGGCAGACCGGCGGCAAACGAGCGCTGTGCGTATTTGTGTACTTTGAGGGCGAATACGAGTCTTTGTGCGTCGACGATGTCGAAACCCTTGCGGGATGCCTCCGGGCGTTTCGTCAAGCCAAAAGGCCCTTCTCAGGGCCAACCACAAGGCCCTTCTCAGGGCCAACCACAAGGCCCTTCTCAGGGCCAACCACAAGGCCCTTCTCAGGGCCAACCACAAGGCCCTTCTCAGGGCCAACCAAAAGGCCCTTTTCAGGGCCACCGAGACGCTTCGGTGTCGGAGGTTAGCCGCGCAACATCTTCGGCTAGCCTGTACAGTGCGGCAGCCGACTTCTCGGACACCGACGTATCCATCTCGGACACGGCGGCGTCCGGAAGCGGCCTCAAGCGGTCGTACTTGAGACGTGAGTCCGGGGGATCCTCGGGCTCGACGCCGAGCAAAACGAAGAAGAAGAGTAAGAAGACCTGCTCTTCTTCTTCTGCGACTGAGGTGGAGGCTGTTTGCCTGGAGCTTTGCTCTTCGCGCCAGCTCGACCTGACAAGAAGGGCGCAGCTCCAAGCGGACCTTGAGGAGAGGGTCGCTGCCAAAGAGCAGCAGACACGCACCGCTCGCCTGAAAGCCGGATACGGGACGGCTGTCCTGCAATTTGACAGCCTTTCCGTGGCGGAGCTGGAGCGCGTGGCCAAAGAGGACAAGGAGGAGATCTGTGAGGTCGCCGCCAAGTCCTCGAACTTGAAGGGGACCTTCCAGAAGGCCCTGAAATGCCGTGCGGCTAGCCTGCACGGCGTCGTCCTCGAACTGTTGCAGCGTACTGCAACAGACGAGACGCGGCAGCTGCAGGCGAGGGTGGACAGCCTGCAAGCGGAGGTCAGCCAGCTGCATACAAAGCTGGCTGAAGCCACGGCCTCACCCGCCAAGGCCCCGTCGGCAGAGTCCAACCTTGAGGATGTCATCCGCAAGGTTGTCATGGAGGAGAGGGCCTTCACCCGGGCCTGCTTCGCGGGCATAGAGGACCGGCTCCTGCCGGAGAAACGCCTACGTCCACCGCTTGCGGCGGACGGGACCTCCGGTGAGCCACCCCAGGCCCCGAAGACGTCCAAGGGCAAAGGAGTGGGCAAGGCCACGAAAGCGGCACAGCCCACCCCTAGCACAAGTGCGGGGCTTAGCCCTGAGGACACCTTCCTTCCCTCTTCCACTCCGTCCAACATGCCGTGGACGAAGGTGACGAGGAAAGGTAAGAAGAAGGGCAAGGGACAGGAGAAAAAGGCGGCTTCCTCCTCCAATCCCATGCCAGTGCCCACCACGGCAACAAGGGCCCCTGCCGGCGTCAAGAAATTGACCCCCCCTAAAACCGCGGCTGTCACCGTGACCATCGTCCCGGAGGCCGCGGAGAGGGGTGAGACGTACGAGTCCGTATTAAAGCGGGCTCGCGCTCATGCCGATCCTACGAAGCTGGGGATCGGCAGGGTGACGTGTCGCCGGACCGTCACCGGGGCTCGAATATTCGAGTTCCCGGGGGCCAAGGGGCCGGAAAATGCGGACCTCTTTGCGGCCAAGCTGCAAGAGGGTATCGCAGACGTGGCCAAGGTTGCTAGGCCCACAAAGTCCGCAACCTTGGAGGTGACCGACCTGGACGACTCGGTCACCAAGGAGGAGGTCGTGGTGGCCATAGCAGCGGCTGGAGGCTGCTCACCTGAAGCGGTGCGCGGTCGGGACATTAGGCCCGGCCGCGGCGGACTGGGCACCATTCGTCTAGAGTGCCCAGTCACAGCGGCAAAGGCCGTCCTGGCCAAGGGGCGGCTGCTCGTCGGCCTCAGCTCGGCGTCGGTCCGGGCACTTGAAGATCAGCCTCTGCGCTGCTTCAAGTGCCTCGGAATCGGCCACACGCGGGCCACGTGTGCGTCCCAAGAGGAGAGGGGGGACGCGTGTTTCCGCTGTGGACAGCAGGGGCACCTGGCGTCATCGTGCCGGGCCGCCAAGCCACACTGTGTGGTGTGCGCGGCGAATGGCCGCCCTGCGGACCATGTGATGGCCGGGAGGAGTTGCAGGCCTCCCACCACCAAAGGAAAGCAGCAGGTTGCAAGACAACCTGCTGCTGTAGCCGCCCCCGCTGCTGGCCCAGCAACGGTGGCCGATGAGGGGGGTACGATGTCCGAATAATGCAGTCCGGACATCGTATCCTTCAGGCGAACACCAACCACTGCAGAGCGGCCCAGGATCTGCTCATGCAGTCCATGGCCGAGTGGTTGGTGGACGTGGCGGTAGTCGCCGAGCCGTACTCGGTCCCTGGCCACTGGCTGGGTGACAGGGACGGTTTGGTGGCGATTGTGGCGCGGTCTTCCACAGACTCCCCTCCCCTCTCACTACTAGAGAGAGGACCGGGATACGTGGCCGCCGCGTGGGGAGAACTAGCCCTCGTCGGGGTCTACTTCTCCCCTAACCGCCCTATCCAGGACTTCGAGGATTTCCTCGAAGTCCTGGCCGCCGTGGTCGGCAGGGCAGCGCCGCGTCAGGTCTCCGTCATGGGGGACCTGAACGCCAAGTCAGTGGCGTGGGGAAACCCGGCCACCGATGCGCGTGGGCGGGCAGTGGAGCTGTGGGCGGCGTCCACCGGACTCTCCCTCCTGAATAGGGGGAGAGTCCAAACATGCGTGCGGCATCAGGGTGGGTCCATCGTGGACCTCACCTTCGCCACCCATGTGCTGGCCGCGCGCGTGCGGGACTGGCGGGTGGACATGGCGGAGACCATCTCGGACCACAGGTATGTGCGATTCGAGATCTCCGCCCAAAGTCCACGGGGGAACGCCGGTCCATCCGGCCGATCCCCCTTCCCGCGGTGGGCCCTCACCCGCCTGGACCGGGAGGCCGCAGAGGAGGCGGCCTTCGTCCAGGACTGGCTGTCGCCCCCAGTCGACGTCCTGGACGTGGACGCCGCGGCGGCTCAATTGAGGGAGTCCCTGGCCGAGGTGTGCAACTCCAGCATGCCCCGGTCGCGCCGCCCGCCTCCCCGACGCGCCGTGTACTGGTGGTCGAGGGAGTTGCAGCGGCTCCGTGTTGCCTGCACGGCGGCGCGGAGGGAGCATGCACGGGCTCGACGGCGGCGCCGCAGGGACAGGGACGAGGAGGCCCGCCTGATGGACGCTCTCGCAGAAGCGAAGACGGCCCTCAAAGCGGCAATTGCGGAGGCCAAGGACTCGGCGAGGGCCGAGTTGCTGGCGGGTCTCGACGCCGACCCATTCGGGAGACCATACAAGGCGGCGCGGAATAAACTGCGCCCCTCTGGTCCCCCGGTGGCCGAGACCCTCGAGCCGTCGTCGCTGGACGGGGTGGTGCGGTCCCTGTTTCCAAGCAGGGACGTAGACTTCTCCCCTCCAGCGATGAACCCCCCGCGGGGGTTGGCTCCGCCGGAGGAACAGCTGGAGGACCCTCCTCCCATCTCAGAGGGCGAACTTGGCGCGGCGGTATTACGCCTCCGCTCCAAGAAAACGGCCCCTGGCCCAGATGGGGTCCCGGCTAAGGTGGTCGCGATCGCGGCCTCCGTCATGCCGGGACGGTTTCGGGACCTCTTCGGCGCGTGTCTCGCGACTGGGAGGTTCCCGGGACCATGGAAGGAGGGACAGCTGTGCCTCCTCCGCAAAGAGGGCCGTCCTGCAGACTCCCCCTCGGCATACCGGCCTATCGTTCTGCTCGATGAGGCCGGTAAGATGCTGGAGGGAATAGTGGCTGACCGCCTCAAGGCCCACTTGCGGCATGTGGGGCCGGACCTGTCGGACGCTCAGTTCGGCTTTAGAACCGAGCGTTCGACGGTGGACGCCCTGGCCCGCCTTAAGAGCCAGGCGAGGGAGGCAATGGAGGAGGGGGATGGTCTTTTGGCTGTGTCGTTTGACATTGCCAACGCTTTTAATACCATCCCCCATTCCACCATCTTGGAGGCACTCCGATTTCACGGAGTGCCTTCCTATTTGAGGCGCCTCCTGGCCAACTATTTGGTGGGCCGGCAGGTGGTCCTGGTGGACAAGGCGGGCCAGGTCCGGCGGTATAATGTGGAGGCCGGCGTTCCACAGGGGTCTGTCTTAGGACCCCTGCTTTGGAACGTCGGATACGACTGGCTCCTGCGGGGATCGCTCCCGAGAGGCACGAGTGTCATCTGTTATGCGGATGACACTCTCCTCACAGCCCGCGGGAGCTTCAGGGAGGCGGCCAGTCTGGCGTCTGCGGGCGGATCGCTGGTAGTGGACAGGATCCGCCGCCTAGGTCTGAAGACGGCGCTGCACAAGACCGTGGCCGTATATTTCCACGGTCCGCGGCGGCGCCCACCGCCGGAGGCCCACATCCACGTGGGGGGCGTCCGCATAGAGATTGAGACCCAGATGAAATACCTGGGTCTCATAGTCGACAGCGGGTGGCGGTTCAGCGCGCACTTCAGTGCGCTGTCGGAGCGCCTGCTGAAGGCAGCGGACGCCCTCTCGTGGCTGATGCCCAATTTGGGAGGGCCCAGCAAGCGGTGCCGGCAGCTGTACGCCGGCACCCTGCGGAGCATGGCCCTTTACGGGGCCCCTATTTGGGTGGACTCCCTTCGTAGAAGGGAGAACGCCGCCGCCCTTCGGGCGCCACAGAGGGCCATCGCCCAGCGGGTGGGCAGGGCTTACCGCTCGGTGAGCTTTGCGGCTGCGTGCACCCTGGCCGGCACCCCGCCTTGGGAACTCGAGGCGGAGGTGCTTTCCAGGGTGTACGAATGGACGGCGGGGCGGAGGGCGCTTGGAGAGCGCCCGGCCCCGGAAGAGAAAGCGGCCGTCCGACAGCAGGCGCGCGAAGCCGTCATTGCTCACTGGGCGGAGGACCTCGCCGTCGCTCACTTCGGCCGCCGGACGCTGGACGCCATCGGACCGGTCCTAAGGGACTGGCTCGAACGAGCGCACGGCTTCCTCTCGTTCCGCCTGGTGCAGGTGCTATCCGGACACGGTTGTTTCGGATCGTACTTGCACCGAATCGGTAGGGAGGAGGCCCCATCGTGCCACGACTGCGGCGCGGCGGAAGACACGGCGCAGCACACCCTCGAGGCGTGCCCGTCGTGGTCAGAGCTGCGCCGCAGTCTGGTTGCGGTGGTCGGGCGGGACCTCTCGCTCCCCCACGTTGTGAGCGCAATGCTGGAGAGCGAGGGGGCATGGGCGGCGGTTGCCTCCTTCTGCGAATCCGTCATGTCGCAGAAGGAGGCAGCGGAGCGCGCGCGAGAGGAAGACCCTCTTGCGCCGGCGCTCCGGAAGCGGCGAAGGGGACGAAGGAGGCGGGCATATGACCGCCTTCACCTTCCCGATGGTGAGCAGCGGGCGACAGGTGCGGAAGCTCCTCCGCCCGCATTGCACCGCTCACCATCACTGGATACGGGGACGATCGCGCACTCTCGACCGTCCCCGATGCCCCACCCATCATAAGGGGGGGGCGCGAAGGGCTCGCCATATAGGCGGGGCTCGCCGGAGGGGGACTGGACGTAAAGGCTCTGCCGGATTCCCAGACCCCCTCCCAGGAGGCGAAGCCGGAGTGCCGCTGGGGGTTTTAGTGGGTATACCAGGGGGTATTGCCCCTGGGGAGTCCCACATACCCCTAGGGGATGCGTAACGCATTTCCCCCAGCGAAACCAAAAAAAAAAAAAAAAAAAGGTTAGGTTAGGTTAGGTTAGGTTAGGTTGGGGGATCCCCGCAGAGTTTACGTCCACGTCGTATCCCCTGGTAACGTCGCGCCTGTCCACGGTAACGCAGTGGCAGGCCGGCGGCTAAAGAACTCTGTGCTTTGTCTGTGCTTCGTTTGCGAAATTCCGAGAATTTAATGGAGGGTGAAGACCCATTTGTTAGGCCTTCGGAGCCTATCTCCAAGGCGGAGATGTTGCAGGTCGGCGCTGGTGACGCTAGTCGTCCCAGCAGTTCTCTGTCCGACAGAGTGGGAGAACGCCACCCGAGGGTGGAGTTGACACGGCTTCCGCTGTCCGGGGGCCGTTTCTTTAGCAAGGGCGATATGTCCGACTCCTCGGACACCTCGACCCTGACTGACGGCGACGCGGGAGAAGTACGGACCCGCTCTCGTTTTCTGCGTAAGCGGAAGTCAAGGGAGGAGTCCGGTGGCTCGGACACCCCTTCAGTGAAGTCGGCCAAGGCCTCGCCAACGCGTGGGCCCTCTTCGTCGAGCCGTGGGCGCAAGCCAACGGCCGGCCATTTTGTGGGCCTCTCAGAGGCACAAAAAAGCCTGAGCTCCCTCAAAAGGGACGCCGCTCAGAAGGAGCTGGAGGAGCGCGCTGCCGCGAAGGAGCGTCAGGAGCGTCTTGCCCGTGCCAAACACGGCTACGGGCCGGTGCTCTATGACGACAAGACGGTGGCGGAGCTAGAGGCTATGGTGGCAGAGGAGGCAGCTGAAATTGCGGAGATCGCCTCGAAGTGCTCCAACATCAAGGGCACCCTCCAAAAGGCCCTGAAACAGCGAGCCAGCAACATGCAGGCGATGATGGCGGAGATGGCCAAGCGCTCTGCTTCAGAGGAGACGCAGCGGCTGCAGGCGACCGTCGACCGTCAGCAAACGGTCATCGACAGTCTGCAGAAGGAGGTCGCCAGGCTGAAGGCTGCAGGCGGTGCCATGGCTCCTGGGCTACAGGTGGCTGTGCCAATGGAGGTGGCCCCTCACGTTCAGGCCGCTCCTTCCAACGACCTGATGTCGGAGATACGGAAAATTATCATGGAGGAGCGGACCTTTACGAGGGCCTGCTTTGCGGGCATTGAGGACCGCCTCCTGCCCGAAAAGCGGGTGCGTCCGCCTCTAGCGGCGGACCAAAAGAAGGCAGCGGCAGAGGTAGCTGCGGCTGGCGTACCCCAGTCCATCGATGGCAAGGGTAAGGGGAAGGGAAAGGGAAAGGGCAAGGGCAAGGCCTCTGAGGCCGTATCACCTGCCACTCCTGCTCCCGGCCCCTCTGCGCCAAAGCCCGGCCCATCTTATGCCGTTGCTGCGCCTCCGAAGCAGAGTCCAGCTATGACTAAGGAGCCCAGAGCTGGCTCTGCTAAGGCCTCGGAGCCTAAGCCCGGCCCGTCGAGGCCTCCCGTGACCCCACAGGAGGACCTCATGCTGCCCACCACCACGGCCACCAATGACCAGTGGATAAAGGTGGGAAAGAAAAGGAGGGGAAAGAAAGGAAAGGCTGCCCCAGTTCCTCCACTAGCACCCGCGCAACCGACCTCCAAGCCGGCTAGCAAGGGGAAGAAGGCCAAGGCCCAAAAGGCCAAGAAAATGGTTCCCCCCAGTACCGCGGCCGTTGTGGTGACTATTTCACCGGAGGCCGCGAAGGGGGGGGCCACTTACGAGTCGGTTTTGGCCATGGCGCGTGAGACGGTGAAGCCGCAAGAGATGGGCATTGAGTCCGTCCGCTGCCGCCAGACGCAAACCGGGGCTCGTATATTCGAGTTCCCGGGCGCCGAGCGTGAGCGACACGCCGATCTCTTTGCGACTAAAATGCAGGAGGCCGTCTCCGCCGTGGCCAAGGTGTCGAGGCCGGTTAAGACGTCGCCCCTGGTCATTTCTGAGCTAGATGACTCAGTCACCAGGGACGACGTAGTCGCTGCGATCGCGGCGGTGGGAGGCTGCAGCGCAGAATCCATTCGCGCAGGTGGCATAAGACGTGGCCGAGGGGGTCTAGGCGCCATTCGCGCTGACTGCCCCGTGGCCGCCGCAAAAGCCGTCCTCCTCAAGGGGCGGCTATTAGTAGGTTTCAGTTCGGGAGTGGTCCGTGCGCCTGAAGAGCAGCCAATGCGCTGCTTCAAGTGCCTCAGGACCGGCCACACTCGTCCTCGTTGCCCCTCGAGTGAGGACAGGTCGGAGCTATGCTTCCGCTGTGGCCAGGCGGGCCACAAGGCCAACACCTGCAGCGGAAAGCTGAAGTGCGCCGTGTGTGAAGCGAGTGGGCGGCCTGCGGGTCACGTCATGGGGGGCTCCAAATGTAAGCCCCCTGCCAAGAAGGGCAAGACGCAGGCCCATACTCAGCCTGCCGGTGCGCCTGAGGCTGGTCCAGCCCCGGTCGAGAGTGGTACAATGTCCGAATAATGACCCAGGTTCGACATTGTACCACAATAATGCAGACGAACGCCAACCACTGCAGGGCTGCCCAGGACCTATTGTCCCAGGTTATGGCCGAGTGGTTGGCGGATGTGGCTGTGGTCGCTGAGCCGTATTCGGTCCCTGCCAACTGGCTGGGGGACCACGATGGCTTGGTGGCCATCGTTCCGCGGCCCTCCACGGACTCCCCACCCCTCTCGCTCATTGAGAGGGGCCATGGATACGTGGCCGCCGCGTGGGGGGAGATTGCCATTCTTGGCATCTACTTCTCCCCCAACCGTCCGTTCGCGGAATTTGAGAGGTTCCTGGAGATCCTGGCGGCCGTAGTCCTAGGAATACCGCCCCTCAAACTGTTGGTCCTCGGCGACTTCAATGCCAAATCGGTCCCCCACTCCACGATTATAGAGGCACTTCGGTTTCACGGGGTGCCTCTGTACTTGAGGGTATTGCTGGCCGATTATCTGGGCCAACGGGAGGTCCTCTTTGTGGGAAAAGACGGCCGTCTTCAAAGGCGTGCCGTCGAATCCGGGGTTCCACAGGGCTCGGTCCTGGGCCCCCTGCTGTGGAACCTCGGATATGACTGGCTGCTCCGGGGTGTTCTCCTGGCGGGCATGAGTGTCATCTGCTATGCGGATGATACACTCGTTACTGCCCGCGGGAGAACATACGGGGAGGCGGCGAGGCTGGCCTCTGCAGGCGGCACTCTTGTCGCTCAGAGGATTCGCCGCCTCGGCCTCAAGGTGGCGCTGGAGAAAACCGAGGCCCTATTTTTCCCTGGGCCCCGGCAGCGCCTTCCTCCCGACGCCCACATAATTGTGGATGGCGTAAGGGTTGAGGTCAAGGCCCAGCTAAAATATCTGGGCCTTACCCTGGACAGCCGGTGGCAGTTCGGCGCGCACTTCGCCGGGCTGTCATCCCGCCTCATCCGCGCTGCGGACGCGTTCAGCTGGCTCCTCCCGAACCTTGGGGGTCCAAGCTCGCGATGCCGGCGACTATATTCCGGCATCCTAAAGAGCATGGCGCTATATGGTGCACCTGTGTGGGTGGACTCCCTGCATCGGCGGGAGAACGTGACCCTCCTCCGCAGGCCCCAACGGGCCATTGCACAGCGGGTAGCGAGGGCTTACCGCACAGTCGGCTACGCGTCCGCATGTGCGCTCGCGGCAACCCCTCCGTGGGAACTGGAGGCCAGGGTGCTGGCCACCGTCTATGATTGGACGGCGGCGCAAAAGGCGCATGGTGAGTGTCCAGCCCCTGAAGAGCGCAACGCGGTGAGGCGGGACGCGCGCGAGGCTATGGTCCAATTGTGGAAGGAGGACCTAGCCTCGGCGCAGTATGGACGCCGCACTCTCGACGCCCTCGGTCCTGTGATCGAGGCGTGGGAGGAGCGGCCGCACGGGTTCCTCACCTTCCGTCTGGTGCAGGTTCTTTCCGGACACGGATGTTTCGGCAATTACCTGTACCGAATCGGAAGGGAGGAGTCCCCGTCGTGCCACCATTGCGGCGCGGCGGAAGACTCGGCGCAGCACAGCCTCGAAAGCTGCCGAGCTTGGGAGGAGCAGCGCCGAGTCTTGTGCACTGTTGTCGGCCAGGACCTGTCGCTGCCGAGCATCGTTAGGGCCATGCTCGGAAGCGAGAGCCTGGAAGGCTGTTGCCTCCTTCTGCGAGGAAGTTATCTCACAGAAGGAGGCGGCGGAGCGGGAGAGAGAGGACGATCCGTCCCAACCCCCGCTCCGCAAACGGAGAAGGGGAAGGAGAAAACGGCAATACGACCGTTCTCTCCCTCCCCCCGGTGGTGGTCTGCAGGCTGGGGGTACGGGGGTGCCTCCACCTGCATTGCACAGACTATCACCGATGGACAGGAATGACCCGGTGCTCCTGGTCATTCCTGTAGCCTCCCCATAAGGGGAGCATGTAGGGCCTGAATGGCAGGCAGTCGCCGACGATGTTGTGGACGCTTAAGGCTCAGCCGATTTCCCACAACATCGTCACCTTGGCGATGAAGGAGCACAGTAGGGTTTAGTGGGTATACCCCTGCCTCGTAGCGGTAGGGGGGAGTCCCACACACCTCCCTCTGTCCCCCTGACAGAGGTCGAGACGGTGCGTAACGCATTCCCTACTATAAAAAAAAAAAAAAAAATAAAAAAAAAAATAAAAAAAAAGGTTAGAATAGGTTAGGTTAGGTTTGGGGGTCCCCCACAGTGCTGACTTCCACGTAGTGACCCCTGGGCAACGCCGTGTCTGACCACCGTAACGGAGTGGCAGACCGGCGGCAAACGAGCGCTGTGCGTATTTGAGTTTTTCGAGGGCAAATGCGAGTCTGTGCGTCGACGATGTCGAAACCCTTGCGGGATGCCTCCGGGCGTTTCGTTAAGCCAAAAGGCCCTTCTCAGGGCCAACCACAAGGCCCTTCTCAGGGCCAACCACAAGGCCCTTCTCAGGGCCAACCACAAGGCCCTTCTCAGGGCCAACCACAAGGCCCTTCTCAGGGCCAACCACAAGGCCCTTCTCAGGGCCAATCAAAAGGCCCTTCTCAGGGCCAACCAAAAGGCCCTTCTCAGGGCCACCGAGACGCTTCGGTGTCGGAGGTTAGCCGCGCAACATCTTCGGCTAGCCTGTACAGTGCGGCAGCTGACTTCTCGGACACCGACGTATCCATCTCGGACACGGCGGCGTCCGGAAGCGGCCTCAAGCGGTCGTACTTGAGACGTGAGTCCGGGGGATCCTCGGGCTCGACGCCGAGCAAAACAAAGAAGAAGAGTAGGAAGACCTGCTCTTCTTCTTCTGCGACTGAGGTGGAGACTGTTTGCCTGGAGCTGTGCTCTTCGCGCCAGCTCGACCTGACAAGAAAGGCGCAGCTCCAGGCGGACCTTGAGGAGAGGGTCGCTGCCAAAGAGCAGCAGACGCGCACCGCTCGGCTGAAAGCCGGATACGGGTCGGCTGTCCTTAAATTTGACAGCTTTTCCGTGGCGGAGCTGGAGCGCGTGGCCAAAGAGGACAAGGAGGAGATCTGTGAGGTCGCCGCCAAGTCCTCGAACTTGAAGGGGACCTTCCAGAAGGCCCTGAAATGCCGTGCGGCCAGCCTGCACGGCATCGTCCTCGAACTGTTGCAGCGTACTGCAACAGACGAGACGCGGCAGCTGCAGGCGAGGGTGGACAGCCTGCAAGCGGAGGTCAGCCAGCTGCATACAAAGCTGGCTGAAGCCACGGCCTCACCCGCCAAGGCCCCGTCGGCAGAGTCCAACCTTGAGGATGTCATCCGCAAGGTTGTCATGGAGGAGAGGGCCTTCACCCGGGCCTGCTTCGCGGGCATAGAGGACCGGCTCCTGCCGGAGAAACGCCTACGTCCACCGCTTGCGGCGGACAGGACCTCCGGTGAGCCACCTCAGGCCCCGAAGACGTCCAAGGGCAAAGGAGTGGGCAAGGCCACGAAAGCGGCACAGCCCACCCCTAGCACAAGCGCGGGGCTTAGCCCTGAGGACGCCTTCCTTCCCTCTTCCACTCCGTCCAACATGCCGTGGACGAAGGTGGCGAGGAAAGGCAAGAAGAAGGCCAAGGGACAGGAGAAAAAGGCGGCCACCTCCTCCAATCCCATGCCAGTGCCCACCAGTGCCACCACGGCAACAAGGGCCCCTGCCGGCGTCAAAAAATTGACCCCCCCTAAAACCGCGGCTGTCACCGTGACCATCGTCCCGGAGGCCGCGGAGAGGGGTGAGACGTACGAGTCCGTATTAAAGCGGGCTCGCGCTCATGCCGATCCTACGAAGCTGGGGATCGGCAGGGTGACGTGTCGCCGGACCGTCACCGGGGCTCGAATATTCGAGTTCCCGGGGGCCAAGGGGCCGGAAAATGCGGACCTCTTTGCGGCCAAGCTGCGAGAGGGTATCGCAGACGTGGCCAAGGTGGCTAGGCCCACAAAGTCCGCAAACTTGGAGGTGACCGACCTGGACGACTCGGTCACCAAGGAGGAGGTCGTGGTGGCCATAGCAGCGGCTGGAGGCTGCTCACCTGAAGCGGTGCGCGGTCGGGACATTAGGCCCGGCCGCGGCGGACTGGGCACCATTCGTCTAGAGTGCCCAGTCACAGCGGCAAAGGCCGTCCTGGCCAAGGGGCGGCTGCTCGTCGGCCTCAGCTCGGCGTCAGTCCGGGCACTTGAAGATCAGCCTCTGCGCTGCTTCAAGTGCCTCGGAATCGGCCACACGCGGGCCACGTGTGCGTCCCAAGAGGAGAGGGGGGACGCGTGTTTCCGCTGTGGACAGCAGGGGCACCTGGCGTCATCGTGCCGGGCCGCCAAGCCACACTGTGTGGTGTGCGCGGCGAATGGCCGCCCTGCGGACCATGTGATGGCCGGGAGGAGTTGCAGGCCTCCCACCACCAAAGGAAAGCAGCAGGTTGCAAGACAACCTGCTGCTGTAGCCGCCCCCGCTGCTGGCCCAGCAACGGTGGCCGATGAGGGGGGTACGATGTCCGAATAATGCAGTCCGGACATCGTATCCTTCAGGCGAACACCAACCACTGCAGAGCGGCCCAGGATCTGCTCATGCAGTCCATGGCCGAGTGGTTGGTGGACGTGGCGGTAGTCGCCGAGCCGTACTCGGTCCCTGGCCACTGGCTGGGTGACAGGGACGGTTTGGTGGCGATTGTGGCGCGGTCTTCCACAGACTCCCCTCCCCTCTCACTACTAGAGAGAGGACCGGGATACGTGGCCGCCGCGTGGGGAGAACTAGCCCTCGTCGGGGTCTACTTCTCCCCTAACCGCCCTATCCAGGACTTCGAGGATTTCCTCGAAGTCCTGGCCGCCGTGGTCGGCAGGGCAGCGCCGCGTCAGGTCTCCGTCATGGGGGACCTGAACGCCAAGTCAGTGGCGTGGGGAAACCCGGCCACCGATGCGCGTGGGCGGGCAGTGGAGCTGTGGGCGGCGTCCACCGGACTCTCCCTCCTGAATAGGGGGAGAGTCCAAACATGCGTGCGGCATCAGGGTGGGTCCATCGTGGACCTCACCTTCGCCACCCATGTGCTGGCCGCGCGCGTGCGGGACTGGCGGGTGGACATGGCGGAGACCATCTCGGACCACAGGTATGTGCGATTCGAGATCTCCGCCCAAAGTCCACGGGGGAACGCCGGTCCATCCGGCCGATCCCCCTTCCCGCGGTGGGCCCTCACCCGCCTGGACCGGGAGGCCGCAGAGGAGGCGGCCTTCGTCCAGGACTGGCTGTCGCCCCCAGTCGACGTCCTGGACGTGGACGCCGCGGCGGCTCAATTGAGGGAGTCCCTGGCCGAGGTGTGCAACTCCAGCATGCCCCGGTCGCGCCGCCCGCCTCCCCGACGCGCCGTGTACTGGTGGTCGAGGGAGTTGCAGCGGCTCCGTGTTGCCTGCACGGCGGCGCGGAGGGAGCATGCACGGGCTCGACGGCGGCGCCGCAGGGACAGGGACGAGGAGGCCCGCCTGATGGACGCTCTCGCAGAAGCGAAGACGGCCCTCAAAGCGGCAATTGCGGAGGCCAAGGACTCGGCGAGGGCCGAGTTGCTGGCGGGTCTCGACGCCGACCCATTCGGGAGACCATACAAGGCGGCGCGGAATAAACTGCGCCCCTCTGGTCCCCCGGTGGCCGAGACCCTCGAGCCGTCGTCGCTGGACGGGGTGGTGCGGTCCCTGTTTCCAAGCAGGGACGTAGACTTCTCCCCTCCAGCGATGAACCCCCCGCGGGGGTTGGCTCCGCCGGAGGAACAGCTGGAGGACCCTCCTCCCATCTCAGAGGGCGAACTTGGCGCGGCGGTATTACGCCTCCGCTCCAAGAAAACGGCCCCTGGCCCAGATGGGGTCCCGGCTAAGGTGGTCGCGATCGCGGCCTCCGTCATGCCGGGACGGTTTCGGGACCTCTTCGGCGCGTGTCTCGCGACTGAGAGGTTCCCGGGACCATGGAAGGAGGGACAGCTGTGCCTCCTCCGCAAAGAGGGCCGTCCTGCAGACTCCCCCTCGGCATACCGGCCTATCGTTCTGCTCGATGAGGCCGGTAAGATGCTGGAGGGAATAGTGGCTGACCGCCTCAAGGCCCACTTGCGGCATGTGGGGCCGGACCTGTCGGACGCTCAGTTCGGCTTTAGAACCGAGCGTTCGACGGTGGACGCCCTGGCCCGCCTTAAGAGCCAGGCGAGGGAGGCAATGGAGGAGGGGGATGGTCTTTTGGCTGTGTCGTTTGACATTGCCAACGCTTTTAATACCATCCCCCATTCCACCATCTTGGAGGCACTCCGATTTCACGGAGTGCCTTCCTATTTGAGGCGCCTCCTGGCCAACTATTTGGTGGGCCGGCAGGTGGTCCTGGTGGACAAGGCGGGCCAGGTCCGGCGGTATAATGTGGAGGCCGGCGTTCCACAGGGGTCTGTCTTAGGACCCCTGCTTTGGAACGTCGGATACGACTGGCTCCTGCGGGGATCGCTCCCGAGAGGCACGAGTGTCATCTGTTATGCGGATGACACTCTCCTCACAGCCCGCGGGAGCTTCAGGGAGGCGGCCAGTCTGGCGTCTGCGGGCGGATCGCTGGTAGTGGACAGGATCCGCCGCCTAGGTCTGAAGACGGCGCTGCACAAGACCGTGGCCGTATATTTCCACGGTCCGCGGCGGCGCCCACCGCCGGAGGCCCACATCCACGTGGGGGGCGTCCGCATAGAGATTGAGACCCAGATGAAATACCTGGGTCTCATAGTCGACAGCGGGTGGCGGTTCAGCGCGCACTTCAGTGCGCTGTCGGAGCGCCTGCTGAAGGCAGCGGACGCCCTCTCGTGGCTGATGCCCAATTTGGGAGGGCCCAGCAAGCGGTGCCGGCAGCTGTACGCCGGCACCCTGCGGAGCATGGCCCTTTACGGGGCCCCTATTTGGGTGGACTCCCTTCGTAGAAGGGAGAACGCCGCCGCCCTTCGGGCGCCACAGAGGGCCATCGCCCAGCGGGTGGGCAGGGCTTACCGCTCGGTGAGCTTTGCGGCTGCGTGCACCCTGGCCGGCACCCCGCCTTGGGAACTCGAGGCGGAGGTGCTTTCCAGGGTGTACGAATGGACGGCGGGGCGGAGGGCGCTTGGAGAGCGCCCGGCCCCGGAAGAGAAAGCGGCCGTCCGACAGCAGGCGCGCGAAGCCGTCATTGCTCACTGGGCGGAGGACCTCGCCGTCGCTCACTTCGGCCGCCGGACGCTGGACGCCATCGGACCGGTCCTAAGGGACTGGCTCGAACGAGCGCACGGCTTCCTCTCGTTCCGCCTGGTGCAGGTGCTATCCGGACACGGTTGTTTCGGATCGTACTTGCACCGAATCGGTAGAGAGGAGGCCC
Source organism: Erynnis tages (assembly GCA_905147235.1). NCBI lineage: Eukaryota > Metazoa > Arthropoda > Insecta > Lepidoptera > Hesperiidae > Erynnis > Erynnis tages. The sequence continues at coordinate 5,979,491 of LR990095.1, read as the reverse complement.
CATCGTGCCACGACTGCGGCGCGGCGGAAGACACGGCGCAGCACACCCTCGAGGCGTGCCCGTCGTGGTCAGAGCTGCGCCGCAGTCTGGTTGCGGTGGTCGGGCGGGACCTCTCGCTCCCCCACGTTGTGAGCGCAATGCTGGAGAGCGAGGGGGCATGGGCGGCGGTTGCCTCCTTCTGCGAATCCGTCATGTCGCAGAAGGAGGCAGCGGAGCGCGCGCGAGATGAAGACCCTCTTGCGCCGGCGCTCCGGAAGCGGCGAAGGGGACGAAGGAGGCGGGCATATGACCGCCTTCACCTTCCCGATGGTGAGCAGCGGGCGACAGGTGCGGAAGCTCCTCCGCCCGCATTGCACCGCTCACCATCACTGGATACGGGGACGATCGCGCACTCTCGACCGTCCCCGATGCCCCACCCATCATAAGGGGGGGGCGCGAAGGGCTCGCCATATAGGCGGGGCTCGCCGGAGGGGGACTGGACGTAAAGGCTCTGCCGGATTCCCAGACCCCCTCCCAGGAGGCGAAGCCGGAGTGCCGCTGGGGGTTTTAGTGGGTATACCAGGGGGTATTGCCCCTGGGGAGTCCCACATACCCCTAGGGGATGCGTAACGCATTTCCCCCAGCGAAATTAAAAAAAAAAAAAAAAAAAAAGGTTAGGTTAGGTTTGGCGGATATGGACGCAGAGGTCTTCAATAAGATCCGCGTCCTCCGCCAGGGGGCTGAACCCTCTAATGAGACGATCGGAGAGCTCCGTCGGAGAGCCAGATGGCGGGCTCTGACGCGCTGGCGCGACAGACTGCGGGAGCCGCAGAACGCGCGTCAACGAGCCGTCGGCGCCATCTTGCCCAACTTCCGGGCCTGGCTGAGGAGGAAAAGTCGTGTCACCTACCGACTGACTCAGATACTCACCGGACATGGCTGCTTCGGTGAGTATCTGAACCGCATTGGAAGGGAGGTGTCTGCAGCGTGTCATCACTGCAGACACGACCAGGATTCCGCGCAGCACACGCTCGAAGACTGCCCAGCTTGGGAGTCAGAGCGGCGGATCCTGGTCCAAAACATCGGACCTGACTTGTCCCCGGCGGCCGTCGTTGCAGCGATGGTGCGCTCCAGGGACGCGCGGAACTCGGTGACATCCTTCTGCGACACTATCATGTGCGCAAAGGAGGAAGCCGAGCGAGCCCGGGAGCGCGAAAATCCCGCTCGGCGAAGGAGCCGCCGGGGCAGACGTACATAACGTCCCCCGGCGCTGGTCCCTGTAGCTTCGGGATTAAGAATAGAGCTACGGTATCCCCTGCCTGTACGTAAGAGGCGACTAAAAGGGGTCTTCCGGGGTTGCGGGCGGTGAGAGTGGGAGCTCGATCCGTCCAGCCAGCAGCCCCGGGAAGGACGGCGGTGTGTGCGTGGCCGCATGCCGCCGTAAACATCGGAAGGTGCAGGAGAGCACATCTGCTCTCCATAAGATGGGCCCGTTCTGGGGCGCCGCGCGTGGAGGACACCGGTGCGTTCCACTGGAGATCCCGGAGTCCTCCCCAAGCGCAGAGGCAGGTCACCGAGGGGGTTTTAGTGCGGTAAATCCCCCCCGATACCAAAAAAAAAAAAAAAAGGTTAGGTTAGTATTTGTTAAAAAATTATATTTTTTGAAAAATATTGCGATGCGCCAAAAATCCTTTGGCACACTTTTTTGTATCGTCGAATACAAGGTCTCCACCAAATTTGAGCCAAATCGGATGTAAAAATCATTCAGATATGATAAAAAACTGAAAAATTTCAAAATTCGATTTTTCGAAAAATATTGAGATGCGCCAAAAATCCCTTCGCACACTTTCTTGTATCATCGAATAGAAGGTCTCCACCAAATTTGAGCCAAATCGGGGGTAACAGCTATTCGGAAGTTTATCCTCGTATTGTAACCGGAACTACTTCGTTTATTTGTGAAGGAAAATATCATAGTCCTCATGAGCCGTAGCAGGGCAATACGTACAACCTCAAAAAGGACTTTTATCCTATTTAAGGTGGGAAATATGTTACCTTAAGTTGCAATGTATCGTCGCTTCTCTTTACATATTTTTATTTATACAAGTATTCACCATAAATCACATCCTATATTAAACTAATAGTATCTATATTTATTGAAAAAAACTAAAACAGAATAGTATTTCTAAAACACAACGTTGCACAAAACACAGAATCGATTAAAACCACATCATTCCTTTTATCGAGTGAAAATAAACAAAAATCGTTTTTACAAAACACTCATTTGCAAACGAATCGCCCAAACATTTTCAGTGAGAGAGATCGGCAAACAAATCGCAGACAATCGAAAAGCGATTACACTACCAAATTAAACTTCAATCTCGGTGCATTAACGAATGCAGTAAGGTTCTTGTATGACCAGGAAGGCTAAGCTAATATTGGACCAATACCTATACAACCTATACAATACCAATACATTTATGCGTTCTTATCAGTAACCCATTAATGACCCAATACAGGGTCGGGTCTCCCCTCACAATGAGAGCGATATACGCCGCCGTCCACCACGCTGGCCTACTGCGGGTTGGTGGACTTCACATACCTTTGAGAACATTTTTTGCACCGTAACAGCAGGTGATATTTAATTTTATAATTTTAATGCGTTCCTAAAAGCATCTATGCTTAACTGAGCACGTGGTCGTGGTTAAAAACACGTGACATGTAACTCTTTTTATGTCCCACTGCTGGGAATGGGTCTTCCACGTTGGTCCGATAAGGTTGAATGATTAACTTTTTCGATAGCTTGAGAAACTGTAGCAGCCCCAGAAATCTGTAAAATGATGGAATTTTTTAAAAACGGACACCTTTAATACTCGTTGTTTTCCATAACATTCAATCAAGTCATGATAATATACCTACATACACCTGTAAGCTTCTGTCAAATATCAAAAATTAACCATTTTCATCGCACTTCGTCTTACCTCGATAACAATACGACAACTGCTTGCGCAAATAAAAAAAAACAATATTTTCGGTATCCAAATTACTACGAGTGTGGCTGCGACAGGAAGATAGTGAAATCGGGATTTGACCAAATCCCCAAAATTTGTGTCTTGTCACGAAGGCTAGAGACTACTACGGACATTGATGACCCTTTTCCTGATTAGTCCGCATTTAGTTCGGGGTTTGGAATATTTGCTTTACGATATCGTAAAATCTGTAGGATTACAATATAAAGGTTTATCCTGAAAAATACGATCGTTTTCATGGTATATTTTCAACGCATCCTTCTGTCATAAAACTACTACGTGAGATGGAGTTTGGAGCTCGTAAGCGGTTGCTGCAGATGGCTGAAGCTACAGCCTTCAATGTCAGTTCGAGAGCTAGCACTGGACACGCAGAGGAAGAAAAATAAGAACACGGATACTGAAAATAAGACCATTCATTACTGTAATGAACGTAATATAGAAAATATTAATAAGTTGTATATTTTTGGTTTTATTATTTCAGAGAGAACGACACAACAAATATTATCATTTCACTGCAACATTTCTATAATTTCAACATCGAAATCTTGATATAAATATATTTTAACAACTTTAATAAATTCTTTAATAAAGTATTCCAGGGACATAAAAACCTAAACAAAGGCCATTACTTTGACATAATAATATACCTTTGACAAACGCGGTCTGTTAGTTCTTTCGCGGCTAATAGGTAATATAAATTATATTTATTTGTTTTTATATCAAGAAACAGAAATAAACCTTTGTTGTTATGATATAGAGTTGTTAAAGTCAATAACGTACGTTTTCATACACATACGCAAACTTAGACCTTAGGAACAAAAAGTGTCCTATATTTTAATCCAGGTTGTAAACTATTCACATGCCAATTTATATTTTAATCCAGGTTGTAAACTATGTACATGCCAAATTATATTTTAATCCAGGTTGTAAGCTATGCACATGCCAAATTATATTTTAATCCAGGTTGTAAACTATGTACATGCCAAATTATATTTTAATCCAGGTTGTAAACTATGTACATGCCAAATTATATTTTAATCCAGGTTGTAAGCTATGTACATGCCAAATTATATTTTAATCCAGGTTGTAAACTATGTACATGCCAAATTATATTTTAATCCAGGTTGTAAGCTATGTACATGCCAAATTATATTTTAATCCAGGTTGTAAACTATGTACATGCCAAATTATATTTTAATCCAGGTTGTAAACTATGTACAGACCAAATTTCAAAGTCCAAAGTCCAGATGGGGTATAGTCTAATGGATAGATCTGAGACAATAGGTATACAAGTATTAATACTTAATGGGTGAACACGAATGTGATTTGCAAAGCTGCGCATTAAAATGATAGATGTTTCCTCGTTTGTTCATCTGGAAAATTCTTGTGAGAATGTTATATCGACATAAATAACGGTTTTAGAAGTGATGGTGTTACGAGAACATTAATACGTCAGGTAGGTTAGCTAACGTTGAATTTGTACGCTGAAAATATTATTATTCTTTCACGGTGTAATTTGTTAAATTAGGTATTTTTAGCTAAGAAGAAAAATATTATAATGAGTGCCTTTACAAACAAAATAAATGTACCAGTAAAATATTTTAATTGAGAAATTCTTTGAAAAGGCTGAATCGATTTTTATGTGATGTTGCGTCATGCATAGGCGTGTTGTAATGCTTACAAATTTAATGTAAGAAATGTTACAACTTTTACTTTCGTATTTTTAAAATTAATTTATTTGTTAAGTTTTTGACACTAAAAATTAGCTTTTTTAACCATGTTAAATAACTAATTAGAAAACAAATTAGGTCCATCGCAATAAACTAAATTAATTACCCACATCTTCGTAACTTATTCGGCGTTTTCAGCGAATACTTTGTGGCAATACCTAAAACACAAGAAAAAAACTAAATAAAGTAAAAATTACAGAAAATCGCGAGCAAACCCTCGTACAACTCTTTGTATATAATCTACCCCTAATCGTGATGTTGTATGACAGCGCCTTTTAGCCCTCTGTCGCGAGATGATGGACGACATCAGATCTCGCAGCCTCCGACCTTCCTCTGAAATACGGGTGTCTTTTGTGAAGGGAAATTTTACTGGACGTAGAATGTTGAAGTTGAAGTTTCTAACGAGAGAAACTTTGACCGTTTTTCAAGATTAAAATGTTTTTGCTTGCTTAGGGTATAATTTTTTGCTAAAACAGACTCACAGAACAACGCAGAATAGGTGCAAAATTTCAATACAGTAATGCCTTGAGTATGAACACTATCGTTAAACTAGTTAACGTGTGCCATTAGTATTGGAAGATAGAAGGACAGACTGAAATAATGGTACATACTAATGACTGACGTACGAATAGTTTGACCAAAATGTTGATTCTCGAGGCACATATAGTTGTTTTTACATGCTACATGCTCATATACCTACTCATAGGCATCTGAGATTGTAAGTGGATGTAGAAATAGAAAGTAGATAGAACGGCTAACGGGGCAGTAGGCGTACCCCTAGATTCACCTAGCACAAAGCTCATTTTACACTTTCATTTCGATTGTAAATATGAGTGATAGCATAATTAGCGTTAATGCCACAATAAAATGCTACAGTGGATTCGGAATAAATAATTATGTTAGTTTGCCGTTCTATTTACTTCCTTTTTCTATGGTGGATTGATTGCTTCTAAAGACGGCTAAAATACCCCTTCAACAAAAGAACAACGTACACCAAATAATTCTCCAAACAAGGCCCAAAAAACATTAATGTCAAATCTCTCCAACAACAATAATTCTAATTTGGTCAGAACTGATTAAATAAACTCACTTAAACTTATGCTCCTAGTCAGCAAATGTGGATAGCTTTTAATTGGTGTCTTTACCCTGTGACGGAAGTTAGTTAACTTCTGATTTCATCACAGATTGAACCATTACGTCCTGAATAGTTGACTGATTTTCTCAAATTATGCCGATTAAAATGAGTATGGTAACGCGAAGATATATTGACAGAATTTATAGATTAATTAGATTAGATTAGATAGAATAATTTGACAAAATTGTCTATAAGATTTATTGGAGGAGTGCCCGAGTGCACCAGAAGAGCCTTCGACAAGGTTTAACGACTGTTATCATATCGATAGCAATCTAACGATCTAACGAACCTCGAGACCGATGGCTTAACGTGCCCTCCGAAGCCACTCCGCCACTAGTGGTCACCCATTCAGTACAGACCGCGCCCGACGTTCTCAAAATTTTTCGATTTTCTCAAGCATCTCGATAGATAGATACTCAAGCATCACGTAGATACCCTTTTGTATAAAAATGTTAACCAACTCAATAGGCCACCATTAAGTAACTTTTGTAACAGTTCCGTTGACTGGCCTGTTGGTCTAGTGGTTAGCGACCCTAACTACTACGCCGAAGGTCGTGGGTTCGATTCCCACCCAGGACAAATATTTGTGTGAATAGCACAGGTGTTTGTTCTGTGTCTGGGTGTAAATTATCTATGTATAAGTATGTATTTAAAAAATGTTTATCAGCTATCTGGTTACCATAACACAAGCTCACAGCTTACTTTGGGATCAGAAAGGCATGTGTGAGTTGTCCCACAATATTTATTTATTTATATACATTACAAATACACAAATGTTGGCAAATCGGTAGCCACACTTGGCACGTAAGTAATATCTGCTTATACACCATCCGGAAACGATCCCGAAGAAAACCGATATTGGAAGATAGCGGATAAAGAAGCCAATATTGGATATAAGGCGAATAAACAGCAGCTGCTAACAACTAGACCTTTATAGAATCTTCTAGTTTTTAGGATGTTTCTAGATTGAGATCAAATGTTTAGAAATTTAAGGATATCTAAGTACAACGGATATAAAAAAACATTAGTTTTGGCACAAAGATCATGCTCAAAAAAATAATTTAAAAAAATTAAACCGACATCAAAAAAGTATGAAATAAAATTTATCTCAAATAGCGGCTGGGCGGTTATATCAGCTAATTAGGACAGGGCCATTCACGCACGTACACGACTGTACATATAACTTTTGTTCTTTAACATAATGGAGTAATAAATATTGTTTAATTAGATGCAGTTTCATGAAATGCTTTTGGTGTCACTCAAATAGTATGAAAAGGACCTATCTACATGAAAATGGGACAAAAATAATTAAAGCCAATAAAATCAACAAAAATGTTATTTTCACCGCGTTTTCATTTTGCCGACTTGTAAATCAACATTATTGCCAATTCACAGCCATATCCATTCATCACCTATCACCATGATTTAGGGCGGTTCCGTTTTGTCACTTGAAATCAGGCTGAATATTTCATTTTATTAAGTACCTACTTAAATCAACAAATAAGGTTTCATTCTTATAGCCCCACAACAGATATGGCGTCGGTGCCATGGATACACACAAGACACACACATCCAGACCAAATACAAAAACTTATCCACGTCATTGAAATCTCTGACGGAGATATTCCACCAATCCGTGCTAAGGCCTCCCCCTGGTGTGGTTTGAGACCCGTGCCGAACGGTTGCAGCCTTTCAAATCTCTACACCGCTGGAAATCGAACCCAGAACCCTCCGCGCAGTGCATCGGCGTCTCACCACTGCTTCACTACTTACGTTAGTTACTTACTAACTAGGTCAATTTTTATTGATGTATAGTTGTTTTTTTTTTTATTTTACTGGCCAGAAATAAGTAAATCATAAATCGAAACACCATAAATCGATGTCCAAAACACTTCGGAAACCATTACGCAAAGCGGGCATGGGTAGGAGCCAAAAAATTAATCGAAGATATAAATCAAAACTGAACAAAGGCAAGATTTGTAATCGAAAAGATCTCGATTATCGGCGCTTTGTGGAAAAGGAACGAAAAACAGATAAATAAAGGGCTTGGTAAGGTTTATATCATAGAATGATCTGTCGAAAAACTAGAAAAATGTTACCAGCACCTGTATTTCCTTTGTGCTGAATCTCTTCGTTACTCTAAGAGTAAAGTCAACCACTTTCTTCTCTAAGCCTTCCTTTTCGATCTTCCTTTGATAGCATACTTTGATCATAGCTCTCTTAGTTCTCTCACATGGCCGACATAATTATCAAAACGAACTGAAGTGACAATGAGCTGGCCACATCGTTCGAAGGACCGATAACCAATAGAGAAAATAGGTCCTCTGAATGACCTTAAGAAGACAGCGGGAAACCATCGGATTCAAAGCCCAGGATCAGGAAAGTGGCGTCGATTAGGAGAGGTCCATGACCAGCAGTGGACTTAAAAGAAATAACACGTTGAGAGGTAGCAGTAAGCACCATCTCAAACGCTCCGTGATATAAAACGTGCAACAATACGCTTGCTATTGCTAAATCAATTCCCAATCGACTATTGTTAGAAACTATTAAGAACTTTTTGTTTAAAACGATAGGTAATTCCAAAGTTAATTACCCCACTCGTTTCGCCTTTTCATTTAAAGTTTTTGTGTACCTTGAAGCGACGTTTTAGCACTATCCGTCGGTAATGCATTTTTAAACAATTCTAAGGAGAAACTATTGAAAGTTGTGACTGTGATGTATGAGCCATCCATTAGCCGATAGCAATTGACCAACTTTACGGTAAAAAGCAGGTTTTAAGCCAAAGGCATTGTCAATGACTCAATCATAAAACAACGAATGTATTTTCAATAAAAAAAAGACTAAAAGTTTTATTATAACCCGATCAAATTATCCCTTAAAGTAGGAAATACACTTGCATTAATTGCAAATCAGCTGAAAGTTTTCATGATTCGAGAGAATTGAAAGAAAAGTATAAACTCTTGTTTCAATTCTCTTCAACCCCATAGATTCAGCAATACTGTTACACCTTTAAAATAAATCTTATCACGTTAATGAAATCTTCGCAACTCGGCAAACTTTCGGAAAACGTTTAGACTTCTGAAACTCTGAGCGACATCGCCGTGATAACGTCAGTTACCACATCGACCTCTGTTCAATGCCTGTTCAGGATCGTTATTTCTTATGTGTCGATGAGAAGGTACCTTTATAAATAGACTAGCTTCCGCCCACGACTTCGTCCACGTTGACTTAAGAATTTGACCCAGAGAGATAAAAAATATCCTATATGTTAATCCAAGTTATAATCTTCTTTCTTCCAGTCTACGTTTTGCCTGAGGGGAGATCAAAGCGGATGAATGTAGAATGTATAATTTATTTGTATGACTTTCATTAAGTGTGCACAAATTGTACCTAATAATGAATAAAAGCTTTTGAGTTTGAGTTTGAGTTTGAATCTACATGTGTACCAAATTTCATTCAAATCTCTTCAGTCGTTTTTCCCCATCCCCCCTCAAAAACTATCGCATTTATAATAAGTAGTAGTAGGATCAAATACGTCCTCTTTCCCTCGTCGAAAATGCCCTCGTTTCCATGGTCATACTCGTATCACGTCGTCAAGTTAGGTTAGTATAAAATGGTATAAGATGCGCTCGGTTCAGTGCCGCCACATCAAATATTCCTCAAACAAAGAGCGAATAACACGCTGTAAGTTGAATTGGGATATTGCATTTGGTCTTTGGCTGTTTGAACATGCAGATGTTGGAATAGTAATGACTTCGTGTTATCGTTCGGATCTGTAACTGAAGACCAGAAAATAGGTTTTAGCTTTCATAGAGAATCTTTGTTAGGGTTAACTTGAGAATGGACATTTTTGGATAACTTGGAATACATACAGAATAATTCTTATTTTTAAAAGAGTGCTGGGAGATTTTTACTCCCGCATTTTTCTCCTAGTCTACGTTTTGCCTGAGGGGCGATCAAAGCGGATGTTCGTGTGTACCTAATAATGAATAAAAGCTTTTGAATTTACCTTTAAAAAATGTTTAAGTTGAAACTTCCTTTTTATTGACCTGGTTTTTCTTTTCATTTGTTGAAACTATTGTAATTTGTCCTGTAAAACCTCTAGAAATGCTCTCGTAATCCCAAAATCTTGGACTTTGCAAGTCCTAGTTTTTCATTGGACATTACAAGGATTTCATTATTATCATTATATTATCATTATCATAATAACTTGCATTAAAAACGAAACTTATACAATAGTTTCTGACTTATATTCTTGTACAAGACAAACTTTATAGAAATTTAAAACTTGTACAAAGCTTTGGAATTCACAACGCAAAATGCAAATTTTAAGAAACAATCATTTAAATTAGTCCTGCAAACTGCTCACAAAATTTTGTATTTTACAAATTTCCTTGAAACTTATCATTATAAAAACAACCGAAGAGCTTTCTCCTATTTTCAACCCCGTTTCGTAATTGCCATGTCGCACGAAAAAGTTGCCCGTACGACCCCGTCATCGCATACATTATGTCGCACGTCAGTGCTTATTTAAATTTGGACAGCTTCATACCTTCCTTCCTTCCTTCCTTTCAGCCCTTAGTAGTCCACTGCTGGACATGGGCCTCCCCTTATCGACGCCACTCCGCCCGGTCCTGGGCCCTCTGAATCCAACGGTTACCCGCTGTCTTCTTCAGGTCTTCTTCCACCTGGTCGGAGCGCGGCCTGTGCTCCTTTTGCCTAAACGTGGTCGTCATTCGAGGACCTTTTTTCCCCATCGGTTGTCAGTCCTGCGAACGATGTGGCCAGCCCATTGCCACTTTAATTTGCAAACTTTATACGTAGCCCTGTATTTAATTTTATCGTGTTGGTTGATCGGTTGGTTACATAATGTCAATCGATTGGTACAACCTCAAGAATAAAATCGATATTATAAAAATGAATCGCTGTTTGTTAGTCGCACTAAAACTCGGTAACAGCTGGATCGATTTGACTCATTTTAATTTTGATATGTTCGTAAAAGTCTGAAAAGAATGCAATGAAAATAGTAGAAATTTCTATAATCGCCAGAACGAAGTGCGCCGGGACAACTAATAAAAAATGAAAATTCGAAAAGGTACACTTTCAAAAACATACGTTCGTGATATCGGAGGTCTGAGCACGTGAAATCGGAACAAACTGGCAACTATTCGAGCAGTTTGCACAGAACTCGCGGACAACATGATTTGATGAGCCACTGGTTCCCGGACAAATAAGATTATGGACCACTCGAACTAAGTTAAGATAAAGAAAGTTCCCAACTGATTCTCAATGTCTGACCTCGATATTGATTTGGACTTTATTTAAAAAGCAACAGGATTGCTTTTTCTACACTAATATTATAAAGAGGAAAGATTTGATTATTTGTTTGTTTCTATTTGCATTGAATAGGCTCGGAAACTTTTGGACAGATTTTAAAAATTCTTTCAACAATAGAAAGCTATTCAATCTGAATAACATAGGCTGTATTAGATTTCCAAAAATATTAGGGATCCCTACGAAAACTTCAATAATGTAACCCAAGGTAAAAGGAGAGATCTTTTCACTCTCTTTGAAGAACCCCATGTCATATTGCTGCGAAAATACATCAGCTGGAAGATCGTTGCATTACATTGTATGCCTATGTTTAGTACGGAAGGAATCAGTCTGCTGTTAGTATCGAAAAACGTTAATACCTACGTAGCCCGAATTCAATATGCCATTTTGGCGCGCATCGTTCTATAATACTGTTCTAGGTATAATACGACAAGATAGGAGTTAAAACTCCAAAAATAATAACTTAGATGGTTTGACAATAGTTTTAAATCAATATTGGAGTCAGAAGTCGAGAGCAAGTTAGGAAGTTTGTGTAACACAAATTCAACTTCAAAGCAGGATGACATTTTATGTATGTCTGTTGGTGCAACTAAAAGATATACGTTTAAAAATATGTCATCCTGCTTTGAAGATGAAGCAGATCCTTCTCGTCTTTTTTCTCGGTTGGGAAGATGCGGTTGCCTATTGAGAACATTATCTTCTTCTCCATCATCACTATACTCATCACCATCATCTTCGTTATCACCATCATCACCCTCATCTCTTCATAAAGAATGTAAAAAGTGCTCATCTTCAAAGCGGGCAACGCAGTCCACTGCTGGTCATGGGCATCCCCTACCCGACGCCATTCCGCCCTATCCTGAGCCCTTTGGACCCAACAGTATCCCGCCGTTTTCTTCAGCATCAGTCCACGGTTGGAAGGTGGCCTCTACTTCTTCGCGACGCGATCGTCATTCGTGCTTACGTTCAGTCGCCATTCGTGAAACAACTTACGATCTCAAATTTGATGTCCAGTTTGAGGTTTAAGACACGGCCTATAGGCTGCAGTGACCACCAAACAGCCTGCACGTCTACTCATATGCCTTCTATAATAACCTTACCTGACCTTAGTGGCCAAAACGGTGGAGGCAAGGACACGCATTATAAAGTTGATAAACAAAGACAAAGAAACTTTCTAGCCACAATATCCCGACCTCGATATTGATTTGGGACTTTTGGGAATCGTGCGAACTTTGATCGCGACTTAAGGAACTTGGGACCGCATGGTAACTTCTGAAGTTGTGAAGTTAAAAACAACATCTGTTGTAATGGGATTTTGGTGAGAAAAGTTCGGAGGTCGATGTTAATTGATGAATAACAAACAGGGCCGCGAGTCTATTAATTTGCCATTAAGAAACGATCCAATTTCATTCTATTGACATTATGTTAATCTGTCAAAACCATCGAATTCTAGATATTATAATAGTCTATATAGCCTAGTAGGGTGATAGTCCAGTGGCTTAGAATCCGACCTCGAATCGAGGGGTCCGGGTTCGAATCCCAGTGGCACGCACCAATGACTTTGTGAAAAAGTTATGTGCGCTTTGTAAAATTAAATATCACCTGCTGTTACGGTGAAGGAAAACATCGTGGGGGAACCTGCATGCCTGAGAGTTCACAAAAAAAATGTTCTCAAAGGCATGTGAAGTCCACCAACCCGCAGTGGGCCAGCGTGGTGGGCTAAGACATCCCTCTCATTGCGAAAGGAGACCCGACCCTGTAGTGGGTCATTAATGGGTTACTACTGACTACTGTGTAGCCTTGGTAGTTCACTGCTGGACATGGGCCTCCCCCTATCGACGCCACTCCACCCGGTCCTAGGTTGGATGCGAGCGTCCATGGGCTGCAGTGGCCACTTAACATCAGGTGGCCTGCAGGCCCTTTTCCTACTCAATGACTATTAAAAAGTGTCCACGTTTCAGACAAATACTGAATAATAATATGTATGTATCCTTAACCCTAAAGAAAGAGCACTTCACGCCCAGTAAGTTAAGAGCGAGTTTAATCAAAAGATATAGCCACGCGCAATTCGACGGCGATTTAGCAAGAATCCACATCTCAGTTTACGAGAAGTCTCGGGGGAAGCTCCGCTAATGAACTGATGTTATTACTGCCCCGGAAATCAAACTTTTATCTCGCGGGGATTGTAAAGAGTTAAGTAAAAGAGAAATAATATATATGTACATCTTCATGGCAGTTGTGATCGTATGGAATCGGATCCGAACACCAAAAACGCAGACCTGGCTGGTAAGTTCTCTTCTCGAAAAATTACTAACGGTTTTTAGGAGCATTCTAGCCCAAGAGCCTCTATTCAAGCCCTCAAAGGGTTGAATGATGTTATTGTGATTTATAACTTCTACCTTCCTTCCTTTCATACCTTGGTAGTCCACTGCTGGACATGGGTCTCCCCTAATCAACGACACTCCACCCGGTCCTGGGCCCTCTGAATCCAACGGTTTCCCGCTGCCTTCTTCAGGTCGTCAGTCCACCTGGTAGGAGGGCGGCCCGTGCTGCTTTTGCCTAGACGTGGTTGCCATTCGAGGACCGTTTTTCATAACTCCTACCGAGGCGAAAATGTTTTACTCTTTCTAACGTCCTCGAACCACTTATTAATACATACTGTATGTTCTCAATGCAATCAACGTTCTGAGCTGCGCGGTATATGATATCACTTCGTTAGATCTGTTCCCCGCGAGAGATCTTTCGAGAATGTTATTGAAGTTCCGAGACCTTACTTATTGATGTTTCTTACTTATCCATTTGCGAGAAACCATGTGTTCATTTAGTCCTGATGGAAAATATGCGTTCAAACTCACTCACTCGTTTCTCACAAACGTAAACGTATTATTAGGTACCTATTTCTCTTTAATTACGTTCAACGCAACATTGCCTCTGACACATACCATCCATTTTACCAAGTTCTCCTTTATTTACAACCCTTAATGCTCTTATTTACGCCAAGTTCATTTTCCATATTGGAAAAACAGATTAGCGATAAATAAATGGTTTCGATCGTTTCAGTTTCCTGTTTACCCCATTCTTGTGTGTTACGTGAAATTGTATCTCTTAACTTTCTCATTTTTCATTGACTTTTGGCAAAATAAAAACATTGTTAAGAAAATAAATAAATGTCAGTAACCCATTAATGACTCACTACGGGGTCGGGTCTCCTCTCACAATAATAAATAAATAAATAAGATCAAACTACCAGGTAAGGTAAAGTGATCCCGGGAAGCGGTCATGGGTTTTGGATATATTCCAAAACACCGAGAAGACGTAATCGGAGTAATGCGAAGTTTCTACATTCTAGCATAATCTAGCAAACTTCGATAGCGTGATTTAGGATACCCGTGGCGCCATCTCTTGCCAAGTGACAGAAGTCGTCACAGACTGACATTGTGTACCCTATACCCAAAAGGCCAATAATGAACGGACCGTCAGTGCTTACATTTTTTATCGCTAATCTTCTCTCTGTCTTTGATTGCTGTCCACAGACTCTAGGTCCGTGTTTTTTTTTTGCATCACATTTCTTGTTTGCTTTTCTTATGTATATGCTCCAGAAAAAGCTCTTTGTCGCTTTTGGCCCGGTATTTCCATTGATCGTCCCGGGCCTTCCTTCAGGATTTCTGCTATGTATATCTCGTCTCTTTTTATCGCTTCCATCGACCTAAAAATATCTACACGTGAAGCCAGAAATGAAGCTTACAAAATTCCATATCCTTACATATTATATTATGTACATTCGTTCATTCAGTCCAATAATATTCAATCAAGTTCCAGCTCCTACGTTTGCCTGCTCCCGCCTCAATATAGCCTCCAAGATATTTGGAGCATCTCATAACTTTATTTTCTTTTCATTTATTTTCCTCTACAAGTTCTGTCGTTTCTGCTCTAGCGGTATTTAATCATCAAGGGGTGTTAGGAACCTTACCCACTTAATGTTTTAATATTGTGCCTACGTACTAAAAGATTTATCATTTACAAATTTTTAAAAAACCACATTACCTAAATTTTTATATATGTAATTTCAGATACGTAATATGTTTTTTTTATAAAACATAAAAAAAACATATTACGTATCTAATAATATTAATATGCCAATGTAATGCATTGTCACCAAAACCCTGGAGGCATAACCTCTTTCAACAAAAAAACTTAATTTATCGTACTAAGTATAATGAAAAACCTATTAATACAAACTACCACACAAAATTTGGAAGATATTCTGGTATGCTTAGTTTAGAAATATAATTAGAATCTGAAGTAGAGATCAGAAATGATACAGTAGGTAGAGCCTTATATTCGTCCAATCAAAAGACGAATAGAATAACTTTTATCAGCCCCAGACAGTGCATACGCCACTTTACTCAGTAGCAAACTATTCCATTGTCAATTTTCTCATATAGGTACCTATCGTAATTCATAACACTTCGACTATTTGCTTTGTGTGAAAAACGTTTTTTTTATTACCTACAAGAATTTCATACAAATTAATTTCAAAGCGCTTTAAGTGCATACTTAGTCACGCTGGCCTAAGGCTGCGTTTCCAGCAGAGACGTGCGAGGATGCGTAGCGAGGGATGCGTTTTTGAACAACCAATAGAATTGCTTCATTTACCTAGCCTCGCTTAGCACAGCTCTGGTGGAAACGGCTTAGCGGAGCGAGGCTAGGTAAATGAAGCAATTCTATTCGTTCTTCAAAAACGCATCCTTATCCTTAAAAGCAGCCTTATGCTGGTGAACTTCATATGCCTTTGAGAACTGAGGCTGGTTTCCGATATTTTCCTTCTTAAGTATAGATAGTATAAAAAGGGTTCAAGGCCTCAAGCCTCCCTCTGTTTTGAACAGAGGACTCAATAATATGACGTTAAATAGAGTTACAGTCAAGAAAGCAGAAACAAAGCAAAGAAGAAAATCTTAAGCTTAAGAAACTCCTAAACAAAGCCTAAAATGGTGTCAGCCTAGCGTAAAAGTGGTACGCGATTGTAGGTATTTGCCACAACAATCGATTACATGTCAACATTTATCATTTGTCGCTTCGGAGATCTGTCACCAGCACGCCTCATAAACAAGCACCCGAACCACAAGCGCCCGAACCCTTGTATTGCAGCCATCTGAATAATTTCATAAACTTACTCTACCAGTATATGAGGACTAGAACCTTTAGATAATAAATCGACCATTACCAGGTATTGATGGTAATAGAACAAATTAATAGTTTCACAGAGTAGTATTTTCAATACGCCATCTATATTCAGAATGTAAAAGATAGTTGTTGGGCTTTTTATCTGATGACATGGAAAAGTAAACGATGCCTGTCTGATAGATGTGCTTTTTCTTGATATTTCAATACAATCTGGTTTAATTTGTTTCGCTCAATCCAAACCTAACGAAATCTGAAGTCTGAGACTTCACATTTCCAAGATTGAATGCATTCGTCAAATCAACATTACTTCAGCCATTGGTCAATTCTGTTTATCCAGATCTAGGGCCAAGTCTTAAGTATTAGTGCTGGGTTGAAAGGCATATTGAACTTTATGTAAAGACCTGATAGTTTATTTTAGAGTGTCGTGTAGGAGTCTCCAATTAACGCCGTCGATCATGCTAATAGCCGAACAAGTTGAAAGCACAAAGATGTCTATATAAGAAGCCAACAATACAATCCTAGAGAGCGTAACTCTACTAAATTTCGTCTACAGTAATTTGTTGTTGGAAAAAGTTTACATAATGGGTTTAATTTTCCGTTTCTGGTCTGGGTGTGTGTGTTCTTTTTTATAGTAATTGAAAACAAACCAACCTGAAATAGAGAAAAAAATTGTATCTGACGTTATATGCGGGTTCTTTGCTACTTAGGAGTATTAAGATGGTTACCTCGAATAAAGTATTCACGGCAACCATATTACCAACCAAACACAAGACATAAAGAACCTGCAGTTTTACGATAGGTTTAGAGGCTGCCGCTAATTTACCTCCCTGACAATTACTTACTTTGCATCTACGTAATACTTTTTACGAAATGTGTTGGTGTTCCTCAACTTTTCATTGTGGTAAAATTTATCTATAACTAATTGCATTTTTCTTAAATTATTATCATTACTGGTATCAGAGATTACATTTATGCTTTCTTCTCAATTGCTCTAGCTACAGATCTCTACTAAAGGTTGATCATTTCTTAAAAATTTACTCAAACCAATGACAACTATTTTAGCCTCTATGATTTTAACTCATCTTTGTCCTGCTGGGTAATAACTAAAGTATTTTCTTTTCAGATTATCGTGGTCGCTTCTAAGCCATATTGGTTGTCAAAGAAAGTATAAAGTATAAAAAAAACAATAAGAACAAGTTTTCTCCAACCCCATTTATACCCGCCAAGACTTGAACCGAACTTTCGGTGACTAATCACAAGCTGTCACATTAATTAATATCACGATATTTCAACAGCACCACTGCACGAGTTTTTCCGTTTGTAAATCTGTAACATCGAAATAGCAACCTATTAACTACATTCGTACCAAATGAGCCAGGGTTTCTCAAAGTTGATACCCGGAGGTGTTAAGGGCCTTAGAATAAGTCCCATGAAACACTGATCACTCTTTAACCTAGATCTGCTGGTCAGAGAATGTCATGGTTATAAGGAAGGAAGGCACTACTCTTGAAGTATAAGATGACGTATGGAATTTGGCTGAGCAGAGCATTCTTGGAACTACGACATGACTTGACATCCAATTTCCGTCCGTCTGTCCAATATACTCGCCTTAAATCGAAAGCTTTTGAGCAATGTACGTACGTTACCAGTGATAACTTATGGAGCCGAGAGGTAGTCTTTCACTGTGAGCCTCATTGTGAGTTAAAGAGCTACGAGTATGCTTAGTATTTCTTTATGTAACAGAGTCTGAAAAAATTATCTATAGAAGAACAAAGGTCCCTGACATAGCTGTCAAAGTAAGGCTGTTAAAGTGGCAATGGGCTGGTCACGTCGTGCGAAGACCCGATAAACAATGGGGAAGAGTCCTCGAATGACAACATCTTGGCAAAACGAGTACAGACCGCTTAATTACTAAGTAGACTGACAGCTTAAAGCTGGATTTCCAGTTTCGAAATACATTCCGAATAGCTGAACTTTGAGAGACTTTGATGTAAACTAAGGAAGACAAATCGTTACATTATAAGTTGGGTTAGTGATACGAGGATCATTATGTTTAGGCTGAGATTTATTGTTTTGGATTAGAGAGAGCGTGAAGTGATAAGCTACGAATGATTTACTGGTCCATATCTACTGCTTTTAGGGCGTAGACTACCGTATGTATAAGAAGCAGTCTATAAGCTCATTATAAGCAGAGCAAAAGCACTAAAAAAAGCGACGAATACGAAAAATGATTTTTTTATTTATTTTTATTTACATTTGTTGAGCAACCGATACAGCCATTTATCGGCTATTTAGCCATTTAGCTATAGAGTCAGATGTAGCCTCTCACAATGAAAAGCAATTAGCCAAATAGGTACTTTGAAGTAACTTGAGTTGCAGCTACTATGATTTATAATGGAGATTATGGAAAACTCACGCTCTTGCAGATTTCCTCACCATTTCGATACAGTGATATTACATGATTTTGACTGTACACCTTGCCCATTTAATGCACTACCTATGTCCTCTTTCCAAGTATTTATCATATTAACAGCCACTGTTTTATGTAACATAGGGTGTACTGCAAATTCGCTTGCCAGTAACCCATTAATGACCCACTACAGGGTCGGGTCTCCTTCTCGTAATCAGAGGGATGTAGGCCTTAGTCCAACACGCTGGCCTACTGCGGGTTGGTGGACTTCACATACCTTTGAGAACATTTTTTTTGTGACCTCTCAGGCATGCAGGTTTCCTCACGATGTTTTCCTTCACCGTAACAGCAGGTGATATTTAATTTTATAAAGCGCTTGAAATTCGCTTACTACTCCAAAACTAAAAAATATATTTGCGTCCATAAACATAAGCATAGTAACTTTGAGCAAAATTTAATATCGCAACAGTTTGCAGCCACAAAGCGGTGAAAGCTACGCTATGCAATAGACAAAGTCGGCCTCCAATTTCTACGCAAAAAGTGGAAATTATGATACAAAAATATCAGTTACGAGCTAATGGGCGGCCGGGAGTGCGCCATGTGGCTTGCTAGATTCGCCACAGATTAAGCATAGCTGAGGACAGTGGCGATAGCCCAGTGGTTTAGAATTCGACCTCGAATCGAGGGGTCCGGGTTCTAATCCCAGTCGCATGCACCAATGACTTTGTAAAAAAGTTATGTGCACTTTATAAAATACCATATCACCTGCTGTTACGGTGAAGGAAAACATCGTGAAGAAACCTGCACGCCTGAGAGTTCACAAAAAAAATGTTCTCAAAGGTATATGAAGTCCACCAACCCACAGTAGGGCAGCGTGGTGGACTAAGGCCTCTCGTTGTGAGGGGAGACCTGACCCTGTAGTGGGTCATGGGCAAATGACTATTATGTATGTGTTTCAAAACCGCGGTGGCATGTATTAGGTAAAATTGAGAGTTGATAGCCTGGTGGTTGAGAATTCGGCCTCTTACTCGAGGGGACGAGGGGTCCGTTCAAATCCTAACACACCAGTGACTTTCTTAAAATAACACCTGCTGAAACGGTGAACAAAAACATCGTAAGGAAACTTGCATGCCCGAGTGTAGCTTAAACAATGACTATGTATCACATTTGACTCATGGGTCAGCAAAGTAGTCTTTATTTTTCGTCGCGTGTGTGGTCACCCTACCCGTAACCCACACCGCTCGGAGTTATTGTCCTGGCATTGTTTTAATGTGTGGACACGCGCTCAGTTCGGTTTCAAACACACTCATTGTGGAGTTCTCATTAAAAGGAAAATTGTGTTTGTTTCTTAATGTAGGGAACGAATATAAAGAAAAGCGAGCGCTTGGAATAGTAATGGAAAGGTCACAGATATTCAAGGGCATATTATTATTATGTACCGAGCAATCTTCTCTCTCTTTTTAACCGAAGGACAGTTGGAAGCCTGGCTTCCCTGCTCTAGTATAATACCTCTATGGGTAGGATATGTACCGCCCCAGACAAGTGATGTGAGTGTGAGTTGTCCCACAATATTTATATGTATCTTCTTTTGCTAGGTATAACACATATTGTGGGAAAAACTAAATCGCGATAAACATTTTAATAAACATTCAACACTATCTCCCGATTGTAAACAAGACCCACAGATAACACTAAACACGGATTTGTTTTACGATTGCCGTAACATAAACAGTAAAATTTGCCTATAACACTTCCATACAGTAATAACGCATAATTCTGTACAGTTCAAGAACTAACTTCAGGGTAAACACCCTTATTCACGCCCCAAAACTGATGAAGGGTTGATAGCAAAACTATAAACACAGAACACAGAGAGTGCAAACAGTGCCTATATTTAATTTCATAAGGCGCATATAACTTTTTAAGAAAGTCATTAAATTTGTTCGTGCTACTGGGATTCGACCCCTGACTAAAAAGTAAGAGTAATTGTAAGTCACTAGGCTATGTTACCATAAGAATAAGTCATATTTGCTTTTAAAAGAGTGCTGGGAGGGAAAACGACCTGAAGGAGTACGTTTTTCATGTCTAGTATTCTGAGAACGAAGCTGGGAGGTTAGGTTGTCGGAGATATTTATTTGAAACAAACATCAATTCATAGTCCTTGTGTTGTTCCATAGTACTGTATGTGGTTTGCCTTCTGTTCTCTGAGGTTTGGCATAAATCTCAAACAGGGTTAATATCTTAATGGGACATAAAATATATAGGATAGCACCGACGCGTGTATTTTACAACGTGATTGTGAGGAATTAGGATAGATTAACTGCAGAGATAGACCTCAATTTCACTATGAGCAAGCATACTTTGTTCTTTGAGGAAGGAGGCGTAACCTTCCTGGCCAACATAACAAGCGAGAACAGCAGCATACTTCACCACACTGTTCCATTATTGATGATGAGGAGTAGTGGAGGACTAGTGGCTAATCTATGTCGGAAGCTTTCAAATCGAGGGCTTGCTTAACTTTTGCGATTGCAATAAAATGTGCCATACTTATTGCAGCTTTGGTCTATTTTTCTATGTCTTTAAGTGTACCTTATACAATCCAAAAGAGACGTCGACAGGCACACAAATCCTTCGTCCTAAATGCAACTAGGTACTAATTCGGTCGCTCGCATCTTTGCGTTCATTTGTCGCATGTCATTGCGTATTGCTACTTAGAATAGCTCCATTGAAGATCTTTGTTAGAATTTTGTCGTCGGTCGGTCTGTTGTATCGTATTGCAACAGCCAATTAGGATAAAGCTTAACCTATAACAACAACGCGTCTTGAAACCCTTTATTAAATCTTACGAAAAGAGTCTTGTACATTACGCGGGAAACAATATTGTTTTTCATTCGTTCCTTAATTCGTTCACTCGTTCCGTAATGCAATCTCTCGGGGGGCGGCTAAGTGGCTGGCGGCCCGTCGCGTGCATTACTCTCTTTACAAATGGTTGGTTAGCTTTGCTTCTGTTTTCTTAACAAAGGCATTTCTTTATTTATTTAAATAAATGGTGTACCTACCTACCTACCGTATTTTCATATTCGTATCTACTTTTTACCTTCATATTATATATTTAAGTATATCAGGATAATATAAGTAAGCCGATATGTTTTTCAGAGTTACTATACCTATAGGTAACTACCACCTTGCTAAATTTCATTATGATACGTTCAGTATATTTCAATTCTCACGTGGTTCTTATTATGTGCTTAGAATAGAAGGATCATGAGGGCGTTGATAATCCTCGCGAAGCTGAGGATGGGAGATAAAAAAATCGGGCTACATGACGCCCTATCAGGTGGTGTTAATAAAAGGCAGATTATAAAAATCGATAAAACATTATTATTCCAAAAATAAATAAACAATCAACTTGAACTTTCAAAATTTACATGAAATAATCTGTAAGCACAATATTCCATTAGCGCCAGCCCTAACGGATATAAAACCCTCGCACCAGCCATCTGTGGAGTCAAAATGTAAGTAAAAAGACCAGCACCAGCCGTATACCAGCCCCATTCCTTATTATTTTGAAACGACCAATGAGCGAGCGAAACAATATTGCAGGCTATAGACAAGTTTCCCAAGTAAACGTTATCGTTTCCCGCCAAAGCCATTGCAAACGGTACCAGACCAGAGAGAAGATGAAGCGAGCTCAAAGAAGGATCACTTCGGTACAAATCCGCGTTCAAACAAGGCAGGGCTAGATAGCGTGTTGCCTTGTAACTGACGTTGTAGGCTGGCTTGAAATCGTTGTTGAATCGTCCACCTGAAAAATGCCACCTCGTATAACACAACTGTAAGTAATAAAATGTTGGAAATTGACGTTTATACAGTCTACACTCATAACCCCGCACTATTAAGTATACAAATATAAACTCTTTATATGCCAGAACATAGTCAAGGTGTACGCACTATATTCCAATTCCGATGAATTATTTATCTGTGGCAGTTACTTACTGCACAAGGAATCCCCTTGTAAGTTATACCTCTCCCCATGGCCTAATTGTACGGCGCACGAAAATGTTGCTCGTACGACAACGGCGTTGCATACATTTTCGCATTTCAGTGCGACTTTCAGGACAACTCCATACAGAGCCCAGTTTTTAAATTTTGTTTTATTGGTTGGTCAATTTTGTCAGCCATTTACGACAAGACCTTGGGTTACTGCCGCGAACAACCACAGGACAAGAGCAATCGTACCCAGCCCAGAAACAAAACCAACTCGATAGTATTAAATTACAATGCTAACATTACCCTAGACATGTACACAAAGTTTAATAAATAAGTACTAACTCTGGTTGTGTAGGAATCCCAAAATCCCGTGTATGAAGAAGTTGGCGTGCATGCCTGGGTGTGTGTAACTCCGGCCATGCATCCGACTAAACCCCCTTCCGGCCACACAGCACAGCACAATATGTGCGATAGAGGCATTAAGGTCATCTTCATGTTCACCCATAACACCTTAGAAAATCAAATAAACAATATAAAATCCGAATAGAATTCATGCTAACGACTATGTAAAAAGCATTGATAAAAATCGCTGATAAACAATATTTCAAACTCAAAAATATTTTTCACTTGACTTTGTCAAGTTTATAAAGGTGAATAGGAAAATATATTTGCGGATGTAGAATATTTTCATGGCTGCATACTTGATTATCTTTAGCCTACACTACTTAGTTTAGCCTTGGACCATAGATACTTGAACTGTCAAAAATGTCAATGTCAAAAATTATGCTAAATCGATAAAATAATCTTTATATTAAATATTTGCCGAAGTGTTTATAACTTATGAAGTAAAATATATTGTTTAATTTTAATTTGCTATTTTTATTTAATTACATAAAAAGATACAAGTTATTATAATTGCCTCAATTCATTTGCTCTAATGGTTGTATGAAGTTACATACATTTGCTCGCCTTAAAATGTTGTCAAATTAAAAACAAAAAACAACCATCCAAGTCCAACCATAGACAAGTTAAAATCGCAAAGCAGGCTTCCATTTTGCTGCTAAAGGCGTAAGCTATTACAAAAATAATAACGCCTAAAATCATTGTGTGTGCTAATAACCATTTTGCATTGATAATAGGAGGTTTCAGTGAATAAAATAGCATAATGGCAGCCAGTGATTCCGGGACGGATGAGTCACTCTACCCCATTGCGGTATTGATAGACGAGTTGAAAAATGAGGATGTCCAACTTCGATTGAATTCGATCAAAAAGCTTTCGACAATCGCTCTTGCGCTCGGAGTGGAGAGGACCAGATCGGAGCTGATCCCATTCTTGACAGAAACCATTTACGATGAAGATGAAGTGCTCCTGGCCCTCGCTGAGCAACTCGGTAAGCAGTTATAAGCAAGTGTTTCCACTACAACGAATAGTATTTGACCTATTATATTAACTACATAGTTGATTTCGTTCGTAATTACTATGTTCTCACACCATCGTTGCCATCTATTTATAGGCAGACTACAGACAGGACTAATAATGCTTGCGGCAATGTAGGGTAAATTGTAAAAACAATTTACTTCAAATGTCAAATACATATAAATAACACATCGATATTATCCGTTGAGACCTACCTAAATCGTTATTGAAGTAGAAGAACTAATTATCGTGTATATGCGTAACTAATTTTATTGTTGTGTATAGCTTAGTAACAGGAGAATAGACTAAAGCAAAGAATTTATCTGTAAAAAAAGGATTCCATTGAAGAGAGACACTTGAGTTTAATTTGATAGACCTAACCCTATAATATTGTTATGTGACTTGAATACTTGAACTGGTTCAGAACTGAGTTACTTATGAATAATGGAGATGACAATTTAAATGACAATATTTGGATAGTCCTCTGAAAGTAACCACCTGGTTTTTTATGTAATTAGAATTCACTACTCATTAACTATTCAAATATATGCTACTTCTAAATTAATAAAGATCCATTCCATGCCAGTAACCCATTAATGACCCACTACAGGGTCGGGTCTCCTTCTCGTAATGAGAGGTATGTAGGCCTTAGTCCACCACGCTGGCCTAGTACGGGTTGGTGGACTTAACATACCTTTGAGAACATTTTTTTTTGTGAACTCTCAGGCATGCAGGTTTCCTCACGATGTTTTTCTTCACCGTAACAGCAGGTGATATTTAATTTTATAAAGTGCACATAACTTTTTTACAAAGTCATTGGTGTGTGCCACTGCCACTGCTACTGCCAAGTCAGTGGTGTGTGCCATTCAAACCCGGACCCCTCGATTCGAGGTCGAATTCTAAGCCACTGGGCTATCACCGCTATCGAATAAGATCCATTCCATAATAACTTCAAATCCAAATCTTGTTTAATGTTTTTTGATGATTCACTGATTCCCATTCAATTCTTATTCTAACAATAGTCAATTTCATTGGAAGCTTCCTTGAGTGTCAAAAATGAAATAACAATGCTAATATAACTACATTCTCATGAAATGTCAAGGTTTTGTCTCTTAAGTGTAAAATGAGAATAATATAATTGCAACTAAATCTTTGCTTACTCCCATTGAGATATATTTCACATACACTATTATAGAAATACTAAAAACCTATTCTTCTGTACATAATAGCTGACCTGATTTTTAACGCTCGATAAGTTATCGAGTGTTAAAAATCGACTATTAAAAAATAGGGTTTGTTGATAGAAGGGTGCAAATTTAGCTTGTATGTATTTTTTGATGCCATATCATTGAAAAATTAAAATAAAAAAATTTGTCCAAAAAGTAAAATAAAAATGTTAGGTGTGGACAACCCTTAACCACTTTGGGTTATGAAAAATAGATAGTAAGTAGCCGATTCTCAGACCTACTGAATATGCATATAAAATTTCATAAAAATCGGTCAAGCCGTTTTGGAGGAGTATGGTAACTAGAACTGTGACATGAGAATTTTATAAATATAAGATAATGATATTGTAAAAGCATTAAAATTGACAATCACTAGAAATCAACATTTAACATTGTCGTTGTTAAATTCCAGGCAACTTCATCAACCTGGTCGGCGGTAAGGAGTTCGCCCACTGCCTCCTCCCCCCACTGGAGTCACTGGCTACCGTTGAGGAGACCGTAGTGCGCGACAAGGCAGTAGCGTCGCTGCGCGCTGTGGCCGCTCACCACACCCCGCAGGCGCTGGAACAGCACTTTGTGCCACTTGTACAGCGTTTGACTGGCGGAGACTGGTTCACGTCGCGAGCGTCGGCGTGTGGACTGCTCAGGTGAGTGTTCTGAGTTATTTATCTGTAAGTTCTGGAACCCAAATCGTTTTGAGCGTGATCGCCTCAAATAGCTTAAAATTCCACCTCAGGTCCAGGTCCGGGTTCGAATTCCAGTGGCATGCAGCAATGACTTTGTAATAAAAGTTATGTGCGGTTTATAAAATTAAATATCACCTGCTGTTACGGTGAAGGAAAACATCGTGAGGAAACCTGCATACCTAAGAGAATGAGAACAAAGAATGAAGGATAAAATAACCATTATTCTATGTTATTGATTCTCAAGTTTTAGTTTGAGTTTTATATGATGCGCTATAGAATCCATAGTATAGTTGCCGTCACGAGTGGTGAGCAGAACTATCATTGGTCGTTTGACATTGACTGCGCTTCGGTGCACGCGATTGGCTCGACAGACGTCAGTTCGTCAGTGTGCGTCGTCTATTGGTGCAGCGCGTTTTCTCGGCTGCTGTACATTGGCCGAAAATGTACAATATCCCTACCACTGATAATTATAATCTGTGCTCACGACTCATGACGGTTACTATATTTAGGACGTACATATTTTGTTATCTGATGTTTACTGGTATGAATGTTGTTCAGCGTGTGCTACACGCGCGTGTCGGCGGCGGTGAAGGCGGAGCTGCGGCAGCACTTCCGCTCGCTGTGCCAGGACGACACGCCGATGGTGCGCCGCGCGGCCGCCTACAAGCTGGCGGAGTTCGCGCGCGTCGTCGAGCTCGAGTACGTCAAGAGTGACCTCATCCCCATGTTCATCAACCTGGCGCAGGTGAGGGGGCCCATTACCCAAGTGTCTAAAATGTCAGAAACAATATCCAAGTGTCTACAATGTCAGAAACAATACCCAAGTGTCTAAAATGTCAGAAACAATACCCAAGTGTCTAAAATGTCAGAAACAATACCCAAGTCTTAAAATGTCAGAAACAATACCCAAGTGTCTTAAATGTCAGAAACAATACCAAAGTGTCTAAAATGTCAGAAACAATACCCAAGTGTCTAAAATATCAGAAGGAAACCAAGAAAAGAAAGGGACCAAGACTCACAGCGGTAGGTACCTTCTACCGACTTTTGCAGGAGGCTAAAATAGTACATTACGATACGTGTGACCTAAGTAGCTATTATTCTGCTTAACGCCGTGCAATAATAGACAACTTTGGTCACAGGTATCATATACTATTCTATAGCAAGTGTGACATAAACCCGCCCTGGACTGGAGCGGGCGGAAAGAGAAATAGCCAACTTAACTTAGGTCACAAAAACCGTGCATAAACTGCGGATTTAGGTCATACAATTCATTTACGCACGGTGTAGAAACGGGCAACTTACATCACGAAAAAGGGTGCGTAAACTGCGGGTTTAGGTTACACTGTGCTATAAAGATAGTTTGCTATAAAGATACTTGTAATTTCCTTGCTAGACCATAAATGCCCAATCAAGAAAACAGAAAACCTAACATAACATTCCCTCTGTCCCCAGGACGAGCAAGACTCGGTGCGGCTGTTGGCGGCGGAAGCATGTGCGGCTGTGGCGGAGCTCCTTCCGCAAGAGGACATGGAGCAACTTGTGATGCCCACCGTACGCGGCCGCGCCGGTGACACGTCTTGGCGGGTCAGATACATGGTGGTTGACAAGTTAGTATACAGAGTGTTACATTTTTACCATTGCCATGGTTGCCTTGGCGGTAGGTGTCGCCGGTTATGTAGGCATGTATCTTTAGCAACCTTCGAATGCCATACTTTTATATTATTAGCCACATATTCGTATTGTAATCACAAGCAATCTAGTGTGGGGCGTCGCGTTTAATTGCACGAGTGATTTGCCATAACTATGTCATATGTAGCGGCGCGATACCTACAGTAATATGAGCGGGCGCCTCACATGAAATGCTGACCACGCATGTCGACGCAAGCTGCGAATGTTGTAAACAATAGAACACGTCACACGCCAATCGGAAGACGTATCCTCAAACGCGGTATCAAAGTTCCATAGAATCTGCAATGGTCCGAAGTTAACATTCAGACCGCGGTCCCCAGGCAGTGACATCGCCTGGCGGGAGATACCCCTTTTCTTCGAAATATATAAAAAAATAAACTATTTTCGCAGATTCGTGGAGCTACAACAGGCGGTGGGTCCCGAGCTGGCCCGTTCAGACCTCGCGCAGATCTTCCAGGCGCTTCTGAAGGACACCGAGGCTGAAGTCAGAGCTGCAGCTGCGGGGAAAGTGAGTACATTGAATATAGTAATTTATGAACATACTATTGTCCTATTAGTCCTATTACCAAGGGTGTCTCAATCGTCTCAGGTGGCGGGCACTCTCCAGCCCCTTGCTGGCTTTGAGTGAGAACTCTCTTTGCGCGCTATTTGAAAAAATCCATCGCCATAAGAAAATTCCTTAGCTTGCACATACATTTGTAAAAAAATTGTTCTGTAGAATCCTCACCTAGAACATAGAAGTATCGGATGTCAGTGACTAACTTAACATCAAGAAAATAAATAAAACATTGACAAGATTGTCTTCCACCCTATCAAATTGTTTCAATAACAACTTTTACTAACTCAAATTCGATTTAATTCCAGGTAAAAGATTTCTGCATGAACCTGGACAAGGCCCACCAGGAGCACATCATAATGAACATGATCTTGCCACAAATCAAGGACCTGGTGTGCGACCCCAACCAGCACGTGAAGTCCGCCCTCGCCTCCGTCATCATGGGCCTCAGCCCCATCGTGGGCCGCCAGAACACCATCGAACACCTGCTGCCACTCTTCCTCACGCAACTGAAAGACGAGTGCCCTGAGGTCAGGCTGAATATCATATCCAACTTGGAATGCGTCAACGAAGTCATCGGAATACAACAACTTGTACAATCGCTGCTGCCCGCTATCGTGGAGTTGGCGGAAGACACAAAGTGGCGGGTGAGGCTCGCCATCATCGAACACATGCCCCTCCTGGCCGGCCAGCTCGGTCAGGAGTTCTTCGACGAGAAACTCACCGGTCTCTGCATGTCGTGGCTCATCGACCACGTCTACGCCATCCGGGAAGCCGCCACGCTTAACCTCAAAAAGCTGGTCGAGCAGTACGGCGCCCCCTGGGCCGAAACCAACGTCATCCCCAAAGTGCTGGCCATGTCCCGCGAGCAGAACTACCTCCACCGCATGACCTACCTGTTCTGCATCAACGTCCTCTCCGAAGTGTGCGGCAAGGATATCACGACCCGAGTGCTCCTGCCCACCGTGCTGTCCATGGCCGACGATAATGTCGCCAACGTGAGGTTCAATGTTGCCAAGACGCTCCAGAAAATGGCGCCGTACCTCGACCCCGCTGTCATCCAGCCACAAGTGAAACCGGTCCTCGAAAAGCTGAACGTAGACCCAGATGTTGATGTCAAGTACTTCGCTTCGGAAGCCATCGCGGGCATCGCCGGCTAAAGTCTTGTCGCACTAACGAAATGTATTATATCTGTGTTTTCTAGCGTATATTTATTCATAAACTGAAAGAAAATACCCATTTTACCTCACAGAAGGTAATTTCATTCCAGTGTCTAACATCCGCAGAGATATCATTTTGGAGGGCATTTAATTTGCACTTTTGAAATTGTAATAATCTTAAATTTAATATAGTTAATAAAATTAATTGGTTGTTTTATTTATAATGTTTCATACCCACTTGTGCTGTCTGCAACATGTGACATATTGCAGACTTCACAATGCGGGGCATTCGAGGTAGTACTGTACTCACTGTTCAGTGATTTTTTACGTAAATCGCTTTTATTCTTACTAAAAAATAACTAATAAAAATAAAGCCTAAGATCAGACGGAGCTATAAAGGAGTCATCGTCAAAATGCCACTAGCTCGTTATTAGCAGGCTACATTGATTATTTCCTCTAGATGTATCAGCTCTGCTAGATCACTAGATGATACATTGTATTTTTATCCGACGGCTTGATGGAGGTAAATCAACGTAGACTTTCAGAGATGCTGATCGTCTTTCCTATCCCAGAATGACTGGTGTCCATCCTAGTTTTTTGTGTTGCGAACTGTGTTGCCAACACTATAAAATTCCCCAAATAAAAACAAGAATTAACTTTATAATTTTTATTACCATTCAAACAACAGTATCCTAATTCACTTTAAACATCAAACTATTACAGCGTTTCGCTTTGGAAGTGAACAGGACAGCTTAATTTGGAATGTAACACTTTGTTACGGGTTGTTAAAATATTACAATCTATTTACACAATAAACATGTCGAGTGAATTCAAGCAAGGTAAAGATATCACACTGACGTGTAGCTTAACATCTGAATAATTCATAATTTCATTTTATTGCATTTAATTTCGATTAAATTTGAAAACACCCAACAATTTGTGCACAAAAATAAATATACACTTTATATTGTCTGTATAATTTTACAGTGTCATAAGCACCAGCAAATAAAAGATGGCATCTGTTTTAAATACGATTAAAATATTAATTTATATCACCTCTACATTACGAAGGGAATATATACAAGACGGCAACAATTTATTTTTAATTTTCGTAGTAACATTACACAAGGCTATGATGTCCTTATAATAGAAATCTTTAAATTATTAAATAGCAACACGATTGTTATAATTTTGTAACTTGATCGCAATACACATAATAAAACTATTAACAACTTACTAGCAAACAGTAAATATCTTACATGGTATGCGCGACCGACGTTCTAGCCCCATATCAGGCAAAGAGAATAAAAAAATACTCTATAATAAATCTCTTTGACAAAAATATACATGAATACTGAAGCTATGTTTCTTATACATTTTATTTTCACGGCTTTATTTAAATCACAGAAATTCGATGTAAAACAATATTCATGGCATGAACTGATAAATGCATCCAAAATCAAAGAAATTAAAAACCACTTCAAAATCCAATGAATAGTTAAAAGATCTAAGCAAAGAATAGACACGGGAACGTAGTGCATCCAATGTGGATTTTTATAGCCACAGGCAAATAAGCAGACAGGCACCTTGATGATACGTGGTCACTATCCCTAGATAATCTTGGTTGCTATCCTATATGAAGACAGCGCTTTACCCAGCGTAGTAGCCGATGGACATCTAAGAGTACAGACTCGGTTGTTATCCTATGTAGAGATAGCGCTTGCATCCATAGTGTTGTAGCCATAGGTCCAGACATAACGTCCCAGCGTTATCCTATGTAGGAACAGCGCTTGTACCCATAGAGTTGTGTAGCTAGAGCGTGGTCGCGCGGTATAGATGTGTGGTGGTGTGGGGTGGTGTGGTCTAGTGGCGCGAGTCTCGCGGGTAGAACTCCGCGAGCGTGGAGGCGGGGATACGCTTCAGCATCTCCTTGGGGAAGATACGCAGCAGCTGCCAACCGATGTCCAGCGACTCGAAGACCGTGCGGTTCTCGTAGTTGCCCTGTTGTGAAACGAATTGAATAAATTAGCAATGAAGTATGAAGCAGCCCACATTTGGAACCGCCAGTGGCAGCAGTTTTTTTAAGTAAATGGCCTGAGCAATCGTTGCCCGGAGAACTTCAGCCTGTAAGACCTTCAGTATTCACCCAACACTCACCAGTGGTGGCATACCACAGTACATAACAATTAAGTCTCTCACACTGGAGGTCCAGGTTCAAATCTCAATGGCATGTACCAATGACTTCTACGGCCGCACTCAGAGACGTCATTTAACGTAATGTTCATTAACAAACAAATAAAATCGTCTTTATTCGTATTAACACAAGTGTCATCGTTATTTTCATAATGAACCGTTAACGTTAATGAATGTCTCTCAGTGCGGCGGTAAGTTTCTATATCCCCTGCTGTAATAGTGAAGGAAAATATCGCGCGGATACCTGCATGCTTAAAGAGTTCTTTACAATCATGTATTGTTCTCTCGTCATGTTCTCAAAGGCATGTAATGATACCGTTTCACATTAAACCAGTGTGGCAGAACAATACATAAGACAACACAATCCACTTTAATATCGGAATTTAGAGGTTCATCACACGTCCAGATGAAGGAACAAACTCCTCGTGAGCCCACGATGGAATCAGTTGCGAGCTTGTCACCTGGGTGATGAAGTTCTTCTCAAACTTGGTGAGGAACTCGAGGTAGAGCAGGTCGTCGGGCGTGAGCGCCTCCTCGCCGACGACGGCCTTCATCGCCTGTACGTCCTTGCCGATGGCGTAGCACGCGTACTGAAAACGGATAGCTTCGTCAGTATATACCTAAATTCGTTTGAGTAAATATATTTAATAATTGGTATTAGTGAATTTAATTTCATTTTTAATAAATTTAATAATAATTAATAATTTAATAATATTTGGTATTGCCAGTAACCCATTAATGACCCACTACAGGGTCGGGTCTCCTTCTCGTAATGAGAGGGATGTAGGCCTTAGTCCACCACGCTGGCCTACTGCGGGTTGGTGGACGTGGTGAATATTTGGTATTAGTGAATTTAATTTCATTTTTAGTAAATTTAATAATAATTAATAATTTAATAATAATTGGTATTAGTGAATTTAATTTCATTTTTAGTGAATTTAATTTTAATTTTAATTTAATAAATAAAACGAATTTAATATATTTCATTTAACCTAAATGTGACAATGTGAGTCTAAAGCGGTGATAGTGATAGCCTAGTGCCTTGGAATTGGGTTCCCACAGGGCACGTTTTGGACTATGCTGGGGTCCTTGGGCACACAAGATTCGGGGCCCTTTTGGAATGTAAAGAAAGCGAACTCTACAAATTTTATTCATATACAAACAAATGTATTGATTTGAATAAATCGACGTTCGTGCAACGAGAAAAGTGCAATGCGCCCGACCATAATATTTTGATTTTATTAAATGTGAGGGAAATTGTCGGTCCTTCGGGGCCCTCTGAGGATGGAGGCCCTGGGCACTGGCCCCGAGTGCCCTTATGGTAAAGACGGTATTGAGTTCCCAGTGGCTTTATAAAATTACTAGCTGACCCCGCAAACGTTGTTTTGCGATATAAGTTATCGAGCGTTAAAAATAGACTATTAAAAATAGGGGTTGGTGGTAGAAGGGTGAAAATTTAGGGTTGTATGTGTTTTTAATGCCACATTATTGAAAAATAATAATTCATCTCCACCAATCCACATTGAAACCGCATGATGTGAGCGGCTTTGCCCACTCTACCCACGCTCAGCAGTGGGACATAAAGGTTTACAGCCAAGAACAAAAAAGGCTAGTATTTGTAGACGGCGGCAGTACTCACCAGCTGGTTGGAGACGTCGGAGTGGTCCTTGCGGGTCATGCCCTCGCCGATGGCGGACTTCATGAGACGCGACAGCGACGGCAGCACGTTCACCGGCGGGTAGATCTGCCGGTTGTGCAGCTGGCGGTCCACGTAGATCTGAGGGGGCATGGCCACGTGTAGTAGGCTACCAGGTAGTATTACGTATCGGATAGCCACTTTAGATCATAATTATGTTAAAAACTAATCAGAAAGCTTGTAGATCTGTGGGGATAGCCACCCACTTTAGTTGATCTAGTGGTTAAATAACAAGCCTCATTTATGTTAAAAGCTAAAGTTAAAGGATAATGTATCGGACAGCCACTTTAGTTGATCTAGAGGTTAAATAACTGGGCTTAAAAATTAAGAACTAATTAAAGAAAGCTGAATGTTAAGTGTAGAGTGGTTAAATAACTAGCCTCATATGTTAAAAACTAATCAGAAAGCTCGTAGATCTGTGAGGATAGCCACTTTAGAAAAGAAAAGAATACGTCTATTGTTGACTGTTACATGAGAAAGATGTTACAAAAATTATAATAGGTTTAGAACAGTCTACCCTATACGGGCATACAATAATTATGTCTTACGTAACTAAAACTTAACTTTAGCGTTGATCTAGTGGTTAAATAACTGGGCTAAAATATTAAGAACTAATAAAAGAAAGCTGAATGTAAAGTGTAGACATGGATAGAAATACCAGCACGATTGTTCAGTAAAAGGTAGTCAGATAACTAAATTCGTAGTCACTGTATAACCAGCGATCGGAATTCAGTTAAGGCATTATTTGTAAAACTGGATGTATGTACGAGTAGGTACTTAGAGCAGATTTGAGCACCTTCAGTGCTGAAGGTTTCCATAAACCAATTCCACCAATCCGCATTGGAGCAGTGTGGTGGAGTAGTCTCCAGGCCTCCCATGTTGTGGGGAGGCATAAAACGGTTGCAGGCGTTGCAGCCACACAAACCAACTAAACTACTTATTTGTTTATGAAGATACATCTATTGAGAGAGGAGATTGAATTGGTCACCGGCCCCCCACGCGCCGTTGGGTCGTCGCTAGGTCCGTGTACAATAGGCATGATGACTAATTTTCAAAATCTCTTCTATGATATTCAGAAGTTTCGATTATGTCTAAAATATATCATATTTTTGTAGAAAATTAAGGTTTTTGTGCAATAACAGTACATTTAAATTTTAAGTTTCAAATTCATTCCAAAACGCTCGCCCGTGTCATGGCGTCTGTCATTACGTCACGGCTCAGTAAAAAATGCAGAGATCGCGCATAATATGCTTACGAAAAAAATGACGTTTATGAAGATGTGACGTAAATTGACGTAATCGCTCTGATGGGTGTTTAAGCTATCATGGCGGAGTGTTGTATTTTGTAGATTTATTTTAACAAATAAATTATTAATCTCGATATTAATAAGAGAACAAATACATGTTTCGAAATCTTTGAATCCTATTTCATTACATCAGATAAATATTTTGGCGATACTTGATTACTGTCATGCCTATTGTACATACACAAATGTCGTCTCTCTCTCACCTGTCCCTCGGTGATGTAGCCCGTCAGGTCGGGGATGGGGTGGGTGATGTCGTCGTTGGGCATGGTGAGGATGGGGATCTGCGTGATGGAGCCGTTGCGGCCCTCCACGCGCCCGGCGCGCTCGTAGATCGTCGCCAGGTCCGTGTACATGTAACCTGGGAAACCGCACCAATCAATTGTTAGGACATCGTTCGGTTCTTAAGGCGGCTGTACACTCCCGTCTTATGTGCCGAATCTTTTAACTGCACCATAGAATAGTTCATACTTTTAGAAGAGTGCTGGGAGTTTTTTTCCGCCCGCTTTTTTAATCCAGTCTACTTTTGCCTGAGGGGCGATCAAAGCAGATGCTTGTGTAATTTTAAATGTATGAATGACGTTCAATAAGTGTGCACAAATTGTAGATAATAATGAATAAACGCTTTTGAATTTGAATGACCTTTAGCTACAACCACCAGTAGCAAGATTCCTTCCTTTCAGCCCTTGGCAGTCCACTGCTGGACATGGGCCTCCCCTAATCGACACCACTCCACTCGGTCCTGGGCGCTCTGAATCCAACGGCTTCCCGCTGTTTTCTTCAGGTCGTCAGTCCACCTGGTGGAGGGCGGCCTGTGCTCCTTTTATCTAAACATGGTCGCCATTCGAGGACCTTTCTTCCCCATTTGGCTATTAAGTCATTGGCGATTAGCCTATAGTCGATAACGATAAAAGTTTCAAAAGAGCTATTTTAACTTTTATCGTTGTCAATTAGTATTAGCTTTTAAAAGGACAACGCACTGCTTACTCCAATGGTGTTTCTAGTGTCAATAAAAGGCAATGACAACTTACCATAATTTGGCTCATAAGCCGATTATTTACTGATTTAACACATTCAATAATTATAAAAGACGACCTGAGTGGCGTAGGGGTTAAGACACGGGTGCGCTGCGCAAAAGGTCCTGGGTTCGATTCCCAGCAGAGCAGAGATTTGATGAATTTGAATGTCCGTTTCTGGTGTGGGTGTGTTGTGTTGTTGTCTTGTGTGAATGCTAGTGTGGGGCTATGAGTGTGACGCGTTATTTATTTATTTACGTATAAAAGTGAACGGTGTGGATGTTACCTGGGAAACCACGTCGTCCGGGCACCTCCTCGCGGGCGGCGGACACCTCGCGCAGAGCCTCGGCGTACGAGGACATGTCCGTCAAGATGACTAGCACGTGTTTCTGCGGGGAAACGATTCAGGTCAAACAATTGTCAAACAAAGCATCACGTAAACCTGTTTAGAATTCTTTGCGTGAAAGTGTAATACTTTTGTATTTATAGTGGAAGTAGGATCTGCGTCAAAACTTGATGGTTTCGTTCTGAATCCATTGCCAGTAACCCATTAATGACCCACTACAGGGTCGGGTCTCCTTCTCGTAATGAGAGGGATGTAGGCCGCCGTCCACCACGCACCACTACTGCCCGTTGGTGGACTCGACTGAATTATATCATATTATATTACTCTCACTTAGTCACGATGAGTGATAAAATGAGCTAATATGTGATCATTTAAGCAGAATCTATCAGTGGTGATGAGAATTCCTCTTCCTCTTAATAAGGAAGCTACGCATTTTTTGGTACTTTTCATCCTCTTCCCTCTTAGGGAAAGTAGAAAAATTCCTCATTCTCTACCGCTTCCTCTTAAATTAAGAGGAATTTATGAGGAACTTTGTGTGTCCATAGTTCACACGTCAAAGGGATTCACTAGGATTCCCTAGCCAGCCTATTTATTTATTTACATATAACTATATATGTAAATTTACTATTTAAGTATATTTTACTCTTTTCCCTTACACAAACCGTTCTTTGTGCTTAATACTTCCTCTTTCTCATCAACCCTAATGTATACCAACCAACTAATAGGTCACAGACACAGCCTTGGTGCAACTCACCTCGCACTGGTAACCCAAAAATCTGCTGCAGCGATCACTAAGAACACCCTTCTTTTTGTACGAGACCGTTCGATAGTGTAAACTCGCACGCAACTCACCTCGCACTGGTAAGCCAAGAACTCGGCGGCGGTGAGCGCCAGACGCGGCGTGATGATCCTCTCGATGGTGGGGTCGTTGGCCAGGTTGAGGAACAGGCACACGTTCTCCATGGAGCCGTTCTCCTCGAAGTCCTGCTTGAAGAACCGCGCCGTCTCCATGTTGACGCCCATCGCCGCGAACACGATGGCGAAGTTGTCCTCGTGGTCGTCCAGGACCGACTTGCCGGGCACCTGGTTCACATCACATACGATACATACACATACACATACACATGGTGCATTGTTCATTATTGCAACTACAACTTGGCCCTAGCTAGCTGGCCGCTCGCGACTTCGTGTGCACCTAACAAATTAAGAGGGATAAAAAGTATGTTATGTTAGTCCAGGTTCAAATCAACTTGTGTACAAAATTTCAGCCGAAATCTACTCAGCCGTTTTTGTGTGAAAGAGTAGGCCGACCAATTACCAGAGTTCTGTGTCTGTCGCGGCGCGGCTCCGTGTCAGCAGTGGCTGAGTGGCCTTTTGCCCACTTTATATTTAACTAGCGCTCCGCCCCGGCTTCGCCCGTGGCATATACATAGCCTATAGCACTCAGGGACATCTTAGCTATCCATTGGTAAAAGAATTTTTGAAATTGATCCAGTAGTACCTCAGATTAGCGCATTCAAACAAACAAACAAACTCTTCAGCTTTATTATATTAAGTAAACTAGCTGACCCCGCAAACGTTGTTTTGCGAGTTATCGAGCGATAAAAATCGACTATTAAAAAATAGGGGTTGTTGATAGATAGGGTGCAAATTTAGGGTTGTGTGTATTTTTTGATGCAACATTATTGAAAAAGAAAAATAAAAAAAAAAATCCAAATATAAAATAAGAACGTTAGGTGTGGACAACCCTTAACACTTAGGGGTATGAAAAATAGATAGTAGGTAGCCAATTCTCAGACCTCCTGAATATGCATATAAAATTTCATAAAAATCGGTCAAGCCGTTGTGGAGGAGTATGGTAACTAAAACTGTGGCATGAGAATTTTATATACATTTATAAGATAAAGTAAATAAAGTAATATAGATTTACTATTCTTCTACTATTATTTTATTATTTATTGATTCGAATGTTGGTGAGTTATGAAAGTGTTACATATATGTATTATTATTACAATACACACCTTGACAAGGCCGGCTTGCCTGCAGATCTGAGCGGCGATTTCGTTGTGGGGCAGACCGGCGGCCGAGAAGATTGGAATTTTCTGGCCGCGGGCGATGGAGTTCATCACGTCGATGGCGGAGATACCTGGACGGGTTATGGTCGTTTACATTTTTGACCGAAAGACACGATTCTCGCGAAAGGAATTATAGCTGACCGTTTCGCTTTGTTTTGACTGTCACTGACGCTGGTAGCACACCTCCGACGCGAAATCGCGAAATGCTTGAATGTTTCGCCCTTATTACAACGGACAAACGGTGGCAAAACTCAGCGGTGTGCTAACGCGGTGAAAATCGTTAACCTACACCGAATTTGTCATTTGTTTGCTGTGAATTTTCAAGCTTCACACGACTTTTAAATATTATGTTTTCTTATACTTTTTTTACATGAGTGAAGTTGGTCAATACATTTACGCACCATGCAGAAACGGGCAACTTAGGTCACGAATAAGCGTGCGTAAATTGCGGGTTTAGGTCACACTGTGCTATAAACTCTATTTTATTTATTATTATTTTTTTAATTAATATTATTTTTATATTAAAAATTATTTAATAACATAAAAAAAAGTTACCAGTCTGGATCATCTCCTCGGGGTAGATACGGGACCAGGGGTTGATGGGCTGGCCCTGGATGTCCAGGTAGTCCTCGGCCAGGATTGGGGGGCCCTTGTCGATGGGCTTTCCGGACCCGTTGAACACACGACCTGTGATGTGGCAATGACAATACAAATAACAGAGATCGGTTACAAAAATGATTATGTAAAATTTTTATGCAGTGAAAACGAGAAAAATTGGCAAACGGGCGTAGTCACTGTATAAAAATACGTCTCACATTAGAACCATTGGACAGTCAATGGTTTTTGGTGTTGAAAAAAAAGTTTATGTTAATTTTTTATTTTTACACGCTCATTGGCTCAAAAACATAACATTGTCACTCTTGCCAGTACAAAAAAATTGTTCATAATTTTTCAACAAGGCAATGTTTTCATAAGTCAGGTTGAACTTGTTATGCACTGACAAATCCACTTCTGGCTTCAGATAATTATTAAGTGACCATCGTGGATCATTAATATTTAGAACATGTTTAAGTTAAGGTTAAAAATAAGAAACAGTCTCGTGTTGCAGATTAAACCCAGTGGGGTATCCTTAACTGAAAAGCATATAAAAAAAATTATAAATGACGCACCCAACATGTCCTCGGACACGGGCGTGCGCAGGATGTCGCCGGTGAACTCGCAGAGAGTGTTTTTCGCGTCGATGCCTGACGTGCCCTCGAACACCTGGACCACGGCCTTGGAGCCGCTGACCTCCAGCACCTAGCCAAACATACCATAACAACAATGATGGCAGCTAGTAGTCGCTGGTGGTGATAACTGATAGCCCAGTGGCTAACACCCGAAATTATTAACAGAATGGGATTGATACTGTTTGGTTGCTGAGATACTCAAAATACTCTACATAATTTCTTTGAAAAAACAAAATATGTTACCTGACAACTAAATGTCATTTAGGCGATTCATTATCTGAAGATCAGTTATTATATTAATTTCAATAATCTGGCATTCTTACGCACTACTGCGCGAGTAAATTCGAATCCCAGTGGCAACATTGGTAGCTTTCTTAAAAAGTTATATGCGCTTTATAAAATTTAATATCACTAAGAAAAACATTGTAACGAGACCTGCATGCCCGAAAGTTCTTAAAAAAAATGTTCTCTTAGCCATATGAAGTCCAGTTATAAGTATAGTAATTACTTCGAGCTGCCATTAATATGGGAAGTTGTCAAATCAAACTGACATATCGACGATGAAGTGACATGAACTCCATGACATGAACCAACATTTTGGCGATTTTTTTAGGTAGATAGACTTTAAAGATAGATAAAGGTTCATGTCACTTCATCGTCCATATAACATACTAATGACTGACATTCAATCCATGAATATTGTGACGATAGTGTTTATGTTCACAACAAAGTAAGCATTAAGGTGTATAAAAGGAATAAGTCCACATTCCTTTTATTGAGTTGAGTCTTACCTGTCCGGAACGTAGGGTGCCATCGGCGAGTTTCAGCTGGACGATCTCTGAGAACTTGGGGAACTTCACCTCATCGAGGATAACCAGCGGCCCGTTCACACCAGACACCGTCTTGTATGCTGTTGGGGTAAATTTCCGTTAGATATTTGTGTACAAGCATATTCATTGTTCTATTTATACACATTTAATAAGGTGTATAGGGCAAATTTCTTCCATAAATTTCTTAATGTACCTAATGATAATATTGTACCTTATTTGATGCAAATAAAGCTATTCCATTCTATGCAACCACTCGACTGCGTATTAGTGATATTTTCAGAAAGGGGTAAGTAATAGAATACCTAACAGTCAAAAGCGAAAATATAAAATTTAATATAAAAATTATAATTTTATACAATAATAAAAATGAAGTAATTTAATAATATTATAAAATACTTACATTACCATAGTTGGTAACCCATACTACTAAAAATACATTGAACATTTTTATGATATTTACATACCATTATCTATTTGTACATATAATAGTTTATGAGACTGTTTGTTATAAAAAAAGTCAATATTTTAGTACATTTACTCTAAATCATTTTTATTTGTAACATAAAAAAAAACAACAACCTTTAAATTTAATCAACCATTATTATGGATAATAAACCTACTATAGTTTGGTTGCCAGGCAACATCTGTTATTTTAAATCAAATAATAAGAATATCTTGGCAATAACTGTAGTAGGGCTATCTATATCCAGAGATAGGCTATTGAAATCCACAGTAAAAGTAGTCCAGTAGATCAGCTGATCATATGACATTATTATCACATGACTGTCAAACAAAAATCTAATCTATCTTTTCATAGATTTGTCTTTACTTAACACCTATGCATGCTGTAGAAGTATATTGTGACTAATTAAAACTTATTTAATTTTACACATACATAAAAATTTAAGTAAAATATGAGATTAACAGATTTTAATGTATAGTAATTTAATGAAAAGTGTGAGGTTATTTAATGTTTAATCTACATCTATAATATACTAATACTAATGGTAATACTAATGGTTGCACATAACCATGACCTGATAT
The DNA here is from genome assembly GCA_905147235.1 of Erynnis tages. Taxonomy (NCBI): domain Eukaryota; kingdom Metazoa; phylum Arthropoda; class Insecta; order Lepidoptera; family Hesperiidae; genus Erynnis; species Erynnis tages. The sequence continues at coordinate 5,938,237 of LR990095.1, read as the reverse complement.
TTTTGAGATGAATGGGTGTAGATGGAGAGGTATGCCAGTATTGATTGACCTAGCAATAGCAATTAGGCCAATGTCCTGAAGGATACAGGCTGCATACCAAAACATGAGTAAAGAAATTACGCCTATCAGAAAAATTTCAAATTGGAATAAAAATTAGTTTACGTAATTCCAGGCCAATACAAGCTTTATCGCACCAATTAGATAGGGAGTAACATACATTTCTAGGACATGCTCAATTATTTAAGGCATTCAAACATCTTTTATGCCCCCTCACAAAGGTTTTCAAATATAAACCACTTATTAATAACAAGGAATAACCCACCGCTGTATTAGTTGGCAGGAAAGCCAAAACAAAATACAGGAACGGAGACCAAAATCGATATCTTGATTTGACATTACGCTAAGCTAAATACGTACTGGGGAATGGCGTGAATGTATCCTATACTTACTGAGACGGGGCTGGGATATGAAGTCGCGGGATACTGCCAGGACATGCTCCTTGTTGGCCTGGGTAGCCGACAGAGATTTTGCCATGTTTCAGTTTTCTTTAGGCAGGCCGCTTGCTTAAACACCAATCTGTCTGCACTGCCTCCTCGCCCGAAAACTGACGAATGGATAAATTGTCTATGCCATTTCACGTGCCGTCACGTGACCCGTCACAAGATAAAAGTTGCCAGTACAACACCTAATATTCCTGCTACTTTTTCTCAAATTAAGGTTGAAAATATTTATAATACATATTATTATTCTTTTAAAATTAAAATTGATAAGATAATTATAACAAAAAGAAGTAATTTTGCTATTTGTTTTGCATATCATATATTTTTGAATGATTTACACATAATATGATCTATCTTTAAAAATGATATTGTAATATTGTAATAATTACTATTTAATGTGTTTGATTTTGAATTTTTGGTGTGTTAATTTTTTTTAAGTATTTAGATTTTAAGAATGAATAAATCCCCGAAAGTTTAAAAGTTGGTGAATTTTATTAAATGGCAATTCAAAACTGAACCAAAACTTTTGGTTATTTATATTCATAACCAAAATTAGTTTTTAAAAATATTATGTTCAAATATTATTTTACTTTTTGACTAATTATTAATTTCGTTTAATATTCGTAATATGTTTTATGATTTTTTCAATGAATTATTTGGTTACCCGTACTCAATTCGTCTTTTGTTAAATATATCAATTGGTAGAATCAGAAAAAATAAATACAAAATTCTATGTTATCTGTGCAATTTTCACGAGTTCAGTGGCGGGAAATCTCAATTTCATTTAAAATATAAATTTTATTATTCTTTTAAAAGATGGACTATGGAAGAATGTGTTTTTATTCAATATAACTAACTAAATAGCTAATTTTTGCTTTAAATTATGTAACATCCACTAATCAAACTAATTCCCACAAAGTATGTGTTACATAATATAACCTCTCAATAAAGTAGAAGGTACTTCCGCTCTTCAAAGGAAACAGTTATTTATCTGTTACCTAATGATCGAGCCCCATTCACCATCCCGCATGCTCTTCTCCTACAGGAGAGTATACAATAGATTCTTATGATTCATACAAAAATGAGCGCTTATTTATAGTCTAAAAATAAAACTTAGTGAAATTAAGTTTAATTTTTATTATAACAGGTTGATTTACTTACAAATAAAATTAAAATAAGCTGACATTATTTTAACTATGTTAAATTATACCTAACTAATGATTTTTCTGGATTGGATAGCTAATCATCAGAAAGAAAAAAACACTATCATTACTCACCAGGAAAATACAGTTACATTGGCTACGATACGAATACATATTTTTATTTTGTGAACACTTTTTTTATAATGATCACTTTATCACAATTAATTAAATAAACATCCTCATGATTAGTTCATTGTATATTTTATAACAAATTTTAATTATTATTGATTCGCATAAAATGTTTAATATGTACAGTTAATTTAGTTCCCATTATTACCTAAATATCTATGTATGATAATATATGTTTTCAAATATACCTATATACATTTTTTACTCAGTCTTCACGTGCTGACCAATACAAAACTATAAAATTTTATGTCTAAACAATATCACAATTTCAATTAGATCTATTAATGAAACCTATCCCTAAAGCTACAATCAATGAAACTTTTGCTGTGGTAACAGTAGCGGCACTTTTTACTCTATACGGATCGACATCATAGTTATAATCGACTACTCTACTTCTTATTATTTCTTTATAAACTAGTGCAGATTTTCTTGCCGTTCTTGTTCTGTTTGGATGATTCCAGTCCACCGCGTAGAGGCCGAATTGGAAGCTAGAAAAAAAAAAGAAAAATAATAAGAAACTAATAATAGTTAGGCTTATATGGAGAACCGTTACTTCTAGACTTTTGTGAGTTTTTGCAATCCATGGAGACATTATGTAACACCCACGTCTGAACTAGAACGGAATAAAAGTTGTAGGTTTCTGAGATCGCACGAGGAGTTGTATGAGGATTTAGATGGTAGCCTCAAATAAATTATCTCCGGCACCACATCTCACAAACAGAAACACAAGAAATAAATCATTAATAGCTATCGGCGTGACGTCGTTAGCAGTGTAAATAAACAATGGAGTCTTAGTTGACCTGTATTTTTTATTGATAATTTGCGTTTTCTCAGTTTTCTTGAACACCGCCACAGATAATTCGAAATAATAATAATTATAATTTTGTGAAAGTGAGTGATTTGTGTGAGTGGCGAAATTTTTTACACGCAATCCCGATTTCTGCTCATCTGAATTGAGGAACGTTAAGACATCTATGTAAATACTTTCCCGGCGTTTTAATGCTTGTACTCTTGCATTCAGGCACGAGACACCAACGATAAGGACTGTAACTCATTTTGTTTTTGCAAAAATAACTTTCTTCCTTTACAGAGACGTATTGTTTACACTGCGAGTGACGTCAAAGCATGGCGGCAGCGCCGAGACGGCCGAGCCCGTGTCTTCGCGGGGATTTTTGAAATTTAAATTGTTTTACATAATATTTGTTTGCCAAAATTTATTTTCCAATTTATTATGGGTTTTTATGGCTTACGAATTCATATAAAAAGCTTTTTGACATAGGCCGTAATACCCTATTTGGATAACTCCAATCCCTATGTTTAAATTTTTGAAGTGTTGGTTGCTCGGTTCGTTATATTGTCAAGACCTTAGGTCAACGTTGTGAATGTTAGTTATTTTTTACTTACGTATACCCATTAGACCACTCAAAGTTGTCCATTAAAGTCCAAGCAGAGAATCCTTTGACATTGGCGCCATCGTATATAGCGTCTAGCAAGGCGTTCATATAATTCCTGTAGTACTGCACCCTCTCGTTGTCTATCAACGAAGTTGCATTCTCGGTGTACATGCCGTTTTCTGTGACATACACTTCGGGGTTGTTATACGTGTTTTTTAAATATATTAATAAATTGTAGAAGCCTGGCGCATATTCCTGGAACCACACGAATTTATTAGACACAACCATTGAAGTTCCTAGAGCATATCATAATTAAAAAAAAAATAACGCGATTTAATTCATTTATCCCTCTTAGATACATCTTCACTAGTTTAATACCGCCGAAAAAACAAAAAGTCAGGTACAGTCATATTCTATGGATTAAATATTTTATCGGCGCACGGCACTCCAGATTGGGTAGACCTTCCCGCTTCTCAGTGATAAAGTTATTTTAGCGTCTTTATTTTTGGGGTCTGTTCTGAATGGATGTAGTCTTCAAATAAGTCTTCGGGCGCAAAACAAACATTTTACAACTAAGTATGTGTTGTGAAAATAGTAGTTGAGGATGGTTTTGTTATATTATTTGTATTGAATATTTTGTAACGTTTTCTTCTTCGAGTAGACACAAAAATCACTTCTACCAGCAGAGCTAAATAGGGATTTAGCTCTGCTGGTAGAAGTGTTATATAGGTACTTACAGGGGTAAGTACCTATATAACATTCTGACCTGATGGTGAAATTACTTACATACAACCAGACATCAGAAACATGCGGCCACCATGGATCCCCATACGTCCCGACACACAAATCATCTTCCATAGAAGGCCCTACGAGCGATCTATGAATTGATTCGTTTCGGAATACAACTTTGGAAGTGTAATGGTTCAGTCCTATGAAATCAGCGGAGCCTCTTAAAGAGTCAATCTGTTCCTGTGTGAAGGGTCTCAGCCGAGATTCGTTGAGTCCTTGCCTGAAGCTGGCATCGGCTACCCGTTTGATGAGTCTCTCTGGATAATTCCCTTCTTTGGAAAATATCGGTTGAAAATAATGATCCACCTAAAATTTATTGCAACAATGTTGTTTATTTGCACGGTCTAAATAATATGCATGTTTCGTTCTTTAATGCCATAAAATTAATGCTCTTGTAAACAAATGAATAAAATTATAAGCTCACACAAGATAATCACAGTATTTAGATAGATAATAATATGATAATTTGTCGTGCGCGAATCATGTCACAGAAAGTGTTTTGAAGGTTATCCTTACATTAAAAGCCATGAAGTCCAGTACAGCTTCGGCGTCTTCTTCCAAATTGGTCTTTGTGACTGGCCATTCGACGCTGATGGCGAGGCCGATTTTACCACCTTGTTTTGCCTTGAATTCTTTATCATATATGTGATATCCCCTAGCATGCGCCAGAAGTATATTGCGAGTGCATTCATAGAACCCAACGTCCGGTGAAAGGATACCTGGAGCGTGCCAAGCGAGTCCATAACTTAAGATACAATGAACGTGAGGTTCGTTTACCGTCAACCAATGTTTCACGCGATCTCCAAAGTTTTTGTACAAGATCCTAGCGTAATCCCCGTAATGGTGGACGGTTTTCTCGTTCAACCATCCTCCTCTGTCGCTCAGAGACTGCGGCAGGTCCCAGTGATATATTGTGACGAATGGCTCTATACCGTAAGCTAAGAGTTCGTCGATTAGGTTATTATAGTAAGCGATTCCCAGAGGGTTTATGTACTCTGCCGTCCCGAAAGGCAAAATCCTCGTCCAGGCTATGGAAAACCTGTAAGTGTTCACGCCTAGTTCTTTGAGCATTTCAATGTCTCTCTTATAGAGATAGTAAGACTTGCAAGCGTCGTCCGCGTTACTGCCATCGCGTATCTTATGGGGGGCTGTACGCACCATGAAGTCCCACATAGATATTCCCTTCCCTGTAAGACAAAATGTAATTTTATTCAAGCCTACTATAGCCTATAGTTAGTGGGGAGAGTACGATTTCCGAGGTGCCAAGACTTGGCGAGTGCCAGAACCGAACTGTAGGCGTTTTCTCCTTTCTACCTTCAAATCACAGGATGTATGACGTTTTGTTTTCTTTCCAATCCAAAAAAAATCCAATGATTAAAAATTGATGCATCTCTTTTTTGGTCTCCTTCTTACCCCCCTTTTTTGGGGGGAACCTTTCGAAAAATATTGAGATGCGCCAGAAATCTTTGGCACACTTGCTTGTATCGTCGATTAGAAGGTCTCCACCAAATTTGAGCCAAATCGCATGTAAAAGTTATTCAGAAATGATAAAAAACTTAAAAATTTCAAACCCCCGTTTCACCCCCTTAAAGGCAAAATTTCGATTTTTTTTTACTCTTAAAAAACATCTTATTTTGGGCTAAATATGAAGACTTTGTCAAAGGTCAAAATTTGGCACCTCGGAAATCGTACTCTTGCCTAGTTACTTATCCAGTCCTTTAATAGTCCTTTTTTAATCCTTTTTCCTTTTTTTTACTTACTATTCTAAGTTTTCAACTTCAATTAATGTCAACTGTTAAATCAAACATAACTTTATTCTTTGGGCACACAAGAATGAAGTAAGTAATGCAGATAATCACCGTCCACATTCCAGGCACCTTCGATCTGATATGCGGAGGTGGAGACACCAAATTTGAAGTCATCTGGAAATCTCTTGATATCAGTCGAGTAATTTGCTCTAGCAGCCGATGTTACGAAGAAACTGTAAAATTAAGTCAGTGTATTAAATAATATGTAGTGTTGTTACATTATATACCTACTTCCAGGAAGATAGTGAAAAAAAATTAATTTATTTTTCATTCATTTTCAATCAAGACATATGTCGGTAGTTAATCTACAAAGCAACAATGATACTGAAAAATATTTGTCATACTAAATCTAAGTAGGTATACAACACAAAATACGTTGGATTTTTTCACAAGTTATATTTTTGATGGCATTCAATTTTGCTAAAATTCCAATTTACTAGATACTCATATTTTAATAGGTATTTACTGAAAACATTTATTTTGATTCGATAAGTATCGAAATACAATTTGACTCAAATACCTTTACGATCTTCTTTAACAGCGTACATCTGATCAAACAAATGTTTTACCATTTTCAAGATCGAGAAATTTAACACAAATATTGAATGTTCGATCATTAAAGTATATTACAGTCTCATATGATTTGAAGAATTTGAGACTGGAGTGAAAGAAGAAACCTAATGTTAACCTCCAGTTTATATCTTCCAGTTTTGAGAACGCGAGAACGCGGAACCCTAGCTTCAATTCATTTTTACTTACGTTATGTTCTTCCTTACGTTACGTTATGTTCTTAATAGATTCACATTTACCCCTGAATTCAACTTTTCAACATCATTAACTTTACTATTATTCAACATTTTTAGCTAAATTATAAAAATAGTAACGCACCACTAATACATATTTTATACATAATAATTATATTCTCAAGTTAAAATTCAAATTTTACGCGATTTTGTGATCATTATTATACACAGTACACAAAACAGCAAATACAACATACATAACTTTATTTATAAAAAACCACTTAGGTATTTTTTTACGAATATAAACAACCGATTTCAGCTGATTTCTTTTGTATAAAGTATTTTCAATTATTATAACGTGATGTTTTTTTATTAAACTTCACTCTTATTTGCAATGGACAAAACTGCACAGCGCGAATGTTACTTTTTATATTTTATTTAGTCAGATGTTCGATAATGAGATAAGATACCTTCTGCAATTTACTAAAATTGCACTGGATACGTACCATGGGAAAACGAGAAAAACTTTGTAAGACGTCAACATCTTGTAACTGACTAACTAATATTAAATCCATCTTCGGATTCATTTAATACCATTTATCACAATTATATATAACGTAACGTATTATCATAATGATATATACATAACGTAACTTATAACACCTGCAAACAATAAGGTTGCTACTGCTACATTGAATTTTGATAGAAACTTTAAGTAGTGTGCAACAGTGACGGACTAACGGACCCTTTACAGAACTTATGGTGGTAAAGCTATAAGAAGCCCGCAATCAAGGGATGGGTCCAATAATTTTACGAGCTTCTATACTTGTTTTAGTAAAATAACAGTTTTACCGATGTCGGACCCGTTAAGGGTAGGTAAGCGATACAAACAATTTTATCGACTAATCAATTTTTTAAAGAACTTTAATCTTTTAAAAACTTTTTTTTAATCAACAAATATTGGATGCTCATGAAAGGTCACATTCAAACCGTGACATCGGTTTTTCATAGTTTGTCATAGTTTATTTTAATTTATTTTTGAGAAATCATTGTACGAGCCCTAACTTTCTACAATGATGGTATTTGGAGATGTTGAACAATAGACCTTTGTTTATAATAATATGATTTATACCTACATTATTAAAAATTCAGTCAAGTGGGGGATAAGTCCGTCTAACCCGATGATATTTTAATTTTTCATTCAATTTTAACCAGTAGTTTAAGTAGTTATAATTCTTAAAGTACTGGTTCTAATTGTATGAAATTTGAAATGTAGCTACCGTGTTTATACAATACCTGCCTAAAATTCAGGCTCCTAGTTTTATCCACAATGGAATTATAGGGGGTTGAAAATGGCCTGAATTGCTTTACGGCCGTGCCGCTTTTTTGCTAGACTTGGCGGGGGCCCGATTGTTCGGTACATTGCCGTATAGTTGTTGTAAGTAATTTGCGAAAAGCCTAGTAGACGAACTTACCCCCCAGACGGACTTACCCACATTAACTATAATAAAATATACATAATATAATTAAAATTTTAAAATACAGATTTTCACAGCCCTATAATCAGCAGTTTTGTTGACAAAAAGAAAATGGCTATTTAAAGTCATTGACAGGTATATTATTGGTAATAGATAACATAATCCCTTTTATCAGAGAGTTGGCAGAACGTAGGTACTGCTAAGTAATTATAAAATTACTCAGCAGTCAAAAAGCTATGTAATATTTTGAAATAGATTCTTTCTATACTTGCGCGACCCCTAATTGTGTTAATAAAACACATAATACCCTATTAATAAATAATTAATTTCAGGGAATTAATGCACATGCTTTATCACTACCCAAAATATTAAGTTTTATTGAAGTTTACGTGTGTACATTTAAAGTGTTCGAATTGAGAAGGAAGATTGCTAAACATACACAGGCAAAGTATTTTTTTTTATGCCATCGTCCGCGTGGACTTTAAAACCACTAGGAGGATTAAAGAGTATTAATAATTATGCATACCAATAATAATTGACGGAGCGTGTTCGTTCTTTTTTTGTTGTAAGAACTCTATGTCATAGTCTCAAGGAAACATGTTGGACGTAAGATTGTTCCAGATTTTGCAGGCAAAAGTTAGTTGGTTCATCGGAATGAAAATGTGCATGAAAATCATTTATTTTTAAAGAATGATATAAAAGGAAGGAAGGAAGGAATTACTAATTATACTACAGTAGGTATCATGATCGGAAGTCATCTTGCCGTGGTCGCCATCCAGCATCCACGCAGAAATTCGTACATCAACACAGAACCTCTGTCACTCCCGCATAAATTCCCGCACGGGGAAATTTAAAATATTATTATTATGTTTTTGGACGTTACGAGAAATCATTACGTTCGCACTGTACCGTTTAAACTGCACCGATAATCGAAACGTGTGTGTGATAAAAACTGTACAGTTTTTACGATTTTTCAACGTTAGATTTAAAATTCCATTTTTTAAATTTAAAATTGCCCGGCAGTGGATTTATCTACTTTCTCTACACGTACTGAATGATTTTCACGTCAAACCTTCGGTCGGTCAACAAACCCATCATAATTTTATTATGATGATTATTATGTCATTAGTCAGCCAGCAGTTCATTCACTCAATATTTCAGACAATGACTTCCATTCAGTGAGTGAACGAACTCAGTCAGTTCAGTCAGTGTAGGTAGGTCTGTTTGTTCGTTCGGTAATTCGTTCGGTTCATCGGTTCGGTTGAGAGGAAGGAAAGGGCGGGAGTGTGCGCGTGTGTTGTGTACAAAGTTAATTTTACTGCAAAATAAACGTTTAATCAAAAATAAACTCATTTAAATCGCAACCTATAATTTAATACCAGTTACTTTAGCTTATTAAGTATAACTTAGTGTAATATCGTTATAAAATACACTAATATCACGATGTCTGTAATGGGTAAAATGATAATACCAAGCCGGGGTCTTGGGAAATTCGGTGCCGCGTTGCAAGGTGTTAAATCGAATACCTATTTTACTAATTCTCAGTCCCTATCGCAGCCGCTGGACAGGAAACCCGAAATCGTTAGCGCTAAGGTGGCATTCGAAAAATGTTTGAAATCCGGTAAGCGTATCAATCTATTTATGAGTATTACGTGGACTTCGCTTAGGCATATAATATGCATTATAAATAAGCTTGAACTGCCTTGAACGGACTACACAAATTTGAGCACACGAATTATCCATATCAATATGGATGGCATGTCAGCATGTTTTTCAGCGCTAAGTAAAACATTTCGAAAGTAGAACACTTTACATTTTTACTATTTACCATATTATGTTGCTGATTTCAAAGCAGTATATTATATTGAAGGGGCCTAGCGGGGGACTGCCTAGATCCAGACCAAATAAAATTGCTTGAATGTTCATCCATTAACCAATTAAAGGGAGCTGTTTCTAGGCCAGTTGTTCAATAGAAATAAATTCTGTACCACGATGTATGTTGACCCTTGATCCTTGAGTGCAGGAACAGATATTATAAACTGACTGATGAATATGCAATAGTCTGAACAAAGGTCAATTTGTATTCCTTTGTTAATACCACAAATGACATGTCTAATAATTTATTGTTTTGATAAAATATTTAAATTAAGGTACCTAGTCAATTTAACAAATTAAATTTGATATTTTTATCATCAATGTCAAAAGATTGAGACTATTTGAAAACTTTCAAACAGTGTTTTTGCATGCAATACATTGGTCCTGAGATAGAGAAAAAAGTATTTAGTAGCTTTTCCAGGTTTAAAATTTCATATCAAGCTGTTCAACAGTTTATGTATGAAAGTGTAACTTGCATCCCTACATCCTGTAAACAAATCCTGTAAACAAGGAGGGCCTGTAAACAAATTAAAAAGTTAAAAAATAATTTCACTAGGTAATTAAGATTAATAAGTTTAACAAACATTAAAAAATTATAATAATAGCTATAAAGAATAGGTATTAATAGTAAATTTAATAATCACTTAAACAAAAAGTTACTTTCCAGATGGAAAATGAGACTTCATTTATTATTTAAATCAAGCATTTTATTTAATGGCACTCATTTGTTTCTTGCTTGAATAATGATATCTATTGAATCATTTGACTTCCATGACCCAATGACTTGTTTGTTAGTGTTCTATTGGTCTTCACAAGAATCATATCCAACCTGATTTTGATTTGTTTGTGCTGTCACAATTCATTTTGCAAACAGGTTCAATTTAATAATAGAAACAGACATTCTATTTGCAAACCAGTTTTATGTAATAATAATCATATTGGTTTGAATAGCCATAACTATGATAAATATTGCAAGTAGATATTAGTTCATTTAGGTACATGATCAACTTTTCTTGCCTTGTTGAGGTAACTGGGATGATTTGACATGCAATGTTCTGTTTGTTACTATGAGGTGGCAAAGGTAGACATACCTTTTTTAGGAACTAGGAGCATAGTACCTGAACTATGTAGGTACATAGGGTAAATGAAAGAATCAATTATTCTGTTCTAAATTTTCAGCATCTGTATTTGCATTCTATGTCTTAGTTCTTATTCTGGCCTTTATTATTTATAGGCCTTTGCTAACACCAGTTAGATTCTGTCAGGTAGGATTCTCTCTGTAACCTGTTAGTGACCTAGTCTGTAAACTGTAAAGTCAGGTCTCCTCTCACAATGAGAAAGATCCTTAGTCCACCATGCGGGCCTAATTCAGGTTGGTGAATTAAATGTTATCTCTGGCCTGTGGAAATTTGTTTCTTTAGGTAGCTTCCTGCTTTTTCCTTCATCATATCTTTTATCTCCTTGGCCGGCTGTGTCAGTGACACTTCCGTTTTGCAGATGTTAACGACTACTTACCATGAGGTGGTCTGTTTGTCCCCAATTTGGCAAAAAAAAAAAACAATCCACCAGATCAGAGTTTTCAGTAACTTTTTGCCTCGAGCCTACCTGTAAACTGTGGTACAATTTACCATGCCCAATTTCTCCACTACATTATGACTTGTGATCTTCTTGAGTCCAAAGCATTACTGACACTTCTGGTGTTGTAGATGTCCAGGGGCGGCTGTGACCGATTACCATCAGATGGTCTGTATGCTTGGTTGCCTGCCATGTGGTATAAAAAATGGGTCATTTTTGGGTCATATTAGTTGAAGTAACGCATAAAAATATCATGCAAGATCAACAAAATACAAACACTACAAAAGTTGAGAGTTACATATTATTATTCTTCTTATAATCTGCATGCTGCATTGCATTGCACTGTTGTGAATTTGGAACGAGGACAATGCATTTACAACTTGTTTTTCTGTTTCTCAATAAATATAATATGTTTTCCTTTTATCTTGACTGGGTATTATATGGACTAGTGGTGTGTGTGAAATACGAATGTTCTCATTTGTATATGAATCAGTATACTTGAAAACCAGGTCAAGTATCAATTTTGTTTTTCATATTTAACAAAGCAGTAAACCTCTTCTTTGAGCGATCTTTGACGACCTTAAGTGACAGGTAGGCTATGTGGCGCCGTGGTTATACCGCTGGGGCGCTGCGCGGAGGGTCCTGGGTTCGAATCCCAGCAGAGCATTAATTTGTGGAGTTTCAATTTCTGTTTATCCCGGAGCCCTACCCTATGTGCAGAGCAAGGCCACAGAGAAAATTTTAGTGGGTAAGACTCAGAATCGGACAATTTTTAGTCCCTCCCACGTGTCACAGATTATTATCTTGGATGTATCACACTTAGGTCAGTGTAAAAGAATTCTAACTTGAAATGCTACTAGAAGGCCAGCTTCGCGTTGTCACGTTAAGGAGATTAAATTACCATTTGAATGGTAGTTCAATGAGTCTTCTTGTAATGATACTATTTATCAGCTCTTAGCTATTATGTCTCAATTACTTAGTTTAGAATTTAAATTGGAATTAGTGTTTTTATAGAGGTTTTTTGTAATATAAATTAAAAACAAATTTAGCAAATAAATTGGATTTATCGATGTGATATGATATTGATAATTATGCTTAATATGTTGTATAAAAAGAAATATTTATGTAGTTGTTATATAATATGGTAACTACAGCCTATGGTGACTACAACCAACACTAAAGTCAGGATAACCAATACTTAGAAATTTAGAATAAGTCATGTCATTAACCCATTAATGACCCACTATAGGGTCCGGTCTCCTCTCACAATGAGAGGGATATAGGATTATTAGCTACCTAGTGCTGCGAGGTTTTACGGGTAACCTGTATATGTGTCATAATAAGTATGACTTGTAGCATCTACTTTAATTTATTAGAATACAATAGGATTCTCGAATTGCAATTGAACTTGACCTGTTTGAATATTTATATAACTTATTGTACCAATTAAACTGCTATGTTATTATTAAGTTTGTATACAGATAGTTAATAACTCATTGAAAAGTCAAATCCAGCTATAAATGGCCATTGTTGCCACATAATTTGGAACGCTAAGTAATGAGTTAAGGTTCGTATGGAATCAAACATACATATTTTGTTTTGTTGAGCTCTATCCTTAAGTAATTATTTTCCAGAATTCGTTCCTTATTAGTGACCGTATGGAATGGTGCAATAATATAGGCTGTAATTATTTTTTTGCATCATGATATTTCAAAAATCAAATGATGTAGTTTAAGTTTTCATTAAAATCGGGATCCTGTCTCCTTTCAGTATTTTTCGCTATTCCTCATAGTTAGTTTCGAATTACTCCATCCACTCACATTTGAAATATTCATCCTGTGTAATATTATAATACAAAAGGATTCTCGATAACTTTTGTAATCCAATCGACTTAACATCAAGTGAACCTGATCTGTTTTAATTAATTTTTTTGTAAATTGTATCGAAATGGTGCTTTGGTACTCATGAGGGCTAAGATGTTCACCTCAAATAAAGCATAACAACCATACCTCGGGTAAACCTGTTCACTGTCCTAGGCTCACACCCATTGTTTAACTATTGTGTGTATTTACTGAACAGTGAATGGGTTAAGAGGTTGGCGGTAAGGTATCAGTACCGCTCCAGGCGAGCTACTATGGTTCTACCTTCTAAACACCCCATAGTATTTCCCAATTATAAGATTATGGTTTTTTTATAACTAACACACTAGCGAACATCTACGATTTATTGACCTTATGCTATCTATTTCTGCCTCCTTTGTACACCAATTTTTTTCTTCATCTAAAGTCTAACATACCTATCTGAATCCTATTTATTGTGGTTGTATGGAAGAAATAGCTCTTTAGCGATAAGGCCGCCCGATTGCATGGTTTCTATATACATAATTATAATATATGTATGTACGACGTACGTACTCGATCGTAATAGGTCTTTATACTGTATGACTTTGATGTGTAAATAAACTGGTTTGAGCAGAAACCATTTTCAGATGAACTCTGACGTAACTATTGGTGTTGTGCTGTTACGCAACAATGCTGCAGCGAGATAAACCCGCAACAAATCTAATCTCGAATTTAAAAAACACAATTTAAAAAACACGCTTTTTGATTATTGTAATAATATTTGTTTTTGGTCGAAATTTTAGGCAGGAATTTAAGGGCTTTGCAAAAAAGTATTTAATCTTTAATACATAGGCAAAAAATATATTTAAAAAATTTAGTAAATATTTCTTTTAATACTGAAATGAACAAAACAAAACATTGTCACAATTAAAAGAAGATGAGATCTGTTTGCAGTACTTACAGTATTAAGATTCTTACGATCTTCATATCAGCTGATCCAATTAGAATATTTCTGTTGCGACTGACTAGTTATTATATTATTATAATTTTTAAAGATTTTTCACAAAGTGGTTTGCTCATCACAAAAACTTACAATACAATGATGTTTTCTAATGGTAAGGAAACAGAGTTAAATACGTGCTACCCTTACAGGTAGTTACTTACTTATTACGTGCCATAATATAGAACTGTTATGATCTATTAGTAATTGTTAGTGGTTTTTGTGGTTTTAAAGAGGTCCATGGTTTATGACCCTATAAAGGAAGAATAGGATAAAAATACTAGCTGATAGTCGAACCTAAGTTACAATATGACTCAACCCTCTTTATGAGCCGCCCTTCGGCACGGGTCTCCCCGCATCAGCCTGGAGCATACTACACCACGTTGCTCTGGACTGGTGGAGATTCTGGGATTCGTTAAAGCATAATAATAATAAGAATAATCTTCTTCCAATCTACACTAATATTATAAAGAATAAGAATAATCTTCTTCCAATGTATCTACACTAATATTATAAAGAGGAAAAATTTGTATTCTTCAAAAACTATTGTGCCGATTTCAAAAATTCTTTCACCATTGGAAAGCTACATTCACCCTGAGTAACATAGGCTATACTTGCTAGAAAAGATTATGGATCCTTACTAAAAGTTTGTGACTCAAAAAAATTTGGGGTTAATTCGCAGAGCGAAGCCTGCTGGATCAGATAGTTTTATATAAACGGCATGTGACATAGTCTGCAATAACCTATAGCCCATCGACCAGTCCCTCTTTATGTATTCATCTAAACAACTCCATTGTAATTGTCAGTACCCATTAATGACCCACTACAGGGTCGGGTCTCCTCTCTCAATTAGAGCGATGTAAATACGCCGCCGTTCACCACGCTGGCCTACTGCGGGTTGGCGGACTTCACATACCTTTGAGAATATTTTTTGTGAACCCTCATGCATACAGGTGTTCCTCATGATGTTTTCCTTCACCGTAACAGCAGGTGATATTTAATACCTACATAACTTTTACAAAGTCATCGGTGCGTACCACTGGGAATCGAACCCGGACCCCTCGATTCGAGATCGAATTCTCAACCACTGGGCTATCACCATCACCATAGGTCTCTAATGGGTTACACATGATTACAATAAGACGTGGTATATTTCCAGGTCAGACCGTGTACGCCCAGGGTGCTGCGGCGACTCCCGTGCCTCTCCTCAACGCGATGACCGAGGTGGGCAAGGCGGCCTCCTTGAAGGACATCAAGGTTGTCCACATGCACACTGAGAAGGACGCCCCTTACGTTGCACCAGAGTGCAAGGATATCTTCAGGTTTGTTTGACGTTTTATAGGTGTAGGCACCGACCCAGCTATAAAAATGATAATGGGCTGGTCACATCGGTCGCCGGACTGACAGTCGGTCGGGAAAAATCCTTTCGACCAGGGGCCTGATTCTGTATGACCATTCTCACTCGTATCGCGGCAATGTCGTGTCTTACCCGTGCTAAAAACTCAAAAAAGGTTTAAAAGTCAAATATCGTGACAATCTATTGTGTGCCTTAAAGAATAGATATTAAGGTTCCTTGTCGTGCCGAGTTCATGAAATGACATACGGTTGGATGACACACGATATCGGCACGAAATCTCAATGGTCATACAGAATCATCGTGCAGGTGGACTGACGTCCTGAAGAAGAGAGCGGGAAACCGTTGGAATCAGAGGGCCCAGGAGCGGGTGGAGTGACGTCCATTACGGGAGGCCCATGTCCAGCAGTCTTGTGTTTCAGTTGCGGAGTTGTGGTTCGTTGATTCATGAGAGTACTGCACCGACCTACGATCTCAGATTTCATTAGACCCCATACATTCTTAGATTATTCTTCAAACTTTCTCTTAACATCAAAAATCGAACATTAGGTATTTGAAACGTATGATAATGTCATGTTTTTATCTCCCGAATACGGCTGCCGCTATCTTAACAACTGTTATCAATATGTACTCGTAGTTAGGGGCCGTCCATTAATCACGTGATCTCTAAACTCACAAACTTCGCATTCATAATAGTGGAAGGAGTAGGTAAGTAACTCCGGCATCCACAGTTTCCTCAAAGAACAAAACATTAACTGAAATGAATGGAGTCAATTCCAAAAAGAACATAATTATGTTTTTGCGAAGATGTTACACTTGAAATCACTTTGAAGAGGTCTGTTGTCTAGTTATCAGGTTAGTCTTGTGTATCTAAATTCCAACTTTGATAGGATTATTCGTATCAATCGCTCAATCATCTGTAGAGACGGCAAGAAAGATTGTTAGCGATATACTTATAGTAGCGCGGATGTCATTGATATTTTCCATTATGACTGTTATCGATTTATTTTCAATTAACGCCTGAAGTCCACAACATTACAAGTCATTGGTATGACGTTTATTAGTTAGGTACGTCGAATTACCTATATCACGTCGAGTCGCAAACGGGCCTGCAGGTCCCCTGATGTCTGTAAGAACTTTTTTGGGTCTGAACTTCAAACCCCAAAAGGATAGAAATCCCATACGAAAACTAGGTAGGGTCCTCATAAGGACTAAATTAATTTCCCTTTAAAAAAATTTCGAAACCCTTTAAATCAACAGAAATAAGACATAAAGAACATGCTACTCCACGGCCGGTTAAGAGGGTGGCGGTAAGGTACCCCGGACGAGCTGGTATCTACCAACCAAAAACATTCAACAAACAGACATCATCCAATCATCATTGTTGCGTAAATCGTAATCACAGTCATATTTCCTTCAATGCCAGCGAAAATTAACATCATACTCGTACATGCTTACATCATACTTGATAACAGTTTACACCATAAAGAAACTTTATGGTTATGTGCTACACACATACTCTTAGGTACCTACTCATAAGCAGAAAACCATAGAAGACAGAAGCCCACCTGTGTGAGCTTTTAAACCATCCGACATCCATACAGCCTCTGACGAGGTTTAACGACAGCTAGAGACCGACCGCTGTAAGCGTGGCTCTCCCATGGTGTGTTAGGTGCGGGAGGGGAACGAAACTGACTAATAAGCTAAGCCGTGTTTTTTTTATGTTTTAATGTATGAACGGGTCAGGCGTTTGTTTTTGACTAATAAGCTAAGCCGTGTTTTTTTTATTTTTTGATGTATGAACGGGTCAGGCGTTTGTTTTTGACTAATAAGCTAAGCCGTGTTTTTATTTTATTTTTTGATGTATGAACGGGTCAGGCGTTTGTTTTTGACTAATAAGCTAAGCCGTGTTTTTATTTTATTTTTTGATGTATGAACGGGTCAGGCGTTTGTTTTTTTACGATGACAGAATGACGAACTGGTTCACAAGCTTTAGTGTTAAGTCACACAAGGAAAGAAATAATTCTCCGGTATTAATATAGATAGGAACAACAAGAACAACAAAGGAACGTATTTACACGTTATGGGAATGTAAATAATAATATCTAATGATTAAGTGCAGCAGATATGTTTGCTATGATTAGTGTTTACGGGTACATATCACTTATCAA
This sequence comes from Erynnis tages, assembly GCA_905147235.1. Classification (NCBI taxonomy): domain Eukaryota; kingdom Metazoa; phylum Arthropoda; class Insecta; order Lepidoptera; family Hesperiidae; genus Erynnis; species Erynnis tages. The sequence continues at coordinate 5,920,378 of LR990095.1, read as the reverse complement.
GCCTCTGAACTGTCTTTAAATAAATGAATACAAAGTAGTCTTCCTCTATGTAGGCATCCAAATTTAAATGTTGACGTAGGTCAGATATTGGAAAAGTTCCAAACAATTCAATGGATTGCATGTTATTGCGTTAAGCTATCAAGCCGTTTTATTTTGGTTGGAGAGGTGTGGTTGCCGGCAAGCTAACTTTCTATAAACTTTAATGTTCTATTCCTAAAAACTTTATCTTTTTCTTATATATAAAATTCTCGTGTCACAATGTTAATTACCATACTCCTCCGAAACGGCTTGACCGATTTTTATGAAATTTTGTATGCATATAATTTAAGACCGGTGAAGCGGTGATAGCCCAGTGGCTTAGAATTCGACCTCGAATCGAGGGGTCCGGGTTCGCATCCCAGTGGCACGCACCAATGACTTTGTAAAAAAGTTATGTGCGATTTATAAAATTAAATATCACCTGCTGTTACGGTGAAGGAAAACATCGTGAGGAAACCTGCATGCACAAAAAAAAAATGTTCTCAAAGGCATGTGAAGTCCACCAACCCGCAGTAGGCCAGCGTGGTGGTCTAAGGCCTACATGAGAGGGATCTCATTGTGAGAGGAGACCCGACCCTGTAGTGGGTCATTAATGGGTTACTGACAATTTAGGACCGACCTACGAAGTATGTGGCCAGCTCATTGCCACTTCAATTTAATAACATTCAGAAATACTCGTATGTCGATTAAATTCGGACTTGTACGGACTGTCACGTAGAGGAATACCAAGCATAGCTCTCTCAATTGTCTTATAAGCAGCTTTGAGTGGAGTTTGCTAATATAAAACAGTGTGTAAAATTGAAATGATTCACCACCACAAATTGTCTTCGCCGGCAACCATTCTCCATATAAATATGTGACTTGCTTCACGGTGCTAATCACCTATTTATTTTATCTAGCTCGTTTTTAGCCTATTAGCTCGATTTTAAAGACTTAGCGCTTTTTAGTCTATTATTAGTTCAGTTTCAAATACTTTTAGCGTATTAACTCATTTGCATTTTCGTCAATTAATTCATAATTCTTATCTCACTTTGAAATATGTAATTGTACATTTCATATCTTCTTTGCTATTCAGTCTATTAGACCATTAGGATTTCCACTTATAAATTCCTAACTCTCCCTTTTAATTTTGAAAATCATTTTGCATTTTATCATTTGCATTATCACTTATAAGTTGAAAATCATTCATTGTTTCAGATCGTGTTCGCTGTTCATGGCAGCGAATGTGCGCAAGTCAGTGGCGGAGGGTCGCTCGGACACGATTCCCATCTTCCTCCAGGACATCCCCAAGCTGTTCCACAGGAAGATCATCAGGCCCGACATTGCTGTTATCCAGGTACGATTTTAGCAGTAGGTAAATAAATTGGAAACTACTTTTAGGTAGCTGGTCCGGGAGGTACGACCTTGTGTTTCGGTCGGCGATGGTTGCTGGGGATGCTTTGTTTGAGGCGATCATCTCAGTCCTCATGGGTACTCTATTTGTGTCACATCATATCAGTCATAATTTTAGATCTTTAATCTGTTAATCGAAAATTCCGGGTATGAATCTCAGTGGCTTGCATAATGAATAACTTATATGCGTTTTATAAAAGAAGTTTCCCTGGTATGACGATATTTTAGAGTTCTACATAATCTTAAAGGTATATGAAGCCCACCAACCGGCAATAGTACGGAAATAATAATAAAATAAAAATAATAGAATGTCGGACGAAGGCCTATATCCTTCTCTTTGTGAGAGAAGACTCTACGGTGGGTTACTCATAGGCCGCAATTCCCTATAAAAATGTATGTAGGTCGTCCCTACTGTTTTATCTGCTATTAAATTAAATAATGATGCCTTATCTCGATACTCTACACTACAAGTACACACCCACAAAGCCAATAAACTTTATAATTCCGATATTATTATTATGCTGTATAAATACGAGTAAGTTCTTGATATCAAAGAAAATAAATATGTAATAATTTTATTAGAAACATGATAGTTGTTGGACTGATGTAATCAAAAGGTGTGTAAATTATTTTTACATAATAAAAAATTTTGGACGTAATAAGGCCTAATTTCTCTACAAAATGTTCTTAAAATAACTATATGGTTATGTAATTAATCATTCAAAGAATTCCTTTTATTAAGAAAAGAGAAAAACTATTTTATTTTTATTTATTTTTTAGCAATAATGTGAATTTTGCTATTTACCTCTGACAGTACTTCTATCTTTTTTGAGATTCGATTAGATAGTTATCTGTTTGGTTGCAGTTGGCACTAGCAACAGATATACTATAGGCTTGTTATTTTATCTGTTGCTATGTTGCTATAATGTCACTGTAATCTGTGTCACAAAAATCTCTGTAGAAATATTTAAAAATACAAGTTCAATTTTGATCAAGTTAAACTTTATTATAATGATAGAGACATGAGACAGTGAAATTATATAAAAATTATTTCAGCATATTATCCATTGACGTCATTTGTTTTGTAACTTTTATTGGTAATGGAATGGAATTTTGTGTAAAAAAAATTGTTTTCGTTCTTTTATTTTAGATGAATTAATCAACAAATTTTAAGGGTTTTCGCAACTATTTCAATTCAAACATTATTGTTTTTATATCGTTATTCATTGTTTTAATAATTACTTACTCTTTTTAGCTTAAATAAATAAATAATTTAAAAATGAATGACCACACCAACTGCTCGATTAATTTTTAAGTTATTATCACGAAGATAGTTATTTATAGCGATGATGGAATTGGACTTGGAAGTGGAATCACTTCCAAGTCCAATAACTTTTGTTAATTAGATGTCTTTAAACTCACTTTAAATATAGTTAAAAAAACACGCTTTTGAAGAACAGCGAACTAAAAAGTTAAAAATAGTTTTTTAAATAAGTTTAAAACAATAATGAACCAAAACTACTAGTATAGTAGATATTGTAGCCTGTAGGTACTTAACATAAAATAAGAATGGAAAGAAAAATAATAATACATAAAATAAACTATCTAGAGCCTGAATAGGCATGATGACAGTAATCAAGTATCGCCAAAATATTTATCTGATCTAATGAAATAGGATTCAAAGATTATGAAACATGTATTTGTTCTCTTATTAATGTCGAGATTAATAATCTTAGTAAACGTCATTTTTTTCGTAAGCATATTATACGCGTTCTGGCATTTTTTACTGAGCCGTGGCGCAATGACAGACGCCATGACACGGGCGAGCGTTTTGGAATGAATTTGAAACTTAAAATTTAAATGTACTGTTATTGCACAAAAACCTTAATTTTCTACAAAAATATGATATATTTTAGACATAATAGAAACTTCTGAATATCATAGAAGAGCTTTTGAAAATTAGTCATCATGCCTATTATGCCATCCATTAGCGTGATTCAGGTCAGTTGACGAGTGATCTGAATAGTTTATAAAGACACGTTTTCAATTGTAGGTGTCGCCCCCCGACGCGCATGGATACTGCAGCCTGGGGACGTCCGTGGACTGCGTAAGAGCAGCTCTCGTCAACTCTAAATACATTATTGGTAAGAAGACAAATTTAAACATTCAAAACATTATAGGCTACTACTACGTATACACAACAATTTCTGTCTTTAACCGCTTTCTACACAAGAGTGAACTTTTTTCAAATTCACACTGTTTAATTAATTAAATCCTAGTAAATAGTACAATCCACTAATGATTTTAAATAAAATTTGGACTCTATTGCATTTTAAACTATGCGGGCCAGTGATGAGAATAATAAATAACGCTTCATACGCATAGCCCCAGTGCCATGGACACAATGCAAGACAAGAACACAACACACCCAGACCAGAAACAGAAATTCAAATTCATCATTCAAATCTGCTCTGCTGGGAATCGAACCCAGGACCTTCCGCGCAGCACACCGGTGTCTTAACCATTGCGCCACTTGGGTCGCTATTGCTATTGATTGATCAACATTTTAGTTCCAATCTCACTTTTATAAGAAAAAATTAAATATACTGTGACAATGAATGGAACAAGGACGAAACTGGCACGCATGACGCTCAAAGGCATGTTAAATCCGCCTGTGATAATGTTCTAAAAGGCATAGCAAGCCCGTAATATTCCAGCCTGGTGGAGTTAATTCAATGTCCTTCTCATTGCGGAAGGGAACCATGCCAGTAACCCATTAATGACCCACTACAGGGTCGGGTCTCCTTCTCGTAATGAGAGGGATGTTGGTCTTAGTCCACCACGCTGGCCTATTGCGGGTTGGTGGACTTCACATACCTTTGAGAACATTTTTTTTGTGAACTCTCAGGCATGCAGATTTCCTCACGACGTTTTCCTTCACGCATTTTATAAAGCGCACATAACTTTTTTACAAAGTCATTGGTGCGTGCCACTGGGATTCAAACCCGGACCCCTCGATTCGAGGTCGAATTCTAAGCCACTGGGGGAAGGGAACCATACCTTGTCTAATCTTGCAGTTTGATGGAGAACATTTGCAGTACCATCCATTGGTAAGCGGTGGAAATTCGTTTCAAACTTTCATAATTCCTCTTTCCTTCCTTTCCAGCGCAAGTGAACGTGAACATGCCACGTACGTTCGGCGACGCCATCATCCACGTGTCGCACGTGGACTACGCGGTGGAGGACAACACGCCGCTGCCCGAGCACGGGGTGGGCAAGGCGCCGACGCCCGAAGAGGCCAACATCGGCCGGCTCATCGGCCAGAACCTGGTGGAGGACGGTGCCACGCTGCAGATGGGTGAGTCAACGATTTTTATTCTATGTATATCTTAATCATCTAATTTTACCATGAGTCACATGTGATACATCGTCCGTCACAATGAGTCATATGTGATTCGTTGTCTTAAATGAGTCACATGTGTTACGCGTGGTCAACGATCCTTCTTCTATACATCTTGGCCACTTAATTGTACACGAGTCACATGTGATACATACGCTGAATCCATAAGTAACATGTGATACACCTTTAATGTGCATTACATTGCCTGTATCCATGAGTCACATGTGATACATCATCTGTTTGGCATAAGTTACACGTGACACATGCTCCTTGTTTGAGTACATATTAGACAGGCAGATTGAATATTGCAAAAAAAATCAATAATGTCAGTTAATTTAAAATGAGAAAGGACTCGTTAGAAGGTACTTTTAGGGTTAGTAACAGATCCTTTCATTCGAGTCACGGTTTATGTTAGTATTCGAGGACCTTTCACCATCAGGCTATAAAAAACGGATGGCTTGACGTTGTTAATGAATGTTATGTAACACGAGTATTATCGACATTGTTCCAGGTATCGGCAGCATCCCGGACGCGGTGCTGTCAGCGCTGAAGGACCACAAGGACCTCGGCATCCACTCCGAGATGTTCAGCGTGGGGGTCGTCGACCTCGTGCGTCGGGGGTGCGTCACTAACAACATGTGAGTTACCTCCTCCTTCCAGCCTCTGAGTGTAAACAACAGATCGCACCCTGAAATAAAATGTGACTAACACAAAAACACCTTTTCACAGTATGGCAATTTAAACTTTCGGTGCTTCATAAATAGTGATACTGAGCAATCTTTTTGTCGTCTTAGCATATATTAAAAGAGACATTAGTTATTTGGATAACAGTGTTTTACAAAATATTTGGTTACATTATATTATGTAAAACACACAAATGTCGTTTATGACACTTTTTATTTCAAAGTGCGAGATCATTCGTGACCCACGCAGAAAATTACAGACTAGACACCTGGTTTACTCATAGTGATTTTAATAATATACTTTTTTAATAATATTATTAATAATATTTGATAATAATATACAATTATTGATAAATTCGCTACTCTATTTAATTTCAGGAAGAAAACACACAAAGGACGTATCGTCGCCAGTTTCGTCGTCGGTAACAGGGATCTGTACGACTTCCTTGACAACAATCCTTTCGTCGGTGAGTGTTTCTTATATAGCAACCCATAGCAAGATAAGTTAAATCGTGAAAATAATAATTATGTGTGTCATGGGTTCCATTCCAGACTGTTCAATAATATGCATAGATTTCTATCTACATTAAAAAAATGTTATTCCTACTTTGATCTGAGAATTTAATCCAGAAAAATTAATCTTGATCTAGAAATATATATAAATGATGATCTAGAAAGAAAGAAAGAAAGAAAGAAAGAAATATGATGAAAATGATCTAGAAAGTTATCTATATCTATCTATATCTATCTATACATATTATAAAGAGGAAACATTTGTATTTTTGTATGTTTGCAACGAATAAACTCAAAAACTACTGGGCCAATTTCAAAAATTCTTTCACCATTAGAAAGCTACATTCAGCCTGAGTAACATAGGCTATATGAAAAAAATGAAAATCCAAGATGGCCGCCGCCACAAAATGGCCGATGACATATTTATTCCGCAACTTCCTCAATATGGGTATCAAATGAAAGGGTTTGTTTAGTAGAATAGAGCTCAATATAAAAAAATGAAAATCCAAGATGGCCGCCGCCACAAAATGGCTGATTGCATGTTTTTTTCCGCAACTTCCTCAATATGGGTATCAAATGAAAGGGTTTGTTTAGTAGAATAGAGCTCAATATAAAAAAATGAAAATCCAAGATGGCCGCCGCCACAAAATGGCGGATTGCATGTTTTTTTCCGCAACTACCTCAAAATGGGTATCAAATGAAAGGGCTTGATTGGTAGAATAAAGCTCACTATGAAAAAAATGAAAATCCAAGATGGCCGCCGTAACAAAGTGGCGTATTAAATATTTTCCAGAACTGCCTCAATATGGATATCAAATGAAAGGGCTTCATTGGTTGAATAGAGCTCACTATGAAAAAAATGAAAATCCAAGATGGCCGCCGCCACGAAATCGCGGATTACATATTTATTCCACAACTACCTCAATATGGGTATCAAATGAAAGGGCTTGATTAGTAGAAGAGCTAACAATAACAAATGAAAATCCAAGATGGCCGCCGTCACAAAATGGCGGGTTGCATATTTTTTCCACGCCTACCTCAATATGGGTATCAAATGAAAGTGCTTGATTAGTAGAATAGAGCTCACTATAAAAAATGAAAATCCAAGATTGCCGCCGTCACAAAATGGCGGGTTGCATATTTTTTCCACGCCTACCTCAATATGGATATCAAATGAAAGTGCTTGATTAGTAGAATAGAGCTAACTATAAAAAATGAAAATCGAAGATGGCCGCCGCCACAAAATGGCGGGTTACAAATTTTTTCCGCGCCTACCTCAATATGGGTATCAAATGAAAGGGCTTGATTATTAGAATAGAGCTAACCACAAAAAAATGAAAATCCAAGATGGCCACCGCCACAAAATGGCGGATTACATTTTTTTCCGCAACTACCTCAATATGGATTTCAGATGAAAGGGCTTGGTTGGTAGAATAGATCTCACTATAAAAAATGAAAATTCAAGATGGCCGCCGCAACAAAGTGGTTCATTACATATTTTCTACAACTGCTTCAATATGGGTATCAAATGAAAGGACTTGATTAGCAGAATAGAGCTCATTCTCAAAATTAAAAATAAAGTCAATAGTATCAACTAACAACAAAACTAAAAACTTGAAAATAAAAATTAAATTAATAAAAATGATGTGGTGTTATGGGACACCAAGTAGGAACGAATAAGTCATAGAAATAGAAATGTGCATGTTATTCATAACTTTTTATTAATCCTTATCCAAATAAATTATTTTGTATTCAAAATTGTTTCGATACCCGTAGATTACGTTTTGCATTTTTCAAATCGTATATTCCTTTCAAAAGATATTTGGAGAGGGGCGGGCACATCTATGAAATAGGTAGGTAGCCGCGCGGCTCATTCGCGCGGTAGGTTCCCTACGCAGCATGGAGGATAGAGCTAAGGAGGATCATCTGTATACATGAAAAAGTGTCCGTCGAAATGCATTAAACTAGGGTGGCGCCACTTTATTGTTGTGCCACTGTATATTTGTGTGTGTGTGTGTATGTTTGTAATGAATAATCTCAAAAACTACTGTGCCGACTGTGCCAAAAATTCTTTCATCATGGAAAGCTACATTCACCCTCAGTAACATAGGCTATATTTATTGCTAGAAAAGATTAGGGACCCTTGCTAAAACTTAAGTAACGTAACCCAAGGTGTAAAAAAGTGCCCTAAAACGTCTTTTGTCGCAAGCGCTGCGGAAACTATTGACGATAGAACAAAAGTATGTGGTACAATATTAAAGAACATAATTATTTCTACTGAAATACCGACCAAAATTAAAAAAAAAATTTAAAAAAATTAGACCATGATATCCATGTCATGTCATGCAGCGGTGATAGCCCAGTGGCTTAGAATTCGACCTCGAATCGAGGGATCCGGGTTCGAATCCCAGTGGCACGCACCAATGACTTTGTAATAAAAGTTATGTGCGATTTATGAAATTAAATACCACCTGCTGTTACGGTGAAGGAAAACATCGTGAGGAAATGCGAAGTCCACCAACCCGCAGTAGGCCAGCGTGGTGGACTAAGGTAGGTTTTTGTCCACCACGCTGGCCTGCTGCGGGTTGGTGGACTTCACATACCTTTGAGAACATTTGTTTTTATGAAATCTCAGGCATGCAGGTTTCCTCACGATGTTTTCTTTCACTGTAACAGCAGGTGATATTTAATTTTTTATAAAGCGCACATAACTTTTTTTACAACGTCATTGGTGTATGCCACTGGGATTCGAACCCGTATCTCTCGATTCAAGGTCGAATTCTAAGCCACTGGGCTATCTGTTACTTCTGTTATTCATACTTTTGCTTAAATCCTTATCCAAATATTTTTCGTTGTAACTAACGTGTTAAAGTTGTTTGGTTTTCGCAATGGACTTGGTGGTGGAAAGTTGACTGTGTTTCAAAAAAGCTTTTGATATTAGTCAAATTAATAATTGGCAGAGCAAAGCCTGCCGGGTCAGCTAGTATATTATAATTTAGAAGTATACCAAATTTTACCGAAATCTGTTCAGCCGTATTTGCGTGAAAGAGTAATCCACCCATCCATTCATCCATACCAAGTGGTGAAGTACAATATCAATGTTAAAAATCAACACAAGACAATGACATTTTTAAATATTCAATTTTTCTCTATTTTCAGAAATGTTGGAGATCGACTACGTGAACAACACGCACATCATCTCACTGCTGCCCACCATGACCGCCATCAACTCCTGCATCGAGGTGGACCTCACTGGCCAAGTGTGCGCCGACTCTATCGGTGAATGACATTTTTTTAAATTATTTTTAGTTAATTTTGTGAATGTTTCTCGTCGACAGATGGCGCATGCGTACCCTAAATCACACTATCGAAGTTTTTTAAATAGTAGGCATTAAACAGGCTTTGAGACGGCACAATCAGAGACAGTTTTCTAGATCACCTTTAATTTTTAATTTATAATAGGCATGATGACAGTAATCAAGTATCGCCAAAATATTTATCTGATTTAATGAAATAGAGTTCAAAGATTTTGAAACATGTATTTATTCTCTTATTAATGTCGAGATTAATAATTTATTTGTTAAAATAAATCTACAAAATACAACAATCCGCCATGATAGCTTAAACACCAATCAAATCGAATTACGTCAATTTACGTCACGTCTTAGTAAACGTCATTTTTTTCGTAAGCATATTATACGCGATCTGGCATTTTTTACTGAGCCGTGGCGCAATGACAGACGCCATGACACGGGCGAGCGTTTTGGAATGAATTTGAAACTGAAAATTTAAATGTACTTTTATTGCACAAAAACCTTAATTTTCTACAAAAATATGATATATTTTAGACATAATAGAAACTTCTGAATATCATAGAAGAGTTTTTGAAAATTAGTTATCATGCCTATTATGGTCTCCCCTTTCTCTAACTATATGCTGAATACCGCTCCTCTTTGAGTTATCTCAGTTTGTAAATAATTTACTTACTTAGGTCAACTTGGGTAACTTTGAAGCCTTATAGTAACCAAACCACAACCAAACAAAAACAATACGACAATAGCGTATTACGGTCTATGTAAGTCATAAACACCCATAAAAAATTGGAAAAAAATTTTTGCAAACAAATATTATGTAAAGAAGAGTTTTCAATTTAAATTTCAAAAATCCCCGCGAAGACACGGTCTCGGCCGTCTCGGCGCTGCCGCCATGCTTGTGACGTCACTCGCAGTGTAAACAATACATGTCAGTAAAGGAAGAAAGTTATACTCCATTGATTATTTACACTGCTAACGACGTCACGCCGATAGCTTGCATGGCGTATAGCGTTTTTGACATTTGAAAAACAGATTAAAAAACCTGAATTTCAAAATTGAAATAATAAATGTATACTACATTTTTTAGAACAGAAATCACCATTTTTCACTTGCTTTACACAAAATATATCAATATTACATAATTTTGGATTTTTCCTTGCATGGTGCGAAATACCCTATTAATAATTAATTATTAACCCAAAAAAGTCAATAGAAAAACAAAGTTCAATGACATGAAAAAACGGTATGCCGTCCGTTGTCAGATATAAAAATGTTTTGTATGAACCAGGTACCCGAATGTTCTCCGGTTTCGGCGGCCAAGTGGACTTCATCCGAGGCGCTGCGGAGGCGGTGGACGGGCGCGGCAAGCCCATCATCGCGCTCGTCTCCACCACCAAGAACGGGGAGAGCAAGATAGTGCCCACTCTCAAAGTTGGTTAGTATACATACATCTGTTCATATTTCAAATTGATTGTACCAAAAGTACTATGAGTTTCAAAGACGATCCAAGTGGCGCAGTGGTTAAGACAACGGTGCGATGCGCGGAGGGTCCTGGATTCGATTCCCTAGAGGAGCAGAGATTTGAGCGATGAATTTGAACTTCTGTTTCTGGTCTGGGGGTGTTGTGTTGTTGTCTTGTGTGTGTCCATGGCACCCACGACACGGAATCCTAGTGTGGGGCTATGAATGTGAAGCGTTATTTTTTTATAAGTAGATCAAGCAAACGGACACTCGGGCCACCTGATGGTAAATGGTCACCGTCACCAACTGACGCGTGCAACACCAGGAGGTCGCCAGTGCGTTGCCGGCTATGAATTAGAGCTTTTTATGCCCTGCTTGAAGACTGATGAACTGAAGAACTGATAGATTTAGGGGATATAATAAGAGAGACGATTCGGGTTATCGACCAACCAGTGTCGTGTGTTTTCAAACCGCCGACAAGACGGTTTTTTACGACTGCGGTATTATCGTAACACATGGGACTGACGGCCTACCGTGCCCACCGAAGCACAGAAGTACGCAATTATTTCGCCACTAGCGATGACCCGACCAGGCACTGACCGCGCCCGACCACATGATTAAACTCTATTTCTGATATATATGAAGCATACTAAGTCCACGATAGACAATATCCACACTTGGAAACTTTCCCAACATGCTGTGTTCTAGTACAATAACTACTTCCATTCCAGGTGCCGGAGTAGTGACATCCCGCGCCCACGTCCAGTACGTGGTCACCGAGCAGGGCATCGCCGATCTCTTCGGCAAGACCCTCCGTCAGCGCGCCTACGAACTGATCAAGATCGCCCATCCGAAGCACCGCGAGGCGCTGGAGAAGGCGGCCTTCGAACGCCTCAAGTGCATGCCTGCGCCTTAACTGAAGACAAGACAGCGTTAGGCGTTCTTGAGCGGCGGGAATGGAGGGGTAGTTTGATCATCTTACGTAAATAAAACCAGATTGTCGGTTAATACATTTTCTCTCCCACTGAGTGAAACTAACAAATTAAGGCAAAAAGTGAATGACAGACTTAAAGAGATATGAAGTGGTACCGCCACTCGTCAATAGACGCCATATGTGCCGACCAAACCCTGTATGGCTTGTAAGACAAATATGCGTTAAATATAAATATGACGTGATACCTCTGTCATTACTCAATAGATGGCGCCACTGTGTCCTGAATCACGCTATTGAAGTTTTCTGAACATCTATATAAACAATCTCTGTGCTGCTATAGGAATCGCATCACGAGGATCGCCCAGCCAGATGGAAAGCCTTCATCAAAACATATTGATTATATTACTACTACCAAAAAATATCAGTAACTCATATGATTGAGTTAGCGTTATTAGTTAGCAATTTCTGCTAGGAAACTAGTGACAGTAACGGTAAACCAATCCCTAATCTCCTCCAGAGCTTTATACCGCCAAATGGACCTAAAAGTAAACTTTTAAGCCAGTAAAGCCGCTCAAGAATCTTGCCTTTACTTAAAACATCTGAAAAAGATAATAGTTTAAATGACTGTGTCTTTAACCCCAGTATGATAAATCTATAATTGTGGCAACGAATAAAAGGTAATCCCTAATAATTGAGGGATTTCAAAAAATATGCCCTAAAACGACAGAGACTTGAAAGTCAATCGTTGGGGAAAACAACGGGAGAAATAAATCAAATGACCAGTCTCCAAAGCCTAAATTCTTTTTTTTGATCATGAGGTTTGCCTATATCAAATTTACATAGTAGTTGAATGCATAACTAGATAAATATACTTTAATCATGTTAAATACTATACAGGAATCGAAAAGTAGAATTAGGAGGGCAGTTTTTTATGTGTATTAATTTTTGACATTTGCGGAGAATTCACATTATTATGCATTTTATATATAAAAAAAAATAAAGATGTATTGTTGTTCGATTAGATTGCTAGTAAGTTCATCCTGTTCATAGAAACGAATTTCAATTAAGCAATGCCTTATAATAGTCAAAATGTATAATATTATTTATTATCCAACACGAAACAATACAATTAGATTTAAGAGTAAATCTTCCGAAATTTGTTTTTTTTTCACTTATAAAGCTTTTATTTTTAATTAATTCTGTATATTTTCCAGAATTTTTCGTAAATTTATATTTGTTTTTATTTGTGTAAATATTTATTTTATTTTTAAAGTATGCAATAAATGTATATGTACAAGATTTCGTCTTTTTCTTTACCTCATTCATGCCTAATAAACTTAGTTTACTCACCTTTGATATTTTATTCATCCTAACAGGTATAAAAACGTACGGAATTTCAGTCAGAATCTACGAGTATGAAGTTACAGTGGCAGTGGGAGCGTTGGCGCATCTAGCGGAAAACGCGCACATTTGATGAACGGTATGTACACAGTAGCAGCGGGACGATTTAGCGGTTCGGACGCACCTAGCTCGTGCGTTATTACATTGGAAATAAAATTAAAATGTCAGATTATTTGGCAGCTAGTGCTTAAAGTGGGAACTAAACTAATGAAAGTTAATTACCATCAGAATGTCCGCTTATTATTTTTATTTCTTCCCTTTAGTTTTTTAATTACTTGTCGATTCGAATGATTTGAATACCACAAAGGTGGCCGAGCCAATACGCCACTTATTAACTCTTCAGTAGGAAGTGGCATGTCCGAACAAATCGAGCGAAAGTCAGTACGTCTGACCCGCCCCGCCCGCACTTTGTGCGCTTTAGTATTCTGGAAGGTGCGCATTTAGTCAAAAACTATGTGTGGATTCTGCTGCCCGCTCCGCTCCCACTGTAATTGCACACAGAGTTTAAAAACACATTTTCTCGAAACATTTCGATGTTTGGAGAAAAGTTAAATAATTGTTGCGCCCTGCGCTTCTGATATCTCGTTTTAGCGCTGTGTGTGTTTTGTCTATTATCCACCTTACTATAGGCTCCATGCACACGATGTTTAATCTATATTATTTTCATTTAGAATCTGTACTGATTGGCCGGAAATTTTACACTTCTGTCAAAAGTCAAATATTAATTGTCATTATTGAAACTTCAAACAAAGGTCGCATTCGCAACTCGCAAAATCACAAATCGCAACGCAGCTGCATTCATTTTGTTTCTTTCCGTTTCAAAAGTTATAGTTAAAATAGATATGTTCGCGTGTTTCTAGTGCTTCTCTTGGTGTTTATTGGTTGTTGTAATTAAAAACATTAACTTAAACTAACAAACAACCCTTTCAATCAAAATGTATACGTTTCAACAAATGCTCCGGTATCAGAAGGAGTTGCTTATTACTGATAAATACAGGATTATTAGACGGCTTGGGGGTGGTTCCTTTGGCGACATTTATTTGGGAATAAACATCGGCAACGGAGAGGTAAGTTGTTTTCTAATGTTTACTCGGCTGATAGTTTCTTTACAGGAACATGTCTTGTTGAGTGACATAAATTTCGAATGTTACGAGGGTGCCAAAAAAATTACGTCGTCTGTCGCAGCGACCGAGAGTGAAGAGGTGGGATGTGCGCGACATTGTATTTTTATGAAATTTGTTTTTCAATGAATGAAATTGTTCACACTGACGACTGTTATTGAAAGCCAGATAACTATAATTACGGTTATAGACTGAATTCTCATAATAAATAATGTTTTAATAATATTTTACAGCCCAATAACCACGAGTCATGGGCTGAAAACATGTGGGTCGTATGAATTTGCAGATATTTAAAATTAAAACTTATTTCACATCAACATATTTTCATTTAGAAACACTGACGAATAACATACACATCCACTCATATCAATAGAATTGAAAGTATAGAACAAATTATATACTAAATTCTAATTTGAAAAGTACAAATAAGATTAACATAATTCTCCTTTGAGGTTACCAAATCAGGTCCTAGTTCCAGGACCTGATTTGGTGTTCACTGGAAAGCACTCATTAACGTAACTAGTACATTTGGCTTAGCATAAATTGCCTAAATTGCTAAATAGATGTCGGAAATATATTCCAGAGCAAAAATTATAGACTAATGGACCTATTTCATACAAATTATTTATGAAAATCAATAAATAAGTTGATGATTTCAAAGATTGGAAACACTCTAACTGTCTTGTCACATATCTGTGCCATTGTAACTTAGGTTTGTCTGTCTTGACACATATCTGTGTTATTATAGTTTATTCAACACAGTATTGAAACCTTTGAGTATTAAACCAGACGCGCGGCGTCTTCAGTCTGGTTTAATAATAATACTCAAAGATTGTAATAAAACAAAGTCAAGATATTTTTTTTATTTATTTCAAAAAAATACTTTGTGTTAAAATACTTTGTATATATAAATAGGCGAAGGCGTTTTAAATGTAAAATCTATTAGGAATATCTTAAGAAATAGACTTCTTTGGTATTTTGGTGCTTGTTTATGTTTTGGCCATACAGCTGATAATATTAAACTTCAATCTCACTTGTTTATTTACACACCATTATCTATACATTAAAATAAGTAAAATACCTACATCAAGTTCATAAAACTAATGCCCTCAAATTGAAATAAATGCATTGCCTATGCCTAGTATGCAAGTATACTTAGGTGGCAAGTGTTCAATTACGCCATAATATGGTTAAAAATGTAACCTGAACTACCTAAATAGATTTGCTGAGAAACTCAGTTTTATGTAATTTGAAAATTCTAATGAGAAGTATCTAGGTACCTACTGTGTAGGCAGATACTGAGTGTTATACATAATTCAACAATAGTTTAAATCTTTTTATGACTATAATATATTAGTCTTTTATTTGACATTCTAAACTTTAAATAAATAAAAAATCTCCTAAGCAGGTAAAAAATATCATGCTATTAAATGCTATCTCAGGAGATAAGAATCATATACTATTTTATAGTACAAGTGACATTAATCCCTGACCCGAGTGACCTCAAGCTTAGCAAGCAATTTTTTAAAGTGAAAACTTCTTTAGTGGTGTTGTGCACTTTTATTGGTATGGGTAAAAAATGTTAAACTCGCCTCAGCACACGTGAGCTGAGACATCACAATAAGCACATGTGAGGTGTCGTTTTTTAATGTGAGAGGCTGCAAACATACACTTTTATACTGATAAATAAAGCAATCCGTGCAAAATTAAACTTAATCTAACCTCCTTCCTTCCTTCCTTTCAGCCATGGGTAGTCCACTGCTGGACATGAGAGGCCTCCCCTAATCGACGCCACTCACTGTGCTGTGCCCTCTGAATCCAACAGTTTCCCACTGTGTTCTTCAGGTTGTCAGTCCACCTGGTAGGAGGGCGGCCTGTGCTCCTTTTACCTCAACATGGTCGCCATTCGAGGACCTTTCTTCCCCATCGGTTGTCAGTCCTGTGAACGATGTGACCAGCCCATTGCCACTTTCGTTGTAAACTTTGAGAGCTATGTTGATTACCTTCGTTCCCCGAACGCTGCCCATCCGAATTGGATTCTTTGAGTGACCTCTCTCTCGAAAATGGAGTTACCCAATCGGATTGTTTGCCCCAGGTAAACGTACTCGTCTACAACTACGAGAGCAGTGCCGTCAACAACCACCGGTACAAGTGTGACATGGACGTTAGATTTGATTTTCGTCTTGTCCATGTTCATCTTAATCTTGGTGGGTCTTGAGATGAACATGGCCATCTCAAGACCCACCTGTTGTGAGGCACTATTGAGGTCGCTGAGCATAATGCCGAGTTCCTCCAGTGACTCCGTCAGCAGCTAATCTAACCTAACCATTCCAAAATATGAAAAAAGCACAACATTAATGTTCAAGTTTTCACTTCTGCCGGGACTCCCGGAGTGCAACACATTGTTTTTTTTAGTTTGGTAAAAATTAAGTTTCATAATATGTCATTATAAGTAAGGACTTTTTTCAATCTTAAAACTTTATTTGCCCATTCCACCTCCCCCAGAATACCAAGTCTCCTACCAAAATCTTATTTTTTTATAATCCTGGGATTATTTTTTATAGGTATGTAATAGATAATAGATATTTTTATATAATAGTTTAGTTAGTTGTATTATGCGAATACTTTTGAACTGTGTGTAAATAAAAAACTGTTTGACTGTTTGTGACTTGTGTTTCTAAAATAAAATTTCTAAAGTTTCTGTGAAATCTAGTTTTATTATTCGTAGGTGAAATCAGTAATTCAGTAAAAGTCTACCATCGTGTAGTAAATTATGTGTACGATAAGCTGGCAACACTGTCAGCCGTATCTCAATAAATTCTCATTCATTCATTCATTCATAAATCGATCAAAACAACAAAAGTAATCAAAAGTTTATTGAACTAAATTTATACTTTTTAATATTTTATTAATCAATCAATTTTTATATTGTTATAATAAAATTCAATGGAACTTCCAATAAGTTATGCATGATATTATTGATTAATAAGAATATTTATAATCTGTAGTCTCACCTGTGTTTGCTATGCTTTGACAGTTGTACATAAAATGTTTAATTGTAGTCGTGAATGAAATTTTATTTTCTATAAAAACACTTCTAGTCTGGTGAAAATCCGCGACTTGTGTGTGATTTTGGACTGTTGCCTGTGTACTGTAGTTATTGTTGATAAACAGCAATCATGTCTTGGCTCATGTCGCTCGGTCATGATAAATTACTCTCAGGGAAATTTAAGATTTTGAGATTAATCGGTGCGGGATCGTTCGGAGACATTTATTTAGCAATCAACATTTCATCTGGAGAGGTAAAGTTGGCCATTCCATAAGTATACGACTTGTGTAAATAGTGTGGGAGGTCGTAAGCTGTCCTTGAAAATTTCACGTAAAATATCAAAACTGAAGAATGTTTGTGACGTAGTTCCGTGAATTTGTACGATTATCTTCAGGATAAAAGTAGATTATCTTGTGGTCATGTGTTTTCCAACCTTGCTAACATTCCTGCATAACTTTTAAATCATGTGTGTTTGTGTACCACAAGTGGTTTATGTACTATCAATATGTTATGAGGTCAATCATGTATTTCATATAAACCAGTGGTTGTATAAACCCACGCATGACAGGAATTATCATATATCTAAGATTATATGCTATTAAAAATTGCAAAGAATAGTTTCTAAATGTTATGTTTGTTTATTTATTAAATAAATAAATAAACATAGAAACATAAAAAGTTGTTTTGTTAGGTCAATACTGTTGAATAAAAAATATATGTTGAAGTGTGACTCAATTATTGAGTAAATTATTAAGTAATGTGCAATGTGCTTCCGCTTCTTTTTTGTTTTGAATTACATTTAAATGTGGTAGTAATATGCATCCAATTACAATTACATTGAAGTGACAAACTGTTTATAATATTGAAGTTAATGTTGTTTATTATTAAGTTAGTTAACTGAAGACACCTGTCTGAGGAGACCATATTCTTGGATGTTATATCTGTACATGTATGTATGTTTAAATAATATGAATGTTTGTATATACATTTAGTATAGGAATAACTTATGACATTGTTTTCAATAAGCAACTGAAACAAACTCACAGTCCAGTAAAAGATAACTTCAACATAATTATGTACATACTTATAAAATAAGTGCAATGTTTTTAAGAAGCTTGATGCAGTAATCAGAGGAAAGCAGTAATTCTCGGGTACTGTAAAACACAGGTAAGTGGGGTCTCATAATGGTCCTGATTCTGTATGACACCGAGTTGTTTGGCAGTCCTCTACAGTGTGTTCTTCACACTTGTTTTTATGATGTACAGTTAATCTTTGGAACAATACTTTCCTTGAAGTTTTTTTTGCAGTCAGATGGCATTGGGTTCTTCAATAAATTTCCTTTAAAGCAGGGAATGACGCAATGACTGCTATACCATCAAGTTACATGTATGTATGTCTGGTTAAAACATAAAAAACTTTTTGTACCACAAGCTTAAGGATTTTTGTTAGAATTTATATTGTAAGAAATGTTTTGAAAAAACCACGAATAGAAAGTAAAATCTAATACAGGCATATTACATACAGGCTTGATTTTTTTTCATCTTGTAAAATTTGTTTCTTTCTGCTTGTGATAATTTTCTACCAAATAGTAGAATTTATTATTCATCATTGACAACACCTTTCTGTCGCTTCCTATACTTACTACATTATTTTTTTTCAATGGTTTTTTTTGGATTCAACTAAAAGGTATCTTGTCTGTCATGTTTAAAAAATTTGTTTGGAAGCTACAGACTACAGACCAGATAGACAGATAGATACCTATTTTGAATATTTCTATTTGTATTTTTTACATTTATGATAAATTCCTACCTAATGGTAGAATTTGTTTTTCCTTCCTATACTTCTCTTCCTCTACTTACTCCATTATTTTTTTTATATAATACTCTTCCTATACTTACTACATTATTTTTTTTCAATGGTTTTTTTTGGATTCAACTAAAAGGTATCTTGTCTGTCATGTTTAAAAAATTTGTTTGGAAGCTACAGACTACAGACCAGATAGACAGATAGATACCTATTTTGAATATTTCTATTTGTATTTTTTACATTTATGATAAATTCCTACCTAATGGTAGAATTTGTTTTTCTTCGTCTTAGACATCTTTTGTCTTATCATACTTTACAATCCTTAATTTTTTGATCTGGTTAAAAATTAATGTTTCTTGTCTGTCTCAAGCTTTGTAAGGATTTTTTTCTTGTGGTCATAATAATATACGTTTTATCAGATTTTTTAAAACTAAGTTCTATATAAA
This sequence comes from Erynnis tages, assembly GCA_905147235.1. NCBI lineage: Eukaryota > Metazoa > Arthropoda > Insecta > Lepidoptera > Hesperiidae > Erynnis > Erynnis tages. The sequence continues at coordinate 5,900,819 of LR990095.1, read as the reverse complement.
ATCTAATTACCTAGTTTTTTAAAAATTTCATTCTAAAAAGCTTGTTACCTTTTTATTCAGTTCGTGGTAATTTCTACCAAATGGTAGAATTTACAATAGTTATATGGTACATTTTGACGTTTAGTTGTTGGCATCACTGCCACTGTGACGTCACGTAAAATAAGCTGACGACATCTTTTCAGAATTCGCAATAAAATGAATTTCCGTGGTTTTTCGTAGTGTTTCTACGACACATTGTGTTTTTAAACATTTATAGACGTTAAATTACAAACGTGTTGTGTTAGTTTTACTCGGAGCGATGGTCAATTTATAATTTTAGTGACAGCGAGTGATGAAGGCAAAAGAAAATGGCTTCCTTCGAACGCATGTTGATAGCCAGGAAACATATAATTGTAGCTGATAAATACAACATCGTTCGTAAAATCGGCGGTGGAAGCTTTGGAGACATCTTTCTAGCAATAAATATTTCCGATGGAGAGGTAAATACCCTATGGCAATTCAGTTTTTATTTAGAAACTGTTGGTAACAATCCGTTGTCTTGTGTGAAGTCGTCCAGGTATTTCGGGTTTTTTGAGCTATAAAATGGCGGTCAGGGCGTATTCCCACGAAATAATTATTAATTGGCAATAATAATGATTATTCTCAATTCAATTTCGTAATGCTAAATATTGATTGAATTTCTTTTGTCCTTTATCCTTAAAAGTAGATCACTACATATTTTAATTTATAATTTCTAAATAGTAAGTAATTAGGTATGTAGATTTGTAGTTGCGCAAATTAAATGCGTAGCATTATTGTATTCGAATTGTTTCTACAAACTTGCATACATAGGTTATATCAGTAACTAAAAAAGTACCTATATATACATAAAGGAACACTACATACAGCTGATTCAATCATATCAGTTTTTTTGTATATAACCGATGTTTGTGTATTTTTGAGTATAACAAAGAAATATTACTGTGCATATAAAATATATCAACTTCTAATAGTATTGATATTTTACATAACATCTGCATATTGTAATTGCATAAAACAGTTTGCCTAGACTGACAACACTTTGATAAGCTCCTACTTATGACTTTTATAGCTAAAATACACCTGAGCCCTTATGCATTACAGTTAAGTCTGATCAAAATATGACTAATGTTAATTAGGTCAAGGTATGTTTTTGGCTACAATGACTATTTGGATATTGCATCAATTAGGTACTTATCTGGTGTCTGTGGATGTAACAGTCACTAATGAGGTCAAAGAATTCATTAGGACCTATCACTGTAACAGGGTTGCTAGGATATTTGTATTTGTTTGAAACAATAAATGCTTCCTAGTAACCAAATTGTAGTCGAGATATCCATATCTCACAATAGGTTATTAATAATTATGCTGGAGTGACACAGTGGACAATATTGAAGGCTTCTTTGTTGTATTGACAACAGGCCTTTCAGTATCAATGGTCATAGATAAGCTGACATGACTTTATATCAGCAAATTTTAAGTATGTTACAGGGATCTCACTATAAAAGTGATCTTTATCCTCAAAAAATCCTCTTATGTCCCTTTGTCTCATAACTAAGCTGTAACAAGTATCCATCCAGTAGTCCATCAAGCATTTAAAATCTAGTGTTGAACACAAGTCTTCGCTAATGTCTAACCCATTAATGATCCTCTGTAGAGTTGGTTCACTTCTCACAGTGAGAAGTGTTAAAACAGTGAAGGGAAACAAACATATACTTATGAAGGAGATGTATCATGAGATTGTCTGGCCTACAGTTACATCTAAAAGTCACACCTTACCAACTCAAAGCAACAATGAAGTATAAGCTGGTTGATACTGGTTTATGAGGGTTGTGCCAATGTACCTCCAGAGTGAGCTACTTACCATTAGAGCCATAGGACGATAGGCAAGAACCCTTGTATCTTTTTTATAACTTCCGTCGGTACCCAAAATTCTGGGAGTAACATCAGCTTCTATGGGATTTTCACCCATTATAACCCCTGTGGGATCTTGACACTAATGAAATGCACTATTGCCCTAAGGGGTAGCATAGATGCTGGGCCTGTCCTACGGCCTGCCTAATGCCTAAAGCATGTTGTAAGTTTTTGTGTAATTTTATTCTAAACACACATTCTTTGTCTGCAGGAGGTAGCAGTTAAGGTTGAGTCGACGAAGGCGCGACACCCACAGCTTCTCTATGAGAGCAGAGTGTATAAAATGCTCCAAGGGGGCATAGGCATACCACATATAAGGTGAGTGCTCCCCGTATAACAGAACTAGCTTCTGTCCGTGGCTTTGTCCATGTGGACCTAAGAATTTGACAGAGGGATAAAAGGAATCCTATATGTCAATCTTTGTTATAATCTACCCATGTACCAAATTTCATCCAAATATCTTTAGCATTTTATGGGTGAAGGTGTTACAACCATCCATCCATCTATAACCATTCATCCCTCACAAACTTCAACATTTGTAATAGTAGTAGGAATTGTAGCCTGCCTGGCATGGCTTCCATGCCCTATTGTAGGAAAGTTTATTGTGTTTTTGGTTGTTGTTCCTTTTATGAACGGGAAGAAAGACAAAAATCTTGTAGAGTTTAGCAACATCTTTTAGAATGGCTCAAAACAGTAAGGTAGAACGATGCTTACTCAGTCAGCCAAAAAGTTGAATGTACAATTTACATCTCATTGAAAGCTAATACAGAATTGGCACACATTGAGTTGTTTATGTTTTGAATTGTTGCATATTTCTATGTGTATGTGTATATAGATATCACATACACTTATCAGTTATTGTACTTGTTAGATTAAATACACACAATATTGGCATTTGGTGATGTTTGTGTGTTGTCTTATTTTGCCAAATTGCTTGTAGCCAACTGTAGATGATATATCACATACCTTCAAGTACATTTTGAAAACTTTTCACCATATTATCCTTTCCTCTATTGGGCTGCGTGGTTGATGACAATCTATTTTATCTTTTTAATCTATTTTAAGCGGAATCTGAAATAATAAAACGAAATTATACAACTTATGAATCTTTCCTATGTTATGTCCATTAAAATAATGATAGTTCTTATTTTCTATTCTCTATTCTAACCCCTATTCTAACTTGTATTGACCGTTACAAGCTCCAAACTCCATCTTGCACTATGTATATAAGTCAAAATCTCTATTAAAACCATACTATCGGCTAAGCAAGCCCAAGGACTTTCACAACGGCGTTATGTAAATAGAAAACCGACCTTAATACGTTTTTAGCAAGTATTACAAGGTTTTTGCCAGTGATGTTACTGCAACTGCCATACAACACTTGGTCTCATCAAACAATGGGTGTTATTAATGTCATTACAACTACAGTTGTAAGTACCAAGGTTTTCAGCTATGATATGTGATTTCAAAGATTGGTGTAATGGTATAGATCAGTTTCTATAGCTTGTTCGTTCAGTGTTATAAATAGAATAAAATTGCATTAGCAGTTTAAGCAGTTTAGCAGTTAAGAATGTTTTAAGAAATTAAGTACATATTTAGTTCGTTTCCTTTAAATTAAGTACATAGTTTCCCTATCTTACTCTATTATTATTATTATAGTTATAGTTAAATTATCATTATTTTAATTTTTTTAGAATTCGAATTTTTGACAAAAGCTGCCTCTAGTCTTTGCTACGCCCGCGCCCTACCCGAGCATTTACATGTTGCCTCAACTAATATGTATATGTGCAATGAATAAATAAATAAAATAAATGCGAAAGTTTGAGGCGGGACTGATAGATGGATGGATGTTTGTTACTCTTTCACGTAAAAGCCTGAACTGATTTATAACCTGAATAAACATGTTAGGATATATTCCTTTTTGGATCAAATTTTTCAAATGACGCGGACGAGGTCGTGGGCAGGAGCTAAGTACTAATAAACTTAATTAGACCAACCCTTATAAGGTTAAAATTACTATCACAGAAAATTAATCATGGTACATAAACACAGCAGTAATTAATATACGCATCACACTCACCGCCAAGCCATATAGGGATTTCCTGTGCCGTGGTCGCCTTGGACACACACGAAGACGGCGAAGCATCCAGGCAAAATTGGATTATATTATTATCTTTTAAGATAAAAGATCTAAAATAATAATCGGTTGCAGGCGACGATAGACCAGTGAGAGAGACATGGCCAATTTTCGAGTGACTTCTAAGTTATGTGCTACTTTAAAAAAATTATAATGTCACTGGTAGTGACAGAAAACATCATGAGGAACCCGGCATAAGGCATCTCCCATAACGTTTTCAAAGGTACTTGAAGTCCGCTAACCCGCATGCCAGCGTTTCATAACTTAGAAATGTCATAACTTAGAAGTGTCAACTTAAAAAAGTCATAACTTAAAAAAGTCGTAACTTAAGAAAGTAATTTTTGCATGCTACTGGGATTGAGCTTGGACCTTTCGAGTGAAACCGAATTCTAAAAGTAAAAACTAAAACTAAAAGTAAAAAAAACGAATTCAAAAAGTAAAGTAAAAAGAATCATCAGATGTTTTAACGTTCTTTCAACGCGAGAAATGTAATGTACCTATTCTCTTATTTCACAAACACTCACAAGGCGCATTGGTCCTACACAAATTTGCATTGAAGGTTACACGCTGGCATTGTGTGCGGTGGGCGGACTTCTTTGATAATTAAATTTAACAGTCTTTTAATTACGTAATTATTGCTCACCTTATTATGAAGGCCATCATAATTATTTTAGTAAGTACTAATAATGATTTAGACCTAACTTAGAAGAACTTATCTGAAGTGCTGATTAAGTGTAATTGATTTGCAGTGTGTATTATTCGTCATTATTTGTTTGTAAATTTTTCACGCACAATCCTACTAATATTGTAAACGCGAAAGTTTATCAGAATGGATGGATAGATGTTTGTTACTGTTTCACGCAAAAACGGCTAAATAGATTTGGATGAAATTTTGTAAACTGGTAAATAATTGTAACCTACTCGTATCATAATTATAGTATAATTTATCCCTCTTGGTTCAGATGCTTTAGGTCAACGTGGTTTGTTTAGGTGTTTATAGGCCATTTGTTAGATCATTAGTCATGTCTTATTATAACGCATCCAACGACACTTAGCACTGAAAGATCTATTGCTGCGATTGTCAAATATTAACTGTGATGAAATAGATATTTTTCCTGTGATTCTGTTACTCATCAGATGTTGTCTGGCAACCAAACCTCAAAAGCCAAAAATCGATACAAAGATTAATGACTGAAACCGGCCAAACATCGCTTATTTTCTCCCATGAATTTCAGAAACAGAGAGATGAAGATGCTTACGTCGGGTATAGCGCGCACTGCAAACAGTTTCTGTACTCAAGCAACAAAATATATTTGTTGCTAAGTCTTCGCTGTAATGCTTCAATGCGTCTTACATGGCGTGAAATTTGAATGGAGAATGCTGGTTTTTATTCTCTTAATAGCGGTTTTAACTAGCGTCCGTGCTGAGTTTGTGTTTTTCGTCATAGTTTCAAGCAGTGTAGGCACGTAGCGCTGTTGGTTGTGTTTGATGGTTTTTTTCTACTCTATCTTCCAATAACTGATCTCACGGCGTTTTTTATTGTTACTTTAGTATGTCAATTGTGGACACTAACTCTTGATTTAAACCTTACACCTAGGTTTCGATGGCGATCATAGAAACCGGTCGTTTGTGACTTTTGTGAGTGAAAAATTCCATTGGTGCGTCCATACATCCTTTTGTTGTTAAGGGCTACTGGAAAACGACCCACTCGAGTTCCTAGTTCGTAGTTTCTCAATTCTCAACGTTCGGTTGTCAGGGTTGCGTATAATATAAAGGGCCACATTCTTCCACAGGTAGGTTATATCGTTCGCTCAATACATGATTGCACAGATGCTGAGATGTGTTCACAGAGCTCTATCTCTCCAAGACATTGACTGGCAATTCTCCTGAGCAACACTTTCCTGTTCATCTCTTATTACAGGATTTTGAGCTTCATTTCTCAACATCAAACCCAATAGCAATTATCTAACACTATCTTCATGGCGTTGATTTTAGACACGTTTTAAGTTTCCGTATCGCGTGCACTACGTGCAATGTAAATGCTAATCCTAGCACGCGACGGCGGTACAAGTCTATAGGCTCGAGAACTAGAAAGCAGTGGTCCACTCGTGTTCGCTAGTTTGATACTGTTTTCCAACTGTTGTATGCTAATATTGGGGGAAAATTCTATGAGTCACACGAAACGATCCAAGCTTTGGCTTTATTTATGGGGATTGGGAAATGAGTTTATAAGAAACTACAGTACAATACAATGACTCTTTACTGTACACAAACATAGTAAGAGTTTTATAATAAATAAATTGATTACGAGATTTACGATTTGAAATGAGACGTTGTAATCGAGTGACTATAAATTGTTTATATGACTTTACATTTTTAAATAATAATGTTAAGGTAATAAATGTTTATTTGCACAAATACAGGTAGGTATAGGGTTGTTACAAATCAATCAATCAAGTTCTCGTTTAATGTAGGAGCAGTGACATTCTTTTTAATCTGCATCAATATAATATCAACAAAACACGAACGGCCTTCGTAAACGTTCGTTCACCATCGGAAAACCCACCCCCTCGACTTTTGTTCGTTCTGTTATAACCCTTATTCCCAAGATAGGTAAACTTATATTAGCAGATCACACTGTCCAGTAATTTACCTAACTTGCGCAATTCTTAGATCAGCATTTTCATTTCTTTCAATAAATTAAAGTAGTTAGACTAAAAACTTCGTCGCGAACACACTTAGGGCATCATAAATTCTAACGTGTGTGAATTTAATAAACTATTTTTATACAGTGGTAAAAAGTAGTTTTTTTTTTAAAAGACTGTAGTGAAAGCCCGCGTAACAAATTGGTGTCAGAAGTGCGATTACCAGAGAGACAGTCTTACGACTTGAGGGTCATACAGACGCTGGTATCCGAATTCGAGCCGCCACTGCAGTTTCTGGCCGACAGTAAAACTTGTCCTAAGGTCAAGTCTGCGCCAGCTACTTGGACGACGATCAGCCTCAGGGTCAGCCTGAGCCCGCTCCAGCCACTACTTGGACGACGATCAGCCTCAGCATCAGCTTGAGCCCGCTCCAGCCATACGACAGCGACTAGAGAAGTTCAGTCTAACTCATCATCATCGTCATCGTAAAGTCATCGCCATCAAAATCTTCATAAATCCACGGAATCACGGCGTGGCCGCGTGGGACTGGTGTCCTATTACCGCGTGGCAACAGCGCAGCAACGTGTCACCGAGGTTATACAGGTCAGCGATGCACGTGCAACTCATCATATTACTGTGAGTGTTTCTGTGTTTTATTAACTCAAAGTTATAATTATCAGTGAATCGTTTTTTATATTCGTGAAATTTCTTAATTCCTTTCCGTATAATATCTTCTAATTTTTCTCTATTGTGAATTTTACTTTGTCGTTTTAATTATTGTCCAGTATAACATAATAATATGTCACTTAAACAAGAAAAAAGCTCAATGGCAGACAAGATTACCTTATCATTTTTAACTAAATTTATAAAACCTTATAATGGTGACAGGGAAACACTCCCCGCCTTCTTAACTAATTGCGATAACGCTATTAATTTAGCTAGCTCAGATCAACAACCTATCCTTTGTAAATTTATTCTTTCGCAATTAGAAGGTAAAGCGCAAATCGCGTGTAGCCTTAAAACTTTCTCCAACTGGAATGACCTAAAAATATTTTTAAGGTCGACATTTGGGGAGAAAAAACATTCCATTCATCTTTTATCAGATTTACAGAATTCTAAACAATTATCCGGCGAAGATGTGACCAAATACTCCTTAAGAATCGAGGGAATACTTACTCGTTTACACTCTGATATACATTATAGTTGTAAAAACGAAACGGAACTTCCTGGGAGAATAGCTGCTATGGAAGACCTCGCCTTAAACTCTTTCTTACTAGGCTTAAATCCTGCTATTTCTTCTATAGTCCGTTGTAGGAATCCGTCATCCCTCAGTGATGCTATTCAGTATGCCACTGACGAGGAAAAATTATATAATTTACATAAATCTAATTATAAACCACAAAAACCATGTTCGATTTGCAATAAAGTCGGACATAATTCATCCGAATGTTTTCGAAATAAGAAACCTCCTTTTAGTTCCTTTCATTTTAACTCCCATAATGTTAACCCTCAAAACAATCCTTCTCCTAACTTAACCATAAATAATCAAAAATCCTGCAATTATTGCAAGCGCCGAGGTCACACAATAGATGAATGTCGAAAACGCCAATTTAATAATCAACGCCGCGATAATAGTAACAATTTACAAGGTAATTCTATTAATCCGTCTATACATGTTTGCCAATGTGAACCTAGTGAGATCACTTATAATGAATCCAATAATGAAAATAATTTAAACTAAATAAGATTTCGATGCCGTGTCTGTCGAAATCTCGTAATAAAAATGACACGAGCATAAATACTATTACTCCTAATTCTTATTCTATTTCTAAATCTCAGCTGCCCAACAAGGTCAGTCTGAGTCCTAAATCTATATCTCAACCTAGAATGGTGAGTCCTAAATCTATATCTCAACCTAGAACGGTGAGTCCTAAATCTATATCTCAACCTAGAACGGTGAGTCCTAAATCTATATCTCAACCTAGAATGGTGAGTCCTAAATCTATATCTCAACCTAGAATGGTGAGTCCTAAATCTATATCTCAACCTAGAACGGTGAGTCCTAAATCTATATCTCAACCTAGAATGGTGAGTCCTAAATCTATATCTCAACCTAGAATGGTGAGTCCTAAATCTATATCTCAACTGCCCAGTAAGGTCAGACTGAGTCACACTAATTCTACATCTCAGTCAATCCAAGAGGTTCAACTGAGTCCTATAAAACCTATATCTAAATCTATACCTAATGCCAACCCTAATACGAGTTCTTATTCTATTTCTAATAATAATAAACCTCGTCAAAACGAGAGCGATAACTTAACTTTAACACTTAAAAATAATACTTACCAAAATAACTTACCTGTGAAGGTCCCCGTACCCCCCGAACCATCAGTTTCTAATCCGGTACCTGTATTTGAAATTAACACCTGTAAACATAAAATCTCATTACCATATACAAACCTTTTTACTAAACACTCAACTAAAAGTCTGAGTTTCCTTATCGATACAGGCGCAAGCGTCAGTATTGTAAAATTTTCAAGTCTAGAAGATAAACCGGAGCTTCTCTCCGACACCGTTGAGATCAAAGGCATAAACGACACCGATACGTCTTGCTCAACCTTGGGATCATTTAATCTAAAATTCCATTTAGACAATAAAATCTATGTTCACAAATTCTGCGTAGTTGATGATAATGTCAATCTTAAATATGATGGTATTATAGGTTCTGACCTTCTCCGTACTTCTAATGCAAATATAGACTACACTTCCAAAATAATGACCTTTTATGGATTCGAAATTCCCATTTTATTTGACCAACCTACCTACATTATCCCTGCACGGTCTGAAGCTGTTATCGAGTGCGGTATATCAAATTACTCTTCCGAGTATTATCTAAACAATGAAGCTCTAGTGCTAGATCATACCTTAAGTGAAGGCGTATATGTTGCTAATTGCATTGTGCTTATAAAACCTAATAGGAAGGTAAATGTTACCATACTAAACACTACTGATACTAACTTAGAAATTAAAGATTATCACGTAAAGCTATCGCCCTTTGATGATCATTCTAATTCTTATCAATATATTAATTTTACATCAACTGATTCCCAACCCTCGTCTTATAGTTCTCGGGTTAATCAAGTGTTAAATTTAATACGCTATTCTCATCTAAATTACGAAGAGAAAAAGGCTCTTTTAGATTGCTGCAGTAAATACGCAGATATCTTCTATATCGAAGGCGATCCTTTGTCTTGTAGCAATGCTATTGAACATAGTATTGATACTGGAGACGCTCCACCTATTCACGTTAAGTCTTATCGATTCCCAGAATGTCACAAGGAAGAAGTAGAAACTCAGATCCGTAAAATGTTAAAACAAAACATAATTCGTCCCTCTGTGTCCCCTTGGAGTGCCCCAGTCTGGGTAGTCCCGAAAAAATTAGATGCCTCCGGCAAAAAAAAGTGGAGAATAGTTATTGATTATCGTCGCCTTAATGACATCACTGTTTCCGAAGTTTATCCACTGCCTCTTATAACTGACATTTTAGACCAACTTGGTCAATCTAAATACTTTAGCACACTTGATCTTGCAAGTGGTTTTCATCAAATAAAAATGTCCGATAAGGACGCGCCGAAAACTGGCTTCACCATAAGCACCAATTCAAGCATATCTGGACACTATGAATTTACCAGAATGCCCTTTGGACTGAAAAATGCTCCTTCTACCTTCCAACGACTTATGAACACCGTGTTATCTGGACTACAAGGCATACATTGTTATATTTATCTCGACGATTGTATAATTTATTCACAAAATCTTCAAGATCATATAGAAAAATTAAAACTAGTATTCGATAAACTTCGTCAATTCAATTTAAAGCTGCAACCAGATAAGTGCGAGTTCTTAAGACGCGAAGTTACTTACCTAGGCCACATTATCACCGATAAAGGTGTCTCTCCGAATCCTGAAAAAGTCAAGGCCGTATCCCAATTTCCAGCTCCTAAAAATCCTAAAGAAATAAAATCGTTCTTAGGTCTAATAGGATATTACCGTAGATTTATCGATAATTTTTCTAAACTTACCAAACCACTTACCTCACTCCTGAAAAAGAACGCCGTCTTTAACTGGTCTTCTGAACAGCAAACCGCATTCGACAACCTAAAAGAAAAATTAATCTCTGCCCCACTCCTTCAATATCCCGATTTTTCACAGCCATTCGTCGTAACTACGGATGCTAGTAACTATGCAGTAGGTGCCGTTTTATCTCAAGGCCCTATAGGTAAAGACAAGCCGATAGCATATGCATCACGCACATTAAATCGTCCCGAAGGAAATTATTCTACGACTGAAAAAGAATTGTTAGCTATTTTATTCGCTGTGAAAACCTTTCGGCCCTATTTATATGGTAACAAATTTAAAATCGTGACCGATCACAGACCACTCGTGTGGCTGTTTAACGTTAAGGATCCAGGCAGCAGGCTTATTCGCTGGCGCCTTAAACTCGAAGAATACGACTACGAAATCGTATATAAACAAGGTCGTCTCAATTCCAATGCCGACGCGTTATCACGCTGTCCCCTTAATGTAATCGATATCAATAATTTAAATAATTTAACTTATGAACAATACTTCAAAGCACAATCTACTAACAAAATTCCTAACTCTAATACTAATATTGAAGAATGTACTCAAGGTCTGCATTTATCAAAATTAAAGACAATCGCGTGCCCAGTCTCCTTAGACTTCGATAATTCTATGCCCCATTGCGAAGAAATCTTATCTCAATTAGATAACACAGCTGACATACTTAATTCAGAACGTGAACCCTTTACAATACTCCACATAAATGACAAATCCAAAAATTTCTATTTCTTGTTTACCAAAGTTCATCACTATGAACAACCTCAATTAAGAGATATATTTAACTTGTTAACGAAGCTTAGAAACATGTTAATTGAAAACCCAGATGTTACAGATCTTGCACTTTCAGATTTTTCAGACCCCTTCTCTAAATTAGCATATACTAAAATTTATAACATGATTTCATACATTTTCCATAATACTAATATTAAAATACATATTTACAAAAATCAACTGATTTATCCTACTCCTGTAGAAGTTCCTAAAATATTAAAGGAAAATCATGACTCGGCTATTGCCGATCACCCAGGTTCGCAAAGAATGTACAAGCGCATTAAAACTAGTTATTACTGGAAAGGCATGCGCTCTGATATCGAAGATTATGTTAAAAAATGTAAATTGTGTCAAATTAATAAACCTCTTAGGAAGTCAAACAAAGCCCCAATGGAGATAACTTCAACTTCCACTAGACCTTTTGAAAGGCTAGCACTTGACATCGTAGGTCCATTACCCGATTCAGGTTTTCAACATTTCAAATTCATATTAACTTTGCAAGATGATCTTACAAAGTTCACTAGTGCTTATCCGATGGTATCGTCCACTAGCGAAGAGATAGCCCGTAATCTAGTTCACTTTATGTCTCTTTTCGGTTTCCCTAAAACAATATTAACAGATCTAGGCACCTGTTTCACATCTGATTTGTTTAAACAATTAACTGAGATATTACGAGTCAAAGCAACTTTTACTACCCCTTATCATCCCCAAACCAACGGCGCCCTTGAGCGCTCACACGCAACTTTAAAAGAGTATCTTAAATCATTTGTAAACGAAAATCAAAATGATTGGCACTGTTACTTATCTACAGCAATACTCTCTTATAATACAACTCCTCATTGCACTACTAACTACACTCCTCATGAATTATTATTCGGTTATAAACCAAGTATCCCCAGTTCCTTATATGAAACAGCAAGTAATACTACCTACAACGAATATATCCGCGCATTACAATATAGGATGCGTTTCAGTCGTGAAAAAGCTTTCCAAAATATTATTAATAGCAAAGAAAAATCAAAACAATATTATGACATTAGTTCCCGTAAAACAATATATAAAGTAGGAGATCTGGTATATCTTAAACATCATCACCGACTCCGTAAAGCTTTATCACCCATTTGGAAAGGTCCATATAAAATAACTAAAGTTAATGGCAACCATAATGTGACCTTGCAAATAGGCCGTAAGAACATAAAATATCATATAAATGAAATTAAGCCCGCTATATCCTAACTACTCACCTTACTTATCTAAATTGTATACATTTCTAATATTTTCTCAGATAACAAAATCAGAAAATTTATTACTATATACATCTAAGTTTAATAACTTACTTAACATAATCGAAGGTTCTTTACTTTCTATTTCTAACCTTCTAGATACTACGCTCAACTCTATTCTATTTTCTAAACTTAATATACTACATCCTAGTGTGATTAGTCCTATAAATCTTTTTAGTGAATTATCTAAGCATAGTAATCAAATAAGTAAAAAACTAGATTTTCCGGTACCGTTAAGTATTCGAAATATTCATTCATTGATAGATGTATCTATACTTAGTTCCTATTATTATAACAATAAGGTTATTTTTGTCCTGCAAATTCCGCTTATAAAAGCTGACAGGTTCATGGTCTATAAGGTATTACCTTTGCCTACGCCTCATGATGACTCATTCAAAACTTTCGCGTTAATTCAACCTTCTAGTTCATATATCGGTTTAAGTGACGATAGAATGCATTATGCCATGCTGGACACCTTAGATAAGTGTAGAATTATAGATAGTAATTATTCAATTTGTGAATTAACGACTATATATTCTTGTATAAGTAGCCCAAATTGTGAATCCAAAATTCTTACTGAGGTAACACTGTCGTTACCCTCTGAATGCAATGCTAAAATTTTATATGGTCAAATCGATATTTGGCAAAAGTTGAGAAATAATAAATGGATTTTTGTACAATCAACGCAAAACAAACTTACTATTCGCTGCGATGATAATATTATTGATCGTTCTATTATTGGTACAGGTATTGTAAAATTAGCTTCTAACTGTATCGGTTATTCTAAGACTACTCAACTAAATCCGAGTAACTCATATGTTTTTACAATAAAATCACCCCTAGATATTAATTTTGATATTACAGCTGATAATTGTTGTAAAAGGGACACATTTAATAAAAGTTTACCATATTTATCACCTATAACTTTGAGTAAAATTAATTTAGATACTTTAAAATATAGTAATCATCAAATGAACAATTTAGAACAAGAATTAAATAATATAGAAAAGGAATCCCATTTCATTAAATATGGCCCTTATTATTCTACATTCACTTATATACTAATTGTGTTTTTATTTTCCTTCGTAACATATAAGATTTGTAATTATTTTAAGAACAGATGCTCTCATACCAATTCAGGATGTTGTGTCCAAATCTTTAATCCACGTCATAATAAGAAAGTTAATAAAACTAAAACAAGGATATCCAATTCAATTGAGATGACAGATATGTCTTCATCATCTAATGACGACTCGAAATCCGATCAATCCTTGCCTAGTAGAAACCTAAACTTTTAATTAATAATTAATTCTTATTTTCTATTTCATTTTATGATTGTTAAATAACAACCAGATAATTAATCACTATTAAATGTTATCATTCATTATTCATGTATGTGCAACTCTAAGTCTACTTATATTCATTATAATTTCTTTTTTGTAAATGATGTCCTAAGTTCTCGATCTACTTCGCTATATCTAAAAAAGATAAAGCTTCGTCAAAAAGGGGGAGCTGTTATAACCCTTATTCCCAAGATAGGTAAACTTATATTAGCAGATCACACTGTCCAGTAATTTACCTAACTTGCGCAATTCTTAGATCAGCATTTTCATTTCTTTCAATAAATTAAAGTAGTTAGACTAAAAACTTCGTCGCGAACACACTTAGGGCATCATAAATTCTAACGTGTGTGAATTTAATAAACTATTTTTATACAGTGGTAAAAAGTAGTTTTTTTTTTAAAAGACTGTAGTGAAAGCCCGCGTAACAGTTCGCTTTCGTCATTTCCTCGGTAATAATAGCGATTTGGATACGCATACTGTCTAGCTGCTATTAAATTATTCTTAAAATAAGCCACATATTCTTCTTAGTGCTTTGCCTAATTACCCTTATGAATGAGTCGTCAGTGATAACACTAACGACTCTCCCAACCATTAGCGGTTATGCGAAAATTGCCGCCAACTAGCTAAGTTGACTAGCTTGATAAGAAGCAATTTACATACCTATGTATTTATTGGCCGTCTGAACTCCAAAACACTAGAGAATTTTAGGGTTAGGAATTAAAACGTCACTTCTACGCTCACTTCTACTCACGCTACAACGGTAAAGGAAAAAATCGTGATCGTTGTCATTTGTCCGCTATTTGGCTAATCAACGAATATAATAATGAGGTGGATCGTTGTAAAACAATCTGTGAAGCCATACAGCTCCGCCGTATGGTCTGATTTCATCATTACGCGAACTTCGCTGGCGGATTTCGTAACACCTGTAGGTATTACTTAGAGAGAAATCGTAAATCAGATTTTGCGTTTTTTCTTATGTAACTTTAATATCTCTTAACGCCTGTCAAGCTGTAATTAATACGTTGATCGCTCGATTTCCTTGTCAGTACATTGTCTCGGAAGACTTGACCACAAATAAAGAGTTGAGGATTCTCTACCGGGTATTTGAATCGGTTTCTAGGATTGCTACACGCGCCTTATCGACAGGTGGCAAGGCATGGTAGCATTTGGATTATTTGCTTTGACTTATTCTTATCACTTCATTTAACAAAAACGTAAGTTAGTGACGATAAATTAACTAAATGCTTCATACTCATATAGCCCTACACTGGGATTCCCTGTGTTGTGGGTGCCAAGATATAAGACAACCTGGACCAAGTTTACACTGGTCAAAGTCACGTGGGCGGAAAATACTGCAACTCTTTAATGGCCCATTGTTGAAGCGCGCATTTAATTCGCCACTAGCGGTCACCCATCCAGGTACTGACCGCGCCCGACGTTGCTTAATTTTTTCGATCGCTAGCGATCTACTCAAACAGCGGTGCTATACGCGAGCCTCAGGCTAACTATATAGGTAGTCCTATATTTTAATTTTTCAATCTCTGAATCTATTATTCCTAGCAAACGGTTCTCGTTAGCTGCAATAGTCACACCAAGCGGACATCACTCTACTTGATATGCGTTAAAGTAGTGGGGATATTGGAAGATTGGAACGCGCGCGTGACGTGCGTCAAATCACGGTGCGCTTCGCAGCTTTCAGACCGGAACACCGGCGTTCATGGCTGCGTTGAGACGAGATTATTTGACGTCATCGACATCAAAACTCTTTCCGAGAGGGCACCCCGTCAACAGAATAGATGTCGTCACGGCGGTATTCTGTGCCGAGTACTCGAGCCATTTGTTTTGGAGATTTTATTTATGACCGAAGTGTTTTGAAAACAGCACTTAGATTACGTTCTGGACACATTCCGTCAAACAGTTTCGCATTTTTAATGAATAAGAGCCGTTCACCAAATTGTAATGAGTGTGGAATAGTTGAAGATGTGACACATATTTTGATGGAGTGTGTTCGGAACGAATTATTTAGAAGCAGTAGGCTGGGTCCCAGACCATTAGATGTAGGATATTTGAATAGCATTCTGGCTTGTCCGATGTCGGATAAGGCCGGCGTGTTATTCAAGATCGGGGATTTAGGATTAAGCAAGTAGGTACGAGTACTGTTGGTAGGTAGTTTTTTTTTATGTATGTGTTTGTATTAGCAGTGTGTGTAGTAATGTGTTTGTATGAGGATTTACGGGACGATGTGGTCGCTATGCGACAAAGTCCTTTTTCTGAATTAAAAAAAAAAAAAAGAACATTAGGAGTAGGCTCATGCAACTCATATTTTTAATGACGCATGAATCTTATCAGACCTTTCGTCGTTCTCGGTCAAGGTATCGAGAGCCTCTTCGATCGATATGAGATTGTCTTGCCACCCGTAGTGCCACCCCGATTATAACACGTGTCGTTTAAAAATAAAGTAATCTATCCAATGTTCAGTCATTTGTAGTATTAGAGTAACGATGAAGGAAACCTGCATTCGTGAAAGATATCTTTAATGTTCTCAAAAGCATGTGGAATCCACCAACTCGCGATCGATCAGCGTAACGACATACGGTTTAGGTGCTTCTCACCTACGCGATTGTCGTACGACACCAATGCGTACATTTGTCGCATGTTAGTGCGTATTGCTAGTTAGGACAGCTCCATTCAATTAGGACAAGGCCTTATTGTGAGAGGAGATAAGCTTAAGCCAGAAACAAATGGGTCGCATATAAATTCCATTATAATGTTTATGTTGAACCTCGTGTCGCTCAGAAGTAGTTCTCACGATTTGTTTTGAATGTCAGCTGAGTTACAATGGAGCGACAAGCCACACAATGGTGCTATCTGTATCGCCTTAACTATCTATACAAGCGCAAAGTTTTCCTATGACACGTGAAGGCTTTTTTCAGATAATTCTATGTTTAACATCTGACCTGATATTGAAATTTAGGTACATGCAATCGCAAATATAAAATAGTAAACTTACACTACACTACTATAAAACAAAAACTTTTTTTCGAAAACTTCAATTAAGGTACCTACTTAATTAATTTGTTGTATTTCCAATTCCCAACACGCCTATCCCAAGGTTTTAAAGAATTGGTGAAGTATCAACAAGCCTACAGTCTATTTAGCAATGTTACAGAAGTGTGTCGCTTGTTGCAGATGGTACGGCTACGAGAAGGACCACAACATCCTCGTGATGGACCTTCTCGGCCCGTCACTGGAGGACCTGTTCAACTTCTGCTCCCGCCAGTTCACCATCAAGACTGTCCTCATGTTAGCCGGTCAGTATACGCTGTTTATTCGATCTCTATGGGGCCCCGCAGCGTTCAGTGGCTGTCGCGTGTGGCCCGTGTGCGGGGACCCTTATATATCACTTGCTGTAGTGGTGAGGGAAAATATTGTCAGGAATCCTGCATGCCTGAGAGTTCACAAAAAATGTTCTCGATGGCATGTGAAATCCAGTCCACCAACCCGCACTAGGCTAGTGTGGTGGACCAAGGCCTCCTACATCCTTCTCATTGTGATAGAAGCCCTGATCCTGAAGTGGGTTACTTACGGGTTGCATACACACAATACGCAAATATCATATTTTGCTAGAAATAGAAAATACTTTTGGTTTCAACCAAACTTAGCTAAGTTTTTGCATGATTTTTAAATTTGAATTTACTTAGAAAAGTACATTGACAAGTACATGATTATTTGTTTGACTAGATTATCTATTTATTTTGAAGTTAAACAAATCATGTACATAGGTACACTAAATTCAGTTATATTACGATTATGATTACTTTTTCTCATAATGTTTTATTCTCTTTTCCTGCTACAATTTTGGACAATCAAGGTAATTTCTCCATTATTATAAATAAGTAAAGAACTGTGTTAGAATAATTAAGCACTACAGTCCTTTCACTTTTATTTATTGCAACATCAGTAATGTAAAAAGTTAGATATTCATTTGAGATATGTATAAGGTCTATTCGCAATTAATGGTAAGTTTAAAAATCATTATTTTTATGACTATTTGTCCAGTAAAATTCCAACACTTATGACAAAGAGTACATGAAGGACTGGTTAACAGGCATTTTTTAATATTAAGCACAGTATTATTTAGTGTATCTTTAGATTCTTTAGGTACATTTGATGATGCTTTATAGTTCTGTTGGACTAGTATATACTATGATAAATGAGTTATTTGTTTGTTGTTTTATATAAAAACACTACGATAGGGCTCCATTGTAATTAAAAAAAATTCAGTGTTAAAGCCATAGCAGCTTGCCCAGGGAGCTTACCGCCACGCTCTTAACCCATCGTATAACATTATCTTCATATCTTGTGTTTCGACTGAGAAAACATTTGTGAATACAATTGGCTTGTAGATCTGATACCTATATGTATTTCTAAACATTATGAGTGTAATTTTTGATTAGTGTGCAAATGTTGTGGCCCGATCATAGTCCGCCTGGCCAGATCACAACTGCACACCGGCCTGGGGGCTTATTCTGTATGACCATTCAGATTTCGTGCCGATATCGTGTGTCATTCAACCGTATGTCATTTCATGAACTCGGCAAGACAAGGAACCTTAATGTCTTTTCTATAAGGCACACAATAGATTGTCACGATATTTGACCTTTAAGCCTTTTTTGGCTTTTTATCACGGGTAAGACACGACATTGCCGCGATACGAGTGTGAATGGTCATACAGAATCGGGCCCCTGGTTGGTCAACGATCGATTAATGTTTATTAACAGATCGATTAATGTTAATATTATTACGCGCCACGTTGACCAGACCAAATGCTGGGCCGCGTGGAGTTCCTGCACTGCAAGTGCTTCATCCACCGCGACATCAAGCCGGACAACTTCCTGATGGGCATCGGCCGCCACTGCAACAAGCTCTACATGATCGACTTCGGCCTCGCCAAGAAGTTCCGCGACCTGCGCACCCGGGCGCACATTCTCTACCGCGAGGACAAGAACCTCACTGGTCAGTGGTGTTTGTAGTGATTGTAGTGGAGTGGTCGGTTGGACGGTGAACGCGCTATGGGTTCATCGGTAAGGCTGCGTTTCCACCGGGGATGTGCGAGGATGCGTTTTTGAAGAACCAATAGAATAGGCATGATGACAGTAATCAAGTATCGCCAAAATATTTATCTGATCTAATGAAATGGGATTCAAAGATTTTGAAACATGTATTTATTCTCTTATTAATGTCGAGATCAATAATTTATTTGTGAAAATAAATCTACAAAATACAACAATCCGCCATGATAGCTTAAACACCCATCAGATCGAATTACGTCAATTTACGTCACGTCTTAGTAAACGTCATTTTTTTCGTAAGCATATTATACGCGATCTGGCATTTTTTTACTGAGCCGTGGCGCAATGACAGACGCCATGACACGGGCGAGCGTTTTGGAATGAATTTGAAACTTAAAATTTAAATGTACTTTTAATGCACAAAAACCTTAATTTTCTACAAAAATATGATATATTTTAGACATAATACAAACTTCTGAATATCATAGAAGAGTTTTTGAAAATTAGTCATCATGCCTATTGCTTCATTTACCTAGCCTAGCTTAGCACAGCTCTGGTGGAAACGGCTTAGCGGAGCGAGGTTTTTTTTACGTACAAGCGAGACAGTGTGCGTGAAATGTTTTACGAGGGATGTTTTGCGAGGAATGCGTTCCGAGGTTTGATGCCAGTTCATAGACGCCCATCTTTTACACATGTCATTACACAGTTTCGCAACGCATCCTCGCACGGTTCTCACCGCACATTAATGCGCATTTTCACAGCTCCGCCACACATCCTCGTACGACAAATTTTCCTCGCACAGCTCTGGTGGAAACGCCCACACATTTCCACAGCACGGCAACACTTCCTCGCATCACACATTTCCCTAGCACAGCTATGGTGGAAACGCAGCCTTATTGTATGTCGTCTATTGGTCAGAAGAACCTTACTGGTCAGTGAATACTTTCTTTCTAGGACAAGAACCTCACTGGTCAGTCGGTGCTTTCTATTAGGTTGTAACACGCCTAAGAGCCATATCCATAGCCATATCCAATCGAACTGTGGCGACCGATCCGCCAAGTGAGTTGGCTGCTAACTTTCCACTATTGGTTATGGGTCCCTCCCAACAAGTGGTAGGATGGATCCAACGGACGACGGAAATGGATTGGCCACTATTCCTCGTCTCCACAATCCACATTGAAGCAGCGAACCAGTGTGGTGGAGTATGCTACAGTTCAGGCCACTCCCAGTTGTGGGGAGAGACCCATGCCCAATAGTGGAACGTTAAAAGGGTTGCAACCATTACTTGGCAACGCCACCAATTTCGACGCCATTTGTTTGGTTACGTAACCCGCTACGTTACCATGACGTCCCGGTCAGGTTTGGCTCTTAAGCGATCAACACATCACGGAGTGTAGTGCGGGGGTGCGTCCATTTGTATAGAAAATGCATTCACGCGCGTACTGGCGGATGCGTGTTCTGTGTGTTGGATTGTGCGTGTTTTCTATACAATTGGAGAAACTTACATACAACGCTAGATCACGCATTCCCGCGCTACGCTGCGTGATACAGACAGCGTTAATAGGGTATTACGGCCTATGTCAAAAAGCTTTTTATATGAATTCGTAAGTCATAAAAACCCATAAAGTATTGTAAAAAAATTTTTGCAAACAAATATTATAAAAAAAAAAGACTTCAATTTAAATTTCAAAAATCCCCGAGAAAACACTGTCTCGGCCGTGTCGGCGCTGCCGCCATGATTGTGACGTCACTCGCAGTGTAAACAATACATCTCAGTAAAGGAAGAAAGTTATACTCCACTGTTTATTTACACTGCTAATGACGTCACGCCGATAGCTTTCATGGCGTATAGCGTTTTTGACATTTGAAAAACAGATTAACAAACCTGAATTTTAAAATTGAAATAATAAATGTATACTACATTTTTCAGAACAGAAATCACTATTTTTCACTTGCTTTTAACAAAATCTATCAATATTACATAATTTTGGATTTTTCCTTGCATGGTGCGAAATACCCTATTGCCTAAAACCTTATTTGTTAAAGATTATAATGGTTAAAGATTGTTTTAGTAGCATTGTTTGTGAACAGGCACGGCTCGCTACGCGTCGATCAACGCGCACCTCGGCATCGAGCAGTCGCGGCGGGACGACCTGGAGTCCCTCGGCTACGTACTTATGTATTTCAATAGGTCAGTACACTACATATACTCTACAAGTCTACAATACTCATTATCAACAGGTGAATTCAAGTTTTCAAATGTGTGTGGATAGGCAAATACGAAACTGTAAGGAATAGCGAAAAACACTTGATATGAATCTGGGCCCGATTTTGATGAAAACTAAAATTGCATCATTGAAGTTCTGAAAAATCTATAGGTACCTGGTCAGGATCAAACCCGTTGAATTTGAAAAAATAACACCTGTATTATTGCGGAGGGAATGCAAGAGGGAATGAATTGTGGGAAGTAATGACATATAGCAAACTTTAGGTAAGATATTTTTAACACTCGGATATACTCAGTATAGCAAATTCTTCCGCATCAGAGTAACCTCGAGATATGGTAGTATACATTTTCAAACCAAGAACTTCAGTCAGTTAAAATCTCGAGACATGTTTACTTTGTCAGTTGACTAAACCTGCTTCTAGTTTTTACAAAAACTTGTTTTGCCGTCTTGATAATATTTTGAAGACTATCAGTAGTATCAGTAGAGTCTACTGAGTAGACCGTCAGTCAGTCTGGTCACACAGAAGTCTTTGTCTACATCATATTTCAAACAAACCCTCTTTGTATAAGCTGAGTCGGTTCAATCGGTTGCCAGTGTTGCTACGGAGTACGGACATGTCCGAACCCGCGGGTCCCGCGACTTCACGCGTCATTGACCTCCTTTAAAAGTCGGTTACGATGACGAGTTTCTATTTTTTTCATCGATTCCGTATTCGATGGTCCGTTAACGAGGCGGACTCGCGTTTGGGAGTCGAATCACGTTTTATCGAGAGGCCAGTCTGATTCACAGAAGATGATATTTTATTGACTAGATTTCTGAAGATAATTATGGAATAGATTGGATCTGTAATATTTATAAAAAGTGTTTATTGCAATAAAATTAAAAATTTATACTCAAAGATAAGAAATATTTTAAAACACATGGCTACAACACTTTCATGGGCCACTGTTGCACACTGGTTTCTCCCCACAATAGCATACTCCACCACGCTGCTCCAATTGATGGAGAAAAAAACATATGGATCTTATAATTTCCCAATGGAACATTGTTACTGAATAAAGCTTTTTATTACCTACAGCGATTGAAATATTTCTTATAATATATAGATACATTTAGAACATAGCACTCTTCCCCTTTATATTATATGTAACGATATTCGATTAGGTAACAATGTCATATAGATTCGTATATAATATTTACATTTTTTTTGTTGAGAAGACGCTTCACTCGAATTATGTATTCATTATTGCTAATCTAAACTTGGCTGAGACCTGTTTGCATATTGTAAATAAGGATAATTATTATGTGTTGTGCTGTTCTAGATTTTATATATTTATTTAATATATACATTTTTTTATTTATTCATATTATATTTGTGATCAAAAACCTAGCTTATGTTATTTTTAAATGATTCCCTCCTTTGCTTATTAAATGTCATCTCTATATTATGTTATTGTTCAGTGCTTTGCTCATGAAAGACAACACATTTTCACATTCATAATATTGTGTGATTTATAATATGATAACTTTTCAGATCAAATCATCAATTATTTGCATAAAATACACAAAATTCTTAAGTGTTATTAGGTATTGTGATACAGTATGTATACTGTGGTGTATTTCATCATTTCTGCCATGCAAAATAAATATTCTAAATTTTCAATTTCCTTTCTTCATTATGTATATTTTAACCGAATTGATAACGACTTATATCTACTCAGTGACTCACGGAAGTGTGATATGAATCACCGCGAGGTATTTATAGCGCCGTGTGACGTATGTAGATGTTTATGAGTATTTCGACGAAACACACGTTGCGGCACTTGCGGCCATGCGATACGTGTAGGACGGCATGGGTGACGCTGTATTGCGAAATAATTTTAAATCTGTTGCAGAATTTGTACGTCCAATAGTGTCAAAATGAGGGTTTCTAAAGATATGTTTGCGAATATGAAATGCGCTTTACAATTACATGAATCAAATTGAAATTGAATAACATTGTTAATGAAACAACAAATATGGGCATATTTTTAGATGACAAGCGGCTTAAAATTCGCTCTTCCACAACCATTATAGTTACCACAGTATAGGTTAGGTTACCAGACAACATATTCAAGATATTAATTAAATATACCTTTGCAACCAAAATGTAGTAGCGCTATCTATATCGGACGATAGGTCGTTGAGACCCACTGTTACCTGAAAGATCTCGATTTAAAATCTCGGCAGCATGCACTTAAGATTTTTATTAGTTATATGTGTAAAATTTATGAGTGAGGCCATGACAACGACAAAAACGTTTATTTGCATGAATATGGGTGAGTTTAAGGTTTTACAAAGCATTTGATCAATCCATATTCACCTTTTCAGATGCAAATTTTACAGGAAAACATTTAAAATGAAACTAAAATGTTAAATCTAATGTTAATCATGAACAAGGTACAATGCATATTATTTTATGTTGTATTGCTGCAACTATACGTATATTTGAATTCCACCAAGTTTGACCCTTGTCAGCTGTTCATACCACACTTACAACAATGTTACTTCTGTTGCTTACAGGGGATCGCTGCCTTGGCAAGGACTCAAGGCGATCACCAAGAAACAGAAGTACGAGCGAATCAGCGAAAAGAAAATGTCCACTCCCGTCGAAGTGCTTTGCAAGGTAAGTATCTATCGGTACCCATGGAGTCCGTCCTCTCTCTACTAGTACGAGAATGGATCATTTTCATTAGTAAAATAAATTGGTTCAGTTAGTTCTTGGTGTCTTCGATATGCTCGTGAAAGGAAGGTGTCTTAAAAATTCCAATTTGGGGTGAATGAATGCCTCGTAGGTACTTCTAGGGACTACTTGCTAGCGTTTTATAATTAGACAGTTTTCCGCCCTCGTATTAGTGAAGTCATTTTTCTCAATGTGGCATTATAGGATATTTTAACACCACTAATGAAAATGATCCCATCGATAAGGCCTATCCCGAAACCAAAATTTATTTTTTACGTTTTTGTATAAATGGTGATTTATTGTAGGCTACAAATATCCAACTAGTATGTCATCCCACTTGAGATGGCTACGCGACACAGACATGGAAAAAGGTCAATATATCGTCACCTTATGCAATTATTTGTTGAAATTCTGATTTAATTGTTGATGGGTTTGTCGTTCTTCCTTTTCACAGGGATTCCCGGCAGAGTTTGCGATGTATTTGAATTATTGTCGCGGGCTGACGTTCGACGAGGGACCTGATTACATGTATTTGAGACAGGTATGATTTACATAAGACACGATATAATCTGTTGCATTACTATTAAGCATTCTTACGTAGGAGTAGTATCTTTCACTACATCGATTAATGTGATTCTGTGGAGATATGGACCAGTGCTAAAATATTGTCAATGCTAGCACCGCCTTTAGTAGGCATAAAACATACAAGAAACTTAAATTTCGACTTTCGAGTACAAAATTTGTGATAGTCGTACAAACTCAACTTTGCCATTTTTGTCATGAGAGATGTCAAGAAATATTGAGTTTTCACCAAATGACTCCACTGCACTTATGTCGATAGCACTATCCAGTACCATTCGGAGTTTTGACAGACGAGGTCATTGGACGAAGTTCTTTATGGTTCGCGTCCGCAGCTTAGTGTGGTCATGTGGTTGCAGCTGTTCCGCATCCTGTTCCGCACGATGAACTACCAGTACGACTACACGTTCGACTGGACCATCCTGCGGCAGCGCAAGCAGCACATGGAGATCGCCGGCGCCGTGCAGCCCGACCGCCGCTCGCCCTCCGTGCAGCGCCGCGCCGCGCAGCAGCCGCCGCAGCCGCCGCCCAACAACGAGGTACATGCACGCACACACGCACACACACACACACACACACACACACACACACACACACACACACACACACACACACGCACGCACGCACGCACACACACGTGCAGCAGCCGCCGCCGAACAACGAGGTACCTACGCGCCTCAACAAACACACACACACACACACACACACACACACACACACACACACACAGAGAGAGAGAGAGACAGAGAGAGAGAGAGAGACGTGCAGCAACGCGCCGCGCAGCAGCCCAGTATAGCCAACTGAAGAAAAAACTGGCTATTTGTTTCACATGATACACGGATGAGGAAATTGTTAACAGCTTTAATTTATAAAAGTGTGGTTTGGATGTATTTCAGTATGTCGAGATGATAAATAGCTCTGATACATTTTTTTGTGCTCTAAATACCCTATCCACTCCTGTTGCATTACCCAGAATATCCGTACATGGCGTGAATAGGTTGACAAGTCGAAAATGCAAACTTTTCAGGGCAGCTTTTTAAAGTTTACTTTTTTATTGGTAAATCCATTTTTTTTTATTTTTGTTTTTTTTATTGCATTATATTTTATAAGAATCGACTTTTCAAATTATTACATAGATACATGGATTTACCAATAAAAAAGTAAACTTTAAAAGGCTGCCCTGAAAAGTTTGCATTTTCGACTTGTCAACCTATTCACGCCATGTACGGATATAATCCCCTTCCTAAGCGTTGAGCCAACGTAGCCACGATAAATACTCAAAACCACTGTCTTATTTACTATTTTAGATAGCATATACAAAGCAAAAGAAAATTTGTTCACGTTTTCACAAACATAATTATTCAATTTGAGTGTCCCATTTTAACTGATTATATCTATGAATACACCTAGAAATTTAGTGGTCTCGGTTGTATTTAGTGGTTGTTCTCTATAGTTAATGTTCAACTTACGTCTTTGTGTGCATAACGTATTTTGCGCATTTTCGATAAAATACGTACGTTTACGCAAAGTGGCCTACCAATGTCCCCTACCCATCCCGAGCTTGTTTATAGGTGAAGTCGGTGCACGCGCCCGCCGACCCGCCGCCGCACAAACAGACCGTCAAGGCTCACCAGTCCGGTAGCCAACTGAAGAAGAAACTCACGGCCTAGCCTCTCCCTCTCCCACAACCTTACCACACGTTTGTTCTTTAACGCCCCAAAATAATAACCGAACTTCCGATGTGGATTGAGACAGAAACTGTTTGAATGCCGAGATGCTCTAAATTTCTTTGAAATACTGTTGTTCCAATCTGTATGTTGCCTGGCAACCAAACATTATTAAGACTATCCACCGAAGATTGGTTTTTAATTTTGGGTGTAAATGAATTTATGCGTGCTTTAGGGATTTATAAAGTAAGAAATATGGGGATGACAAATAATGCCTTTTAAGGAGCTGTTTAGGAAAGTTTCGATTTATTTATGACAGCTTTTAACAGAAATAGTCTCGACTATGTGAATCGTTTGGAAAATAACCACTACATTTTATCAAAAATTGTCGCAATTATTAACTTGCTAAAATATTTGGCGTCGATCTATCTATTCAGTTTAGGTTGTCGAAATTTACTTTTTATCAATGCCAAAAGTAATTCAAAACTTTAAGTGCCCTTAAGTTCACTTATTTTATATACGTGAGAGATGCGGCGTATGTATTGAATAAATAATTGATGTAAATTTTTATATTTTAAGGTATAAAAGATAATATATTTTATCGATGTAATTTGCTTTTGTTCAGTGAACAAAGAATGACTTCAAAGATTTATAATAAAGAACAAAAACTGCATAAATTATAAAATGTGTCTTGTGTTGTAGTAAGTTTTAGATATAAAAATACGATACTTTTTCAAGTTTGAGATGTGATATTTGTAAAAATTGATTAAACTTATAAATTATAAAATATTGCTTAATTATTTCTGAGTATCAACATCATGAAGCCAACTAATGGTAATTACATATTATTACAAATATATTATGTAACAATTCAGTAGTAGCAGTTTTTCATAAATCACATTTGTTGAAACTTGGTGGTAATTTTGGAAAAGTAACATTATGTAGGGAGCATTTATGATTACATCATAATTACCCATCTTTCACCATAAGTTATGCATAATTAAACTACCAGTATCGTAAATTTTTGAAAAGATGTGTTGATTATCTTAGATTATGTTTTTATTTTAAGTAATGATTAGATTGTTGCCCGATTAATCGGAATTGGATTTATTAACATTATTCATTTATCTTTTCCAGTGAAAGAGATTACGACGTTCGGCAGACTCGGGCAGTCCGATAGTAAAGAAACAGCGATAGCGTGGTGTGCGTGCGCGCGCGAGTGTGCGTGCGTGCGTGCGTGCGTGCGTGCGTGCGAGCGTGTGCGTGAGTGGTGCGTGTGTGTGCGGACTGCGCTGCCGGCGTGCGTGCGGAGTAGTGCGGACAGTGGCTGGTGACGTCAGAGCGGGCGCCGCGTCCAGCGACGAAGGACGCGCTTTCTCTTAGTAGTGCAGAGGCCTTTAATTTGAAACAATGTCGGCGAAGTGCCGCAAGTGCCGAGAGTGAACGCAAATTTCGGTGACTAACTTTTCTGTGTACGCAGATGTTAAGAAGATACATGTTTATTGTTTCTTTTTTTATTTGTAATATAATTTTGGTACTGTTCGTTTCGTGTCGATTTGTAAGATTGAAACATTATTATATCGATTAGGGTCCACGGATAGTTGGAAGTGCATTTTTGATTCAGAATTTAAACGTAATTTCATAGTATGATGTTTAACTTGTGACATGTCGGAATAATTAACGGTTAATTTGTCGAGTCCAGTAATATCGCTCTCATATTTACTTAGTTTTCGATGTTAGTTTTTCCTAATTAGCTAGTGTTTATTGAATTTATTGATAGTGATATGTCTGGGGTGTTTCAGCTACGTACGACAAGTCTCCGACTCGATAGTTACGTGACTATAACATCGATCGATGCGAGCGAAGGCGTCTCGATCGCATCGTATCGGCTGAAATGTTTTCGACATAAATCTCGTCGCGAATATTGGCTAAAATGTTCATTAAAATCTACTGATTACTAATATAAATAGGTTTCTGTATTGAATGAAAAAATGTAAAGAAAAAAATCGCAAAAAAATATTGCTTAGGTTAAGTGAAACTGATTCCGTTCCCCCCGGGCGCGCCGCCCGCACCACATAGAATATTTATAGGTCCCTTTGCTTAGTGAAATAATTAGATTTTTTGGCGATTTCGACTTTTCGACCCTGAAATTGTACATAAATTTACAGCGGGCGGCGCGCCCCGGGGGAGGCCGGTACATATGTATCGTATATTTTAAAATACAACAGGAATAATAATTGTAAATACGAGACAGTGTTCATTTTAACTGTTATTTTTTTAAGAACACGCTAATATTATGTTTGTTTGCCTGTATGGATCTCGAGGGAGTGTGACACTCGCTGCGAGCTATTTGCTCGTCCATAGACCAAGGATATTGTTGTTGGAACAAAAGATATTAATTAAGATATCAATTACTTTTTATTTCAACGTGTTGAAAGAACTAATTTCGTTTGACGTTTAGTTTTGATTTCAATTGAATTGTAGTGACCTGTATAGTCATTAATTAACTTAGATATTTTCTTTTACTTTATCGTATTACTTTTATATGAAGTAGGTTAAAATAAGTTTTTCTGTAACATCCTAATAAAATAATTGTTTATGCACTTAAAAATTGAAATATTTTTGTTAACATGCTTTTTCGATCAGTGTTTGCTGTACTACAGCAGTCAAAGCAACAAAAAGCAACTACTTTCTTTTTTATAAATTTTGTTTAACACATTTTTTCCTTTTTATGTTATACACTTAATTGTCTTTGCCATGGTTCTTTAAGATGAGCGATATAGCTGCCTGCATTATATGAATTGGTGATATTTTTATACAAAGTGTGGAGGCAGTGTATTGAACAGTTTAGACTAGATAGTGTACAAGACAACTTAATTGATCGAGTCCGTATTTAGTGGGCTCCATAGCATGAAGCTGGTATTAATTAAATGTATTGTTACAACTTAATAGTTCTCCAAAAAATTCTATTGTTATATATAAAAGTTGTCAAACCTATTCCAGTGCCCTTTAGTTTATACAGACAAGAGTTGGCCACTAACTCTTATCTTGAACAATAAGCCCTAGTGGTTGGATTATGCTACAGAGGCTCCCCATTGTTTAGTGGATGTACCTTCGCAACGGGGAATCATTATAAACGCCCGAAATATCTGAGCGCGATCGCCAACTAGCCGAAGCGCATTCAGTAAAGCGCTAGGCCTACGTTAATAACGAAATACTCAACCTTAGCGCACTCTTAAATGTGACATTTTATATATTGAAAGTGTGTCTCGAGTCGCGTTTTAAGTTTGAGTTATCATTAAACACGCCAAAGAGTGTCACAGTCCCACGCGAAAAATTTAGTGAGTATGAAAAGTGGAATTGTACATGTAATAGATCTTGGATGATTGCGTGTGAGATTGTATCAAGTGGGGACAAATAACATTCTCGAAAACAACCTCGATGACTGGAATTTGCGACCAAGATTTTATTTATCGTCTTGTGATATATGGATCTCAATATTCCTCGTGTTATTTGAAGTAAATCCGGCTTAGTTTCCGTTTTGGTGAATAATAGACAGTGAAGTTATTTTGTCTCCAACTGAGTATGTTCAATGTACTGCACTTAAATATAAATTAATAAATAAATAAACGATGATGCTTGCTGTTTTTTTAGATCTACCTATATACGATGTTTTTCAGTTCTGATTTGGGAAATGCATTTCATCCACCATCACCAAGGTTTTAGTAGACTAAACTTATAGGTGTGTTTCAATAACCGACCTTCGACCGAGTATGGATTGAGAAAGATGGAATTTTTTTCATGATAGGTACTCTATACTATAAATAGGGTATTACACCCATTTTTAAAAAGTGTCTCAATAAGATTTTATGGTACTAGTGAACCACTAAAAATTCACAACTAAAAATTCCCAAATTTTTATTCAATCGTTATCCCATAAAAATGTATTTAAATTTTGCATTTTCGAATTTCGCGCGTAATTGACGAAAACGCTAGTCGCTTTGAAATAGTAATAATAATTATAATTATATTGCTTGGCAACCATACACCATTAGGGCTATCCAAATCCGAACATCGGCTATTAACTTTGGGGTTTAGTTAACATAACATTACCTATCCAGTCAATCTTATCGTCTTCATATAATTATTAACTTGAAATAAATTCAAGGAAAATAAATTGTTCGTCAGGGAGAAACTATAATATCTGCTATATTAGTTACTGCGGGACAGGTGCACATTAGCGGAGATTTCCCTACATCCTAGAGGTGACTGAAAATAATACTCCAAAATACATTTTATATTTATTAAACATCATCTTCATATAACTTACAGTAAGTAATTAACAATTATTACATAGTGTATACCAGCCGGAGCCGGACGCGTAAGGAATGAACACCTATATAATGAATGCTACTCATGGAAAAACATCGATTTATGAACACCGTGAGGAAGTAACATAATTATTGAGATCTACAGTTAACAAGAGGGTATAAAATTTCCTTAACATATTATTATTATAAATAAAAGTTTATAGAGCTACTTAGATT
Organism: Erynnis tages; assembly: GCA_905147235.1. Lineage (NCBI taxonomy): Eukaryota > Metazoa > Arthropoda > Insecta > Lepidoptera > Hesperiidae > Erynnis > Erynnis tages. The sequence continues at coordinate 5,869,750 of LR990095.1, read as the reverse complement.
TTAAGTAGCAGTGATTTGTGAATCTACAGATGACTATGGTCAATAATTGCATAAGATATGGTCGTACCTACAGGATTGGTGTACTGTGGGTATATTATGATACACGGCATGGCATTAGTAAAAACTTATAAGTATAGAAGCAAAGTAGGTAGTAGCTTAGGATATATCATTAAAATAATGTTTACCTCTAAACTAAAGAGTCGATCATGCAATTTCAGACAACTAATATTTTCATCAAATAATTTTATAGGATCGAGCAAATTATACATAATTATCTGGACCCGCCTACAATGCAAAAATCGATATGTGAACTATGTATATTAAAAACCTTTTTATAAATGTTGCCAGATTTCGAAGCGCGCTATATGAATTAATAATACTGATACGGTTTGAGAGCATTTGGTGCTTTTATACATAAGCAAAAATAAGATCCTGTCCTCAACTATTTCTTGGAATCTACAAAGATTTACGCATGGTCGGTTTACATTATTGCAGTAGCATGCAACGACATCAATGTAGTGTACCTACATACTGGATTGGATTGATTCACTTATAGATTAAAATAGAAATAAACCGACCAAACATTGGATAGGTTTATTATTTGATTTAAAGATTTGCAATAGGTAAGTACAAAATAACAAACATTCATACACCTATTTGCCTAATTTATACTTAGCAGTGTGTAGTTTACTAAGTTTATTATTCTATACATGTTTATTTTGTAATGATAGTGCCAAGTATACTTTAGGCACCAGAATGTTTATATATGAGTATTTATACTTACGTAATAAACATTTATAAAGATCAACCATTGATAAATCTAAGATTATATAGATTTAGCTTCGATAAGCTACTATAAGTTATAGTGCTAATCTATTATGGACTCTAGAAGTAAATTAGATCAAGGCAAGTCACAATATACCTACGAAGGGATTATCGATAAGTATATATAGGTATATAAAGCATGCGTTGTTAGTTCTAAATGTTTATATTAGTTAATTTACAACATCTAGGTACGTAGCGAAAATTCGTTGACTAACGATACATAAAAATCTTTGCTTTGTTGGATATACATTTTAACATTTCAATTATAAATGTTATCTAGATTGCTAACATTCTCAACACCTTTTCCAGTACTCATAATGCGATGTTTGTTTTGTACATTTTATTCACTTAAAAATGTTTCAGACGGAAGATCTCTAAACAAGCGACAGCAAGTCGCTATTAAAGGAAAAGAAAAATTTAAATCGAACGCTTCGAACGGCACCGTAATAGTTTATTTAAAAATATTCGCTGGAAATATAATTATATTCATAGAATTTTATAAGGATGTAGAACCAATTTAGTTCACGCATATTCTTACTCTACGATTTCGAATTGACATTCATAATTGATACACAAACGGTATTTCAATATTTACAAATCTACACTCTGGGCATTTAGATTTCTTGTTTCTAGAAACGGAAGATTCAATATTATGACAAAGTAGAAAATATTTGAATTATCGATTTTTCTTCGGTATCGATACCGGTTGTCGAGTGAGACAAGTTATTATTTTACTCTTTGCTTTGAGAGATCGAGCCTACGTACCTACTTCCGGAATCTTTCCATACCGGAAATAATAAATGCCTAGTGCTGTTCGATATCCGACTGAACCGATATTTTTTTGTACGTAGAAATTACATAATATGCACATAACACTAAAATACAAATATTTTGATCAGGCTATGGACTTATAACGTTATCAATCATAAAAACTTCCCCAGAGTCTAAATACTGTCAAATACACCGAAAGAGCCTGTGTTTAATAATAATATGTCTTTTATAAAATATAAAAATTTTGTTCCTAAGTTTGATTCGATCACAGTCATGGAATTTCATTGAACAACTAGTATTTAGGGAGTAAATTTAATCTACTAATACAAGTTCGACAATAGGTTGAAGTAGGAACGCGAACAATTCCCGAGCATGTACGGGTGAGCGAAGCGGCGACTTTTAATCCCTTTTTTATTATTATTTTTCATCAATTTATTTCAAGCGTGAAATGAAGACAAATTATGATAATTGTCCCAATAACTACGCTTCTAAATGGATTAATCCCATTTAATTTTAATTTTCAAACTATTATCAATCGAGATTTTACTATCTATCACTATGTTTCGTGGCGATATAAATTGGTTTCCATTCTCATTTGAATAAGCTTAGGGCAAATAAGTACAAAATTCAAACAGCTCTTTCTAATATGTATTATCTTTTGATAGACCTTGATAAATTAAATAGCAACAGTGTGCGGTGATTCTATTGATGGCGTTATACCGATACCGAAAAAAATCCTAATATCTTCTAGTATTAGGTTGGTTAATTATTTACAAAATTGATATTAAATTAGTAGTAACTAAGTTCTTATCACGTCAACTACCGGACAGTTAGAACATAATACCTAAATAATATAAAACTGTTTTATACAACATACTAACCTGCGAACTCGTGTTAACTTTTATCATTTCATCCGTCTACGGTCTTTCTGTCTTTCGTTTTATTACTACAAAAGTTTATGAATTACAAATGTGGTGCAAAAACACACGGTGTTTTTTTAAAAACCTTTACACTATTTTCCATGCAATGATATAATACTGAATATTAGGCAAATGGATAACTACTATATTATAAAGCCCAAACAAATTGGGCGATACATAGATCAATGAATGCAACTGGCGATTTAAAATAATTATACTGATAGGTGCGCCAGTTCAATATAATTATGATATTGAGCTGGCGCATAACACGAAATACGCACATGTAATTCAGATAAGATACAATTCAAAAGCCTATTATGTCAAATAAATACAAATTCCATAGTTTTTTAAATTAAAAAAAACTGTTAGATATTATTTGTAGCTATAGCACTGTATTATATAGTATTAAGTCACGTGAACAGGTGAAAAAGCTATTAGAAACATTGAAACATTTTATTGTCACTACTACTATTCTAGAAACAAGATTAACAGTGTTTATAAAGACGATAGATAACTAACTACTATGTAATTGACCAACGATTAAAACTAGTTGTGTATTACTTAACAATAAAGTGTTCAATTTCGAAAAATGATTATATTTTGAGTAACAAACACAATAAACACTCTGTCTTTAGATACAATTCATTATATTGTCTTTGACTAAATAAATGTCTCTCAATTTGGAATAAAAACCTCTATCTTTTAAAGCACATTTTATACATTAGATATTACAATTTTTTACGTTTATTTATTATTTTATTATTAATGTACTTAAACAACGATGCTAGCTACAATAAAAGCGGTCATAAGCCGAGTACAAGATCGCTTTTTTTCAATGTTTAAATATTAAAATTAAATATTTCACTTATCTGATGTGCATTGAAAGGCATTAGATACTTGTCCTTTAATATATTAAAAGATAAATAATACTTCATCCGTTTGAAATATTATTATTTACATTGGAAAGCATTTAGGTTAATCTATTAGATATTCGTGGCACAAATATCATTACCAATATGGAAAAGGAGTTATCAGATACCAATATTATGGTAACACAATACGGAGGCAACATATAGTTAAAAATGAAATGCAACAAAAAATGAAGCAGTGTAATCAAATTACATTTTTTTTCAATTTTATGTTTCATATATTTATAATATACAATATCATTCAATAACATTTTTCTGCATAGTACACTATACATTCAACGAACAACACATAACTCTTACCTACACAACACATCATTTATACAATAAATGATTCTTTAAATCATTTTGTTAGTTTTCTTTTATTATACTAAAAATTGTTTTTATGACAAAGTTTTATATTTGTTTAGAAGTAGGTATAATCTGAGTTGAGTTTTTGCGCACTTCACCATGTTGCGGTAAACTTATGAATTAATTTAATTTTTCATGGCAGAGTCAGTTTAGCCAGGATTCCTAATGTCGTGTACACTGATACATTAACTACAATAATTACTACTTTGAGGGCTACTAGCTCTCATTGGTCGAAAGCTTAAAGGCCTTAGCCTCAATATTATATTTTATATACAATTATATTATAACACAATACTTTAGATCGACAATATGGCAATATTAATGTTTCCATCATTCACAAATAAATTTAAAATGTAAGTACTTAACTAAATTGTTACTTTAAAAATAAATTTATCTAATTATCTAAAAACAATAATAATGATATCATAATTTATAAAAGGTACTTTGTCTAAAAAGAAATCTATGATAATGTTGCATTTTGCCAACTGCTACGAATACGAGAGCCTGTTGATTAATTTATAAAAATTACTGTGTTATTTTGTAACTAACATTATTAAATGGTTGGTCTGTTAACTTCATGTTTCGACCATACTTACGTGAACATTATGCCACATAGCAATAAAGTTATATTTTTATATCATTACAATAATTGAAGCGCGACACTATATCTATATGAGGCTTAAAACACACTATATTCCTCTCCTAATACAAAACAATAAGTAAAAAGTAATGACCACAAAACAGTTATTAATTTCTAACACTCCTGAAGTGAAATAGAAATTTCTTTGAAATTGCAAAAATACTGTCTATATAACAATAGAGGCACCGAATTTTTCTTTCGTTTCTAAATATGACTTTTATATAAGCGTTTACTCCTTGCATATAAATACGTTCATTTTCTTCGAGACCGTTAATTTTTCTATTTTCTTGAAAATACACTCACCTAAAAACTATTTTTTTAAAAATTAAATCAGATCACAGAATGGAATTACGTTTGTGATACGAGTTTAAAAACGTGCAAAGGAAGATATTTAAATCTGAGGCTGAGGTAGAATGTAAAATATTTGAAAAACGAATTTAATTCACGTTATTCTTTTATTTGTCGTCTTATTTTTCTATATTCTATGGAAGATCGGGAATATGTAAAATTGGTTCATTTTATTAGCGCTATGTTCTATCGTCACTATTAGGTCATTTAAAATTCAATGCAAAAATTTCTATAAATTTCGCTACTGTAATTCGTCAAAATGTCGATGTCTATTTTATTCAAACAGGACGTCTGCTACGCCTAGCATGTTTAATTATTATTAAACTTAGAAAAAAATATTATATATATTTTTAAAATCATATATTCATTGTTTACATAAATTAAAAATGACATACACATTATGAATAAATAAGTGAAAAAAATCTAAAAATATAATTCAAAGCAGTAAAGGGAATTGGTAATTATGAAGTAGTCTTCTACTCAACTAAACATATCTAGTAAAAATAGTTATGGCTTTAAATAGGTAGGTACGAAGCAAATATAAAAATAAAATTGTAATAAGTAGGTACACTAAAGACAGTAAATTAATTCGTTATTTTATTACACATAAAAATTATTAATATTTATACATTAACAATATACAATATGAAGCTTGTTAGTATTAATATTTGCTTTCAATCAATCATTAGAAACGAAAACATTCATACAGCAATAGATATTTATTAGGTATTTAATAACGTACGTCACTTAATAGCCTGTTGTTACATTAGCGAAATATTAATAAGCTATTAATTATATTGTAAAGTTATTATTATTGTAACAATATTTTTTTATATTACCTACTAACTTAAGAAACAAACGTGCGTGTAGGCCATAATATCTTTCAACCGGTAATATTCCAATAGCATTAAATTAATCTTACCTGATGCAATACGTACCTACATTGTTAGTCTTGAGGTACTAAAATTTTAGCCTCGAATATCAGTGTCAGGCAATATTAGACTTTCCTCACGTAGGATTCAAGGCAACCGTTAAATAGTACCTAAAACGGGCCGTTTTAGAATAACTACAAAGATTTCAGTTACAGTCAATATTACGTGAGCAAAACAATTATCGTTTTTCGCAAGTATAATTGCGTTTTTATTTTTTTAACGATATATCGCATGTAGGTCAATTACCTACATTACCTATGTCATTTATGATACAATAAATAGAATTTCGACGAGACACTTGAAATAATAATCATAGCTTTTGTGCGTATACAAGCTATATATTTATTTACAAATCTACAAGCTACTAGCTATATGGTTTTATTTTGATCGACTTTATTTCTATACGTAAATAATATTATTAGCTACGATATAATGAATGATATAATAATTTCATTGGATGTAAACTTAACACATCCTTGCCCACCATTACGAGATCTGTACATTATATAGGTACCTACTTATACCACTATTTTAAGTAACACTTATAATTAATTAAAAACTTGGAATTCTTTGGTTTTTCGTAATCTTATCAAATAAATGATTATTATTTTCTTTTGTTTCTCATGTGTCGCAAACTATACCTAGTATTAAAATAAAGTAATTTTGGCTTACATTTAGTCATGGTAGGCAAAGTTGTCATTATAAATAATTTTATTTTCAAGCACTCGAGTAAACAAACATTAAAATACCGATATAAAGTTTCATGTTACATCTATTTAATTCAATACCTAAGCATGTAATAGATATACACACTCGTACGTACAGATCTACATTCTGAACGGAATGGATTTTTTTACATATTATGACATTAAGCCCGAACTAATACCGTAACAGCAACACCTCATACACACACACCTTTGCACACACTCACACACATTTAACGCACAGCTTTGAACTTTTTCTTTTAAATCTTTGAACGACGTAGATAGGTACCTAGTATTAGTTTATTTAATTACATTTTATTATAATTCGCGGTGGTTCGCTATATGTAAGTGGAAGACCCGAATGAGAAACAACCTTCACCAATCCGGCTATTCAATGGATGAAAATCATTTATAAATATAAAATTAAGATTGCTAGAAAATAAATTGCAAGTTGCTAGGCTGAAATTAATAATCCTGGTCGGATATTTAAATATCTTAAGTTGGTATGTTGTATGTCACAATATTAATCCATAAATTTGGTTGCAAATTCAGCAAAGTCGAACGCGAATTAATCATCCGACATTGTTTTGCATTGTTATTGGACACACGCAAGGAACCTTCTGCATCCTTCTGCTTCGTTCGCATTAGGGGCCTAAAGCTGGATAACGTTCAAAATAACAAATGATTTTAGCGAGGAATGTTTAACGTGTTGTTTATCGAGCTAACTAACATGCTAATGTGGACGCACCCGTACTGATTCATTTGTTTCCTTTTTATCGCTGGTTAAGATATTGTCATTAGGCACAAGTAAGTTAAATTATGGCATTAATTAAATGTAAGTTTCTATAAATGAAGTCATAAAATTGGAAATGACCGGATCACGTTTTAATCCTACATTGATATCGGTTCATTTGTTTTCGGCATGGGTCGCGAGATATTGTCATTGGACATTGCCATAAATAAGGGGGCATCCATTAATTACGTGACGCGATATAGGTAATTTTTCGACCCACTACTCTCCCTTTGTTGGGATTTTGTGAGATTTTGCTTAACCCAAAAATTGTCACGTAACTAATAGACGCTCCCGAAGAGAAATATGAAATATTGGTGCTGATCGACGGGCGAGTAAAACCGCGGTTTTGTGGCTCGCCGGTGCATCTATACTGCAGTTTTCTACACCGACAAGCCGGTTAGTGCCGCAACAGTATTGCTCGCTCGTCGATTAGCCCCAACGAGCCGCGAGTATAACCCTCGTTCTTTAAAACCGCAGTACAGGCTCGTACGGCGATCACCTCTTAATTGTTAATTTTGAACGTTGTATTAAATTAAAACGATCTTTGACCGTGGTTTTAATACGCAGAGCCGCAGTCGGGCGGGTGGAAGTCCCCGAAGACGTTGAGCTCGTAGAGGCTGGCCAGCGTGATAAAGAGCAGGTACCACACCATCAGCACTGCGCCGAATTTGCGGTCCAGCTTCCAGCCGTTCGCGTGCGTCGCCACCACCAGGAATATCACCGTTGAGAACAGTGAGAGGGTTGAATAGATCAAACCTGGGGAGAAAATATGCTGTTTGTAGAGTGGCAATACTGGCAGCCCCACACATCGTTTGAATAAGAGAGGCTGCAGGTGAGGTTTAATGATGCATGACATAAAAATACAAAACTTACAATCTTATATGCAAGCGAAATCACGGGATATCATATTAGGTACCTACAGTGACATCTCAGCCAAACGCTAGTCAATAAAAAAACTTTTGTCGAACTAAAGCAATACATCGATTAATTACTTATTATAGAAAATCACTTTAATGTTCTGGTAATAAGCTAAGTATTAAATATTTTTCTTATAAAAAGTTTACGATGTTACTACATCGGCAATGTCGAAGAAACCCATTGGCGTGGCTATATTACGGAGATAAGTGGCGCCGCAGTCAAGGTTTTTATTTTCTGGTATGGACTATAGTACTAAACTTAGTTAATACCGAACATCACTGTTCAGTATTTTTTTTAAATAACGGCAAGTGAGAAACGATCCCGTGGACGCAAGTTCCATAGAGTTATACTCCTATATTATCTGTGTGTATAACTTTATCTGTGTAGCGATCCGTCCACACACGCTTGCGATTACCACCGCTCCTACTGAGCCAGCGTGTCGTTGCATCTTAATAGTTACAAGCGTGAATGTTTTTATTGTCAGCCCTTTATATCATGACATGATGAAGTGTCCTCACCCTTGCTGATGACGTTGACGTGGCTGCCGGGCTGGATGATGGCGGTCTGGATGAACCAGGGCAGACCGAGGCAGACCAGGATGTCGAACACGTTGGAACCAACCGCGTTTGATACTGCCATATCGCCGTACCTGGTGTAAAGGAAGCCAGAATTAATTTAAGAATATGCTAACCTATGAAATGTCATCACAAACATCAATATGAGCAAATGTGGTTGTCGACTTCGCCGTTAAGAATTGAGGTTTAAACGGGCGCCAAGTTCTTTAGATAATCCTAAAAAGAGATTTTTCTAAAATGTATAAGACTCCCGGATTGAATTGAATCACAACGTCCAACGTCTTTAAATGTCAAATAAATTTAACAAAGCAAATCTTTAAAGGCTGGTTTTAATCACATACTGTGAGGTATAAGCCCTATTACAGTTTTGCTTGCCAAGCTTCTAATAGATAAGTTGCAAAGTAGTAACAATTAATTGCAATCCATTTGAAATAACAGATGTTGCCAGATAACCAACCTAACAAAATAGATAATACCTACATATTATTATTAGGGCTTTCCAGACCCGACTTGTTATTAAAACTGGCTATTAGTAAGTACCTACCCTTCTTTGATGACAGCCAACGAGGAGAGAGCGTCAGGTACTGAGACGCCGGCTGCAACGAAAGTCAGTCCCATAACCGTATCGGGAATACCCAGCGTGAAACCTGAAGAATAAAAGGATAAAATTAAAATTTGCGCAGCCATATTGAGTAGAAAAGCCAATACAACCTCGGATAGAGTCCGCGTTTTGCCCCGTTGTGGAAAAATTATGAACTATTTTTTTACTCGCAACTGTGCGAATGATAATGCCATTTTTTTGAGCCAATGAGCTTGTAGCAACTTGGCACCAACAACGTTAAAAGCATCGGATGTTGGTGTGGTTATATCAGATGAAAGTGGCGCTACGATTGAAGCTATTGAATTAGCTATATGTTAGATGTTTACAAAACTTCAATAGCGTGATTCACGGCACCCGTAGCGCCATCTCTTGACAAGCGGCGAAAGCCACAACCAAAATTTCCTCTATACTAAAAGTTCTTACCAATAATGGTGATCATCCAGACCATGAAGTAGGAGTAGAAGGAGATCCACAGCATGGAGATGATGAAGGTGATGGGGTACCAGCGTCCGCGGCAGTCGGGCATCGTGTGCCGACACGACCAGTGGATCGGGTACGCGACGTACCAACACGCGAGCTGCAGTTGGTCTGAAGTATAGGGTTAACATTATAATTTGAACCATGGTTGATGTAGCATTAACAATCATTACGGTGGGTTTTAACAAGTTCCTCGGATATGGCATGATGATGAGATAGACATTGTTTAGTTGCCAAGATATTCTTTTTAGTTGCATTGAAATAACAGACGTCCATCAAACACTGTATCTACATCTGAATATTAATCATTGAACTTGGCCAAGACACCCATATCCAATCACATAGAGATGAATGAAATGAAAACGATTTTTTTTTTTAATAAGAAAAGGTTTACTTTTCTAAGATGAGGCAGAGATTCCTGGGTTTGATTACCAGCGGATCAGGATTTGAATTACACTGTAGCTATTTGATTAATTGTGTGTCTTCCTGTGTCAAAGGCAAGCTAAAACAGTCTGCAATTAGATTAACTGAATGTCATACGCATAGTCTCGATGTCTTGGACTAGCATGAATTGAAAATGAAAAACAAAATCAAAATGAAAAAAAAATCCAATGACCTATCTTGCACAGTTGTACTTTAAATATCGATACCATGTCATCGATATCGACTATTATTTTTGGATAAATTTAAAATATGATAAGTAACTTACTGGCTCCTTCAGGCTTGACCAAAGGATCCACGGCAGTCTCTGGGTTGTATTCCTTTGCCTTGTAGTACGCTGGCATTGATGGTGGCTGGAAACATAATATCTTTCTTTAAACATCGATCATCAAACATCGATTCAAATTTCATTAAAAGTGCATCGATGCAGTATTTTTTTTTTGTTTATTTTTTTATTTTTCATTTTCTTGTCGACTATGCTATAGCATTTTCAACAATAATTGTCAAGTATGGACAGCAGCCTAGGTATCCTTATTAATTTATTTGAGACAACAGATATCGTCTAGCAACCAACCATCATTCGGACTATTCATGACCGACTATTGATTATTGAAACCGGCTGTTAGACGTATAATTTTTTAAATAATAAGATTGATGAATGTTAATGCAACTTCAAGAAAAAATAGATTTGTAAGAAATAGATTCTTATAGTTAATGTAATTTTAAGAAAAATTAGATTGTTAAGAAATAGATTCTTACTGGTATCGGTAGAGGTACCGATGGAACAGCGGGCGACTGCGCCGGCTGGGCGGGCGGCGGCGGCTGGGCGGGCGCCGGCTGCGGCGTGAACGACGGCGCTTGGCCCTGGGAATGAAAATTGACTCAATTTATCAGCTTGAACTTACAATAAAATAATAGCTGTCCCGGCACACTTCGTTCTGCCAAGTATATAATTTTCTACTATTTTCAGCGCTTTCTTTTCAGATTTTTTCATTACCTTACACGCAAAAAAATCTGAACATATTTTGATGTTTTTTTTTAAATAAATAATAACGCTTCACACTCATAGAAACAAACGAGAGTTCCCTGTGTCGTGGGTGCCATGGACACACACAAGACAAGAACACAACACACCCACACCAGAAACAGAAATTTAAACTCATCATTGAAATCCCTGCTCTGCTGAGAATCGAACCCAGGACCCTCCGCGCGGCGCACCGGGCGTCTTTACCACTGTGCCACTCAGGTCGTCTGGATCTGGTCGTCAGGTGGTCTGAATTTGGTACTCAGAAAGATTTAACCTCTTAAATTCTTTGATCGTGGACGAAGTCACGGGCGGGTGGTAGTGTAATCTAGTGTAATATAAATAAAATACCGATTCCCAGGCCGTGTTGGGGTCCCACTCCTGGTTGGGGTTCCAGCCTTGCTCTGCGTTGTATGCCGCGTTCTCGTATGCACCGTCGGGGTTGTAGGCTGCAAGAGAAATGGGTAGAATTAAGGCGTTTTTATTGTATATGAGCATTGAGCACCACAGCCTATGGACACCCTCGGCCAGTCTCAAATAAGGTAGGAATCCTATCGAGTAATCCTACCAAGCGGTGATAGTTCAGTGGTAAAGAATTCGGAATCTTATTCGAGGGATCTGGGTTCGAATCCCAGTGGCACGCACCAATGGCTTTCGCAAAAGTTATGTGCGCTTTATAAAATTGAATATCAGCTGCTGTGACAGTGAAGGAAAACATCGTGAGGAAGCCTGCATGCCTAAAACTTCTCCACAATGCTCTCAAAGACATAATATGAAGTCCACCAACCCGCAGTAAGCCAGCAAACAGAATCAGGCCCCAGTATCGGCTTTCACCACCATACGAGTGCAGATACGCAATAGACAATTCGTTTACAAAAATCATTACCAGTTGGTTCTCGGGGCGACTCCTTGGTTTGTCCATCCATCTGAGCGTACTGGCCCTCGCCGCTGGCGTCCGGTGGCGCGGGCTGCCCAGCACTCCTACACGATGTAAAAAGATAGATGTCACAAATACGAAGATAATGTAAAAGCGAAATATCACTTGAGGTGATTCTACCACCATTCCAGCAAAGGGAATAAATACTTCCACTAAGATTTAATGACGCCAAGAATCTCCCACAAGGATCATGTCTGACTATGCCAGCGACGTAGAAGACTTCGATAGTCATCTCTGGACGAGTAGGTATCTACTGGTACTGGCCACAAAGATTTGTGATGGCGATTTATTCCAATAACGGGATTACGCGCGCTTCTTACCATGCCATCAATTTTGGAACCAAGAATCAATTTTGGGATTTTTTGGGGACACTAGCCTAGAAGGCGGATTAGAATGGCGTTGCTTTATCAAAGATGAACACGGCGCCCCCATTGAATGTTTATTATTAAATTGGTTTGCCAAAGAGCCTAGAAGGCGGATTAGAATGTTGGAAGCTGGACTGACCTGTAGGTCACCAGAGCGGCTTGCTCCTCCCTGGTGGGCAGTTTGAACGGCAGGGGGAGAGTGAGTGCCCAGCGCTCCAGGGCCACGTTAAAACGCAGCGCCACGCAGTATACTCCATACATTATAAGCATGAAGAGGGCTTCTGGCCTGGAAATTTAACGTAAAATATGTTACTAAAAGGTCTAATCGCTTTTTGCTTAGGTTTGATTTTCTTTTTGTTAAAATCCCTATTTTCTTGCACTGCCAAAACTACCAATAATATGAAACGTATACCAGTCTCAATTTAGTAAAAGCGACCGACTTCGGGGTTCTCCACCTATAGATGTAATGAAGCGTGTTTCCCTATCTTACCATGACACATATCCATTGGCGATGGTGCACAGCATGACGAGGATGGAGATGGCGTAGAAGAAGCAGTCTCTGCACAGCGGCCACCAGTTGAGGTGCGACACGGTGCCGGCGCAGAGCGCGCACACGGAGATCACGAACATTATGTTGAACACCGCTGATCCTATCACGCCGGATACACCTGTGATGAGGGACAAAATCACCATGTCAGTGGAGCATGATGACAGCATATTATAAAGCTATGTGACTCCACTGCGTTTAAGGATACGTTTGAACATAAAAAGCCTTCCTTCCTTACTTTCTTTTAGCCCTTCGTAATCTACTACTGGACTAGATCTCCCCTTACGCCACTCCACCCGGTCCGAGCCCTTTGAATCCAACGGTTTCCCGCTGTCTTCTTCAGGACGTCAGTACCGCTGGTCGGTTACCAACTTTTCCGAAAAAACGTGCGGGAAACCACTGGTTTCAAAGGAATCTGGTGGGTGAACTATGAAGGGCTGAGAGGAAGGAAGGAATGCGGAAAAGAGAAGTAATGCGTAAATTATATTCTTACCAATGTCGTCTTGGGCGCAGAAGACACCGATGACGACAGTGGCCAACTCGGGGGCGGAGCTACCAGCTGCCATGAAGGTAGCGCCCGCCACGTCTGGTGCCAACTGGAATTCTGCAACACAAAACCGTGTCAAAATCAAAAATCATTCAATTCCACGAATAGCTTAGTTTCTGGTTTTAGACCACATTTTGAACATTCCATATTCACTTTTGTGTATAACCTGTTAACCCTGTATCTGCAGGGTTGGGTTGGGTCTCATAATAAGAAAGATAGTTCTTAGTCCACCACGCTGGCCTACTTAGAGCTTTTTCTCCTAGGCTCTTCTTATACTCTTCTATTTACTAATAGATGACGATAACTTTACAGATGGTGGCCATACCAAGGTGGGAAGGGCCTTATCGCCCTTATTAATCCGTCGTGAAGCAGCATATTCTTCATGTTTTGGGTTTCGGCTGGGGAGGCGTTATTGCCGAGGGTAGTTTATTGGAGGCCAACATCTTAGTCCTCATGAGTAACAACGCAGCATTAGCTACAACAGCAGGTAGGATTTCGACCTTGTTTGAGGTTGGAAGTTGGTGTACTGTCTGTGGGCTGCAGTGACCTCTTAACATGAGGTGGCCAGTGGCCTGCATTTACAATAAAAAAATATGATGATAACCTTCACAAATCCTGTCAAGGCTGGAGACGAAGTACTCATCGCAGACGATCGCGAGGCCAATGAACGTGAACACCGCTACCAGGATGTGGATGATCAGGCCGCCGTGCTTCCGAGCGTTCTGGCCCATCAGTGGCCGCGGAAACTGGAAAGGAACATAGTTTTTAATGTTACAGCTCTCGTATACCAGGAAAAACGAAAACCTTCAACGGCGTCGCCACATTCTTCTTCATGTGGCTACACTGAGTCAAAGAACACAGATATTCTGTGTACGTTGACTTTGTCGATGTAAATTCTTTGTCAAATATACAAATTCCACTTGCAAAATATACAATTGTTACCTGTTCAATCGCCGGCGGTGTGCAGTTCCTCAGAGGATGGACGGTAGGAATAGCATCTTCTTCTTCTTCCACTTCTATTTCTTCCTTCACACGAGTTTCCTCCGTTTCTTGGTCCTGCAGATGAAATTCATTTATATACATCACTACACAGACTAACATTAGGGTGATGTATATTTAAATGTCTTCTTATTTGGTGACATCGGCCGCACATCCGATTTTTACCAATGTGTTAAAATTGTAAAAGCATTCAATCTTGCGGGTAAACCGTTGATAATCATTTGGTAAATTTTGGTGCTGCTAACACGATATCCTTTGGGTAAATGGGTTCAGTTCAAAGGCTTTTTCTCACCTCTTCATAGCCAGCGTCCTTCTGTTTCTTCTTCTCTCCTTCTTCTACTTCGTCCACGAGCCCTTTCATCGCCTTCTTACCACCTTCTGGAGGTTTCCCTTCTTCCTCTAACGGCTTTTTCGCGGCCTCACTTGCCGTAACGCCTTCAGTTTCTGTAAACATTTATTAAAGGTTAGAAGTAATGGAAGTCATGGAAGTCTAGTGGATAAAAATTGTTCTGCCTTTAAACTCGTAGGAAATAATGTAATTATTTCGTCTGCCACGACACGTGTCGGACACGCTCCTTGTCTTTTTATTATTACTTTTCCTACCTCTACACAATCATATTATATTAATTTTGCTGCCGTCTATTTTCGAATTTCGAAATGCTGCGAAATGTATTATTCACAACCTGACCTTCTATGTTCAACTTTTCTATTGTCTTCTCAAGTATAGATTGTCTAGTAAGGCTCGTTATGTTAGCATTCTTTCGTTTTCGTTATGCATTCTTTAAATTGTATCCTATATGTTTGGACTACGATAGCAGTCGTTAAACCTTGTCAGAGGCCCTATCCGCCCTATGGAGGTTTGCAAACATCCGACGCGGGTTGGCTACTAGCCCGTCCGTATTGGAGACGCGTGGTGGAGAGAGACCCGAGCCCAACAGTGGGCTATAATAGGGTTGCTAATTATGTTTGGACCGGATTCAGGCGGACAGATTGTGTTGTCTAAATATACGAGGGGGTTTTAATACTTTGCCTGTCCAATAAATAGACACAATAGTTAACCAATGGGTATGCATCACATGTGACTCACAGGACAGCTAAGTGGTTAAGCTTACCTTTAGCAGGCTTGGTGACGTCGGCCATCTTGGGCGTGGGCGAGACCTTCATATCAACCGTGACGTCAGTCTTCTCCGGCTCCGAGCCGCTGACCATCGCCTGGAAAACGGAGTACGCTATGAAGAAAACGGACACCGTGAGCCAGCGGTGTCGCCGCGGTCTTCGCATCCTCTGAAACAAGGAACAAATCAAAGGTTTTATAGTAGTCGGCATAAGTCGTGAGCACAATCTTTATTGGTCGGTTTGACATAGCCTGCGCTGCGGGTCACGCGATTGGTTCGTCAATCGTCAGTTCGGCAGTGTACGTCGCCTATTGGTCTAGCCGTCTAGCGCGTTTCTTCGGCGGCTGTAGGTACATTGGCCGAAAGTAGGTATACAATATCTATTAGTATACCTACTAAAAGTACTCTATATCTACCACTAATTTTGTGCTCACGACTCATGACGGTTACTATAGGTAGTAGTACCGTAGTAGGTCGCCCGGGGTAGTAGTAGTAGTAGTATAACTCTATTGCACACAAACAGTAAGAAATATACAACATAAAACATAAAAGATAGAATCAAACATAAAAGATAATGAGTAAAAACAAAAATAGGACAATGCACAAATGGCGGCCTTATCGCTAAGAGCGATCTCTTCCAGGCAACCAAGTGGTAAGGAGTTGAAGAGTAGAGAGAAAAGTACTTTACCGCGAAACGCTCAAACCGTCGTAAAACACCATGTTTTTTTTTCATGTCTTGAGTAGCAAGAATAGCAAAATATCCGCATATCTATCCAGCATAAAATCTTTATAAAATATAATGTGTTCCTTGTAATCATGTTTTATTTCTAAGTGAAACGACGTAATAAAACTCCAATAGAATATAGAATTACGAATTGATTCATAAAATGTAAGAGATCAAATTTTAATTATTGTTTTATGAGTGAAATAAACATTACGTAGTTACCTACTACGGTTGTTTTATCAATTTTTTAACTTAAAAATGCGGAGGTTATCAGTTCGGATGTTTATACGTTTCCTCTGTGTGTACTTATTCGGGCATAATGTCTCCACGATATCTGTAGAGGGATTTGCAGAATAAATTTTTTTGTTCATTGGTGATTCCTAGATTGTAACACCTGTAGAACGCATTGTTACTCACTATAATCCTTATGAACATGATTAATGGTCACACAAAAACACCATGACACACAGACACACACACACATAAGACGCTATGGTTTATTTCACATTAATGGTTTTATTTCAGCATATTTAAAGCAGGGGTGTAAACTTGGAGCTTGCTCTTTTTTTCGGAAGCCACATTTTTCATTAGTAGGTAGTATACACAGAGAATTTAATGAACGCTTTCGGCTAAGTATTCGTATACGTTACGTGTGTCATTAGTATGGGAAACGTTTACCGTACGAATACTTTGACAATAGTGTTCATGCTACGCCACTGTTCTTAAATTGTCTCAAAATCTTAGAAAAATTACGAACTCATTAATTGAACAAGTATATGTGACCACTATGACGAAAACATCAGCTATGAATAGTCTGTAATAAAAACCATTTGGCGCGAAGCACGAAAATGAGTATATTTTTGAAAATTTACTAAATTCAGAAGAGCTTCCTAGTAACTTGACCGGAACGAGAGGATCTCCTAACATGAATGAAACTTGATATCTCATATCTTAACAATCAGGACAATTTATTTCGATTATGAACGACGTGAGCGCTAAAATGTGCCTTGCAAAACAATAAAATCGCAAAATAAATGTCCTCTAGTCTAACTTTATTGTTTACGTTATTTTGTTATGTCTGACGTACGTAAGTGATAGTAAGAGTGACACTTGTAGTCATGTTCAAGAATTAATTATCTAGTTTATGGAATCAATTTTTCGTGAAAAACTTCTTTAGTTTCGCCATATAAGGAAAATGGGTTTTTAGTTTTTTTGTTAAATTACATTAAAATACTTAATAAAAGATATTTTTTCTTTTGATTTACACCACAAAGGGAAAATGAGAGATCGAGCACATTTCAGCTCTTTCTATTTACTCCAGTATACCAGCAGGGTAAAAAACACAAATATGCAGTTTTATTGTTAAAAAGGCGAGATAAAAGGAAATCTTAATGGCTATACCGCAATTCGCGGTATAAACCGGACTTTAAAATTAAATCTCGCCTTGATAATAGTGTTAAAATTTGTAACATTTTAGTGGCCCACAATCTGTCGAGTTCAGGCTAAATGGTCTTTTTAGACCTTAAGACCTTGCTAAGACTTCGGGTTATCGATCTGCTCTAAACAATAATACCTATTTGAATATATTTATTACTCGTAGCTATTTTAGTAAATTACTCAATTTACATTCAAAACATAGAAGATACATATAAACAGATAAATGTTTGCTTTTAAAATACTTCATTACTCTAAAATACCTACTACTAAAACAAATAAAATGTCGAAATGACATTCATAGTCTATAAATAAATAAATAAAAATAAATAAATAGGAGGGAAAAGAGGAAAAAGATAGAAAGTGAAGAAAGTTTTTCTTCCGAAAGAAGAAGTAAGAGGAGTTTCGAATCACAATGGCACGTACGACTTTCCAGAGTTGTGCTTGTTATTAACAAAATAAAAATACCATAGATGTATTATAATTTATAATTAACTAATGTTATATTGCGAAGAAAAAACATTGTGAGAAACATCGTGAAGATTACGCGTACGAAGCCGCGGGCCAAGTCTAGTAAAAAGATACTTATATAAAATTCCTACAAGTCAAGCTAATGTAAGGCGTGTAAAAATAAACAGAAATAAATGGTCCTAATTTTTCACCAAACAGCCAAGGCACGCAGAAGAAAAATGACCGAGTTTGCTGAAATTGCTTTCAACGAAAAATAAACGTAAACGTTAAAGTAAACGTTCGCAAACACATAAATACGTAAACGAGTAAACGAAGTCCCTAATTTCGTTTACACGAACATGGAGTAGGCCTTAGGGGACGAATAATAAAATCACATTTGAGCCGCAATAGACAAAGCCAATGACTTTTACAGAGTGTCAGGATATTAAAAATGGGACAAATAAAATAAGGGGACTTAGACCAAACGGAGTGATACTATACAAAAATACACAATTTTGGATGAAATTACAGATTTGGACACACACTGGATTAACATAAAGGATATTTTTAACAAATATTTATCCATCCATCCTCCCAAACTTTCACATTTAAAATAGTAGTAGGTTAGGAAATACTCGTATCATTTAGGTACTGTAACGGAGAAGGAAAAAAACGTGAAGAAACCTGAAGCACAAAAAGTTCAAAGGCTAAGTTCAAAGTATAGTCCACAAACCCGCATAAGCCAGCGTGGAGGACTAAGGCCTACATCCATCTCATTGTGAGAGGAGACGCGGCCCTGCAGTGGGTCATTAATGAGTCACAGACAGACAGACACACAATTACAATGTCATTGCAGAGCAAACGTCGTCTGTAGGTATGTAATTCAATGTGTGGTTAAACCGTAAATATCAATGATTTGGACAAGAAATTTAACCATGTGATTTTATTTTATACGTTTGCGTGATGTAAATATGCTTGTGAGCCAAATAAACTTTCTGATTTCACGCGGGAACGGTCGAGTTCATAGAATAGCCCCGAGGGACAAATTTGAGCTACCTTCGTATACCGCTGGCCACTGTCGTGATATTTTTATAATACATGCAAGTATATTAACATAGAAGTTGCAAATAAGCGTGCACGGGGCAGATTGTACTATTAAGTTACAATTTCGCCATAATCGTATCATAATGATGTAATTTTGTCTAAGAAAGTGTCATTATTGACAGTTTTTGTATTCAATGGAGTTATATTAGCATCATTTTGCATACAGAGTACAGCTGCCGTGACCATCCTTGAATTTGGTGGTGTTGTAATGTCAGTAGGATGGAATATAATAGTTACTTACCTACCTAGCTAATCAATGGTGGATCGTGTCACAGCCCTGAACAAATAGGAAAAGAACAATGACTCAACCGAAAGCCGTTTTTCGTTTAACCTAAATCCGTTATTGTTAGCGAAACAACGACGCAACAAACTGTATCGATTCCTTTTGTGTTTTAAAGCGTATTCCAGAAAATATCTAGGAAAAGTCAGATATAGATATGAACATGTCGATTTAAATATACATAGGTGGTAGAGCCAAGGTGTGCCCGCTGCTTGAGTAGGACGCAAGTGATCGAAAAAGTTCAGCAACGTAGGGCGCAGTCAGTACCTGCGTGGGTGACCGTTAGTGGCGAGTTACATGCGGGCTTCCGTGCTTCGGAGGGTATCTTAAGCCGTCAGTCCGGGTCCTTCTTCAAGCCTTCAGACAGGATTTCTCTATTTGAGGTTAGTTATGGGTATCCATGGGCTGCAGTGACCACCTAACACCAGGTCGCCTGCATGCCCGTTTGCTACTCAATTCCCGTAAGAAGTCTTTGGTAAACACTTCTCTTACGACATGTCAGTATGGGAGGGTCCTCTGTCGTAATGTTGCAATGGTTTTCCTAACATAATAAAAACCATGTAAAAATATCAAGTACTTAAAAAAAGAACAACGTATAGAAAAAAACAAATAGAAAAGCCGTTTTGGGCTTAACCTAAATCCATTATTGTTAACGAAACATTCTTTGTCGATTCCTTTTGTGTTGGCTTGAAGTGTATTCCAGAAAGATCCCGGGAAACGTCGGATATAAGTATGTATATACTCGTAGCGAAAAGGTGATTTTCTCGATTTTCGAACATATTGAACAGGGTGAAGTGAATGGAATATTGAGTTCTTTATAGGAGAGATTACGTTTACATCGTGCTATGGCATTTGATGTAATGGAAAAAGAGATTAATGGCGGGGGCAATACCGCGCCCGATGCAAAGAAAAACAGCCAGAGGGCTGCCAGGATAATAAAGTGGCAATAGGCTGGCCACATCGTTACCAGGAGGACTGACGACCTGAAGAAGGCAGCGGGAAACCGTTGGATTCAGCAGACTCAAGAACGTCTGGTATGGCGTTGATTAGGGGAGGCCCATATCCAAACTACGAAGGGCTGAAAGGAAGGAAGGAAGGAAAGCCGACCGAATTTAATACAATAATAATCACAAAATTAAACGAATTCTTTAAAACCATCTAACGCACGTTTTATCGCTACAAACAATTAAACTTACGATATAAAATTGTAACTTCGTGTAAAACCGGCAGCGCTGAAACAGTATTGATCCGCCCTACATTTGTGCGTCCATTAACGTTGATCCGTTGACTCACTGATATCACCCTTATATCTATTGCATTAACGAGTTTGGGCACATCACAGGGGTCAACATAGCTGGTCGGTCGGACCGTTGCTGACGTATACGAAATTATGACGTAGACGTGCGTGCTGTTGATACGTATCCATGGGCTGCAGTGATGGCTTACACGCCCGTTTGTTACCAAAACAACAATTCAAAAATAGAAGGAACGTTCCCTAAGCATTTTCCCCAATATTTAGGGCCTAAATGTTTACCCCCAAACCTTTATTACCCTTCTAAATTAGCCCTTTAAATGACACCCATTCGTATGTTATGACGTCACTATAACAGTGCTTCGAAGTCTCGTAAATGTGTTAAGTGGTTGTCGCGGTACAGCGCTTATGTACCTAATTAAAACTGTTTCAAATTGGAACGTACAATTTTAAGACTTTAGCGTGTTTTTCGTGAAAATTTGTGTTAAGTCCAAGTAGTGCAGTTATAAATAGGTAGGTTAATTATAATAGTTCAAGTAGTGTAGTTATAAATAAATAAAAATATATACTCTTCTATAATAATTATGTATTATGCCACGGATGAATGGAATCAGATACATAATTAATATGTATGTGATATCTGAAGCGGGATTGAACCTAGATCCTCTATTTACCTGTACTTTATGTTATGTCAAGGTATCACTTCATTCAATTTTTTATAAGAATATTAAGATGAAGCAAATAATTATGTGGACGGGGGACGGGTGTGATGGTGGGTGGTCACCGTCGTCTATTGGCTTGAAGACATTAGGAGTTGGAAGTACAGCCCATAAAGCCCAGTGTGACGTAAACCCATACTTAAGCCACGGTTGGCGTACGTTAAGTTGTAGGAACTTTTAATACCGTAATTCTGGCTAGTTTTTGGCTTTCGCGTTATAAAATCAACGTCTGTCTGAAGTAAACCAATGATAGTACGGCGTTCTCTGACCTAAACCCACTAATATGACGGACAACCTTTCGAACCGAAAAGTCTGTGGTTTTAGTAAAGCACACTGTGCTATAAAAATACCTATAATAATTATAATATACAACAGAAACTAGACAGTAAAATAGACGATAAACACAAAGTGAAAACTGTTCACACGCTCGCGTCCAAGTACTTTTACATTAGTTAGACAACGTACCACTGGGAACTAAACTTGTTCGATGTTAGTCCATACTCGTACAATGAGCCCACTAGGAGATACTAAGAGCTTAGTTTCATACAAACTGTGGTTTTAGATTTAAATGTACCGCTTGTGGAAAGTGGAATGCATTTATCGGGCAGATAGAATTTTGTTTTTGTTGTCAGTACCCATTAATGACCCACTACAGGGTCGGGTCTCCTCTCACAATGAGAGGGATGTAGGCCGCCGTCCACCACGCACCACTACTGCCCGTTGCTGGACGAACATGCCTTTGAGAACATTTTTTTTTATATGAACTCTCAGGCATGCAGGTTTCCTCACGATGTTTTCCTTCACCGTAACAGCAGGTGATATTTAATAATTTTATAAATCGCACATAACTTTTATTACAAAGTCATTGGTGCGTGCCACTGGGATTCGAACCCGGACCCCTCGATTCGAGGTCGAATTCTAAGCCACTGAGCTATCACCGATAGAATTTATTTTAGGAAATAGAAAAAAACTTTGTTAAGTGGTTACAACCCATTTATAGCCTGACCAGGGTTTTTGTATATTTTCAAAAGCGACGCCACATTTACCTCGGGTATGGTTACACCAGCATCTGTTTTATAATGCCACGCTGTCAAAGTAAATGTTTCGCGAGCTCATTGGCTCGAAACCATAATATTGCCCTTTTGCTAGTCAATCAATATTCAAAAGATACCCAACTTGTCGGATTAATAATATTCAATTGCTATAAAAAGGTACCTCGGTAGGTTGAAGGTTCGTCGGAGTAATCTAAAAGTAAGAATCGTATCGTAGTTATATTTATCTGAATCAGAAGCTAGGCTCTCATTATCTTCGGCGGCGGATCAGGGCTTTGTGTCCGTCGCAGAACGCGATCCTATTACGATTCGAGACCGGGGCAAAATACGATGGTCCTTTACGTTACCATTCATCTCTCAGTTGGAATTAAATTGACGACCCAAGTGGCGCAGTGGTTAAGATGCTAATATGGCGATAATAAATAAAATAAGACTATTATAGCGATTTAAAAGATAACAGTTAGCTGCTAACAATAAAGAAATGTATTAAGGCTTCCTCAGTTGCAGCGAAACTATAATCCTAACTCGATATAAAGATACAAAGAATTGTTGTTGACAGCGTGTCCGGTGTCCGCTAGCGATTAGGTACAATCGTATTTGCGACCGGACACCCAATACCGAGCTCTCTGAGGCTGATTGGTTTCAACAAGTTACTTGAGATTACCTCTGTGTAGATTACGTCAAAACGGTGTCAAAATTAATCTATAAAAAAAGAAGAAGACTTAGAATTCTTATAAGGAAATCTGTGGCCAATTTCATAATAATTCCTACTTACGCATATTCCACAAGTTATTTGACAAAGCATTATAAAAATAGGAATAGGTATCTATTTTTTATTTATCACAGTTCTCCGAGTTTTCGCCCACGGTTAAATTAACGGCGTGGGTTCTGAAAATGTTTTTGGCAGGGTTTTATAAAAATATAGGAATATCTTAGTAGGTAATCCTTGTACTTAATCCAAGTTTCAACCAGCGTTCTTGAATGGCTGAGCAATGACGTAATAACGTGCGGTAAATCACTGTAATGTGCATGGAATGAGGTTACGTGACGTCACTTCTCTTAGATGTGGATTAATAGCTGTCCTGTCGCGCCGGAATCTCGTAAAGGCTTTCTTTATGTTCTAGAAAGTTCTGTCAGATTCTCGAACGATCTATTCCACTTTTGACTTCCCTGGGAACGTGACGTATAAGTCACTGAATGAAGGAAGAAAAAAAGGTAAAGGTTTTTCTGATCTTTTGAAAGCAAGACGGCAAAAATCAACATCAAAAAAATTTAAACACTGTTCACCGTTTTAAAAGAAAGAATAACATAGACACTCCTAGGGCCTTATGAACACAAAGTAATTAACAAACTAAAATAGGCGGTAACTTTGTGCCAATATATACTTAAGAAACAACCATATTTGATTATTTTCTGTACAGAGCCACCCCCCTTACAAGAGAAGAAAATGTATTATTTTTTTATTCAATTGTAGTTTTTTAATATAACTACGGTGTTGAGCAGTTTAATATTTCAATAATAAACATTTGTGTGTATTATACATGACTTTTCCATACGCCACGATCCTCAAGTAATCCAGCAACAGTCCACCTAATCGAACATTAAAACAGAGTATAAGTTATTTACTAAAAAACGGATAAATAATATAAGATTGACACGACAAAGCACGCACCGTTTACGCAAATACAAATTCTATTATATTACAATAAGTATCTGTGGCACGAGGGTTAAATTCGTGATCTGTGGTTTGAAATTTGAATTTAGAAGAGCCCGCGATCGTAACTCAATAAAGATCGGCATTCGCGGTATTCGTTTTATACGCTTTATATCTGTCGGTAAGGTTTATTTGCGAAAATTGAATTGATGCTCAAACATACTGAAGTGGCAATAAACGATATTGAGTATTTATGAGAGGGAATTCGATCTTTTTATCAGTACTTACTCGTAGATAAATACGGTGTATTTTGATTCTTCTTTAAGGACAATGTCGTGATTCATTCAATATTTTTACCTTTACATTTTTTATTTGCTTTGTCAGTTTATAATTAACTAGCTTACCCGGCAGGCTTCGCTCTCTAAAAATTATTTTGCCTATCTATCCAAACTTATCATTTACCTTTTATTATTTTACTAAATTTACCTTGATCGTCCGTGAGTCCGTGAGTCCGTGAGTGGCTGAGAATTCGGCCCTTAAAACGAGGGGACCGGGTTCGAATTTTAGTAGCATGCATTAATGACTTTCTTAAAAGTAATGTACACTCTATATCTGAAAATATCACCTGTTATAATATAAGAAAATAACGCTAAAGGAAAACATAGTGATGAAACCTGCATGCCTAAGAGTTCTCCACAATTTTCTCAAAGGCATGTGTAGTCCACCGCCCCGCAATAGGCCACCTTGGTGGACTTTGTATTGTGAGAGGAGACTCGACACTGCAGTGTGTCACTAATGGTTAATTTGTGTACATGCTCAGATTCGATGGCTCAGTCTTCTGATTGGCCAGTCTCAGTATGAAGCGTGTGACGTATTTTATTGTTCACTGCTTGCTTTTCATGTGAGGCGTGCGCTCATATTACTGTAGGTATCGTGCTGCTACTATAAGGATTAAAATAGTAAAACTGTTCTTATTTTTATGAGATGGAGATGAGAGTCTCAATATTATGTGAGATTAAATTTTCCGAGCAACCTTTCATTCTAATGGACTCAGCCTGAAGTACCTTTGTTGACAATACAGATAAAGAAAATAAATTATGTATAGCTCATTATTTTGTACAAAAAATATTCCCCAATCATTAATATTAATGGCTGTTGACACTCAAGCGTTAAACAGACGAATAATTTATTTTACTAACTTTTGCTTGTGACTATACCTTGCTCAGAATTTGACCCAGAAAAATGATTAAAAAATTATCCAGTTTCTTAGTCCAAAGTATACAGTCGTCTTAACGTCCAATATACCTCAGTGCTTGAAATCGAGAGTTTTTGAGCAATGTGTGTTACCATTACCAGTGATGACCTAACAGCGCCGATACCTGGTCCTTTACTGAGAGCCTGATTCATAAGCTCAGATTCGCTCAGAGGGCGATGGAGCTATTTCTCTACGCGACAGGATTCGGAACGATGAAATCCGTAGACGAACCAGAGTAACCAACGTAGCTCTCAAATTTAATAAACTGAAGTGGCAACGAGCTGGCCACATCGTTCGAAGGACCAATGAGCGGTAGGGAAGAAAGGTCCTCGAATGGCGTCCACGTCTCGGCAAAAGGAGTACAGGCCGCCCTCCAACTGGGTGGACTGACGACCTGAAGACAGCGGGAAACCGTTGGATTCAAAGGGCCCAGGATCGGGTGGAATGGCGTGGATTATAGGAGGCCCATGTCCAGCAGTGGACTACGAAGCCCAGGCGAAGGAAATGATGAATGAATGAAGATGCACCCTTACAATTTTTCGCATTTATAATATACCTACAAGGAAGTGAAGGATAAGGGCTATTCCCTACCTACAAGGAAGTGAAGGATAAGGGCTATTCAGTAAGAATCAATTAAGGCCTGATCGATAGCCGAGAAGCTATATAAAGTAAGAAAGCCGAGGCTGCCTACGAACTAATCGCTCGCTCACCGTCCGGCCTTCGGTGCTATAGATATTAATTAATATCAATGACTCTTTTGAAATATTTCTATAGGCAGTAGATTATTTATAGCTTTTTGCTTTTTCTCCTGGTCTTCGATGTTCTCATGTCTTGTCTGTAACCCATTAATGACCCACTGGGTCGGGTCTCCTCTGATAATGAGAGTGATGTACACCTTAGTCCACCACGCTGGCCTACAAACCCGTAGCACATCATTTTGTTCTATTGTCAATAGTTTTTGCAGCGCACGCATAAATAATTAAAAACGCATAAATTTCAATTTTCTTACGGAACCCTACTTTTTTGAATTGAAATATGAAATTTTTGAATTTAATTTTGAAATTAAATTCAAATTCAATTCAAATTCGAATCGATCCAGTAGTTCCTGTGATTAGCGCGTTCCCCCTTAGCGTCCTTGAAACGTAGTTTTGATTTGTTCTAATAACCGAAACAATTCTGATGACCTTCCGATTTTCCTTCTTAATTAAACGGTTTAATGGTTTTCATCCATTTTGTTTGAATTGGATTTGGGCCAAGTAGAGGTTCGAGATAAAACTTTATTAGTTTATAAGACAAAGGCTAGTGCAGTTATATACATAATAGGTATATACAAACAGCTATAGGTAAGTCTGTTGGAAAGATTTTGTGAAATGCTGTAACTTTAACGCCACTTTCAAAATGTTTAACGCATAATAAACGCAATTCTGGACATCTGAACTAAAATATCCAAAAATGATCTGTAAAAACGATTAATTGCATAAACTTACCGAAGGCTGCATAATGACTGGCTACCGGCCAGCTGTTCTCAACCTTTGGTCGCTATTTATACGCCCAGGATATCGATTTTCCCCGGAACGATTACGCAACACGCTACGGGAAAAGGTTCAGTGCCGCTGTGGCCGGCGGCTTTCATACGAACGTACACATACTCTAAAAATACTACGCTAAAACCACGCTAAGAGACAAACACCAACTGAACGCAATGAAGTATGGGAACGGAATAGCGATTGTATCGTTAAAATGGAAGGTTGGAATTGACTGGGTTGTTGTTAAATCACAATTGACTGGGATCACGAATTGGGGTGGAATCGAAGCACCCTCGCGCGCGACTGTGCTCGTGGCGCCCTCGAGCGGACTGCTGTGGAGACATCGGGGGCGACTGCGCGCTGGTACCTTCGTATCGAGAACAAGTCACCGTTAATCAAAATTAAACCCTATTCCAATACCACTAAAGTTCAAAGCACCTTGCAGCGGGGTTACACAATTTGATGACACTTGTCTGCGGTCGTTCCAACCATATTCCGTTTGAATAAGATTGTGAATGTAACTGTTGTGTGTTTGAGTAATTTTGCAATTTGTATCGTCATCTTTTGTCCCAGCATCGACTGAAAACATAGACGGGCTGGCGACAAAGTACTTGTTTCACGGTAACGTAATGTTGAATCCAATTGTTTTCGCCCGAAATCTCATTTGAGGCCTCTTCATTATTTTAATCACACGATCAAAGATTTTAATTAAGGTTTTAATGCGTTCCAGCGAATTTGCGTAACTAAGCCGCAATTTGTTTTCTTCAGGTCTTCTATTGTTCGCTTGAAGATTTGCTTCAATACTGAGTTTGGTTCGAGACATACTTTAACGTGGGCTGTTTGTAAAATTATTCCGAGCTCGGCTAGCAGGTAAAACTTTGTTAAGAGTTAATATTTAGTTAAAAACGAAAGAACACGCCTTGATTACCTTTAATAATCATCAGATCATTCTGACGGTGTTCTTCTAATAGGGAATTCTGGCGTTACTCGTCATCATAATGCATGTTATGCGACTCGGTTGTCATCAAGAGATAACAGTCGATAAAACTTGTCGGGGGTCTTATGAGCAGTTTGAGACATCCGACACGGGTTGGCAACTGGCTCGTCTCTCCACTAATCCGCTTTGGGGCAGTGTGGTTAAATATGGTCCAAGCCCCCAGTTGTGAAATAGACTTATGCCTAACAGTGCTACATAAAAAGTTTGCAATTTGTAAAATAATGATTCAGCTGGAAAAGCAAGCAAAGCAATATCCCTCTTGTCTGAATCACCGTTATTGAAGTGTACGATTGGTACGCTTCATTGCTACGGCGCAAGGCAAAAACTATTTCATATTTTCATGTAACTCTAAGTAAAAGACGTAATAATAGCAAAATTTATACCCTAAATTTCAAACTAGTATAATTACTAAGAAATTTGAAATAATTTCTTACGTAATTTATCGTAAATCTTCACTAAAAATCATTAACCTTAGTCAAATTCTAAAAAAACAAAAAGTTAAAATAACTATGCTGGAAGTTCATAGCATACTGCTATAATGTACTTGAATTTCAATGAAAATGTTTGTAAAAAAGTCCTACTACGTACGTAGCAGCTCGTAGCGCGTAGCAGCGTAGCTTCATGAATGAGCCCTACAATGGCGTAGCAAGCTCGTAGCCATGCATCTACGCTTGCTACGGGTGTATAAAGTCGGTTGAAAAGGAAGAGTTTTTTTCTCATTAGTGACCCACTATAAGGTCTAATTTCCTCCCACAATGAGATGTAGGCCTTAGTCCCCCACGCTGGCCTAGTTGTTGGTGGACTACATATGCTTATGAGAACGTTATGGAAAACTCTCAGGGATGTAGGTTGTCTCACGATGTTTTCCTTTACTGTAAAAGCAGGTTTAATTAATTTAATAATAAAGAATAACATTAGGAGAGATGGTACCGCCTCCCGAGCAAAGGACTGGTAAATAATTATGTCTATTACAGACTTGCCTTTTTGAAATGTTCGTGTCGTCATAGGTACAAATATTTATCCTCAAAGTGGATCGATCTAACACCACAAGCCAATAAGTAAATTTTATAGTACTTGGTAATAAGATGTACCTATATTGTTTAGTCTTATTATAATCCTTGAAACTTATAGGTTTATAGAACTATAGAACAGAAACTTTTTAATGAATCAGAAAGTTTACTATCTAGAATCCAGTTACTTTCCAATAATGCCCTGTTGGGAAATGTGAGTGACGGATATCTATCTAGGTCGGCGTTTAGTATTGCAGTCCAATGAACGGGAGCCGAGTCTTATATTACAATTGTGTTGTAGTGGTTTCATTATGATTTCGAAATGGTCTTATTTGACAGTTTTGGTGATCGACTAATTCTAGTCAAAATGATGTTCCGTTGGTGTGTGGGCGTGCAACTTGACAACTTCTAAGATAGAATCTTATTAGAAGAAGTTATTAACCCGTTTTTATATGTATAGAAATATAAAGTAAAACGGCAGGCGAACTTGATGGTGAGTGCCAAAGTCACCGTCGTTTATTGACACGAGCAACAATGGAAAATTCGCAAGTGAAATGCCGACTAGCTCTCTTTACGGCCCTTTTCAAGTAATCTATGTCATAATCTTGCAAAAATACATACTCGGCCGATAAAGCGATTAACAGACTGCGCTGCGTCACGCAGCGTAGCGCGGGAATGCGAGATGAATTCTAGATGGATTCGAATAAGTTACACAATATTTAGTCAGTAGCGACATCTGTGTTATAAAGTGTTATAAAGGTTATTAAAGCAAGTTTGGGCGACCACCTCATAGATGGCATTGTCTGCGATCCCTACCACCCATTGCCAGTCAACTGTACGGGTCTCCTCTCAGAATGAAAAGCACAAAACCTTTTGTCGATCGCGCTAAAAATCGCGGGTTGAAGAACTTCATATTCCTTTGAAAACATCATGGAAAGCTCTCAAGCATGTAGGTTTATTCACAAGCTTTTTAATTAGTGCCTCGACTTTTCTTTTCATACCTTTTACAGGGGGTAAAGGCTTAAGGACTTGTGAGGAAACCTGCTGGGCAAGAGTTCTCCATAATGTTTTTCATGTTCCAAAGGCATGTGAAGTCCACCAACTCGCTTTAAGCCACGACTTCTAAGACTACGACCGCCTGGGTCGTTCCCTTCATTAGATCATTCACTCAATATCCTGTATCGAATATATCAAACGTTTAAAGTTTTAATTGAAGGTAAATAATCTTAAGCGACTTATATCTTAAAAGACTTAAAAATTATTCGTTATTGATGCTACTCGTATCTTTACAAAACTTGACTTTTCGAACATATGGAAATAACATTAATTTTACGTAAAAGAATAATAGGATGTACATTGTACACGTAGGTACAGTCCGTTTTTTACACACTTGTCTTATTTTTTAATCAATCTTGGCACTACTTTTTCTAAACATTTTTTAAATGGTTACGGCAACAACACAGCTTTAAGTAATAAATAATAGTTCATAGAAATTAGTTCGATTCTATCGAGACCTGGGCGGTGCTTGAGTCTCTTCAGCGATGCCAGATCGACTATCGGTACATCGAGGCGTTGAAGTGTATATACAATGCGGCCACCATGAAAGTCCGAGTACACGACAACAGTACGAGCCCCATCCACGTGCAGCGCGGCGTACGACAGGGGGATGTCATCTCCCCAAAACTTTTCACCGCTGCACTGGAAGATGTGTTCAAGCTGATGGAGTGGAAAGGACGTGGTATTAACATCAACGGCGAACACCTCTCACACCTCCGATTTGCCGATGACATAGTGATCCTGGCGGAGTCGCTGGAGGAACTCAGCATTATGCTCAGCGACCTCAATAGTGCCTCACAACGGGTGGGTCTTAAGATGAACATGGACAAGACGAAAATCATGTCTAATGTCCATGTCACACCCGTACCGGTGGTTGTTGACGGCACTGCTCTCGAAGTTGTAGACGAATACGTTTACCTAGGACAAATGATCCGAATGGGTAAGTCCAACTTCGAGAGAGAGGTCACTCGAAGAATCCAACTCGGCTGGGCAGCGTTCGGGAGTCTACGACACGTCTTGACGTCCAATATACCTCAGTGCCTGAAGTCGAAAGTTTTCGAGCAATGTGTGTTGCCAGTGATGACCTACGGTGCCGAGACGTGGTCCTTTACTGTGAGCCTAGTGCACAAGCTCAGAGTCGCCCAGAGGGCAATGGAGAGAGCTATGCTTGGTATTTCTCTACGAGACAGAATCAGAAATGATGAAATCCGTAGAAGAACGAAGGTGACCGACATAGCTCTCAAAGTTTGCAAATTAAAGTGGCAATGGGCTGGCCACATCGTTCGCAGGACTGACAACCGATGGGGAAAAAAGGTCCTCGAATGGCGACCACGTCTAGGCAAAAGGAGCACAGGCCGCCCTCCGACCAGGTGGACTGATGACCTGAAGAAGACAGCGGGAAACCGTTGGATTCAGAGGGCCCAGGACCGGGCGGAGTGGCGTCGATTAGGGGAGGCCCATCTCCAGCAGTGGACTACTAAGGGCTGAAAGGAAGGAAGGAGGAAATTAGTTTAAGGCTTTATTAATGTTTGTTTTTTAATTTGTATAGGTAATCTTGCTATTTAACTATAGGGCAGTTAAATATCAAATTAAAATAAAAGTACATGATAAATTTAGATTGCTTACTCAATAGGAATCGTAACAAAATAAAAAACGAACTATTAATATAGGTAGCCCAAATGAACAATTGTGTGTATTCATAGAAACAACTTGGAATAGTATTTATAAATTTATTTTTAAAATTGTAAACTCATATAATAATATATCGTTTTTGAATATTATTATGTAATTTTTGCACATTTCTTATTTCATTTTTCAGTTTTTAAAAACTTTGGTGCTGGTAAAAAATGGTGTACATTACGGTTATAATATCGCATATAACTTTACGAATCCATCACTATTACATACAATGTTCACACGATAGTTTAAGGCCATGCGGTAGGGTATCCCATTAAATTAAACGGTCGAATGTATGGGGTGTAATGTATTGAGCGGTAAATGTATGGGTGTGTCCGCAACAGATGTGTATGAAGATTTGTTCGCAATATTTTAAACAATTTCGCTTCGCTTTTCTTATTGCTTTTATTGTATCAAAGTTACACTAGGTGAGTGGTGATAGCCCAGTGGCTAAGAATTTGGTCTTGCTCGGGAGATCCGGGATCGAAGCCCTAGAAATTTATTTATTTATTTATTTAATGTTTTTGTACACAGCACACATATTAAAATTACAAGTGACAGGGCTGAAAAGGTTCTGCTTAGTTCAAATTGATTTTTTTTCCAGAATACCTGAGATAGGAGAAATCATACTAGAGAAAAGCAAACCGTGTGTACAAAATTCTGTTATATGCGTCAATGACTTTTCTAAAATTAGGTGATATTAATATAATTATGATATAAGAGTGGCGTGTCCTAATATCCATGTCGCATGCAGAAGTTGCTAGTACGATAAGGTCAGTATAACTACATTTTGTCGCACTTCAGTGTGTAATCTCATTTAGGACAGCACAAAGCCCAGTGTTTTGTCTTGTTGGTTAGTCGATCGGCTATTCAGTCAGTAATAAAGTAACTTTCCCCCTACGTCTGTCTAAAACTGCCTACGTGTGTCTAAAACGCTTGAAGCGCTTTTTATTCTTTAAAACGTTAAATAGTTGAGCCTACTTTTAGGTTTTTTTTTTCTAATACAGTATCACTCCACAGTTTTGAATTTTAAACGATACCGTTACAAATATTGTAAAGAAAGTTACTAATGTTAACAAAGATCGATCAATGTGACAGCGTTAACGAGATCATCCATAATTCTGCGTAGAATTTCACCACTTTCATTCAAATTCTTGACGTTCAACATCCCAAAATTCGACACACTAGCTTGCCCCGTCACACGATTTACGAAAGTCAAATATTCAATTACGTTGGTACTACAAATTCTGACGCCCCTTGCAAATTTTATATCGCAACAATTCAAACTTTATACCTGTCGAAATAAAGATTACGTACGAACTTTTTGCAGGTAACCAGAGTTTGTCGACGCGAGTACTTAGTGAGATGACTACGTTGAAAAGATCATGAGTGCATTAGCTATTGTGGGTTCGGTCACAAAGGGATATTCAATGACAAAAGTCAACTATTTTGTAAAGAACACAAAGTTATCGCGGCAATGAAACCACACAAATATATCCCTTATTTTTATTACAATAAGAGGGGTGTCAACGTATTGTTAAGTTTGTTTATTCGAACAATATATTGTATAGACACTCCCGTTGCGTTCGTAAATTGGGTTACGTTTAAATGCATTATGCCGGCTTAAGTGTTTGACACTTGGATTCGAACCCAAATAGCTCTGTTTACGGTTTTGTTCGTAAGCCGATTATGTGATTATATAGTCGTGTTTGGCATTGTTTTGTAAAGAGACGTTGACACTATTTTTTGGACAGGTGTTGACTTTTTGTGCGAGAGCTTGGAATTAACGGAATGTGTCGAAAATGAAGAGCCTTAGCCTTTACTGCCTTTAGTTTAATGTTATGATGATGAATCAATGATGTGTACCAAATATGATCCGTTACTACTGCCATTACTGCAATATGGGTAACTATGAAAATAAAGGGTTTTTAAAAGGTTTACAAAAAGGTATATCATGATCGTACATCTTCCTAAAAATATAATCAGAAACATACGTTAAAATTCTCATTGTTGTGTTTTATGTTTAAATTATTAGTAATAGTTTTTAAAGATAAGTTTGTCAAGGCTTTACTGATAGATAAAAGTATCTACAGGGTATTTTCCGATTGTAATCTGATGAAGGCAGTACTTGAAGACCAGACAGGACGGCGCCATCGATCGCACAAAGAATATTTATTCAACGCAGTATGTTTATGGGATATGGGTCTATAAATAGCACACATAAGTTCCACCCGTAAGTATCATGACCTTCATAAGACTGCATAATTATGAAAAAGATAATTAAATTAAAATTGTCACTTGAATTCTGGATATAACTGTTTTGTGTTGTCCAGTCAATATGTGAATTATACTTTTCTGATTGAATAATAAAGGTGAAATATTAATGTCTTCGTACTTTAAGTAGATTTTTCATGCTCACAAAGCATATTTAAGAAGGAGAATCCTTTCACCGATGGATGTGGTGTATAAAACTTCATATAGCAATCATGTTTGGCCCGTGTCTATCGATATGATATTTTTTGCGCGAGCAGATGTGAAGCAAAACAATATTTCAACGTTTTGTGGTCTGACCACGCGTGACGACCGCCGTTTCATCATAATAACTTATAATTTATAGTTGATAGTCGGTTTCGAGGACTATTGCCCGCGGTTGGTTTGTGGATGCCGGCTAGACACTTTGACTTTCATGGCGCAGTGGTAAATTCGGTCAGAGAATCCTGGGTTCAATTACCAATGAAGCAGAAATTGATGAGTTTCAAATTTTGTTTTTAGTGTGGTTGAGTGTCTTGTGTTTAGT
Source organism: Erynnis tages (assembly GCA_905147235.1). Taxonomy (NCBI): domain Eukaryota; kingdom Metazoa; phylum Arthropoda; class Insecta; order Lepidoptera; family Hesperiidae; genus Erynnis; species Erynnis tages. The sequence continues at coordinate 5,835,007 of LR990095.1, read as the reverse complement.
GTATGGACAAGCGACTAGGAAAGAATAGGGTATTCGCACCATGCAAGTTAAAAACCAAAATTATGTAATATTGATAGATTTTGTTAAAAGCAAGTGAAAAATGGTGATTTCTCTTCTAAAAAATGTAGTATACATTTATTATTTCAATTTTAAAATTCAGGTTTTTTAATCTGTTTTTCAAATTTTAATGTCAAAAACGCTATACGCCATGCAAGCTATCGGCGTGACGTCATTAGCAGTGTAAATAAACAATGGAGTATAACTTTCTTCCTTTACTGACATGTATTGTTTACACTGCGAGTGACGTCACAAGCATGGCGGCAGCGCCGAGACGGCCGAGACCGTGTTTTCGCGGGGATTTTTGAAATTTAAATTGAAAAGTCTTTTTTTACATAATATTTGTTTGCAAACATTTTTTTCCAATTTTTTATGGGTTTTTATGACTTAAGAATTCATATAAAAAGCTTTTTGACATAGGCCGTAATACCCTATTCTAACGTGAGGCTAGGAGAAGCGTTTTGATTTTGAATTTGTATCTTCTATAGGAATAACTAATAACTAGCTTAAATCTTTCTTCGTTCGAAAGACTTCGTCCGCATGAATTTTGTTATTTGCACCAGAGAAAAATCTCTAATCCTTCAGCTAGACAACTGATATAATAATTGAGTAAGCTGCGTTAGTACTAAATTGCAACCGTACCTATCCGTCCAGCCGTTCTTACGTTAATAAGAATATCCATCCTCCATCCCCACAAATTTGCGCATCGCTGGCAGCAAATCAGCGCAACTGAATATTCTGTTATATAGATTAGGTACCAGGCTTATGAATGATGGCTGAAAGACTACTATTTTCGTTTTCTCTTATAAAGATAGACACTAAAATATACAGCCGAACATAGAACCTTCTCCTCGTTTGAGGTCGATTAAAAAGAAACATCTCAAAATGGGTAGGTACAGCAAGCTATGACGCTGTTAAATGCTATCTATACAAATGGTCTCGCAGAGGCTGTCTGAAGGGTGCGCTAACCGCGTCACATAGGATGAGATAACAAATGATGTAACATGATTACTGATGCGGAAATTCGTCAGCGGGCGACCGCGCACGTGTTGGCGGGGTTCGAGATATTGTTATTGTATATCGTACGTTTGAAATATCCTAAGTCCAGATTAATTCAAGATTTCGCAAATGTAGAAATTTTGCGACTATTCGGCTTGCGTGGCAAGCAGAACTAATGAAAAGCATGCTTTTTAGTTGCTTCATCGGTGGAGAAGTAGGTTGGTAGATGTACGAGTGTATATAATGTACCTAACGGTATCATTCAACGTCATTTTCATCGATTGATTTATTTTAAACTTTACACACGGGATAAATACTGATGACATCACAATAGTTTGATAATGATAACATTGAAGTGAAAGCTTAGACGGCAAATATAGGTAAATATAAATAATGGATCTCCGGCCAACGTAGCAACGTAGCAGGCCAGTTGGACATGTCTACAGGAGTAAAAAAAACAGTTCCTTACATTCCGTCTGAACACCTGATTAAGGGAGGTACTCGTATGTACGTAATAGATACGTATTTGCCAGTAATCCATTAATGACCCACTACAGGGTCGGGTCTCCTTCTCGTAATGAGAGGTATGTAGGCCTTAGTCCACCACGCTGGCCTACTGCGGGTTGGTGGACTTCACATACCTTTGAGAACATTTTTTTTGTGAACTCTCAGGCATGCAGGTTTCCTCACGATGTTTCCTTCACCGTAACAGCAGGTGATATTTAATTTTATAAAGCACACATAACTTTTTTACAGTCATTGGTGCGTGCCACTGGGATTCGAACCCGGACCCCTCGATTCGAGGTCGAATTCTAAGCCATTGGGCTATCCCCGCTATTCTACGTATTTACATCTCGATAATGCTAAGTGTCTCCGCCAATCCGCACTGAGGGTATACTACTAATTATGTACTATATTCTTGGGGTTTAAAACCTTGGATGGTACGATTCAATTTATTGACATAACTCGACAAGTTGACAGCGCTCCAAAATGATCCAATCTTTTCGTACACAGTCACTTGAAGTTGAACATTTATTGAAATACACATCAATTCCCAAATATTAGCACCTCGGCTTCTTAAACAAGATCAAAGAGTGCTCTGAATGGGTGTGAAAAGGCATCAATGGGCATTGAACGCGTACATTAGAATTGTAACAAAGGTACCTGACATCACTCGACACCGACAAAGAAAACCAAACAAAAATTCGCCACATCAGTCGCTGACCGATGCGGGGACAACTGGGTGGCTAGAGTGGTTATGATTACGTCGTGAATTAGGAAAGTCTTGGAATGCCCTATACTAAGATGGTAATGGAAATTTTGTTATGGTTTAATGGAAGGTTAGGTATGATAAGATGGAGTTAGGTTATCAACTTGTTATGATTCAAATTTTGCACTCCGGGAGTGCAGCAGAAGTGAAAACTTATAAGATGTGTTTTCTTGGTGATTTGGACGACAGTTCAATTAAAACACAACTTTCTGTAAGAAAAGAAACGACATTTACTGCTTATAGTCGCAATATCGAATCCAAAATCACAATAATTATAATATTTAGTTTTTTTCTATAGCAACACATAATTTATGAATGTTTCCTTTTGACAATTTCCATACACCAGACAGAGTGGCGCCGTAACGCGTTACGTTACGAAGCGTTTTACCCTTTCATAAGAAGATTTCACTTCAAAAACGAATTTGCCGGGAAAATCCCCAATCTGGAATCAGTGCACTGGACTTATCCTGAACACCTTGCAATAATAGCCATTCCACAAAACAATCTAATAAACCGCTGTCGGTAACTAGACGAACGCGGCATCTTTGCTAAATGTGAAATGGGGCGGGCAGCGGCGGATTGAAAGGACCGTCGGTGCCTTTGCCAGCGCTTTATTCGCTGACAAGTATGTTTGTTGTGTTATATCTGCGTTGAAATGTTTATTTGCCGATAATTCAATATCGGATCGGATCTTGAAGATGATCGGGATTTGTTTGTTATAGGTGGTTCAAATCTTAATTCATAAGTTTGTAGATCGCATGTAAGGTGCGCAAATCTTTGGTCGGACTTATAAAACCGTTTTGTTAGTTAAATTATTGAGTTTTTAGCTTATCTAGTTCTACCTGAGTTAAGGATATTTAACTCTGTATCGTATCAAAGTAGCTTCTCGCGTTTAGGTTTGTATGAAAAAATGTAATAATAATATAGATACAGATTTCCTTATCCAGGCACACCTGAAAAATTCATTAAATATATGACGATAACTCTTTAAATTTCTACTATCAAATTATTCGCAATAATCACTTATCTATAGCTATGTACCTACCTCAGAGTAAATTGAAATGAATCTCCAACAGATTTGAGGCAGAAAATCCGATCTTCACTTCAACATCAAGGGTGTCAGGGCGTGGCATGAATGTTGCCTGTCCGTTTGTTTGTTTGTTGCATAGGCACCTTGTTAGTTGGGTTACAGCAGATGTCATCGTACCCGTCTGCGGTTCTGACAGCGGTTATGTATACTTATGTACCCATGCGTGAACATTTGCGCATTTGATGTTTGTATAGTCTGGAAGCGAGAAAAGGGCTTTGGAGGATGTATGTACCTTGATATACATGTCATTGTGTTTGTGAGGAGGAAGGAAGGTATAATGCGTTTGTGAGAAGCAAGGTAAGTTTAGCGGTGATAGCCTAGCAGCGAAAGTATTCACTGTAAAATCGAAAGATTCTGGTTCGAATCCCAGTGGCGCACACTAACGATTCTTTAAAGTTATGTGCGTTTCACAAATTACAGAAAACGTTCACTTCTCTAATAGTGAAGAAAAACATGGTCAGGAAACCTGCAAGCCTCCGTGTTGTTCTTAAAGGCGCATCGAGTCCACCAACCCGCACTAGGCCAGCATGGTGGATTAAGGCGTCCCTACGTCCTTCTAATTCTGAGACTAGGTACCTAGAGCGGTTGTTAGTAGGCATGTTAAAATAAATACATTATATTGAGCCTACCGTACTCGTAACATGTTTAATGGATGATGTCTCATTTTTAGCACCTACGTTATTAATTTTACAGTTTATACAGAAATTTTTTAGTGTATAAACTGTAAAATAATACGTTTCACGTAATTTTTACAAACGTACGTTTAACGTTTTTACAAACGTACATAATAACTTTAGATAATGGCTAAAGTTTTCACATTTTCGCTTACTTGCCTTCTTTGAAAGAAAAACACCAAAGTCATACTAAAATATTCCACAAAGACAAAGACAAAACGTTTATTTGCACAAATATAGGTATAGAGTTGTTACAAATTATTTCGATCAATCTAAACCTATTTACCATTTTAGGTATGCAAATATTAATGAAAAAAACTAACAAATGAAAGTTAATAAATATCTAACACACACCCCTTTTAAACCACTAGATATAGCTTTAAAATAAGTTTTAAATCAGCTGATCAATCACACTGTTTGCAAGCTTCCATCTAATATATAAAAAGCTTCGCTGACATATTGAGATGGATCAGTTCTTTACCCTTTAACCTATAGAAGACTCTTTAGACTGATGGTTTAGTGGTTAGCGGCCCTAATTACTAAGTTGGAGGTCACGGGTTTGTTGCCCGGCAAAAATACTTGAGTAACAGCTTAGGGTTTGCTCTATGCCTGGGCGTAAATTAACTTTTTAAGTACCTAAGTATTGAAAAGTACATATTTAAAGAAACAGCTTGAAAGAGATGATGTCGTCTTTTATATGTGAGGATTAGCCCTAAGGGCAACATTTAATCGCAGCCTTTTATATTAAGAATATTCTTGTCTTCTTTCCTTTCCGCCGCGTAGTCTACATGAAACTTCCCTAATAGACGCTCCACTCCACCCTCTCCTGGGCCCTTTGAATCTAACACCGCTATCTCCTTCAGGTCACCAGTCCACAAAAAAGGTTTATCGACTGCTATCGTATCGATTACAACTGGGACCGATGGCTTGGCTTTTTTTTAACGCGCCCTCCAAAGCTCAGAAGCGCGTTTATTTTTTCAAAACCAACCGATATAGCGCTACGTTCAAAGATAAAGATTTAAATGGCCGCCATTAATTGAATCTAAAAAGTAACCGCAACTGCTAAAGCGATCGTCCCCTCGATGGGGTCAATTGGGAGGGGCGTTTAAAGGGGACGACGCAACACGCAAGGGGTTACCGTATTTAGTATTATTACTGCAACTGCTCCCTGTAACATGGACGATGAAATGAAAAGTGAAGATTGGAATTTGTACTTAGTGTGAGTTTTAACCCTTGAAATCGAATCAATAAATGTAACCATTCGTTTTCAGAAAAATATCTACTAAAATACAATAGATAAACATGGCAATCGCCGGTTTATTCCACTTTGATTAACTGGGTGATTAAAGTGGAATAAACCTTAAAGTGGAAGTTTTAATTCCACCAAATAAGTGATTTAATAATAAGCTAGGAGCCAGGAGCTAGAGCTGTTTGCGTCAAATTGATTCAATAACTCATACTAGGATTCCCTGTACACATCATACCTAAGACACCTAATATACACGTAGCCTGTAACAGAAATTCAAACCCTTCATTCAAATCCCTCGTCCGGGACTAAAATCCAGGGTCCATCAGGTCCATACACAGGTAAACACTACGCCACTGAGATCATCAATGGCTATGAAAAGTTTTTTGGACAAAGTAATCAACACTGCGAGTTACTTAATGTATCGACAAAAGGACGACAAAAGACAGAAAATTAAAAACCCATTTCGACATATAGAGCACAAATCCATTCATAAATCTTAAGGATTCCTCTAAGAATTCTAATAATGCACGCATAGGCCTTAATTTCTTTATGAAATTCATATAAATCTCTCAGATAAAGCACAGTATCATTCGAAGAGCATCTTAGTGGAATTTCTCGTAAAGCGTGACAACTTTATACGTATTTTGTATTTAGTTATGGTTTTTTGGGTTTGGAATTGTGCCTACAATTACTACGCTTGTCTGAATGAGATAACTCTGTGAATGGAGACGTGAGACGTACGAGTAGTAGGTGGGTGGTACAGCGTGTTCTATTTGCACACGTTATATTAGCTATGTCATGTCAGTAACCCATTAATGACCCACTACAGGGTCGGGTCTCCTCTCACAATGAGAAGGATGTAGGCCGCCGTCCACCACGCACCACTACTGCGGGTTGGTGGTCTTCGCATGCCTCTGAGAACATTTTTTTTGTGAACTCTCAGGCATGCAGTTTTCCTCACGATGTTTTCCTTCACCGTAACAGCAGGTGATATTTAATTTCATAAATCGCACATAACTTTTATTACAAAGTCATTGGTGCGCGCCACTGGGATTCGAACCCGGATCCCTCGATTCGAGGTCGAATTCTAAGCCACTGGGCTATCACCGCTGCTATATTAGCTATAGGTACCTTTATGTTCGACTGTGATTCAATTTTACCAAGCAAAATACTATGAAAATTTGATATAAAATTTACTTATTGTATCGATAAGTAAGTACTTTAGAGGCAATCGCAAGCGATCGAAAAGCTAAAGCAACGTCGGTGGGTGATGACTAGGCAAATAAGTGCGCGGTTCCGTGCTTCGGATGGCACGTTTGTTACAAATAAGATAGCATAGTCAATCCTTGTCGAAGACCCTATGAGCGATTTCAAAACATCCGAAACGGGTTAGTCACTAGTCCCTCCACTAATTCACATTGCAGTATCGTAGTGGAGTACCCACTAGACTTCTCCCCTCCCTTGTGTTGTTGCACTAAGTACTATTTGGCACTTTCAAAAGATGATCTTATTCAAGTGTATTTAATAACTATTTTCCTTTATCTATCGAAATCATCTCTATAAATATATTGAAACCATCTATACATATATAAGTATATTTTGAAAAGAGTCAATGGGTTTTAATATTCTAATATCCACAATACCTACTATTTTTTTTTAATTCAAACACTGGTTAAAAACAAGTTTTTTTAAACGTGTCTTCTTTTTGAACCCCCTGTATACAATTTCGCGTAGCACTGTGTGGTCCGTATCGTATTTGCCACAATCGAGACCACTAAGTAGTGAAAGACAAAATACGCCATAAATCCAAAATGGCTGGCACGCATTGTTGCGGCCCATTGACGACCGCAGACTAGTCGACGCCACGGGAGTTTACGACGATTTTCACTTTTAACTTGAAATTCTACTCTAATATTCAACAACAAACACATATCAATAAACAATAAATAAGAAAAGAAATAATAATAATCTATAACTTTACTAGGTTATAGGCTTTAGAATTTGGTCTGGAGGGAAATAAAGCGGATCCCGATCCAATCCCTCCAAAACTCTGTGGAATTTACAGACATAAAAACAGATCGCATTAAAACATCATAACATTTAAGAGATTTATTTAAATATTTTTTACCCCTTTTTAAGCCCATTAGGCGATGAGTTTCAATTAAATATGAAACACGCAAATCTTACATTCTGTTAAAGAATTATAGGATAATTATACGCCTATATGCCTAAGTCACACAATTAGGTAACACACGCTCCAAGTTTTCGATCTCTACCATCAGCGGTAGGGTAGGTTTAGCCTGTGCGTTGATCCGTCAGTCAGTCGATCAGGGACAAAGCATTTATTAATATTAAAAAATGTTTACATGCTTTGCTCCAAAAAATTATGCAAATTGTAGAGTTTTTTGTGTTTAAATGCAAAAATTACGTTTGACATTTGCATAATTGCTTACTTACAATAATTGCTACAGCATTGCTCACAATGATTGCTAAAATTGTACGAAAATACTTCATAGAACAGGATAATAATACAGCTAGACAACAATATTAAATTGGTAAAAAAATTAACAAACAATTTTCATTTTCTCTATGACAATATAAATATGAATAATCCTTCCCGCGACCTTCCCATGAACGGCCACGTCTTGGCGCATACGGCATACCTCCTCGTGTTTAATAGGAAATTCTCCGGTTATACCCCGTAGGTATGCCTCGATGTGAATTTAATGATATTGAACATTTCTCCGATATTAATGCGTGACGTCATCCTATAAATTGTGGGGGACATTTTTATAATACCGTTCACTATCCGATATTGGTTTAAACCAAATTTTTATTTTTATATTTTTATACGCCACTGATGATCTCTCCTGCCAATAGCCAGAGCGTATTCCATGGCCCTTCTCCACACGGATTAGTAGATAATAAATAAACGACCTATCATATCACACAAGTGCTCTTACATAAGTCATAGAGCATGGTAGCTCTCCCTAGGAGTTATCTTACCGTTATTCATTTATCCCGCCACGAAGCATCTCTTCGCAAGCATCGAAGTAGGTATGTCGGTAGGGGAGGTAAAGGAATACATACATTTGTAAGCCTTACTACCTAGCTTTAATTTTAACTGGCGCTAAAATTATAATTGGCATATATATTTGAAAGGGTGGATATCGATCTTGAAACTTAAACTATCCGTCTATCCCGTAGGTATTAGTGATAAAACTGAAAATAAACATTTTTCATTTACATTTTTTGTAATCGTCGACAATAAGGTTACTTTTACGTCCTAGGTTGTTGTAGTACGAAAAAGAAAATTAGGTAGGTAGCATGTAATATTCGAACGTAAATTTTTTTAAATTACAAATTTTTTTGAACTATTTCGATTTGAATAGAGAAATCTTACGTTCGATGGAATTCAACGGTTCCTACCTTAAGAATTTGGCTTCATAATATAATAACTGCAGATCGATCACCTCAGCCTCAAGCCTCGAGGCGTTTTCAGAAATCTTCCAAACAGAAATTGAACAAAGTTGCGTCAGCCTTGATGAAGTGACACATTTTATTATTGATTAGGGCTTCGATGACGGATAACGGGGATTCTGAGCGAATGATAAAAATTACAGATTAAATTATACATGCGAATAGTACTACATGTCTTTTAAAAATATATTTTTCAACCGACTTCAAAAAGGAGTAAGTTATAAATTCGATGGATATATTTCTTATGGATTGCAATCGAAGGTAGCGCCGTTATCTAGGTAAGTAGGTACTTCTGTGCCCGAAGCATAACACTAGTTATCGTCAACGTTCTATCGGACGTTTACCGTACGAATGATTTGACGATAGTGTTTTACCGTCACAGATTTATCATATGAAAAAAAGATAAAAATATCGCCTTATTTGCTGGAAATCGAATCCTCTACGCAAGTTGAATCACGTCACCTACCACGCTGATTAATGTGTTGGTTTTGAAACTTGTTTAATTACATGTAAAACTATTTAAGTCGGCATGCTTTTATATCTTGACTTGTTACCCTTACCGAAGGGTAAAAACTATTGAACAAAGTTTTAATTAAAACGCCGGGAAGCAGCGGAGCTATGAGGTAAAGGGATTTATTTACATTGTTAGAGTTGCGGCTTTGTTTATTAACAAGAACTAACAAGTTAACAGGAATTAAATCTTCGCTGAAAACCTTCACTACTTCATCATATACATAAGTATGAGTTCTGGAAGGAAACACACAACAGGCAATTGTATCCTACAGAACATTTTTTGGTAATTTCGAGTCTAAACATGGCATTAAAGTACCAACATTAATATTAAAAATGAGGCGTCCTAATTCCTGTTTCTTATATAAAAATCTGAAAAGGAGACCTAAGCATACTCAACCACGCTGCTCCAATTCTGCACACTGCTCAAATTGATGGAGAAACGAGCTAGTGGCCAACTCGGATATTTTCAACAAAGTTTCTGCGACGGGGTTTAACGAAGCACGGAAGCGCGCGTACTGACCGCGCCCGACATTGATTTACATCTTCGATCCTTTGCGATCTATTTTTCTACTCAAGCTTATTATTTCTTAATATCAGCATGAAACCTTATCATTAAACACAAAAAACAGTCAATCTCCGCCGCGACCTCGCTTCGACCGGTGCTCATGATAAAAGTCCTCGGATAGGTCCGAAACTATCCCGAAATATACGTGAGGTGAGTACTGAGTAGCACGTACGTAGATTATAAAATTATATGTGATAAAAAGTATGGTGATACCCAAAATTCGATAAACCAACAACACTCAACGAGAAGAGACGCAATCCCAATTCAAACGAGCCATCCATCAAGTGCGACACAGAATTTGACATATTCCGCCGATTTCGCGTTTTGTACACTGCCCAAAACATGAATGGACCCCAATCAAGGGTATTGTATTTGAATATACGTTATAAGGTTGTTTAGATTGATCCTCCGATCAATTTTGCGACGCGACACTTTTTGAGATATTTTTGAGATCTCTTTTTTGGGTTTATCCAGGAAACGTTCGTGCGTGGGATAAATTTACGATGTATTGATGCTATTTTTGAACCTTTTTCAAAATATGAATACTTATTTTGTGGCTTTCTTTTCAGTTTTAATTTTAATTGTAATTAGAGTCAGGTCATCGGGGACTACTCTACATCTTAGAAAGATGGGAGGGACTGAAAAACAGCGCTTCACGAGACTAGATATATCTGATGACAGTATAAGCTGTGTCCACTCCTTTTGCCTTCTCTTTAACTATAATTTGTGTCCATGCATTTTACTATATTTTGAAGCAATAAACTATTTTTTATTTTAATAAACAAGAAGCAAACGATATTGTAGACAAAAAAAATTAAGTGATCATCTATTTATCTTTAAGTGATCAAATTATGTTACAGCTAAGGCCTAGTCCTAATTGGATAACATAACCGACCGACTAACCAACACGAAAAAATTTAAACAAAGGTATCTCTATGGATATATGGATGGATATATTGTATGGAGCTGCTCTGATTGAAATATACACTGACCTGTAGGTACCTAAGCTGGGTAAAGGCTTATTTTGAGCTTATGAATACACACCTCTAACGTATCACGAGAACTAAGTATTGTCTGTGGCTATACAACGTACGAGTACGTACATGAGTTTGTTATTCCTGAAACATCTTAAAGGAAGTCACTAACTTATCGCTCCATATCTGACACGGAACGCTTAACAAAGTAAGAGAAAGGTTTAAAAATTGAGATAGGTAAACAAGTAAGCGTGAAGCAATGAAGTAAAGAATTAATAAAAAAGGTTAGAGTAAGATGTTTTGACCGTTTTAAAAAATTAAGAGGCCGTTTGATGCATCAATTAATATCTGTTACATGCTTTAGTAAAAATTTTAATATCTATAAGTCTCGCAATAAACATAAATCTAAACGACCCCCAGACAAACCCTAAAGCCAAAATTGTTAAGTCTCCCATAAAGATACAGACAATGCATATCCAGAACATAATAACTATGATCAGCCACATGCGACTCTATGTATAGAAATAAAAAAAATATCATTCGGAACCGCAACAATTGTGGAACCATTAAAACAAACAAGCCAGCTGCGAGGGACGCGACCACTCAAGCCGAACGCTCTGCCCCCTAGCCCGCCTCCGAGCCACGCACAAAAATCAACATAAATAACATTACACACCCCTATCTCAAAGACTATGACAGCCAAACTACCAAAAACGACCCAAATATACAACAAAAACGAAACAAACCCCAACCTTAACGCAACTAACACAGAATCCAATTCATCAAACTGCAACCCACGAGTTACGCGTAAAGTTCCAACACCCTTTGAAGTGTGCAACAATTGAAAAATATTTCGTCTCTTTCGTCCACTCAATGGCATCGGTTATCCCTCTACTTTTGGGCGCCTTTATTAAATTTATTGTTAAAGGAATGTATATAAAAGTTGCTAAAACGAGAAGGGTCCCAGTCTGTGACTTCTATCGTGTGTGATACAAGCTAAATTTGCGAGAATGTATTCTGCCGAGCAGAGCTATAGCGGGCTGTTTAGGCCTTGGGACATGAGTGATAAGAAAACGGATGTTCAAAGTAATATGAATAGTGAGAAAACGAACCTAGACAATGAGCGGAAAGTCAAAAAGAAGAAACTGGATGATGATAAAAGAGAGTCGCGTTTACGGAAAATTCGCGGCACTTTTAAAAGAAGTGCTGCTAATTTACACCAAGATTCAACCGTGTCTACAACAACTGGCGACGTGGAAGAAGATAAAAAACCTACTTCAATCGTAACCGCTGGTGTTTCTCCAGAAATACCTTCAGAATCACCGGTAGCAAATCTAAGTATGTGTTGTGATAGACTCTTAGAAGAACCAAGTAAGAAAACTGTAAAGAATGAACCAAAAAAACCAGAAGCTCCGGCACCTCCAACGGAAAACCTTTACACGCCAACAAACGTCTACCCAGCACCCGTTCTACCATCTACGTATAACGGATTCGTACCGGACTATCTGCCAGACATCGCGCATTCCTTAGGAGTGCCTCCGACCGACCCGTTGCTTCTCGAATCCCTAGCTCAAGGGTACGCGATGGAGCTCGAATACGCAAGGATACTGCACCAAGAGAACGAGGCGAAGCTTCTGAACGCTCGCAAGCAACGGCCGAAGAAATACAAGTGTCCTCATTGTCAGGTAGGCTTTTCGAACAACGGACAACTGAAAGGCCACATCCGAATCCACACAGGCGAGCGGCCCTTCAAATGTGACGAGAAAAATTGTGGCAAGACCTTTACAAGGAATGAGGAGTTGACGAGGCACAAGAGAATACACTCAGGCGTTCGTCCGTTCCCGTGCCCGACTTGTGGGAAGAAGTTTGGGAGGAGAGACCACCTGAAGAAACATACGAGGACACATTTTCTTCAAGCGGAGAGAATGATGCCTGTGTTTGTGCCTCTTTCCGCTGTTCCGCATGTTGGCGGCTTTCCGTATCTGTACGGCTATTGAAAGGAAACTAATTATGTATATCATTTGTCTAATTATATGCTTAGACAAATGAAATATAGTTAGATACAGCTTATCAAGGAAATTAAGAACTGTAACAGAACGCTACATCCGTAAAGCTGTAGCAACAATTTTACGGGTATCTTTGTTCTATGGTGATGTTAATCTAATATCATAATTATATTCGCAAGCTCATTGGTTCTAGCACAAGATTGACATTGTTAATATTACCCATCGCCAGAAAAAAAGAAAATTTGATCATTCATTTTTCAATGGCCAAGTTTATGACTTGCCTCGTGATATTTAAAGTTATTTTCTTAGCAGTAGTACCTAGTATCGTAGGTAAATTACTTACTGATAAAGTTCATAATTTTCCTGGCTAAGCTGTACAACTGATACACTGAACTGATACCAATAGGAGCTTTTAAAGGAAAAACAGAAAATTATACGATTATTGTAATTACATACGAGTTGAATGTAAATAAAGAAATGTGCAAAATATCCTATTTATATAGATTAACAATAATATAGAATATTTTTATAATAAAACAATTTTATTATTTTATACCGACCCATTCCCCTAATAAATAACAACACATAAAAATAAAAAGGGTTATGATTTAAATTAAAAATAGGTATCGAAACCACCGGATACAAGATTTTTATTTAATATAATATAATTTAATATTTAAAGAAAATTCTACTGAGTATTTTTTTCCTATTTTTAAATAAGTTTTTCAAATTGTTACATTTTTTAAACGCACTTAAAATTATGGCTAATAAATTCACTTTAACTCAGTTGAATTTTAGTTAGTACAATTTATACTATAGTACAGTTAATTTTCACAATTTTTGTATTTCAAATTTAATGCGATGTAAGTTTATAGAGCACAAGGTGGCTCTATATTTTTTTTTATTTTGGTTTAATTTTATAAGCTAAATTGAACGTTCTTGAAATTCTGATATTGACATGTATTTCTTAAGAATCTGCTACTACGGTTACGTACTATCTACCTTGGTACCTTGTTAGATGGAAAAATAAGTGATTCATGATGGAAAAAAATGATTTTATAATTTGATGACTATACTTGGCGCAAATTCGATCTGGACATTATTTAGTTGCAGTTTGTACTTTTCACTTAATCCACTTCTATTTTTAATTTTTGAGACACTTACCATTTTTAAAATATAACAGTAGAAATACCACCTGTAGTAGTCAATGAAGGTTTTCACCTCCGATTTCGTTGAACCTCCATCGATTTTCATGAAAATTGGTTAGTAGTACCTTAAGACTATAATAGAGATACCGTGAAACTATAATACGTAAAAGAAAAATATTTGAAGGACCAACAAAATTATAAATCTTAACAAAATTAAGTATTTATAATATCAATAAGCCCCCAAAGGACCAATGTTATAAAATCGATACATCATTCCATACATTCTATCCAAACAAAAAATTGAATTCTTACGCAAGTGAAATAACAAAATATCATCCAAGTACGGACTTCCGGTTTCCATAGAAAGGAAGAATGGAAGGGCAAAGACAATTATGCGTTTTACGATATTTTGACACTGGGTCATTGTGCCAAGATGCACACTTGTGATATTAAAGGAATTTTAAGAAATTCAGGCAATTTGTTACAAATGAAATTGTTGGCTGTTGACATTTTAATGGGTGTGAGTGAATTTTTTTTTAAATCTATAGGTACTCGAGATTAAAATAACTTGCTTGACGCTACAATTTTTGGATTTAGGCAACTAATAAGCATGCTTTTACGCCTTTGCTAAATTCTTTTATTATGCTATGTATCTACATCCTACATGAGCATCGTCCGCCCATGGGCCCATCGCATCTGAAACAGAGCCGAAATACTTTACAAAGTTTTTAGGTAGCTTTAACTTAGGAATTTCTCCTTCGTAGTATTTTTAATACAGTCATTTTGTTATAAAATCTTCCCATTTAACCATCCACCACTCTTTGTAGTCGACAAGACAAGACACGACAAGACAAGACACTAAACGTAGGTAGACATCCCCTAATCCTGAGCTTTTAGAATCAAATTTTACCGCTGTCTTCTTAACTTGGCGTTACTTAACTCCCGATTTAAACAAATGTTTTCAAAGCAGGTAGTGTAAATACCTATAGGTATAGTAATTCATAGTTCACCATGAAAGAATTCTTTTTATTTTTCATTCCGTATCTAATTTTATGGATCTACGTGAAATCCACTTCCTCAAATAACTATAGGTAATTGAATAATATCTACCAAATTAAAACGTACCCAAGCAATAAATTAAATTAACAAGTGTCAAGGTAAGCACACATTACGCTCAAATTGAGCACATTCCCACGTATTTCTTGTCTGAATAATATAATTTAACGATCTAAATAAACATCGTAAGTTCGGAAGTCCGATCCCAGCGTGCGGTCGACAGGAGTTTAACTTAGAACGTTATTTAATTGGATTAAACGAGGTGTTGTCAGTGCCTATCTGCACAGCGTGAAGCCGTGAAATCTTTGGTTTGTTTTCGAAAGGAAATGGATCTTTTTGTGACCTAAAAGCCAATTGTAATGAAGACAACATCCTATCTATCGTATAAAAACAAATAGTCACGTTCTTACTTTAATTTTATTGATAGGAATAGGATATTCATTTATAAAATTGATTTTTTATTGAAGTCATAGTTCTAGAAATATTGTAAATGCGGAGGATTTATCAGCACCAATAGATTTTTCTTATTATTTATTCAGGAACTCATATCTTTAGTGTATACAGTAAGTATGCATAGTATGTATTTGGATATTTGTACGAAAATGCAGACATACTCTTTCAAAAGCGTAACCAAAAAAGTCTTAAGTATCAGACCTTACTTTACAACCGTGTGGTTTCTTAATATGGTATTATGGAAGATATAGGTACTAAATTACTAGGGAATATTGAGGAAAGTAGGTAGCCTTCCCCGGTCAATGTTCAAAGTGTAATATCCAAAAGAAATATGTGTAACACGTCTAAAAATTCTCACGCCAAAAGCGGCACGTAAAAACCGTCGTCCACAAATCATACCAGAGGTGTGACCCTTTGATGACCAAAAAACTTCATTCTTACTTCTTTCGACTTCTTCCCAAAAGCGTTCCCATACGTATAATTTTATTTATGCCATAACCCGCCTACGATCCGAACAAATTTGCTGAATAGATAAAATTTATTGAGCATATCGAAAGTCGAGTTTGTTCTTGGGATAAAAAAGGATTTTTGGTGCGAGTGCAGGTGGCTCGCGGGGTGAATGAAAATGACAAAAATAATTTTAAACAAAAATGTGAACCGACTTCAAACTAAAAAGTAAGAAATAACTTTACAAACAGACTTCAATAATAAGGTATTTTTGGAGTCTGTGCCCAAGTTCATCCTCAGTTTAACCTCAAGTAACCTCATTTTTACATATACTCCAAACATTATCTTATTAAGGATTGAAGTCTGTTTGTAAAGTTATTTCTTACTTTTTAGTTTGAGGTCAGTTTTGTTATGTGCATTTTTAAAGCACATTAAATCTCTCTTTCCATTGTACATTATTGTACGGTGCAACCGTACACCAACCGTCAGCGCGTTTTTCGTACAGCACGCGCCGGTCACATTTTCAATTTAGTATGCATTTGGGATGCTAACATATCGCGCGCGTACTCATGGCAACATCATTATCATACCTACAGTGTACAACAATAAATATTATAAACTTTAACAACATCTTTTCTTTGACTATCGTATGGTGTCGATACTAGCCCGTACAATTATACATACTTCTTTTTTAGTAAAATATATTAAAGTACCTACATGTCCTGATTTTTTCGTGACTTTAAAACTCGTCTGCAAAAATGAGGTTACTTGAGGTTAAACTGAGGATGAACTTGGGCACAGACTCCAAAAATACCTTATTATTGAAGTCTGTTTGTAAAGTTATTTCTTACTTTTTAGTTTGAAGTCGGTTCACATTTTTGTTTAAAATTATTTTATTTAATGCTTTTTAGTTATCATAGTTTCACTTCCTCTCTATTATCTGACTCTGGTATCTTAGTTTTAATGCTTCATCATAGGTTGCGGCAACTGGCTACTTAATGGTAACCTTACGGATTACCATTATTAATGTTTAAATATATAATTTGTACAGTTATTTAAATTATTTAAATTAACTTGCTTTAAACACGATTTAATTATTCCTATTTTATAACGAGTTCCGCTACATCATTAGCATCGAAGGTGGTCAAATTTTATATAGTTCTGCAAAGGTAATGTGACCAACAATAATAATTTATCAACTTGGTTCCTTAACTCTTATCCGTTGAGGAGTTCCACTCTGTATCTTCGAAACTCTTCATCAGATCATCACCTACTTAATATGGGACCAAATTCAAAGTAACAGCTCCCAAACCAAAAAAAAACAATTCAAATTGGTTACCAAATGACGGAATACGGCGGTCAGAAATATAAAATAAAAACGGGTTCCACTCCATCATCAGACTCAAAGGTGGTCAATGTCTACATAGTTCTGCAAAGGTTATGTGACCAGTAATAATATTTTTTTAACCCGGTTCCTTAACTCTTATCCGTTGAAGAGTTCCACTCTGTATCTCCGAAACTCTTCATCAGATCAACACTAACTTAATATGGGACCAAATTCAAAGTAACATCTTCCCAACCAAAAAGAAAAAAATCAAATCGGTTAACAAATGACGGAATGCGGCGATAACAAATATAAAAAAAAATAAAAATAAAAATAAAAATAAAAATAAAAAAAAAAAACATACAGACGAATTGAGAACCTCCTCCTTTTTTTGAAGTCGGTTAAAAACACAATATTAATGACCGGTCTATGTAAACATTTATTGTTTGTCAAAAGATTTGTCTACAGTCGTAAGGTTGCTAAAGTTGTAGAAGCATCTTAGTTGTAGAAATCGGTAAACGTTTTCTCATGGTACCTACATTTTTATTTTTATTCTTACTTTTAGAATTTGCATACCCGGAAAGGTGAATATGGATTGATCAAAATGCCCTGTAAAACCAATAACTAACCCATATTAGGGCAAATAAATGATTTTCCTTTCATTTCATTTCATGTCATTACATTTATTCTTCCAGATTTGAAAAAGTTGTTCAAATTCATAAGAATTCTTATTATACTCTCGTAGAATTTTTTTATGTAGTGTAACGAACGTTGCGAAAATTACGTAGGTATTACGTATTTTAAATCTATGTACAGATCGATTAACTTTTTTTCACCATGATTCATTTTTACTTTCAGACAAGTACTATCCAATAATACTTTTAAAAGTTGTTTAAAATCAAAAATCTTAACCTAATTTTCAATAGGGTGGACTGAGAAGTGCGCGTTTTGCATAGCTATTAGGTAAATGCTTTAAACATTAAAATGTATTATATCCCAGTGTAAATTACTGATAAAAGATTTCTACTACTTCAGACATGAAAAACTAATTTTTACTCTGTTTAAGTGCACCTAAATGACGGGTTAGTTACCTATTGCAAGAGCAATCTCGCATAATTAACACTTAGGACATTAATAGAATATGAACTTTATTTACACGTACCTATCTTATGCAAGTGATATCGCGATTTAAAAAAAATACGGTGCAAGGTGTCTTTTTTACTTTTAAAAAAGCGCTTTTGGAGTAAAGACCGCATAATTTCAAGGTTAGTTCTTTACTGATCGTAGTCCAGAGCCATAAATTACGCTGTCCATACTTAAGTACCTTGACCATAGCCTGGGAACTTTAGTCAGGTGTCACGCCTACACTTTTATCTTTTCAATTCTTTTCATTGACTACCTGAGGCATCATTACTTTTGTGCAATAGTTATTTTTTATTAGTTTGCGTAATCTAAATGCCTTTTTATCTTATTCAGTACACTTTTAGAAACAGTTTATATACCTAATTAAAATGGACGAAACTATTGGTGATTTTATTTTGTCGCTGAAAGTCGCTGCTGTTACAAGTTAGATGACTATCCACAAGCAAGTTACATAGTTAGGTGGTAGAGCTCACCGCATGGTACGAGTAGCTTACCGCCACCCTTAAACCGCCGTGTAGCAACATCGTTCTTCAAGTCTCGAGTTTCAGAGGCATGCTTGCCGGAGACTCCTTTTTAATGTGACATTTTAAGTTAATCTTAGTCCTCAGTAGTAGTCACTTAAAAGATTACAAAATAAAACGTAACTACCTTACTTTTGCCACGAGAAACAAGCCATTACACGTAACTTTCGGTGGTTTCGAAACTTATTCGATAGACAAACTTGATTTAAAACATTTTATTTTAATAAATCGTCCCTAAATACTCATTAGCTACTTAGTAGATAATGAAATAGTAACAAAGACTAATATCACTGTCCAGTGCATGGGAACTCCGGTCAGGTGGGCCTTCACGCCTTCTCTTAGATGTTTTTTATAAACATTTGCTACCTGAGGCTACTGTAGGCTTAGTGTCACTCGGGTGATCATAATTTTCATCACTATTATGGGAATTATGGGCATTTGTGTAAAGGCTGTGTTTTGTGGAATAAGGTAGATAAATGAGTGGATGTTAGTATGGATCTTTTTTGTGAATTTGAGTGCCATGAAAAATTATTTATAGTTCGCAACGATACGCTATACGATGGCTCTATCGCCTATTACGCCTATCATTTATTTGAACATAAATTGCAGTTATATAATACATCATACTTACTACATTTCATGTTAGAGTATTCCGGACCGCAATTTCTTACAAACAAATAGGCCAATGATGGACTTAGGCCTTTAAGGACATTGTAAGAGGAAATCTAATCCTAATATATTGTATCAGGCGTTAGGTACTTTGCGGAAATCCATTGTTATTTACTAGTTGCTGAGTCAGCAACCAACCGTTGTAGAGTCCACATCACCTGATGATGCTCCGTTTTGGGGCGAAACACGTGTCGTGTACTATTGGAATAAGTTGTTATGGTATATATCTACTGAGAGGGATAAGGGAGGGTGGTGGGTCCATACCAAAACAAGTTCCACGTGTGCGGATTGTTGCAAAGAAATATAAATACAACTTAAATAAATCTAATCCTATAAAAGCAGTAGGACAATTATGGATTGCGGACTATCCTGAATTTAGTGTGGAATTCAGTAGTATGCATACCCTACCCACCCGTACAAACAGTGTTAAGAATTGCGTTTACAATACAAATAACGTTATTTAGTGCGGTCATTACTTGACAAAGCTCATTCATGGGCTGCATAGACCAATCGGCCAAGTGGAAATCAGATTACCTATCAGACAGGATTCTCTTGATTTTGTTTTTTTCCATCAAGTAAATATTTAACCACTTTGCTGTATCGTAAATCAAATGTAGGTAATACAAACACATTGTTTAACTATTGTGTCTACTTATTGCCATGCAAAAACCGCGAAAAACTCTCCCGCTCTAAAGTTCGTTCATAAAATTTTATTAAATTTTAAAATTATGTAAAAGTAATATTATTATAAGTAGTGTTAAGGATTTTAAGAGACAACATTTGCTTTTGACTAAACAGAAAAAATAGACATTATATTCAGCATGCTATAATTACGATTTACCTTACCATTTCGGCACGGACCCCTAAAATTCACAGGAGCAACTACAATTTTATTCCCACGCATAGGTACTCCAAACTTTACGCAAATTCGCTTTGCTACAGGTTGCAATACTTGGCTATGATATGCGTGTACTTTTTCATAATTCTTTTAACTTTTGACAGTTGACTGTACCTACTCGTACATGTATGAATAGCGTAACGTTTTTTATTACGTGTACAGCGTGTAACGTAAACATGATCGATTTGATCCGATTTTTGTGTTTGTTTAATTTACCTTTGCGACTTTTGACATTCGCAGGTCGGTACACCTTGTAGGCCTCCCACGCTATGGAATTTATAAACTGACCTTCAAGTCTTGTTTTTTTTTCAGAGGTGTGGCAGAAAATATTTTTTTTTCTGGTTTTAACTCGTGAGTTAAAAATCCCCCAATCATTAGTACGTACAGACGATCTCAGATCCTCTACAACTAGAGGTAATATTTCCTCTACTAGATTAGATAACTACGAGTATTTTCATGAATTGCTATGAGTAGCAAATTTCCCAAACATTACAAGACTTAGATCACAGATAATATGACTTCTGCTTCTAGAGTCCTACTTAAGGCTTAAACCACTTAAACTGTGTGTCCTACTTAAGTATGTTCATGGTTGCAGGGTCTAATTAAAATCAGGTGCTAATTAATTTTCAACAACGAAATTATGGATTGACCATAAAACTTGTCACATTCTTTTGAATTCGGTGGCACTTTCAAAAATACCAAATGCGCAATAAATGAATTATTATAATCGATATTCTGGATGCAATTTATTCAATGAGTGTAACGGAAACGCAGAGAGACACCACATCATTAGCGTGATGTGATGACTAATGTTGGTGACAAATAGTGCGCCACGGGTGGCAGCTATTCGTATTAGTTTTGTGGTTTCCCGGGTTTCTTACGTCGGGTGTTGGGTTTGTTCACAGATAGCATAACGGGAAACGATCATTTAAAGCTAAATTAGAACTTGGATGTGCTGCACGCGGCTGTAAAATTTCTGAGGATGGATGGATGATGTTTTTTACTCTTTCTCGCAAAAACGGCTTGGATGATGTTTTTACTCTTTCTTACGGCTAAACACAGATTGGAATAAAATTTGGTATGCACGTAGTTTATAGATAACCTGGATCAACATTAGGATACTTTTTATCCCTATCTAGCTGCTGCAAGGAAAGTCTACTCTAGTTTTTTATAAAAGAAGCCCCATAGATAAGATCGTCCGAGGACGCTATAATAATACGATTTAAATTAAAATAGCAAAATTTATGTTCAAACCTCTGTTATACTTACTGGAAAAGTCGGAAAAACTGGAAAATTTAGGGATGTTACACCCGCTTAATGGCTACCCCCTTAAGACGGGGTGTCTTAACCCCTTAAGACATTCACTATTACCTATTTTTCCGAAAAACAAATTACATCATGCCTTGGAGAAGGAAAAATAGGTACCTACGTGAAATAATGGTTCTTCTTTTTATTGCTTGCGAAAAAGTCCTGTATTTCATAATTTATTAAATCCTCCGGAAACAGGCGCAAAAAACGTGGTGTACCTACCTACAACTAAACTTAACTCTCCTTACGTATAGCTTCCCTTATTGATGGCATTGCTATTGCTGCCTATCGCAAATACTTCTCGTTGACACTTCACTCTAATAAAGATTCCTCGCTAAATAATAAATTAAGTAACAACATATCCAGTCAACATTGCTAACTCGACTATAAATCAATTTGCAACAATCGACGAGTCGGATACCCAAGCGCGCGATTCAGCCTATAACAAAAAAATCTTTATCTATGGTTCACCCCAATGCAACTTGCACAATGGGATAAAGCAGTCATTGCGGTGGATATCAGACCACACGGAAGGGGCCATTGTGCGTAAATTTAATAAAAAATAATTAATTTTTATATACGGCTTGTAAGGATATTTATGTGCGGTAGATAGGTGTACCTATTTATTTATTTTTGGTTTATTGTAAGACCTAAAAACTAGGTTTTTTAAAAATAGCCTGACCAAGAGCTATTTTTATGGCTAAAAATGAAACAGCCGAGAAAGTTAAATGTGCCTAATAGCTTTATTACAATAAATAAGCAAGCATATCTTACAATTCATCCTTAGACCGAACAGCATTGAAAACACTAGAATATTCTTTTATAATCGACTGGGTGTCTGTAATATTAAGACCAAGTTTTTCCAAGTAACTAGTTTTTTTAGGATCATTAACGTACTTTTGGAGATTATCAAAGAATTTGCTTCGTTTTGTTCTAATTTTAAACGTATTAATGCAATAGGGCCGCACGTTTTTGATAATTTTAAAAATCGGAAGTGATATTTCTTTTTCATCTACATTTAAAGGCCAGGTCGTTTCCAAAATATTTAATAGGCCATAACAGACGTTAGGCATAGACAATAGTTCTATTAAGCCAATTCTCTGATACATTAAAAGCTTATCTTGATCTGCTTTACTTCTTTGCATATCTTTTCTCCGAGCTTGAATATGTTCTTCTAGAATTTTGTTGAACAGATCTAAAAGCTGTTCAATAACACCTGCGTCTAATTTTTCGATTTGGTTGTAAAACGGTTCAAGACCTTTCATTTTCATCACCCGCGTCTGAACTTTTGGGTTACCAGGCAACCATACGTACAATATATCTAACGCATGTGCTTTTAACGCTAAATTGTCATATTCGAATATATCAAGCACTTTATCGACAATACCGATTGGAATCACGGCATTAGTCGAAATAGACGCGATATCAAACAGATTTTTTATTAGCAAAAGCAGTTGCCTCTTTAGCGGTGTAAATTTGACACCTAAATTCGGCAATACAATTCTTTCTGTACCCTTAGCTTTTAAAAACTTATAAATATTTAATGTTTCAGAGGTTAAATCAACTAACTCTTCTATATATTCTTCCATTTTAGAGTATATTTTTCCTGTGTTCTCAATGGGGAGTATACCTTCTTTTATAGTTTTTTCAGCTTGAGCAGATAGATGTTCAACCTTTGCAATTATATCTTCTATTGCATTTTCAACTAAATCACTTTCACCAGGATCATGGGTAAAGTCATCGACTTTTATCACTTGTTCTTCTGTGGACGAAGCATATAACTTTTAATAAATTTAGTAGTGGCTGCGGTACTAACATAGATACATAATATAATATATTGCTTGCTATGCTACTTCAATTGAATTTGTGAGTCATGTGTATGAACATAGCCCGGACGACTCAAGGGGGTTGCAATGTTCACTAAACATAAGATATCTATATAATCATAACTATTAAAAAAACATGGAACCTACCTTCTAAGTCAGTGCAAATTACAAAATAATAAGAATAAACATAAAGGAGCGTAATTGGTAACAAATATCGTAACATTTTAGCTCTTCTTTAGTAGGTAGGTACTTTTATCACCTTTACAATGTAAGAAATGACAAATGTCAAATTTTGTAAAATGTCTTCTTTTCTGTATCTATCAGCCAGTTAACTGCAGGGATTGTAAAATTATATAAACAACTACGTAATAAAATAGGTACTTAAATTTCAAAGAAAAGTAAGCAATTAGGTACATTACAATAGATACGTATGACAATATAGGTCAGCAGCTGCTGCTCTGCTATTTATTTATTTCTCGTCGTATCTACCTACTTCTAGAAGCTCTACAACAAACTACGATCATACATTACTGTTTACCTTATTAGATAGGTACATTTTTTAATTATAAAAGAAATTATAATACTTACACATGTATCTATGGACCATAGCAAACATACTCGTACGTCCATGTAGCAAACCTATTAAAAAATTGAATCAAAAATACTTTCGATAGTTTGTCAATGTTTTGTCACATGGACTTATCATTTGAGAGCAAGGTGGCTGATGTAAAATCTATTTTCCAAATGAATAACTTTATTTTCTTGGAATCTTGTGGTGACGGAGCTTGCCTTACGCCAAGGAGCTCAGTGTTTTTCATATCCATTATAAGTTTGGTGAGTATTTAACAATTTTAACAGACCTATAGGTATGCATACATATAGGTAGGTACTCTAATCTGAGATTTGAAAGTTACCTGTCCATCAAATTCAAAATTGTATTTAGGCAATAAGTTTATGTGTAATATGGACGAAGATAATTACTTAAGGACGCATTAATAATATTACATACATGCATAGGTATTACATACATATTACCTATTTACATTATTTTTCAGTCAGCAAGCATCATCGACGTGTTACTGAACGACACAGACAGCGCCTGCTGTGAAGTGTTGCAGCGAGTGGATTCTATGAGGAGTACTCTGGTCACGCTCTTTCAAATGGCTAATATTCTGTTGCTCCTTGGCTCTATTGTTGTAAGTTCCTACGATCCTCACGTATTATAAACCAGTCTTAAACCAGTGGACGCCGTATGCATCGCTCTGCCATTAATTTAGACTATTTAGCCAAGTAGGTACCTACTTCTAACCATATGAAAGAAGCACGGACTAGAGGTAGTACTAGGATACTAACCAACGTCTTAGTATTATGACTTATATGACCTTATGACTTATAATATAAATATAATAAAGCTGAAGAGTTTGTTTGTTTGTTTGAACGCGCTAATCTTAGGAACTACTGGATCGATTTCAAAAATTCTTTCAGTGTTGGATAGTCCATTTATAGAGGAAGCTATATTTTATTTTCAAAAAATTAGGGATCCGTAAGAAAATTGAATCGAAAAACTATTTATGCGTGCGCTGCAAAAACTATTGACAAGAGAACAAAATGATGTACTACGGGTTTGTAAGTCATATTAAGATCTACAAAAAAGTCCGCGAGAGCACATTATCTAACTATCATAGTTTAGTCACAATACTTAACCGCAAGTTCTAAAATCCACGCGGGCGAAGCCGCGCGCACCTCTAGTGACTTATAACAAGCAAGCATAGATATAATACACGTCCAAGATACTAAGCATGCCAGTGGCTTGAAAATTTTCCATAAACAAGACTAACTAAAGGTATCTACCTATATTGATCTAAAAGAATAGCAAGAATAGGTATATAGCACGGTTTGAAACTTTCCTTTATTTTTGTTTTAGGAAAATGCATTATTACTACAAATCTATCTCTGGTACGCGCTCGGATTCATAGTTTTGGGTTTTGTGGTATCGATACTGGATTTCGTTTACCGGTTTAACGATGAAGGGTTATGGGGTTTCATAAATTTTGTTACAGAGGTCGCATTCTTGTTTGGTACGTATTATTTTGACATTTTTATCAGTTGCTGCAACCCTCTTATGAACCACTGTTGAGCGCGGGTCTCTCCCCACAAGGGATGTTCTATCACGCTGCTCCAGTACCTACGGATAAGTGGAGAATGAATGGCCTGGCCAACCCGTGTAGGATGTTTTCAAACCGGCCAAGCCTCCGAAAAGGTTTAATGACTGCTATCTTATCGATAACATCTTATCATTTGTACGTCTCAACGCGGAGCATTTGAAGTTTAAGCAAACTTTTCAATTTTTCAACATTAAATTGTTTTTATCATATAAAATGGGGGTGATTTATTGCACTTTGAGTTTGGACAAAGATGTCTATGGATTGCAGTGACATAGATAGTAAATACTCATAAAATAATTACCTAATTATAAAATTTGTTAGTGAAATTATAAAGTGTAAAATATACTTAATTTGTAAAGAAATTATAAAGTTAGTTACAGAAAAATTATATCAAAATAATTTCTGGTTTTCTGATAAATACCTAATAATTTTTAGTAACATTTCGGTGCTTGCCTCTGGTAGACTTCTATAGAAAACGTCTAGAGCAAACATGAAGACAATCTCTTCGAATTTCGTTAAGAATAACAACGGGTAAGGTAATAAAAAGCAAGTAACTTTCAAATTTTCGTTTAATATTTTTGTACTATCTACTATATACATGGTGAATATTAAATATCTATAGAAAAACATCGTACAACAAAAAGTAAATACTAAAATAAAAATAAAAACCTTTGCATGTTAAAAACTTTTTCGTCGGAATCATTATTACAAGTGTTACTAGTCATATTAGTCATTTTAGCTCATGATTATCCTATTTTCGCAAAATTGATGCTAAGAACTCACGAAGCGGTTTTTATCCGCGCCCGTCGCGGTGGAGGGGTCTGATTCTGTATGACCATTCACACTCGCATCGCGGCAATGTCGTGTTACCCGTGATAAACAGTCAAAAAAGGCCTTAAAGTCAAATATCGTGACAATCTATTGTGTGCCTTATAGAACAGACGTTAAGGTTCCTTGTCGTGTCGAGTTCATGAAATGACGTACGGTTTTATGTCACACGATATCGGCACGAAATCTTTTAGGAGTTACAGAATCAGGGCCCTGCTGTTTTATTTCCAAACTGACGAGACCGCCGAGGCTACGGGTGACCGCGGCCCGCGCGATTATACCAGTTTTCCGCCGGTACAGTAGGCATAAGACAAGTCGTGCTTTAATTTTTTACATGATTATGAATTTTCATTCTATGGGAACTGCAGTCCCGCAACCGCGACTGAGCCGGGTAAAAACCGTATCGAGAGTTCTTAGCCTTATATTGTCTACAATCCAGGTCGGCAATCAATGTTTGAGAATGAATACAAGGAGAATATAGGTTAATTATTTGGTTACACACATTAATAGGACTTCGTTGAGATTATTTACTGTTTTCACTTCGTTTGGTGTAGCTAGAGGCAACTAAATGCCCTATTTCTTTAGATAAGCTCGAAGACATAGCTAAGTGTTTAATTCCTTGTTGCCTTATAGATTATCGTTTACATTTTTACGTCCAGTAATCAGAGTATATCACCCCCAAAAATGCCATAAAATAAAACCTTTTAATGAACTAGGCCCAAAGAGAAATTCAAATTTTTCCATTTATTCATCATTCGATATTATAAATTTCAAGCGAGCTACATTTAAGCTTAAATTGTAATATATTGGTAGTATCGCGTAAGCCTACATAAAGTCGTACTTATAGAATTTACGAAATCCAGTCGAAGAATTTTACAAAACAAAAAATTCCATTCGGTCAAATTCGGAGTCACTTCTAAATTCCATCATCAGTATCTACTCGTATTAACGCTGCGTTTATAATATACACAATAGAATACATAGGCACATATGAACACTAGTGTAATCAAACAAACTTAGCTTAAGATACGCATAAGATAAAATTTTTATGCATAACAATATGTTGAGTATGAAAGTATCAATATCCACAATATGCAGAAACTCGACAATCAAGTGAGTCTATTTTTATATTAATTGAGTAGCAACCCAGCAACCTGACGACAAGTGGACTGTGCAGCCCTTGGACACCCACACGAATCCTCAGAAATCCTGTCCGAGGTTGCATGCGGGTGCTTTGCTACTCATGAGGACTAAGTGTCATGTCAGTACCCATTAATGACCCACTACAGGGTCGGGTTACTCGGGTCTCCTCTCACAATGAGAAGGATGTAGGCCGCCGTCCACCACGCTGGCCTACTGCGGGTTGGTGGACTTTACATGCCTTTGAGAACTTTTTTTTGTGAACTCTCAGGCATGCAGGTTTCCTCACGATGTTTTCCTTCACCGTAACAGCAGGTGATATTTAATTTCATAAATCGCACATAACTTTTATTACAAAGTCATTGGTGCGTGCCACTGGGATTCGAACCCGGACCCCTCGATTCGAGGTCGAATTCTAAGCCACTGGGCTATCACCGCTGCTAAGGACTAATGAGGACTAAGAGTTCACCTCAAATAGAGCATCCCCGGCAACCACACCTCCCCAGCCGACACATGACACGAAGGACACGTTGCTTTATGCAGGATTTAGGTACCTCCCGAGACAAGCTACTCTGGTTGTACCACCTAAAACAACCACATCTCGACTTACAGTAGACAAAATTATGAAAACAGAAAACTAAGATATTAGATAGCCATATCTACAGAATCATAATAATACACATTTAGCATAATGG
This sequence comes from Erynnis tages, assembly GCA_905147235.1. NCBI lineage: Eukaryota > Metazoa > Arthropoda > Insecta > Lepidoptera > Hesperiidae > Erynnis > Erynnis tages. The sequence continues at coordinate 5,806,509 of LR990095.1, read as the reverse complement.
AAGTAGTCATACACTTTTTATAATATGAATTTTGAGTTAATTTTAGTGATCATATCACATTTCAAATGAAATTTTGTGGTCGTCTAATAATGTTAAAGTTGCGTTCCCACTGAAATTGTTGGCAACTTCTGTAATTCCAACAGGTGTTGACAACAAACGAAAGTTGATACATTTTCTTCGGTGGCAACCCAGCTTATAAAATTAAAAAATCAAAAAGGAATGAGTTTGGTGATTGTTAACCCCATTACTTTATTATATTTTTCAGTTCATGTTTCACCACTGGGCTGACCCAGCAATACAAATGTCATTAATTTTATATTTTTTTTACAAAAGACAACTAAATTTATGTACAATAGTTCCAATGTAAGCTTTGAGCGTTTGGTCATTTTAGTTCGTATTAAAGGTAAGTATAAAATGACATTGTGTGTAATTATTGCGGGCTATTTCTTGGAGCCAATATTAAAATACCTATTTATAGTTGTATATGTATATACAAATGTGAATACAGGCAATAACCAAACGCACAAAGTAAGAGCACTCTTAGATTCAAACAAAAAATTTAATTCATTCATTTACTAACACTAATCTAGCATACATATAATCCAGCAATCCAATTTCGTATTTTATGGGTTAATTTCCATGAAATCCACATCTAGTCTTTTTTACAAGTGATTGTAGCAATTTAATTGTTTGGATGTTAAATACGATAAAGTACTCCACTCCATTGAGCTTATGTTTGGATTTGATTGATTGGATCCCAATTTCTGAAATTGATTCAATTGATCAGGCCCTAGATGTGTTTTACGTAGACTCATTAAATCATTATTTCCTGAATTCATGTCATTTCCTTTATCAATTGGAATAATAACAAACTATTATTACAGTAACAAAAGGCTGTTTTTTTTAATTACCTAACACTAACACTATGTATTTACAAAATAGAATGAAATGATGGTTTCAAAATGCTATCAGTCTCCGAACAATTCATACATTACTTCCCTCTGTTCTCTATCCCCTGATTTCTATATTCTACAGTAACCATTTATTATTTTGTAAACATATTATTATGATGTTTCTGTAAGAACAAATCGCCAAGATAACAGTTAGCAAACCTATGACGGATGACGGCAATGTTGTCAACTTTAAAATAATAAAAAGAAGAATCATATAGAAACAGGGCGTTAATCACAGAGTTTCTATTTAAAATTAATTAATATCTGCTACAGAATTTCATACATTATGCTGCTTTGTCATATACTTTTATTTATATTATAACAGCGCTAGACCATGTAACAAAACACAGAATCTTCACAATTTAGTTTTAGCTTATACTGTACCTACTTCATACACTTTAGAGCCAAATAAATGCTAAAGTTTTAATAGGCAAGGATAAAAGCATTTGTGGAACTAAAAAGAAAAAGGGTATAGAGATTAACATTAGATACACATAATTATATCCGATACAATATATTAATGTAGATAAATATATGAAAAGAAAAGAAAATATACACTCAAACATATGTATCATGTACAATGATGATCTGCAAACAAACCTTACTCAAAAACTATTAACGTTATTAGTATATTTTGTTATAAACTGTAACAAACAATGTATCTGTTAATAATAGGGATTCCGTTGAGAAATGACGAATAATAATATTCCGGTGCGTGGTTTAAAACCTATTAACCTAAAGTTACCAAAATTTGAAGGCGAGCACAGCATAGAGCAGGGGAGGCATATGGCTGCCTGTAAGTGGAAATGTCCGACACTCTGACACTTAGAAAGAGATATAAGATTATGGTACCCTATCTGTCTCTCTACTAACGCATGCGCATTAAAGAACTGCATTCGCGCAATGCTTAAAGCATTTGTCCTACATCTAAATTCTGATAGTAGCTTACGAAAATATACTTCCAAACAAATTTAACACACTGAACCGTGTTATATCTTTATTAAACCACAGATAACAACGAAATCGACTTTTGGCACAAACTATACTTGTTTGAAAAGAATAACTTTGAGATCACACAATACAGTTTCTTGTAGAAACAAATTTAAGACTTCAAATGAAAAAATATACGTCAAATGACATATGCAACCACAGAAAGCAGGTTGCAACTCTTTTTTATAGCCCACTGTTGGGCACGGATTTCCCCCAGAACAGGGAGAGGCGTGGAGCATACTCTACCACGCTGCTCCAATGGATTGGTGGAGTTACCCAGTACATTTAACAGAGGAGCACATTGTATTAGATATATTATTATACTGATCAACTTGTCATCAATTGAAGCACGTTTATAACTTATCGCAGTTACCACCAATCGTCAAGAGGCGGCGCTAGGACCCTGGATCACGCTATCGAAGTTTTTTAAACCAGCTGTCATAAACATCATTGTTAAGTTTGGACAACTAAAGCATTATCACCTCAGGATTGATCACCTAGTCTAATGAGGAATCTTCCAAATCAAAGCAAACCCATGATCATATTATATGAGGATATTAGGTGTTTTGTCAAAAAAAAGATGTGTCTACAGACATATATTTCCTGCACAGGCTTACTACCAGTAATATGGTGAGCCTCATTTAGTTTATTTCGAAATTATTTATCTATCTATATCTCTAGCCAATCTTCTAGTGAACTAGAAAAAAAATCTGTGGACCCACAATCAATCATTACAAAAGAATCCCATACATTTCAAAACGCCATTGAAACATAGCTTTGTTCCGTCTTAAATATACAACATAATACACATAGCGATAGGTGTGGAAATATAAATCTTATATAATAATATAAACCTTTAACAATACCACATTCTTTGACAACATAAAACAATTATAACCTAAAATCAAATCATACTGAGCATACAATATGAACAATCGATCAGAATCATTGACAATGTGGCTCATATTGGACAATTCAAATTAATTTTTAATATTTAATCCCCTTTAAAGAGTGAACTGTGCAAGAAAATAATTGATATCATAAGAATTGGATTACCCCTGGAATACCCTAATACATGTTTAATCTGTAATAAATTATGTTTATTAATTGTGTATTAACAATGTCGAAAACTTGTTTTACTCTCCAGTACTTTTGAATAATGTAGTAAGCCGACTTATAAAGATATAACATCAAAGCTAATGTTTGTCATACAACATTGGGGAAGTTTTATATTTTAACCAATTAACCATACGTAAAAGTTGATGGGTACTCACACACAATCCACCAATACGAGCCACGTTCCAGAAACAAAACACAAACACTCCACTACACTCCGTCGATATAAATATATCATCGTACAACACCACAGCACTGCACTCGCAAGACCTAGACGTACAGCGGTTAGCTGACGCTCTGGTTAGCTATAGACACAACGGGAGTCTGACTAGAGGCGGGTATCACTGTGGAACCGGGCGGTATCTTCTGAGGAACCATGCCGTCTATGTGCTTGTACTTCTTGAGCCGCGTCCACTGGCCGTTGTTGTAGTTCATCTGGAAGTGCATCTCGGACAGCATCGTTAGGTATGTGTCGTCGGACTGGAGGACGTTCTCTATGTTTTCAGATAGCTTTATTGTCACTATGTTGCCCAGGTTCGGACAGGGGTTATCTGGAAATAATGAAGAGTGATTAATATGGTTTATCTTAGGACAGGCTACTTATACAGGCAAAAGTATTATATATGTGTCACATGTCCACCAACTCACATGAGTCCAATAAAGCCTTTTATTTGATAAGGTTACTTTTTAGGCAAAATTATTATATTCATTTGTCACATGTCCACCAACTCGCATGAGACCAGTATGTTGAACTAAGGCCTATAACATTCTTCTCTTTGAGAGACTAGTCCCAACCTCGCCATAACTAATTGGAGACAATAAACATAATACAAGATTTGTGGTAGAAAACTGCATAGTTGCACCAGGATTGAGTGTTCTTGATTAGGGTAATCATACGCAAAGTTTACTTTGGGGATCTCTAGTTCCCTCTCAGTAAAATCTTAGTAAGAGTTTTGCAAAATTTACAGAATTAAATTAAATTTCCACATGTTTACTTAATGCCAAGTTAAATTATTACTGACAAAGAAGACACACAAAACAAATCTTGGCTCATTTTAGAGTTCCATGAAATGGTTATACTTCTCAAAGGGGGTAAATGGTTATACTTCTCAAAGGGGGTTTCTTCACCAAAAAACGTGAGACTCGAATCAAGTACTGGGATATATGTAAAAGGATTACAATAATGTACATTGTACATAACGCACCTCTAGAGCCAGCCATGAAGCCGAGTATGAGCGCCTTCTCCGGCCTCGTGACTCGGTTGGCGTTCCGGAACATGTCTTGCGCCTCCAGCATTTGTTCACGCTGCAAATACAATAGAATTTTGAAGTTGGGCAATGCTAGCATATCTGCAGACGCACTAACGAACGGACTAAGAGCATTGCGGTGTAGTGATCATAGTTGGCTTAGACAGTGATCTTCTCCTGTTAGAAGGCTGACAAAAAATTACCACACCATTAAATGAATAATGAAGAATACGAAAGTGTGCGAAAATGTCTTATCACCTCCTTTTAATATGTCTATGCAACAAAAAGGGGGGTCATAGTGTGGTCCAGCTAACCATTATGGATGCAGTGTGGAGAATTACGCTGGTTACACAGGGTTACTTGGTCACGACCACACTTTCGCATTCTTTTACAACCCGGAGCTCATTGAAGGTCAGCTCGATACTTGTAACTTTTCCATTCTGTCTGCTTTGCGAGGCGTACGGAAACAATATGCTGATGTGCGTATTGTTTCCATACGCCTTGCGAATCGCCGCGCATCATTCTTGGACCAACAGCACTATCAATGAAGATTTCCCTACAAGACAAAAAATCAGTTATTCCACACACCGTAAGCGACAACCCTCTTCGCGGCAATAAGGGAGTTTGCTGAATGGGCTGCTGCGGCTGCGGTTGTTGCGGCGGCGGCTGCGGTGCTTGCGGCTGCGGCTGCGGCTGCGCCTGCACGGGCGTCGCGACCGCCGTTTGCACTTGCTGTTGCTGGATTTGGACCTGAAAGTTGAAAAACAAATAAGTTACCATTCATGATTTAAACTAAGATATTTTACCTATAAATAAACAACATAAGAGCAGGTAATATATTCCTCAAAGATATAGGAGGTCCATCGAGCTGACATTACATTACAGGCTAAAAATGCTTTAGAGACTATGGACAGTGTTACAGCAGGCAATATTTATTTTGTAAAATGCCCATCTTTTAAAACATTGTTATGAGTATGTGTCAGTGGGATCCGAACTTGGACTTCTCAAATTAGAAATCGATTTCTAAGCTACTCGGCCCACGCTTACGCGAGGCAAACATATAGACATTTTGAGGTTTGCTGAGAACATTGCCAGTCTCAATTACAGGGATACACTATTGTATTTATCTGTACTCACAGGAATTTGTTGCAGTGATTGAGTCGCTGGTTGCACCTGCTGACCCATCTATAAGATCAAAGAAAATATTTTATTAGTTATTTCATTTATTATTCAGCTTTATTCCTCACACAATTACAATGTTTTAAGAGATATGTTAGTTAAACTAATTTTTTATTAATTAAGTGAGTTGTGAGTAACAGTCAGTTCTTTCCCGCACTATCTATGATATACAGTCAGTATTAAAGTTAATAAGCGCCAAGTTAAGTTGTGCTTGATCGGTGTGGTGTGGTTGTCTGCACAGCTGCTGGGAACATAGGTCGTATAAATTCGGCCTAAAGAAATAGCAAGTTAAGAAATTACTTCATATGATGCCCAAAAGTTGTTGAAGCAATACTTACAGATTTGATATTCTGCAATAACACCGCCTTGCCGCCCCCTTGGAGGATGACTGCAGAGGTGTTGAGGAGGTTCTGTGCCGACAGCAGAAGGGGCTTCCCGCCCGCCTGCCCCGCTATTAGCAGCTTCGGTTGCTGGCCTATTACTATCGGTTTGGTTGTCGGGCTCTGAAACAAACGTTTGGTTAGCGGTCAGTGAAAAATATTCCATATTAAAAAAACAGTCCCAGTGACGACCCGAGTGGCGCAGTGGTTAAGACACCTGTGCGCTACGCGGAGGGTCCTGGGTTCGATTCCCAGCAGAGCAGAGGTTCGAATGATGAATTTGAATTTCTGTTTCTGGTCTGGGTGTGTTGTGTTCTTGTCTTGTGTGTGTCCATGGCACCCACGACACAGGGAATCCTAGTGTGGGGCTATGAGTGTGAAGCGTTATTTATTTATTTATTTATTTAACAGTGAGGGGTCCGGGTACGAATCCCAATGGCATGCACCATCGCACCAATGACTTTGTAAAAAAAAGTTATGTGCACTTTATAAAATTATAGTATAATCACCTGCTGTTACAGTGAAGGAAAACATCGCGAGGAAACCTGTGTGCCTGAGAGATCACAAAAAAGTTCTCAAAGGCACGTGAAGTCCACCAACTGGCAGTAGGCCAGCATGGTGGACGGCGGCCTACATCCCTCTCATTGTGAGAGGAGACCCGACCCTGAAGTTGGTCATTAATGGGTTACCGACACACAATATACCACATTGTGTATGGTGATTACCGGTATGATGACGGGGCTGGCGACGGGCTGCGTGCGCTCGTCGGGCGGCGGCGACGCGTGCGCTGCGCCCTCCGCCCCGCCCTCCGCCGCGCCCTCCACCGGGACCTCCGCCGCCGGCTCGCCGCTCGTCGCTGTAACAACACATATACATATTTAATTTAGAGATGCTCCGAATAGTGGTTTCACCGAATAACCGAATACCGAATAATATTCGGTTACACCTTTACCGAACCGGATATTCGGCCGAATTATTCGGTTTGCAATTTCATTGTTTTGATGCGTAAAATAAATGTTGACGATAGTTTAAGACAAATAAATGTTAACTATACTGACAAACTGAAGAGTTCTTTGACTTATAAAATGTAAATAAATCTTATTTAGTCTTTTAGTTATACACTGTGTCGTGTAGCCAAGAAAATAGAAATACTCGAACCAAATGTGAAATTTATGCAACAATGACTTACTGGGCGCCTCCTCGCTCTTGGACAAGGGAAAATTGTTGAGTCCTTTCGCGAACTCTGACGGCGGGGACGGCGGAGGCGCGTTCAACAGCTTCTTCACGCCTTCCTCTATTTCTGGTGACAAATTAAATACATATAAAAATCAACATAACACAACTTTTTGGAACGACCATCATGCTTATTTCACAGGACATCATCGTGGGGTTCTTCAAAAAGGGAACACGTAGTGGGACACAGAGAGGGGGAGGGCAGAACCGTCCGGTGACAGTGAGCACATACCCAGTTTCCTCCGCTTCTTGATCTGCGCCTGGGTAGCCGGCTGCTCGGTGATGTCCAGCAGCTTGATGCCGGTGCGCGGCGGCGGGCGCGAGACGGCGGGCGCCACGCGGGCGCCGGTGCGCGCCGCCCAGCGGGAGGGCAGGCCTTTGAGGGGGGCTGCCGAACACAATAGATCATTATTATTGGAGATTTACATAGGACACATATTACTGTATACGACGCGCGCCGGATTAGGATATTAAGTTAGAGTTACGAGCTAACATGCCGTACAGACACGTTACCTCGCATTCCGAAAATATGGGTAACAACAAAAATAGGAAAACTAGTATGATATATTCACACTAGTTTTCCTACTTTTGCTCACGCTATAAAATCCCTATTTGAGATCACATAATATGGGTGTTTTGCTACTCATGAGGTGTTCTGCCTTATGCCAAACACCCATAAATTGTCTCTCAAAACAATACCTCCAAACCGAAAACCGAAACATAAGATATGAAAATCACGCTGCATCACTGCAGGTTGAGAGTCTGGCTATAAGGACTCCTCCACAGGCAAGTTGCTATGTGTATACTAGCCACCAATCTCATGGGATGAACAGATTCTGAATCTAGCTTAACACTGAATTGATCCATGATAAATAATGGGTCTTATTGTTAAGGCCACGAGGTTTACACTCACTTGTATCAGTCATTTTCCTAGGCATCCCTCTGCTCCGCACAGGCACAGTTGGTGCTTGGGCCTTCTTCTGATTGGCCTGAACCTCAGCCGCCTTCGCCAACAGATCGCTTCTCAAGGCCACTGATTTTGGTTTCCGTTTCAATGTGAAATGTTTTACGGGATTCGGTTGCTGTCCAACCTGAAATATTATAACAAATAAATGGATTATTTACCTTCATTTATAATTATATAAAGTTGTTTACATGCAAACGGTAATGTCTGAAACAATTCATCCAAATTAAAAAATACTTTCACCTATATTTAAATAACACTTCACACTCATAGCCCCACACTAGGATTCCCTGTGTCGTGGGAGCCATGGACACACACAAGACAACAACAAAACACACCCAGACCAGAAACAGAAATGCAAATTCATCATTCAAATCTCTGCTCTGCTGGGAATCAAACCCAGGACCCTCTGCGCAGCGCACCAATGTCTTAACCACTGCGCCACTCAGGTCGTCATTTTTAGAACTAGACGTGGTTTTGTCCAAGTGGATTCTGGAACTTGGTCCAGCAAGAGATAAAAAGTATCCTATTTGTTAATCCAAGCTCCAAAATATGTGCCTGCCAAATTTCATACAAATGTGTTAAACTTTTTTTGTATGAAAGAGTACTAAACATCTATCCAATTGGATGGATTGGATCCTTAGTCCACACAAACAAAACATCGTGGATAGCATAAGAGCAAAATAACTATATCTGAGCACAAAGGATATCTCATCTACTAGCACTAGATTATAGATAGTGTTATTGGCGCTATAAATCTTCCTTCCCTTTCAACCCTACGAAATCCACTGCAGGCTCTTTGAATCCAATGGTTTCCTCACATTTTCAGATCATCATAGTGCAAGTGTATATAACAAACCAAATTCATATATCAATTAGTCCAACAACTAATATGAAATATTTAAATAAGAATAACTATTACTACAGTCATCACATAAGTCTATGAATGAAAATGAGCATCACATTTGCCCAGTTGGTGTCCGACTTCCATTGAAAAATAAATAAGCGTAAAATGTTACTCACCACGGAGACTAAGGCATTCTTATTTAAATATAGGCACTCAAGTGGTAACAGTCCAAGATCCGAGTGTTTGGCTAGGGCGCGCCTCAACTCTCCGATCATGTCGCTGAATATTGGTCTGGTCTCGTCAAACTCTGCTATCTCTGTATTGAGGGTGCCCGCTGAGGGGAAGGTCTTGAGGACCTCGGCCAGCATGGCCACCCAGAGGTCTGAGTCGACTGCTGCCACTTCGATAATCTCTTCCAGTTCATTTTTCCACTGCAATCACAAATAGCTATTACATTTAGTCCCACTAATTTTTAAAAATAAAAAGGAATTGCTGTTCGTTTGTCACGGTAAACTCAAGAATGGCTTGACCGATTGAACCCGTTTTAGTTTTGATATGTTCCTAATAGTGCAAGGAAGGTTTATAATTATATTGTCTGAAAAGAATCCTTGAAATAAAATAGAATTTTTTTATATTTTGCCAGAACAAAGTGTGCCAGGTCAGTTAGTTAACATTAAAAAACTCAACTTGTATTTCAATTATAACAAGAGCATGGCAAACAGGCAAACAGGCCATTTGATAATAAGTGGTCACAGATGATGGCCAACTGACATGAGTCGTTTGTTGTTGCTTTGAAATACATTCGTGATGAAACAGTTACTTAGAAAGTAAAATTTTATAATGAATGTCTTGAATAGTATTTATTTAAGTTTAAGGGTATTTATTTGTGTTAAGGCAATGCTGACTTGTGACATAATTTTCATGATAACCTTGAATGTCAGAACACATTCTCAACTTTTACTTTGTAGTAACAGCATAGCAATGTAATGTAAATGCTACAGAAAGTGTGTTCAAGACAGCTGTATAAGCCAAAAGTGTAGATATTTTTCTGTAAATCATTAGAGAATGACCGCTGGGTCAGGACTCTTCTTACAATGAGAAGGATGTCTTTTGCCTTAGTCCAACTTAGTCCAGCACGCTGACCTAAAAAGGTTAGTGGATTTCACATGCCTTTGAGAGATCTCAATGGTACACATAAATTAAATACCTATTAAATTACACTTTTACAGTGTTAAGATTGCATGCTTTTGGAGAGTGAATTCAGGATTACAGAAACAATATTATTTAAAGAAAATTTTGTCTTTTTTATCCTTTGTTTTAAGGCTTTGTTTAACACAAGTATAGATTATATCATTGAAATACAAATATATTATTATTTTTAGAAACAGTAAAATAAAAGTTGAGTTACTTGAGTTGTCTATTGCACATACCAGTAAACATTGTAATTAATTAATACTGAAATACTTTAAGTATTAGTGTGGAATATCATAATGTTATGAAAGATATTAGAAAATACTAATGACAACAATAATGATAACTTGTTTATGTTTTATTTTTGGTTATGTATGGGTAGTGAAAATGCAATGTCCAAGCAATGTGCAATAAGCAGCATTGTACAATCATTTCACAGCAATGCACTAAAAGCGTATCAATCCGATGTAGATAATTCAATTTATCGAAATGTATTTTGTTTACATCGCCTTGAAAACATGCCTAACCAATTTTTCAGCATATTATTTTATGACAACAAAATAAAAGTAGTCTATCTATAATCAAGCAATAAGTTATCTCGCTCTAACATAAACATTCGAATGACCGATGACAGAGATGATGAATACAAAACAGTTACGCAAAACCATAGAACATCACAGAGAAAAGTTACCTCTTCAACATTTCTGCGCGGGATATGAAAGAAACTTAGCAATAATTTTAGTTTCACTTGTGTCTGCAAATCTGGAAAACAATCCTTTATATTCTTCAGAACTTCTGCATTTAATTGTGTACAAATTGAACCACTTGTCCACGAATCATTCGACGTTCCGAGTTTATTGTGGAGCCACAAAGATGTGTCACTATCCCGCACGTTCGCCATCTTGTAACTGAGAATATGACGTTTCCATTTTGTATGCATGTGGCCTTTGGATTGTCTATGAATAATATGGGTAGCACCAAAAAGTATATTTTAAAGGAATTATTGTTTAGTCACTTATATTATATTATTATATGGATAATATAAATGAATAAAAAATAATATATATAATTACACAAATATTTTAAAAATCATTATTGTTGGTAGTCAACCATTACAATTTATTTCACAATCTTAAAAATGCCAAATTTATAGCTTAAAATACTTCATAAATAATTATCGTCACCAATGGCTTTCGTAATACGGTAGACCAGGTACCCTATTTTCCTATAATATTCTATTTTTTTATTTCTTTATTTCGGCAATCGACTCTACAAACAACATTGTCTATGGTATGGGTTAGGCTAGGGTAAGGCTAGGTTCTGATTGTTCGAATCATATTGTATTGGGTAATAAACAAAAGCCTTTAAAACAAATTTAAAAAAGTTTATTGAAGACGAGTATGTATTTGTTAAAAAGCATGCTCGTGTTCGATTTTTATTCTATTCTCTATATTTGTCAGTGCAACTGCATTCGAAGTTCGCCTATTCAGCGTACGCAGTGAGAACGCATTCTCCCTCATAGTCCAAGAAAGAGGAAAAGCACGAAATTTTTCAGGCCTTGTGTTTTGATTAGGTGAAGTTGGTTATGAATTAATACAAACAAACATGGATCCTTTCGATAAGAATAGACAAATTAGCCTAAGTGAGAGAGCCTATTCGTTTAGTCGGTCTGCGTGCGCTCATGCGGACTTTATTTGCACAGCCTTCCAGAGTAGAGACAAGCAGTAGAGCTGTATGTGTTTATGGTTCTTTCCTGCTGACAACAAAACAACCGCTATTTTTTGACTTGAATGATTGAATGACGATTTATTTTGATATTTAGCCCGTCTCCTAGGGGATATATTGATAATACAAGTACATAAAATATTGAAACACGTATTAATTATATAATTTCTGTATTGTATTATGGACAATGTCTGTTACATCTAGTATATCCACTGCTTTAAATCTATATGAAGAAGACTTAAACAATGAAACTACGTTGGATTTATCTTCACAGCAGTTAAATGTATTACCGGGATTAGATAACACGAACACAAGCATAATATGTGTGAGTAATATTTTAGTATTAACTACTCGGTGAGATTGAGAATTTGCGCCCTTTAGAATATTTTTAATTTCTTCATTATTTTACAGGTAATTTATTTGCAGAATAATATGATAGAAACGTTACCGGATAATTTCTTTTCATCTTTTCCCAATTTGATGTGGCTAGATTTGCGAGATAACAATCTTATTGAAATTCCTAAGTCAATAAAAAATCATAATAGCCTCACTCATTTACTTTTAACGAACAACAAAATAACATCGCTTCCGAACGAGTTAGGGACATTGAAGCGATTAAAAGTGCTTCAACTGAGCGGAAATCCGTTAAAATACCCGCCAAAAGAAGTAGTAAGCGCGGGAACGGTTGAACTGTTGAACTTTTTACAAGAGAAATTTATCGATGACCTCTTTTCGCAATCTCGGTCTACTCTGTTCGATGAAAATGAGGTTGGAGCTAGCGGTTTTCTTCAAACGTCCTTTAGTAACGACGCTTGTAGTTACAATTCTGTTTTGGACGAGGAAAAATTGAAGGAGACAAAAAAACCGCTTTCGGTGCAATTTAGCGAGAAGGATGTTAATAATTATGACGAGGAATACTATCCTAAAGTGAAAGGGAAATGTCCAAAATTGCCGAAAAGCAGGCTCAAGACCCTCACTCCTCACTGTCAGAGCTCGAAGTATCTTAACAAACAGACCTATGCTCCTAACAAAGAAACACAAGATGACAGAATCAAGCGATCTTTTTTCAAAGAAATCGCTTTGAAAAAACATAAAGATTTGCTTGCGACTAGAGAGAAAATTTTACAGGGAAGAAAGTGAGTACCTATGTATATAAATGTATAATTATGATTTTGTTAAAATTGCAATATCTCGTAATATTTGTACCTATATAATGTTACCTATAAAAATATTAAAAGAAAAAAATAAAAATGGTAATCTGATGTTTTAGTGTTCACTGCAACCCATGGACCCCTTCTAGGTCATTCATAAATAAAGTATCTCGATTTTCATGATTTTATGACCCCACCCGTTGTCACATGGTTACATCTTTGAGACTCCCCCTCTTAGGTGATGTTACAATACCTATAGAAATTGGAAGCACAAATAGGTTTGAAAACATTTTAAGATTTTCGTTAACGGGTATACACCTCGTTCAAATGACTTACGACTCTATTTATTCAAACATTTTTCGATAAATAGCTGAAAAACCGTCTATACTTTCTAAAAAAAATTCACTATAGAAACCTAGAACTTTTGAAGAATTGGAGACATAGCTACCGCACCAGGCAGCTGCTCTACGGAAACCGGTCTTACAAAGCAGATCCTAGTAACTACCCTTACGACACGAGCCCAGAATACATGACTCTCTTAACAAGAGAGGACATAGAAAAGGATTTGCCCGATAAGTACAGGAAAAAGTTGATCAGAAAATCTAAGCCGACGGTTCCTAGGAAGAACACCAATGATGTACACTTAGCGATGAAGATAAAACAGCTGTTTGAGCACTTGGAGGCCATTGACTTGAACAGGGAAAACATGACGCCGAGGACTGAACAGAAGGTCCTGCTCGGTGAAATTCAGAAGGTAAGTGTGTCTTTGTCTGAGCGCAATCGAAATTCCATATTACACGAGTACCGTCACTTCTAAAATGAAAAGGATGCAACGCGCGATAATCGCCCCTCTAGACAGTCTAGGGTCTAAGAGGAGCTTTTGTATCCAAGGGAGTTACGAGTAATTGATTTTTAAAGTTCCTACGGGGGCGGTCATCCATTAATTGCCTGAATTTATTTATCCGGGAAACGATGCAGGTTCTTATTTACATTTAAAAATATTTTTTTGTTAAAATCACGTCAAACTAGGGCAAAATCCCACGAAATCTCACCGATAGGAAATGGAGAAAGGTGACAGAGGCTGGAGGATGATTTACAAAAAAAATCCGTCGGAAAGTATAATGAATAGTAGATAGAATGAAAGTCTTTGGCTGTACTTAATTGCATCTAATAATTTTTTTCTTTTTTTTTTCAGATTTCAGAAATAAAGCAGAAATTAATGGAGCTATCCACAACGAATAAACAGTCAGTTTCGGCTGATTAACGTTGAATATTATTTAGATTTTTAATTTATATAATTTACAGAATTTAAAACCCAGAATTTTAATTTACATAATTTAAAACCCCAAAAATAAATATTTGCTATAATAGTTACTCTAAGCAAATTTCAGTAAACACACACAGATGTTTAGGGTAGATAATTACTTATATATACTCTAGCAAAAAGCATAATAATTATAATTTTAACATGAATGAAATAAAATACACATTCAGTTTTAATATTTTTATTCAATTATCTTGACGGCCGGCACCATAAAAGGTAAATAATGGTAAAAACAATAGGAAATTATTATAATGCTTATAAATAATAAAAGCCATATTTGTGTACAATATAGATTGTGGTAAATACAAAATTAAATGTAACTCAAATCCAAAAGATACAAGCAATCATTTTTTTTACTTACTTTATAATCAATGCGTTTTTAACTTTTGTATAATTTCTGATATAATGGTTGATGATGGACATTGATTAGAATATCTTTTATATATTTGATCAATATATTTTTATTGCTCACCTAACAATAATTATAGTCGGAATATCTACATTCTGTACAGCAAAGAAGCTGTAATTTAGTAACAAAATGGTTAAATCCAAAATTTCTGTTGATTGCTTTAAATTATGTGGGTATCTAAAGCAATACAAAGTTATTTAAATTTGATTTCTATTTTCAGATGATAACCATCTTACATATTATGTATTGTGCCTGATTTGTGGTATTATTAATTGTGCTAGGAACTATTAAAATAAAATTACAAATTAACATACAATATTGTAAATTTCACATACTTAACACAATTATAACATAATATTGACTGAAACAAAATGTAAAATAATATATTTTTAAATACACTTACACTTAACACTTTTTTTTGTTATTTTTATTTGTTTTAAATACAACTAAATGTCTGCAAGGACGCTTAATTTTAAAGTAAGCTCATTCTTTAAAATCATATATTTAAAGGATGTTGCTACCAGGATTTTATTAAAAGATTCTAATTTTAGTATTCTGTAACCTTTTAAAATGTCATATCACGTAGGATTGTACATCAAGCTTAAATATTATCTAATGCCATGGAAGAGTTTACCATAGGATAGGAGACAGCAGTATTTCTGTTCTAAAACAAAACCAAACATAACAAATTTTGAAGAGGCATTTGTATCCACAGGCTCAACATGCTTCATAAATTTCAATATTATATAAACTTACTAGTTTTCTAAGCTTTAGTCACTTTCATTAGCAGAAAGCAATTTATTTATAATACAGGGAGCAAAAATTATTTTGATTATAAAGATTTTGATCTTCTTTACAAATGGGATTAAGCAGATAAGAAAAAAAATTAGAGTGACTATTAATGAAAAAAAATTATATTTTGTAATCACATGTGTAAAATTGCGCCATACCACTCGATTTCACCAAACGATTACTTGTTAAACACTACAAGCCTAGCAATGTTAAGTGGTCTCGGTTAGGAGTGATATGTTCAAGCAAAGCAAACTAAAATCTAATTGGCCTACATATCAGCCCATAAATAAAAAATGCACTTTGTTACATATAATAGTTTTTTTTTGTATTTTTTTTAAATTTTAGCATAATGACTATAAAAAACTGAACTTTTTTCTTTCATTTTCTCTTCGGGCTAATCCACATGTGCAACCAACAATTTTCAAGAAAGATTGCGAATTATAACGTCGCGAACGAAGCTTTTTATGTAGGTTTCAAGTTTAAGCTTTATTTATTAGAGTTTCAAATTGCACAAATGTAAAACAGGTAAAGCCCCGTGTAAAAATGTGTTATGTATGGATACACCCGTATAGCAAAGCAACGTTTAATTATACTGTGACAAACTAAATTGCCATTATAATTGCTCAGAATAGTTATTTTTGTAAAAACTACTTTAGTATGCTCTTAACTTAAGTAACTTAATCAATTAAACATCATAATCGCACAGAATTTTGTAGGTTGAAATTTTTATAAATTTACAATTTTATAGCTGCTCAGATTTTTATTGTCTCTCTAAAATGAAATATAAGACTTATTTATGTAGCTTTCATACTTTTTGCTACTTACTTCCTACTTGAGTATAAATTGATAATACGAAAATATAGTTTAAACTAGGGCAGAGTCCCTAAATAATAGGTTGGAAAAAGCTTCAGAAAAATTGCAAATTTCAATCGATTCCACAAATTATTATGGAATGACACTCATTTGTATGTATACAATATGTACACTATATGTATACAAACGAGAAATTAAGTTTGCCGCTAAAATATTTTAAAACGTAGAGATAATTTATACTATAGTAGATGACAAGTTGAAAGCCAAATATATTTGCCAGAAGTGTTAAATAAAATGTATAAGGGAATGTTCTATCGTTTCTTTTAAAAGGAAACACACAACACAGTTAATTTTGTTTTAAAAATAATCCATGCATAAAGATATATTAATATGGATAGATAAGTTTAGCGAGTTATGGGTGCCCCCTTTCTACAGTTCATTTTTATTCTCTTGTCATATTTGGTAAACAATCTTGGCACTACGTTTTATTGAAAAAAAGTTTAAAATTGCTTTAAAAAATAAATTATGGTTTCTATAAGTCCGTTTCTGTATTAAATGACAATTTGTTTTTAAATGATTATAATTTTGTTTCTGCATTATTTTTTATCGCAAATTAAAATAAAAAGATATGCTAAGATTGTTTACCAAATATGACAAGAGAATAAAAATGGACTATAGTACATAATATCTGTATGTTTTTAAATATTCTAACAATACAATAAACGTTTTATTTCCCAGAAATGAGGGTAGTAATTAGTACTATGCAAAATGATAGATGCGGGTAGTTTAATAATGTTACTACCCTCAGTGAACTCAATTTTTTTATAACTTATACACGCAGCTGAAGTTCTCTACAAATCCTTATTTACATGTAAATTTTAGCGAATCTTCAGTGATATAGACCTACGTATCACACAAACTATTCATTAGCAAACCACACTTACTCAGTCTTTACTTATCCTTGACTAGCCTTTTTGTCCAAAATGTTAGACTGCGGTCAGTTTGGACGCGTTTTCGTACAAATTTCTCTCCAACGGTCGTACAACGTGCGTATACGTAGGAGCTAAATTCGTACGAAAACCCATCCAAACTGAGCGTTGCCTTACTCTTCTTAACACTCTAATGCCTGGTTTACACAAGAATTATTTTGATTGTTTTCTGTAACAGTATCATTGAGAAGCATTGCGTGATACTGAAAATGTATTTGTTTTTGTGTTGTGTTAAACCGGCATATTACTTGCTTTACCCTAGCCTCCAGCGAAAAGAACTACACAATAAAGTAGGTATTTTATATGATAATATCAAGGTTAAAATATACATATCAGTTCACAAATCTATAATTATTATTATTAAACAGTACTCAATTAACTTTACACACACGAATGAATAAACTTGCACAGTTACTTATATTCCACTCCAGTTTCTCAAATTCACGCTCGATTAACACATAACTAACAATTTCATTGATATCGACATCTAATAAGATTTTTCCAGAACAGACTATAACTTATTGTAGTTCTTGCAATTTTTTCGAGGACAAATTTTTGATATTATAATTTGCGTTTTTTTCCATTATCAAAATTATTGACATTCGGACGTATCGATAAAATGAATTTTGACAAGATGGAGTATCAGGACATCAAAAACGGGATACGTAAAATTATGGAACTGATTGATTTTGATTCACTTCTAGTATATGGTATGTACCCATCCGGTCACATAAGTCTTTGTCTTCAACATACGTATCTAAGGAGAGTAGCGTCGCCTCAACATCGGTTTAACCAAGTTTACCGGTTTTTGGGTCGCTTGAGGTGTTCTTTAGGAAGTCTTTGTTTTCGACATACACGACGTATCTATATAATAGTCCATTTTAACACTTGTCCGATTTGGTAAATAATCTTAGCATGTCTTTTTATTTTTGATTTGCGATTTAAAAATAACGTAGATACGAAACAATATAGATTCTACTAGGTATATAATTTTGTGTTGATTAATGCTGAAACAGACTAAAATTACTTTTTTCAACGACAATTTTAAACTTTTATTAATAAAAGTAGGCCAAAGATTGTTCACCAAATTGGACAAGTAAACTTTTTTCCAAAAAAAAGTAGCGCCAAAATTGTTACCCAAATTGGACACGTATAAAAAAATTAACTTTAAAGAGCGCAGCGTCACCTAGACCGGTACTGCGTAGTTCACCGGCGCGTGTGTCGCTGGTGCTGTGGTGTCCGCCGGCGCTAGAAGCCGCGCGCGAAGTAGACGCGCGCGTCGGTGCGGGCCACCTCGGCGAAGCCCAGCTTGTGGTAGAACTGCTGCTGGTACACCTCCGACACGCTCACAGAGGTGTGCACGCCGGTGGCGCCTGCGGACGACGGTGGAAGTGGTTAAGCGAGTTGTAATGGTCGTGGGCGCGCGCATGGCCCCGCTGCTTTAGTGGATCGGGAGCGATTGAAAATGTGAAGCAACGTCGGGCGCGGTCAGTACCTGGACGGGTGACCGTTGGGGGCGAATTTCCGGGCTACGGAGGGCACGTTAAGCTGTCGGTTCCAGGGGTTATATAGCAGTCGTTGAACCTTATCGGAGGCCTTAAGGGCGGTACACAGTTACACGCGCACACATACCGTGGGCCCTCAGGGCGGCCAGCAGCGCGGTGAGCAGGCGGGCGGGCGCGAGGGGGTCGCGGGCGGCGGGGGCGGGCAGCACGGCGCAGGCGAGGGCGGCGGGGTGGGCGCGCACCACGCTGTCGGGCGCCGCCTCCAGGCTGCTCCACGTGTGGAAGTCCTTGATGTACGCCTGCAGACAAAAAATTAATAATCAACACAATAACTAAAGTAAAAAAAAAAAACGTCCAATCAACAGTGTAAAGTGAAGAACGCAAGCGCGACAACAGTCGCAGATATTCGCCAAAGTTTGGTAATTCGCCAAAGTTTTTGATTTTTGGAGGGGCAGGGGAGATCTCCCGCCAGGCGATGTCACTGCCTGGGGACCGCGGTCCGAATGTTGACTTCGGACCGTTTGTATATATGCAGAGATTCTGAAGAACTTTGATAGCGCGTTTGAGGATACGTCTTCCGATTGGCCAGTTCGGTATGACGCGTGTGGCGTGTTCTATTGTTTACTACATTCGATGCTTGCGTCGTGACGCGTGGTCAGCATTTCATGTGAGGCGCGCGCTCATATTACTGTAGGTATCGCGCCGCTACAGATTGTTGATTTCGTCATAGTGACATTAATGCGACAAGGGAAATAGGAAGAGAACCGATGATCACGCTCAGTGGCGCGCCTTAGGAGGAGCCTATGTCCAGCAGTAACCTGATGTGGCCCGAGGAACTCGCTCCGTACGTATACATACCTTCGCCTCGTCACTGACGTCCTCCCTGTCGAGGTACTCGCGCGGGTACTTGCCGCACATCTCGGGCACCCAGGCGACCTCCTGCCGCTTGAAGAAGTCCTTGCTGTTGAGTGCCGCGCACGCGTACCCGACTATCTCTGATTTGGTACCTGGAGAACAGAGGCGAAATATTATTCTACAGCTACGTCACAAAAATTAAAACAAAAATTAATTAATTAATTCAATGTTGTGGGGCCACTTTTTACCAATTCTACCATCCAACACCACCGTCTGGGGCCCTCTCGAGCCAATGGTTACTTGCGTTTCTCTATAGGTAGTCAGTCTCACATCGTTCATCATTCGGATGACACAACCAGGTGTTTGCTATTTTTACTGGGCACTTTTTATAGCCACACCAGTATTTGTCTTATTTAAAATTGCGGTCATCTAGTTTTGCAAGCTCACTGACTAGCTTTGCAACTCATATCTTCATAATTTGCACGTATATGGGGCGATGTGAGCAAAAGCTCTAGTAAACTTACACAATTAGCAGTTTTTTAAATGTTATTTCAAACTCACCATTGATCTTCCCTTCAGGGCTGTCTATCTTGTCTCCATCGGCTTCGTCGACCTCCGCCTCGGCGCTGTCCGAATCTGATAACAGACAGCCCTCCCCGTCTTCCACCACCATGCAGAACTCGGGCATAAACGTCAGGTATGGGGCCACTAATCTGAGGAAAAAGACAAAAAAATTTAATCTAAAATGACAAAAGTTTGAAATAAATAAATAAATAACGCCCTACTCATACTCATAGCACACACAAGCCACACTCACACTTATAGTACACACACATCCCACTCATGTTCATAAACAAACTACTACTTTTAAACTTTTGCGGATGTAACAAAATCGAAGTCACATTTGTTTTGTTTTTGTTATGTCAAATGACGTGCAAACAAGCAGAGAGACGGGTCACACCTGGTGGTAAGTGGCGGACTAAGTCTTGTGTCCTCTTATATCAGAAGGAGACCTGGGGCGTTACTACAAACTCCTAAAACCATCATAAAGCAATGATGTTTTGTTTTAAATGTAACCCCCCTGGCCCTACTGAGATACTAATGAGTGTAAACAATGATAAACAGTTAGAGCTATAAACATAGAGTTTTGTAATCTCTCACCTGTCAGCAGGCAAGTCTTGAAGTTCTGGAGGGAAGAGGTCGCTGCCATCCGTGCCATCACGACTGGTCTTGTGGCAAATTGAGTATATCTGTAACAATAAAAATAAATTATACCCTCGAATTTGGTGTTCGCACCAGAAGTCTCCTGAATACCGCTACAAAATTTTGACCAACGTTTTGCATAATTATAAAACTCCTAGTGTAATTCAGTTAACTTCAGTAATTCGATCCAATAATTCAATTACGAGTATATGTCGTTTCTTGGATCGATCAAAGGTGTCGCAATTAGTATCGCAAACCTGGAGATAAGTTGAAACACTGCCCTTTTTGCGAGAAAAAGATGCAATGACTTGTCAGTGATGGTGGGGTACCTGTCTGGTACTGGAGTATGGTAAGATGTCGACAGACTGATGTACTAACGACTGACGTTTACCGTAACGAATACTTCGACGACAGAGTCCATGCTCACGGCACAGGAAGATCCTCCTGGTCATATTGAACCAAACCATGGGTTGTAACTGTTGTAAGACAGGTCCACTGACCTGGCAGTGATTTGTGTGTGCGGCGGGGCGACACTGACACGTGTGCGTGTGTGCGTGCGGCGGGGCGACACTGACACATGTGCGTGCGTGTGTGCGGCGGGGCGACACTGACACGTGTGCGTGTGTGTGTGTGCGTGTGTGTGTGTGCGCGGGGGGGGCGACTCTAACATGACGATGACGTGTGTGTGTGTGTGTGTGTGTGTGTGTATGTGTGCAATACTCACTTGGCGGTGGTGATGATGTGCGGCGGGGCGCACGCGGAACGGCAAGGAGGCGGGCATGGCGTGCGCGCGCAGCACGTCACCTCCGCACTCCACGGCCAGCAGGCGCCGCAGGTCCGCCGTCAGTCCGCCGCGGAACACCCACGGCTCCTGGGCGCCGCTCTCGAACGCCTCCCGCCAGCCCTTCGAGAACCCTGGACGAAGACAGCACGCCACATTAATGATCGATCACACCTCTTGAGATATTGTGCGGTAAACTAGTGGTATATATGTCATTATCAAAGTTCCACGAGTGTTGTAGAAACTCACAGGTATAACTCCCTTGCGTGTTTGATGAGATGTTGTGAGGGAACTTCCCTAATTCTGAAAAAGAAAAACATTTTAATTAAAGAGTGCAAATGTACCATCAATGAATGTTGTATAACATCTATGAACATGTCTTACAGAGTTCAGGTGCAGCTGGGTGATAGTCCGGAAATCCCAAGATATTCTGCTGTCTACTTCCGGTCATCAGTCCAGCTTTGCCAGGAATTACTCAGCGTTCCGCTCAGCCTGTTTCCCCTGTTACTACGTAGGGAACTTCTACTTACCAAACCACAGACGTCTACCACTATCAAGCCCTTGGAACCCCACTCTAACAGGTCTTGGATTCTTGAATAGAATGGTTTCCCTCCATTTTCAGTCATCAACTATTTCCTTCCTTTTTATCCTTTATAGTCCACTGCTAGACTGGTCCTCCTCTAGTTGACATCACTCCACCGGTCCAGGGACCTTTCAATCCAATGATTTACCACTATCCTTAGTCATCCACTCATTCCTCCGTGCCAGATGTTTTTAGTCCACAACTAAGGAACCCACTGACTACTTCGGGTCATCAGTCCCCTTGGTCGGAGGGTGGTTTATATTGGTGTTTTGCAAAGCGTTTCGTTAAGCCTGATTCGTTTATGAGCATGTTGGTGTAGTCTACTCACCGAGCCACCTCAGGAAAGCCGACAGCAGGGCCAGCACCGAGCACAGATCCCACACGTAGGGCTGCAGCTCGGCGTGCAGTTCCTTGTTGGCGGCGGCCGCTAAGCGTCGAGCCACGCGCCGCACGCGCCCCGCCCACCACGAGAAGCGGCGGAGGCGACGCCGCCATTCGCTCGTCTGAAACACAACAATAATTATGTAAATGAATAATTAACGATTCACACTTAAAACCCCACACTTGAATTTCGGATCGTGGGTGCCATTGACGGAGACGCATACGACAAGAACACACCATACTAGGACCAGAAACAGAAATTCAAATTCATCATTCATATCTCTGCTCTGCTGAAAGTATTAAAAAGCACTGTACTGTAAGTATTTCGTTTTTACTTTTAAGAATAAATTTTTAATTTTTTTCTTTTTTGTCTGTAACGTTAATTAGTATAGTTAATAGGTTATGGTATTGTCTATGTTTGCGGCTATTTCATGTTATTGTTTGTTGTGTTATTGTCCAAAAATAAAGACATTTTTATTCTTAATTATCAACAAATGTCAAAAGTCGCCTAACTTAACGTAATTTTTTTATTATGAGCTGTATTGTGGTGATTTAAGACCAACATCCTCCTCAGTGTGAGAGGAGGCCCGCACCTACAGTAGGTCACTGATGGGTCACATTATGGGTGCTTGCTACTCATGAGGATTTAGTTTTAGATAAAGTACCTGCGGAGCGGTGATAGCCCAGTGGGCAGCGGTGATAGCCCAGTGGCTTAGAATTCGACCTCGAATCGAGGGATTCGGGTTCGAATCCCAGTGGCACGCACCAATGACTTTGTAATAAAAGTTATGTGCGATTTATGAAATTAAATATCACCTGCTGTTACGGTGAAGGAAAACATCGTGAGGAAACCTGCATGCCTGAGAGTTCACAAAAAAAATGCTCAAAGGCATGTTCGTCCACCAACGGGCAGTAGTGGTGCGTGGTGGACGGCGGCCTACATCCCTCTCATTGTGAGAGGAGACCCGACCCTGTAGTGGGTCATTAATGGGTACTGACAAAGTACCTCAGTAGGCTGCTTGTTCCCTTTGGGCAGCATGCTGGCGGCGTGCGTGGTGAGCCAGTGGTAGTCGTGCAGCAGCCGCAGGCCGCGCGAGCCGTGCTCGAAGGGCAGGTAGAACAGGTCGCACAGCAGCACCAGGTCGTCCGCCGTTATCGCCGTCGCTTCTAGCGCTTGGCCCTCCAAGGTACTGGAGTGATAACAAGTTTTATAAATAAATAAATAACGCTTCACACTCATAGCCCCACACTAGGATTCCCTGTGTCGTGGGCGCCATGGACACACACAAGACGAGAACACAACACACCCAGACCAGAAACAGAAATTCAAATTCATCATTCAAATCCCTGCTCAGCTGGGATTCGAAGCCAGGTCCTTCCGTGCAGCGCACCGGCGTCTTAGCCACTGCGCCACTTGGGTCGTCGGTTTTATAATACGACACATGATAAATAAAGCAAAAATAGGCTCCATCGTCACATCGTTTTTCCACAGTGAGATTTTTCCACAAGACTATGACTTGGGATCTTTAAAGCAGTGAGGCGTTCATACCTCCAATGTGGCAAAGTCCATGGGCCGCGATGACGATTGATAATTAGGTACCTGTCCGATAATTGACAAGGGCAATACCTGGTCTCCTCTATGCCCTTTATGAAGAGTACCATAGGCCTTTGGAAATAATATTGGCTGAGAGTGTTCCAAAACAATAAAGATCATAAAAATGTGCTTGAAAAACGTGTGTTTGAAAACATCCAATGGTTAAAAGTCGGTTCACCAATACCCAGCGAGGCGGTGTATGCTGAATGATGAAATTCAACTAGGATTAGGAATACTTACTCGTCGGTGACTTCATCTGCGGCTTCCACCATCATGTCCCCACTTAGAGGACTATTGCTGGGCTCCACTTGCATTGAACCGTTCTGAAACAAAATATTTTTCAATGATGTACATAATATTCTCTGACTAATAAGTTACGAGTGGTCCCACTGAGTGTCAAGGTACCTACAAAAAGTAAATACATGAAACAGCAATCGTGACATCAGTTCTGAATCTCTGTCCTGAATCTCAAGTTGAGCCCCCTTTAACTTTTTCTACAGTCCGTCTGGTCGTATAAAAGTATTTGCTTAACAGTGAAAAGACATTTCAAATGAGCTTTTTACCGACTTCAAATAAGGAGGTTATCAATTCGACACGTATGTACGTAATATTCTCAGAACTGCACAATTTTTACATACGTTACATACGTCTATTGCGGCTTCCAAAAAAGAATACCAAATTACATGTATGTATGTATGTATGTATTGGTGCCAAAATTTAAAAATAGACACTACAAAATACTTGATACTAAAGACACCACCACCTCAAAAAATAATAGGCCTAAAGTACATAATTATATAACAAATTTTATTTCATACTTTTTTGATATCTGTTTAATTTTTTTTAATATAACTCACCTCACTAAATCCATCATTCATGATGATATCCGAGTCGATAGCCGTGTTGGAGGGCGGGTCCACGTCTAATGGCTCCACGCCCACGCCCACCTCTGGGATTGAAGGTCGCGAGGGACTCAGGGTTTGAGGTGTATCTGAAAATTAAATTAATTTGTTCACTTGTTCATACTATAAATGGTTCATATTACTCGACACTAAGTCATCACTGGCAACACACATTGCTCGAAAACTTTCGACTTCAGGCACTGAGGTATATCACACGTCAAGACTCATCATTTAACACCAATCAAATATCAATATCATAAATTTCTGCTATACCCACCATAGCACACATTGAACCTAGGATCCCACACAGCACACATAAATGTATATGCTTTAACCACTTTGTCATGCTGGTCACATAATATATCATAATATATCATCAGAATACGTTTTTTTATAAGTAGAGCAAGCAAACAGACACACTGGCCACCTGATGGTAAGTAGTCACCGTCGCCTACTGACACGCGCAACACCAGCAGTCGCCAGTGCGTTGCCGGCTATGAAGGAGAGCTTTTTTTGATGCCCTTCTTGATGTAATGATGTACGAGGCAAGAACAGTTTGCATGTCAGTCAGTAACCCATTAGTGACCCACTACAGGGTCGGGTCTCCTCTCACAATGAGAGGGATGTAGGCCTTAGTCCACCACGCTGGCCAACTGCGGGTTGGTGGACTTCACATGCCTTTGAGAACATTTTTTTTTTGGGAACTCTCAGGCATGCAGGTTTCCTCACGATATTTTCCTTCACCGTAACAGCAGGTGATATTTAATTTTATAAATCGCACATAACTTTTATTACAAAGTCATTGGTGCGTGCCACTGGGATTCGAACCCGGACCCCTCGATTCGAGGTCGAATTCTAAGCCCCTGGGCTATCACCGCCGCCTATGACAAATAGATGCAACACTTACCACCGACACTCATCTCTCCGTTCCTCTGCTGTTCTCCGACCCTGTCGACGTCATCCACTATGATCTCTTCTTCCTTGTTCTTCTTCATCTCCTCTATGAAGCTGGCACTTTCCAGGATACTGTCGTTGCTCAGCGTTTCGTTAGCTTTGTCTAGCATGGTCTGGTCTGTTTCCAACTTGTCCCCGTTCTCCTCTAGCACTTTTAAGCCTGAAAATTACAGTGGAATGAATTTGGTGTGCGAGTAAATAAGCGAAGTTTCATAAAGTTGTGATAGCTCTGTGGCTGACAATTTCGTTTATTACTTGGAAATTTTGGGTTTAATTCCCAATAGAATTTTTATTTTTTATAAATGAAATTCACATTTTTCACTTCACGCCTTTGAGAACATTGTGAAGATATTTCAGTCAGGATTCCTTTCCTTCACAATGGGTGTCATTTAATACTGTAAAGTCATAAGTTTGGTAACTGTAAAACACTAGGATTTGTACACACACCTCTTGTTCAGAGACCAATTTCTTAACTAGTGGGTTATCACGACATTTTTGGATAAATGACCAAATGTTTCTGATTAAAGAAATTACCTAGGATTGGCACCGGGAGAGTAGACACAGGTATCTCGGTGGGCAAGGCTATGGAACTCGCCATTGGGATGATGGGGTTGGGTATCGACTCGTTCAGGATCACCTTCGTAGGGGACACCAACGAGTTCATCACAGGGTTTGGTACAGGATTGAACGGCTCCACTGGTGCTATCTGAAATTGAAATTAATATAATTATTTGAGATCTCATATTTGCAAAATCTTTCAAAATCGTCACTCACGTATCTGCGCCAGATTAGTGTTGTGTTGTAGTGTGCTTTAATTTAATAATGAGTCAGTTTCGCGCACTGATTTCCTGGTTTCCCTACATTAACACGAAGAATCCTAGCTATGGGTGTAAAGTGGAGCACAGCCAATCCCCACCCCCCAGGTAGGATGACCTCGCCGGGTAGGAGACCTCTGTTTGCCAAAGTCACCAACAGTACGCTCACCCCGGTGGCTGCGCGGTGTGCACGGTGGCACGGTGGGGACGGCGCAGTACACTGTACACTGTACACTCACCCCGGTGGCCAGGATGGGGCGCTCGTCGGCCAGCTGCTGCAGCTGCGCGGTGTGCACGGTGGGGATGGCGGGCGCGGCGGTGCTGGTGGTGGCGGTGTAGCTGGTGGCGGTCACCAGCGACATGCACGTGTTGACGGACGGCAGGATGGGCACGATCGGCACCGGCGGCACTGTCACGCACACTGACAAAC
This sequence comes from Erynnis tages, assembly GCA_905147235.1. Classification (NCBI taxonomy): domain Eukaryota; kingdom Metazoa; phylum Arthropoda; class Insecta; order Lepidoptera; family Hesperiidae; genus Erynnis; species Erynnis tages. The sequence goes on along the minus strand of LR990095.1, from coordinate 5,779,203 downwards.
GCTACACTATTTATTGCGATTATGAGGTTCATACAGATCAGTATCAGATAGGTAATGTTTCCGATTGTTCCCTCTGTCATCGACATAACATAATATGTCTTTTAAAGATAATGATACAGAAACAGGCATTCCGTCCACCTCATGTTAGCAGATCACTTGATGGAACCCCATGTCAGACAACTACACAGTCTAAGAAGTTTGGCTCAATTAAGTGTCTTTTGCAAACACATCTTCCCAATCGAAACATAAAACATGCTGCTTTGATGTGGGTTAAGAGGATGGCAGAACATATTATAGAAAACGCATATATTTCAACACAGGGGAGTTCAAAAGCTGACAGGAAGGTACTTTCATCGCTTCTTTCATCAGGTCAATAGTGTAATCTCAATATCGCTTTTAGAAATTGTATATTATATTATGTTGCAAAATTTTTATATCACAAATAAGACTTTAATTCGTCTCACCTGTAACTGGAGGCTGTGGTTTGATCACTGGCCCCTGAGCCGTCTTCGGGATGGAGAACTCTGGGAGCCACTCATTTATGGCTTGCCTGTGCAAATAAATTTATTATTAACATTTCTGCTTTCTCGGGTCCAAGAAGCATTTAACTGCCATTTTGGAAAAATAAGATTTTTCCGATGTATGTCAGAGATTCTGTGGTTCATGTAACATACTTACATTACAATTGGATTATCCAAAATATAATTTTATTTAGACTGACCTCGTTCAAACTTTTGAATGAATGAATATTGTAATCATCTTTGCTTTTGCTTTAAATTTAGTTTACTCTAAATCTTAAGTCAATATTAAATGTTTATGGTATTCCAAAATTAGAGAACATAGTAAATCGTTTTTGTAACTGAATTCTAAAATATTGTCAGTAACCCATTAATGACCCACTACAGGGTCGGGTCTCCTCTCACAAAGAGAGGGATGTAGGCCGCCGTCCACCACGCTGGCCTACAGCGGGTTGGTGGACTTCACATGCCTTTGAGAACATTTTTTTTTGTGAACTCTCAGGCATGCAGGTTTCCTCACGATGTTTTCCTTCACCGTAACAGCAGGTGATATTTAATTTTATAAATCGCACATAACTTTTTTACAAAGTCATTGGTGCGTGCCACTGGGATTCGAACCCGGACCCCTCGATTCGAGGTCGAATTCTAAGCCACTGGGCTATCACCGCTAAAATATTAATGAGACTAAAATGAAATAAAGCCGTTATTATCCTTAATGCCTTATTTCGTATAGCTTTTATAAGAGACATTTCAAACATCATTCACCTCAGAGCTTGTCTATGATGATAGACGTGTTTGCCAAGGGACAGGGGCGTTTCATCGTCACACACGCCCTGTTCACCCTCTCGCTCTAGATTGATGTCCCATGATACTGCTTCCACTGTAAAAGAAAAACCTCAAATAAGAAAAGTATAACCTCACTGTAAAACATTCAATGGGGTCTCCTAATTCTTTGTGATATTGCAACATTAGCAACATACAGAAATGTGTAAATGCACCTATGCACCACGCATTTACACACTTGTGTATCTATCTACCTGTCCACTATGAGTAGATTTCGAGCAATTAAATTAATTGAGTATTGTGGCGATTACTTGGGATATGAACACCATTCACGATTAATTTCAAATTTTAATTCCTATAAAACAACTCAAGTTTCAATATATTTAAAAAATATTTTTTGTTGGGTGTGAAAACAATAATCTGGCTAAAGACACTTATACTCAAAAAGAAATTACATGTCACTTAATGAGAAATAATTACATTTTGTACTATAAAATGTGAGCATACCAGCAGTTAGGGTTTGAAAGGAAAGAAAAGAGCTTTGTTTCTCTTATAATTAAGTTAATTGACTTGAAATATAGATGACTTCCTAAGTCCTTCAGACAAAACAGATTTTGTATGCAGATCCTGGCATATGACGTCATTTTTGACAGCCCAAGAAAAGTATCTTAATAGGCATGATGACTAATTTTCAAAAACTCTTCTATGATATTCAGAAGTTTCTATTATGTCTAAAATACATCATATTTTTGTAGAAAATTAAGGTTTTTGTGCAATAAAAGGACATTTAAATTTTAAGTTTCAAATTCATTCCAAAACGCTCGCCCGTGTCATGGCGTCTGTCATTGCGCCACGGCTCAGTGAAAAATGCCAGATCGCGTATAATATGCTTACGAAAAAAATGACGTTTACTGAGACGTGACATAAATTGACGTAATTCGATCTGATGGGTGTTTAAGCTATCATGGCGGATTGTTGTATTTTGTAGATTTATTTTAACAAATAAATTATTAATCTCGACATTAATAAGAGAACAAATACATGTTTCAAAATCTTTGAATCCTATTTCATTAGATCAGATAAATATTTTGGCGATACTTGATTACTGTCATCATGCCTATTGAGTCCGAGTGTACATCCCAAGTGTCAACACAAAATGGTATGTATCTCAAGTGTTATCTATTATTAATTTGGGTGGCGTACTGTGAGCGGGCGCGTCCAGACTGCAGCCGGCCCAGTGCGCCAGCGTGCGTATGGGGATCATGTTCGCGTTGTACTCGCAGTTGGGGTTCGTCAGCACCCCGCGCAGGAGCGGTATCAGCTCGGGGGAACGCCCGCAGTATGGACCTGTGACAAACCTACGTATTATTATCTTATTATACAAAATTCTCATGTCACAGTTTTAGTTACCATACTCCTCCACAACGGCTTGACCGATTTTTATGAAATTTTATATGCATATTCAATAGTGCATGCGGTGATAGCCCAGTGGCTTAGAATTCGACCTCGAATCGAGGGGTCCGGGTTCGAATCCCAGTGGCACACACCAATGACTTTGTGAAAAAGTTATGTGCGCTTTATAAAATTAAATATCACCTGCTGTTACGGTGAAGGAAAACATCGTGAGGAAACCTGCATGCCTGAGAGTTCACAAAAAAAAACAAATGTTCTCAAAGGCATGTGAAGTCCACCAACCCGCAGTGGGCTAGCATGGTGGACTAAGGGCTACATCCCTCTCATTACGAGAAGGAGACCCGACCCTGTAGTGGGTCATTAATGGGTTATTGACATGACATGACATTCAATAGGTCTGAGAATCGGCTACTGTCTATTTTTCATACCCCTAAGTGATGAGGGTTGTCCACTTTTACACTCATTTTGTCCATTTTTATTTTATTTTTAGACAATTTTTTTTATTTTTATTATTCAATAATATGCTCCCCAATAGTGCTCCCTTTCCTTTTTGAAGGACTCCATGTCACAATCCTGCAGAAGATTGTTCTAAAAATTTGCACGTATGGGATTGGTAATGAGCACGTAAATATGACCTCTTGTTACATATTTTTCTACACTAATATTATAAAGAGGAAAAATTTGTTCGGTGTGTGTATGTTTGTAATGAATAAAATCAAAAACTACTGTGCCAATTTCAAAAATTCTTTCACCATTGGAAAGCTTAATTCACTCTCAGTGAAGCTAAATTCAGTATCAGGCCATATTTATTGCTAGATTTAGTCAAATTAATTGGCAGAGCGAAGCCTGCCAGGTCAGCTAGTAGTAACCAATTTAGAATTTAATGTAGATACGAGTAAGATCCAAATGACATACCAAGAAAGATCCTCTTCTGGTCATAGTCGTTGGCGTGCAGGTTGTCCCAGATGACGGGGGGGCCGGCGCAACACCTGCGTTATTTCCTCTATGCACTCCGTCGTCAACGTCTTCGATATCACTTTGGGGCCTGGAAGGAGGTAATTTATGTATTAATGAATAGTACATTACGATACGCGTGAACTGAGTAGCCTATTATTGCACGGAGTGAAGTTAGCGCCCGAACGCAGCGAGGGTGCTAAACGCCGTGCATTAATGGACAACTTCGGTCACAAGTATCGTATATTATATTATAGCAAGTGGTCAATTCATGTACGCACAGTGTAGAGATAAGCAACTTAGGTCACGAAAAAGCGTGCGTAAATTGCGGGTTTAGGTCAAACTGTGCTATAAAATATGAAAATCCATAAACTCAGTTTGAACGCGTTTTCTTACGAATTTAACTCGTACGTACGTACACTCATACGTACACGCACGAACAATCCCGACCTTAGAAGTACGCATGGGAGCGCTCACACTGCGCGTAAAATTTGTCCGAAAATGCGTTCAAATTAAGCGCGGCCTTAGTGTAAAATTGACTTATATGTCGTGACAGTGTGATGATGCTCCGGCGTGACGCTATGCCGTCATGCCTTCTCATTGCACAGCCCTCGACTCCTTTGTGATTGAGCGCCAATACATTTTGTTGTTTTTTAAATTATAAAAAATAGCTAGTGGGCAGAGTATAACCTCAACCAGAATAAATGTTCAGCATTATAAATTAGTAAATGGCAGTTTACAAGTTCCCTAATGCTTCCCAAAACAATTTTCCCGCATAACTAATATCTAACTCAATCTAGCATTCATAATTTCAAATTGTTATTTGGCGAGATAAATAGCAAATTCGAGGCACGTCTACAGTATTAGTCACACCCTCTCAGTAAACGTCAGTGGAAAATCTATAGATTCGAACGATAAACAAAAGTGGCCTCGGCTTGGTTGTCGGTGTCTGCGAATATCGCACCATAACAATGATTTTCTGTTTTACTTTGAATGCTTTTGCTTTATTTTTAGAACCAGCGATTATGTTGGTCAAGTTAATATGAGCTTATCATAATAGGATAATATTGAGTGAGTCAAAATCAGTCCTTTTTAACTTCAAACAAAAAGAGTTAGAAATCTTAAAAAAGCAAAATCTTTACTATACACCACCAATAAGAATAGTTTTAATGTGTAAATGGTGATCAAAAGACTTAACCACAGGTTCATAATGGAAATCAATCCAAAGAAATTAGCCTATGGGCAACTGTTTCAAAAAACCTTAAGATGAAAACTTTAACAAGAAGAAGAGATAAGACAATTAAATTAAAAATATTTTCTTTTCCTGTTTTGGTATTATTTCTTCAGTCAAGTGTGATCAGTATAATTTATAATGATAGATGAATGGTAGATATATAATTTAATATTTTATAATACAATATGTATGAGGTTCATTAAGTGTGCACAAATTGTACCCGAAATGAATAAAAGCTTTCGATTCTCTGGTTCCCTGTTTGATTTTATAACTTTGAGCCTTACGAAACAGTAAGATAAGTAGCGAGTGACTAGTACTACACGGTGCAAGTGGGGCTTCGAACATCTTTAGAACCCGCTACTTATTTAGGTTGGTGTTAGGTCTGGCTAAACAGACAAGAAGACACTCACCAGTCCACATGATGTCGATCTGGAGCGACAGTTTGGTGCCCAGGGTGTTCAAATACTCTGAGCTGTTGACGGTGGGCACTGCTCGTGTGGAGCAGTACTGCGTGGGGCACAGCAGGAAGCGGGGACAGCCGAGGTGCTGGTGGATCTCGTTGGTCACAGACACCTGAGAAATTCATAAAGTCATCTATAAATCATAAATGTAGGGTTTGGAGACATTCAATGAAGTAGGCCTATATCCCCCTCATTGTGAGAGGAGACCCGACCCTGTAGTGGGTCATTAATGGGTTACTGACAATGAAGTAAGGGATAGTGGCTGTGGTATTTTGGCAGGGCTACAGCATGAGATTCTTCTAGAAATAAAGGCCTAAAGAGCTCACCTTCAAAGCCAGTATCTCACTGGTCAGTGCTGATAGACAGGGTAAATGTTTTGGTATATCAGTTTTTCTGTAAGCCAATTAGTAATTTATAGAGATTTTATAGTGTAACTAAACCTAACCAAAATTGTGCTGCGTTATTTTTGCATCAATCCAGTACATCAGATAGACTTTGGCGGAGACCAAGTGAGTATGTTAATCTATTTTATCTCCATCCCCTTATTTTTTGAAGGAAAGTAAGTCTTACCTGGGCATGAGCAAAACTCTGAAATATCTGCTTGTCAGATTCACTCATCTCTGGCTCAATGTCATCAAAAAGTAGTGCAAAACATGTGCAGCCAAATTGGGACACCTGAAACAAAACATAAAATATTGTAAACAGCAGATAGTTATAATTTTTTGTGAAATATGTCATGCATAAGATCAATAAGATACAGTATCCTGTATCTTATTAACTTCCACCTTTGTTTCAAGTCATTTACAAATACCTTAAGATATCCTAATACCCCTAAACTTTCCCAAATCTCCAATATCACTAACACCATGAAATATGCTACTGTAAAATGGGGTAAATAGAAATCGCGGGGTGAATAGAAAAAAAATCCGAATTATTTCGATTCCTTTTTCTGAGTCTACCATGTATTATATGTGGTTGAAATTGTAATTTTAAATAAAGGCAATCTTGTCACTTTTATGGCAAAATTTCCGAAGGCTTAAATAAACTCCAATATTTGTAAAAAACGGACTTTAAGAGTTGTAGTGCGTTAGATGTGAGATTTTCGCTCCAAAAACTTTTTTATGGTTTTTTATGGTGGTATAATACTTTTTATTAAATGAAACCATTTCCTAGTGCAATTTATTTCTAAAATATTAGAATATATGAAAGGTAAGTTATAACAATAACTACCTATATAAGTTATACCCCTCTTTAGTTTCTATTCACCCCAACAGGGGGGTGTATAGAAAACTAACTTTTTTGATAATTTAAAGAAAACCAATTATTTTAATTAATAATAAACAGCTGTATTACAAAGTTTATGATCTCGGACAATATAATTAACCAAAATCTGGTTCTGTGAAAACTGATTAAGTAGAAAAAATTTGAAACAAAGATTCAAATTGTTGCTATTCACCCCATTCTACGGTATCACTAACGAAAAAATGACATCACGGCAACATCTCTTGACAAATGTAGGAAGTCACCATAGACAATAGAGAGCATAAACAGTTCCCCTATTTATTTTTTCAATACTTTACAATAGACAATACAATAGATAGTACAAAAAAAAATACCTGCTCTAACTTCCGTTTCAGTGCTGTAATCTCCTTCTGATTGCTATATGTGATGTCTAGGCCGGGTGACAGTGCATAGCAGAACGTAATGCCCTGCAGCTTGGCAGCCGTTATCAGTGAGGTGAGGTGCTCCGCCTCCTCCACTGTGTACAGCTCCCGCCAGTACGCTCTGTGCTTGTAGTCGTCTTTCGGAGCATATACATACATGTCTAGCCCCCATTTTTTAAGCCTGGAATTTGTTGTTTTTTTAATAATTGACTATGATGATGACAACCTGAGAGGCGCACCCTTCATTCAATTCTCTGCTTCACTGGGAAACAAACCAGGAACCTCTGTGCAGCGCCTATTCCTTAAGTTAACACCTCTCCAAGGTATACCAAATTTTCATTTGTACTGCTTTTAGATTACCAGATATTAGCTTATTAACTGCTTTTAATAGCTTTCTGTTGATTTCAAGTGAGGTTATCATCAACACTGGGTTTTTTTGGTAGCTGATAATGTATTGAGATTTAGATATTTGTATGTGTATTACACCATACGGTGTATTACACCATACAGTGTATTAAACCAAACTTTCTAGGCTTGTCGAAGGCATAGAAAGAGTGAGACATATAGACTTTGAATTATGCCTATGAAAGTGAGAGAAAACCATGTGTTTATCAGAATGTACTGCTAAGTGGAGGATATAAAAAATTATGGTCACAATGCTCAAACATGATAAAGGGACAAAAAAGAAACTATATCAGCAATTAATTGAAATTTAATGGAATTCATTTTTATGCTCTTGTCTTATTTGGTAAACAATCTTGGCACTACTTTTTAATGAAAAGTTTAAAATTGCTTTAAAAAAATAAATTATAGTTTCTAGAAATCTGTTTCTGTATGACAATTTGTTTTTAAATTTTTATAATTTTGTTTCTGCATTATTTTTTAATCGCAAATTAAAATAAAAAGACATGCTAAGATTGTTTACCAAATATGACAAGAGAATAAAAAATGGACTATACAAGTATTGTGTCAAAACAATCAAACTACAGCAAACAATTATTTACAATTTATACAGATGAATTTTAAACCATTTTAATGTCTTTATGCTTTTGTTATGATACTAACAAATAATGGTATCTTATAGGTTAATCTCACTCATTTCATTCATCACTAATTGACTTCACTATTCAAAGCAGCTTGCTTTCAATTTGTATTTTGGAACATCTGTGTATTTTCGGACCAAACACTCTTATATCTAGGGTCAAAGACTCTATAACCCTAGCATTCACTTTGACATACAATAAGTAAAAGTAGTACTACTAACAAATATGGACGACTATAAGTGATGTAGTCCTCACCAAAGGCCTTAACAAATAATGTATGCATAGACTTAGTTTTCGTACTAAAATAAGATAATGAAAACTCGTACTTACTTTTGAAACAGATCTTTTCTTTGTTCGGTGGTCCACGGACGACCGTAAAAGCCTGTAATAGAAGAGCTTAGGTCATTCACACTAGCACTAACATACAACGTATAGTTATCTATAGCTTGCAACATCTATACTGACTATTAGGCAAATACTTAAATACTATGTTTTTACCTTCAACTACACCGCAAATAAAGTCGCTTCGCTTCGAATTAGCATCGTCAGATGAGCTTTCGGTCATTTTTGACCAACTTAGGATTTAAAACGCAAAATAATCAATTACTTTCCAATCGAAAAATGCGTCAAGTATGCAATACGAAACGAATATCTCACTGAAAATTATATAATAACTAAGTGATTAACCGAAACGTGAAGATTTTGGTACCGGGAAACGGTATTTAGATGTTAATTACAGAACTAGAAATAGGACCCGAAATGGAAATCGAAGTGGTAATGTGATGTGAACTGATGTGTCAAATTGTAAAGTGAAGTTAGTAGAAGTATTTGAAGATGTCATTAGCATTTTGACAGCTGAGCTGAAGAGTGAGGCATAAGTAACAAATGTAAGAAGTGGATACAGATAAAATACACCTTATTTTATCTGTTTGTATTCGAATCGAATCGAAATCGAATCTCTTTTCTTTCGTAAAAAGTATCCTTCTCTCTAGGATGCTATGATATATAGATACTATTTAATACAAAACAGTAGCAGCGTAAAGAATTTTACAATAATAATTTTATAATTTCTCTAAGGTAAAATAATTAATAAAAATCTGAAAACTTTTTTATAGGTAGATACATCACAAGCTTTACAGTCTCTTTATGAAGACTATGAGGGTGAGGGTAATTTTTTATGGACATGGAATAATTTGCCTGCGTGCCAAATTTTGCCTGTTCATTATTTAAACAAAATAGCTAAATAATGGGTATGTATCACATGTGAATTAGGTACGGAACAGCGAAATGAAACTTGCTGACTTTCGTTAGGTATTCATATTCTAACAATATTAAATAATAACAAAAAGTTTTTGTATTTATAACTTTTATTGTGTATATTAATACATAAAATCAATGCTATATGTAATATGTAATATGTAATATGTTCACAGATTCTATACCTGTTTTAATATACATATAAGTATGTACGGTATTATAATATCAGTAACTGAGTTTTTCAACAAAAAAATTAGGAATCAGTTTATTAAGTAAAATTTCACTTGAGACATTTTAATGGACTGCAATGATTTTTGTTATCCACTGAAAATTATGGTCTTATAGCAAAGACACGTTTGCAGCGTAATATTTATCAATGTAAACTAATTTAATAAACATGTTCACTCATTATTTGTCATTTTAATAAAACAAAACACAACCTCTATTATAATTATGTATATAATTGCCATTCGTGCTAAATCTATTTCCAAACATACAAAAGTGACTAGAACAACATAGTAAATTAAAAGGTTATACTGGCATACAGTTATCTCATTTTTAGAATAATAATAAAATCGATTTGAATGTAGTGTAAGGCGATATACATAACATACTTGAAGAAAATATTTATATATAGTGAAACGAGTAATATTTTAAGAATATCTTCGATTTGGATTATTCTAAAAACATGATTTAGTGTAGTATGATTACCAGAAAACATAATATACAGTGTTACGACTTAATGATAGGACAAATATTTACAGTTGATAATTAATTATTTAATATATCTATTTACAGAAAACTCTTATTCTACGACTATTTACTTCAAATACTAAATGTAAGTTTTATTCTTTGACATTAATACTGTTGGTTACAATATTATAATACATTTATCTAAAGAACATTATGATAAAATACTTAAATTTTTATATTTTGGTTTATAGCCAAATACGTACAATAAAAAAAAATTCTGTTGGTATTATTTAACTATATATTTTGCATCTTTTTTTTAAATTATGTGCAATCGCCGCTTCTACACTATAATCATTGCATCTTTATAGCGCTATCATATATCATTAAAGCGAAAATATTTTAGCAGTGCAATTAATAATTAAAGTAGAAATGGCGCAACATAATTATATGATTCCACTAACATATTCAAAACTAATTTCATTTATACTAATTTTGAATCTGTTCACACTAACATGAAAAGAAGCATGGCGTGTGTTCGCATTTATGTTAACCGTCACGAGTCGTGAACACAGATGATTAGTGGTAGCGATATTATACATTTTCGGCCAATGTACAGCAGTTGAAGAACACGCACTAGAACAATAGACGATGACCACTGACTGACGAACCAATCGCATGAACCAACAACGTCAGCATCAAACCGACCAATAACAAATGCTCACGAATCATGGCGACTACTAGATGCGCATACGCCGTGAGATCAAAGCTTGCAAAGTAATGAATAAATGACACTACATCACTATTGGTCTTGTCCACTTGATAGCATCCGTTCACATAAACATGTCAGTTTTTGTACACATTGCACTGTGGAAAGCCACGCTGAGGGAACGTATTCACTACATTACTGTAGTTGTACTGTAACAGTTCACGCTGACATGTGGATGGACGGCAGCGCTACATGTGTCAGCCGATCATCCCGCTCGACATGTTCCCGTGGACACGCATGTGGCGGTTCAAATTGCCGGACTGGGAGAACCTGTAGAAGATAAAAATAATGAGAGTTGTCAAGGGTCACCCGGAAGGAACGAAGTTCATGACGTAAATGACAATGTCATTTACGACACTTTTTGCTGTCATGACGTAACTGAAGTTCGTGACGTAACTGACGTAGTCATGAACTTCAGTCATTGTCATTTACGTCATGACAGCAAAAAGTGTCGTGACAACTTTTCGTAAGAATTTTTTCCGTCTAGCCCCCCCCTTCACAACGCGCGATAAGGAACTTCGTTCCAATACAATTCTCATGTCCAAATAGTATTATTATGGATTAGTTTTCTTTTGCAGGCTTAGCTTTATTATCCACTTTCTATCCAGTTGATATTAAATATATTAGCAATGGCGAAAGATACGCTTGCATGAAATCCTTTACAGCCTCAGCTTTAATAATAGGTATCTCCATGCAAAATAACCTAATGAAAGATTGAACTTAATCGACCCGATATTAATTGGAGATATTTAACTGCATTCAGAACATATTATCACCTGATTATTGTGATGTGAATTGCACACACAACAATTAACAATGTAACAATTTACCTGAGCAGACACAATTTGCATTGGTAAGGTTTTTCCCCAGAATGTATCCGCAGGTGCTTCGTCAGCGTGGAGCTGTCTGAGAAAGCCTTCTTGCAGGAACGACACCTGAAACAAAATTATTGTCTTTTACTTGGAGTTTGAACATTTTGAAGCGACAACAGTGAAGAACTTTTAAGAATATTAACAATTTGCCTGTCCCGTAATATACAATAGCTAAAAATAGAATATGAGTCACATGTGACTCGTCAGACAGCGAGGTGGTTAAGTTTTTGTATATTAGGCAAGCGAAAATCATGTTTTTATTGAGTAAAATTATTACATTACAACTAATTGAGTTTCCTAAAAATTATGCAACAATGCGTTGCAATGCAACATTGGAGCAGCATGGTGGAGTATGCGCCAGGCCTCTCCGTGTTGTTGGGAGAGACCCGTGCCCAGCAGTGGGCCGTAAAAAGGTTACAGCCATGCAAGAATTACTGATTAAACCGATGTATATGATGAAAGTAATACTTACTGGTAAGGTCTTTCTCCAGAATGCGTCCTCATATGCGTGGTGACGCTCGAACTTTGACTAAAGCGCCGGTCACAAATAGGACATCTGGAACATACAAGTACATACTTGTTAGTTTAAGTTTACCTTTGATGTGTCGTTAAGAAATTAGTCAAGAACGAAATTAGTACGTACTACCTACGCTGTACGAAGGGCTGAAACAGAGGGAAGTTCAAAACCAACATACCTGAAAGGCTTCTGGCCTGTATGCGTTCTGACGTGAGCAGTAAGGTTCGCTGCTTGCGAGAAACTCTTGTTGCAGTCCCCACATCTGTACGGTCGTTCGCCTGAATGAGTCCGCAAATGCGTCTTCAGGGTACTCGGGCGTGCGTATGTTTTGCCGCATATACGGCACAGATTCGGCTTCTGCTCGTCGTCTTCTGAACAGCCACTAAGCGCACCAACCTGCAAAGAAAGTAAGCCAGTTTCAGAAAAGTTAGAATAATTACCAGACAACGTTTTGAGCAAAAGTAGCGTTTGATGTCTGCTTCAATTCAAGCGATTATGAATTCAAAAATTATAAGCAAAGACATGCGATCATTCTCTCGTTGCATCTTGAGATCAATTCTTTGCAGTGAAGTAATTGTTTGCGGTATTTTGTTGCAATATATCGATGTGCCAAAATTAAAACGAATTTTACAATTCAACATGTTAATCATGAAAATTACAACCGCTCGTATGAATAAAGAAAAAATTGCGACATTTTCAAAATTTCAAATTGTAAATACATATAAATTACCTGAACCTTTCCAGAAGCATTGACGCAAGCAGTATACCCATACTCCTGAGGGTGGACTTGCCCCTGGTGATTTATAATATACCCGTTGCCAATCTGTTCTTTCTGCGTGTCTTGCATATAAATCTTCGAAGGCGACCTCTTCAACATTGGTCCCATAGTTTTCTGAGCCGTAAAGTTAGGTTTTTGTTGAAACAAATAGTTCGCATTCGGCTTTTGAGCATTCTGAAGTTGTAGGGGCTTGAAAGTTGATGTGGCTGTTATGAGGGGATCTGATTGGTTCGGAGCTCGAAAGTCGGCTGTAAAGGAGTAAGTAGCAGCGGGGTACGATGTGGGTATCACGTTCTGAGTCTGCGGGTACACGACATTCACAGATGGCGCTGATGTGTTTTGGTTCCATTGTACCTGTAAAACATATAATATATATACGTTTTTACTACGTAGCCAAAGGTCTTTTCTCAACAATTGACCGCAACACGGGATTATTTTCGAATGACAAGTTGTTTCATACCTTGTTGGGTTTATAAACTGTGTAAAAATAATCTTAAAATACTTGATTTGATAATATTTTATAAAATAGATTATCGCGAATAAATATACGAAGGCGTAGTTCTTAATATTGGTTGGTAATGTTAATAAAATAAAATTTAATAGAATGAAAGAATAAAAAACCCGCATCAGTAAATTCGGCGAGTTAAAGGCAACACACTTCATTTTAGTGTGTAAAACTTTTATAATTTCACAACTTCACTGTCCCGTTAATATACAGTTATGGATATCTCGTGCACTTAAAATTTAATAGGCTATGTCGAGGTTTTTTCTACTCAGCATAATCACTCGCACGTCTGTTACCCCTTTTAGAGCAAGCTTGTGTCACGTGACCGCTGGCTGTCTGAATCTGAAACTAAGCGTTTATGGCTGGAGGCTGGAATTTTTAGAGTTCGTTCTACGACGGCAAGACCCAAGTTTGGCCCGATTACCGTTTAATTAGTGATCAAATGTTCATATACTTAAGTATATAAATAATTAACCTAAGCAATTGTAAACACAAATTGATGATTTTGGAGAAAAAAATAGGTACAGTAAACTTGGAAGTCACGAGATCCGGTTGCGAAAGTTTGTTTTGAAAATAATTTCAATGGCCGGAGGTACCACTGTATATTGTTTAGGCAAAAAGTTTATACAATGATTGTATAAACTTTTTTCCTGAACAATTGAACTTTTGTAGGTTTCGTTTGACATTTTCTCCGGCGGAGAAATATTTCGGAGATATTTTGGTTATGTAAAAATAATTCTGATTTCTTTGCAGACGGCTTTTAAACAGATGCGAAGCCCTAAGAAAACTTTCGAAGTTTTGTGCTACATCGTAGCGTCTACTGTAGTTACTCAGGATGTCTTTTGTTGACAAATGTTAATTGTATTTTCATAAACTTTTGTTAAAACGTGCGGCGCCTGCGACTCCAACACTTTACCGTTTTTACACTTTACACTTTTTTTACCGTTTTAAATCAGGTTAAATGTCATACCTTTATACTTTTCAAAACTATATTACATACAAGCAAATTCGCTCCATGCCAAATAGGTAACAGTCGTTTCATGTAAGTATTCAAGTGTGCTTGTAAGTACGCAGTTTTGCATTGTGTAGCAGTGACGTCAGCACAACACAATGGCGTGTTCTTAGAGCTTTTATCAGGCACAAAACACCGTGCGCTAAGACCTTGTCCTAATTGGCTGTCGCAATACGACAACCGACCGACCGACCAACTCGACGAAATTCAAACAGGTGTCTTAATGGAGTTTGCAAACTGACAATAAGAGCGCTGACATGCGATAAATGACGCAATGACATTGTCATTGTGTACATTGTTTAGCAATTAGGACAAGGAGCGGTGGACACAATCCACATCGACTCTTTATATTATTTTAGTTGAGCAAAAGCTTTGTGATAAAAGGTATCGATTGCCAGGGCGTCCTTTTCAGGGTCTACAGAAGCCGTAAGCATGTCGAGATGAAATTCAGATAACAACTCACAAACAAACTGAGTTCATTCACCCAACTTTAACTTAATGGATATACGAGTATAATATATTCCATCCGTCTTTACTATCCGAAATATTACTATAGTAAATTAAGTTGAGTAAGAAGATAAACCGTATTTATATGACTGAAAATTCCACTTGTGATCAATAAATTCCACATGTGCACCATATACTTATGATCAAAAATTCCAGCTGTGTTTCATGTGTATGCTCGGTATGGCCACATGAGCTCAACACATCACATGTGGTCCACACAATAATATGACCAAATATTTTACATGACTCCACATTGATCGAAAATTCCGCATGTGCTCCACATATGATAAAAAATTAATCATGTGTTATCCATGACTGACTGCAACCTTTTCGTGGCCCACTGTTGGCCACGGGTCTCATGCCACAACAGAGAGGCCTGGAGCATAGGTACTCCAGTTCATAAAATCTCTGAAAATCCACTCACGCTTGCCCTCCAAATTATTTCGATATTTTTAATTGCGCAAAAGATCCGTTGCTAGCACCGCAAGGTTTCGCTTTCAGCGACTCGAAGCCGTAAACATCGAGCGACTAACTTCAAAGAACAACTCCTAATGACTGAGATGTGGGGTTATTCACCGATACCGTCTTTGTGAGGATTTTGAATAGGGAATTTATGTACTCCTTTTAACCAAAAAGCAAAGCCAGTTCTAAGCAAAAAGTTCTTCATGTCTTGTGTTTCGGCTGACGACGGCACTAGTCGTGAGCCGTGACCAATCTTTATTGGTCGGCTTCACTGTTGGTTAACCTATACCGAATTTATGAGCATTTAGAATAGGGAATATTACCTATATTTCCTAGACCAGAATAGGTTAGATATATTTCGGTATAGGCCTCCATCATTAATTTATCAGAAGCAATGTACTATGAAAACATTAATAGAACATACAAGTAACTAAATAAAAATATCAAGCATTAGATAAATAAAATATAGTATTATTGTCTCTCCATTCATATTTTCATATTATGGAGTTGTGCAGAAATTATTAAGTCGAGAATTGAAAAGCATTAGTTATAAGACTGTGTGCGTCGTATGAAAGGATGGAACATTAATAGAATTCTTGGAAAATCTCAAATCGAAGAATTCAAGATCGAAGATTTGTCTGTGTTAATTTCTTGTGCCTACCATATTTTATTCTTAAAAATCTTATTTGTCCGACTTGTGAGAAGCAGTCTACGATACAATTTACGTCTGTCATTTTGTATTCAAAATTATTATCTTGGAACTTTGTTTACGACAGCGGTAAGAGGCTTGACGCGAAATACGATAGGCCATGGCAGACTAAGGCCTTGACCTAATTGGCTGACATAAACAACCGACCAACCAACACGATAAAATGTAAATTTAAGTTTCTTCGAATATATAGAGCTGTCCTTATTGAAATATATATTGACGAGTGACAAATGTACATAATGACGTCACTGTACGTGCTTTTTTGCGAGCGACATGGGTAATTGATTTCAAAAGAGTGCTGGTTCTTTCCGCTCTCTTTTTTCTCCCGGTCTACGACAGCCCGAACACGGATGTATGATATATTGTATTATGTATGACATTCTTTAAATGTGTACAACTTGTACCTACCTGACAAATAAATAAAATAATTCGAAGAAGACTTAGAATCTTTGACGCAAATGTAGGTCATTGTAGGTATCCTAGTTGTATTTTCAGAGAACGTCCGTCCAACTCTGTAATGGGTCACTGATGAGTTTCCGACGATGTTTACGTCTGCAATTGTTCGTTATGTCTGTTGGGTCAGTCCTGAAACACTGTTTTTTTATATGGTAACTCACCTGCGAACACAGTTGGTCAGGCGGACACCCGTGCATGGTCATGTTCATGGAAACGTTGACGCTCATGGTGGGGAAGAGTGGTCCGCTGCCATAGTGCTCGTAGTATGGATAGCCGCTGCCACCGTTCACCACCATCTAGGGACAATAATGTTACATGAATATTTGAAGAACTTTGAATAAAGTACTGGACTAACGACCTGAAAAAGACAACCGGAAGCTATAGGATTTAAAGGGCCTAGGAACGGGAGGCCCGTTCTAGCAGTGGACTGCAAATGAATGAAAAAATAATAATAAAAATATTTTTTAAATAGCTTTTATTGTTTTTGTATTGTGCCTAGCAAGCCCTTTCATGTGATAATCATAACATAGGATTGTATAAAAAGTAAATTGATACACTCCGCCTAAACATCGAGTCAGAATATTTATTGAAGAAACGAGATCTATCTCATTAATATTTTTTATTTTTGTATTAATTTTAATAATTTGTGTAAATAATGTTTAAATTTCTTTTTAAAAGCTTTTATTAAAGTTGCAATACCTGTAGATATTCTGCACAAAACCTGACGAAACGAAACAATCCTCGCTAAATAGAATATCAATCAATCAAAAAAATAAAGCGTGTAAAAAAAGAAATCGGTAGTCTGAATATCTAATTAAGGTTTAACACATGTAGGTATTCGCGGGATTAATCCCGATATTAATTACATATCATACCGGGGACACCCTTTCGGTGTTTCCTAGTACTTCCTACACATCGATCTGTCCTTGTCGCACGGATTGTTTTTGTATGCGAGTGAGGGAGACGACTATACCTGTGGGTGCACGGTCTCCGCGGCGCAGTCTCCGTGCACGACAGCGTGTTTCAACGAGAGGAGGACGTCCGCGGCGTCTCCCCCGCCCCGCTCCCGGCACTCGCCCCCGCCGTTCCTGCTGGTGTACAAAGATATCAATAAAGCTATAATACGCCGAATAGGTAATACCTAAACCAAACATTTTAATAAGAGAATATGTGTTTGTTTTATTCTGTGTTCTAATATTAAGAAAGAGATGCCATCAAAAACATAACTTGTAAAAAGCCCAAGTCTCGCAACTCAGTTTTTGCACCGTAATAAGTTGTGAGATCCGTGTATGTATCTCCTGTGTATATTTTAAATGAAAAAGATAATTCAACTACCACAGGCCATCGCCCATTCAGTAAAATAAAATTACGTCTACCGTAGGACTTCTTTTATTCGGAATTCATTTAATTTATCCGCATTAATTTTTATAACTTGATTGACTGGTCTACAAACTGAAGCACAAAATCTCATATTATAAAGAAATTTAAAAATACACTATGTTTTGCAGGTTGGTGTATCTTGTAATTTTAGATAACATCACAAAATAAAAAATATATCTTGCTAAACCGTAAACAGCTGGAGTCATAAAGTGCAAAACATTTTAAATACGCTACGAATTCTTTCGTAGCGGAACGTAGCGACGTAGCCAAATCGTAGATTGGTAAAACCTACGTGTTAATTAGACATCAACGCATGAAACTTAATTTTGAATTTATTCACACATGGAAAATCACAGATATATCTTCTATTCCATTTTCTTCAATATAGACCAGACGTATAATAAAATTTTGAGCTGCCATTTCCGTAATGCGTTTGTGTACACTAATATCAGGAGCGGGTGATCTTTTGAATGCAATTGTCATTATTGCATAAAGCCAAACAATGAGCAACAATATGCTACGAGTATATTTTACTTTAAAATTATAGGGAACTTAAAATAACGGCTTAACTCGCGTGTATTTCATTCTCATTTCATGCATACATAGCTCGTGATTCGGACCTCGGGTAGGTCCAAAACTCCCTACATCATAGGTAGGCCTGGAGCATACACCAACATACGACTCCAATGCGGATTGGTGAAGAAACGGCCTATGACCATCCCGTGTTGGATGCTTTCAAACCGTCCATACCGACAAGGTTTCAAGCCTACTGTCGTATCGACAATCGGGACCGACGGCTTAATGTGTCCTCCGAAGCACAGTAGCGAGCATTTAATTCGCTACTTGCAGTCACGCATCGAGGTAGCCGGTCAGTGCTACCTCGATGCTGGCCCCGGGCCCAACGTAGCTTATCTTTTGCCGTGAACGTCTTCAAAATCGTTACCATACACTGGGTACCATGTCAAAAAACCGAACCGTGACGGATTGGTCTATATCATCTGCCTTTAATAAAACTACAAAACGATTCTAAGTAGAAAAATGAATGAATTTAGTGTCATTATTAGGCGTACCTATATAGTCAGCTCGCTGCAACCTTAAGTTTGCAAGAGGCCGGGCAGGGCGACGGTAAACGACGCCGGTATAGACGTATCACTTTAAAACCAACGGACGTGTGCACCGACACAGCCCCACCCGATTTTTTTCGATCTCTTGCGACCTTAAGCAGGGGCTTTGTGCGCTACAAAAATGCAAATTAAAAAAATGTACTATTACTTACTTGTACCCAGAGCATGGCGAGAAGGGGAAGAGCGAGGGCAGCGGGTCCAGCTCGAGGGGGGGGAGGGAGAAGGAGCCCATGTCCTCCGCCGGCCAGCCCGGCTCGCTCACATCGCCGAGGTTCACGTCGCAGGGCGCGATGGTATCGCTCAACGCGTTCAACTCTTCGCCATTCTCTGGGCAGCAGTTCTCGGTTTCTTGCTGTGAATAAAGCGAATATTACTCGAGGACTACAACCTGGCTACTGCTATCAGCTACAGAGACGAGTTAGTCATAGAAGAAACCCTGAAAGAATGCCTCGACGATCCAAGGAGACATCGGGCCAAAAACGGACATAAAAGTTTTTCTGGAGCAAATATGTTAATATATTTATGTTTTATATCAGAGTATAAGAAAATGCAGAGAACTAAACGGATGCAAAAAAGGCACGAGTCTGTGGAGAGAAAAAAAAGCAAATATTACTGAGGCAAGATTTGTCATTTGTGTGTCATGTTAGTCACTGGGCAGTGATAGCCGAGTGACTCAGATTTCGGCCTCTTATTCAAGGGGTCTGGGTTCTAGCACGCACCAATAATTTTCTTGAAAAAGTTATGTGCGGTTTATAAAGTTACTATCTTAAAATTAATATCACTTGCTTTAACGGTGAAGTAAAAACATCGTGAGGAGGGTACAAAAAAAAGTTCTCAAAGGCATGTGAAGTCTACCAACCCGCATTAGGTCAGCGTGGACTATAAGGCCTACATCCTTCTCATTGTGAGAGGAGACCCGACCCTGCAGTGGGGCATTAATCTCTGTAATTCATTGTCAGTAACACATTAATGACCCACTACAGGGTCGGGTCTCCTCTTACAATGAGAAGGATGTGGGCCTTAGTCCACCACGCAACACTACTGCGGGTTGGTGGACTTCACATGCCTTTGAAAACTTTTTTTTTCGTGAAATCTCAGGCATGCAGGTTTACTCACGATGTTTTCCTTCACCGTAACAGCAGGTGATATTTAATTTTTATAAAGCGCACATAACTTTTTTTTAACAAAGTCATTGGTGCGTGCCACTGGGATTCGTACCCGGACCCCTCGATTCGAGGTCGAATTCTAAGTCACTGGGCTATCACCGCTGTAATTCATTAGTAGTAGGCATTATTGCTAAGTCCACCGCGCCAGCCGAATGCTGGTTGGAGGCCTTCAGATGTAGTTTCTATTAATTATTTTACTAATGCTACGCGAACTGAGTAAGCTTCAGCAATTGCTACGAAAGAGACATACTCGTAATTACTACGGCCTACGCATTACTTTACCGGTATGATAATGGATTGCATCGTGTGAGGAAACTCGTCACTTGCAGTCACTGGTAGGTTAGAGACAATCTTTCAATTTGCTCTTTTATTAGAAAACAATATAACTATCTTAACATACGAGTAACATCGCCAAAATTTATACCAAGTCAAACTCAAGAGTAACTTTCGGTAAAACTTAGTATCTTATGTGAAATAGGCTATCACAGCTATTATTAGTTTCGTTAGGTTACTCACTTCAATATTTCGCATAAGAATATCCTACATATTATAAAGACAATCATACATACAAAGAAATTCGACGTTTACCTTTTTTATAACGCAGTAATATTGCATTTTAAAATTTGCATATTGTCTTCCATTTTCCACTTTTTCATCTCAAAGAAGAGCAAAGAAATTCAGAGAATGCTTACCTAATTTGTATAATTCAATCTCTTTCGTCATAAATATCATTTTATGCATTGTAATAAAATAGTTTATAGAGTTCAAAATTTCATAAAAATCGGTGGTTTAATAATAATTAAAGAAGTGGTTTTAATGAATATTGCTGTTTCAACTTCAATTTCCACTGACCTGATAGCACTCATCGTCGGGAAAGTCCCGCAGTGGGCCATTGATTAGGTGAACTTTTAGCTTACTTTTAGCCATAATTAGTTTATATAGTTAAATTGAATCCCACTGACCTGACAGCAGTCCCCGTCGGGAAAGTCCCTGAGCGGGCCGTCGATGCAGGTGCAGGGCTGGAGCGGGTCGCAGCACAGGCTCTGGTGGCAGTAGTCGGGCAGCCCGTACTGCGGATTGTTCGGCACGTAGCAATCCATGGCCCCGCCTCCCCGCGCGCATCTCGCGCAGGGGCGGTCCGGAGGCTGGCGGCGTTAGGCGTTAGTGTTTCCGCCGCTTGTAGTCTCGGTCGGCCATCGCTGTGGATACGTGGATTTCATTGACATCAGATGATTTGGGAAGAAACCCTTTATTTGTTTATTTATTATTTGTGTACACGGACAACACGAGTAGTAGAACAAACGAAATCCTAGGTACTATTAATATAAATGCGAAAGTTTGTGAGGATGGTTGTAGAATTCGATGAGATTAAGTACACTATAGTAATACTTTTTTCTTACTCAGTGTCCATTATTCTCTGGATCAAATTCTTAGCTCCACGTGGAGGAAAGCTTATTTTAAACATATAAATACAAAAAATGCAATCACAGAAATTATACACATGGTCCCTGAGCCCGGCTCTAATTTCGCCAATCATTTACTCCCAGCCGATAACTCGTAGATTGCTTAAAAGAGGAGAATAATCGGTAGTATCAGTATACGGGGGTGGGTCGTGCAACGGCAGCCTCTAAAGTATATACAAAGTCCGTAGCTAACGTTCACCAAGCTTCTCAGTTGTAATCTCCTAAATAAAACATAATTAAAAAAAATTAAACCGTTAAACCGTGTACAAAAAATATTCAGTAAAAAGGCAGAGAATGTATTGTTTGGGATTAACTCCGCCTTTTCAGACATAAACTTATTTTATTAATTTTATAATTATTTAGTGTAGGTAAAAAAGATTCAATCAATAAATATACCTGGAGGAATCGCTCGAAATTTTTAGTTTTAAGTCCATATCACGAAAACTACTAGACCGATTTTGATGAACCTTTTACCATTCCCTAAGTTGAATAAAATACAAACAAACAAAAATAGAACGAACACGATCCGTCAATTAGTTTCGTAGATATGCGAGCACAAACATATCTGCATACATACATACACCCATGAAATTTGGTATTCTTGTTTAGAAGCCGTAATAGACCAACATATGTCAAAATTGTGCAGTTCTGAGAATATTACATATGTGTGTCGAATTGATAACCTCCTTTTTTGAAGTCGGTAAAAATAAAATATGCGCGTTTACCGCTAAAAAGCATCATTTGTCATAACGCCTGAGTTCCAGGGTACCGTTCTCACCATGAGTGAAAGTAGATGGGGTCTTGAGTATTGACATTGCGAGAGATGTGCAGTTTCGCAGTCATCTGGAAAGCAAAGCCAAACTGGCCTCTAAGAAGCTTGGTGTCCTCAACAACAATTCCTGATGCTTTATAAAGCACAGGTAAGACCTCACATGGAGTACTGCTCGCCCCTGTGGGCGGAAGCGTCAAAATACCAACTTAATCCATTTGACTCCGTCCAGAAATATAGGTCAGAACCAGAATGTACCTTCGCCGCGATGTCGGCTCCCTCGATGTGCTCTACCGACTTTACTTTGGTGAGTGCTCCGCGGAGCTATACGGGATGATGCCGACATCGCCCTTCGTTCACTACACCACCCGCCGGAGACTGAAATTCCACCCACATCACCTGGATATATGGCGTTCCTCCACAGTCCGTTTTTCACGTACGTTTTTGCCACGTACATGCAAACTTTGGAACGGTATTCCGGCGATGTATTCCCACAGGACTATGACATGGAGTTCTTCAAGAAGGGCATAAAAAATGCTCTCCTTCATAGCCGGCAACGCACTGGCGACCTGGTGTTGCACGCGTCAGTAGGCGACGGTGACCAGTTACCATCAGGTGGCCCGTCTGTCTGTTTGCTTGCTCTACTTATAAAAAAAATTACAATGGTCCAATCGCACCGGTAATACCGATAGGCGATAGGCTGTGACGTGACGTGTGCCATTGATATTACATTCTGTGTTACTTACATATTGTGTTTAATACATCGGGCTTCAAAAAAAATATACTCAAAGGCATGTGAAATCCACCAACTCGCATCAGGCCAGCGTGGTGGACTAAGACCTACATCCTTCTCATTGTGAGAGTAGACTCGACCCTGTAGTGGGTCATTAATGGGTTACTGACAAACACAACACAACGTGTTAGTTATGTCTGAGTCACTAGTCGATAACGGCAAGCTCCAACCTACTTGGAAACATGAAATAGGAGCCTAAGCGGGGATTACTCGAAATTACCCTTTTTACGATATCGTTGAAGAACGAAGAAAGTTCGATACCGCCACCTACATTGTAGCGCAGGTGGAAATTATAGTCCAAGATCCCAGAGCAATCTGACATAACTTATTTTCACATTGGTGAAACCTTAGGTTCTCATGTTCTCTGAATACCTGCGTGCATGGCTAATTTTATACTTATATGTTTTGTAGAATATTATTCTAAAATAGTATCATAAGTGTCAGACACTTTCCATGGACCAAAACTTTAAAGCTCTTATTTTGAAGACGGGCGAAAAATGCCGTGCGGAGGGCCATTTTCAGCGTTAAATTAAAACTAAGTTTCGTGAGCCGGGAGTTATTTTTTGGAAATTTCCTCTTCTTTAAGAATCTTTTTGTAAAATTTCTTAAATTAATTTTATAATTAAGTTTCGGAGTTATAAACAAAAAAAGAAATACCCTTTTTGCAACTTAATATGCTAATAACTTTTGCAATTTTTTGTGTGCTAATAAACGCTTCCGACGCATTTTCTAGACATTCCGGACAGAATGAGCTATCGCACGTATTGTTAAGACATGTCTATTTGTAATCATTTTCAGCTTATTGCTTAGACTAGCAGGTTGGCGCTTTTGGGAACTCTCAAGTTTGCAGATTTCCTCACGATGTCTTTCTCCACCGTTAGATAACATTTTTTATTTAAAAACGCATAGCTAGATTTGAAAAGTTGCGTGCCACTCGGACCATATTACATAGTTACTCATATACAAAGGTCGATAAAGAAGAGACCAATAAAAACGTGTCCAAAATTAACACTCCGTATTAAATACGAATTACGCGGAGCCAGCCATCGCATTTTATAAGCATTGACTTAACAGTAAGTGATTTAATTTTGGTATAAATATTTTGATTACGTTGAAATGAATAGCTGAGAAATGGTTTTATAAAAATTGGACTTATATGGACGTATGTAAATAAAAATATGGATACTAACATTTTCGATATGTTTTATTTATATATTAGAATATGGGTTTCAGACAGTTAACAACGATTAAGGGATTGGAACACCTTCCTACCTATCACTGTAGGCACCTGGTACATACCTACTTCTACAAATTATGGAATCAAATCAATGGCACAGAGAGATATTTACTGGTAGGTCCGTTTAGTATTTATCATTGACTTATCATAGACAGAGTACTGGTACTTGTTTATAATGTTTGTCACAGTAGGAAACTGCACGGGTAGGTTAATGTATACTTAAACGAAAATTTGACTTGAAAACTTCAATAGCCACTGAACCAGATTTACTATTAATACTATTAAAAGATTTTGAATGTTGAAATATTCTAAATGTTGAATTTATTTTAAAATAAACGCACTGCAAATCCGTAATGCGTGGGCGTTATTTCAATACAATAAAATTATAAAAAGTTATCTTTTGCCTCATTATGTGAACATTAATATGAGGCTAAGGAAATTATAAAAAATTGTTAACTGGTTATAATTTCACTTACGCGTAGATATACCAATAGGACACAATGGGAAAGTTTCTGTCATATATTAATTAAATTTATTCACTCACTTCGATGCACTACGAACTGAATTTAATATCGGAAAATTTGCAACAAAATGCTTACCTTTATCTACAAAGCAATCCGAAACAAAAATCCAAATTATCGGACAAAAATAATATGTTAAAACACATCACAAAATCACAGTTTCACAAAACACCTCCGCGCACTAATTGAATTAACCGTATCGATGGAAAGGCGTGATATGGCAACACTGTTTAGTGTGCGATATTTTTTTAATTGTCATCTTGATGAAGACGAACCCTTTGCAGGCTAGTGTTGGTGACTAAATGGCTATCTCTCAAGTGTGTTAAGTGCAAGTCCACCGCCCCTCGTAATTGGCTGTTTGTATCCAACCCCTCTGAAAAAAAACATGACATATTGTGCGCGGGAAAGTTGCTGTCAACGCGTAAGTATCAGGTTATGGCGCGGAAGCTCCGTTTTTGTGGTGAGAACCGTTTAGTGCGATCTGATATTGTATAGATGAGCGATAAATGCAATCAGGTGGACATTTTTAATTTAATCTTTCTTCTGTTGGATATCGAGTGACATGTAATTTGTAGGCTTTTGATTTCACTATAAGTAATAGCTTGATTGCTGGATGTAGAGTGAAGACGCGGGTACTTATTTATATCTGTTATGTATTTTATTTTTGTCGTTCCACGACATTCAAATTAATCGTGCGTGTTTTATTATTAACATTTTATTAGGTAATTTCCTTGATAGATTTGTGAATTATGGTGTAGAATAAATTTTTAGAAAGAATAATAAAGAGATTAACAAGTTATCGTTTTCTAATTTAAAAATGTAGAGTCGAACTTTTAATGTTTTCCCAAATTACTTGTTTAATATTAACCCACGATCCATCCCTAAATTAAAACAATTGAAACTTAAAAGTGATAAGCGCGTAGTCGTTTTGTAAAAATAAATGCAAAGATTTTTTCTTAAACTATGTGAAAACAGAAATAAGAATACAAAAAACAAAGAGGAAAATACATGGCCATAAATGTACTTATTGTCTTAAAAAGGAGAAAACTATTGAAAAAGGTAAAACGCTGTAAAAACAAACATTAAACAACATTTATTGTGATTTATTTTGATAACATCACAAGTTTGACACAGTTATGAAACGCTAAGCGATCCCTGGGTGAATATCGGTAGCGTATAGCGTATCGACGGAGGCCACACAGCGCGACGCACTCAGGCGGACGGAGCGGTCCCGCGGACCATGTGGCGGGCCCTGGGAACCAGAGAAATGAAAGCGAAAACATTTATTATGAATACTGACGTTTTTATTATAAGAATTGAAATTGATTGACAAAATACTGAGCTAATCTTATAGTGTGTTTAGCTTCGAGCTAGCGCATAAAATAGACAACATTTCATCGACAAAACACCTTCCATGTAGGGGTCAGGGTATTCACCTTTTGAAATGGCAGCCATTTGAATTTTGTACATATTTTTTTATCTGAATGTAAGCGTTATTACATAAAGGAACGGTAGACAGGTACTTTAAATAACTAAACAAAAAAAAACATTATATAAAAACCGTCACAACAGCCACCAAAAATAGAGTAAAACTAAAACATTGATCTAAAAAACGAAGCCCAACACGCGGATGCTGTTTCCACAAAAAGTGCAATTTCGTGCGAATAGTTTTTTTCACACCAGTCGCACGGTGTAAGTTTCGGCGCAGCATGCCTCTGAACCACTCGGCTCAGTGGGCAACGATTCCTGTCCATCCAGCTCGCAGGTGGTCTACCTCACACGAAGATCTGGGAACAAGGTTTTTATTAGATTAGTATTGGACCTATGACAAAAATAGTTGTTTAAGTGACTTGTGATATACCTGTTGGTATGTATCTTATGGCCATTAGATGTTTCGTGTATGACTTAAATATCGCATTGAAATTGAAATCGTGTCTTCGCATGCACTAATAATAATCTAGTATCACTGCATCTACCCTACATATTTCATAGACCGGGACAAAACAATTAGACAAAAGCTAACGCAACACTTTAGTATGAACCAAAAGTCAAAACTGATATAGGTAGGTACTACTTTTTAGGCCGACCGTTACACACCTCGTGGGGGCGCGTCCTCATAACTTAGCCTAGGGCGGTCAGAACCCTTGATCTGTCGTTGCATGTCAGTGTCATGTTCAATTAGGACAGCTCAATACAGAGGCCTGTTTTTAAACCTTGTCGATTTTTTGATCGGTCTGTTAGGTATATCAGCCATTTAGGACAAGACAACTTTATTATAGTCTTGAATACAAAGGCTCCAACTTGAATGTACCCTTTAACTCACCTTCTACTCACTCACTAACATTTTCTCAGCGAGTGCAACCCACATTCTAGGTTTGAGCCGGATATCGTCAGTAACCCATTAATGACCCACTACAGGGTCGGGTCTCCTTCTCACAATGAGAGGGATGGAGGACTTAGTCCACCACGCTGGCCTACTGACTTCACATACATTTGAGAACATTTTTTTTTGTGAACTCTCAGGCATGTAGGTTTCCTCACGATGTTTTCCATGTTCATTTAGAACAGCTCAATACAAAGGCCTGTGTTTAAACTTTGTCGATTTTTTGATCGGTCTGTTATGTCAGCCATTTAGGACAAGACAACTTTACTTGAATACAAAGGCTCCAACTTGAATGTACCCTCTAACTACTCACTAACATTTTCTCAGCGAGTGCAACCCACATTCTAGGTTTTGTTAATGACCCTTGAGCCGGATATAAACCGGCGTAATAATTTGATATCAGAATAATATTTTCGAAGTAATAAACTTTGTTATCAAATTTTCAACCAATATACGGACGTAAAGGACGTAAGGAGGTAAGGACGGATGCCACTGTCAAAATCCTCGAAGGATTTTCTAATTTTAAATAATGTAACGATTATGGAATTACCAAAAAATACCCAGTGCTAAGGGCAAAGTTGAACACTGATCGCATGCGACGTCCGTCCGTCGATAGGTCGATCCGGTTTCAGCGGACATCGGACGTGTCACCCGACACTTCCGTTTCCGAACGATCGACTTTCCGACAGGTGGGGAGGGGAGCCATCGATCGGAATTCGGAATTTGAATTTGGATTATCTTCGGCTGGTGACGCGTACGGTGGACTTATGTCGGTGTTATTTTTGGACATTTTATTTTTATATTAGCTTCTACTGTGCTTGTATCTTGTACAGCCATACCAATATGTTTCTTCTATAATATGTCATAATATATAATATTATTATGCTAGCTATGCCAATATCATAGGGTATGTCCTTTTTGGGGTAATTATTCGCATTATTGCCAATAAGCTATAATTACTAGTGACAAGCATAAATTAATAACCAAAAAATAAACCTCTCACCATGATAAAGTTCGAGGGAGTGCCCCATATATTTTCATAACTAGTCATTTTCATAGATTTTCACACATTTTCTTACTTCCTCTATTCAGTTGAGCTAGAAAAGGAAACCAATTGGTACATTCAGTAAAGCGTGGAAAGTCAATTCAGTGGGGTTGGGTGGGGGTCGGTGATTGGTGCCCGACGAATAGGGAGTTTATTATCAGTTGTTCAGTTAGGGTAGAAATTGGTTTTGTTAGCCACTTTAATAAAAGCTCTATGTACACACCTGCGTGTTTTGTTTTGTGTTTTGCAGGTATAACACAAAACAAAACATGGTGAAGATGTGTTGAATCGTTAAACTAAATAAAACATTTGTGTCTTTGGATTTTTTAATGATTTTTAGAGGAATATGTCATTATGATCTTGTTTTAAAAATACGTATATGATAAATTAATCAATGGTTGCCTGGGCGAAATCGCTGACCCCTTGTAGGAAATTATTTTTTATTTCATCTTTGAAAAATGTTAATAAAATGGTGGAAAGCAAAAAGTCTTATTTGTATTGTATCGTATTTATACAAACTGCTCGAATTAGTACCTACATGACAACATAAGTTTCTCTTTTTGCATTTACATCAAGATTTCGAATCTAGATTTAGAATAAGCGGTGGCGTCACTGAAGACTTAGATCCATCACGATTTTTCTCAGCAGAAATAAAAAAGCATCAACGACCAAAATTCTAATCTGGGCTGAAATCTAGCGATAATATCTCTATTCGATTGGTAATACTGCAGTGGAGGCTTCAATTCAACTCTGAAGTTGGCTTGAAGAGAAGACCTGAGCCACCTGTTGTGGAGTAGGACCCAGGAGTGGGATAAAAGAGTTACAGTCACATCACAATTAATTACGTACAGTTTACTTATTCGATTTCCCACGAGTATGAACAAGATTAAAGTGAGATATCATCATCGAATCGTTTCAATCTGGCTGTAGATATCTACGGCATCTCCCAAATGAAACTGCGCTGACCTCTAGAAATTACGCATTCCAAGAATGACGGGAACCACTATACGTAATTACGTACATTGCAGTTTTGAATCAACATTGTTGTTCATGATCAAAACATCGCAAGCATTGAAAAGCAATCCATTTTTAAATATCTACCGACCTGCGGTTTTTGTTCGCGCCTTTTACTCGAGGGAGCGGAACCATAGATGATTTTTTTCATTCATTGACTGGTTAAAGATATGATGAACTCTAAATAAATAAATAAACTCAAGCATGAAATAATGTGTAACAATCAGTGCTTTTTACACCTGTATTTGCCCTGCGGCTAATAGGGGCAAGTTGTTGTATTGTATTTTTTTAACAATTGGCCATTGTAAACACTTTGATCTGCCAACAGGTAGGGAACGACTTGTTTGCGTAGTTGGATTAGTTTGGGGTACCAATTACATTATTGAATCGTGCTAATTTTGTTGTGTACTTATGCTTCTATGATAAAAAATAATGCTTAATTTTGTAGTGAAAATTGAATTGCTAAATGCCACAGAACTATTTCTTTTCAATGGTACTTCTGGTGAATTCTAGTGCAATGACAAAATAACGGAATTAAAAAACTGTTGCGATCAACGTTCTGAAACAATACTAAATTTTACTAAAAATCATTACAATGAGAACTTTTGTATAATTAATATCATCTCACTTAGCCTTAATTAATTAATTTTTACAGTAACCTAATAGTGTTGTAAAATCACCCTCTATATTCAGCTCTGCAATCTGCAAAAACATCTCGTAGTGGATTCCCACAGAAAACAATAACAATTTAACCGAATGCCGGTAAGCGATACGGCTCAATCTGAAATGTAAATAGAAGATAATGTGTGTAACTCTATATTTTATTGCGGATTCACTTATCCGTCATCTTTTTGAGTTTTAATTATTTGTACTCATTAGGGTCCCGTAGGCGAAGATTTAATCATAATATTTATTAATTTACGTATTCAAATTAATCAACTTGAATATTTTTTTGTTTTAAATACAGTTTTGTACGTAGCATTTATAGGAGGCATTTTCGTTGTACATATCTAAATTTGTGTTTGTTAAGCCTTAATAACTCGTAAAACACTGGCAGTTGATTATTTTGACTTTTTTTCATTCACAAAATGGCCAAAAGGTCGAGACGCCAACGCAAAAATTTCTCTTTATTAGAAATTATCCATTGAACTGTTTAACGTACTCAGGTAACAACAAAAGGCGAAAGTTTGTTTTCAAACTAACCATCAATATAGGCAAGTAGATATTTTTATTTAAATAATAATATGATTAAACGGAACCCCTATAAAACAGAATAGTTCTACTTGACGATATTGCAAATCGCGATCTCCCCTAAGTTGGCGCGTGCCTGTCACGTGCCTCGACCAGGGCCGGATCTAGGGGGGGGCAAGCCGGGGCCCATGCCCCGGGCGGCAAGTTCAGAGGGCGGCCAAATTCACATTTTACAGACGAATGGATAACTCATCATTTACTTAACTTTGACCACGTATAAATAAATAATAGTACAAGTACAGTAATTTCATAGCCATATCAACTCGACCGATACCCAGAGCGAGGAATGAGACGTAGTGCGCGAACATTTATTATTCGCGAGGCGCGTAGGCATAGTTCAAAATACGCGCCTGCTCGCCCGCAGGAAGGAATTTATATACTTAGGAAGGAATTAGAAGGAACTTCGAAGGAATTTATATACTTAGTTCTGCAAAAGCAATGTGACCCACAAAAATATAATTTATTAACCCGGTTCCTATGAGAAGGCCTTCGATTCTATCGAGACCTGGGCGGTGCTTGAGTCTCTTCAGCGATGCCAGATCGACTATCGGTACATCGAGGCGTTGAAGTGTGTATACAATGCCGCCACCATGAAAGTCCAAGTACACGACAACAGTACGAACCCCATCCACGTGCAGCGCGATGTACGACAGGGGGATGTCATCTCCCCAAAACTTTTCACCGCTGCACTGGAAGATATGTTCAAGCTGATGGAGTGGAAAGGACGTGGTATTAACATCAACGGCGAACACCTCTCACACCTCCGATTTGCCGATGACATAGTGATCCTGGCGGAGTCGCTGGAGGAACTCAGCATTATGCTCAGCGACCTCAATAGTGCCTCACAACGGGTGGGTCTTAAGATGAACATGGACAAGACGAAAATCATGTCTAATGTCCATGTCACACCCGTACCGGTGGTTGTTGATGGCACTGCTCTCGAAGTTGTAGACGAATACGTTTACCTAGGACAAACGATCCGAATGGATAAGTCCAACTTCGAGAGAGAGGTTACTCGAAAAATCCAACTCGGCTGGGCAGCGTTCGGGAATCTACGACACGTCTTGACGTCCGATATACCTCAGTGCCTGAAGTCGAAAGTTTTCGAGCAATGTGTGTTGCCAGTGATGACCTACGGCGCCGAGACGTGGTCCTTTACTGTGAGCCTAATGCACAAGCTCAGAGTCGCCCAGAGGGCAATGGAGAGAGCTATGCTTGGTATTTCTCTACGAGACAGAATCAGAAGTGATGAAATCCGTAGAAGAACGAAGGTGACCGACATAGCTCTCAAAGTTTGCAAATTAAAGTGGCAATGGGCTGGCGTTCGCAGGACTGACAACCGATGGGGAAAAATGGTCCTCGAATGGCGACCACGTTTAGGCAAAAGCACAGGCCGCCCTCCGACCAGGTGGACTGATGACCTGAAGAAGACAGCGGGAAACCGTTGGATTCAGAGGGTCCAGCAGTGGACTACTAAGGGCTGAAAGAAAGGAAGGAACCCGGTTCCTTAACTCTTATCCGTTGAGGAGTTCCTCAACTCTGTATCTCCGAAACCCTTCATCAAATCATCAACAACTTAATATGGGACCAAGTTAAAAGTAACAGCTCCCAAACCAAAAAAAAAACAATTCAAATCGGTTACCAAATGACGGAATGCGGCGGTCAGAAATATAAAAAAAACGAGTTCCTCTCTATCATCAGTCTATATAGTTCTGCAACGGTAATGTGACCAACAACAACAATTTATTAACCGAATTCCTTAACTCTTATCGGTTGAGGAGTTCCATTGTGTATCTCCGAAACTCTTTTTTTTTAAGGAAAGAATAAGTTTATTGTTGACTGTTACACGAGAAAGATGTTACAAAAATTTATAATAAGTTTAGAACAGTCTACCCTATGCGGGCATACAATAATTATGTCTTATATAACTAAAACTTAATTTTATATTTCATTGGCAATCATTGCTAGATTATATTTATTTATTTATTATTTTGTTCAGCAGTCCAAATTATTTGTTTATTTTAATATTTTACCTATTCGAAATTATCGGCTATGCAATGTGCCCATTACTGGGCAAAGAGAGAAAAATCCGGAGGAAAAAACTCTCGACACAATTTTAATTAATTTATTTAGTTATTTATACGCGCGTTACTACATTCCTTTATGTAATTGTTTATCTATAAACATAATTTAGATTGAAATTGCGAACCATCCATTCATTATTCCGTTCGTTATTTGCATTTTTGTGTGATAGTGCATTCTCTCTGATTATACCCTGGTATAAACACAAGGAAGCACTTGTAGTCGGCAGCTTTACAGGACTGTAAATGTAGCCTCTGTCCTTCCTGAGATTGTTATTTTATTTTATCGTTAAAGAATTCCTTTTCGGTATAATAACCTTTGACCAGCTACTGTTTTAAAGACCATTTAAATTTATTGATTGATAGTTTTTTTAGTTCTAGAGGCAAATGATTGTATAATGCGTATGGCAGATATATACCTACTTTTTTATAAATTCTACATTTTATTCTAGGTAAATACAATTGATTTTTATCTTTTTGTCTCATGGGTAGGTAGGGGAAGACCGGGCAAAGTGGATACCTTAAGGTATTTAAGGTTATAGCAGAAAAGTTATACAATAAAAAAACAAAATAATTATCACAAACCAGTCTTTATTTATTGCTCTTACAAATACAAACATCAGTTACCATTAATATTTAAACAATAATCAACTACAATTAAAATTTAAAAAAGTACGAAAGTATTCGCTTTGCCCGGTACCCCGGGTAAAGCGGACACATTACTTGGGCAAAGTGAATACCCATATTCAATCTCTGAAAACATAGACATAACTTTGATAAACTGAAAAAAAAAACTTTACTTGACCATAAAATTAGAAAATTAAGAATGGCAATTGTCACAGGTATACCTTTGAGTGCCATCATAAGCAGAACAATCTTCATCATGTCACCATTACCATGAACATGAACAGTCATGACACCATTGTTGACAAATGTCACATTGAATCCAATTTTCAATTGGTTTAGCGTCTTTTTCTATGTATATTTAACCACAAAAAAAGCATAAAATATCCCAATTATTCGGGTAGTTCAAATTATTTTTCTAGGCGTAGATGAACGCTAAATTTTTGAATTCATCTCGAGTGCCAAAAAATACAGAATCCATATCTTTGAGATATGTCACCAACTCTGTTTCCTGAACAGTGAAAACAGGACGGAATCGACCCAGTTTTGAAGCAGCGATGCCAGTTTTTACATGCCTATACAAGGTTGCATAAGCCAAACCATACTTTTTAGCTGTGCTTTTTATTAATTCTCCAGCTTTGCACAAATTAATAGCCGTGTGCATAGCATTTTCATCCCACGTCCCTTGCTTAGTTTTTTTTACATATTTATTTACCATCTGAAACAAATAAAATACATTTTTAAATAATAAGTCACAAGTGAGAATTGGCGGGCAAAGTGGATACCATATCCACTTTGCCCTATTCACTTTGCCCGACTAGGTAAGTTTTGAGGTTAACACATTTCATACAAAAACTAATAATTCTGACTTTCTGTTAAATATACCATAAAAACCTACTTTGACACGCTACCGAATTAAGACATTCCTAAAAATCAAGAACTTGTAATACATGAGAATTGATCAACACAAATCTCCACTCCGCGGACGGGACGCGACGCGGCCCCTCGCTTTGATGTTTGCCGCGTACTAAACCAAGATGGCCGAACGTAACAGTGGTGGCGTGTTGAATGCAAAACTTACAATTTAGGAGTAGTGAGGAGAATTCGCTTTGCCCGGGGTATTCACTTTGCCCGGCCTTCCCCTACATTTCTTACACGCATATAAGATTTATTTTTAATCTTCTTCATCAGATTATCATCAACTTAATATGGGACCAAATTCACAGTAACACCTTCCAAACCAAAAAGAAAAAATTCAAATCGGTTAACAAATAACGGAATGCGGCGGTAAAAAATATTAAAAAAAAATAAAAAAACGTACAAACGAATTGAGAACCTCCTCCTTTTTTTGAAGTCGGTTAATAAATAGGCTTAACACAGAAATAACAGCAATCAATGCATTATTTCCGGAAGGCCTATGTAGGCTATGTCCAAATTTCAATCAATTAGTGGACATCTGATAGCTGAAATTATATGGATGATAAAGGTGAAAATAAATGTATGTGGGCGGGGGCGGCATATTTCAGTTTTTGCCCCGCCTAAAAAAAATTGAAGATCCGGGGCTGGCCTCGACATATAGCCGCCATATTTAATTCTTCATTTTTATTACCGGTGTACTCGGCTCGGTATTATCTGTGGTAATTATAGTCATTTTCAGTTGCGTAATCGCGGATTATCTGCACTCAGCTTTTGGGAAGTGTTAAAAATTGCATGTTTGGTACTATGGCGATATTAACTAGATGGAAAGAGAACTTGAAAATCGCTTAGATAAACATCATCATTACGTCTTACCATCTTACGTCTTAGCTACTTAGCTTTTTTATGCATGCTGGCAACATAACTTTTTTATGGCCCGGATTGTCCCGATATCGGTAACAGGTTTCTATGTAAATCTACAAAACAACAACAAGAGGAAACCTCCACGCGGTTCGCTGGTAAATAGAACCCAAAAGCTACTGTTCCGATATTTATACTGCAGTGCGATACTTCATTTTATAATAATTTTTTTCGAAGCCTCCTAAGAACGAAAGCACGCTACGTTCGCTGTCATACTTCCAAATATCTACTAACGTCAACCACTGGCGAGCGACCATTACTTTGCTTACAAAGCTGTGAGAGCCCCTAACCGTTCGTTGGTTTTGTCTTTGCACCGAAGCCATATGAAAACCAATCAATCAATTGACCTTAATTTTACAGCTTTTCACTGGTTGTTTTTGGAATTAAATTGTGAATTTCTACTATGATTTAGTAGAGATGTAGTAGAGTAAATATTCGGTATGGTTAAGTAGATAAAAAAGTAAATAAAGTGACTTTCTAGCTTAGTTCTAGATAATAGCGAAGATTTAAATGAGACTATTATAGGTTATATAATATATTGGGTTATATGCTCAACCAATAAATACACGTGGTGCCAGGGTATGAAGGAACGTAGGGATTTATTTCCTACTGTGTAGTTCGTTTAGTTACTGTCTAATTATTGGCTCATTATAACGAATCATAGGGGATCCATTAATGCGATCATTTTGTCTTTTCGGAAGACAAACGCAACTCACTAACTATTTTGAGGTCTCGTTTGACGATGCGAACGGCAAAAAAATTCCTGTCCCATTTGTTTCCCAAAGGTTGGAGATAGGTTTGAGAAAGAAATTCAGAGTTCATTTTTAAAATTAATACTTATACCTGCGGACATAAATAAGCCCCCTATTTAAAGAAAAGAAAGAAACTGCATAGGTACGGTACCTATTTTTTGTGATCCCAAAAACAGTTCTAATTATATTATATATACGGTTTTATAAATGAAATAAATAAATCTTTAAGTAATCAACGTCGCGCGAGCTTTGAGCGCGTAATGCAAGCACAATGGCTCGCTTTCAATTTACTCTGAGCGCTGAAGCCGTACGGTGAAGCCGCAAAAGTGTCAATCGATTCAACATGGCGAACTTTTTGCCAGATTTTGGACCTCGTGGATGCGAACCTTTTGAGTTGATATCTAAAATTAACAAGGTTATTGACACTGAAGTTCTTCAATTTACTTGGAGTATGCTTGCGACCTTCTTTATTGAGGGATTCAATACTTAAAATAGGAAGCGTACCACATCTGGGTTTCTGCTATCTACCTGGCAAATTTAGCCCCCAGTCAGTAGGTTTTAGGGAACTTTTTATGATTATTTGTTAAAAATTAAGCGCACCTCCTATCTCTTAGACACGTGCCTAGTCTTCCTTAGGACGCATCTGAAGCGGACTAAACCGGTCTTTATCCAGAACTGTTCGCTTTTATCCAATTCAATTTACTGTATCGCATGGAATAGGACACAGGCTTCGTAAACCGTCGTCCGAAACTCCGAACTAATTGAGCGTTTTATATAGAGGCTACCTTAGGTACAAGAGTACTCTAGAAAACAAAGAAGCATGCAGTCACCTCGAACAGGAAAATCGTTACTAAAGTACCATAGAAGATGTATTGTTCTAAATTCTAACTAACGTTAATGTATAATAATAATAAGGTACCTATATTGTAAAGTACTAAGTGCGGTACTTTCCTCGTTGATTAGAATATTTAGAATTGTAGAAACTAACGCCTGTCGGCAAGAGATGGCGCCACTAGTATCCTGTCTATGTCACGGATATTTTACAAAGTTTTGTTTAACGCAACGCTAATAAAAAATATAAAAAAGGAATTAGTAATAGTTTTAGGCATTAGCTTTAATAAAAATTAACAATATCCCAACCAGTTTTAAATTTATTATCAAAAAGATTACAAGTTACAAAGTTTGTTTTTTTAGAAAGTTATCAAATATAGCAACACCGCCTGCAACCACATTTTCGTGAAGGGTTAAGATAAGAAAGATCTGGCAACACAAGAATTAAAATGTCAAATTTTATTGTCGCAAAAATTTCAGTCGTATTTTCGTACAATTATTACGTGATCTCAAAATAGTATAAAATATATAGAAAATCAAAATTAACCGAGAACCCCCCGTCGCGGTCGGCGTGGGATCCCGGCCGCTAAATCGTCAGTGTGTGTGTGGAACGGGTAGCATAAATGAATGATGTCGTTGAGGTCGAAGGCCCTAGCGCTGGTGGAAGTACTACTGCGTGTTCCGCCGTTATTTGTGGTGGATGAATTCCTCAAGATCAGCCTGGGGCTGCCGGTGTCGAGCGGGGAGGAGGTGTCGGCGCTGTCGAACGTGACTATCGACCATATCGATGTCACCAGTACGGATGTGAACTACTACGATTCGCAATTCTACAACGCGTTCGTCATCACGCTGTTCAAATTCTTCGTCTGCTGTTTAGGTACGTATATACATTTTTAACTTATTCGAGTGGAAATATATCTATAATTTGACGTAATTTTGCAACCCGTAAGTTGAAGGACCTTTCAGTTTCGAAATGCGATGTCGAAACCGTGCACGATGTTTACTCTACGATGTGAGGTTCGATTCGCAAACGCAAAGATTGATTTTAGCCTTTAATGACTGTTAGGTACTTAGGTATTTGTAAGGAGATTTAAAATCAAAATTGTATGACGCTAATGGTTTGTCCTAGAGCAGGTTAGCCCAACTTTCTCCATGAGTAAAAATAAATTCTTAACAATATTAGGTCAGGATGAGAAATCTTATCAACGTTAAAAAAATATAGGCAACAATGTTAAATAAATAAATAAACTTGTAAAATTGTAAAAAAATATAATTCCATAGCTATGAACTAATCAAACATTCCAAACAATCTAACTTCTACACAAATTTATCAATAAAATCAAACAAAGTGTTAAAACAGTGGCAGCAAGGCATGAAACTTTGTATAAATTCTGGATAAGAATGCATGATCCCTTAGGTATTAAATCATTAACTACGAGTCTTATTTCCTTGGGAATAACAAGAAATCACAAAAAATATTGCACTGTCATTGTTATTTGACGTCACATCACATTTAACATAACAAAAATACAAACTGATGCTAAGTGAATATGCAAAATTTAGCATTTGAATATATTATGTAAACTTTTAGTTCTATCTTAAATAACTATGTGACCAAGTACAGAAAATAAAACCGTAGAATTCTTGTTGGTGTGGGAGGTGTCTACAACTACACTGTTTACATAGCATACAAATATAGAAATTTATACTGTTCATTCTTTTTATATTTTCTCACTGTATGAACCTTCCTTGGTCTTATACAAACATATCAAAACTGAAATGAGCCAAAAAGGTCCAGCCATTCTCAAGTTTTATCTATACTAATGTACAGCAATTCATTTTCATTATACGGACTAGCTGATTCAGTAGACATCGTTCTGTTTCTAATTTTTGAAATTATGGTTCAACATGTATTTTTCGGGTCAGCCCAACTAGTTTTGAGACCATTTCGAGGTTCTTTGTCACATTCTATAAAATGTGTACTCACTGGAGGTTAAGTGAAAAAAAAATATGTGTGTACTTGCAACCCATCGATAAATTCTTCCCACTTCAATACAATGATGGATTGGCTCTGCAAATTTTATGTCCAACATCAAATATCATGAACAACATTCAATTATTCTCGTCTGTTGCAGAACTCCACTCTTATAGCGCAGAACATTTTCTTGTTTTATAATTAATGAAAATAAGAACATATTCTTATTTTTTAGACGGTGATTTTAAGTAGTCAGGTTTTAGTATTAATTGTAGCAAACAAATGTCAGATATTCTACATAATCTATATATTTTCTGCAATCTGATAATAGAGCCATGAGTGTTAGATAGGTGACAATACTGATATCAAATTGTAATCACTGAAAAAGTTTGATTATAGTGCTAATTTTGTTATGACCATGCAGTAGTAATGTACTTGTAATTCACAAGATAATTAGAGGTTTTTTTATAGCTCTTTATAACTGCTATTACAGCTTAATTTTAAGTGTTCATGCATAGACCTTCATATTTTTTTGTAAATCTGCTTTATGTCTTATGGAGGAGTTATGGTTATCACACCTGACCTTGACCACCTTGACCACCTACTGGGGTACTGGGTCCTATGGACTAGACAACTAAGAGCTTTACTTCATTAAGGGTTTCTATTTATTTACATTATATTAATTATAATTGCATGATATACTAGTGTAAGGAGTGTGTCCCTAATCACATCATGTTGGATATCTTGATATTTTATCACTATGGTGGGCGCTATCTGTGTTGTTGCGCTTATTGCTACACTAATTAAACTATTTTTGTTAAAATTCTTTTTAAAACAACTTTAAAATATTATAAAAAATATATAAAATCTGCTGGGAATCAAACCGAGGACCCTTTGCATACCTATTATTTTATTATGTTCTACCAGTGATCCTAAATGATTAAGTAAATGTATTTGGGGCTTCTTAGTATCATGATGATGCAGTAATGTAGTGCAACATACTCGTAGTTTGTTTGACCACTTTAAGCAATGACAATACAACAATGCAATGCATATGACACACAGACTAATTCACTTTAACACTGCATATAGGTACCTACTTAATGAGATTTAATCAACCATTACGTTTTCCTTAATGATAAACAAAGCTTTCCATCAAAACTGGTGTAGATTCATACTTATATCACTAGTTTTTGTATGCCTTCTTGCTTTGAAGATCACTACTAGAATAACCCAAATGCCAGTTTCCACAAACAGGTTTGAATATCCGAAGGAGACATCAGGACATTAAATTCAGAAGGCCCAAAATCGGACGTTGTTTTGATTTTGAGAGGTCGAAGCAAGAAGCAGATTATCTTTTACCCCTTGTCCTAATTGCGACAAATAAATCGGTCGCTCGCGTCAAGTTTGTTGAACGACACTACCGACTATAACAGTGTGTATTGCCTTTATTAGGATAAATCCATTGAGAGACCTGTGTTTGAATTTTGTCGCGTGTGTTCGGTCGGTCGCTCACAAACTTGCATTTATAATAGTTAGTAGGATCGACTAATTAAAATTTGTACCTAATAAGCATAAGCGCTGGTGAATACGTTCTTGCCTAGGACAGTTTCGACATTTAGCGGGTCTAAGAGCATAATTTAAACAATGTTGCAATTTTTAGATCGTCAAATTTCAATAGATTTTGAATGTCAGAAACTTGCAACTAAATTTTAGGTATTAGCCTATTAGGTATGTTAGATACGTGTGCAGTGGAAACAAATATATAGGTAAATTAAACATCGGTCAGTGATCGGACTCAAGTGATAATAATAATTATTCTTTCCAGAAAAACTTTATTAGCTATGCCATTACTTTTCCTTTACGTCATGTAATGGCGCTGTCGTTATTTATTTATTTGAATTGAATTCATTGTTACAGGTCAGGTACGTAGAATGAACTAATGTTTGGCAAAGAGTATTTTTAACACGCTTTTTTTTGATTCAGTGTGCAACGTAAAGAGGAACGTAAAACCAATTAAATGGTATGGTTACATACGGAAGATGCGAGGGAGTACTCAGCCAACGGCTCATTGGTGCTTGCGACCTAGACCTCTGGAATCTAGAGTCTAGATCAAACCCTTGTCCTTATTTCCTTCCTTCCTTCCTTTCAGCCCTTGGTAGTCTAGTCCACTGCTGGACACGGGCCTCCCCTAATCGACGCCACTCCACCCGATCCTGGGCCCTCTGAATCCAACGGTTTCCCGCTGCCTTCTTCAGGTCATCAGTCTTTCTTCATTGTCCTTATTACATGTCACAATACGATACGTACACGGTACAACTGACGGACCAACCAACGCAACGCGACAAAATTAAATGCTAAATTGACCAGTGTGTCTGTGTGCCTGACCGACAATACGACATCATCTGACATGTCGTTGTGATAAATGTACGCAATGACATTGTCGTACGACTGCTTGTTGCGAGCAATCTGTTTTGTCGTCGCAATGAGGAGGGAAAGAGACTGAATTCTTAGCCACTCAGCTATCACCATTTGAAATAGAGTACATATTGGGATTCGAAACCCAAAACATGACCTTACATGCTCAAGCACCGATCTGACACCGAACATTATGTTTCCTCACAATCGTTACAGTCCACGATCTCGGCCAAATCTTAGCACACATCGGCGTAGAAAACTTCTATAGCGTGATTCATGATCGTCTGGCGCCATCTGTTGGCCAGTGGCGGAAGTCGCCATAAGAGTATTGGGACTACGTGCGCGTGGTAATAAAACGAACGATTACGAAATTACATTTGATTTTAAGACACTTGACCTTACCGGAACTTGACCTTAGATGCTGAAGCACTGAGAGGTTCGGCCATTGATGTTCGGCAATGTTAATGTCGACACTACCTGACCTCGTGTTACTTTTCATGATCATGACCGATCGTTGTGCTTACTCAAAATCGTTACGCGCCGCAAACTCGGCCAAATCGACAGCGACAGTTCGCTGTTTTTTTCGAGGCTCAATGAAGATTTGAAGATAATGATGTATCTGGACTCATACATCAGTGCTTTAAGCATGCACACTATCGTCAAAGTATTCGTATAGTTAATTAGTTAACGTGTGCCATTGGTCGTTATGGGAAGATGCTAGACAGGCTGACATACTATGACATACTAAGGACTGGCTTTTTTTCGATACGATTACTGTATGATGCGGCGTAAGTTCAATCTGAGCTGAATTGCTACCTCGGAATGGTCAACTCTTATTCGAATAATTACTCGATTTTTCGATAAAACCAAATTTTTTTATTTTAGTAATGACAAAATCGAAAAATCAATTTTATTTGAATTTTTAATTTGAATAGTTTGTAAAAATTTTGGAAAAAGTGACAGATAAATAATTAATAATAATGATTAATTATGATGAATAAATATTTCTTTTATTTTATGCAAACATTTTTTTGTCTTTTGTGAGAAATCTACCCTTCCTAAGGGTAGATTTCTCAAAACAAACCCCCAAACAAACTTTTATTCGGGGCCCCGCCAAGGCCACTCCACTGAACGGACTCACCGTCCTGGCGTAATAAGGAATGGTAAACTTCATATATGCCTTTAAGAACATTATCACTGATGTATACAGATTTCCTTGCAAGATTCACAAGACGAGAAGAGTGACATTTAATTATAAAAACACGCACGACTTATTTTTTAAACGCATGTAACTCAGATTTCCGATTTCTTAGCCGGGTTTTGCTGTTGTTAGTTGAACGAAATTCTTCGTCAGAATGAGTGCCTTTGTGATGACGTCTAGGCATCTGAGATGATTTTTAATTGGTTATTTCCTGTTGTTGTAACAATTTGTATCTCTTATCTAAATAGTATGAAAAAACAAAATCGTTTTCCTCCGTACACGTTTAGATCGTTCAAACTACGTAACAAATTTTAATGCGGTTTTGATCAGTAGACAAAGTTATTCAAAAGGTTGATTTATTTTATATGCATATACAGTTGTTCCGGAAGTCAAATCATCCAGGTACGGGGCGACGGGCTATTTAAATTTTGTCGTGTTGGTCGGTTGGTTGGTTATATCAGTTAATTAGAACAAAGCCTTAGGCGACCGATTTCGTGTGTGTTTCGTCTGCTTTTGAAGCCCCTATCCAGATTGTATGACTCTTTTGGAATGTCTATTATCTGCAAGCTTCATATTTCTTTGAAATGTCACATATTAGAGCAATGAGATAGCAGTAGATGAGAACCGTGTAGCAGGTACCGTCGCAGTGACGCCCGCACCAATTATGACTCGCGCCTTCCGCTTTCCGCCGCAATGCTGGTACCCACTTCCAAAACTAACTGAATAATTGGCCGAGGATGTTCACATTATTGCACATCATCATGATTGTGTTAACCGTTGTAACTATAAGTGGATAAAGCAGCAGACGACCAAACAAATCTTGCTCTATTCATAATCTACCAACATGTAACGTGGCCGACACCCGCAGACAAAAGTGATGTGAATATCACCGACACGGCTGGTATTGACAGACGTCGCTATGTTCCGCTTGGAATCATACCCAGGACGGCGACTCCGGGGTCTTAACCAATGCACCATGTAAAACCCCTAATAAGATAGGAGTCCTATCTGAGGTGGCATGAGGGTACATGAAGGGTTTTGAATTTCATATTCAGACCACATGACGCGTTTGGTTTTGGTTATCATCTGAGTAGTCAAAAGATGACAACGGAAAATATAAAAGACATTGTGCTTTTCTACTTTTTAAATAATCCTTTCTTTTGAATTCCTGATGTTCTGTGACCTGAAGGAGATTCACGTCGGGTACTTACGAGTATCTTAAAACAAAATTAAATCGTCTTTTTTTATACCCAACAAGTCGAGTCAATAAATACAGAAAAGTCTCGTTTATCTTCTAATTGAACTATCAACAAAACAATGAAGTGTTAATGCAATGCATTCGTCAGTTGATCTGACCGGTTCCTCGCAGAGCACATCCACAGTATGAAGATTATACAGTAAGTAAGCATGGTAATCGGGAGAATGTCCCCCTTTTACCCCTTCAAGATTTAATATCCAAAAAACGCTGAAACACGTGTTTCTTCATTTGTTGTCTTATCTGGGTCCAAATTTTAACAAACCAATTCTTACAAATTTCATGCAAACTTTCACCTCCCTTTTCCCCCCTCAAGGGTCACAAAAGTATTATAAATTGTAGCCTACGTGTTATTCTCTTGAATAAGCTATACTGAGAAGTTTCATTTAAATCCATTCAGTAGTTTTTGCATGATAGAGTAACAAGCATTGATACATTTACAC
Source organism: Erynnis tages (assembly GCA_905147235.1). Taxonomy (NCBI): domain Eukaryota; kingdom Metazoa; phylum Arthropoda; class Insecta; order Lepidoptera; family Hesperiidae; genus Erynnis; species Erynnis tages. Next base: position 5,735,037 of record LR990095.1, on the reverse strand, counting down.
ACAGATCCATCACGTCCATCCTCACAAACTTTCGCATATTTATTATTTATAATATTAGTAGGATAGGTTAGGTTTACTAGGACGCGACTTGGCTATGTCCTTAAAAAATTCTACAGCCGCGCGGTTCGTTGATACGTAGCAGGGCTGCCCAAGTACAGTATTTTAAGTTCACCTACCTGCTCATTACCTACTTGAGTATGTTTTTATTTGTAAATATTGAAATTCATTGAAATACATGATTTAAAGCCATTTTAAACTTTTTGAAGTGAAAACTTCTTTTGCGGCGCTGAGCACTTTTTGGTATGAGTAAAAATTACATTACCGTTAATCATTATACTGTGGCACATGTTTACAAGTTCACGTAATGCATTAAAAACGGTATGAATGACCTGAAGAGGAAAAAGATACAGCTTTTTTGTAAGCTAACGGTGTTCATAATTCAATGTTAGCTTATGCCCGCGACTTGCCTGTTAAAATACCCAGCATAACCTATCTGGAAAAACAAACTACAAGGAAAAAGATAACGTTTATTTGCACAAAAAGAGGTTTAATTTTTTTTACCATTTTTGTGACCCATAAATCACCCCCTGCAGGGTCGGCTCTCTCAAAGGGGATTGTGGATTTGAGAACTTTTTTTGTGAACTCAGGCGTGCAGGTTTCCTCACGATGTGTTCATGATCGAAGCACTGGCGACATGTGCTTACGACAGGAACGTACATACGTAACGATACATTACGTTTCTGCCACTGAGCTTCAGTTGTCTGTTACTCTCGTTTGTCAGATCCATTGTGAACAGTTGGAGGAGCCGCAGTTAACGGAGTGGCAAGTTGTCGCGTGTCAGGATCCTTATGAATAGTTACAGTAGGCTAGCCGCATACTAGCCGCAATTAACGGAGTGGCGGGTTCTCGCGTGTCACGGATGACGTGTCTGCTTTCGCGGGGAACTGGGGACCGGTTCCGCGCGTGCGTGATCTGACCTTCATCTTGACAACAGTTATTAATTAATAATAAATGATGATAACTAGAGATCGCCAACTTGACGAAATTCGACTGAAACTTTGCTAGTGAGCGTGGCGTATTCTTTGATGAATGAAAATTTCGTGTATTTCTAATCATTTCTTTGAAAATTTTAGAATTCCTGCACTTCACCATAATAATATAATACTTTAATAGTGCCAAATTTCAAACTGCTCCGTTTCCATAGTGATTTGTAAATTGTACCCAAAATTTTCGCTTCACGTATTAACATCAAGAATATAGCAACAACAAATGATCGCCTACCGTAGTTTAAATTATTTTTTTTATTTCGCCGATAATCGGTGATGGTAACTTAAATTCATTGTTGCTATAAAAAAAACAACGCAACACGGAAAATGCTAATTTTAATATAATTTTAAATTTAATTTAATTTATTATAATCGAAAACTTACGAAGACAGATACCTCGTTATTCGACCTTCTACAAGCAATATATTATTTTGTCAAACACTAGCTTCTGCTCGTGTCTTTGTCTATGTGAATTCTTGTCTTTTGACCGTGTGTATCCCTTTAAGTCAGCCTTTATTCTAGGAAATCTAGAAATTTCATAACTTTAAACAACTTAACTTAATTCAAGTTTAAACTTAAAATCACATTAAAAAGCAGAGTGTCTCCAGCGACCGGCATATCATATCATATCAAAGCGGCAACGCAGCCCATGGATCCGACCTCAAATAGAGAAAAATCGTATCTGAGCTTTGCTACGGGTGCTTTGCTACTAATGAAGACTAAGATGTTCGCCTCAAATGAAGTATCCCCGGCAACCACACCTCCCCAGCCGAAACACAAGACATGAAGAACATGCTGCTTTACGACGGGTTAAGAGGCTGGCGGTAGGGTACCTCCCCGGACGAGCTACTATGGCTTTACCGCGCTGTTTCCTTGTGAAAGAAGAGTAAAAAATCCATTGAATAAAGTCAGCTTATTACATTCTCCAGCCGGTCAAGTACCATCATGCACCAATCGTTCGCTCTAAACTTCAAACTAACATATAAACACAAACTCCGCGTCAAAGTAACGATGGGCAATGCTGGCCTTGGCGAGAGCCATACTAGTTTTTGATTTAGAGCCTTTATGGCCTGATACAAGTTTTAATATGACGTTGTTGGCGATGAATGTGAATATCTGGCAAGTTTTAGTGTAAAAGTTTACCAACACAAAAACTAAAAATCATTCAGATATAAAATTTAACTGAAAATAAATAGTTCCATTTTTTTTGATAAGATGTTAATCGCCGCGAAGTCTAGACCTTAATGATTACGTATGAATAATTTACAAGATCGTATGAATAATTGATTATTGAATAATTGAAATAAGAATTTCGAAACCGACCTCCGATTTATCTAACGTGCATTGTTTTGTTCCCAGGATGCATGTCAGCGCTCTGCATCTTCGTTTTGTACACGAAGCACCTGATCATCGTCTACCTCTACATGATGTCTCTCGGGATCGTGTTCGTCTCGTACTGGACCAACGTGTCCGCCATCAAGCAGATCCAAGCGCTCACCCTCGTGGAGACCTCCACCCAGCCCTCGCCGAGCATACTGGAAGACATACTCAACTTGAACATGCAGAATTTACTAGATCTCGACGGACCGGGCATTCTCGTTATACAAAACTTCGCGATTCAGTTCGTTTTGGCGGTCCTCTTCAGGAACGTCCACCTAGGACCGCGGCACCCGACGGTTCAGAAGATGCTGCCGCTGACGTTCATGGCTCCGTCGTTTTTGGCAATGTTGCCCATGCCGCCAAACTTGCTCCATCACTCTCCGGTGTTCTCCTCGCTCCTGCCGCTGTTCCTCGTCAAATACGTGCTCTGGACGTCCGCCTACAACGTCGTGCAGGTGATCTACGCTGGCTATCAGCATGGGCGGCTGTTCGTCAGCAACTACGGTCTCTCGGCGTTGGTTGAAACGGAATGGATGCGGCTGAACGTGCCCTGCGTTCTCCGAGTGTTTTGGGTGATGAGGGTCGCCGAGCACGCGATACTGCTGCTAATGGACAACTACGACGAAGACGCGGAGGAGGGAATCCGGGTCTCCACCCTGCTGGCCGTCCAGTCGCTCGCCTCGATGGCCAAGTCGTTGCTAGTGACCGGCTGCGAGACCATAACCGCCGTTCTGGGAATGACATCGGTGATCTCATTTTTCTGTCATTACATCGGCAACTTCTTCCAATGGATTCTACTGACTGACGAAGAAGAGGATAAAAGCATCGGCACCGTGTCCGCTATACTCTTCTATATTCTAGCACTTCAGACGGGGCTGACCTCGCTCAACCCAGAGAAGAGATTCGTGCGGTTGTGCAGAAACTTCTGCTTGCTTTTCACGGCGCTTCTGCACTTTCTGCACAACATCGTGAACCCAATGCTGATGTCGTTGAGCGCGTCCCACAATCCGAGCACACACAGGCACGTGAGAGCCCTGGGCGTGTGCGCTTTCCTTATAATATTCCCGATCTCGTTACTAGTCTACCTGTGGTCGCAGCACTCGATATCCACGTGGCTGCTGGCGGTGAGCGCGTTCAGCATAGAGGTGATAGTGAAGGTCGTGGTCAGCCTCATGATATACTCGCTGTTCCTGATCGACGCGTACCGTAGCACGTTCTGGGAGCAACTCGACGACTACGTGTACTACATTCGCGCGTTCGGTAACACGATAGAGTTCTGCTTCGGCATTTTCCTCTTCTTCAACGGCGCGTGGATTCTGTTGTTCGAGTCCGGGGGCGCGATCCGGGCCGTGATGATGTGCATACACGCGTATTTCAACATCTGGTGCGAGGCCAGGGCGGGCTGGTCGGTGTTCATGAAACGCAGGACGGCCGTCAACAAGATTAACTCGCTGCGGGAGGCCTCGGCGGACCAGCTCAACAGGCTGGACGACGTCTGCGCGATCTGCTACCAGGAGATGCATTCGGCGAAGATTACTCGCTGCAACCACTTCTTCCACGGCGTCTGTCTGCGCAAGTGGCTATACGTCCAGGACCGCTGTCCGCTGTGCCACGACATCCTGTACAGGATAGACAACGACCCCAGCAAGGAGAGCTCGGAGGCCGGCAACGAGGAGAACAGCAACAACCAGAACCTGTTGCTGGAGGAGGAGCCCGACCTGCTGCTGGGCGACGGAGTGAGATGACTGTTCGAGGAGGACTTAAATAACTTTAATTAAACTGTCAAAAGGCTCGACTTATTTCAGTGGTATTTTTTTTTATTTTGTATAGTAAGTTATTGTTTTTATTGTATATGAATCGGTTGGATACTGTGATTTAAGGTTTAAATTTTGTCTCGTGATGAATGGGTCTCTTAGTTTTGCAGTGTGTTGTTAGTGTTAAGTTGGGAAGCCGCGGACGCTCGGTGCCGTCGACGCTGTTACCATTTTCCTATTTTTAATGTTACACGTTTTTGAAAGTCAAAATCGCTAGTTGAACTAACAAAAAATATTTACGATGTGTTTAGAAGGCGAGAAGCTATTTGTAAATAGTTAATGTATTTAAAAATAGCTTTTACTATAGATAAAAGATAAAGTGATAAGTTATATAAAAATAGAAATTTCCCATTAAACTGTAAATAAACTTTTATTTTACTAGGAACACCGTTTCAGTTCTTTTATTTTTATATTTCCTTATTTCATTTAAGTATTTATTATTAGCTTATACTTAGTTATTTCTACTATTTACTTTTATTACCAAAATTCCATTGCATTGCCATAATTGACGTAACATTAGCTCACAGGCAGGTTTCGTTCATAACCAATATCGGTTTTGTATGGAAACATGATAGTTAATAATAAATTGTATGTAACATGGCATTGTGTTAAACCAAATTGGACAACAACTAAAAAGAATTTAATGCTGACATTTCGGATTCGAAACTCTTACTTGTTCAAACACTACACCAAACTAAGTCAGGTACTCGGGACACAAACTGACCTATCTTCAAATAAAAAACCCGCCGAACCGTAAGTCAGAGTTAATACTGTCGCCTAAAAGTCATTACCAATTTCTAAACGGTAGAGCACGCAAAGCACTAGTTCATTGATTCAATCTGCTCTGTGTCAACTTTGAATCACACATTAATTTGTTTTGAAATTTCATATTGAGTTGGATGCCGGCTTTTTCGCCTAATAATTTGCTTTGATTACCACATTTAAAAATTAAATTCCTTTCTGTAGTTCAAGGTTAGCACTTACCACAGATATTCAATGTTAGCCAAATTGACGTGTTTGCCTAAGATGCGAAATTAAAGTCCTTGTAAAAGGGAAACATTCCAGCTAATAGTAGCTTTAAAGCCACTGTATTTGACCATTAACATTAAATGTAGGTATTTCAAAGTACTGTTTAGTATTTTTGTAGACATTTATATACATTATTGCAGCCTTTAAGCATTGTAGTATATCAAGCGCACAACCCTGGCGAAGCAACGAATATACTGTACAACCTTAATACTAAACCTACTCGTGACTACCTAATAAAACGTGCTATGCAACCAACTTATTTATATCGTATCTAGATTATTAGAAGGCTAGTTCGTCAGTCTCTAACCTTGTGATAAAATTGTCTACACCTACACGAAAAATAAAAGTATATTTTACGAACATAGAAGCTTAGTTTAATTTATGCAACACTATCGCCAACAACTAGCCTGGTTCATACCTAATTAGATGTCTAAAATGTATATTTAAAAAAAATGTGACAATGTGACTGTGATTGATTAGAAGTGTGCTTTACTATTACTTTTACTATTTATTATGTGCGATTTATCTTTTTCAGAAAACTTTGTTCTCAAAAGTTCTGAAAAAATATACGACGGAAACAAAATTGTAGTACGAAAACGATTTTGACCATTTGTTCTTAGTACCATAAAAATATTAAGAATCAATATTATTTTGTAATACAAAAAAGCCAAAACATATTAAAATAAAATTGTTCTTATATTATATTAAAATTAAAACAATTTGTTTAGTAATGTTTCCCATTTTTACCGACTCATTAATTAGATTATTTATAGTTTCATTTACTTTAGACATCTAATTAAGAATCGTTGTGTAAACGCCTACATATAGTTCTGCACATCTGTACCGTGCATTAAACATTTCATCAAAGTATTCGTACATATATAAGCGTGTGCCATTAGTATGGAAAGATGTACAACATATGACACATTAATAAGTTAATGACTGACGTTTCCCGTACGAATACTTTGACGATAGTGTTTCATGCTCACGGCACTGATATCTTGTAAATAGTTAATTAAATAGTAAATAGTGCAATACTAATCACACTTGGTGCAGAATAAAAATCTGAAAATAATGTGTAAAGGAGAATTAAACAATTTTTGTATGTGGCGCGTGTCCAAAATAAACGATGGTATTTTACTATGTTTCTATCATTACATTTAGATTTTTTTCTATAGCCTTTTTTGCCTGATTATTCATTTTCTTTGAATAAAAATTTAAAAATAAAATTGGTTTAAATTTTAAAGTGGAAATTAAATTTAAAAGGCTAATTATTATTATTTATAACAAGTCTTAAGTAGCTATTTTCTCTTGGAAGTGAAAGGGGTTAAATAAAACAAAACCAGATAACTTCCTTATTTCTATTTTATTAAAAACAACAAATAGCACCAATAATCTTAAACGTTAAATCAGCGTACGACTAGCCTCTGGGTAGGAACAATTTAAAACATAGTGTACGATCTTTTGTGTGTAAATATATCCATCAAAACTTGATCAAATGTGGAAAAAACTATAATATACGAACTGTCGTGTTATTTATTGATTATTATTGTCAATTTGGTCCACAGAAGTAACAACGCGTCCGTATTAAATTTCAATTCATTGATAGTGGGTACCATTGGGATCCGGTACATCGGATTCTTGATCTGCCACGAATTGTTTTTAAACAATTAATTTGCATCGAACCACCGGTGGTCCGACTGCTATTGTTTCACTATTGTGTCTGTTTGCTGGACATTCAATAGGTTAAGAAAACTTCAATAGCGTGATTCAGGGTACCGCTAGCGCCATCTGTGGGTGTCTAGTGGGTGTACTGGCGGTTCAGTTGAAGATGAGGTCCTTGTAGTTGGAGAGCAGGTAGTAGTTGGAGACGCGGCAGTTGGTGGAGGTGCGCACCACGGTGGTGCGGTCCGCGCGCTCGAAGTTGGCCTTCACTATCTCGTAGTAGCGCCCATCGCTGGAAGTAAGCAGTGAGAAGTTAGGTTTTATTCCAATTTTATACTAAAACGTACTGAAAACTTGAAAAGCCCTGCAAATATTATGTGAGCTAGCGTTCAGCGGCAATGATACAACCTCCGATAGGATTTTTTTCTCTATTTGAGGTTATAAAAATAACCGCGTTTTACCAAATGCGTATGTATTGTATTTGGCATATGTACCGTATGTATACAAAGTACATATCGACGATGAAGTGAAATGAACTCCTCTTGACATTTTACCGATTTTTTTTAGGTAGATAGACTTTAAATAATTGTTGCGAGAGCTGGCTTTCGTTTCTTGTAAAATTATGTTTTGGTAGATAAAGGTTCATGTCACTTCATCGTCGATATACCAAAATAATTCACAATTTTTGTCTGTCTGTTTGTTCTGGCTAATCTCTGGAACGGCTGGACCGGTTTCGACGGGACTTTCACCGGCAGATAGCTGACGTGATAAGGAGTAACTTGGAAGAACTTGAATTTTCACATTTTTGTCTGTCTGTTCCGGCTAATCTCTGGAACGGCTGGACCGGTTTCGACGGGACTTTCACCGGCAGATAGCTGACGTGATAAGGAGTAACTTGGAGAAGTCGCGGGCCCAGCGGTGTCTTACAAGATCCCTCACCTCAAGACCAGGCACTTGAGCTTGAGGCACTTGACACGCAGAATGTCGATGGCCTTCTGGCTCTTGTCGCTGAAGCGCAGGTTCTCGGGGTCCCAGCGCAGCTCCAGCCGCTCCAGGTTGGGGCAGCTGTTCGCTATGCCGTCCATCAGCTGGAAATATTTCAATTTTACGAGCATTTTTAATGGCGTTCATTGTGTGAATCTGGAGAAAATATTTTACAGTGCCTTTATATCCACACATAACCCATTGACTGTGCTGTGACCCCATATGTGGTACATTCCCATTGTTTAACTATTGTGTCTACTTAATGCCGTTAATGCACTGGCAACGCGTTAAACCACGGTTCTCGAATGTCACTTGTCATTAAATAATATTTGTATCATACTAACTTCTCGCCGTAAAATAATCATAAGCTACATAAAGACGGCAAAGTCCATCTACCCGCACTAGGCCAGCGTGGTGGACTAGCCTATCATTCTCCCTAGGCCAGCGTGGTGGACTAGCCTATCATTCTCCCTAGGCCAGCGTGGTGGACTAGCCTATCCTTCTCCCTAGGCCAGCGTGGTGGACTAGCCTATCATTCTCCCTAGGCCAGCGTGGTGGACTAGCCTATCCTTCTCCCTAGGCCAGCGTGGTGGACTAGCCTATCATTCTCCCTAGGCCAGCGTGGTGGACTAGCCTATCCTTCTCCCTAGGCCAGCGTGGTGGACTAGCCTATCATTCTCCCTAGGCCAGCGTGGTGGACTAGCCTATCCTTCTCCCTAGGCCAGCGTGGTGGACTAGCCTATCCTTCTCCGTTGAGAGGAGACCCTGCAGTGGGTCACTAATGAATTGCAGACAAATTGCCAATTGGTTTTTCGTGCGAACTAAATGCCAGTTTTCTTCAAGTTGAAAATGGAATTCGAGAAATGGCTTTGATATAATTTATATTGGATTAAGATACGTGTGGTTAAGGTGGTTATAATACAAAAGTGAACTTTAAAACAGGTTTACACTGATAATATAAGAGAAATACCTGGTCCACGTGGATGTTAACACCTAGACGTTCCTGTGTGCCCATAATGAGGATCCTGCAAACCAAGAGAAATAACAAATTGAATTTGTTTTAATAAACCAGTAGTCACTATAAACAATGCTAATTATCTCCAAAACTACTACTTCAATTTTGATGCGGTTTTCATTGATCGGCTCCGATTTGATCGGTGCATGTTTTCAGATGGACAACTCACCAGTGGGCGCTGCAGACACTAAGATATTATTGAAATGGCAAGCCAATAAGGCTGGCGGCACTCACTTGGCGTTGGTGAGCAGTTGCAGCACGCTCTGCCACAGCTGGTCGGTGATGTGCGGCATGCCGCTCAGCACCAGCCCGTGCAGCTGCGCGCCGTGCCGCGACAGGAACCGGTGCAGCGCGTCGTCCGACAGGTTGTCCGACGAGTCCACGTCCAGGCCCACCAGGTTCCTGCGCACGTCACGTCACAACGCTTGTCAGTCGCATTGATGACCCACTACGGGGTCGGGGCTCCTCGTAATGAGAGGGATGTAGGCCGCCGTCCACCACGCACCACTACTGCCCGTTGGTGGACGAACATGCCGCGTGAGAACATTTTTTTTTTGTGAACTCTCAGGCATGTAGGTTTCCTCACGATGTTTTCCTTCACCGTAACAGCAGGTGATATTTAATTTTATAAATCGCACGTAACTTTTTTACAAAGTCATTGGTGCGTGCCACTGGAATTCGAACCCGGACCCCTCGATTCGAGGTCGAATTCTAAGCCACTGGGCTATCACCGCTTATTTTTTGGCAAAGGCAAATTTATCCTATTTTCAGCTTCGTATGACATCTGTATTGTATGATAGGTATGTATTTCAAGTTTGCATTGAAGGGGAAATCGGAAACAAAGAGAAATAGCGACAAATACTGACAGGAATCTGGGGCCCGATTTTGATGCAAACTAAAATTGTATCACTGAATTTGAACCCACTGAATTTGAAAAAAAACTCACACGATGTATTACACCATTCGATAGTGTCACTAATAAGGAACGAATTCTGGAAAGTAATAACATACGATAAACTGAAAGATAGAGCTCATTTTTAACAAAGTTCGTTTTTAGCGTTCAAAATTATGGCCCATTGCTCCCAATTTACGAGTATAGCTACCTCCCGATGCATTAAAATATTGTAGAACTGTTTTCTAGAATAGACACGAGAGTCACCTCGCGGTCCCAGCTTCGATCCAGGCCTTGATGACGGTGTCGTTGAACCCGTTGATCTGCCCCGCGCTGAGGAAGCGCAGGTTGGGCACGCGGGTGAGCATGTCCACGAGGCACTCCGTGGACAGGTCCGTGGCCGTCACGTCCAGCTCCTGGATCGAGGCCTTCTCCCACTCCACCTGCATCACGTGCTCCGACTGGAGGCCTGGGTGGGTGACAACCAAAATTAATGGTTAAAAATATCCACAATTTTTTCAATCAAAATTTTTTTAATGAAATGAAATGAATATCATTTATTTGCACGAATATGGGTTAGTTATTGGTTTTACAGGGCATTTTGATCAATCCATATTCATCTTCTCAGCTTATTTATTAACTTTCATAAAAAATACAGTACAAAGGCTTAAATAAAAGGTGTAGACACAAACTCCATAGGGTTTTACCGTACACCCTGTCATCGTCAATTAGCTTAATGCATATACTTTGTTTTATAAATATACATGTAACAAGTAGTACACACAACAAAAATAAGATACATAATGGATAAGTACCTTGGTGAATTTTTAAAACAAGCTTTAATTTATTTTTTCTGAAAAGAAGAAATAATCTTTAACTGTAATCAAACCAATCAATTTAGTGTATGTGTTACACAGGGGTCCGGGATCGAATCCCAGTAGCCAATGACTTTGTAAAAAAAATTATGTGCGCTTTATAAAATTAAATGTCACCTGCTGTTACGGTGAAGGAAAACATTGTGAGGAAACCTGCATGCCTGAGAGTTCACAAAAAAAATGTTCTCAAAGGCATGTGAAGTCCACCAACGGTGTGAAGTCCACCAACGGGCAGTAGTGGTGCGTGGTGGACGGCGGCCTACATCCTTCTCATTGTGAGAGGAGACCCGACCCTGTAGTGGGTCATTAATTGGTTACTGATATTTATAAAAGCTTGTCGCGAGCTTAAAACCGGCTATGCTAGTAATACTTGTGCATATGTGCGGTGCGACAACTACGAGTATGAAATTAAGAAACAAGAAACATCTTAATTGTTCAATACTTACTGCATCCGTTCATGAGGAGGCAGGTGAGCCGTCGCGACCTCTGGAAGAGAGTCTTCAGGGTGGAGCCGGTCACTTTGTTACAGTAGTTCACGGCCAGGCACTCCAGCTGTGAACACGTGAAGGCTTAAATTATTAGGTATTACGGCCTATGTCAAAAAGCTTTTTATATGAATTCGTAAGTCATAAAAACCCATAAAAAATTGGAAAAAAAATTTTTTGCAAACAAATATTATGTAAAAAAAGACATTTCAATTTAAATTTCAAAAATCCCCGCGAAAACACGGTCTCGGCCGTCTCGGCGCTGCCGCCATGCTTGTGACGTCACTCGCAGTGTAAACAAAACATGTCAGTAAAGGAAGAAAGTTATACTCCATTGTTTATTTACACTGCTAATGACGTCACGTCGATAGCTTGGATGGCGTACCTATAGCGTTTTTGACATTTGAAAAACAGGCGTCACCAATCCAGCTGATCACCGATCCAGATTTATATATGACATCGTCAGTAACCCATTAATGACCCACTACAGGGTCGGGTCTCCTCTCACAATGAGAGATGAAGGCCTCACGCTGGCCTACTGCGGGTCGGTGGACTTCACATACCTTTCAAAACATTTTTTGTGAGCTCTCAGGCATACATTTCCTCACGATGTTTTTATAAATCGCACATAACTATTTTACAAAGTCATTGATGCCAATGGGATTCGAACCCGGACCCCTCGATTCGAGGTCGAATTCTTAGCCCCTGGGCTCTCACCGCTATACATATAATATTCATGTAGGTACTACTATATAACATAGGTACTTCATATTAGCTGACCCGGCAAGCTTCGCTCTGCCAATTAATTTGACAAAAATATAGCCTAATTGTTACTAAGGGTGAATGTAGCTTTCCAATGGTGAAAGAATTTTTGAACTCGGCACAGTAGTTTTTGAGTTTATTCATTACAAACATACACACACACAAAAATACAAATTTTCCGCTTTATAATATTAGTGTAGACATGTAATATTCACGTACCCGCAGGGCCGTCTTAGACTATGCTGGGGCCCTTGGGCACACAAGATTCGGGGCCCTTTTGGAATGTAAAGAAAGCGAACTATACAATTTTTTTTCACTATGAACTGCTCAAATATATTATAATAATACAATAATATATTATGAATTATATTAGTATGTATGCTGCTGTTTTTTGTTATTCGTGTTTCGTTGTTATGTGTTCGTATCACTCAAATTATTCATAAAAATGTATTTGATTTGAATAAATCTGAAAATGATCGACGTTCGTGCAATGAGAAAAGCGCAATGCGCCCGACCATAACATTTTGATATAAAATGTGAGAGAAATTGTCGGTCCTTCGGGGCCCTCTGAGGAGGGGGGCCCTGGGCACTGGCCCCGAGCGCCCTTACGGTAAAGACGGTATTGCGTACCTGTATACAATTAGAACTGAAGGCGTCTATATGCGAGTCGTCCACGAAGTTGATCCCGTAGAGGTTGATGACCCGCAGGTTGGGGGTGGCGGACTTGAGCTTGTGCACGTTGATCACCTCGTATATCTCCTCCTCTTCCTCTTCCACCTTCTCGTACGTGCCTGGAACCAATGTAGGCTTGTTGAAAAAATATCGAGTATCGATGTTTTTGTCTCGAAGGGCTTGGTGAAAAATATCGATATAGAGATGTTTTTGTCTCAATAATGATATCGATATAGATAATCTAATATACTATTTAGCTGATTTTATAATAAGAATGAGAAAAAGAATTTAATAAGAAGCAGTGGTAATGCTAGTAAATACTAAGTAGGTAAGTATGTAAGTAGTAAGTAATTAATACTTTAATAAGCAATAAGCATTATTAATTAAGCACAAGAGTATTACGTCTCGTGCATTTACAAAAACAATATAGGAATAATTGTAAATTAGAGGTGAGGGCTATATAGCGCAGATAGTTATACAACTATCTATCCGCTGAGCCAACGGTAGCTAGTTATTTAGCGAAGCACAACTATCTATTTTCCACAACGTCCGCTGTCTCTGTGTGGTACAAAGCGAAATAGCGATTTAGCGCGTGCTAAGTTGCTAACGCCGATCGCCGATCGCGGCCCCAACGAATCCACCCGACTAGAGTAGATACACTGACTGAAGCGGTTTTAGGCGGTTTAAGCACCCGCTGGAACATAGTAGGATTGGTAGAGTAATGGAGTCGCGTAGTACTAAAGTTTACTATGGTAATTTATTTTTACTTTGTCCAATATAACAACCAATATTTGCACAACTTTTTACAAAAATATCTGTATAACAATCAAAGAACTGTAAGAATAATAAAAATATGTAGATGTAGATAATACACATTAAAACGGCAATTGTATAATAAATTGAATTTGTTTCAAGGTACATACTCATTAAATAACATTAATTTAACCTACCTTGTTTTATTTTACTTAATATATCTTTTAAAAATTTACAGCTAAAGTTACAATTGAATAATGATTTATAGATATAGTAATGCCAATTACAAGTCGTTTCCACCTTTAGCCTGATTTATCTTAACAGTGGGCAAAAAACTATAGTAATAATCATTATGAGTTTAATTAATAATAAATCGTTCCTTCGGTAGATAAAATAAGTTAGTTATGCATTTAACAAATAATTTTGTTTTTTAATTCTAATACAATATTATAAATAAAAAAATAACATCGACGACGACTCCTAACTCTGTTCTAAATGAAACAATTTTATGATTTTCAAACAGAACTAGACCTAATTCCAATAGATCTACAGCCTACATTCGTCTTTACAGCAATAAAGCAATAAAAATTTACGAGCTTGCTGCCTGCGTACATTCTTAAATGTCTTAAGTCTCGGACGCCTGCATTTAAAGTGAAATCGAATACCTGTGCGTTAAGGTCAACTTTTGAATATTTAAATTTGAGTTGATATTAATTTTGGTCCTAAACGTACCTCACGCCGTTTTTTGAAAAATATGAAAAATGTTGCTTCTAGGATATTTAAATTCGTTGGTATTAATACGTAATTTTAAATTTGATATTAGTGTTTAATAAACTTTCTTCGCGTCGCGTTCACGTACCGAAGTTTGTTTGTTTACGGTTGGAAAAGGTGGTTTTTGTACCTATACACCCTTATTAATAAAAATCGCTTATTCCAAGCATCATCTGTAGCTACACTTGGACTAGTTAATTCTCGATTAACTTAGTAATAACTTCGTAATTGTAATGATATTAATAAACATGGAGTAACCTCGTACTAACAATACATTTCTTAGTCCGGATTCAACGAGTAAAATATGGCAACCTTTAAAATTCAAAAGCAAAAAAGATTGAGTCTGTGAATGACTTCATGCATTAAAATGACAGTGACAGCACATATATTTTGGGATTGACAACTTCAAACGACGTTATCACTGATCAGCTTTCAATTCAAGCGCTCAATTTCGCTCCTCGCAGTTTGATAATTGTTAAATTAAAAAATTGATTTCTCGTATAATTATTTCGTTTCATAAGTTTTTCAAAAGTTTCTAAATAAATACCAATGTGAATGACGTTTAGTTAGAACAACGAAGGTGATGCGTCAACGGTCAAGTAAACGTCAATGTCGTCATTGCACGCGCACGCCTGGTCCACGCTTAATCGGTCTCTAAACTATGTAGCGACATGGACTAACTTTGATTCTGAGATTAGACTCGAAGTAGCTTACATCTTCGTTACTCCATTACGTTTATTAATTCTGAATTTAATTAAATCTTAATTACGACAAATTTTAAAGTTACTCTTGCTTTAGTCTATGTTTATTAATATGACCGTAGTGTATTTAGACATCTAGTGTAAATACAAATAAACAGTAAGGTGTAAATAAATTGTTTGTGTTGTAAATAACAATTTTTCGAAGACGATCGGTAAGGTGTAATGTTTTTGAATGGGAATACCTACGACCCAGATTTGTAAATATTGAACATACGTGTAAATAATGTATGATATGTAAATAGAGACGATGTACATAGTCTAATGTATATACAATGAACTTTTAAGTACGCCTGTATAAAATTACTTATATTAAATTAAAAGTATATTTTGTGAACTACGAGTACTACGACTTACCGAACCGAGTTTGCTTGCTTTTTGCAATTCGTACTTCGCGCTTCGTATCAACGATATCAAACAGCGCAAACAGAACTAGACCTAATTCTAATTGATTTACAACCTACATTCGTCTTTACAGCAATAAAGCAATAAAAATTTACGATTGCTGCCTGCGTACATTCTAAAATGTCTTAACTCTCGGACGGTATTAAACAATCAATTATAGCACTTGCTTTCATACGTATAAGAGCCATATTTGATTGACGCTACGGAAATAGATAGTTTTCAAATATAGATAGTTTTTACAACGTTGTTCGCGAGCACATAGCGGTTTCGTTTCGCTATTTGAAAAAGCCTTAGCGACACATAGCTATTGTAAATGAGCTAGTCAGTGTAATCACTGTAGCACCTTGAACATTTATAGAAACTAAACTATAACCCCAATCTTTACTTATACAAGCTACAAAGTAAAGTCGTTAGCGTGATTCAGAAACTTGAACAACGCCATCTGGTATAAAACGTAATAATGTCCTAACATACTTTTCATCCCATCTATTCGAAAAGTACGACTTTGCTCCCCTTTAAGTACGCCCAAAATTGGCGTTTTCTTAAGAAACTTTTTAGCGGGCAGGAATGAGTCTTTCCTCCCTCTTCATAAGTTCCAAATTCAAAAAGTGCGCGGCAATGAACTTTTCCGCGCACTTGAATGAGCCAGATTCGGACATTATTTCAAAAACGCAGAATATAAAATCTACAACCATCTCTATTCCTAATAATAGTTGTTTTATTATCAGATACTATTTAATTTCAATTGAGTTGTTACTGTTTTATTAAATAATAATATTACAATAGATTAGAATATGAGGCCCCTTTCATTTTCTCATAGAGGGTGATCAAAAGTAGAGTGTACCAATCGGGACAAAATATTTTTTTGGCTCGGGCGACGTACTTCGAATCCGTCGCTACGTTCAGGATTCTACCAAAGAAACCCCCGTTACGTTCGGGATTTAAAAAACGCCCTCGCCGTAAAAAAAATCATTTTGCTCCCTTGTGATACAATCTACTATTTATAACTCGATCGTATAATAAAACTGTATAAAAACTGTAACGTTGCGCTTAATTGCACGTTACTATCTAGCAATAAAATGGCATCAGCGCCATCTATCCTTAACCGCTGTCTACGTCATATTTTCTAATCGACCCAATAGATGTCGGTACGTAAATCAGATACTTGTAGTTTAATGAATAATATCTCTTTTAAATAAATTGAATTAACGTGTCATAATCAATCATCCTAAATATAATAATCTAATCTAAACTATAAAATAATAAAATATCTAAAATAAATAATAAAATTTAACATTAAACCGTAGAACACCGCCTAACCCCTAACCTATCCCCTATATCCCGCGGCAGTGGCGCTCCCAATTGTATTTTTCAAAAATACAGCGTATTTTTATATTTTTGTATAACTGCAACTACCTACACATACTGCATCGTTGCGAACGCGAAGGTGACCTACCGCCGAGCGAACTGGTACGTACGTACTTATTTCGCGGCAAAACTTTAGAAACTTTAGAAAACTGTAGATTACCTCATATCAAACAACAAAATTAAATAATAAAAGTAAATAAAATTAATAATACTACTCATTATTATAAAACCTCTTCGAGAGAAGAGAATGAAGGATTCATTGTAGAATACGGAATAGATAAAAAGAACCGTCGAATCGGAATAACCGATATAGCTCTCAAAGGTAGCAAATAGCAATCTGAAGTGGCAAAGCACTGGTCACATTGCTCGAAATAAAAAAAAAATAAGTTTCAAAGCTTCAACGTTCATAGTTACCCAGAACGGATAAACCCTAATGTGTATTGAATAATTATTATTTCAACCTTTTTCTAAAACTGCAGAAATCCTCAAAATAAAAATATATCTCACCAATGAGATGCAGTATCTCCAAGCCGTTGATGAAGTTATATATCTTCCTCATGAACCCCTCCATGAAGATGACCTCGGAGAGGCAGATGCACAGGTACCGCAGCTTCGTGGGGAACGCCTGCATCTCTGAGAAGTCGTGCAGCTGCATGGCTGAAAACGAGAAGAACTTACATAATAAATTATTTATTACAGGCGCCAGGCGTCCTGAGTTCCCGCTACTCGTCACGAGATGGCGCTAGTAGTTAACACTATTGAACTAGTTACTACTTTACTTGCTAATATTGGACACATTTCTAACGATATAGCAAAATGGATGAAATAAAAGTTGATTTTACTCCTATAAGACGAAAATTACAATATAATATAGAAGGTACATACAATAAATGAGTATTTTTATTTTTAAACAATAAAGGTCGATTCACACATATCAGTGAACCCACAGTTCCGGCACAGTACCGCATCAGTGATAATTATTCTTTCTAACATTCTCTATGGATGTATTCACACTTGTCAGTGTCAGTGTGTCTCAGTACCGTCAGTGTCAGTGCCGGCACTGGCTATCACGGATGTGATCAGATGTGATCGGCGACGACGATATTTTGTCACGGATCACTGACGCCGCTGCATCGAAAACAAATGCTTCATGTACCCATTTTCTTTTTTTTCCTCGATTCTCTTCTTTTTTTATGTGTGTGAATCGACCTTCGATTTCATGCTACGGAGCACTTCACTAATCGACATTTTGTGAGGATGGATGTATATTCTACCCGGTTTGTAACTCTTTCGCACAAGAACCGCTGGACAGATTTGAATGAAATTTTGATGAAAATGATCTTTCTCCTTCAATACAGGCCTTCGTGGTCCACTTCTGTACATAGCCTTCACTAAGCAACGCACACTCCACTTGGTTTGTATCTGAATTCAACAGTTTCCTTCTGGCGGGTTACTAAAAACTCCTGAGACCATCATAAAGCAACGATGTTTTGTTTTAATTTAAAACAAATCATCGTTTGTTTGTAAACAAACACTGTTCTTGAAACATGTGTTGCCGATATTGCGTAGACCGTTTAGACCTGGGGGTTACTAAAACCCTAAAACCATCACAAAGCAATTTTGTTGTCAGTCCACTTGGTCGGAGGGCGACCTTGCTCCTTGCGTAAACGTGGTCGTCACTCGAGGATCTTCCTTCCCCAATGACCTTACAGCAGGGCCTCTTTAACCTATTGGAGGCCCTGGGCAATAGTTCGATTTCTTCGAATTAAATAAGTATTTGGTAATCGTTTGGTGATCTGACAGGAACTAGGGACTTTGTATTTGATCTGAGGGGGCCTATCGATCGCGGGGCCCTGGGCACTTGGCCAAAGTGGGCACTGGGAAAGAGGGGTCTTACCCGTGCTGAAGTCCAGCAGCATGTGCGTGAGGTTGGGGCACTTGGCGGCCAGCTCGTGCAGCACGGTGTGGGTGATGAGCTCTATCGGCAACTCGATGTAGCGCAGGGACGGCCCGAACCTTATGGAGATCAGCGCGAGGAGCGCTTCCAACGAACCTGACGAGTTGAATAACAAATGTTATTGTAAAAATTTAATATCACCTGCTGTTGCGGTGAAGGAAAACATCGTGAGGAAACCTGCATGCCTAAGGGTTCAAAAAAAAAATTCTCGAAAGGCATGTTCGTCCAGCAACGGGCAGTAGTGGTGCGTGGTGGACGGCGGCCTACATCCCTCTCATTGTGAGAGGAGACCCGACCCTGTAGTGGGTCATTAATGGGTTACAGACAATTGGAATGATACGAGTAGCTCTTGCCTTCGTGCTTGCTCGTGACTTGGCATGGGTTTTAGAATTTGATCCAGAGTCATCATATAATATAATCTCATCCCTAAAAGTATTTTATATGTTAGTATGTATTGCGTGGCAAAGTAGTAAATAAAAAATTTAAAAAGAGGAAACTGTAATATGACGTCATATTATTATGATAAAATGCCAGCCAACATTTTATACGTCATATTATGTAAAGTACGAACCCTGCCGGTTGTTGGTGTCTGTCCCGGTCCCAGTCCCAAATGTCGGTCCCAGTTGTTATCGATAGATACGATAAGAATCGTTAAACCTTGTCGGAGATCCTATGGCACGAGTTGGCCACCGTCGGTGTAGAATAGTGTAGATCGACCAGCATTGGTGCAGTACGCACCAGGCCTCACCTTGTTGTGAGGAGAGACGTGCCCAGCAGTGGACCATAAAGTGTTGGGGCCAAACCCATTTTTAAATATTACTGGAATAGGCATGATGACTAATTTTCAAAATCTCCTCTATGATATTCAGAAGTTTCTATTATGTCTAAAATATATCATATTTTTGTAGAAAATTAAGGTTTTTGTGCAATAAAAGTACATTTAAATTTTAAGTTTCAAATTCATTCCAAAACGCTCGCCGGTGTTATGGCGCGGCTCAGTAAAAAATGCAGAGATCGCATATACGCTTAAACGACACCAAATGACGTTTACTGAGACGTGACGTAAATTGACGTAATTCGATCTGATGGGTGTTTAAGCTATCATGGCGGAGTGTTGTGTTTTGTAGATTTATTTTAACAAATAAATTATTAATCTCGACATTAATAAGAGAATAAATACATGTTTCGAAATCTTTGAATCCTATTTCATTACATCAGATAAATATTTTGGCGATACTTGATTACTGTCATCATGCCTATTGTTTACGAGATAGGACAGGAGTAAAAAACGAAGTGTAAATGTGACTAAACAAATATGAGTGTGTCGCCGTCATCGCGGAATTTTTAAATGTTTCTGCTAAAGCTATAGGCACTAACCGACATGCAAGCCAGATATCTCAGGGCGCAGGCTGACGTGTGTCCAGAGGCGGGTGTCGTACGCCACCATCCTCCAGCGCTTGCACACGGTTGCCATGCGACATATCTCCCGGTGGGACAAGTATGAGAATATGTTCAACAGCACTTTGTCCGGTAGTTTCTCTATTGTCTGGAACAAGATTTTCTCCATTAATCTAAACTCGCTAAAACTCGAGATCGGCTGGACCGGTTCGGCTCATTTTGGTTTCGATATACATTCGTTCAAGGAAGGTCTAGATAGGAGAGAAAATCTGAAAAAAATGCGATAAAAATGGTAAATATTTCTATATTTGGCAGAACGAAATGCGCCAGAACAGCTAGTTTAGTATATACTTATTTATTTTTTTGCACGCCAAAGCTAGTGCTCTATATATAATATACTCACGAAATCTCATTTTATTCGCGCAATCTCAATCGGTCTAACCAAGGTCCTTTCTACCGAAAGTATTCTGTCCAGAATAAAGCCTTGTCCTAATTTGCTGATATAACCGACTGACCAACCAACACGGCAAAATATAAACACAGGGCTCTGTAACGCTGTCCTTATTAAAAACCGCGTACGCAAATTTTTGTGTGCGACATAGAATTGGGGCACGGGAATACAGAAAATAAACTACGACACAGGGTAATAAACCTGCATGGGGCGAATTATACATTCATTAGTAACACACAGTATGAAAACACTACCGAGTTTGACACAAACAAAACACAACATTACCGTGTTTGCGAACGGACTCCTGACTTGCCCCCCCTCGGTCAAATACACTTGACTGGCCTCCAAAGCCAACTGGCCCCACACATCCGTCGGTATATCCATGATTTGCTACAAAACTTTCACGAAATAATCACCAGAAATGCATACAAAATGCGAGTTTTGAACGATAGCACTCTTATTACAGTTTTACTTCATCTTAGCTATAAGCTCGAAAGTTCAGTCGTGCTAAGAATATGGATGCTGTGTTTAATTTTGGAATCATCTGGGTGGGATTGGTAAACGTGGGGAAATATTTTAGGAAGCTGTCAATTATACGCTTTTTAAAGATTCGTTCTTTTATACGCTACTTTCTCGCTTTAATTTTGGCAGAAATAAATGTATTTTTTTTAAATACGGCTGCGGATTTTATGATGCATGATTTTTAATGAACTAGGTATGATCGGCAGCGCATCGATCAGCGCGCGTCTAAAGAGAATTTTAACCATCTCGCTTGTCAACATCTGTTTTCTGTTACGTCACATGACGCTGGCCCTGAGGTAAATATTTTGGATTAAAATTAATTGTTAAATACCGATCATGAGATTACAAGTTCCTGCTAAATTTAGCATAGGTCTTATTTGATTTATCACTAATCATGTGGACTGGTCAAGGTTTATATTTGAGACGTTAGATGTATTTGTTATAATAAACCTGAATGACTTTTTCAAACTTTTATGTATATTCTTGGACTATTATTCTTATACATACCTACTTTAATTTAGCCTTTGTTAAAAGATCTCCCCATTGGTAAAATCGGAATTCCAGACAAAACACAATGTTGATTACAACATATTCGACTAGATGGCGCTAAAACCCTTAATTGTAAGACAAGTCCTAATTTTGACTTGTTGAATTTGTTCCAGGTAAAGCAATCTTGAAGTATCCATGTCAAATATGAAATATGCTTTCCTGGAACAATTGTTCCTAGTTCAACAAGCATTCAAAAATTTTAAAATCATTTTTTTCTTCCAAACATTTTTTTAACCTATGAGTATACTTAGAGACGATTCGACATAACTGTTCTTAATCTCGATGCATTACAGCGTATCCACATCCGACACTCAGCCATCCATTTTGAGATATCCCTGATTTATTATCAACATGAAACCGCGCCAAGGCAAAATACACATTTGGCTCAATACTCACCATTCATGCTCAGGTAATAATTACATTAAAATATCAGATGCAATGACAATTCGCTGCATGACTTTGGATTGACTTGTCATTACCCAAAAATTACTCTCGCTCGAAGGTTCTTAAAGTTGAGTCCAAGGAAGAATAAAAAGGTTATAAGTATGTAGTAAGAGCCATTAAAAGACGCCCAGTGATAGCCCAGAGATAAGAATGGTCGTCTCGCTTAAACTAGAAAACGGTTTTGAAGAATTCGTGTAAGGTCCAGGACATTTTAAAGGGTGCCAGAACAAATCGTTCAGATACTCTGACATCGCGGAAATTCCTTACAGCTAGAAAGAACTGCCGAAAACGACGCAATGGACCTTAATCGTTTAAAGGTTCCACTGCAATTGTTGCCAACTTCTGTGCATCCCACACAAATCAATGGAACTCGATACCTTAAAGGTTCCACGGAAAATGTTGGCAACTTCTGTGCTAGAAAACATAAAAGTTAGCAACTTGCCTTCGTGGAAACCCAACTACACAAGGTAATTACACAAATTTTTGTTCCCAACATGTGTTGACAACACAAAAGTTGCCAATTTTTCCTCTGTGGAGAACTGTGGTGAACTTAACGCTTCTTGTCTTCGTCTTAACACTAGTCACCGCACCACAAGCCCTATTTGTTTTAACCTAATTCTAAAATAAGACAAGACTACAAAGGGTGGATATAATGCCTTGAGGCATCAGAGTCATACGATACTTATAATTATAAGTGTGAATAAGAACGAATTAATTTACTAATTAAAAAATAATAATTTATCTGGATTCGATGCGCGCTCGTCACTGACTGATAAAAATGTTGTAATTTCATAAATACTTTCATTCTTCAGTCGCCAGATGTAAGAAAATAACTTGTATTTCAAGAATTTTTATTGAAAAAAATGAATGTATTCTTGATTGTGGCACTTAGTTTTTTTAAAAAGTGCAACAACAACAGTAATAATACAGAATTAGTACATGCAGTACCTATTGATTTACGAGATAAGGTTATTTAGGTATTCCCTGCAGCCCTGCCTAATGCACGTTGTCCTCGTCGCATTTTATGTAGGTATTTTTGTTTAAATGTACTAAGATTGGTTTTTCTCCGATTTTTCCTATGACCCAGCTGTAGGTACCACCTGTGGCACCAATCCGATGAGTCCTGATAAGGTAAAACAACTAAATAAAAGAATAAATAAAATTCTACACGTCAAATTCTTCTAGGCGTGTTTGAGGCACCCTAAAATCGTTATGTATAGAATTCCATTACCCATATGTAAACGAGGCATTTTAAGTCTTAAACCATAGATAAATTTTGTTTTTAAACCATAGACAATTTTATCGCAAACAAACGATTGTTGGACAAAAAAAACCATTAATATCTCATCGGCGTATGATTTTTTGGCAAGCTCAAGAGTATTTCCTGGACATATGACTCATGCTCTGGTATTTGCTATTAGTTCGCACTTAAATATCGCGCGGTAAATGACGAATAGTTACAAATGCGTTTTACCTGATGTAACGACGCTAATGCACGTTGCATTAGCATGAAAATGCCAACATGATAGGGTCCTATAGTCCTAGCTACTTCACCGCGCTGGGAATAATTAATGTGGCATGCATCCCAACTGCCCATTTGTGGTAGCCATGAGCAAAATGTGTCACTTAAAAGAAAAGAACGAAACATATCTTTCCTTCACTGTGAAGTATATCACTCTTTTAGTCCAGTAGTTCAATGTAGTTCACCATTCACAAACGATAGGTTATCCTTTCCTATTTCTTACTTCAACACTCCATACTATTTCTTTTACTTCAGTTAGTTCAATTCCTTCACTAGTTCATTACGATATAGTAGTTCTAATGAAATGTTCGATAAATTATTATGAATTAGGGGTATCCCATAATGAACTCGTGTATCGTAACGTTTATCTCTACTAGTCTTTTGAATTTTTTGAGATTATTAGATATAGGATAAAAAGACAAAAAAATTAAAAGGACTAAAACAATAAAATAAAACTAAGTGCGTTTGTTTTATCAAATATCTAGTAATAAATTATGGTCGCTTTCCAAACGTATAATGACATATAATGTTATTTTTGTTCAATATTTTGAAATACCGTATAATATACCCTCCGTAAAATCATACCTTAGATTTCTTACGATCCTCAGAGACGTTACCTATTTAAATTTAAAAATGAAAGAAAATATCATTTATACTTATAATCAAGCCAAAATAGTCCGTAAATACTTAACATAAAACTCATAATATTGAAACGTTTCCTAGAACTTCTAACGACAACGTATTTAGATGTAATAGTGTTCGTATAAGAATATTTGTAATTTGATCATTGGTGCTTTACTTGATGGTTTAAGATTGTTTTCTCTTTTATGTCTCCGAGCGTGAGTATGTGTATGTGTGCGTGAGTATATGCGCACGCCACCGTCGACTGTCGAGCTTCTTCGGTTAGTTTCGTTCGCGAAGCAATTGGACTAAATGAACGAGATGAATTGTAACTGAAGTAGTGAAGGAAGGACGGGAAAAAGTGAAGTACTTCAATTGAAGCATTCATTCCTGAACGACACATGACTGATTTGTGGGCTAAATACGTGAGACAATTTTTCGATCCCCATTCTTGATGAGATATCGTCAGACTTTGTTCGACCGAGGGGGTCGAGAATTCCACCCCCCAAAATTGCGTGAGTTTGCCAAAATTCTTATTTAAATTAATCCTTGTTTTGCATTCCATGACTGTCACTTTTTCTTAGCGACATAATATCCTGCAGACGTGGCATTTCTTATTATTATGATAGGTATGTTATTGTTTTTCATAAAAAAATGTTTGCTATTTACATAATCCCTTTCACATAATTGGGCGAGATTCATCTTGAACCCCCCGTTCAAGATATACTCAAAAACTGACGTAATTAATGGACACCCCTTTCCTTCCAACCTAGCAACATTGCTACCATCGATAATCCTAGTAAACACTTAGCTAAGCTAAGTTAGCTCACGTGGTTAGTCCATTGTTTTACTAAGTTTGTTTTACTTTTTATTATTTTTAATTACAAAACCTCTACAGAATCTACACAAACAAATGTAAAGCTATCTCGAACGAACATTAACTCGGTCGTGATCTATTCTCATTAGTTCCCTCCGCCAAATCACATTAACATAATAATATCGTCTGAGCATTTTAATATTCTAATCATTCAGTATATTATTTTGTTTTCAGACGTTGAGAAACAATTTTAATTTGGGTAGACTTGTCAATCGAGATTATAGAGAAATTATTTAATTTGTTGTTAGAAAATTAAGATACTTTGCACTTGCAGTTCAAAATAAAATGCAGTTCCGTGGATTCGATTTGGAAAAAAAGGTACTTTGTATGAAAATCACACTTTGTAATAAATTAAAAGTGTACCTTACCTTACCTACCCAATTCTTAAAAAAATTAGAGACAAAATTCAAAATTTATGACAAAAACTCCATACAAAAAACATTGTATGTCAATGGAGATTGTAGCACATACTATGACTACAACACTACACCATAAATTATCTTAAAACACATTGCTCATGAAAATCACCATCCAAAAAAAAAACACAAAAAGTCTTAAATTAAATAACACTAACAATCAGATATTTACATAATATAAAACACCTTGAAAACTACCTAACTACTAAAACAACAACGATTAAAATACGATAAAAAACAACATATTTTTTTAATAAAAACTATGACCATTGTGACGACATAATATTTGATAAGAACCTTTGACATAGATGACTATTTATGACATTAACTTAACGACAAAGTGGAGTATAATATGGTGTAAATTAGATGACACAAATGTCTAACACCAATGACAAAATGTAAATGAATGACGAAAATGACATTGTGACATACAGACAATACATTGACATGAACCTTAGACACGTTGAACCACACTATTTGAGACGTAACTACACGCTAAAGTGGAGTGAACTGAATGACACAAAAGACTGTCTATCCATGACAAAGATATTTTATTGAGAATGGTTCTAGACCTTTGACACAGACTTCTATATGACACAAACCTATGTGTAAACAAAAAGTGTAATTTTAATAAGATGACACAAATGACAGACGAAACAAACACGATCTCACAGATCTGATAACGAAATAACACAACAAAAATCACAAAATGACATTTCTCAAATTTAATAAGATGACACAAATTACTATCGGCCTAATGTCAAATGACAAAAATGGTGATTTCACAAGAAACAGACGACACAAACACGATCTCACAGATCTGACAACGAAATAACACAACAGAAATCACAAAGTGACAGTTCTCATGACGTCGTTGTACTCGTAAATACCAGTTTTTTTTCCTCCTTCTCCGGGGGTGGGGGAGGCTTCTCATTCACCTCCACCTTCCACGTGCTGGCGCTGTACCTAATCTCACAGCCCTTAGCGACCTCAACATTTTTCTGAAAATTTAAGTTTTAAGCTGAATTTAATATTACAGCGCATTGCGTATAATTATACAGCCTTTAGCGACCTCAACATTTTTCTGAAAATTTAAATCGAATGTTGAAAATTTTCTAAGTGTCTGACCGGGTTTTGTGTACCTCCCGTGTTGTGGAAAAGTTATGAAGGAATTTCTTGCACTGGCAAAAAAACAAAAAGAGTAAACAATTCGTTGACCTAGTCTTTGACGCAAAAAAGGAAAGTGGTAAAAGCCATATAATTATTACGATACGGGCTACTTTAATGCGATACCAATTTGTGACGCTAAATACTAGCTCCTTGATAAATTGAATGAAACGATTTTGTTGCGTTTTTACGTTGAATCAATAATAGCTTTTTTTCTTCTAATGTATTTTTTCTCAAATAGGTAATATCAATATAAAAAAAATATTAAAAGAAGAAGTTAGAGGGAAGGACCCGTGCTCAGTAGAGGGCAATTAAAATGGTTGCACAACGTTAAAAGTGCTAAGAGGAAAAGAAAGATGACTGCAGCGGAAAGGTAATTAAAAAACCGATACAGCGCCATCTAGCATAACACATAGAACTAATATTATTAAGTAAAGTTGGGTTTCCGTACAAGGCAGTTTAGGGTTACATAGTAACTGTTAAGTAATTAGCGAAAATGGGGCCCCCATGCTTTGTTAAAATGTGTAAAATATGAACCAATCATTGAATTATTCAGCCGGGAGTGCGAGCGCGAGAAAATTATCATATGGTGACCATATGATAATTTTGTGTTTAGGGGATGTTTGGTCACTCGAATTTGTCTGACTGATGAAATATAACTTTGTAATAGTTACTTGAATAACATATTTAAAAGTCAGACATGATAAAATAAGTAAAGTTCATCAATCATCATTTTGTCTAGCTTTAAAGCGTCTGACAAAAGCTCTGGTCCATGAAAAGTGTCTGACACTTTATAATTCTAGTTTAGAATAATATTCTACAAAATAAAAATCAGCCATACAAATTTAAGTTAGATAACTCATATTTTTAGTCATCTTTCTCACCTGGTACCTGCCCAGGTGTCACAGGGCAAGCTTCACAAGTAGGCAGGTATTTAAATTTTAAAGTATACTAGACGCTACTAAGTCGTGAAGGTTTCATCCCATGTAAAAATAAGTTATGTCAGAACTCTGGGATCTTGGATCTTGGACTATTAGTTCTTCTCTAATAAATAAGCACAAGAGTGTTACGTCTCATGCGTTACCAAAAATGTATGTTAAGTAGTCACTGCAGTCCATTTATGGACAACCACAGCTATTGTTTGGTTGCTCTGAGTACTTATACAAGCTACAGAGTAAAGTCGTTAGCGTGATTCAGAAACCGATACAGCGCCATCTAGTATAACTAATGGTACTAATATTATTAAGTAAAGTAGGGTTTATGAATGCGTGCTCAGCAGTATAGGGTTACAAAGTAACTATTAAGTAATTTGCGCCCCACGCTTTGTAAAAAAAAATATTAATTTATTTAAGTAATTTTTATTTTACACAACTTTTTGCGAAACTACTATGAATGTTATGGTAACTAAAGTGTATGTAACCATTTTTTTTTAATATTGCTTGATTAATATTTCACAAATATTATTATTTATTTATTTTTAATTTAATTTTCATTAAGCACAAGACTTGCGTGGGCACAAAAACAATCAACAAAAACTTTTGTTAAATATTTACATGTAATAGGTTTTTAAGTTACATTTAACCGTTAATAAGTACAAAAAATATTCAGTAAATGGGCAGAGAATGTATTGTTTGGGATTTACTCCGCCTTTTAAGACATAATGTTATTTTTTTAATTTTAAAATTAACTAGCTGACCCCGCAAACGTCGATTTGCGATATAAGTTATCGAGCGTTTAAAATCGACTATTAAAAATAGGCGTTGGTGATAGAAAGGTGAACATTTAGGGTTGTATGTATTTTTTAATGCCACATTATTGAAAAATAAAAAAATGTCTAAAAATTTAAATAAAAACGTTAGGTGTGGACAACCCTTATCACTTAGGGGTATGAAAAATAGACAGTAGCCGATTCTCAGACCTACTGAATATGCATATAAAATTTCATAAAAATCGGTCAAGCGGTTTTGGAGGAGTATGGTAACTAAAACTGTGACATGAGAATTTTATATATAAGATTATTGTAGGTAATAAAGATTAAATCAATAAATATACCTGGAAGAAATCGCTACGTAAGGGATAAGCCTCTTGCGATATATTTTTATGCCAAATGGCTGGCAAATAGGCGGGTCTTGGAGTTTTTTAGAGTTGTATTATAGAACGCGTATCTAAATGAAGTTCACAGCTATACAATGCGACCTACAAGCTAATGCATTTCCGTACCGACACCAGCGTGACAATAGGTATCAAACTTTTACTATAACACGGGCTATAGAAAAGATAAAAAATGCGTCCCTGGGTCAACGCACTCAATTTACTATGTCTCTATTTTTGTCTGTTTCTGCATTCACTAAATATTTTAAAACGATATTGTACCTACATTGTATTTAAAACCAATATTTATCGATGGTCTGTATGTCAAAGTACTTATTTATAACCACATGACTGGTTTAATAAAAATATAACGAGAGATATGACATCAGGAAGCCTAACAGATGTTGGATGTCGTGTCGAAATGCTAATTTGAAATCAGCCCACGGAGTTTGTTTATGTTCTTTATTTAAATCGTCTGCCAATGGCCGGTTCTGAAAGTAATAAGAGATTATTTATTGTTCATTAATAAAATGAATAGGCACTCCAAAAAATTATTACCTACCCGTAAATATTATCAAATCAAAATTGCCCGCAACAACAAATTAGATTTGATATCAAATTGGCAGTTGAGTTTTTTAGATTTCTGGTTTTGTTTGCTTGATTGAAAGAACATTCTAAACAATGTTATATTATGCCAATAGGCCTCTTTTTCCCATTTACCAAGGGCCCCGGATCTGAATTGGGCCCCTACTTCCTGGCAGATAGTTCAAAATTTTTAACCAACTGAATTTAGGAAATTACTCAAATATCAGCGACAAAACTCAAAGAAAAATTACTCATTCAAAATATTCAAATAGCTACTATGCAAACATAGTAAAATTATACTCGTAACTCTTCGGTCTTCAATCAACACATTTACCTAAGCACCAACCTATGACTGCTAGGTTAATGTTGTACATTATAAAGAAAAAAAAAACACTGATTACTCGTATTAATTAAAAAACGACGTAAAAGTAGTTACAAAACAATTAAACAACTCTATACTATACTCTCTACGCGTTCTTGATTCAAACAAAAGTATGTAATATCCAAAGGATTTGTTTATTTTCGGATCCGACAGACGAATCACTCATTCATCAATTAAAATCCAATTACAATGATCCAATCGCACCGAATACCGATAGGCGACAGGCTGTGACGTGGACTGACGTCTGCCATTGATGGTACATTCTCCATTCTGTGGACTGTACCCTTAGTTGAGTTTTAGCGATACAGAAACGAAACGTTTGTACTTTGTGCGATTCGTTTCGGATAGATACGTAATTCATACACAACTTACTACACAGGAGTCCACAGTGTAATAACAAATAGAGATAAAAGATTTTGAGAGGAGTTAAAAAATTTAAAATCAAATTTTTGTATCCGATAAGATACTTATCGTTAGACATTATAATACTAACAAATATTTAATACCTACGGGATAATATTAGTTCGAAATTTTACAGTGCATTACGGCCAATGCATCACGGTTACTATGTTTCATTGATATTATTAAACATTGAAAGAGTGTTAATTAAAAATAAAGCAATTTTTGTGATGATTTATTTAATGCTGTATTAATGTTTTAATTCTTCTAAAAATCTTTTTCCTCTGTTGGTTATTATAGTGTGCATTTTCGTCTGGTGAGCTGTGTATATGTGCGTTTCGTTTCGGAACTGAATTTTTTTTGAATTTCATTGACCTTTTTATTTGAGTAGCAAATGGACATACAGGCCGCCTATGCCTGGAAAATGGCCATTGCAGACGGAAATAAAAATAGTGAAGAAATCCTGAAAAAGAAATCTGGGCTTGTACTTATCGAAATTTGAAAGAAGAATCGAAAAAGGTCAAAAAGGGAGGTTGGGAATGGCCATTACGACTACACAAAATGAATAGGCCGGCTAGGACTGAAACATACTGGGATGCCAAATACAGTTACTTTTTCAGAATAAACACTGACTGTCGTTCTAATATAAAAATATGTAGAAAGAAATCAAAAGGAACGTGATACGACTTATTATTTCTTACTACGACAAACTGTATAAGGATGTGGGCTAATCTGAGATAAGTATGGGTTTTCGAACCCAACGTCCCTAACGTAAATGCCTCTTGTTTTTATTTTTATTTTGTTAGTAATATAAACATATTTTTAATGACAAAATCATATTAACAGTGTATTTAAATAATTAAACGAGGTTTTATTTGTAAAAACTTCTAACATTTTTAGGTAGGTAAAGCTAACTCAACGGTTTAATAAAAAAATATGAATTGAAATCAATAATGTTTACGATCATTTTATCTGTATATGAATATGTACTTGAATATAATAAAAGATAAATTATTTATATTAAGTAAAACATGGAAAAAAATAGGCACTTATGTATCGAGCATATACATAAGTGCATAACAAAAATATTAATTTACCTTTAATGAGGTCAAGAAATGCCATAATGAGGTCAATGTTAACCTTCCGTCTTGTGTACTTGAAATAAAAAAAAACAGCTTACCATAGTCTGTTTCCTCCTGAAACTGGACGACATGTCATCCCTTGATATGGCAGCGGCCGCCGAATCCACATTCAAAATGCCCCACGAATCCATTTTTGTTTATTCCGCCAACAATCCAAACAGGGTTTTAAACACTTGACAGCTCAATAGATCTTGGCTTCGATCGCGAATTTAAAACGCGTCTGCAATTCGAAATCAATGTTCCGAAATCAAATCGTGGCGTTTGGCGCGAAACGCGTTATCATAACGGAGACGCACTCAACTCACTATCCACTGCGTCCACGGCGAATTCGAAATATGCGACTAATACGCTAATACGTACACGAGTGGTTCACTCGTTAAGAGTTATATGGAACGGCTACCTATACCCTGTCAGATATTTAAATTGGCAGGCCAAAATAAGTACGGCATTTTGCTTCAACTGGGCTGTGCGGTTAGCTGCCAAGATTCGGATTGCAACGCCTCGAACCGTGTCGCAGACTCATAGCTGTAGGTACTCGTGTGTACTACTCGTCTTACATCGTGCCATCTATTTACAAAACAATCAATTTTGCTGTTCAAAGTGAATGGAAACGACTGGTTTAAATATAATTCCATCTTGTGTCGTGTCGTGTAAGAATGTGATGTAAAATAGTGAATTTAACAAAAGCAGGGGACAAAAATCTGTATAATTAAATTAGAGTTACCTAGTTTGTTTCAAAATAAAAATGCATAAATATGCTGCAATTTATAATAAATCAAATTTGAGTGAACTACTACAAAGCTGCTTACATCTTGAAGAATTCACGGGACTAATAGTCTTTCTACAAATACGTAATTTGGGTTCTAAAACTGTGCTACAAAATGCTACAGCAAAACATTTATGGAGTATACGTGAAACACGTACCTACTAAGTACATATGGCAACAAATGGCATTTTAGAGGTGATTTCCTGAATATCTTGGACCACCACCAATCTGCGCCAAGGACTTTGTATATCCCAAGGGATATCACACCTACATCAAACGCCCCTCAGGCAAGTCTACGTTTTGCCTGAGCGCCCCTCAGAATTCAAAGCGGATGAATGTAGAATGTATAATTTATCTGTATGACTTTAAGCCATTTAAGACATTAAGTGTGCACAAATTGTACCTAATAATGAATAAAATCTTTTGAGTTTGAGTTTGAGATTTATTAACTACAATAAATAAAAAACACAGAAACCCCAAAATGATAGAAAAAACCTTTATTTGAAAATTGAGTTGATCATATCCTAATAACGTCTAAATGTAGGCCTTAGTCCACCACGCTAGCCTATATCGAGTTGGTGAACTTTACGTGCCCTTTAGAATATTAAAAATAATTCTCAGGCACGCAGAATCAGATTCCCTGGCGATGTTTTCCTTCGCCGTTTCAGCAGGTGATAATATGTAGATTTATAAATCGCACATGAATCGCACAAACTTTTTTAAAAGTCATTGGTGCGTGACACTGTTTCGAACCCGGACCCCTCGAGTAAGAGGCCTGACACAATTTAATATCGGACAGCACTAAGTCGTGTACATCATAATTATCAGATACGTCTACATCGAATAGAATAGAATTGAAATATACAATTTACTGAAATATACTATTTTGGAAAAAGCCCACTTTACACTTTTAAATTAATTTAAATACATTGAGCATGGTGATTTTTATATTTTCCTCCTTCCTTTATTATTTTAAATCTTAGAGAAATTATAAATTTATGGTGTCTATCCATCACTCTCCTACATAGTTATTCTAAATATTCTGATTTTCGCTAGTTTTAAATATTACCGCGTTCTGAAAATTTAATAAGAAATATGGACAAACACAATAAAAACATTATGCCGAGGAACAAACCTCCTAGTAGCTGGCAACATTGCTGTCATAGAATAATAATAATTCTAACTTAATAATTCTACTTAAAATTTTATTAATGAATTTTATTCAATAAATTCTGTGTATTTTTCTTTAATAAGCACCAATCCATAAATAAAAGCTACCAGAAAATCTTCCGTCAATTTTAGTGTCTATAGTTTGACTTGACGTCTTGTCTGTCGTTCGTCTTTCAAAGTTGTCTTTTTTTGTCACTCACTTCACCCAGTCACTTCAATTTCAATACCGCTGTTGTGTTATTATGTTGTGTTTTATGTAATTCATGGTGCGCATTATATCGTAATTGAAGATGAAATAAAGTTGTTTGGCAAACTAGTACTTTTTTGTGTGGGATTCAGAATTGAGATACTGTAATCTACAATCTGTAAAGATAGCAACAAACGGGTGTACGTACTCAATCTCAGTGTAGATTAGTCCGTCTCGTCTGGATAAACCATTCTCGCGTACAAGAATAATGGAATAATCAAACATCTGAATTACTAATACAATAGTTGAAAACAAATAGCCTGAATCAAATTTAAAATACAGGCTTGTGAAAACAGTAAAAAAGTTAATTTAAAAAAATGGATACATCCGGAAGTACGGTAGTGGCGGGAATTTTTCCAGAATATTTGTATGAATTTATGGATGAATTGGATGAACATCCTTGGCTATTTGCGGCATTGGCTTCAGTTCTAGTTGGTTTAAGTGGAATTTTGCCCCTGCTGATCATCCCGATCGATGAAACTGCTTCATTTAAAGACGGAGGTGAGTCCTTTCTTTGTTTAAAAGATATTTTCAATTCAATTTAAGTACATAGTTTTGTCGGTGACAATAATCTACATTTTGTGCCCACATTTACAGAAGTATTTTATGTATGAATAAAAAATGAATATAAAAAAATATATTACATACAGACTTAAACCTCATAGTGTTATCATGGGGGAAAAAAGCCAAAATAAGTTCATAAAAATAAATGATAGTAAACAAGTTAAAAATTAGCATTAATAACATATTTCTAGCAAAATTATTGATATAATGTATATTATATTTAAACCACAATATGTACCTACATTATTTTTTAACCACAAATTGCAATTAGATACTTAATATTGTATCCTAAACTCTCAAGAAGACAAACTATGGAGATTACTTTGAGATTGACATAATTCTTTTATACCTACATCTTGATAAATTTATAGATTTGAATGGTCATTGCAACATCAAGTTGGGAAATATTAACTGTCAAAGTTAAATATTGAGCAACCAAAATACCACTTGAGTGATTTCTCTCAGGTACTCCAAATATCTGTTAACCACTGAATTTATCTGAAAAATTTTTAGATGAATTCGCTTTTGAACAAAATAAAAATGGTTTATATTCTAATTGTGTTCTCCACATAATAGCATTAACATCAAAAGGCATATTTTATTATTTTACCTTTTAGATCTTTTACACTTCACAAAGGTTTTATTGTTTCGTGTTTTACTTATGGAGAGAATAAATCTTCGGAAGTTTTATTTGTGTATACATGCATTATATAGTAAAGCTTAAATTAAAAATGTAGGATGAGTCCTGGAAGCCTCAAATATTTTTAGAGCCGAGTGATAACTGGCAAAGAACAAAATGTTAACTGCAGTAACTATTTTAACCCCTAAATAAATTGTCATTCTAATGGAATACCCTTAAAACCTGATGGGTGCATAGAAACAGTATATTTTATCTGCAATGCAACTAACCTTTGCATCACATCCAATCATTAAAATTATATTAATGATGTTGACACAGACACATAATTAATTTGCTTGAGTGTTTTTTGAATCAGATAATTATGAGGAAAAAATAAATGTATTTATAGCTTTTTCTAATATTATGTTGGTGACTTGGAAGATTATAATTTATCACTTTTCTTTGTTTCTATATAGTAAAGTGATTCATTTATAAAAGGCAGTTGCTAGCAGTAAGCATTTAAAACAGCATTTAAAACTGTTGAGAAATATTAAATCCTTAATTTTTTTTTCATCAACAATATTATAATGTAGAGTCCTACCCTCTAATAAACAAAATCCAGCCCAATCCCATCAACAAGATTTGATTCCCTTGAGTATCAATACTATTAGGGTTAAATAAAAAAATAACAATGCTTCAATCATAGCCCCACACTAGAATTCCCTGTGTAGTGGTTTGCCTTGTACACACAAGACAAGAACACAACCCAAACTCAGACTAGAAACAGGAATTCAATTCATCATTTAAATCTCTGCTCTGTTGGGAATCAAACCCAGAAGCCTCCGCGTAGCACACCAGTGTCTTAACCACTGCGCCACTCAGGTTTCTATCTCAGGGTTGTAAGAGAATGTGGAAGTCTACCTATAGCTCCAAGCCCTGAGGATTAATAGGAATACTGTGGGGAATGTTGGTAAACAACTGGCATCATAAAGTATTTCCCTACATAAAAGTTACTGCAGCCCAATTTTTTACTGTAGAGAGCATGAAACAAGGTAGAGTTTCCCATCCTTCACTTCTATCTTGTAGTACATGTAAAATTCTCGTGTCACAATGTTAGTTACCATAGGTACTCTTCCGAAAGGGCTTTTTATGAAATTTTATATGCATATTCATCAGTAGGTGTGAGAATCGGCTACTATCTATTTTTCATACCCCTAAGTGATAAGGGTTGTCGACCCCTAACATATTTATTTAATAGTCATTTTAGTAATGTAATAATTTTTGATCCCGCTCGATAACTTATGTGGCATACAATGTTTTCGGTAATTCTATATTATCTTAAACACATTAATGACCCACTGCAGGGTGTGGTTTCCTCTCAGAATGTGAAGCCTGTGTTACATACTTTTCTTTCTGAGAGGCCAATATGGGTTGTTGGACGTCACATTTTTCCTCAGGATGTTTTCCTTCACCATTACAGCAACTGGGTGATATTTTACTTTTTAAAGCTTGCACACCATCGAAGGAATTCATTGGTGACTGCCACTAGTATTTCAACACGGACTCCTAGACTAAGAGGCTGAATTCAAGCCACTGGGCTATAACTTGTTCTTAATTCTAATTCACTGCATAAATCTATATTGTTACCTAAAATATATTTTCGCCCATTATCCTCTTTATGTCTCACCCACACTCTAATTTTACGGTTCACCCAGCCTCCCTTATAGCACAGCTGCTGGAATGAGATAAAGAGAAATCAATTATGGGTTTAGAGGGCAAAAGGTTTAGAGGTTAAAAGGGTTTCATTCAATAAACTTGGCTCTGCGAATAAATTTAAAGTCAGAGGAAGGAATTTCTTTATTCGTAAAGATCCAGCTACATTTATGTTTGTGTTTTTGTGGATGGGAAGAATAGTACACAACCATTTGTAGGGGCTGTCCATCATTGACCACCCTTAGGTCTGGTGATAGAAGAGGACTCATTAACAAATAGGAATTACGTGCTAAAATATTTTGTTTTAATTTTATTGTAGGTACATTACTCCAAAAATAGTCTGTCTGCAAAATTATCTTTTATGTTGGTTGTTGTTTTATGCTCTATCAAAACAAATTAACTGTACATTAGGTACTTACAAATAAACATTCATTATAGTATTCTACTCATTTATTATATGAATGTCTCCAAATATAATTGGAACAGACAGCGATCACGCCGCGTGGTCTCAAATTCTCAATTAGACGTGATGCAAGCACATCGATGCTCCCGTCACGCTGACAAATTAAAGTATCATATGTACAATGTTAGAGGCATAGATTTTGTATTATGTGTGTAGCGAGTAGGCACCTAAAGTCGTTCATGGATCTACTCACAACTCCATCCTCAAATAGGATTATAATACTTATAATGGAAGCTACTGCCGCTGCCGCTAGTCCTAATCGATCGTAAATCGATTTTCAAAATTTAAGCAGTCCCAAAAATATTTTGAATTTTCGTCATGTAAACGGTTTCGATCAGATTTGTAGTGTTTTATAAATGGAAGCTACTGCAGCGCTAGTCTTATTCGTAAATCGATTTCCAACATTTTAGCAGTCAAAAAAAATATTTTGAATTTTCGTAAACGGTTTACCTATATCATATTTAGGTCTGAATTGATATGGAGATGATCAATCTAATTGTTTTCAATATTATATCTATTTTAATCTATTATTAAGTTTATTTTAATATATCTTCAAAGATTTTTTTACGGATTTTGACGAGACAAAATAATCTAAAAATAAATACCTAATCTAAACTTTCAAGAGTGATATCTTTTCTCTTTGTTCTCTTTAAAATGATAAAAAATTATATGCATATATATACAGAAAAGCGAATAAACGTAAAGTCTCACAGCCTAATCATATCGGTTAGTTTTGAAATACAAAGTCTAATAATGAAAACATGAACATACAAAACTATGAAAAGGAAAATCTATGTAGTCGATTAATTTTTATTGCTCAGATTTCTGTGTGCAGTTACCCGTAACGATACTAATTTCATCCATAAAGAATTACAGAACTAAGCATGCCCACGCACGTGGTCTCCATTCGAGAATCATTCCTTTCCACGTGTTTATCAAACAATTTTTTATAAAATTGTTGACTAAATGACACCTAAATCGTTCCTCTGATCCTTTTAGTTAAAAGAGACAATACCAATAGAATAGTAAAGATGCTGTATAGATGATGCAAACTCATCTTGGCGTGCGGTGCTGTGTGTGAGTGCGCTTGTAAATGATATTGCAGTTTTGCATCGTGTGACAGTGACGTCATTCGCGCAACATGACCGTTCTTATCACTCTCTACAACAACACTCGCACCAAGCGACAAGATGAGTTAAAGCGTCTTTCTATACAATACTTTTTCAAGACATACACATTCATATAGTCTCATAAAACTCCCAGTGGTGGGTTCGATCACGACTCACGCCGACAGCGTCGTGACAAGTGGAAACTTATCAACTCCACTGCTATCATCGCATGTACTGTAATTGAGAGGAGATAAAGTATAATCGTCTTGAACTCAAGTATTTTATTGAAATCGATTAAGGGTTTTTCCTCCTATCAACCACCAACTACCAACGTCTACCAACATCATCCGAATCCGTCATGTCATCAAAATCCTTAAAGCTGAGGAAATAACGAAAACCACATTAAATGGTGGTCAAAATTTTGTAGATCATGAAAATCAAAAATTCTATCGTATAGGTACGTAAAGAACACGAAAAAAATCTCACGAGCGAACGGGATAATTCTTTAAAATAATAAATAAAAAAAATAATTTTGTGCATTCGTTAGAGCCGTTTGTTGAAAGGTAAAAAATGTCTTAAAATGTCTTACAACGTAAATAAAAATGTAGGATTTAGATTAATGAAGTTTGTTTTTAAGTTTGCCATATCAACGGCTTGGAATTACTGACCATTGAACTCTTTAATGTATGCAAATAAATACGAGGTTGATCGTTTTTTGTAGTCCGAGCTACGAGTAAAGGCCAATCTCCATAACATTGAATATTTATTATTCACACATCTTGCCGGTTTTCTCATGCTTTAATAGAATTGATAACAAACATCGATTACTTTACAGTGTTTAAGATTATCGATAAAGGATTTGTATACATAAAAATCTGCGTCGCCTGCATTTATTCAATACAAATAATTCAAAGCCTCCCAAAGTCAATGTCAGGGCCAATACGCAGAATCAGCACATGTTTGCAACATGAGTGACGAGAAAAAAGATAATATTAATGTTGTACATTCTCAAACCTTTCCTAACAAGCTAAAAATAAAAACGTCCATGTATACGATTCTGTAGACCTTTTTTTATTAAAACAAAATGAATAAAACGGTTGGTTACTGAGCCGGGCAGAAGGAATGCAAAAAAGGCTAAAGCATCCAGACGGGTTTCATCGCCCCATGTATGGATATTATTGAATATAAATAAAAACAGTAAAGCATCAGTAAACAGGGTCAGTGGGTGAGCTGCTCTGTTATAAGATAATATGTACAAAGGGTTATCATCGCTGAGGAAAACCTGCTTCCATTACACTAGTTGACTCTTCCGGTCTCTCCTCTTCCTCTTCGCGTGTATGGTTTTAGAAAACTTTATATTTAATCATTCTTGAATTCTAAAAGTAATATTGCCGTTCTTAAAATACATTTCTAGCTAAAAATTGTTCTATATCTTTTCCGATTCGCTTTACCGATTTCGCTTATGCTTTTGGGTGTGTGTGTATAGGTACATTATTTTATCACCATTTGTTCAAATAATGTTCCCAATACAATATAGAGTTTGGTTAAACAATAACTAATGCTCTTCGTCATATTGTAATATCTTCAACAGTCAACAAACTGCTGCTGGGCGTACCTCAAGGTTCATGTCTCGAACCCAACCAGCATTTTAATTATGCTACTTGAAATTCATTTATGCTTAGAACGCTGCATCGTATTGTTTATCCGAATGACGTTTTGATAAAGCTGGAAATTTCTTCTCATTTTATGACTAGACACAGATGTCGGTTTTTGTGTTTATATTCGTACTGGCTTCGATAAAAAGATTTATTCATTTACTGGATTTGATAACGAATTGGGAATTGAAAACTATATGCAAATAAGAAAAAAACGATCCTTTTCATCTTGAGGTCGGCGTATGAGAATAGCTTAAAGGTTAGCACTTCATCTTAAGGTTATACTCTGAATACTCGTGCATATCACAAAATAAAGATAGTACTCGTAAGTCGTAGTAGTCGTTTATATCACGAATTTCCAGCATCGTATCATGATCAGCAAGAGAGCCGCTTGTCCGTTTATCTGCATACGTGAGCAGTGTCGCTATTCGATAGTGTCGAAAGCCCGATAGTATAGTCTGTATGACATTGTGTTAAGGACGAGATAAGTGTGACGTGACTGACAGTTGACCGATTGTCTCAAATTCTGAACTTTCATTGTTTCGTCTTTCATTGTCCTCATTGCGAAGTTGTTTACAACAAAATCTAAGTTGGTCTGCAGCAATTGCCGCATGTCAGTGCGTAATGTCAGTTAGGACAGCTCCATTTAGAGACGAAAACGTCATTTTGTCGTATGTCGGCGTCTTTCAATTAACACATCTTAATCCAAATCCGGAAATCGGATTTTAAACCCAATCAATTTTCAATGTCGGATAGTCCATTTAAACATGTGTTAGGTACCTATTAAGCTATTAACTTCTTTGATATCTTAAATACACAGTTTATCTTCATAGAGGGGGTAATCGATGTTATCGTTAAATCACGGTTTTAATTGCTTGTAATTCGTATAATGCGATAAGTAAACACAGATTGCGATGGACAGTGCTTTATCAGTAAGACACTTGTTCTCTTCATATTTATTGTTTTATCTAGATAGATGGTAGGCATAGACTGATGGTAGGTATTAGGAAAAAGACAAACCACTTCAGTACTTTTTTCATTTCTGTTTGGCAACTTATACCTACTTCTTTTTTGCTTAGTAGATTCTGAGGCGATTAAATGCTATCAAGAAAATATAAAGGAACCGCACATAAATTCAATCATACCCCTTGTACTAGCCAAGTCGTCCGACGACAAAATCGTACGATATGTGAGTCCCAGTGAGACGCACCACTGACTTCTACGTACATACAATACCCATATTGTATCCACTTACCCGCACTAGGCCAGCGTGGTAGACTACCATCTACAATCTACATCCTTCTCATTCTTTGACGACCTGACTGGCGCAGCGGTTAAGACGCCGGTGCGCCGCGCGGAGGGTCCTGGGTTCGATTCGCAGTGGAACAGGGATTTGAATGATGAGTTTAAATGTCTGTTTCTGGTCTGGGTGTGTTGTGTTCTTGTCTTGTGTGTGTCCATGGCACCCACGACACAAGGAATCCTAGTGTGGGGCTAAGAGTGTGAAGCGTTATTTATTGTGAGGAGAGATCCGACTCTGCAATGGGTCCAAAATGGGTTGCAGAATTAAGTCTTACTACTAGTGGCTCTAGCAAACTAAGATTGATTCAAATATCTTTTCGGGATCTTCACATCCCCAAAAAAAGCAGTTCTTCATGGCTACATGTCCTACTTCACGGCGGTTACGGGTGGTGTCAGTGACTGTCTTCAGTAGGTACCTAGCTTCTCGGGCGACCCAAAATGGCTCCAGCACCGAACATAATAAATAACATTTTAAATAATTTGTAACAACTCTATACCTATAGATATTTGTGCAAATAAACGTTTTGTCTTTGTCTTAACCTTTAAAATATTTGACTGATTTGAGAAGACAAAATCTGTCATCGGTACAAAAATATCCCTTGAAAATATATCTTATCGTAGATATGGCGCGCAAGATGCGGTTTTCCCAAATACAATGAATCTATGTTTATTTCGGTCTGCCATTCTAAGATTTGGGCACAGTAAAGGATTTTCAGGAACATTGCTTTGCGCATGATTGTCATAGTTTTCGTACGATAACCGCCAGTCATTAGTATGTGAGTCCTTCTGACACCTTCCCATACAAATAGCACACGTTGACTATACCAAATACTTTGACGATATATGTCACCTACGTTACATGTTTGGTTCAAAAAAAATGTTCTCAAAGGTATGTGAAGTCCACCAACACGCAGTAGGCCAGCGTGGTCATTGTGGACTGTAGTGGGTCATTAATGGGATACTGACACATGTTTGGTTAAAATAAAAATACGTCCATGGCACACATTGACAAGTTTTACTGATAAGCTATAATTTTAATTTTGCACTTCAAATGTTTCAGACGTCCCAATTGGGACGTATTCACAGCGCGCGCGCTTATAACATACGAGTATCCTGCTTTTGTTTTATACAATATCAATGTGCACAGGAATATAAATTCGTTATCTAGGGCTTGATGCGTCTAATCCTCCAAAATCTATTAAAAATGTATATTATCTGATAGTATATTTGAAGTTATTTCGAATAATAATTTTCCCTGAAAAATATCCCAGGCTCAAAATTCTCCTTTACAATTATTGAAAATTAAAGATATGAAGATAGTTAAACGAAAACGTTCAAATTCTTTAGGATTTTTTATGCAATATTTTTAAAATATTGCTCCAATGCGAATGGAGAAACGTGCTTGGAATTTTAATATTTTCTAATAAAATACATTAGAAATAAATGAAATTCATGAAAAAACACTACGATGACGACAAACATGAGGCGTGAATTCCGTTACGTGTCAAATTCAAATTTCATTAAGTCACAGTCTAATTTCGACTACTTGACGATGTCTAGTTATAAGAAGAAATCAATTTACCTACTCCAACAAATCTTAATAATTTTTCAGTTAAAATAAATGCATAATCGTAGTGTTTCCTTGTTACAGCTGGCGCGGCGACGCTCAGGATACTGCTCAGCTTCGCAGTTGGCGGCCTGCTCGGCGATGTCTTCCTGCATTTGCTGCCAGAAGCGTGGCAGCATGATCTCGCCAGCACTAAAGGTAACCTGCGAACTATATAATTATGTGTTATCCCTAACGTTAAGCTACTTGACGACCCAAGTGGCACAGTGGTTAAGACACCGGTGTGCTGCGCGGAAGGTCTTGGGTTTGAATCCCACCAGAGCAGAAATTTGAATGATGAATTTGAATGTCTGTTTCTGGTCTGGGTGTGTGTGTTGTTGTCTTGTGTGTGTCCATGGCGCCCACGACACAGGGAATCCTAGTGAAGTGCTATGAGTGTGAAGCGTTATTTATTTACTTTACTTAAGTTAACTTAGAAATGCTAGGACCTGATGTATGTACGCCGAAGACGCATTCAGCCATTTTTTGTATATACTTTATTTATTTATTAAGTGGTCAGGGGGCAGTCTTCAAATAAGGTAGAAATCTGAGGTCGTAGGTGCGTTATATAAAGACTAAAATTTTCACCTCAAATGAAGTCTCTAACACCGACCCCACACCTCCGCGACCGAAACTCGAACAATGAAGAGATGCTTTACGGCGGGTTAAAAGGATGGCAGTATGGTACCTTCCTACCTGGGCTAGTTATTACGGGTCTATATTTATGCATTACATATAAATGCATTGATAGGAACATTTGCCGTTGGCACAGCAAATCTTTTGCCACCAACCTTCTCCATTCACCTCTCTCATTAAATAAAATTCATTTTATTTGGAAATTTGGAAAACATTATGTAACATCGATCTATCACCACCAAAATATCACGAAAGATAAAGTTGTCTTATTGTACCGGTCGACGTCCATGTAACGGACATTCAACTTTTTACCCCAAACAAAAACACTGTTATGTTGTATTTAGTGTTTCCTGTTGTATCACAAAGACGTACAAAGTGCAAGAGTTTCCTTGAACATAGGAAGCAACTAACCTAAACAATTTGATAGTATTTTTTGGAACGGAAATAAAAAGAATACTCGTACCTACCTATAGAAGAGACAATGTAGTAGGTAGGCATAGAAGAAGGAAGTAAATAGAAAGGCAATAATACTGACATATTTCTACGGAATCCACTGTATCGTAGCTAGCGGCATTCACGTCCCAAACTCATTCTATCACTCTCACTCTCAGCCGCGATGAGAGTAATAGGATGAGCTAATACGCGCTCAGATTATCCGAATCTAGATGCATCTGCCCCACCGACATAGTACTTATTATTTATATTATTTCTATAGTAGTATAGTAAGTAATTGAAGTTTGCATAGCTGCGCGATCGAAATGGTTAAGTAACGTCGGGCGCGGTCAATACTTGGGTGATCGCTAGTGGGGAACTACATGTGCGCTTCCATGCTTCTAAGGCCACGTTAAGCCGTCGGCCCCCTGGGTATCGATAAGATAGCAGTCGTTAAACCTTGTCGGAGACCCCATGGGGGGTTTGAAAACACCCCACAAGGCTAGCCCGTTTCTTCACCAATTCGCATTGGAGCAACGTGGTGAAGTATGCTCCAGGGCTCCCCCTGTTGTGGGGAAGCCGTTACCATCAGTGGGCCATAAAAGTCAGAAAATCTTATCAACAGTGCATCACATGCGTTCTGTGCGTAATCTAATTATGTCATTCAATTCTATTCATTGTCATTGCTAAGAGTCATACAAAGCCGGTGTTTTCCTTATACGCATCTAATAAGTAACTACTAACGCATGCATCATAATTAATACGTTTAGGTTTTGTGTCGCCATTCGACGCCTCATTAACATAATAAATTCAACTTTATTGCCGTGCAGTTAAGTTTAATTTGAATTTCTTAATTCTAATATGATTCACTATTTAATATCACAGATGCTGAGGTTTTGAGTTTCATTATATGCCGGTGAAAATATAAACAATGCTTGTTATGTATAGAAATAGATTATTGATGTATGGCTGTTCTTTAGACTGGGATAGTAGTAGGAGAGCTGGTAGATACATTTGAGTAGGTGTTTGTGGCACACGCAAAACCTAAGACTTGGCTGATGCGTGTGCGTAATAGGACTAAACCTTTGCCAGGTTCGAAAAATTAAAAAAGTATGTATAATATTACGTTACGTGACGCTTAAGCAGCGTATGGTTGCACTGCATGAAGTGAGCCGCCATATTTTATTAGCTGGTAGAGCCATAGTCGCTCGTCCGCGGAGGTACCCTACCGCCAGCCTCTTAACCCGTCGTAAAGCAGCATGTTCTTCACGTCTTGTGTTTCGGCTGGGGAGGTGTGGTTGCCGGGGATGCTCTGTTTGAGGCGAAATCTTAGTCATGAGTAGCAAAGCACCAGCCATACAATCTCAGATAGGATTTTTTTCTATTTGAGGTTGGATGCGGGCGTCCATGCAGGAGTT
The DNA here is from genome assembly GCA_905147235.1 of Erynnis tages. Classification (NCBI taxonomy): domain Eukaryota; kingdom Metazoa; phylum Arthropoda; class Insecta; order Lepidoptera; family Hesperiidae; genus Erynnis; species Erynnis tages. Next base: position 5,690,140 of record LR990095.1, on the reverse strand, counting down.
GGATGCACGTTAAAGTGTTGAAACCGATCATTAAGGCCACCTACCAGCCAAGACTGCGGTTCTGCGATTTGACTTACAGCAGAAGTGCTGGCCTGGTGTACCACAAATACCTTCTCAAAAATGTCTACCAGCTCTCGGGCAATAGGTGGTAATCGCAATTATTTTGTAGGTTAAACACGTGATCTTGACCGAGCGTTTGTTTTGTTGCCGATAAAATTGTTGTGAAGCGCATTCTTTGTCGCCGGTATATCTACGAGTATGATAATTACTCGGTTCAACGTTATAATTATGAATATGTAAACATAGTCTACATTTTTTTCTTTGTTAGGCAATTGATATATGATATATCTACTCTTACCTGAACACTATCGTCAAAGTATTCGTACGGTAAACGGCAGGCAGTCATAATGTATGTAAGTAAGTCTGTCTGACATCTTCCCATACTAATGGGACACGTTAACTACAAATACTTATGAATACATGCTCGATGAACAGTACAAACTACAAATCTCTCCCTGAACTACTGAATTAATGAAGACATTAATTTTACCTATGTATAAGGATAAGGAAGTATAATAAATAGAACGGCAATTATGACACGTTTAATTTTGTTCCGAACTTTTTTAGCTAGCGGACACTCCACTTTATTCACGTCCCAAACTCATTGTATCACAACTTACGCCTTTCCCGCCAACATGGCCGTTCTATCTAATTCCTATTTATGTGCTAAAACTACAGCGAAAGCGTACAATAGGAAGACTATAAATAAATACCGCTGCAAGCGTAGACAAGACGAAACTCGAGGAAATGTCAATGAACTATATACACGTGCTAATAACTTTATGGCTGATAAACAAAGAAACAGACTGCTTATCATATTTTACGTTAATGGACAAAAACAAAACGTTTGTTTACACAAATATATGTATAGAGTTGTTCAAAATTCAACGAAAAGTCGGCAAGTGGGTGGCTCTTCCCATGATGACAAAAAAAACAAAAAATGTCATTTTTTAAGTTAGGTATAAAACAAAATTTCTTTAAATTGACACCTCAAGAAATTACTTGAAATCCCGTCTAATCGTAGTAGAGAATAAAACTATTTTTTTAATATAAAAATGTACTATTATAACGATACTCCCGAAACATTTTACAATAACACAAGCAAATAGCAAAAACGTTTAATTGAGGAAGTTAGTATCAGACAACAGTTGGACTCCGCTACAGTGGTCTGCTGACTAACGAATAAAAAATGTACCCAAACAATTACTATATTGTTTGGGTACATTATTATCGGTACTAAGATGACGTGTTCCACTCGCGAGACGTATCATTTTATACCTAAAAAAGTATACTTTGTGTGTGCTAAATGTCAGTACAAATACTTGAATGTTATCACCTCCATGGACATTGTAAACAAATTAACGTATTTGTATTGTGAATCCAATTAAAGACACCTAATAATATAAGTTTATACCACTTGTGACAATAACGGAAGCAGTAGCACATAATCCGCTCCTAATCTCTTCATCACTTCACATTCAGCACTTGACGTCATGTTATATTGTCATCAGTAAAAAATATGCTAGTTTTATAAGTGTATTCAATAAAATTTAATTGTAGAACACAATGAATTTTACACCTCCATGAGTTGACTGGGAGAAACTGGCACCTGTTATTATTTCCGCCCATTGTATCAAACAAGAAGTCGAGTAATAATAAAGAAATGACCAAGCAAAACATTTCATGTAAAAGATCAACTTTTATGAGTTAAATGAAAACCGTGCGAATCTTGCAAGAACAAGTTAATAGAATGGCAATACATACTAACAACATTATAATATTTAGTTCCGAATCCATTGTAGCTAGCTCATCTAGTGACATTGACACACGCCCCAAACTCATTCGCTCATGATATAATAAGCTAACACGCGCTGTGCTTAGCAGACTGATTTTGTTTTTGACATCAGACTTTTAAACTCCCCACTTGTGCTTTTCAGAAGGCGAGCACGTCTCAATGAAATGCGGCCTGTGGTGTCTGTTCGGGATGTTAGTGTTCATCATAGTGGAGAAGCTGTTCGCCGCCGCCGAGGAGGACCACGAGGAGCCGAGGAGCAACGGCGCCATACAGCAGATAGAGATAGAGGAGATAGAGAAGCTGCTGCAAGTGGAGAGGAAGAACCGAGGGCAGCAGAACGGTGGCATCTGCGGGGGCAACGGCACCGTGACGGCGAAGCAGCTCTACGACACCTGCGTGTTCAATAACAACACTAAAGGTTTGTTTGTTATTGTATGTCATGTCAGTACCCATTAATGACCCACTACAGAGTCGGGTCTCCTCTCACAATGAGAGGGATGTAGGCCGCCGTCCACCACGCACCACTACTGCCCGTTGGTGGACGAACATGCCGCGTGAGAACATTTTTTTTGTGAACTCTCAGGCATGCAGGTTTCCTCACGATGTTTTCCTTCACCGTAACAGCAGGTGATATTTAATTTCATAAATCGCACATAACTTTTATTACAAAGTCATCGGTGCGTGCCACTGGGATTCGAACCCGGATCCCTCGATTCGAGGTCGAATTCTAAGCCACTGGGCTATCACCGCTGTTTTTGTATAAAACTGTCATATTTTATAACAACGGTGTCAAGCGGTCACAGCAGTCTGGACACCCTCATCTAACCTAAGATAGAGAAGAAATCCTATCCAACGTTTGCCTCAAATAAAATATCTCCGGCAACCATAATTCTCCAACTGAAACACAAGACATGAAGAAGATACCTCCCCGGGCTAAAAAGGTAATTGCACATGCGCGAGAAGAGAGAGATAGAGAGGGAGCCGCAATCTTCTCTCTCTGTTTAATCGAAGGACAGTTGGAAGCCTGGCTTCCCTGCTCTAGTATAATACCTCTATGCTTATTCTATTCCAGCACGCGGGCCCTCGTTCCTTTTAAAAAAATATTAATTTGTGTGAAATTCGCGCGCTACCATATTTTCAGCCTATAATAATTTCAAAACCAAAATACTTTCAATTTACATGACACATATGTATCTCAATATAATATTCCCACATTTAAGAGGGCACCGAGCTTTTTATACGAAATTTGTGTTCGTTTGATGTCTTGCTGTGTCGTTATTACGAAAGCTATAGCTATGCATTTACTAGGTAAGAAAAACTGATAACCTTCCGTGAAGTATTTACGCCATACTATGCTTTTATTTAACTTTTAAGAGCTTACTTTGGATTTTTTTTCTATCGAGGAAACTACAAGTAATCGTGTTTCTGAAACACATGATGTATAGAGTACATCCTGAAGTTTCTTACCTAGTAAATGCATAGCTATAGCTTTCGTAATAACGACACAGCAAGACATCAAACGAACACAAATTTCGTATAAAAAGCTCGGTGCCCTCTTAATATCGTATTGAAAAACTCAGTAGTACGGTTGTAATGCAGGTGAAGCGGTGTGCTGCAGCGCGGCGGCGGCCACCAACGGCGGCGCGCGGTGCGCTACGGGCAGCCGCTGGATGGGCCGCTGCCTGCTGCGGGAGGCGAGGGAGAAGGCGCTCACGGCCACCAAGGAGAAGTGCGATAGGAAAGACGTGAGTGGCACACGCATTGTGGCAGTCTCGACACTACCTAAGTGCTAGGTGGCCATTCACCGTAAACGTGTGCCTTGAATCCTCGGTTAGGTCGCTGTCTGCGAAACGATCGAGACAGCGGTCAAGTATCAATAATCAAGGATACGTGGCGTTCCTCCATACCACCGCACGCACCAATGACTTTGTAAAAAGAGTTATGTGCGCTTTATATAAATAATTATCACCTGCTGTTACGGTGAAGGAAAACATTGTGAAGAAACCTGCATGCCTGAGAGTTCACAAGAAATTATCTCAAAGGATTGTTCGTCCAGCAACGGGCAGTAGTGGTGCGTGATGGACGGCGGCCTACATCCCTCTCATTGCGAGAGGAGACCCGACTCCGTAGTGGGTCACTAATGGGTTACTGACATACACGGTCGGGGCACAGGAGTGTTAGGCTGCGTTTCCACCAGAGATGTGCGAGGATGCGTAGCGAGGGATGCGTTTTTGAAGAACCAATAGAGTTGCTTCATTTACCTAGTCTCGCTCCGCTAAGCCGTTTCCACCAGAGCTGTGCTAAGCGAGGCTAGGTAAATGAAGCAATTCTATTTGTTGTTCTAAATCGCATCCCTCGCTACGCATCCTCGCACATCTCTGGTGGAAACGCAGCCTAATGAAGTGATGTTGAACAGTTGATGTGGTGTGATGTGATGTGACGTGGTGTCGTGGCCGGCAGGTGGCGGGCTACCTGAACCTGATGGCGAACAGCATCGACAACTTCACGCACGGGCTGGCCGTCGGCGGCTCCTTCCTCGTGGGCTTCCGCGTCGGCCTGCTCACCACCTTCGCCATACTCGGTACTACTGGTCACTGGTCACTGGCCACTGGTCACTGGTCACTGACACTACTATTACTGCTACTTATAACAGAGTTTTATCCGAATCCCTTCAGGATATGCGTGTGTGTGAGGAATGCGCGCGCTTTCGTTCTTATTTATTCAGCCATACAAAATAAGTAAAAATTCAATATAAAATTACCACAAATATAAATGTTACAATTATAATTTTTTTTCATCATTTGCATCCTCCACAATCGTCATTTACGTTATCCTTGCCTGTTATTATTTTCACAGGCAACTCTTATTATTTTTAATACGCCTACTGCTGTTTCTGCTTAGCGCAAGGGTGCACCACTACACTGACAGGAAATGATAAAAATAGCATAAAGTCAACCTTTTGTACCTTAACTATTGTAAGGGTACAATAAAACATTTAATGAATAAATGAATACTTTCTTCTTGTGGCAATGAATAACATTTCAATAACATATAATGTGTGACATTTCAGTGCACGAGATCCCGCACGAGGTGGGGGATTTTGCCATTCTGCTCAAGAGTGGATTCTCGCGCTGGGAGGCGGCCAAAGCTCAACTGGTTAGTATTGTTATTTTGTAACTACGGTCACGATGAATAAATAATCATGAATTATTTATTAAATTTGTAGTATTCGACAGTATTTTAACCAGAGTTGTATTGTTTTTGTTTGCAAATTTTGTACCAGAGTACATTTGAAGCACTTTCAAGCATTATTAATGTTGAAACTCTCCACGAATAATTGTTATTTTATGGTCTCGACTGACAACATTTAATACGAATTTTGAGTTCGCAAAGCGATTGAAAGTTACGAGTTGATCAAGTTTTAATTAAATTAATTCAGATCGATCACTATCGTGATTTTCAGGCGACCGCATCGGCCGGTCTGGTCGGCGCCATGACGGCCGTCGTGTGCAGCGGGGCGAGGAATGCCATCGGTGAGCGGATCTATATAACTTGCCAAATTGAAACATGCACTCAAACCTTCACAGATCAGCGTTCAATGTTAATCGGGCAGCGGTGATAGCCCAGTGGCTTAGAATTCGACCTCGAATCGAGGGATCCGGGTTCGAATCCCAGTGGCACGCACCGATGACTTTGTAATAAAAGTTACGTGCGATTTATGAAATTAAATATCACCTGCTGTTACGGTGAAGGAAAACATCGTGAGGAAACCTGCATGCCTGAGAGTTCACAAAAAAAATGTTCTCAAAGGCATGCCACCAACCCGCAGTAGTGGTGCGTGGTGGACGGCGGCCTACATATTTCTCATTGCGAGAGGAGACCCGACCCTGTAGTGGGTCATTAATGGGTACTGACATGACATGGCGAGAGGAGACCTCGAAGTGGGTCGCAGACACAAAACTAAACTGCATTAGAGTTGTTTTGTTGAAATGCATGCGTGTGAATGTGTTGCACATGCTTGAACCTGTGTAGTACTTATGACACGGCGTCGTTTCCAGAGGCGAGGACGTCGTGGATCGCGCCGTTCACGGCGGGCGGGTTCCTGCACATCGCGCTGGTGACCGTGCTGCCGGACCTGCTGCGCGAGCCGGACAGGCGGGAGTCGCTCAAGCACCTCGCGGCGCTGCTCTCCGGCATCGCGCTGATGGCCTTCATGACGCACTACTTCGGATAACTCCTATACATACTATATATTATATATATTATATACCCAGTCAAGCAGACAATTTTAACCAATAACATCGATCGTCGTTGCGCGTGCAAAGGTCGCTGTGTGTTATTTAGTCATTTTCGGTTTGTTAAGCGGTTCAAGTCCACCAACCCGCGGTAGGCCAGCGTGGCGGACTAAGACCTACATCCCTCTCATTGTGAGAGGAGACCCGACCCTGTAGTGGGTCATTAATGGGTTACTGACAAGCAGTTCAATCATAAGAACTTCGAAGGACTTTCGTTCTGGACACGACCTTCAATAATGAAGAATACGACGCAAGAAAAAGAAGCAGTTTAAATCGTTATTTCAATGTACATACTGTAAAAACAGCAATGTGATAAATTAAACATTTCAAAAGTTACAAGGGTAACGGAATGTAGCTACTCGTATGTGACACTCGTACAATGAAACTGATACGATTTGAACTATGCGTTTGTCTCCTGTAAAGTTTGTAGCTACTTTTGCACCCGCAACGAAGATATGTTATTTGTAACCAACTACAGATATTTATAACCGTGAAAAGAAATCGTACCACCCAACGATGCAACCTGCCACTAATAAACTTATATAAATGTATGGTACCCGATCTGCTAATAGAATATTATAATAGCGGGACTCCTGGGACCTGATTCTGTATGACCCAAACGACTCATGCCGATATCGTGTGACATAAAACCGTACGTCATTTCATGAACTCGGCACGACGAGGAACCTTAATGTCTATTCTATAAGGCACACAATAGATTGTCACGATATTTGACTTTTAAGGCCTTTTTTGACTTTATCACGGGCAAGACGACATTGCCGCGACACGAGTGTGAATGGTCATACAGAATCAGGCCCCTGATCACACCATTGAAGCTCGTGACAACATTACAATATCAGATCAGAATCGGCCCTAACACGAATTTTAACATAATTAAATCCACAAATTCTAATACGAAGAAATCCCACAAATACGTAACCATGCTACTTTCGACTCGTGACAAGAGATGGCGCCACGGGTATTTTGCATTGAAATTTTCTAAACATGCAAACTATAACGAAATAACCAAGCAGGTATTTATTGTAGCCGCCCGCATTACAAATGTATTATTATTATTATTAGTGTTGTAAGGACATTTTATAACACATGGTGGTTGTTAAACTTCAGTTTTCGCAAATATTCACTGGTCAGTAATAAACGTGAGCTGTATTTAAATTTTAAATGTAAAACGATATTAGGTACTATGGCATGCAATTATTGCACTATTTTCCACTTATATAGTACTGTAGTATTAGATATGCATTAAGAAATTGTAACTTATCATCTTATCTATAGTCCATTTTTATTCTCTCGTCATCTTGTATTGGTAAACAATCTTAGCATGTCCTTATTTTAATTTGCGAAACATAATGCAGACACAAAATTATAAAAAATAAAAAACAAATTGTCATTTAATACGGAAACAGATTTCTAGAAACTTAATTTATTTTTTTAAAGCAATTTAAACTTTTTTTCAATAAAAAGTAGTGCCAAGATTGTTTACCGAATAACACACGGGGATAAAAATGAACTGTACACGTATATCACATAACAATAATAAATGTTCAGTTATTAACCATACATCTAGAAACGTAATATGTAATCTGCCAAAGATATCATGTAAGTTAAACGCATTGAACTTAAGTAGTTATTATACACCATTTAATTTATATTGGATCATGAATACGATACAAATTTTAAAAAGTATTTAATGTATTCACTTGAATACGTATTTGAATTGCACATAAACTTGCCAAAATTTGAGTCACTGGTCTACAGTGGACGGTCAAAAGTATTATAGTTTATTTAGACTAGATTTTCTATAGGATAAGATGGTTAGATGTTAGAAACGTTGGTGCAACTTAAAGGTAGACAAACGGCCATTATAAATTTGTTAAAAATGACAGAAAATTTTTATTAGTCATTTCATTATTCAATATTACATCTAGTCGATTGTCCAGTGTTAGTACCGCGGGAAGAAATATTTTATTTCTAAAATTCCAACGAAGCCTTTGTCGTTAAGTATTTTACGTTTATTCACAAAAATCTTACTTTTATTGTAGCTAATATTATGTGTTCCGGTCGACGTCCGAACTCCTTTATGAGAGAGGCGTCGTCTTTTCTTCGGTTTGCCGTTAGATGTCGCTACCTATGCCCGTCACGTGACTTCCCTCAGCGCCCCTAGCGTCCAAATCTGGAACTAAACCGAACCAACGACGAGCAAACCGCCATTCTCGAGATCATCCCGCATCCCTTTCGAAGCAAGACCGCTTTTAATCCTGCCGTCACCGAAAATCACGGTAAAATTTCAAACATCCATTTCTTTAGCAATGTCATTGAGTCATGACTTGAACTTCTTTCAAGTCATGATTCAAAATAAAATACTGGAGCCCGCGCCTCCCACTCCGTCTTTCATATCTCCGCTTTTCATAATTTCATAATCGCGTAATTTTCAGCCTGAAAGCTTTAGGTAATCCAGTTTATGAAACCAAAGCAATTTCACTTGTTTCGTCAACACCAGATGCCCGAGTTTCTCCAAACCGGCGACTGGATGATAAAGTTGGATTACACCAAGTTTCAGGTAAAATTTTAATATTATATTTGTAGGTGTATCTTAACATTTATAGTATTTCATAAGTAATCAATACAACTATTTTTATAGTATTTCTTTTATCATATTATGCTCTAAGCGTCTCGTATGGATACTCTAGTAATCAAGTGTATATGTAAATACCTACGTAAAAACATATTTAAATGTTTTATACTCGGTCAATCATGTTTTAAAAGTCACAAAAGTAATAAGAATGCATTAGTTAAATTTTTCACTTAAGGATATAATTATTTTGCGATTGTAAGTGGAATTGCGAACTAAAATATGAAAGATATTAGTGATCAAAGAATATCTTGGCAACCAAACGGTATCAATCTGTATCCGAAGATCGGTTATTGAAACCAACAGATGATAATCTTTTGTAATTTATAAGTTAATTGACTAAAGATTGTATAGATATATCCTGCAACGAAAGCCTGGCTACGAATGAAATAAACTCTTAATGAGTCTAAATACTTCTGACCTAGTCTAAGCTGGGTCTCCACAGAAGATAATTTGTCAACTTTTGTGTTTTCAACACAAACATGTTGAAAACAGAAGATTTGCCAAAAATTTTAGTGGAAACTGACCTTTATTTATTTTTCATTGCAAAATGTTTGCAAACTCATTGGCTCGAATAGAGGACGTTGACATTATTTATAATTCTTCGTCTTCGTCATGCCTTCATAATGTAGTAGGAGAAATTGCATATTTCACTATGTAGCTAATTCCTATCCAGGCTTTACATAAAGAATACCGCTTTATATAAAAAAATATGTCAATAAAATCGAATATATCACTTTATACACATAGACAATAAGTAAGGTAGCTGGATAAAGGAGCCATAGTGATGTACAATATTGTAAATACTATGTAGAAAGTAAGATATTTTCCGATGTAGGATCCTAGTTTTAGTACAAAAAATTACTCCACTTAAATGTGATAACTTCATTTATCTTTTGTTACATTACACATTTGTTATTTTACGCTTTGATTTTTTAGTGTTACGTAGATATACATTTATTTTCTGTTAAAATGTACTTTTATTCAAATGATTCATACACTGCATTTCATCGATAATGAAACGTAATATTAACGGCGTAAGAAATTATTCTTGTGATATAAAGGCCATTATTTTATAAGTATTGTCAAAACATGCAAGAAAACTATTAAAAAACAAATAAACTATTCTAAATATATCAAGAAGTTTTTCTTAAAAAATTGTCCAAATAATGTCGTCCCTTTTTTGTTTTTTAAATACTTGCTGACTTCACTCCGCCAAATAAAGACCAGATTTCAAAAAGTAGCTCATGGTTATGACCTAATGACGAAAAGGGATTTTGAGCAAAACAACAACAAAAAAAAGTAAACCTAAGAAAACGTTGGGCGTTATTTTCTATAACTCAACAAACTGAATTTTATAAAATAAAAAGGCTACAGTGACTAACAATTTCAGAATAAGTTAAGATTGTCAAGGAAACAATTCTACGAATTACTCTCAACCTCATCGATAAACTCTTCAATCTGATTTACGTCCATGTTGCCTTGTACAAAAAATACGTGCGCGCAGCACTAGTCGATCGATGAAATGACCAGTGGCCGCAGCGCGGGATTTAAAAAGCAGCGCGGCCGCAGCACTTTGCGACAAATTTGAAGGCGCCCTAACACTCCTCAGTCTGTTTAAATTAAATAATTACTGAACAAAACCAGTCTCTCTTTATTAAAGTGAAAGAACAATCACAAACACTGACTATCGTCAAAGTATTCGTCAGTCGTATAAAGTATTAGTATGTCATATTTCAGTTTGTCTTCACATCTTCCCATACTAATGGCTGCTCGATACGATTACTATCCCAGACTGTAAGTTCATGCTTTTAGAGGCTTAGGACCACCTTTAGAAGCAACAGTCGCGCGTGATACACATAACACACGACAGAATCGTGGCAAATTCGCCCCTTCTGGACAAGGTCTAAAATCACCCAATAATTTGCATAAATTTCAGTGTTTCCAAAAGGGTCTGAAATTCCTTGTCGGGCTGGGTAATAAAAATGTTAATTATATAAATAATAAAACAAATTCATGATTAGTTTATATTTATTGATAAACACTTCATAATACAATACCACGAAATGGTTACACTATACAATCTGGTATATCTTATATATCTTAAAATGCGAAATCAGTGTCCATTTTAAAATACAAAATACAGCTATTTAAAATGGACAGAATGGCAACACAGAGTTAGCAAAACAAAATTTCTAGCGACATACAAAAATAAAACTACATTTCCGACAATGGCTTTTAAAACAGTTAGAAATTAAATTTTGAGTGGTGTATTATAAGACTGGAAGTGAGATTCAGTTTATATCAATGCAAATGGTATGAATTTTAAAACTATTAATCAAAAAGTTTAAACAAGTTGCTTTAGTTCCTAATTTTAAAAAAGTTAAAAAATAAGCAGTTAAATACACAAAGAACCATTTTGCAACATAAGAGTTACAATATACTAGTGCCATAAAGAAAATTTAAAAACGATATACTTCGTAAGCTATATAATAATATGCTAAAAATATGTGTTGTAATGGGCCTAGTTTCTTTGACATCGTTCTTGTATCATGAGTGGATTTTAAGTCGATTAACTGGACATTTACATAAAATAATTACAAATGTATAATCAGAATAGGAAAGTATGCAAGTTGTTTCTTAAGGGATTACAAGTAAATAATGGATTTTGTATAAGATCTGTGAGGTGTCTATCATTAATGTTTTGTGCTTTGTATGTTTTTATACACGACACATCATTCATTAAAACTGCCAGAAGTATGCTCAGAAGTAGAACTATGGAACCCAACACAACGCAAATATACATGATGAGTATGATATATCATATATACGAGTAGTTACCTATTTACATAACATACACCTTCTCGACGCGCTTCATACAAAACACCTCCTTCGTCTTGGGGCAGATGATGGAGCCGTGCTCCTTCACCATCTCCCTCAGCGCCTGCAATGAATGCGATACTAATGATGATTATTTTGATTTTATAATGATTATTTTCCAGAAATCAAGCCGAGGAGGCCATTTTATGGAAAGCACTGATAATAGTGAGTGTTTTCTGCTGTTACAAGCTGCTGTTATTCCAAATAATTGAACATTTTGTATAATCCATATCGAAGCATGCATCCAAGCATGCAAAAAAACAATTCACCCACTGCAGGGTGAATTGTTTTTTTTTACAAATTTCTCACATAACAGAAAAGTCTTCATCAGGGCCTGAACATATACTTACATGCCAAGTAGTGTATACGAAGTAATCAAATTTAATGATCTTATTAAATTTAATATAATCAAGATATTTATGAAATTAATTTGTTAGTTTCATCTCGTTAATATTTGCATACCTAAAAATGGTAAATATAGATTGATCTAAATAATTAGTAACAACTCTACACGTACACGTGTATTTGTGCATCGTGTGTGTGTGTGTGTGTGTGCATCGTGTGTCTGTGTGTGTGTGTGTGTGTGCATAGTGTGTGTGTGTGTGTGCATCGTGTGTGTGTGTGTGTATCGTGTGTGTGTGTGTGTGTGTGTGTGTGCATCGTGTGTGTGTGTGTGCGCATCGTGTGTGTGTGTGTGCATCGTGTGTGTGTGTGTGCATCGTGTGTGTGTGTGTTGGCGTGTGTGCATTAATTACCTTCTCGCCGTAGACCTGTCCGTTGGGCAGCACCATGGGGTGGTTGTGCTCGTTGAGCGGGCGCTGCGACAGGCGGCACACGAGGCGCGAGTGCGAGCAGTGCGCGTGCGGCAGCGTGCGCGCCAGCGCGTTCAGCGGCTGCTGGCACGCCGGGCACGCCGCCACCTGCGACACATACCCACCACACATAACACACAACACATAGCGATAACGGTTCATACGGAACCATTATAGATATCAAAATAAATAAATAAATAAATAACGCTTCACACTCATAGCCCCACACTAGGATTCCCTGTGTCGTGGGTGCTATGGACACACTCAAGACAACAACACAACACATCCAGATCAGAAACGGAAATTCAAATTCATCATTCAAACCTCTTCTCTGCTGGGAATCGAACCCAGGACCTTCCGCGCAGCGCACCGGTGTCTTAGCCACTGCGCCACTTGGGTCGTCGAGCTTGACAAATACTGATCAAGCTTGACATAAAATAGTCCTGCTGCCCAAGTGCGGATCGGAGAAAGTATACATGATACAATTAGCCTTATAGGTCGTTCAGGAGAGCTCGCCATTTCTTCCTAACGATTAATAGTAATTTGAAATTACGCGAGAGACTCCTGCTGTCCTAGTTTCTCGTGTTCCGTACTCGGACGGGTGGTGGCTAGCGGATGTTGGAGGGATGTACAGTCGTCAGTCACGGTTGTTATCGATTATCGATACGATAGCGATCGACAATCGTTAAACTTGGCGGATACCTTATGGGCGGTTTGAAAATATTCGAGACAGGTTTGATACCAGCCCATTTTTCCACCAATGCAGGCCAGGTACCTTGGTGGTGTCGGCGTAGCACTGCGGCGTGTTGAGCGCGGCCAGGCCCAGCTGCAGCGCGACGGGCAGCGCGGGCAGGCGCGCGGGGTGCAGCAGGCGCGCGTGCTCGCAGCGGAACTGCGCCTCCAGCGCCGCCCAGCGCCCGCCGCCCAGCAGCGACCGATACGGCTCCACCTCTGCAACGCAACACACCACACATATTTTCATTTTTATAAAACATAATATTTATAAAAGCTTCTATTCATAAAGCTTTTATTCATAAAGCTTCTATTCATAAAGCTTTTATTCATGCTGTGACCTGTGACAACGAGGGAGACACCAGCTCAGAGATTGCAGACAGATTGTATATATCTTATCTGTAATGTAACACACTAGTTACACACAACACTACATGATCAAATCTCCCATCGCAATGAGAACCGTGTAAACCTTCATCAACATTGTCAAACAGGCAATAGGAGTACAAGCCACCCTCTAACTAACAAGGGGGCTTATTCTGTATGACCATTCAGATTTCGTGCCGATATCGTGTGTCATCCAACCGTATGTCATTTCATGAACTCGGCACGACAAGGAACCTTAATGTCTTCTATAAGGCACACAATAGATTGTCACGATATTTGACTTTTAAGCCTTTGTTGACTTTTTAACACGGGCAAGACACGACATTGGCGCGATACGAGTGTGAATGGTCATACAGAATCGGGCCCCAGGTGAGCTCATGCCACATAGCCTAAAGATAACACACAATTTTTAAGAAGTATCCCACGAAAAATGCAATGGGACATTATAAATGAATGATACACACCGGTGTCCTTGGGAAAGGCCAGCATGCCCATGCAGTGCTGGATGTCGGGCAGCTGGCCGGCCTCGTGCGCCGCGAAGTGCTTCTTGGCGTAGCGCACCGCCTCCAGCCGCTTGTCCTCGCGCACCAACTCGACGAACTCCTGTCGATTGCACCGTTGACATCAATATAAATATACTCGTATGTAGTAAACTTTATATCCAAAAATGTATGTTAATCACAAATTTACACGGTATTTCTGTTGATGCTATAAAAACAAATACTAAAAAACAGAATAAAACAAACATTTTGTAGGGGCTCTTATAGAACAGATATGATTTTTTGCCATTTTTACAAATAACGTATGGAATACTTCCTGTGCGAGTCTGACTCGCACTTGGCCAATTCTCATAGATTTTTACACAATAGATATAAACATGCAGCTCTTAGTTTAGCATGCCAGCCTACCGCTGGTTATTGGACTTTTGACAATGGCTGGAGTTGGTAGTAACAGACTGTGAATTGGCCAATTACAGTTTTTGAAATCTCCACTCCGTATCCATTAAAACAATGGCAGTGGAAACATTGAATTGGCAGTGCGTTGGCGGCTCGCTGCGAGTGACGAGTGACGAGTGACGAGTGACGAGTGACGAGTGGCGAGTGACGAGTGACGAGTGACGAGTACGAGTACCTGTATGCGTATGTTGAACTCCATGGTGGAGTTGAGCTTGCGCAGCTTGGAGCGGTTGTCGGCGCACCACTGCAGGCAGCGCGCGGTGCGGCGCGCGCCCAGCTCCGCCTCCACCTCCGCCGCCGCCGCGTATATGTCTGGAAACGGACACAGTATTGCATTCGACGGCACTCAATTAGTGAGTGTACGCGGCGATAGCCCAGTGGCTGCGAATACGACCTCTTAATCGACGGGTCCGGGTTCGAATCCCAGTGGCGTGCACACATGACTTTATAAAAAAAAGCTATGTGCGCTTTATAAAATTAAATATCAACTGCTGTTTGTTACGGTGAAGGAAAACATCGCGAGTAAAACTTGCAAGCCTGAGAGCTGACAAAAAAAATGATCTCAAAGACATGTGAAGTCCATAAACCCACATTAGGCCATCGTCGTAGACTAAGGCCTTCCTCCTTCTCCTCGTAGGAGGAGAACAGGCCCGGCAGTGGGTCGCTAATAGGCTACAAACAGACATTCTTACCGACGTTAGTAAGGTCCCTGAGCCCCTTGGCATCGGCCAGCTTGTTGGCGGAGTCGTAGTAGCCGTTGCGCAGGCAGTAGTCCACCAGCATGCGGTCCAGGCGCACCTTGCGCCACTGGTTCAGCTTGGTCTGTATACCGAGTAGGGAATTAGATCTACCTTCTATATCTGTGCATAATATAATATGTAAAATAATTATTGTAAACATATATTTTTTTTTAAATTTATTAATGTACACAAAATAATGTAGGAAACATAGTGAAGTAAACACTGCCCTTCGAAAACTAAGCTAGACAAGAGCTGCTAGCTACCTTAACCTGCGGAGAGCTGGGCTCAGCGAGCGCCTCAGCCTGCTCCTTCAGGTGCTCCAGCCGCTTCTTGCACACCATCGCGGCTTGCACCTCCTCGTTGATGGCTTCCGTCGCCTTTCTCTTCATGGTCTTCAGCCTCTCCACCTGTCAATGTCAAAATCATGTTATGGTAACGAGATGGGTTAAACAATTAGTAAACTCTGGATGAGTGTCTTGCAAATGTGTACAAACACACTACATTAATCTGACCTTACAATTGCTCTAGAAGATGGAATTATTATTAATATTATATGATTATTATAAGTGTTTTATTCCAGAACTTAGAGTATCAAATAACTCAGTAACATGTTTGAATTATATTAAAATTATAAAAGATCCCGAAGTTCGGTGTGCCTATTGACATAGGCCACCTCCAATTCCTTCCAGTGGACCCTATCTAAGATGGAATATTGGGTATGAATTTATTCATTGTTGTTTGTAACTGTGTGAAAATTGAAATTACAAGACATATTTACAGAATAGAGGTTTATTTTGTTTGTTTTGTTAACACATATGCTGCCCACAGTCTTGGCTGTGACCTAATGATGATGGGAGCTAATGATTACGGTCTGAAATTAGTCACATACCCCGAAAATACTGCCACAAATCCAGGTGTTGAGAATGGAACTTTAGTCTTTGGCAAGTGGTATAGTGATGATAATGGAATACCAGCATTACTTCATGTATTTTGTTTTTGTAATATTTACAGTTTCATACTTTTTATAAAATTAAATATCACCTGCTGTAATGATAAAGAAATAAAGGTAAGAAAACCTGCATGGCTGGGAGTTCACAAAAAAGTTCTTAAAGAAATGTGAAGTCCACCAACCCACATATTATGTTTGATTCTTGGAATAAAACACTTGGTTAGAAGTAATATCGAATATTCAGCTAGGGAGCTGCCTAACAAGTGAAGTTGTCACATTACCTATTAATATACCCACACAGTATACATTATGGTAAAAGAATAAAGAATAGAAGCAGGTAGACAAACATTACTAATATTTATATAATTATGACACCACATTAGGTCAGTGTGGTGGACTATACAATGTAGGTAGGCTCTACATCCTTCTCATTTTGATAGGAGACCCAACCCTTTAGTGCGTTAAAGACTTCTACTCACCATCCCACCTAGCAACAGCTGTATTTCCCCCGAGGTAGCTCTCATGCGGATAGCCGCATCCACTTCTCCTGCTGTTGCAGACACCTGCCTCGCCTCCACGTCCAGCACACGCTGTGCATTGCGATACCGTTTGTTGAACACCTCATACGGTACCTGGAGGGTTTGTTGTACAGAAAGCTTAATGTAGAACAATAAAATTTATATATACAGTGAAATAGGATTTTTAGAATTTGTGTGTTTTGCATTGTGATATAGCTTGTTGAACACCTCAATTATTATGTTACCTAGTGGGTTTATTATACAAAAAGCTTAAATATAGTCCCAAGTGGTGCAGTGGTTAAGGCAGTGTGCTACATGGAAGGTCCTGGGCTCAATTCCCAGTAGAGCAGATTTGGATGATGAATTTGAATTTCTGTTTCTGGTCTGGGTGTGTTGTGTGCTTGTCTTGTATGTGTCCATGGCACCCACGACATAGGGAATCCTAGTTTGGGGCTATGCATGTTAAGAATTATTTATAGTTTGGCAAAGGGAGATCTCCCACCAGGCTTGGTGATCATGCCTGTGGAGTGGCAGTGCTTCAATTACATCACGTCAGAGTTTTGTACAAGTATGTATATGCCGGCAATGTAGATAACTTCTATAGTGTGCTTCAGGATCGTGAGGCGCCATTTCTTGACAAGTGGCCGAAGTTGGCTTAAACAGCCTTTCCAGGAAAGGAAAGGTAAGTAGATAGTAGTAGTAAGAAAAGTAAGACATCCAGTAAAATAGGCTTTTTGAAAATTGTGAAAAGAAAAAATTTTTTTTGGCGTCTGGGCCTAATTTAACAATTATGAAGGTTCCGGTTTCATAAGGAAATTATGATCGTTGTTATTATTATATTATTAATGGATATCTTTATATCCATTATAAATAGGATTTTTGAAAATTATTACAGTACTAGGAGAGGGGGAGGGTAATATACTAAAAAAAGTCTATGCAAATTCAATAATCAAAGTCCAAGTCGAGGCCAACCAAAATAATATTCTAATACACACTTAGAATTATGATTTATTCACAAATAGACAGACCTATCATTTAAAAATATTTAATATTTTAGACTGATCTGTTAAGTAAACTGAAGTTTGATAAATGCTAATAAAAAAAGTTAAAAGTAGACAACAAAACTAGAACAAGCACTGTAATCAGATAGGTACTCTTGTAACTTGACGACAGCCATTATGTCTATAGTAAAAATGAAAAAAAAACTTCTTCGAAACATACTTACTTTTAATGTGGCATGCTCCAAAGACTTTATTTCGTTCATATTTTTAGTTTTTCAGCTGCTTCCAAAACAAATCACGCCTTAGACGACGACTTTCTCACGACACCCGTATGGGGACCTTACAAACAACGAAAACAAAACTCAGCTGATTGATCTAATGATCTTACTTTACATTCCACTAACTAGACAGTAGACAATACGCATCGCAATCGCACACAAAAAAAAATACCAAAAAAAGTCATAAATTAAGAAGCAAAATGTTATATTTCGGGATGAAATAAGATCAATCGTTAGTTAGACTTTTTTATGCTTATTTTTGCTACAGAAAGGCTATGGAATTATATTTTAAATCGATGAAAATACAAACCACAAACAGTAGAATGTGATTGATGATGATAGAAGGAAGCATATATAATTATATATATTAGTATTTATCTATGGAACTGCGGGATAGATTCTTTGCGATATTGCACAGACATTAAATTATTTGAGATGAAGTTTTGACTTCATTGAAGTTTTAGCCATAATGTTTATTGGGCTTTTTATACCATCATAGAAGGTCGCCGTTTACCTTTGATTATGGTCTCACACCATTATAATTATGTCGTTGTCAATTTCAATTTTCTACAAGTTCATTGGCTAAAACCATGACATTTTTATTATTCGAGCAGTTACCAGTTAAAAGACTTAGTTCAACAAATTATTCCGTAGGTACTAATGTGAGGAGTACAAAAACTCTGTTTGAACTATTTATAAACCAGTTTAACAACTCTTTATTAGGTACTCGAATTTTGTACTAAAATTAAATAGAAACTGAATAATCTGAATGTGTCTGTCCACAGATAACAGCATGCCACAAGTGACTACGACATAAAAAAAAGTCGTTTTTACATACCTACCTACAGTCTTCAATGACATTAAAATATAACAATAACTAATTGAGGTTCAAATCTATGCTAATTAAAATTATTCCCGCTTGGTCTATAGTCCACGTTTAATCGTTGATACGTTTATGAGGTTGATAGACGGTTAAGCAAAAACTTATGGAGCGTTTTATTCTCATATCTATTTTTAATACATGTGGGGATTACTAAAATAAATTAAATAGTCTTTTGAATAAATCACCTCATTTTAACGTAAAATTTACGTTTTGTTGTTTATTTTTTTTAAATACCTATTTAATAAGATTGTCTTCGTCAGTCAGGCATAGACTACACTAAACTTTTATTCTTTGAGGTTTTGTCGGCGCGTCAGCGCGTCACTTTCATTACGCGAATCCGCCATTTTGTACGTAGCTGGCGGTCATTCAGGGTTCGCTTTCCCGGTTAAGTGTTTATTGCTAAGAAAAACTGAAAAACTTTAATCTATTGACTTTGTAAATTGACTGTGGACAAAATTGACGATTCTGTGACGTAATTTTGTTCCTGTACCTTGTGCTTTGGTGATTTTGTGAGTGCCCTGTAATTGGAGCGCGTGGCTGGTTATTCTTTGTTGTTGGATTCGACGTATATACGGTAAGTTTAGTGTTATTCGTTAATAAAGTAGGAAATTTGGAGTTAGTGGAATGAGCAGTAAAGTTTAGATGATAATGATATTGAGCATATGGCTGTAGTCGTCGTAAATGAGGTAGCGTCATAGGCTAGAACGGCGCGGCGCGGTGAGTCGGTCCTGTGGTCTCGCTAGCTGTAGGCCGCCGACATATTCGCCGACGCCGCCGCGTCACTAGCTGTAAGAAACGTGATGGTCGCGAAATGGTTTTCTAGAAACTACCGAAGTACCTACTTGTACCGAAAGACGCACGCGGTCTCCCGTTGTACGTCTAGTGACCAGTGACCTACTTGTATTAGAAAGTTTCTAAGTGTAAAAACTATACATACACATGCTTCAATAAATGTTGGAATGTAACGCTCGATAATAAACAAATTGCCGACTCGTGTACATTTGTGTAACAAGTTGTTTTTCATTAAAGTATTTATTAAATAAAATTGCTTGCAATGACGAACACCATGTAACTGGTAATTCTTACTTTTTGTCAAACTTAGATTTAGCAAAAAAAACTTCATTATTTCTATGATTTAAGAAACTAATTTACAGTAAGCATTTTGATGTATTTTAATGCATAAAAGAAATTTATTGTACTACTTTTTATGTCATGCTAACAACCTAACACTTCATTAAATTATTGATAATTTTAAATATTAAGAATTCCTAAAGGAAAAAGTAAATAACTCTTTCTCCTTCATATTTAACACAAGAAATATTTAAAACAGTCACAAATTGTTTGCAGACCTTGCATAACATTATACAAATGTGTTAGATTTACAAAATTAACAAGGTTCAATGATCAAGTAAATAAATACATTTAATGGGCACATGTTATTGATTTTAAATTGAACTTTTGTAGTATTTTGTAATTACAAAAGTATTTGAAAGGCTTGCCTATATTATTTTTAATACTCCTTTTATGACATGCACTTTGTAACCCATTACTGACCCACTGCAGGGTTGAATCACCTCCCAAAATAACACACTGTTTGTGTTGCCTCAGTCTGATTTGTTGTAATGAAGTAAAATTTGGACATCACCACAAAATATTAGGTATATCTAGTAAGAAAAAAAAAATAGATTAACGTTATCTAAATTGTATTAAAGTTTTATTGAGATTTAAAGTAATGTGTTTCAGATTATAATTTGTTAGTAATACCTATTTATACTTGTAGAAGGAGATAGGTTGAGACAAGTTTTTATTACTTTTGGCATTTTCAGTGATTCCTTATACTGTATTCCGTCGAACATCAAACAAAATGTTCCCGAACATGTCCCCTCAGAGAAGTTAAATTAGTACCGACTTTCTCGCTCAACTAAGTTTGAATTGGGTAAAAAGTTTGAATGGATTTCATTTGGAAGTTTCGCCTTTCATTATTTACCTATTTAGCTTTTGTATTTGTTTTGAGTTGTTGGTTTTTAGTCTTGTTGGAATTCTTTCGAAGTTTCATTAATTTCTTGATCGAAGTTATTACTGCGAGCCGTCGAGTACAATCCTGTTGTGCTCAAAGAGAAACCTCGGATTGTTTTAAACTTTTACCTACTTTGGTCAACGTCGACAATCGTTTTGATCGCGCTCGAGAACTCTTGTGGACCTAAATACGCCCGCGTTATACAATAGTGTAGTTGTAACGCTGTTTTAGCATCATCATTGATGCCAGTATGATAGGTGTATGGTGGGATTGGTGCGTGTGTGTGCGTGCATCGGTAAACAATAGCACACGCGGACAGCGCGGCTCGCCTCGACCCATCTCGTCTCGGCGCTCGCGATGTCAAGAGCTTACTTGCAGCGTGTAGAATTGTAGATAGATAGATTGCATGGCAACGCGCTTACGAGTTCTTTGCGTTGGCCGCGCAGGGTTGTGCAAAATATTTGTTTTCCGTTTTTTTTCTTAAACATGAATCAAGCTTTTATTTTGGTTCGTATAGTTATGGCCAAATTTGTTCCATCTTAGAAAATGTATTTTTCTAAGATGGAACTGTAGGAAAATTCACAAATAATTTTAACTGGCAAATTTAATAATTTTGAACTCAAAATCATTGAAGTGGCTGCCGTTAAAATAACTTATAACAAACACTAAGAACCGAGTTCATAATAATTATTATATGGGTTCCGTTATTTGTCGTTGCTTTGCCAAGTACGCCGTAGTTATCGTTTAAACGCGCTTAAATAATACTTTCACCCTTGACCTACTGACGTAATAAAGTACCTATTGGTCCTAAAGGCCGGCTGAAGAAATGGTCTCCTCGATACTGGCCAATTACCTTGAATATTAGTTTCGTAACATTGTCACATTTATCATGTAAGACAAAATTTAATATGTAGATTTTTTCAACAATTTACAACCAGAATTCTATTAATACAAATGGTGGCGGTGCTTCTTCAGATCTAGTTAGGTACCTATATCCGGTTATTCGAGTATGTTAAGCAACGTAATAGAATTTCGATGAAGTGTGTGGCCGTCGCATCATTAACCGACACTGACCGAGGAGGAATCTGTCATGTTTACGAAATCAGTCTATTTGTATGCATATTGCGGATTGTATTAACGTATTCGTGAATCGTTAATCTGCGTACCTACACACGTTTTTAGTGCGCGCCCGCCCGACGGACCGTGGCGGCAGTTTTCACAGACATATTTCTGTACGATTGTACTTCTATGGTGTATTTCACCGATGTTAAAAGTAACTTGGTCGTTTTTATATTCTAGAATGTTTTTTCGTTTATTGCCAGTATCCCTTCCTCAATGCATGATTTGCAATGTATCGCAGAAAAAAAAACCACAGGAGCTAACAAGAATTTCGTAATCAGTTTTTATGTTTCTGGATGAGGTGGGTTTAGGAGCTAAGAACCTTAGGTTTCTAATACTGGGGTTAATATACTATAAATTGAATTAGGATGCAAACAAATATCATACCTTCAGTTTAATGTGTCAACCCTGTTAAGAAGCGATTACGATGCATATAACACTGCCATATGCGGGCCTCCATTAAGATATGTACGTTTCGCATGCCAGTCTGAATGAATGAATGATTTAAATTCATCGCTGTAACAATGGGCATGATGACTAATTTTCAAAAACTCTTCTATGATATTCCGAAGTTTCTATTATGAGCCTGTCGAAAACACAGCGTCGCTTATGAAGAAAGCATAGTGTACTCACCTTATCTATGGTTCTTTACTTACGGTCTCGAGTGTGTGGTACTTGATTTTTGAACAAGTCATCTGTCAAATACATGTCACCAGAAGGCGCGAATGTCGTGAACTTTTCTTCATTGCGTATGTTACTCGCCGCCATCTTAGACAATAAAAGTTATTAAACTTTTATAACTTTTAGTATTACGGTAAACGATGCTGAAAATATTAGTAAATGAGTGCATTTTAAATATGTTAACAATAAAATATAAAATCGTTAGGGACGAACGTGAAGTATCGGCAATATTCCATACCGGCGACAACAAGGCCGAGTTGTCATGTTCAAACACGATTTCTTTTTCGTCTGAGAGTGAGTTTCTCTTGTGAGAGACACAGGAGAAAGCGCCTGACTACGGATCCAAATGTGGATTATTAAAACAGGTAGGCTAAGTTATTTTACTTATACGAGTAAAGCCATGGCGGCTCGTTAGAGGATCGACGCCTATCGACGTCGTCCCAAGCCTATCCAAAACAATAGCACCGAAAACCTTCCGAGTTTTGTAATCTGAACTAATCTAGGAGGGTGTCGGAGTTAGAAAAAGTAAAGACAGACAAGTTCAAACTAATTTAAAGCTTGGAAGGTCCAAGCTAATGAAAACAGAGTCATATTCTGAATCGGGCTGAATTCTAAGATTTGCAATCCTTGGGGGACCCCTTCTGGAAACATTAGATGTAGCTTCAGGTTACTTCAAAGCTGTACTATCTTTGGCATTGATGAACTTGTCATTTAGCTAAGAAAATTATTTTTTGGCTGGTATAGGGGCTGTAATCGCAGCCCGTCCAATACAGTATCTGTCAAAAGAAAACTTCTAAAAGTTGTATTGAAAAATAGTAGACAACATTTCAATCACCTTAGGAAATAAGTTAATTAAATTCATTTTATTCTATCTGTGAGTGCACCCCAGACAGGGTTTACATTTTAGTATAATAAAGAACTCAAATTGCTTACTTGCTGTCATAATGGGGCATCTGCCACTGCGTTACGTTGTAACAGATGACTATTCATTTGAGACAGAGATGTGTCCAATAGTGTCCATTACAGAGAGGGATCACTTTTACACCACCAACTAAAGCAAAAGGATACCTTTTATAAGGAGACCATCATGTGGTTACCATTTATCTTAGATTAGGCCAAATTTTTTGCCTACATTTGCCTCCCCTCAGATGTTTGATTGATGATTTTTTACTGATGCTAATTGTCAAAAAGGGGGGGGGGGTGTAAGATATGGCATTGACCTCGGAGGTCTAAACACATTTGCTAAAAATCGCAGACTTTTGCTTCCTGGATTCCTACATCAGGATAGACTGGTAGCGTCAAGACAGACTGGTAGCCCAGTCACATGGACCCTTTCCGCTAGCTTGGACAAATTTTACAAATAATTTTGGTCTACTATTTGACCTTTCTATTTACTGCAGTCACTTGCTGAACTGCTGATATCCTAAACTAAAGAGGGTCAAGTTGATTTTGCTAATGCCTTGCCTACCAATTGGCCTTCTCTACATACATATGTGACTTGCTGGATTTCGGAAATCCAATGCAAGGGAGGTTGTCGTGTTCTAGTCCATCTAGACGATTCCCTCCTAGCCCCTTGAGACAAGATCATATTGTCTCTGCAGGCCTCGGAGGCCATGCAGCCCTTTAGGGCATTGGGGTAGCAGATTGGCCTTCTCTGCACACATAATTGCCACTATCACTTGCTGGATTTCGGAAATCCAATGCAAGGGAGGTTGTCGTGTTCTAGTCCATCTAGACGATTCCCTCCTAACCCCTTGAGACAAGATCATATTGTCTCTGCAGGCCTCGGAGGCCATGCAGCCCTTTAGGGCATTGGGGTAGCAGATTGGCCTTCTCTGTACACATATTTGCCGCTATCACTTGCTGGATTGCGGAGATCTAATGCAAGGGAGGTCGAGTTCTAGTCCATCTGGACGATTCCCTCCTAGCCCTTCAAGACAAAAACATATTGTCTCTGCAGGCCTCGGAGGCCATGCAGCCCTTTAGGGCATTGGGCTGGCAAGTGTACTTTATGGAATCAATTCTAATCTAATGCAGGCTCAAAGCATAGAATTTATAAGTGGAACATTCATAGTCAAAGTAGTCGGAGTCCAACTTCATTTCCAACATAATTATACAGATGTTGATTCGACAAATACAAAACAAACCTCTGAAGGTTGTTCATCTGAAAACTATGCAAATAACAGCTACTTAAACATTGCTGTTCTAATTCATTTATCCAATGTAATGGAGGCCTGGAACCATAAATACAGTAGCTTTTCAATTAATTTATCCAATGTAATGGAGGCTCGGAGCCGCAAATACTTCTGTAGTTCCAATTCATTTATCCAATGTAGCAGAGGTTTGAAGCCACAGTTACTGTTGTTATTCTAACTTATATATTCAAGGTATAAGGGCTCGGAGCCATAAATATTGTTGCTGTCCCAATCCAATTATCCAACGTAGAGGTGGCTCTGAGGTGTAGGTACTGATACCGATTTATTTCAGCTATCCAATATAGTGGTTGCTTGGAAGCACAGCTACTGTTCCACTACAATAAACAAATTCCTGAATAAACAAATGTCAGAAATAGGTTGCAGACCTCTAGTGGATTAGATACCTGTAGCAGATATTGGCTTGACTTGGCTTGGTAAAAAAACTGGACACATATTCTCTTGACCTCCTATAAACAGTTCACCAGACTCTGATTGCTTGTATACCAAAGGAGAGAGGGAAACACAATCAATAGAACTGTAAGCATTACATTTTAGCTGTAAATAGTGCTGGATCAGTGGAACACAACATGGTTTTCCTCATTACATACCAGGGAGGTATAACTTTATAACTGACCAATTGTCTCGGAGACAAGTGGTTCCAGAGAAGCACCTGTTGCTTCCAGCAATTATATAGATTTTAGATGTGTATGGCCCGTATTAAACATATAGATCTCTTGCTATGTACTATGTATCTTTTATTGTAACACCTGTAATTCTTACTGTGTTCTAGCAAATAAAGTTAATTTAATTTTAATTTAATTTAATTTGCCTCCAGTCTGCCAAACAATCCAGGACAGTACCAAGATATGCAGATGGGGCAGAATTTATTGATTCTTTCAGAAAGGAGACTTAGAAGCCAGAGCAATAGCCACACCGCAGGTGTACTGAATATAGACTTAGAGGTCAGAGCAATATCATGGTACTACTACATTGGTAGTGAATCTAAAGGATGTTTGATCAACCTAGCAACTGGCCTTCCCCACCTCGCCTAGACCAATCACATTACCAACTTGGAATGCTGTGGGCCAACCCACAAAAGTAAAAGATGGGTAAAAGATGTTGGAGGAAATCAACAATTAATACCTACTTGCCAGTCTTAAACAGATGGGTGTTATGTTTCCTTAATTATACACCTAGATGTTAGAGCTCCAGGTCCTTAGGACATAGCAAAATTTTTAACAGATACCTTTCTGAGGGACTTTTTTACAATCTACGCTTTTACATACGAGTAAATCATACTACTAATTTTATATATTATGTCAAGATTTAAAAGCATTTTCTCACTTTCAGTAAAAGCTATCTAGAATACAAGATACATATATAGGTGAACTATTTGGGATCCAGAACACAAATAGGTATATGAATGCTAGTAGGTATCTAAAAATGATACAGTTTTTGTGACATTCTGTAAACTTGCTAATAATATTATTACTGGCATCAAGAAGGAGACTACATGATCCTACCAAATTAAAGATAACAGGTTCTCAATATCAAGACAATGATGACAACATTAGGATGTTTAGGCCTTCTTTTGGTTATAAGACAGATCTCCTGTCTTTCTAGACAGTCTAGCTAATAACTTAATAAACACCAATTGGAGTTACAGGGAGGAGTAAAAGCTTCTAAAACTGATCGGGTTAGATCAATGAATAACAGAATCAATGCCACTCCTGGCAGTTGTCATTCTGCAGTCGTTTCAAGGACATGGCTAGAGAACCAACCAATAAAGGATATATCAGAAAAAGGTCACTGCACATCCGAAAACACCTTTAATAAGTTTTACTGCCGAGAAATTAAAACACAGGTACGCGAAATAACTATTAAAATTTATTTGATAATGTTTCTTGTCTATAAGAAATAAATTACAAATAATTTCATCTAACTATAATTAACAAGATGATACTCATTGAAATCTTGTTATCTTATAAATGTGCTTTAAAAGGTTTGTTCCAAAAATTTGATCTCATTAAATTAAGATTGCTATCGCATTAAGATAAACTCAGATGTTTATGTACAGGTGTGTAATATTTTATTCAAAGAACAATAAAATTGATATTGATATTTTTGACTGTGTGCAAAACACTAATATTAACCATTTCACTGTCCCATGAGTCGCATGTGACTCATAACCATTGTTTGGCTATTGTGTCATATTTAATGGACAAGTAAAGTGTTAAGGTACAGTAAATATTATAATATATTTTTCTACTAATGAAATAATTCTCAACATTGCGTATGTTCTTAGTCACCAGCAGATAACAAACACGTCTTCATAAGCGACGCTGTGTTTTCGACAGGCTCATAATATAACCGTTTTACACAACAATAAAACGATTATTATGAGCCGAGAGAAAACACAGCGTCGCTAGAAAGTTCTTTCTGGTGAAGACTACAATGAAGAAAAGTTCACGACATTCGCGCCTTCTGGTGACATGTATTTGACAGATGACTTGTTCAAAAATCAAGTACCACACACTCGAGACCGTAAGTAAAGAACCATAGATAAGGTGAGTACACTATGCTTTCTTCATAAGCGACGCTGTGTTTTCTCTCGGCTCATAATAATCGTTTTATTGTTGTGTAAAACGGTTATATTATGTCTAAAATATATCATATTTTTGTAGAAAATTAAGGTTTTTGTGTAATAAAAGTACATTTAAATTTTAAGTTTCAAATTCATTCCAAAACGCTGGCCCGTGTCCTGGCGTCTGTCATTGCGCCACGGCTCAGTAAAAAATGCCAGATCGCGTATAATATGCTTACGAAAAAAATGACGTTAACTAAGACGTGACGTAATTTGACGTAATTCGATCTGATGGGTGTTTAAGCTATCATGGCGGATTGTTGTATTTTGTAGATTTATTTAAACAAATACATTATTAATCTCGACATTAATAAGAGAATAAATACATGTTTCAAAATCTTTGAATCCTATTTCATTAGATCAGATAAATATTTTGGCGATACTTGATTACTGTCATCATGCCTATTGTGCCATATTATGTTTGTAAGTACTCATTAAATATATAATTTTTTATAAATTTGTACATGCAAATAATAGAAACTCATAAATTAGCAATAAAATTGTACAGTTTCTTATTTTAACAATTTTCACAGCTGTATGCACCTAGTGCTTACGTCAAGTTGCGACCATCGAACCACGCTCATATTCGCATACTCATGTATTGCATTCTGACATTTAAAAATAACAAGCTGTAAGGAATAAAAAGCAAACGCTAAGATTTTTCGCAGCCCTATACACTCGTTACGTCCAGCGCACATCCGTTCGTGTCCGCACATGCTCGCATGTACACACACACACACACAAGTATCGAACCGGCCCGACCACCGATTGCCTATCGACGTTTAATAACCACTTGTTTAGCTTTATTTCTCTAGAAATTGTTCAAGAGAGTAATGAGACGACAGTAAAAACATTTACTGTAATACCTTTACTCGTCTGGCTGGATAATACTGGATATTATATTGTGTCTTAGATCGAGTTTGAAACCAGTCTTAGCCACAAATTAATGCATGTCTCGTTGTAATGGTGATTTAATTATCTTAGTGAGATGTAATTTTAGTAGATTAGTCAATTAATTAAACATTAAAGCTTTTATTATTGCTTCTACAAAATCGAGTCAAAAAGGTTTCTATAACACCAGAAACGGCGGCTGTTATATGCCTAGGTTTTTTTCGCAAGTATTGTATTACGTACACACATTATTAAAACAAATCTTATAAGTGTAAGAACGTAAGCCTAATTTTATTCTAGTAGATGTTCTATCTTTGCTTACTTTGGCGCGGTGAAAATATTAATTCCATATTTTACAACGGATAATGAGTATTCACGGCGCGCCTTCAAGAAAGCACTTAAGGCATTAAATTTTTTATCCACGACAAAACATCCCCGAGAAAGTGCTCATTAACAGAGGCGGTGCGCTGCCAAAAATATCTTTTAACGCGTAATTTTGGAGCCAAATAAAAATAAAATGAAGGAAGAGCGAGAAAACAAAAGCGTGTATAGCGAAACAATAAATAATGAGTCAAAACACAAAACAGAGGAGCCGAGACCGGTTTTGCGGTCGCTTATTATATGCATCCAGCGCCAAATAGCAACTGCATACTAAAAAGTCTTGACCCCATTTCGACGATCGAAACGTTTGCAAGGAAACGTCCAAGTTTAAAGGCAATACAAATTTAAAGTGAGATTTCTATCTGGCGTAAGTTAAGTAGGCGCTTGTTAGTGTGGCCGCCCACTGGTTTTAAATTGTTACCGCAGAACGGGTACGTAATACATATTTGGAATACTATCAGCAACTGAATTTGGTCAGGATATAATTATTAATACGGAATATATTGGTGCTATATATTTTGTTTATAAATGTCAATAGGTGTGTACTTTTTTTTGTTGTTATCTATTTATTGATCGTTCTGGACAATCTAGATCCAAGACTAGCCGTTGTCCATAACTTCGTCCAAGTGTACTTTAATTTCTGGTCCAGATGAAGAATTATGTTAGAAAAATATTTTTAAGTAACGACGTGAACAATTATAAAAATCCGTTATACAGTTTTTGTGTCAATTACAAAAATCCATCAATCCAAACTCACGGAATCAACACGAGGTTTATTTCATTTTAGTCTTAAAAACGAAGATTTCATGAAAGCAATTGCGATTTTCATTGGATAATTGTACGCACGAACGCCTGTCGGTCTCACAGCGATCGTTGTGTTTGTCGTCAGTGAAAGCTTACGATCGCGTTTGTCGTGCTCGTTACAAGACTACATGTGCCACGCTCAAATATCGAGTAAACTACTTTTAAATATACTATTTAACACTTACTAGAGATCGCCAAGTAGTAACTTATTGGCATTTGAATTTGATACGAAACGGAATGTACGTACGTACGTACATGTTTGTCTGTGTGTGCATTATAAAGTACTCGAACTTATGGTAGAGTGCGTGGCGTGTTTTTTGATTATTCAAAATATTAGAAGTTGTGCATTCTTCGACATATATAAACTTTAAGTAATTGTGGCAAATTTTAAACTGAAAATTTTCCTTAATATTCGATGTGTAAGAAAAAACATGTCTTCCGTTAAGCACTTATGTATTACGAAGGAAAATTCCAAG
Organism: Erynnis tages; assembly: GCA_905147235.1. Taxonomy (NCBI): domain Eukaryota; kingdom Metazoa; phylum Arthropoda; class Insecta; order Lepidoptera; family Hesperiidae; genus Erynnis; species Erynnis tages. Next base: position 5,659,993 of record LR990095.1, on the reverse strand, counting down.
ACGCCAAGCGGAAAGTAACGATAAATGTTATGTCATTATGGAAGTCAATTGACTATGAATTTTCCGTTCGTTTCGTAAGATTCGAGCATTTTGAAACGTGGTACGGTAATCGTTTCGATTTATTATGTTGCCACGTTACTTAAAATTTTTAACGGTCATCTGAAAATGGAGATTATATCTCTTTCTATCAGCTCTTGACATAGCTTTATCAGCTCTGGATATAACCACTGCTTGACAGGCCACTAATCGTTACCACTCCGACCGGTCCTAGGCTCTATGAATCTTTTCTTCCGCTTTCCTGTTAAGGTCATCAGTAGCCTTTACACCTTTTACCAAGACAGTGATTGAAGTAACTTAATTCAGTTTAGTTAAAAGCTCTGTGCATCAAATTTAAAATCGTTAAGACCCGTGAAACCGTATTTGAGTGTATCACCGTATCCTAATTGCCATGTCACACGCAAAAGTTGTTCCTACGACAACGTCATTGCACACTTTTTGTTTCATGTCACTGTCATGTTCAATTAGGACAGAATACCCTGTTTTTAAATTTTGTCGTGTTGGTTGCTCTCGCGGTTGTCACCCAATTAAAATAAGGCCTAAGAGTAACAAACGTCTATTCTCCCATGTGTGGGTGGGTACGATTCTTACAATTTTGCAACATACAAGATTCCATATCAAATTAAATCCATATCAAATTAAAAACAACAATCTTTTCCCGTTATCCCGGCATAGGACAACAAAATATGAATATCCGCCGCGTTTCAGATAAATGATATTTCTGCTGTCACAAAGAAAAATCGCCTCCGCTGTCACACGGAGGTATTATTGGCAGTTTTATTTATGACTGCTGCATGCCGAAGCTACGGAATAAATAGCGAATATGCGTGTGTGTATATCAACTGAAATAATATGCGTTATTAGAAAATGCATTAGTTTTTTAGGGGCTACTTTGAAATTTCTAAGACAAGAAGAAAATGTCGCCTAGCAACGAAACTCTTTGTTAGACTATGTTTGTGATTAACCTAAAATATAACCTCAACATTCTATATTTAAAGGAATAGTAGTAGGTACAGACTCGCATCTTATTCACGCCTGTTTCACTTGTAAAATGAATAAACGAAAAAATAAATTAAACGGAATTTACATAAAACATTAAATAATTAGCATTAGTACATTTAATTGCTATGGCAAAGGAAAACGCCTTGCGTGAACCTGATGCCAGACTTGGCAGTAAAAACTTCATTATTATGCTATCTGACTCACCAAGCTAGCTGCCGCTACGGTATTGCTGGGTTAAATATTGCCTACCTTTAATTACGTGTACTATACCACTATTCGAGTCCATTTCATTCTTATTCATGGTGAAATAATTAAATATTCACACACTAAGATTGTAGTGTGCGTACAAGACAAGAACACATACACCCTGACAAGTAGGTAACAGAGGTTTAAAATCAGAACCCTAAGAACAAAGCATCGGTGTCATTAAAGAACAATCCGTTAAGATACGAAAAGGACGGTAATTTAATATTTCCCACTACCTATTCACGAGTATTTAAAATTCTTCAATCTTCGAGAGTTAATCGATGTTTCAGTTATAACACATTGTAACACATAGCTCACATTTACGTGTAGCGATCCACTAAGGCAGCGTTTTGGGGATTTCATGTAATCTTTATTTACTTTATCACATAACTTTTAACTTGCTATACATACTCTTTAATTTTAGAGACTGCGATAACCCGGGATTAGCGACATCACTTTAATTATGCCTGCTTGACTAAGCCGATGTTTTCTTTATGAGTAGGTACTATACGCAGACAATAGTTCGCGACCCTTAACAATGTGGCATGTCCGTTCCCGAGTTATACAATATACTATAATAGTTAATACGTTCATTTAATTTTCGGCAACAAAGCAATGAAAGCCGTCGGCCGCAGAATTTCGGTTAACGTTCAATTAACTGCACTACGGAACAGAAATGTTCAACGAGGGAAGACCGCAGCGTGCATTCGGCCATTTTAAATCTCCGTGCAGCATACGATATATATTACGTACACACAAGTATACTACCGGTTTGGACAGTGTTATCATAGTGGTACGATACTTACAAATTCAGGCTTTGTAGTTTTTAATTAATTCATAATAGTTTGATAGTGTCTGCGTAAATCGTCTATTAAGGAAAACAAACAAACCGATATTGCTTTTAGTACTGTAACGTAACACTTAATTTTTGTTGACATTATCACTTATCGTATGAATGACGTACGTAGTAACATTACTTGATATTATCAAATGGTCTTACCTCCTTTTTTAAACGGATTGGCGTAGTTAAATTATTATATAATTATGATTCTAGAACATACTATTTGTTTGTATGTCTGTGCAAGTCTTATTTGTGTGAATTGTGTGTCCACAAAGAAAATAATAGTGTGTTCTGTTAATTACTGTATTTAGCTTTCATAGCCTAGGCCTAAAGGAATCCAAACGAATAAACCACACTTAATTCGACGAAGTCGTTTACAAGCAGCGTAAAAAAGAACACATTCGTATAAACTATTGTTGGTCTATGTCACTTTTATAAAAATCTGTAGTGCTCATAAATATTTTCCGTGCTCGTGCGGTATAATATGTCCGAGAAAGAAATAAACCCAATTTCGCTTCCAACGAAAGCGCTCTACTAACTCAATATCATCAATCGTTAGTACATAACTACATATATAGCACAATCTTAACGATCGAATCGTGCAACGGGTTGGATGCGAAAATCTCGCTTCTGTACCGTTGTTCTATAATAGCCCAAGAGCTGCAACACGAAAAGTGTTTGATGCATCATAAAAACATGTTGAATAGCTTATTTGTTAATCCGAACACAAAAAATACAGATAAAATACTGAATAAGACAATAATCCATAGTGCGACAATAATAATATTAGTAAGTATTTAATTTTCATAACATTTACTTTTTAATATAAAATTATTCAATTAAAATAAATAAGCCAGAATACTGCGTCGGATTGGCGGGCTTTTAAACAAAAATTACAAAATGCCTCAAAATTTTTGGGCAAATCCCACTGCCCTTCAGTCATGTCGCATTTTTGTGTTCGTACATTAAATATTAAAGCTGTTCAACATGCTTTTAATCAAACACTTCTCAAAAATTTCAGCTAGCTCTCCAGCTATAACGTTATCATGAGCTATATAATTTTGAGTTACGTAATTCTCTACTGCAAACCGTTATTCCCGCCTACACCCATTCCGATCATAACGCCCGGCGGGTGGACAACCCCACTGCCCGACCTATTAAAATTGTAATTACCAAACCGCTTTGTGCATTATTGTACAAATGATGTCATATTGATTTTCTTTGTTGTGGTCGCCGAGTTCCTTTGCGTAGTTTGGTTAGAATTAAGGAGATTACGGAGTCGATTGGTTTGGCTTTTCAAATGGACCTCTTATACGTTGTTTTAGTTTATTTAATAATAATGACTTGAGAAACAATTGCCCATGGACGTTGTCCTATTCCCTCTTTTTTTAAGTGTTATTTACCCGCCTGAATACGTTAGTTTCTAAAAACACTTAACTGAACGTTTTAAAACTAAGAGGCGTTCCAAATTTCAACTTATGAGCTTCCAGACTTATCTTTCTTACATTATTAAGCCCTTTATGCTATCCAAACAAAAAAGATAATTATGAATATAAGCTGCTTCATTGCAGATTTGAGGGTGATGGTAGGTACCTCCCTAGGCGGAATTGTTGTCCTAAAGTATCCAATTGCGGGTTAGAGTATGGAAAGTTACTTTCAAACCTCCATTATGTCATAATGATTCCAAAATGATACCTCGTCATTAGAAGTCCATTACGCAGATCGGTTGCCATTAAAATGTGTTCAGGCTTGTTTGTTTTTACTTTTATTTTTATCAATGTAAACAACTTCCACTTTGTATGTAAATTTCGTCAGTTTACTTACTTCCGGACTTCATACTAAATTTTCCCTTCACCTAACCTCTCTTCATCATAATTATATCGGAGCATGATATCTCCCAATCATTTTCATTTTTGTTCGACAATTCACCGATTTATCTGCCTTTGTAATAGTAGCTAATTGCAAAAACTTAGATCTAACCCAGCAAAGACTTTTGTGGAGATATCACGAGAAAAGAAGAAAAGGTTTAGTTGTTGAATTGAAATGAAGCCATGAAGTAATAAGCATTACTTAACATTTACAAAACAAAGAACACGTCGTGATAACATGAGAGAATGCGACCCGTTTTTCCGTTCAAACTGTTGTCCGACTGTTTGTCATTCGTCATAAAAGGCAGGCATTTTTCGTATCAAACAATGCGATGTCTTATCTTTACAAGCTGATAATAAACGGCGGCCGTACGACGAAGGCACGTAATAAAACTCACGAGTGGTATTGCTCAGCGATTTCGACGTCTTGTCTTGAAATACATAAAATTCCATCGCTATCCCCGCTTCAGCGATTGTATAATCGGCCACGAGGAACGAGATACATGCGAATCGCGAATGTATAACGTAATACGATCCACTAAGACACAAAGTCGAATACCGCTCGAACCACATACCCAGAGGCGTTATGTGCACTGGTGAAATATGTATGTAATCGTATTACAGCACCGACAAAGGAGCCTTCGAACAATAGCTAATGTGATTTTGACGTAAAGGATCTCTCGATGTGGACAGAACTACATTTGGTGACGTAGACCGTAGACGTGTACTCTTTGCAGGGCCGAAATATAAGCAAATACCTAGAAACCCTGCTTAGGGCAGACGCCCATTGCGCGGGGCTTTAAAATTAATTGAAATCGTATAATTGTGAATTCTTTAAGCGCATAATAGTACATTTTTATTTATTCTGCGGTTACTTTTTTAATGGGTCGGTTGTGCTGCATGACAGCTTCGATTCGAGAGAAACTACTCATAACTTATTTGGATTTATTATATTGTTTAGGGCACTTGTACTGTATTGAAATAACGTGATTATGTACATGTATTTTTTGCAGTGTGGTAGAGGACAATTTTTAGTTAATAAATCTAGGAAGTAAGAAAAGCGTAAAGGGGCCCATGAATTACTTCGCCTAGGGGCTCATGCTAGGGGCCCATAGTTAATCCGGTCCTGTCTCCGTCCGATAGATAGTCAGTCATTTAGCACTGAGGTGCCTTTGTGTGGTGATTTGATACGTCGGAAGTGGCCAACAAAGATCTACGTTGTAGGTACTTGGTCGTGCGATCCCACTCGCGATAGCTATTTCCTTTGACGTAGGTATAGTTCAAGCGTAGAAGCTGTTAGCGCTAAATTGCTTGTAATGTAACCAACCAGCTCTGAGACTTATATTTATAAATACACTTTATACTATAACATACACTTTGATGTTTTGCTAGATAGAATGATTACTGCTAAATAACAACCTCGGTTCCCTCTTTCGTATATTTTAGAAAAAGACATACCTAAGTTATTTTGAAATTGTGTGGCGCAGTGGCTGGACCTCTTGGACGTTCCTAGGTTAAACTCGCTGGAAATAAATACTATTCCTCATTGACCAATTGAATTTGTCCAGAAATTTCGAAGACGAATTTAATATTGTAGTACTATGGTAGGAAATTTGTAGGCGCCCTTTTTATGTTTGTCCGTACGTGTTTTAAAGTTTAATAAATATTAGAAATATGGAATAAATGACACTTCTTCTATTATTAATTCAATTGGTTCTTTCAAACCCTCCTTAGGCTTATTCTCGGCTAAATTTAAATACTTAATAGGCGTATTAATCATTCTAATGGTACCTCGAATCCCGTATAACATAATAATATTCTAGCTCATCGTCGAGTGTCCTAAAGTAGTAATGTGAAAAGTTTCCTGGCTAGACGCCCCCAGGGGCAAATATTAACGAGAAGTTGGCAAGTCCCCTTAATACGTGAAACAACTAGGTGCGGAGTGGAACTTGTTTGTTCGGAACTCGCGCGCGGGGGCCGTTACAGCGAGACTGCGACTTTCCGTTCCGTAATGCCCCTGAAGGAATGTTGGGGAACTTTGGAGAACTGTGTTATTGGTCTGAAATTTCTTTAGGGTTTTGTCTTAGACTAACGGGAGAGAGAGAGATCGCAAACCCAAAAAGGTAACCCGAAAATATAGATTGTATTCTTGGTCATTTAAGATTGACACGATAGATTAATTTGTGACTGAACAAGATTAGCTGTTTTTCCATTTCTCATTGTGATTATAATTCAATCTGCAAACTGATAGGCCATTATCATCCGATCGATCCCAGCTACTTTGTACTACCTACGCACGTATATCTTTGATCTTGGACGGGTAAACCGATAACTCGCGAGACTGAAATTCTTATTGGTCATTCTAAATTGAAAATTCATTTCATTTCCTTTCTTATAGTCCAGTCATTTTGAACATTCAAAATCGAAAATTTAACAATAATTCCAAAAGTTTTCAAACTTCGGTCAAGTGAATGGTACATTGGGACGACAATAAATCTCATTTTGCAACCTTGTCCGCAGTCCGGAACATTGCTAAAATTGCAATTAAATTAATTTTTGCTATATGGTCGTGAAAAAAATTCCAAAAGTTCTGCAAACTTGGAGTGGTGTTAAATATATTATTTTACATCACGTGTCAAATTTGCAACCAATTTAAGTGTACGGAACATTTTTTTTATTAAAAATTAATGTTTTTCTTTATTAAACTGAAGGAAAACGTTCCAAAAGTTCTGCAAAAATGTAATTTTTTTATTTTATCACCTTATTACATTTTTGCAAATTGCATAAAGTTCCGGATCGCGTATGAGGTTGCAAATTTGCAAATGCATCAGAATAGATGTTTTCGAAGTTTGCAACCAAGTTTCAAAACTTTTGTAATTATTCCGAGACCACCTTACTCGAAAAAATGACCACGAAAGAATTATAAATAAATATGTTCCGGTCAACGTAAAAGGTTGCAAATTTATACAATCGTTCGGTATATTTTTCCGATATATCTGTCAAATTTGCAGAACTTTTGGAACGTTTTCCTTCAGTTTAATAAAGAAAAACATTAATTTTAAATAAAAAAAAATGTTCCGTACACTTAAATTGGTTGCAAATTTGACACGTGATGTAAAATAATATATTTAACACCACTCCAAGTTTGCAGAACTTTTGGAATTTTTTTCACGACCATATAGCAAAAATTAATTTAATTGCAATTTTAACAATGTTCCGGACCGCAGAACAGGTTGCAAAATTTTATAGTTTGTTTTAATACCATTCCCGACCTTACATCAAAATTTGAAAACTTTTGGAATTATTGTGAATTAAATGTTCAAACTGACTGGACTATTAGTCGAAGCTAATTCTTGTGTGTCGGTGTGGTTATTCTCTATAATAAATAATTTAATAAGTAATGCTTCCACACACTGGATATCTTTTGTAAAAACTTCTGATTATGACAAAACTACTTTTGCCCGCGACTTTTTTCACTTGTCATTCTAACAAAATTTGGCCAGGGGAGATAAAAAGTTTTAGTTAGTAGTATCAGTTAAAAAAGTATAGTTAAAACCGGTATAATTCCGGTTATAAACTGTGCACAATTTTTTTAAATATATACCTACTGTATTTGTCTGAAAAAAGTAACATCCGTCCATCCTTACAAACTATTTCATTTATATTATTAGTATGTTAACTTCGTTAAGTCCGTTAATTAACCAGCCTTCAAGTATATTTTCACATCTGCCACTCGACCGCGACGCCTTAATTTTTTTTCAACAAATACTGGTAAGATTAGTTTGGTTAGCGTATCTCATACAAACAAGCGTGCCGCATGCCGTGGGGGCGTCGTGTAGAGCAGTGCAGTAAGTAAGGCTGTCTAAAAATATACATTGCGTCTGAGCGACGTAATGAGCGTCTTTTTTGCAACACCTCGCGCGGTTACTTTTTGCCAGTTAAACTATTGAATTGGTATTGTTTGTTTTGCGTTTGACGCAGTTTAATATGCCAGGAATACCGGATCAAGAATAAACGTATTGTAAATGTTAAGCCTCTCGACGGTTGGCTTTACGAATCAATCCATCAAAAGTTTATTTAGTAACTTTCACACACGAAAATGTAATCTTTCTATATAATTCTTAGCGATATAAACACCCTTTAAACAGATTTAACCGTCTACTGAGATCAAAAACCAATAAATAAATTCAAAAGTGCCAATAAAGGGATCGAGACCGCACGAAAATAGTAAAACGATCACTATTAAAGGGATCACGGTGCGTCTGTAACAGTAAATATAATCATAAACATGTCCGACACGATCACACGACTATAGGCTAAGTAAGCGGTGTGGCGTTTTGTTTTGACGCGGCCGTAAGTAATGCGCCGGCAAATTTTTTTAAATTTGCGCGTGGGCGATGAAGAGCCGGAGCTATATAAATTTAATATTATGGTCGTGAGTCGCTACGATATGTCTGTATTATCAAATATACTGTAATATATGTATTACCGCCTGCGCGTAATTTTGCCTTATGATACTCTTTCCTAATCATCATTTTCGTATGTATACTAGATGTATGGATCTGTGGTGAAACATATTTAAATGTATTCGGTATTCACAAGGCCCCGCTTGTCCTAATTGCGACGACAAGATCAGTCGTTCAAAGTGCAAAAGTGGTCATACGACAAGGTTATTGCTTACATTTGTCGGCTGTCAGCGCATATTGGCAATTAGGACAGATCCATTCAAACACGACAAATTTGGATTTTGTCGTGTTGGTTGGTTGTTCGGGTCGTATTGCGATAGCCAAAGATAACTCCTTTACTAACCTAAGTAACGCTCTGATTACCCACTACCGTTCTACTTAGTACTCAAGAATTAGCACACGAAACATGGTGCCAAAGCAGCCTTCACGTCGAATAAGACTGAACTTGATGCTTGCTCAGTTCACGCACGATCTCGTAGAATTTACCCCTCGAAATGAGGATGTCCCATTTAACCAACAATTCTGGCAACGCTGCATGACTGCCGTTCGCACTGCACCACGAATACGTGAATGGTCTGTTGCAACCACAGATATAGGTCTAAATAGATCACGCAAATATAAGTACATCCCGTGTCAAAATATGTATATGAAAGGTTTGTAAAATACGCAATTTTCGTCGCTGTTTCATTTAATTCGCACTCCAGCTTTGTTTTTACGGGACGTCAGATTTATCATTGCTGCGATCCAATAACTGGAAGAAACTCCCATCACCAAAACGTTTTTGTTTGGTCTTAAAACGTAGCACGCTTAGTCTTTATACAGATAGGCTAACTTGCGTTAACTATTTGAATCTATATCTGTGGTTGGAGCATTTATTTGCAGTATTTAGGGGCGCGATCATTCCTTTTGTTTACGCCGGTAGCGAGGCGCTAAACAATTTATAGCTCGATTGTACCGTACAACGGCCACGCATTGTAGCCGAGGTACTATTTTGTTTTCCTATTTTCCGAATATTATATTATGTTGATTTTGGCACTGTATTGACGTCATTAAAGCATTGCCTTGCGTCGTTGTTGTACGTACACAGAGCGGCAAACATTACTTTTTAATTTGTTTGGTACAATTTTTCGGAAACATATGTAGAATTCACAAAATTGTGACAAAGGATAATAAACGGTACATTTTGCACAAGAAATTAGTTTTCAAAAGGCCCTAACTGTAACGGCTGTAATAAGTACTATCAACTTCAGGTTTAAAATTGTATTTTATTGTAGACTGTTTTTGCAGTAAGTAAAATACCGTTTCTTTTTTTTTGTCTTGTGTTACCTAGTTTCGGACATTTTACGTCAGAATCCAAATAAAGACTTAAAGCGGATTTACACGGGTCGATTATCGTCGTGCGGCTAGTCGCTTCACAAATCGCCAGGAGGATTTACACGGGAATAGTCACTTGGGACCTAGCCGAATTGCCATTTAGACGGTCGATTGTAGCCGTGCGACCAAAATCGTGCGGCTTTAGTCACCCGTGTAAACCCCATAGTACAGACGCTATATCGAGCTAGACAATAGTGACAGTCTGCTTTCCTAATTTATAATTGGGTAGAGTCCTCAAAGTCAATTGTGATTGAATTGTTTAATTGAAATTATAACACTTTGTTGAACGGTGGAAACATCCCTATTCCATGTTGCAGCACCGACACGTGGAACATTCCATTTTAACGGTCGATCGTTGCTTTGTATGCAGCGGGCGGCGGGCGATAAACAATTTATGACTCAATTCTCGCAGCCGACGCTCGGATAGATACTGTTACGACGTCCACCGTCCCATATTTTGCCTAAATTTGACAGAATTGTCGGAAGTTATGTGCCTTCCAATTTGGTCGGTTTATTTCTGTAGGTACGAAGCTGAGAGAGAGTGATGGTAGAACTTTAAGTATAAGTAAAATAGTTACACTTCAAAACAAACGAAATCTACAACTGTAAATGATGCAATCAATAATTTGTTGGTAGTCTTAATATAAATGATCATAATTTTCATTTACGATTTGTATGTGTCTTCTGTGTGTGATATTTTATTGTCACTGTGTGAGTAACGACGATATTTCAAAAGTAAATGTTAAAATTTGAACAATTTGAATTCGTTAGCACTGCACAAAGTCTCAACTGAAAACGTTCCTAGAAATCCTTATAAAATACCAATGATAGTTGCATTTCATAACTGTATCGATCATTTACGACTTCACCTATCAAAGAACTATACAGTAAATCGTAAAACACGCACATTTACATACATTACATTTTTTATCGATGTCATACGAATCCGAATCATCGGCCGTAATTTGGCTGCAGAAATAAATCAGGCGATTATCCGACGTACGGTTGATCGCCGTTGAAATATAGTGCTTCGTCGCGCTTAACCGTCTGGTCACGATTTGGGCACCATTTGATCGATACAACGATTTGAATGCGTTTTTATTGTTGTTTCGATGTGAATTTGCCGGTGCGGTAGGGAGATGTGGAGAGGAGGGTTTGACCACAAAACGCAAAGTGTACAAGTCAAACTTATAATGCGTGCTCGGCTCATTAACATCAAAGACAAAGATAGTAATAATACTTACTCGAAAATTCAATTAAATGAAGTTTTGTATGTCTTTGAGACGCGTGTAAATTTCTGTTTAATAGAACAGTGATCCGAGTTTTAACAATTGAACACTATCGTCTAAGTATGCGTATAATTAACGTACTTGATTAGTATGGGAAGATTGCAGACGAGATTGATATATGGCATACTAATCACTGACGATTACCGTACAAATACTTTGACGATACTGTTCATTAGTGTTCCTAGATTTTGTTCGACTGGTACGTTACAGCTCCTGGATTCTGTGTCTTCAAGCACAGTGTGCATTGTTCGGGCTATCTCTATATAGCATGACTTTTAATTCTGTAGTTAAATGGTTGATGCGATACTATTCTCTTTGGTACCTATCTGCGATCAAATGAGCGAGAGTTGAAAGCTTTAATTACTTTTGCTTTGTACTTGTTAATTGAGTTTTAATTACTGGAGACGTGTTAATTAAATTTGAATTATTTGCTTTCAGATTTCTGATTTATCTCTGTATCTCCGTTATTATTATATAAAAAATACTTACCAGTCATAGTATCTCATTTGGATTTTCCGTGTGGTGGGTGTCAGTGGTATACAAAATACAACAAACAAACACCCAGACCAGAAACACAAAATTAAACTCGTCATTAAAATCTCTGCTCCGCTGGGAATCGAACCTAAGACCCTCCGCACAGCTCCCGGGGTCTTAACCACTGCGCCATTCAGGTCGTTGTTGTTTCATCTTTCAAGCTTCCTAATGCGCTGATTTTCAACAATAAATTCGTAAATACATATTTATATAAACAATTGAATTAGTATTTTCTAGTATCAGAATAAAATTCTATTCCGAGATAAATCCATCAACTTTATTGTTCACAATTCTCAGCTTACACAGTACTTTACAATTCGCAATTCAAGCCCTTAAATTGCCGACATTGCTACAGCCGTCCTCTAGATTCGAGTGTCCGACCTACTTCAGACCCGACCGAATTGCCCTGCCCATCAACCGGTCATTAGCGGCCGAATGGGATGAGTTTTAGACGTTCTTTGAGACAGTTTAATTTATAAGGGTCACATCGTGCGGAAAATTTAAATTTCTGTCCATTTTTCGACGTAAATTTTCCGTCATTGTTAGTGTTACCTGGTAGAGTTGATCCAACTAGGCAATAAAGGATAAATAAATTAACGTGAACTTTGAAATTAATAATAAAACTACGCTGGTGTCGAAGATTAATAATCTGACTAATAGCATCAGTTACAAGTGAGCTAATAATATTTTTAACGCACAAATCTGAGAAATAGTACCAACAGTCGATCTTACACAACATTCCAAACCATTCACAGGCTTCGTGGAACTCCACGCTATTTGCGACGTTTACATCGGAGAAACAGGATATCTCATTTTTTCGGCCCTGCCCCATAGGAGTTTTATCGTGCGATTGTAATTAAACACTCCGCTTTGTGCCGAGCGGGGATCATTATATGTTTAATGGCGTCTTGTGTAAGCCGTTTTCGCGGAGCTGACTCTCCCGGTTAGGTTTTTTTACGGTTTCCGCTTATACGGTCGGTTAATGAAAGCTCGGCGGGATGGGTTGTCTAATTGGATTTCGTTTCGTATCGGAAACGCGCCGCGTGGCCACGTTCTTTCGGTTATTCACCTTTCGCTCTTTGTCCTATTAAATACGTTCGGGTGGCTTTAAGTATCTCGATGACGCTCGTTTCGTGACAATAGGAATCCGTCCGAAGGTCGTGTTTGTATAACACAAGTATAAGGATCTGGAAAACAACAGAAATTACTCGAGGTAGAGAATTTCCAGTAACTTCCTCGATTCAGTTCCGCCTTTGAAAAAATTTAAAAGTTGAGCTTAACCTTGCAGCGAAACTTTGAAATGGAAACCTCAGAAAGTTCCCCGTTCAGTCTACTAAACTTCAGTTAAAAGAAAAAGAGGTACGAGCCGCGCGGCGCGCTTCTATAATAATTTATTCTCGCTCACCTTTATCATCGCCAATAGCGCCATTACCGAATGTTTTATTGACAGGGCGAAGTAAAAAAACTGCGTTACAACGAAAACAAGCCACTAAAGTCGCACGACGTCGATTTTGATATAAAGCTCGTTGCTGAGTCACGTAAGTGGCGTCCGTGGGGGCGAACGCGGGGTAGGGGGCTGAGGCGGCGACGGGAGGGGGGAGGAAACCGCTCAGCTCAGCCACCTATTGTAGTATTGTGGAGGCACGTTGTTTTTGCGAAGAGTGATGTGTCAGCGGCAGGACGAGCGCTGACGTGGCCGCTGTGAACTAGGTCTTAAACGCCACTCGCCTGAAAAGCCCCGGAGATTTATGCGGCGCGCGTTGCTGATGAGATTGCACAAGTGGATCGTGCAGATAACGGGCACGTGTTACGTTAATGTGTTGGGGTTAGACCGGACCTAACCCTGTTTAGCCGCTATTAAAACTTGATGCTTTATTTTACTGAAATGAAAACTACGTGTAGTCTCACAAATCAGCTAGAGAGGAATCGTGTTTATAAATCGTTACTGCGATTGCATTTGAAACAAATATAAAACGACCTTTCCATTGGCAGACAAACGCGCGTTGTTAAAAAAATAACGAACAATTTATTTTTCATTCAATCTAACAGGCAATTTGTCGCGTTCAACTAAAACGACAAAAATTCTGCAGCCAACGTTTTATGTGACCTAATATTATTCCGCAGTACATACTGTAACAACATAAGTACATTCTATGCCCGTTTTATTACATGAACGCGTAACTCGTCCGCACAATGGAAACAAAAAACGTCAACGATAAAAAAGTCAAAGGCGGTTTGTCCATTACAATTTAGTTCCATTTTAACATAACACAGGGATGGACGGCTTTTATGCCGCTCGGAAAGACGCGCTGACTCATCCAGTCAGCTCGGAAGTTATCGCGACAAAACTGTAAAAGGCAATTACTTAGTCGGCACAAAGTTGGTCACGACCCGTCTGGGCGCAGTTGAAAATATTAGGGCGATTGCATGCTAGCTACTGTTACAACGGCGTTTCAGCGATTGATCCTACTAGTGTTATAAATGTGAAGGTTTGTGTTGATGGATGTTTATTAATCTTTCACGCAAAAACCGATTTGACAAGTATACAGTTTAAAATCTGGATTAACATATAGGATTCTTTTTGTCTCACTTTAGACCAAGTTCTATACCATGCGGACGGTTAAAGTAATTTCAATACTTAGATGTCGAATGTAATAAGTTAGGAATAGAATGACCTAAAATTTACAAAACATTAACCGCATTTGTTTAAAAGCCCGCCGCTCTTTTATGAATTAGTATGGAGCTCGTTTGATCTTTTTAATCCATGAATTATAACACAACAATGGGTGGGTAATGTCTTAAGCCGATCCCACATTCATGAAACAAATCTCTGAAAACTTTCTATAGGTAGTGTTATATATTATGTTAACAGGTCATGCGCTAGCCCTTATTGCAAAATCGCAAAACAAACATTGCATCCGTGTTTAGAATTTTATTTTCATCGCGCTGTACAACTGTCGGTCTCTTGTATTTGGTGCATGTTATGCTGTTTCCCTCGCGAATCACTGCGGAATTGTATTCGATTCGATGTGTTTTTTCTTCTCTTATTCTCCACTAGTTTTCGTTTGCTTTACACCGAGACCGTTTGTTGTCGATTTCGTGCTGACTTGGCTCTATGATCGTGTTTTCCGCGAAATGGAATACACGCTTTCTTTGGTAACTATAGTTCTCTAGTGGTTTAAGTAGTTTTTGAGGTTTGAAAAGTTTGGTTCGTTTTTGAAAAACACATTTATGTGTTAGCTATTTTTAGTGAAAACTTTGAACTCTGAAAACGTTGAAGTTTTGTGCTGGAAACCTAATATTGATTGGTCGTTGCAGCCCATGGAAAAACACATGTAAACAGGACCTAAGTTCCTTTCGAGATCTAAGTGAATGTATTCTTTTCCAATGACAAATCACGTCAGTAAAATGGGTACCTGTTGACATCTGTGAAAAAAAAACACATATAGTTCATAAACCTTCATATACAGTGCGTTTAGCACTTCAGTTTTACTACATACGATCACTTGACTTTGGCAAAAAAACCAAATATCTTTTAAACATCATCAATTCCATAAGTACATGATTTTAATGCGTTACCTTTCGCAACACCCGTCTGAACTTTCTAGGGCAGACTGATTTTGTAACGTGAAGATTAAATCGGTTCCGTTACATTACAGGCAAGATGTGGTGTCGGGCAGTTATCGTACGTTGCTGCCCCGCCCGGCTTGTTTATCAACGAACCCTACACGTTTTATATGCCAGCGTGTTATCAACACAGAAATCCAGTTCTTTCCGGTATCGGTAATTGGAATTGGCTAGAGATTGCGAATGCAAAACAAGATTCGGGAGAGCAATTAGGAACTAAGGGTTATCTTTTGAATAATTAAAACGTTGCGTTGTTGTTGCATTAGCATGCAGCAGTTAGATTATACGGTCAGTAATTTTATAATGGGCTTACACATACATTGGAGTTGTAAAAGATACAATTGCTACAAACACGCTTCATACATCCATATCTAATCTTTTGAAGTCAACTGCTAGATGGTCTTCCGAGTTGAATGATTTCCCGCTGTCTTCAGATCAACAGGTATCTACGCCTAACCGGAGGGCTGTAAATGATTGTAAAATTACATAATAAACATTACATAGAGACAATTAAAACTACAAACTGATATGAACTAGAGCCCTAGAATACAGCATAATAGAGTTTGATTAGTTTCGATTACCATAAAAAAAATTTTTTCTTATCTAGGTAGGTACTAGGTACTATTAAAATAACTCTTACTCTAGGTTACATTAAGTGTCGTACGACCAACTTGTTGCGACCAAAAGCATAGTAATCTTAAAAAACTGTGACTGGAGGGATACCTATAACTATATTCTATAATACATCTATTTATGTAGTACACAAAAACCGCTTTGTGTATCGATATCTACACATCGAAAACGAAAATGTGTATGTGTCTTATCATTGTTAATGCCAAGTGTACTATATTTTATACGTACATGTACCGTTTTATCGGAATTCGCTGTTGATAGCAGTCGAGTAATCGTTGCTTTTGGCTTATGGCTGATAATTTCAGGTATTAATTGCATAGCAAACGTCAGTTGACCATAAAGATTAAACTGTTTTATATTTGACAGTTTTATACTGTTGTCATGATAATCAGGGTGCAAACTAAAACAAGAACGCGCGAGTTCTTATTTCAAACTTACGTCCGGCAGACTAGCTAATTGGTCAGTTTCTTTCCGCTCCCGCACCCCGCATACCATGGGAGAGTAGCGCTTACGGTGGGCGACATGGTAATGATTTATGAATAGTTTATGATTTATGAATAGTTTCCCCGCTACATGTGCAGTGAGAACGTCGTAAATAAATTTCCTTTACAAGACAAACTCATTCTTCTGAAACGATTCGCTCCCATCATTACCTTTGCTTGCTTGTGTGCCTTGTATATTAGGAGCAGATCTTCAGGACAGTGGAGACACAAGAAGTTATATCAGCCTAATCTCATACAATAAGCGTGCAGTTGCAACGCCGTCGTGCGCTAAGCGTATTGCATGCGCATCGCAGGCAGCAAACGTAACTGTGGAGTTTGCTCAAGTCGGCAAACAAACCGAGGCTTACAGGTGCCTATCTGATGTGGAACTGAGTTAACACTTGATTCGCTTGCTTGTGCGTCTCGGTGGTTTCTTGCGCTGCCTTGAAATGCTTTGTCTTTTTCTGTAGTGCTTGTTTATTGCTACTTCAATTTCAATTCCGTTTTACTAATCATAATGTAGACGTTAAAAAAATCAAGTCAGTGTGCGATAGTCACCCTGTGCGTGCTATAGATGCGTTACATCTGACACGAACGGAGGCAAATACAAATACACACATCCACATCTGAAATTTTTAAATAATTAATCAGTTAATCAGATCCATCTCTCCCAATCCACATTAGAGCAGCGTGGTGGAATATACTCCAGGCTTCCTCCTGTTGTGGGGAGAGACCTGTGCCCAACAGTGGGACATGTAAAGATTGCAGCCAATCAGATCTCTGCTCCGATGGGCATCGAACTCAGAGCTACTTTTCTATATATAAACGCAGTCCAATGTTAAGCATTGCGCCACGCAGGTGGTGGAAATGTCAATCGATAATATTGATAGAGATCTCACACGTTAATGCTTATAAAGCGTCTAGCTTCGTGACATAAAAACATAGCAGGGCTGCCTTTTTATATCGGTAAGTTTGCATTTTTTGTTGGCGAGGTGCTTATGAAACTTGAGCGCTGCATTTTGCGGAAAGCGGCAACGCGACACCGTCGGAATGTGCGTGCTCAGTTACATGGCTTTAATAAAAATAACGTGTTTTCATTGAAATTTTATGTATTTTATAAAATAAGTAGACTGACCGCGGCTTCGTCCACGAAAGAGTACCAAAATCCATCCATTTATTCTCACACACTTTCATTTATAAAAAGTAGTAGTAGGGGTATACAACTATACAATCGCAAAATGCTTCTGCATACTTTAAATGTGTTATTCAAGTATGACGTGTATTATGTAAATCGTGAATGATGTTTGCCGTAACGTTTTTACCAACATGATTAAGTAATCGCCTCTTGACAACAAGCCGTTAAACAATGTATTTTACTATCCGCGGTTTCCCAGTGCAACAATACCTATTTTTTTACATTGCAACGTCGCAGTCTAACGCGAAGGCTTAATAGTCTTGAAGTAACGATAAATGTTCGTTATGATGATGATATTGTGATTATCGGCACGATTAGATCGCTTTAACGAATGGCCCTTGGAACTTCTTTTAATAATTTATATGCACGTAAGATTTTTAACGACATTTATTCCCCTAACAAAAATATTATTTGCAGCAGTCAGCAAATTAAGTAGGTAGCTGGCTAAGCGAGTTACGTTATGATACTATGATTATCAGCAAGAATAGATCGCTTTTACGAATGGCACTTTAAATAACTTCTTACATTCATTGCACGGAAGATTCGGCCTACTCATATATTGCAAACGATATAAACAGTTCTGTTCAAGAAATATTTTTTCAGCAGTCAGCAAATTAAGTAGGTAGCCTCTAAACGAGTTACGAAACGGTATGTGGAGCAAACAATGCACGAACATGAAACGAGTCCAATCAGCAAGTTGTACGCTAACAATATTTCAGCAAACATCGCGAACGGACAGCGGACTCGTACACCGGAGGCGGTCAAGGTGAACATAAATAAAGCTCTATTCGCATCTACCAGCACGTAGCGTGTGTCCAGTGTCCCGAACATGAACACTACCGCCAAAGTACCTATTCGTTAACTATTATTTAGTTTAACAGACCAGAACAAACTTTCCGTCGGTCTCGGATAGTTGCGATAGAGGCGAAGAATTTTTATGTGCCATTGGTATGGGAAGATTCAGACAGACTGACATGTGTCATACTGGAATGACTGACTGACGATATACGACTTCATGCTCGCGGCACAGGATCACATACCGTGGTCTACCCCGTCAGACTAAAGTGTTCACATCATCGACACCATTTATGCCTGGCTGCATAAAAACTACCTGGAAAACAAGATCGAAACAAACAATTATGTTTAGGTAGATGCCCGTTTGCTACTAAATTAAATAAAAAATATTAACCCTACGTTCGTCTGTACAAACAAAACCGCATACAAGAGATGTGGACACACCCAAGTATATTGACGAATATTTTGTGTCTGACACGTTTCTTATGATATGAAATAGAGAGTAAGTATTGCGATCGCAAAACGAAACCAGCCACGTCCGCAATCCGCGTCACTTCGGAAAACAATCGTGGGATCGGTAGTAGCATTGCGTCAGCGAAATGACAACCGCAGTTCCTCTAACCCAGCGGCTGTCAAACTGTGACGACCCTTTGGAACTCTTTAGGATATACCTTTAATCTAGTAAGTCTAGACATGTGGCAGATTTTAATTCATACTATTTTGAAGTCGGTTTAATTTTTAAAAATTATTATTCATCGATTTTAATGTTCAAACGAGATTCAAAGTGACGTTTATCGATATCCGCTCGGAGGCGATTCTGAAGCGGCCACATCGACGACGTTTCGCCGACGTCAGCTAAACGGTGCTATAGAAGGGAGCGTTTCAGCTGATTGCAGATTCGCTTTGTGAAAATGTTCGAGTGGCGTTCGTACCCGCTGAGGGAGGATGGCGGGTGAATGCCTTTGTTCTTAGAAATTGTGACGTTATTGAAATTCAACGACTTGTGTATGTATTTGGATATTCAGAAGCAGCTTTAAGTAGGATATAAGAAAGTACACCCAACTAAAGAGTAACAAACAAACACCCATCTATATATCCATCCTGCATGGATCCTCACAAAATTTCGCACAAAAAACAAAATTTTGACACAAGGCTCTTTATCAAAATGGCATTTTCTATTGCTCTATAAAAACTACTGTAAGATATCTTCTAAAATACTGATCGTTGAAAAAATACTGTATAATTTTTTTTAATAACACAAAATAGTTTAATGAAATTGTTGTCCAAAGCTATTATTAATTACTAATTTTTAGTTTTTGGTCGATATCACGAAAACTACTGGACCTATTTTGATGAAACTTTTACCATTCCTTAAGTTAAGAAAAATGCAACAATCAAAAAAAGGAACGATTACCATCCGTCAATTAGTTTCGGAGATGTGCGAGGACAAACATACACACATACCCCTATGAATTTGGTAATACATGTTTGGAAGCCGAAATAGAAGAATATTACAAAAAATACGTGTTGAATTATTGATAACCTCCTTTTTTCGAAGTTGATTAAAAATTGACCAGGATATTTTATGGTACTAACTTGTAATGTTGTTATTCAATGAAATACCCTGCTGCAGGGTACTATCGCAGCTGTAAAATAACACGTGTATAAAAATGCTTCAAACGGCGCGATCATTAGCTTCCATTGTTATCTATAGAGACCGGTCATTACCCCCGTAGAAGCTCAAAAGCTCTCAATGCTCAACAGATAAATCCGCCCGGAATACAAAAATTGGACATCGTATTTTGGAGTTTATATGGATCGTATAAACTTTGCAAGTTTCCAGATTCAGTTTGTATAACGTAATTATGGCAATGGCATTCTGAATTGTAATACGGTCGGCCAACTCCGTATGGGTTCAGGCAAGTGATGCCCAACTTGTAATTAGTAAAGTTCCCTAAGTCAAAGCGGAAACTTACAACAGTTGTAGACACTGACAACTATGTTCTGTTCAGTTGCGGGATGTTATTGGATCTAAAATGTTAATTAACCCACGAGATGTGCGAACTTCGTGCAGCAGAGCCGAGGGGCTAGAAGCAATCATAGCTACGTTAAATGCATTTTAACTATATAGTGGCACGTTTCAAGAAACAACAATCGCAATAGCGCAATCGACTTTGATCTTCTATTCACTTCATTTATCATTTGTTTTACAATTATCTGCTGGATCAGTCTTTGTGCAGATTTGTACAGAATTGTAAACAACGTTGAAAGAAAACGATTACTTAATAGACTTAACAGTCGCGTTTTGGTGCCAAACTAGAGTAATTAAAAACGAAAAATTCCCCCACTTTACGCGCTTCGCGTGCAATTCCGAGCCGAGCTCCGGCCCATGCTAATTAGCCGTCAGTCGCGGTCGGCTTTTTTTCTCTAATTGACATTGACAAGAGTCGTCGGTTCTCGGTCGGCGATCCGGTCGCCCGCGTATCCACCTGGCGTTCCGAAGACCGGTCCCATCCGATTGCATTGTCGTATACGAGTTACGGTTATGTTTTTCAAGATTCTCGGTACCGAGATAAATTCCGATCGATTAATTCAGCAGATACACGGAATCGAAAGGTCGTAAGGGACGCTTTATAGGGACCGATAAACGTGTTCGTGCGGGCGCTCCGCTTTAATGGAATGCTGGGCCGCGCGTTATGGCCAATTTATGTAATTCTTTATTAAGAACCAAAACTTTTTCGATACCTGAGTCGACCGTGAATAGATAACGACGACCTTACGATTCGGCCGTTTAAACATTTTTGCCACATAATTTTGACATTTTTTTTGATCCGTTGCAATGGTTTTTATGGTCAGTTAACAAAGTTAACGGTTGTAAAGATACAATAAAACGTCGGAAACTAACATAGCAGTAATTGAAATCATTTCACACCGGAGTTGATTTACATAAGTGGAGAGTGATAATTGCTGTGTAATTTTATATGGTGGTAACTACGTGTAAACTTGTGTGGCGAATGATGAGGCGTGAAAAACAAATTAATTTTAAAGAGAAACAATCGAGCAGCCATCTTTGTAAATTTTTGTAATAAAATGGTGTTTTAATTTCTTGTTTTGTGTGAACGAGCATAATTATATATTTTTTTATAAAGCCGTCAATTCTAAATTTAATTTTGCACATACAGAAGAACAAAAAAGACACCAGAAATTTCTTATACAGCGAATAAGTCAACCTACTGTCGATAACATCAATACCTATACAAAGTTCATACATTTATACCTTTTCACAAAATCATCGATATTTAAGCAGTAATAAATAATAATAGCACTCCTTATATATAATGCAATTTCTGTTCGTCTGTTTGATGTACAAATACAAGTTATCTGCAGAACAAATTTACACATGTGACGTGATATTTAGATCTCTGTAGGTATATTCTTCACCTTTATAATGTATGCGGCACGTTTCATACGTGTTAACGTGAAAATGTTAACGTTTATATAACATAATCCTAAAATAAAAGTAGCCTAAGTTAATGCTAATTACATCAGCTATCTGTCAGTGAAAGTCCCGTCAAAATCGGTCCAGTCGTTCCAGAGATTATCCGGGACAAAAAGACAGATAGACAAAACTTGTAAAAAAACGTTATACATTTTGTTACATAATGTACCGTAAACGTTAATGTAATGTAAACGTTACATAATGTACCGTGTGTATGCATTAAGTAAAAGGCGGTAATTTAAGGTTTAAGAGCTCTTTATTCTCACAAGAATACAAAATATATTATATTTTAATATTACAGACATTAATTTTATTTACATATTTGTATATGTATATAGGATAGGTGTCGTCGATCGGTTGCAATAATCACTTTTTATACATGCAAGCAAGCTGATGTTAAGCGATCACTGCAGTCCATGGAATCTCGCATTCAACCTCAAATCCACTAGGCCACTTGCTACATCCTGCTCCATTTGTTTTTATCGCAGAGTTTCATAAGATCACACAAGTTGATTACGATAGGTAAATCGATGAGTCAGTGAGTGCGATAGGATTACCGATTAAGCCCGTCATGTGGACACGGATTTTTCCTCCGTTTAATTCAATTACCGTGTCGGTGTTTGCATAGATTATCCTTTATTAAACCTTATGCACATATGTACCTACACGCCCAATGTTATTTTACGAAGGATATTGCGTTCAAAAAATTTAAGAAGACATAAAGAACATGTTCGTATCATATTTATCACCCCAAAAATACAATATTAAAACGATTGTCAGTAACCCATTAATGACCCACTACAGGGTCGGGTCTCCTCTCACAATGAGAAGGATGTAGGCCTTAGTCCACCACGCTGGCCTAGTGCGGGTTGGTGGACTTCACATGCCTTTGAGATTTTTTTTTCTGAACTCTCAGGCATGCAGGTTTCCTCACGATGTTTTCCTTCACCGTAACAGCAGGTGATATTTAATTTTTATAAAGCGCACATAACTTTTTTTACAAAGTCATTGGTGCGTGCCACTGGGATTCGAACCCGGACCCCTCGATTCGAGGTCGAATTCTAAGCCACTGGGCTATCACCGCTAATTTTAAAACGATTACAGATTGAAATAACATTGGGATTTTATTAAACTACATACGTAATAAACCAAGTAGTTTAGTTTTTCGATAAAGTGATAAACGCAAATATTTATTGAGTGTTAATTTGAACTAAGTATCATTACGAAAACCAGCAACTTCTTAACATAAATAATTAATCGTAAATTAAATCAAAATCCTAAGATCATTTCCAAAAGCTTTCTGCATAACTCATTTTAATATTCGTGTCAAATTATAGTTACGAAAATACCGAGGTAAGAAAAATATGTATTTTATACCCTTTAATTTGGCATATCAAATGAATTTTTTCAACTTTAGAGGTCACTTTTTAACCTTGACTAATGACCTTAAGTTAAGCCCAACCTTCTGTACAGTGTATAAATACCTATTTTGGTATTTAATTCTCAGGAGTACGCTTATTGCTTATTTAGACCTAGAGATAAATTACGACTATTAATGTAGACTATAAATCCACCTTAAGAGCCATAAAGTTACTCCAATTTAAATTTATATATATTAATTCATAAGCCTATTTCAAACATATTTTCACTATTTATCAAAACTTAATGTAATTCAAAGTGTATGCAAAGTTCGTTTAGAAACTACGATAGTCGCCTCAAAACCTCAGGCTATTACGTCTCCCCAAACGAAATAAGCATGAAGATCAGGGCCGGATTTAGAAGTCTGGAAGCCTCGGGGCAACAAAGGATTGGAGGCCCCTTGGTCCCAAATTATTTTCCAAATAAAATGAACAATTTTTTTCCGTCGAGTTTTCGAATAAATAATAATAATAAATTAAAAGTGCTTATCAGGGCCATTTGATATTTTGATATTTTACTGATTCCCTAATTGATGAGAACAAAATATTTATTCTAATTTCTGTTAATATTTAATGTAATCATGTTTGTACAAAGTACTGTAGGTAAAGGTAAAACAGAAAAAAAAATATGAAAGGAAAAGTTGTATACTAGTGTACTAGTCTTAATTTAATTTTTTTTCCCAAGTCTATTGTGGGGGCCCTTCTTTTGTGGAGGCCCCGGGGCTGTAGCCCTGGTTGCCCTCCCCTAAATCCGGCCCTGATGAAGATCATTCTACTTCACTGCCAAAGAGGTTTTTTTATTAATTGAGTAGTGAACGGTCTGCAGGCCACCTAATTTTCAGTGCTCAACGGTGGATTAAAATTGTAATGCCTACCAAAAGTTTTTCGTTATTAAATAAGAATAGTAGAATTACCGGATAATTAAAGATTCTAAGCGATAGAAAAAACGAAATTTACCAATATAGCGACCGTGTTCAAAGAACTGCGTTTCAACAGAATTTATATGAAATTAAAGTTAATTACATCAGTTGATTTGTATGCCACGCCGGAGCTGTCAAAAGCAGGACCGGACCGCTGACACTGTTTCCCGGTCCTAGGGATGCGACGATGCGTTTCGATATATCGTATCACTTTATAATATCGTATTGTATCAACCTACGATAATTTTCTTTTTACTTTTATAATTTGATAATTTCTATTACATCATAGCGAAATGATGTTAAATAGTGCCATTGAACATTTGGTTATTCTGAACAAGAAGAAGTCGTCAGGTACCGAAACATAGACAATCTTTTAGACAATTTTGCCAGCAGGCATTCTATAAAAAAATTGTTCAAATATGTGCATGTTAAGTGTATGTGAATTAAACTATGTATAGGTATTTGAAAACATGTAAGAATATTTTTCATATTAAAATGAAATAATACCAAAAAATATTCATTTTCATAAAAAAACACTAATTAAATCGCAAAATTTGCAAATCAATAAAAGACATGCGATACGGTTACGATACGGTTCGATGATAACTATATCGATATAAAAAGGGAAGCGATAAATTTGCGTATCGATACAAACATTTTTTGGGCATCCCCTACCCGTTCCCGTCTCCCGTCGGCGATAAATAAATAAGGATTCAGCCCGGAATGCCCGAATATTAAACCGTTTAACTCTTGGTGTTAATGGTTTTTTATTGAAAAGTGTCTGTGCTTTGAATGAAATGAAACAACATTTTTCTTTGCAGCAGAAGTAATGTTACTGTGTTACCGTTGCGAACTACGACTAATCCGTTGGATAAAAAATAAACAAGCTCATAAAAATAACAATCTTTCATCAGCGCGACGCGCGACGATCTAATTCTTCAATTGTTAGTGAAAATTCAAAGAAAAAGAAAGGAGAAATAAAGGCTATAGCTATTATCTATTAAAAATACATAACACAGTTTCAGAACACACTTCCTATTTCTGTTATTGTATTTCTTATTTTCGTGTACACGTTTTATGTAGGTGACAAGTGGTAAATGTAAGATTGTCAAAGAAAATTAAGTAATTTTTGGATGGGTGTTGTTATCACTATCTTCTTTCATTCTTGCGTTTGAATGCCACTGGGGTTCAAACTCGAATCTATCGAGAACACTTTTTTGTTTACTAGAAGACTAGCACGCACTATAACAGTAGAATAGAAGTTTGCTACCAATATAATACGAGGAAAATTATAAAACACCAAAAACGGATATAAACGATCCATTCACATCACGTATCGAACAAAACTTAGTTTTACATAGAATTTCCGCAAGCCAAATATAATTTAAATACCTATTGCAGTTCACCTGTCGGTAAATAAACCTAAACGCACGGATAATTACTTCCATACTATTTCCCAGCCAATCCGAATGCGTAAATGAACGAAATACAGTAAAGAGTATTAATTAATTTCACGTTATCTAAATACAAAATAATTTACATACTAATTAATGGGACTATGCTTTGTGCGGCAGCTTAGTCAATTCAACGTATTATTTGTTTGCCGAAATTGCATTTCGTAATAGAAATTAATCGCGCAATTATTATGTGCAAGATTATTGTACTCATTACTCACAATTACATATTAACATCATGTTATAACGTTGCAGAACGATTCTGTATTCGTCGTCCTAAGATTTCTAAGGAGAACAAAAGTTCAAAAACCTAACTGCAACGCTAGCTCCGAACTAATAAAGATCCGTGATTAAACTTTCATGTCAATTATTGAGCGCTAAGTTTCTTGAAAGAAAGTAAGCGACCATGTATTGTGTTACAAGGATAAATTTCAAAGCACAAACGCTAGACACCCTTCACGAAAGTCTGCTTCAAAATTAGCACGGCGTCGATCACGACCCTAATTTCACGTCGTTATAAAACTGCACCCCAAACTATCTCGACGATGTTGTGAATGTAACCTTAAACACCCACTCTCCGGTCCCGGCGACAGCTAGGTCGCAGTTAGGTTACGTAGACGAGGGCGGTGACCTTGGACCCCGACCGCCCCCACGCCCCCACACCCCCTCACCCGAAAACCACCGTCACACCCCCGGGCAAGATGTGAGCCGACTTTTGACAACCTATTCCTTTTGACTGTTGATACATTTCGTACAAAAACGTGTACCGCGCGATCCGAATTCGAATAAATAGATATCGTTCAATAGATTTTCCTCCGGTTTATTTTTCTTAAGATGTTTGGCTTTGAGAGTTTCGGTTATTACCTACTTAAGGTAGAATTTTTTTTCCAATATCCAATGCAAAATTGGAAATCTAGTATAATTATCTGTAACGACACCACGTAATAAATCAAATAATATCGTTTTCATCCCATCTATTCGAAAAGTACGACTTTGCTCCCCTTTAAGTGCGCCCAAAGTTGGTGTTTTCTTAAGAAACTTTTTAGCGGGCAGGAATGAGTCTTTCCTCCATTTTCATAAGTTCCAAATTCAAAAAGTTCTCGGAAAAGTCCATTGCCATATCTTAGTGTTCAGCGCCAAAGCAATCGAACGCAAATATTGTTTGAATAAAGACGACAGTACTACAGCCCGCGTTTTTGTCAATTTTCACGGATTGTTAGAAATGAGCCAGATTCGGACATTATTTCAAACACGCAGAATATAAAATCTACAACAATCTCTATCCCTAATAAAACTAAGTAACAAATGATTTTCATAATAATTGCGAAAATGTCTCAAATGTAAATATAACTTTTTAGTTGTTTTATAATCAGATACTATTTCATTTCAATTTAGTTGTTACTCTATGTTTTATAAATAATAATATTACAATAGAGAATAGAATAGAAAGTTCGCAATATTTAATATCATATTTATAAACAACTTTAAAAAGGAATGTAGTAACGCGCGGATAAACAAATAAATAAATTAAAACTGTGTCGAGAGTTTTTTCCTCCGGCTTTTTTTCTCTTTACCCAGAAATGGGTGGCACATTGCATAGCCGATGAGTTCGATTAGGAAAAATATTAAAATAAATAAATAATTGTACTGCTAAACTATCATAACTTATTTTGTCATAATTAAAATATAAAATTAAGCACTAGTTATTTAAGTCATAATTATTGTATGCCCGCATAGGGTAGACTGTTCTTAACTTATTATAATTTTTGTAACTACTTACTCGTGTCAGTAAGTCATTTAATAGTCAACAATAAACGCATTCATTTCTTTTATTTCCGTTTCTTTTCTAAGGCCCCTTTCATTTTCTCATAGAGGGTGATGAAAAGTAGAGTGTATCACTTGGGACAAAATATATTTGAATTAAAATGTTGAGAATGCAAATTCTGGCAACATCAAAGCCTCTCGCATTACAAAGGGAACAATTAAGTGCGGCATGTTTATAATAAAAATTCGCTTTTTTTTTGTTACAGGTAAGGCGAATCAATTAGTCGCTTGGCAACGCCCCGCGCGCGTCCCATGAGTCATTTTCGGCTTTCACACTAATGAAATCGTCGACGCGTTATTTTGCTAAATTACGTTGACGCCGGACTGATTCTTCAACAATCTTGTGGTGGGTGAGTGTTGTATGTGTTGTAGAATACATCTGTACTCTGTAGTCTTCGTTATTCATTGAATAAAGTATAGTGTAGTTTTATGGACTTTGTTTTTATGGATATCTTATAAATGTCTAACTGATAAACCTGGAATGGATTACCGATATTAACATTTTGCATGCCCAGTAAACAGACATCGAACAAGTCGAACGATGGGTATGTATCACATATGACTCACGAGGCAGCGAAGTAGTTAAGTAGTAACAAATGCGTACATACTGTAACGTTAAAACCAGCATTGAAGAATGTGACTTACACCGAAATTATACGAAATATTTTCGGTACTGTTCTGTATAAGTCGACTACTTGTGGTTTTCATACGTAATCGTTGATTGTAACTGTGAACTAGCAAAATTATGTATAATTAGTATGGTTTGAAGCTTATAATTTAATGTTTCATAAGTTTATTCTCATAAGTTGGTTGTTTCTTTGAGACTTCATTTTATTAATATCAAAGAAACTTTGTTTGTTACATCAAATAGTCTCGGAAACATAATAATATGAATGATAAAAATATGCCAATTTACACCTGGCAACATCACCTATGATGTTGTTTCGAAACATGTATTGTGAAATACCACGAAATCATTTGAATAATTCGCCCCCTTCCCAAAGTGATACTCTGCTTTAATTTAATAATAAGAATAACACACAACAATAAGGGGTTTCCGCGACACTATTATTGGGGACGGCCCCGTCCGCAGGGACCTTTCTAACGAGGTGTCGGAGCTTATCATAAATTAGAGCCGCTATTTGTCATGCAACCCTTCCATTTCTTGTTTTTCTTTCGACTTTATCGATTTGTTACAACATTAGCGGGATTAAACAAGATATATTTAGTATTTTATGTGTAATGTTAAAATAGATATCTATCGTTTTCCTTTAAACAAGTTATATTTAGTATTTTATGTGTAATGTTAAAATACTCGTAGTTATCTATCGTTTTCCTTGTTAAAATTTATCTGTGTGTATTTTTTATAAATACAAGGCTTGGATTTTAATGCCCACTCAAAGAAAGCATTTCACACTATTAACAGGTAGCGTCTAAATTTTTGTCGTCTCAAATCTTAATTTGTGTATCTCATAAGTTAGAACCCAAAAGGCTTTATAAAAGTAAAAAACGACAGCGCTTTCAGGGCGACAAAAAGATGTCAAATTACAGTTACTTTGCTGGTCGCGATGTCTTTTTTGCGACGAACCTCAACCATCAATTTAAGTATACGCTTTTCTTAGCTCTTGTTTTGCTGAACAGTGACTTTAAATAGTCGCATACCTATAAAGCTACATTGGTAGTAACAAAAGCGTATAGATTCTTTGAAAGGTCCGACCTAATGCCATGGCTCCCAGCCGGCACTCCAAGTTACTTTGAACTATATTTCCGATCCCGTGCACTCGTCTGACCGAGCGACGCATCACTCCCCCCCCTCCCCCTACCACCCCTCCCCTCGCAACACTGCAGTGTCTATACGTATGGATGGCGTGTACTAAGTTGTATTGGACGCTTCAGTTTTATACTTGTTTTGTGGCTTTTTTATTTGTTGCAAGTGCACAGTGTGTCCACTATTTTGTATATTATATGTACATGTATGTATGTCGGTGTACGTATCGACGTTGCAGGTAGTGAATTGGAGGTTTTGGAATATTGTTACCATGTGATTGGGTTTTTCTATCAGATGTTGTTTAGTCGACACAATCTCTCGTTATGATAAAGAGATAAGAACTTTATAGATGATAAATGCATTCGTGGATTTGCGCTAAGTACTTGTTGTTTTGCTAAATACAATCAGAAATGAATACATTCACCGAATGACACCACTATTATCTTTACACATTAATTAATCATACTCCATTGTTAACAGTCCATTTGAAAAGGCCGCCGTCTAAAGAACTCTTTTACCGAAACAATGATAATTACGATTGAATAAACGAATATGGTCTCAACAATTAATTAAACTGCCTTTATTTCTTTTAAAATTGAAATTGATCCAAATTTTAAAGCAGCCCGTAACAAGGAGCGTTCATTGCGGCCGTATAATATCTCAATTGACGTGCTTTCGTATGCCGATGCAATTATAAAGTCAAATAAATCATCTTGCAATTAAGTTGGAAATAACAGCCGTCCAATTATCCAAATGAAGATAATTTCGGTGACTGCAATTTGGTGCGCATGTATAGGTAATTGTATAGGTAGGTAACACATGCATGTGTTGTCGTGTGTGGCATGTGATGTGGTAATACCGTGTCGCGAAACTGATTCATTTCTTGCACATTTCTTCTTAAATAGGTGTTAGCTTGTTTTGTTTTATTTTATTTCTGAATAAAAAGGTTAATTTATTTAATTATTAATTTCAAGGTTAGTCCTTTTCATTAAATTTTCTCGTCATTGTTTCTCAATGTTCAGTTACATCTGTATTTTCAGTGCTTCTTAAGCGATTTTGTTATTGAATCTAAATAAAAATTAATTTTATTTTGACACTAATATCAAAGTACTTTCTCACTATTACCAAAATACTTTACATTGAAGCTTTCAGCCTTTTATACTACACTGCCTCCCGTAATCGACATATTAATTCTATATTATAAATAGCCAATACTTTTTCTATCATAATCAATCCAATTGATAATATATCGACGCTGTGTTTCTGCTAGAGGCTCGTACCAGAAGAACAATCTGTCTTGGCTTTAATCACACCTTAATTACAGCAGCCGTTTCCGCCGTGATACTTTCCAGTAATTTGAACGAATGAGCTTCCACTCCCAGTTAACTTTACAGTTACAGTTTGCGGCGTGAGGGAAGGGGTTGAAGTTGTACCTACTTGTTAGTTGTAACGTGGTCTAATACTATACTTTTGTACTGATTTTGAATCTTGTAGATGTGCTGTAAATTTCGTTTTACTCTTATTAAGTACAATAAAATTGTAGCTAGATTGATCCCTCTAATATTTTAAATGAGAAAGTGAAGGGTTGTTTGTTACTTAAACGCAAAAACGGATGAGAATGGATATGGATGAAATTTTAGGTACAGGAAATAATAATATGGATTAACTTATGGGGTAATTTAAAGTGTACACACTTTGAAGTCGCGGATTGGAGCTAGTTACTCTATTTTAAATTGAAAAATTCATGGTTTTTACTTGAATTAAGTTATTCAATAACTTACAAAACTTTCAACCCTTTATTGGACCTAGTCATACTGCACTATAGACTAAGTTTTATTTGCTTTTAAAAGAGTGCTGGGAGTTTTTTTTCGCCCGCTTTTTTCTCCCAGTCTACGTTTTGCCTGTTAAATTTTGACAAGAGCAACAAGGTGGATAAGAAATAATAAGTCCTAATGGTTTTTATTTACTCGTGAAATCGGAACACGTGCAAAATTTGATTTTTTCACAGCGCAAAGATAACGTAGTCCCTGGTAAAATTGAATAAAAGCTCCTCCTACGCTTTTCTCAGAAGAGCGATTCTTATTATTTGATGAAGAAGATCTTTTACGGTTTCCTTTTCCCTTTTGTGGTCCCTAAATAGTAACGCTCGGTAAGTGTTAAGCCGCGTTATCCACTGAAGAAAAAAATATCCAATTTTTACGAACACGTTTCGGAAACAGAATCTTCCGTAATCGCCTTAAGAACACAATGTAGCTGAGTCTCCAGCTCCTTCCTTCTTTTCAGCCCTTCGTAGTCCACAGCTGGACATTGTTCCACCCTCCTCCAACTCCACCAAAGAAAAATTACCAACTTTTGTGTTGTCAACGCATGTTGGAATCACGGGAATTGGCAACAATTTCAGTGGAAACGCACCTTTACAGAACAAGGTGAACGACTCGATAGTATCGTGGACACGATGCGATACAGTGAAATGTGGGATTTGAATGGCTAGAGATGTCATGCTAATTAGATACGCGTTAGCCGTAAAAACCGAAACTATATTGTTTTCCGATTGTAATAGCTTTAATAGGATTTAACTATGACAAAAAAATGTTAGGTTTTACGAGTTGCTGCAAACTATTAATTTTTAAGGCTTAGTTTAAAACTTAGTCTATAGTGCAGTATGACTAGGTCCAATAAAGGAACACACGTACCGCTAACGCGTGTGTCAATATCGTTCCAATTGCCATCCGCTCACAAATAAATATTAGCATATTAGAGGCAATACTTATGAAATACATTTTATCTTATATCATGTAAATTGTTTGTTATTGACTGTACTTTACTTTCTTAATGCACTGGGATGGTCTGAATGAAAATGCACTGGTTCTGGTAATGCACACACTGAGTTTATTGTATTTATTAATTAAAAAGATGGAGCACCACAAAACACGTCTGGTTTGTACAATGACCGGGAACGAAGTGAGCGAGACAGAGAATGAAAGAGTATAACTATTTATTAGAATAATAAACATTCTCGCCCCTTTTTAAAGTGCAAAGCTTACTATCTAAGTTTATACAAAAATAATGTTGACTTTCTACAATAGGTAAGCAAAATAATTGAAAGGTAAAGGTAGATAAGTATTTATGTCATATCATCAGACTTATTTGGTAATAAAATTAACTTATGTATAGGTCTAGTATAGTTACCTTTAGAAGTACGAACCAGTACTGACCTGATTAGGCCATCAGTTTTGTTCAAATTCGTAGAGATAACTCTGCCTAGGGGCCAAAAAGTAGGAGGAGTAGCCTCATCTTTTATTAGAACTAAATCTCCAATATTTAAGTTTTTTTGAATTCCTAACCATTTATTTCTGGTTTGTAGTTCTGACAGGTAGTTAAAATAGAATTGTTTCCAAAATCTTTGCTTGATTTGAATTATTCTTTTGTAAACATTCAATCTAGATTCCTTAATATCTAGTTGGTTAGGTTCTGGTAAGTCAGTCAGTGTTGTCCCTATAATAAAATGAGAAGGAGTTAAACATGTCAAATCATTAGGTAAATCAGTAATAGGATATAAGGGCCTAGAGTTGAGAATCCCTTCAATTTGAACTAAGACAGTATACAGTAACTCATATGTTAACTTAGTATTAAATAAGTATCTCTTAAGCAGTGATTTAACTGACTTTATACCAGCCTCATATATGCCACCCATATGGCTTGCTAATGGAATAGAAAACTTGAACTCAATGTAGTTTGAGGCACAAAAGTCATTTATTTCACTGTAACATCTATCATTAAGGAACATCTTATACAAATCATGAAGCTCAGATTTTGCACCCTTAAAATTAGTTGCATTATCAGTATATAAACAAGTAGGTATACCACGTCTTGAGATAAATCTCTTGAGAGCACAAATAAAAGCCTGAGTAGAGAGGTCAGTGACCAGCTCTAAATGAAGTGCACGAGTAGCTAAACACACAAATAAACATATGTAACCTTTAGAGAATCTACAGTTTCTAGTCATAGAACTTCTAATGGCTATGGTGCCACTGAAATCTGCCCCTACATGGGTAAACGCTCGAGTCAATGTGACCCGGGGTGC
Organism: Erynnis tages; assembly: GCA_905147235.1. Lineage (NCBI taxonomy): Eukaryota > Metazoa > Arthropoda > Insecta > Lepidoptera > Hesperiidae > Erynnis > Erynnis tages. The sequence goes on along the minus strand of LR990095.1, from coordinate 5,626,617 downwards.
TGGCAGGCTAGACATTTGTTGTCCACAGACCGTTCCTCGATACCTAATACATCTGGTACAGGAATGAATACATTTTTTAACTTCACCCCTACCATGTATAGGCCAGTAGGTAAGTCTTATATTGTATAATGTATTTTGAAGACCAGAATGTAGTAGTTTGTAATGATAGTGACGAATGATCAGAGTAGTTATGTGATCTTTGCTTGGTAGTATGATAGGGTGTGCTTGATTGTATGGAATGTCTGAGTGATGTATGCGACCTCCAACGCGTAGGATGTTATTTTGATCTAGGAATGGGTTTAATTTTTTGAGAGGGCTAGAAGTGAATGTGAATAATTTGTGTGTGTTTGTAGGAGAATGTATGTTAGGGTTTTGTTTAATGTTGGATAATTCTAGAATTTCTTTAGCATACGTTTTATATTGTGTAGTTTGTATGATGAAGTCATGAGAGTATTTTAGTTCTGTCACACTCAGGTGAGAAGTAAGTCTGTTGTTTTTGTTTTTCAAGTTATGTAAGAATCTAAACAAGTAAGCCATTGTTCTAGTCAAGTTAGTAAAGCTTGAATGTTTGCAAAAATATTCATAGAAAAAGGAATAATTAATATCTACATTGGAGCAGATATTAACCACTTTTGAGTCAGGTAAATAATTGTTTGTGTCAGGTAAGTAATTGTTATCCTGTTGTATGTCTGACTTTGTAGTAGTTGAAGTAATGGGCCAATGTTTTAGGTCTTGTCTTATCCACTGAGGGCCTTGCCACCATAGTGAACAAGTAGGTAGAGTATTAGGCATAACTCCACGTGTGATCAAGTCAGCTGGGTTTTGTTTAGTATTAACATAGTACCAATCCTCACTTCTAGTAGTGTCGATGATTAACATGAGACGGTGTGTGACATATGTATCATGTTTATTTTTGTAGGGTGATTTTATCCAACTCAGTACAATAGATGAGTCAGTAAATAAATAGACATTATTAATATTTATTTTATTTTTCGTGGCATCCTGGAATCTGTTTACTAGTTTAGATAGGAGAAGAGCTCCACAAAGTTCTAGTCTGGGAATAGATTGTTGTTTTTTAATAGGAGAAACTTTAGATTTAGCAGTCACAAGAGTACAAGTGGGTTTACTATTAGGATATGTTGCTTTTAGGTACAAGCAAGCACCATAGGCTTTGTGAGAGGCATCACTGAAACCTAGTAAAATAATATGTGTAGGTATGTCAGAGAAATAGTACCTAGGGATATTTATCGATTTCAAATCATGAAAATGAGAAACAAACTTGTTCCAAGTTTCTAGTAAATCAGAGGGAATTAGAGAATCCCAATCAATGTTTTGCTTCCAAATGTCTTGCATGAGTATCTTAGCCAAGATAGTAGAGGGCGCTAGAATACCTAAAGGGTCAAATATTTGGGCAATTTTAGATAAAACACCTCTTTTGGTACAAGGGACATTTTCTTCAAAATTAGGAATAGAAATAGTCAATGTATCCTGTGTAGGTAGCCACTGCAAACCTAGGGTTTTTACTGATTCATTTAGTGTAAAACTGTATGAATTATTTTCAGTTTCTAGTGTAGGATTTTGTGTAGTTGAATCTAAACTCAATATGTGTGAGTAAATGTGGGGATGATTGGCTGACCACTTATGTAGTTGGAAACCTGCTCTACTTAGCAAGTCAGTCAGTTCCGAACATAATTGAATACATTCCTGTAAGGATTGTGCTCCACATAGATAGTCATCCATATAGGAACTGGACTTTATACAGTCAGCTGCTCGGGGGTGAGTGACCATATGTTTTTCAGCTAAGTCTAGCATTGTGCGACAAGCAAGGTAGGGTGCACTTTTAGTGCCATAAGTGACAGTATCCAACTCTAAACACTGTAGTGTGTCAGACTTAGAGTCTCTCCATAGGACTCTTTGGAGGGAGGTATGTTGTGGGTTGATCCAAATATTTCTAAACATTTTAATAATGTCACAAGAAAAGGAATATTTGTAAAGTCTGAATCTGAGTATAATATCAAAAATATCATTATAAATATTAGGACCTTCATAGAGTATGTCGTTCAGAGATAAACCACTGGAAGTTTTAGCACTTGCATTGAAGACAGTACGCAATTTAGTTGATGTACTATCAGGTCTTATTACAGGTAAATGAGGCATGTAGTAAGCATGTGTGTCAGTGGGAGAGAAGTTATCTACATAGTGAGCATGACCAAGGTCAATGAACTCATTGATGAAAGACTTATATTGAGAGTAAAGGTCAGTATCCTTTGTTAGTCTTGATTCTAATTTTAGTAGGCAATGATAAGCAGTATTAAATGAATTTCCTAAACCGTCAAGTTTGTCTGTCTGTATAGGTAAGTTTACAACATATTTGCCGGTGTCATCTTGAGTAGTAGTAGAAGTAAACAAGTCTTCACAGTATTTGTCATCGGGGGATAGCAACTTATGTGTAGGTAGTATTTCCTCTTGGTTCCAAAAAGACTGTAGTATGTCATCAGAGGAAGCATGAGACAGGTGCATGCTAACATGTGTGTTGTTGTTAGATGTGTGTTCATGAGTGTCAGGGACGAAAGAGCCTGATACAACCCATCCAAATGTAGTTTCAATTAAGAAGGGTAAACTTGAGCCAAGTTTCAAACGACCTGTCTGTAAAATGGAATAGAAAAGTTCAGCCCCAATTAATAAATCAATTGAGCTAGGTATGAAAAACGTAGGGTCTGCTAGTGAGTTTGCTTGTTGTGTAGGTATGTGCCATGTGTGAGTAGGTATGTAGTTATGAGGTAAGGGAACAGCAATGTTGTCCATGACAATGAATGTGAGATCAGCTGAGTAGTTGTTATACCGAGATGAAATGTTAGTATGAACACTTACTTGAGAATGTTTTACTGTATTCCCAATACCAGATATATTATGATGATCTTGCTTGAGTTCTAGCTGTAGTAATGAAGCCAGTCTGTGGGTAACAATGTTGACCTCGCTGCCTGCATCCAGAAGAGCTCGAGCGTTCACCCACTTTCCTGATGCAGATTGTATTCTGACGATAGCTGTGGATAATAATATTTGTTGCTTGTTAGCGTTAGACACTAGTACAGTAGAAGGTGAGGTTTGAGATGCATGTTGCAAAGTAGTATCAGTTGCATGTAGTTGCGATTGAGCTGTAGCTGCATGTGGTTGCATTTGAGCGAGTGGTGCATGTGGTTGCAATAGAGGGGTAGGTGCATGTGGTTGCAATAGAGGTGTAGGTGCATGTGGTTGCGTTAGAGTAGTATTCTCAATGGGTGTACCCATAGCCGAAGCGTAATTTGTAGTATGTAGTTGTGGGTCAGCAATGTCATTTTGCATGGTGGGTGGTGTAGGTAATGAATTGATAAAAGCAAAGCTAACCTGTTGTTTATCCATATGTATACTTGTGTGATGCCTGCCATTGCATGTTAGGCACTTATATTTAGAGCACTTGTGGCTGGCTTTATAATGCTGTAAGCAATTGAAACATAAAGATTTAGCTTTAATTAAGTTCACACGGTCATTAACAGATAGCTCAAGATAGCTTGGACACTTATGCAAAGAGTGTTTGCCTTGACATAATATACAAGATGCAATTGGGACAGTAGAGGTGACATGGGAAGACTTTACATTTAGTTTATCACTGGGCTTATCCGCATTAAGCATTTCAAAGGCAGTTCTACGTGCATTGAGGAATTCGAGCAACTCACACATAGTGGCAATAGTATTTTCCTTTCTGTTTAACTCCCATGCAGCTCTTAAGGAGTTGTCCAATTTTTGAGAGATAATGAACACTAATAGAACATCCCAGCTGTCAACTGGTAAGTTGATAGCCTTTAGTGAATCTAGACTTTGTTGCAAAGTGACTAAGAAGTCTTTCAAATTGTACCTAGTAATAGTGACAAAATTAGTTACAGCTTTCAAATGAAAGTTTACAATTATGGTTTTGTTCTCATACCTTTTAGTAAGAATTTCCAAAGCTTTCACATAATTTTCCTCGGTGATGAGCAATGAAGAAATGAGCCCCGCTGCTTCTCCAGTTAGGGCCGACTTTAGGTACTGTAGTTTGTTGACAACGGGTAGATCAGTGCCGTCTACAGAAGCCATAAAAATATTTTTAAACGCAGGCCATTGTCGAATGTCCCCATCGTATCTAGGGAGTTCTAATTGAGGTAACTTTACGCGAGGTTTCCTGGAAGTGCAGGTATCGTTACACATTGTCGTGCACAACGGATCGTGTCCGAATGACGATCGCGATGTAGTCGCAGGCGCTAGTAAAGCATCAATTTGCGCTTGGGTAGAAAAGTATTTTTCTTCGAAAACAGTACGTTCTTGCTCATGAGCTTCAAGTCGTTCTGGATTAGCGTCCAACAGTTCGATCGCGTTTTGTAAGTCTTCAAATTTGCACAGGATTTTTTCCATCTCCGCTTGCCGCGCCTTTAACTCGTGGGCATTGTTCACTTGGGGATTGTAGTTTTGCACGAAGTTGAATAGGCGTGTTAGTTTTCCTTTCACTGTGCTTCTTTGCGTCTTCAAAGCATCCAAAGACGCTGCATGTTCCTGTTCCGGCATGTCCGGCGTAGGCATCGTGGCAAAGGTCCGCTGGTGCAGCTCCGAAGTAACGATGAAATATTCGTGGATTTCACTAATCCAACTATTTTTACGAGATTTGCTGTGTGCAGCTTAGTAATTTTTGGTGTGTACACCGAGATTAAATATGATTTTATTTGTAGAAAAGATGCGGTGTTCCGCCATGTTACACAACACAAGTAAGAAGAACGATTCTTTTTTTCTCGAACGAATGTCTTGACGTTGAATGACGTAAGCGTCGATGTCGATAAAACAGTATTGAATGAATGGAACAGTTGCACACTGTTGTAGATAGATGGCGTATGCGCCGCGAAAGTAGTCAATGTTGTGAATGTTGCAAATTGGCGTGTGCGCCGAGAAATATGCCAGTAGGATGGCAGCAGAAAAATGGTAGGTAGGATGGCGTATGCGCCGCGTAGTTGTTGTAGGTAGCAGTCACTGTAGTTGGCGTGTGCGCCCCGAAGCGGTGTTGGTGACGATAATGTAGTACGTCTCGTAGTTAGTAACACAAAATGTAGATGTCGCTGTGTAGGTTCGACTTGTAGATGCTTCTTCCCGCCCGGCCAGAGTGCAGCACAAAAAACGATGAACGAATGAATTGATTGTCCGTGGCACGGTCGATATCGCGTGACGATCTCCTTGAAGCACAAAACAAAATGGCGATCTTGTTCACGCTCCGAGCACAGTTTTTCAAGGCGACGAAGGACCACAATTATGTTTGTTATTGACTGTACTTTACTTTCTTAATGCACTGGGATGGTCTGAATGAAAATGCACTGGTTCTGGTAATGCACACACTGAGTTTATTGTATTTATTAATTAAAAAGATGGAGCACCACAAAACACGTCTGGTTTGTACAATGACCGGGAACGAAGTGAGCGAGACAGAGAATGAAAGAGTATAACTATTTATTAGAATAATAAACATAAATTTTATTCGTACTAAACCCTTCGTTTGCGTTTTTCCCACTCATTATCTCATGTTTGTATTGAACCCTCTGCGTGAGTTTTTCCATCACCACCGCGCTGGTATAACAAAGCCAGTCGCTCTATCGACGACACGATCGCTTGTTTGAATTGCGCGCCGCTTCTGCTCAACTATTGTTATCTGTGTAATACTGTGTATGCTGTTTGAATAGGACGCCTCCGCCGTTACTATTAGTTAGTTAGTATTATTGCCACGAGGAAAACGTATCTCGAAATAGCGCGATTGTGCGACGACCAGTCGGCCGACGTCCGTCACTCATTATTCTCTTTTTGCCGGCGTTGTTAGGGTTACCGTCTATGGTGGACAAATCCTAGGTTATGATAACTTTTAACAGTGTCTTCGGGATGAGGGCCGGATTTTGGGATATTCGGGATTTTTATTGTTTTCTATGGCATAGAGTATATAGGTTTAATATGTTTTCGAAAATGACAAGAAATAATATAATCTCTTAATCTGCCTTACACCATGTTTCTCATGTCTTGTGTCGGTTGGAGAGGCGTGGTCCGTGTGGTTGCCGGACACTTTGTAGGTACTTTATCATCTCAAATTGATTAACCATTTGAGTCAGCAAGTGCAACACACCCACATCCGACCTCGTATTGGATTTCTGTCCTAATTGAGATAGGACATAGGTGTTCATAGCTGCCAGTAACCACTAACGACTGCATGCCCGTTTGTTATGCTAACATAACTAACCATTTTTTTAATTTATTTGGTAACCCTAAGCATGGCGGCGCGGTCGGACGGTAAGACCTAGCGAGTTCGTTCGACGCGGACGTTTTCACGTTTTTGTGCCACGCTCCGCTTGATACGGCTAGACGCTTTGTCATTTTTCGACGGCCGCTCACTCGATTTCCGGACTATAGTGCGCTGTAGTGGTCAGTCGGGATGCAAAAAAACCGTTTCGCCCCGCGTTTGTGTGCGTTCTGCTTCAGCGGTGCCACCGTGGCCGCGTCGCAGCGACTGCTATCTGCGTCGTGGCTGTTTATTGTGGCTTTTTGTGGGATCCATTTATAGAAAGCTAGGTTTTTTTTGTGTTATCTTAAAATGAGAAATTGGGCGTCGACTAAATTCAAATAGTCTTTATATGCCATGAAGCACAATGTTTCATGTTTTGTTGGCTGGGGTAGTTTATTTGGTTGACATTATGTAGCTTAATTGAGGTTAGCATCTTAGTTAAAATTTGAGTTTTTTATCTTTTGTTTCTGTTCCTGCTCGAAGGACCTATTATATCGTAATTTATAGATGACAGCCCTTATCTTCCTTCCTTCCGAACTTTTTTCCCCATCGGTCAAATTATCAAGTTATTAATAAATTGTTCTTTTAAGAACATTTGACAACTTTCCCGAAGCGGCACTTCTAATTAAACGCCCGCCCGTGAAACGTGTCGGTCCGATCAATGCTCGACCCCGTGTCACCTTACGCCCAACACTAGTTAGTCCACATTGCGAGCGCGACGACGTGAAACAAACACGCTTATCAGTGCATTACCGTTGCGCAATTACCGCTTTGATACACGTGTGTTATCTCGCCGCGTTCGAGAACGTTCGCCGCCAGCGTGCCGTAGCAAACTGGTGTTCGTAGGGACGATGCATGGAGTCGTCTTACGGAATGAGTTCACAGTTAGTCTGGGACTACTTCTCTTGTTACCAAGATTCTGAAAAGAAACAATTGAGGCGATTTGCAGGTGCAAAGATAAGCCTTTAGATAGAAGTGTAATTTCGAGGAGTCCATGACGGACACGTTGAGTGTTCGTTTTCACTACGCTATAGAGCAGTGTTAGTTGGAAATCAATTTCATGAACACGCTCAGTGCTTAGCAGTTGACGCGTACGTTGACTGGGCCTCAGCGTGCGCCGCTCGCATAGAAAAAGGAGTAAATAGAACGGCAACATTAACATATTTGTTCCAACCACCGTAGCTTAGTCAGCTGGCGGCATTCACGCCCCAAATAACACACCCTCACTTACACCGATGAGAATGATAGACATAGTTGAGCAAACCGAGGATATCCCTTTTTTGTCTGGGGAAACCCGGTAAAAAAGGTACCCGACATTGTGAGACGATATTGGGTTATATAGGATTTCTCACTAAGCCCCCTCGTGGCCTACCTCAGCACTTATGGAGGACTCCGGAATCTCCGGAGGAACACACCGGTGCCCTTTAGTGTCACACGCGTCACTAAATCTTTTATGGAGGCACGCGACCATCCTTCCTAGCTGCTGCCTTCCCTAGACGCTTAGAGCTTTCAGCTCTCCAGCTTGCGACTCCCAGAGCCCCCTTTTAGCCCCGTCCACACGGCCGTTCTATCCACTACCTAATTCTATGGTGGGTCGTACATTGCGTGAAAGGCGATAGCCGCGCCGGTGCATTCACCGCTCACCGTGGCTAATTTATCACGAGATCGATATGTGCGCCTACTGCCTTATAGTGCCAGCACCCCGGCTACTTACATCGTCTATTGGCTAGTGTTCGCCTTTTGCGTCGACCGTTTATCGGTACGATCATTCTACTCGTGTTGTTGATACGTCTATACTATACTCGATATTTATAAGATAGAAGAATATTTTTTTATCTTTAAATGCTATCCACAGACTAGGTCCGTGCCTTTTTTTTGCATCACGTCACTTGTAATAATATTGCTCCAAAAAAAGCGACGACTGCATGAGATACGCTATCATGCACCGTTCCTTTTTGAGGCTTAGTATTCACTATTACTACATTTTCGTAAGTCAGTCCCTGAGCTTCGTGTATGGTGAGGATACGTGATCCCTCACCGGATCCACAGCCCGCGTTTCGAATTGATGTTTTCTCTGCTTGGGTGTGGACCAGGAACAGGGTGTCTTGCGTGGATGATGGCATTTGCGTGCTCGTGTATCTTTTCAATTCCAGGGAGCGGGTTTTCTTGCTAGTACGACGAGTTTTCTTACATACGGTTGTGAGGCTTGAAATTTTACAGGGCTGATATAAAATGTTTCCAAATCATATTTTGTGTCCTCGAATTGAGTGTTTGATTGCATTGTTGCGAAAATTGCGTTTCTACATAATTATGTTAATATGTGAATACTATACTTATTATTATTATATTGTCGAGCTTCTAATTGGAAACATAATTCAAAAACGGTATTCTGGTTGTGCTAGCAATTAATAGCTTATCATTTTGGTATTTTGAATATAAACGCGTTGCCGTTGCGCGTGGCCTACGACAGCGCACGTGGCGCGGCGGGTACGCGTCTACGCGTACAAGGCTGTGTGAGTGTGCGAACCGCGTTTATATGGAATTTTGCGATTACGCCATCTACCTACGTACGAGCGGCGGTCGCGGCCGGTGTGACCGCGCGGCCGGTAATAATAATAATTAGCCGCCTCTTTATTGTTATTCGAAGCGGGCCGGCGGCGGCGGCGGCGCTCGCTCGCTGTCACCCAGTCGCAGTAGCACGCCCGCAGTGAGGCGGACCCGCGCCGACTGTACTGTCGCGTCCAGTGATTGTCGCTATTGTGCGCGGAGAAGCAAACGCTCGCATTGTGTATTGTTGCTACAGTGTACCCTCTACTGCCTGCCTACCTGGACTGGACGCAGTGTTGTGAATGGATTGTCCCGGACGCCCATAGGACCGGTCGGGTATGTTGATTCAGTCGCTTCGATTGTTCTCATCGACGGACCGTCCTGTCACTTCTAAAAATGGGTGAATCGCTCGAGGCGTGCGAGCTGCGGGCGTCCGCCGACCTTGTTGCTCCATGCGCTATGGAAACACACTCACGTGTTCGCACGGCGTCGTGTTTATTTTTCGATTAATCCGATTTTATGGCGTCGTTAGGGCCATTACTCTGTACACACACGACCGGGGAAATATCGTTTGCTTGCTTACGTTATTTGTCATGGAATTTGTCGGCGGAACGATTATGTTGGATGTTGTGTAATTTTAACGAGACTTGAGGAATATTGATGTCGAGAGTTATTACGCGCCGTTTGTAACTGTGTGCGGTCGCGGTCGGTCATTCCAGTTGGGGGAGGTTCTTTGATTAAACTTTTGAATGACGGAAGTTGGCGTTTGAAGTGCCCACTCTCGTTTGTGCCGGCTCTCGAGATTGTGGTACCTGGGTAGCAAACATTTCTTTTTCGATTCTTGGTCGGGACTTTTCCTATATCCAAGCAAGACTCCGCTGTAAATAACGACTTTATTTGGGATACTTTACAATGTAATTTCTATCTTTATCGCAGTGAACCTAATGTTAACTACATTATGCATCGGGCATTGCTTAATTGAGCGAAGCCTACAGTCGATTTTCCGGCAGCTTTTCATTGTCTTAGCTCTAAGTGGATGGTTTGTTGTCCAGCGAGGGTATAGCTTGATCTTCAGGTAAGTAGGTATACATATTTAGCTAAGAAAACAAAAAAAAAAACAAGATAAGGAAATTTATTCAGATTTTACGAATTGCTAAAATTAACAAGTAAAACTTTAGCAAAAATCTTTAAGAAAACAGGATTTAAAATAACAACGAATCAAAACGGTACGAATTATAATATGATGAACTCACATTTAAGATCTAGCAACTAAGCTCGCAAACAAACATCACACTAGCCGACCTTATCGGTCGTCGACCTACATACATACAAACCTAATTGATCCCATGCAAGGGCTCATCTGTTTTACTTAGCGTGTTTAATCCTCACCCGTCTTCTTAGCAAACTTTTGATGTATTTGCTTTGGAACTATACATATAAATCATGATAGACATTAATAGGGCGAGATATTCGTGTTGTATGTTTAGGTGATTTTCGTATAGGCTTTTAGTTTTAAAACACGAACGTAAGCTTCAGTTATCGTAGTGATCAAATTCTATTTGCTGCCTTATGTCATGTATGTTTTCTAAAAAAATTAAATTATATTCTTAAGACCATTATAGTTTTTATGTCTTAAGTACTTTGCCAGATATCACAGGCCAAAGTCGATTTAATGGTTTTGCTGCAAACCTTATATCGGTAATCAAGATTTCACTGTCGGAACAACACTAAAAATTCCGAACCCTTTATTGATCTCTCCGAAGACCGAGAGCAATATACCACGTTCATTTCGCAGTAGTGAAGTGGTCTATTGAACCGGACCGCTGACATAAATCCCATGGAACGGCCAATGCGTTCCGCTGAATGGCGGGCGATTTATGAAATTGTAGACTGAAACACCCGGAGCGGTTACGGCCGGGTGTTTGTGCTCGTAACTTAGCCATCGGGGTAATGGCCGCCTCAATGGATGACTTTCCGAAAAATTGAACCTCGAGTGGAACTCAGGTATTATAGAAGGTGCTCGAAGTGTTTGTTAAGTAGTTTTAAGGAGTTTTTCAGAAGTCGGGTTTGGCTTGTGAATATTGGACCAGTGAAGATCGTAGTCGCATTGTCGTAGAGAATACAGAAGACACAGAGACGTTTGTGAGGGTGGATGGAAAGAAAATAAGTAGGTACCTACACGAATATTGTTGATTAGGTTTCAAAACGAAAGACATGAGACATACGTACTACAATCTTTTAAACGTTCAATGATATTATCAAAATCTTAAGTAACATATAAGTAAACCAATAATGTCGAAACTTCTAGTTTGGAATGCTTAATCCGATATGAAACAAGACTTAGCACGCGCGGCGCAAGTTATTCTAACTTCGGATAAGTTGGGATCTGAGCCGTAAAACTTCGTCGTCGGAGCGTCGGGCTCCTGCGGGGATCTGAATGTAGCGCTCACTACTGGTTTATATGTCTGTAATGAATGACCCACTGTAGGTAGGTATCCTCTCGCAATGAGAAGGACGTAGACCTTAGCCCACCACGCTGGCTTGCTGGCTTGATGAAGTTTAGTTTTTTTTATAGTAGTTGAATAGTAGTAGGAAACGGCCGAGCAGCTGCTGAAGTTAAGTGGTCACTGCTGTCCATGGACACCCGCATCCCGTTTCAAATAGAGAAGAAATCCTATCGGAGGTTGTATGCGGGTGGGTGCTTTGCTACTCACGAGGACTAAGATGTTTGCCTTAAATAAAGACACTTTTATTTGAGACGAAGCACAACCCATTGTCATTATGATCAAGAACTCTCAGGTATACAGATCTCTCGATCTCCCGATATTAACTTTACTACTTTTCATAAAAAAAAGCTGCACAAGACTATAATTTTATTTTCTTCCTTACATAAATCTCTTAACATTTAAGTTTTAACTTCCTATCATTATTATAACAACTAAAATCGAACTAGTTCGAATCGAATCGAATTAGTCCCTGAGAGAATTATATCCACAACTGGCAATTCCTTCGAAACTTTAGTACTAGAACTGTCTCGGCAAGTTGGTAATAATTGTAAAATGTCGTAAAGTAGTTTAGTTTAAATTATTATTACATATACTCGTATATCTACGGAGTTTCGAACTCCAGGTTGCGTGCGGGGTCTATCTACTATGTCTAGTTATAGCGATTTATATAAAACTAACTCTCAGTATGTCTTCGTTTATATTACACACTGGTTGGTCTACATTTCTATGCGAAGATTTATGACCTTATTTCTTGAGGTGCTGATTGCGCAATTGTCGGACAAATGATGAACGATATCTGGAGGAGTAAAGACATTGATAAAAGAGATGTTGAAATGGGTTAATGGTTTTAAAATAAGTATTGCCTGGTAATAAATTGTCAAAATCGTCGTCAATGTTAAACTTTGTATGGAAATAGTAAAGTTCAAGAAACAACAAAATCTAATCACTTACGACGTATCATTGCGCTAGTAAAGTACAACTTTAAAATATATAATAACATATATTTTTAAAGCCTTATTTACAATAACTAAATCTTCCCGCGTAAAATAAAATTCAATAAGATCAACATCTTTTATAAACTTTATATCATAAATATTCGAATATATTCATTTTACAGAATTTTTTTTGAAAACTTAACAACTTAATATAGATTTGCGACGGGAATACCGCATAAGATATTATTATGAAGTATTATAAACCGGCTCTACATGCGATCTCGAGCCACGCTTGTATAAATTACATCGTCAGGGAAAAATGCGCCGACCATAGAGTTAAAAAGTATATAGAATAGCTATATGGGCCGAGCAGGCGTACCCTAGATTCTCTCACCTGAGCGCATTTTTTCTTATATTATTATCCCCCAAATTGCTAATGCGCTGGAACTTTGTCGCTACAACTTCATTATGATGGAACCAAAAACGTAAGATGAGGCTTGCAACAAATTTTGTTGATTGATACAAAAATTTGCAGCATTTGTCACAAGATACCGTCAACGAAGCGGTGGCCAGGCGCTTTAGCAACTTACGAGAGTAATCATTAATGTATAATGGCTAGTTTTCATCCAACTGAGAGTGAGAGTGAGAGTGAAAGACTGGGTTCGGTCTTTGAAGCGTGAACGCTGAGTTACCTACAAGTTTACTCATATGTTACGATTGCATTTCTACACACTTCTTTGTCCTATGGCACCAACAATGCCTGTCGGCAAGTACGTGCGTGCCGTCGTCGGTTCCTCAAAAACAGGAAATGTGCACGATCGTGATTCATGATGTTATTATTACAACTGCAGTTTCTATAACTGCATGGCATGCATTTAAAACGAAAGATATTTTTATTATAAACAATTTCGTTACATATTGCAACTTGTTGATAAATAATTTGATATACGGGGGGTTTTAGTAACATATTGTCGTCTTTGGATAGCTCTACTCCAGTTGAGACATGAAGATGTTCTTATAATTTGATTTGAAATAACAGTTTTTGACTGGTAGTGACCAAAGCTCCTGTCTTTCTATATGCTACTAGGTGCTTTCTAATGCTACTACTATAGCGTTACTTACTAGGTTTACAGTTCAATCCTCCGATGACTGCATATTGAAGCTTGAATTGGGTGACATAAAATTTATGGACTAAATCAAAACTAAACCCGTTAAGTAAAATGATCAAAAAATAAATGCTTAAACTCTCATCGACTTAACCCCATTCGGCCCCGGGTCTGTTCAATCCAGCTTGTTCAAATGTCGTTAAAATGCCATTTCATTTGGTTTTAGTACGTTTTCCGAGATATTTATGTATTTTCAAATGGGAAAACTGAAAAGAACGTGTTTCCATTTTATTACCATATTGAAAGGCTTCACATTCTCCGTACTTGCACCACTATGCCGCGGTACTGTTGAAACGAACTCGAATAAAATAAACGATATATAGAATAAGTCAAGTCGCGCGCAACGTCAATACCGCTGCTAGTCCAAGAGCTGTTGGACATTTTTCGAGAAATGTTTTAGGCGTCATAAAAACATGTAGAATGGTTTATTTGTAATATCGGAACACAAAAAGAGTTGATTCGAAGAAGATTAATGATGAAAGATTGAGTTTTTTTGCGATAAAAAGTGGGTGCGACGTGTTGAATTTTTTAACAACTTCATTAAATTTAGTAAGTATTTCAGAAATGAAAGAAAAGTGACACTGGCTGTAATATTGGTTTGTTACCAAACCCGATTCAGGCGTCTCCAAAGTTATTAAAAAAAACTTCTACCCGTCAGCCAGGCTTTCTGCTCAGATACTTGTTTTTATGATGCCTCAAACACTTCTCGAAAAATGTCTACCATCTCTCGAGCTATTCGATTGCATTATCCGTTTCCACTCGCGTCGTGTGAAGCGTCGGCGATCTCGAAACGTGAGCCCTTTGACAATGGCGGTGCGGACGTGTCGCTAATGCAATCACTTCGAAATGTTTCTACGGTGACGTCACACCGTACACTGGGCAAAAGTATTCGACAGTCTGATATAGCGCAGATTGTTACAATTGAATGTTGAGCATGTTTGTTAGTCTTTCACATATTGGGTGAATCCACATTAGAGGCCTAAATCTTTAAGCTACACATTAATCCCTCACGTGAACAAGGATAACGTTCAATATAACAAAGGATTTGATTAAGGCGTCGTTTAACGCGCTAACTAACTTGCTAATGTGGATTTACCCATTCGGATAAATAATTTTGATGCACACATACTCTTCAATGACCTGTAATAATTTACAATATCTTTTGTTTTTATGGACCTAATTTTGTATTCTCAATGTAGACGCCAAGGAAGATTGTCCCTCTATATTTTACATTGAAAAGTGTTTGGACATTGTTCATTTGAAGACGTATTCGACAGATCTTCAGCTTCAGCTGTACATAGGTCATCTTTTTTCACCGATTGTGTTTTAATTTTAGGCAGAATTCAATATTCAATAACATTTCCAAGAAAGTTTTGTTAAATTTTATCAGTAAAGAAAGCCTTATTTTATGCACGGCAGCGGTTAAGCGAATAAATTAGCTCTAATTCCCATTAATAGCTTGTGTTTAGGTGTTTGCAATGAAATAGATAGGAAATATGCCATCTGTGACGTCCCATGGAATATTAACAGATACCTAGTAGTTAGTAGGTGTACCATCGTTCAGATGGACTCATTTGCTTATCGCAGTTTGTTTTAAACACGCTTATGCAACCGTGATTGTATACAGTATACACTATACAGTAATTCGATATCAACTCGCACATCACGATGACTCAAGTATTCCGTTCTTTGAGTATCTCTCGTGTTTCCGTCCTTTAATATATGGGTAACGTTTCGATTAAAAAAAATATCGTTGGTGTAGTACGTGACAGTTACCTATGATGAAATATCGTTTTCGAGTCCACATACGACCTCCGCAGAGCTACACGCGCTTCAACGAACTTCTAATCAATCTGCAGAATTACTATACGTCCAGTCTAAGCATGTGGAACTGGAAACATAAAAACTCGATAAAACCCGTTCGCACACACAATTGTATGACACGTAAGTGAGCGCGTAAAGCAGCCGGCGCCGATCGGCGCACCTGGCAACAACTTTCTAACTTTGCCGCTAGTGCGCATTCTCCGCGCCCGTGTTGCCATTGTAGGACCGACAACGAAACAACTGGATTTTTTTTTATAAATAGAGCAAGCAAACAGACAGACGGGCCACCTGATGGTAAGTAGTCACTGTCGCCTAGACACGTGCAACTCCAGTTTTTTTTGTTGATAGAAATTGAGTAGCAAACGTGCGCAGGCCACCTGGTGTTAGGTGGTCACTGCAGCCCATCGACACCCATATCCAACCTCAATTAGAGAAGAAATCCTATTTATGTCATGGACAAGAACACTATCAAAGTCAAGTATTCCCGCATAACGTAGACTGTTCTAAACTTATTATAATTTTTGTAACATCCTTCTCATGTAACAGTCGACAATAAGTGCATTTCTTTTAAAGTATTCGTACGGTAAAGGTCTGTCACCTCGTGTCATACTCGCGACACTGAAAGCGTTTGCGGGTGCTTTGAAACTCACGAGGACTAATATGTTCGCCTCGATTAAAGGATCTCCGGCAGATATATTATGTACCTCCCCGGCCGAAACGCAAGTCATGAAGAACATGCTGCTTTACAACAGGTAAAGAGTACCTGGGTACAAGGTACCTCCCCTTACTAGCTACTATGGCTCTAGCACCTATACAATATTTCTGCCTATCGGATCTCGACTAGTCTCGAGTTCTCGACCTATGCCACTGATACTTTCTTTGATCCCAGCATAAGGCACGCTACAAGTTTATACCCAGTTATAATAATAAATGTGCACCGAGATAGTTGTGTTTATGTGGGTACCGCTAGACCGGTTTCTGTGCCAGGCTGCGGGTGTGTGTGTGTGTAGTAGAGGAGAGACGCTGGCTTCACGCTTTGTAGGTTTTGCACGTAAACTTAACGCTGTGTAGCGAATGGCTCGAGTGTAAATACGGAGTTTTGACATACGTAATATTTCTTAGCAGTACATAAACACAGTTCGATAGTCGCGATTCATGATAAGTCAAACTCTCAGTGTGGTCACTTTATTTAAGTGCCAAAGTAATGAATCTTTCCTCATCACAAAACTCTGACTGCTTAGCAATACGACATCTGTGGAGGAAAACGATTACCGATTACCGATAAACGATTATTATCGCACATCAAGGTATTCTGCTATCAAGATGTCTTTTTATAGTGTTTTATACAAGAAAAATATTTACATTTTAAGAAGTTTATATTAAACCAAGAAGATTCATACAGAAGTAGCTCTTAGAGACATTGAGGCAATCCCTACGTTTCTTAAAACTTCTTTTTAAATTCAACTGAAATAATTAATGTGTCTCAATGTCACATTGCAATAATAAATTGGAGTCAATTGACGTATATAGCTCCACGCACAACTGTAGTCCACGAAATTACAATTGCTCTCAGCCATGTAGTGTACTATAAAACATGAACATGTTGTTAACCTAAGACATGGCATTTGGTTGGGAGACAAATCCCACCGACTAGCCGTGGGAAAGCCCTTCGATGCCTACTGCCTCCGGTTCAGGCGACCCGGCCGCGCCTTTCACCAGTCGCAAGTAATGATACAGGTTTATTTGAGAGGATCCAGTCTAGGACCATTGACGTGCGAGATAACGGTATAGGTCGCTACCATAGAAATAGGAAGTCGATAGAACGGCTGTATAGGTGGGCCTGGCGTACCCCTAGATTTTGCTAAACTGAGCGCACACTATTACATCATGGTTACTGTAAGTGAGAGTGATAGAATGAGTTTGGGGCGTGAATGCCGCTAGCTGAGCTAGCTGCAGTGGATTCATAACAAATATTCTATTATTATCGTTCTATTAAACTCATTTTCTATGGCCTGTACTTTCTTTTTACTCGTCTTTGGAGAGAACAATGTGAATGTTACTAACTATCTAACACATCTTTCAGTACGATTCCCAAGGATTGCATTTGTAAGCAATGAAACCTTGCACCTGCTGTTCGCCCATTAGATTATGATCTAGGGTTCTTCAAAAGATTTCATCTTTTTCGTTATCGAGTAGAATTTAATGTATTGAATTCTGAACTGAAATCGGATCGATTACACACATTCTGTATCAAATTAGTCAACGGAAAATAAAACCTTGAAAACAAAATATTCAGCGTTATACGGATTCGAGTACGCAGTCAAAAACCGAACTATTAAATAAGCAATAATTAACACTAAAGCAGACTACTATGATATCATCAATCAAATTAGAAGTAGATCATCATTTCTAACATTTGATATGCTTTGGAAAAACCACGTTCAACCGTCGTAGAAATCAGACTCGTCAAAAAAATCGTTGATCTAATCAAATCCGGCAAGCCAGTGTTTTGAATACATCATAACGCAGAAAAACAATCATTTACCTACTTCAAGCCATTTTCAATTTCGTTGTAGGTATCTCCACAAGTAGATTTATTTTTAACAAGCGTTTTATAATCCTTTTAAAATTAAATTAAATTGTAATTACGCCTCGAAAACCTTTATAAAATCTTCATTCCGACGTTTTTAAAAGGTCCATCCCGTCCTCATCCAGTTTCTACCCGAAAGGCATTATTTTATGTCACTGAAAAATGTCTGTCCGTAATACATACATTAATGGCCCACCGCAGGGTCGGTTCTCCTCTCACAATGAGAGGGATGTCGGCTGGGGGACTTCACATGCCTTTGGGAATTTGCCTTTTATAACTCTAAGACATGCAGGTTTCCTCGCGATGTTTGCCTTCACTGTTACAGCAAGTGATATTAATGTTATGTTAAGTTACATGTTAATAATATTAAAAACCAAGTTGTGCACGGAGGTGTATTGTTTTTGCAATGATTTTTCGTGTAATCTTTGTAATGACAGCGTTTGTCTACTGCCGTCGATGAGTCACATCGACACGTTTGTCGCTGATTTAGCGCGAGCGTCGGTAACAACGTAAACAACTTTATTGCAGTCATTCGCAGTCGCCCTTACACGTGCCTCCTCGTGTCAATCTAACGCGTGCTGTGTTGTGTGTAACGTGTCGGCATTGCATATTGCTGACGTGACTCGATTTATTTCTGGCGAATGGCATTTTCAACAAGGTAATTGGTTACCATTACCTAGCAGTTTTGCTTGGATAATAGTAACCTTCTTTTTCTTTTCAGCCCTTCACAGCCCACACCTAATAGAATCCACCGGTCCTGGTTCCTTTGAATCCAATGGTTTCCCGCTGTCTTTACTCCATTCTGTCTTAGAGTGGCCTTTGCTAATTTTGCTGAGACGTGATCGTCATTCGAGGAGGTTGTTGGTCGTTAAAACGTTGAAGCAATATTTTGTAATTACTTCTTTTATAAAGTAGCAAACGAGCGTATCGAACCTTATATCATCGAAAGTTTGTAGTTTTCCTGACAATAGCCACTCTATGTTTAGTTACAATGGACTAACGATCAATACAATAGGCAAAAAGTAAGCTCTGAATGTTATACCACTTGTTTTATGCTACTGCTGTATTTGGCCTCAATCTTGGCTGATGCAGTACGTTTGTCTGCACTAAATGTGTTTAAAAGTAGTTCTAGTTGTAGTGTTCTTACGTGAATTTATTGATTTGTTGATATTTCTTCTAGGATTTTCATAAGTATACAACTTGTTGGTCCTTCGAACCGGATTAAAAAATGTATATAAAAACAGTAAATGATCGTGCAATGACCACGAGATAACATTCAACGTCTAACGTTAACTGCGTTAACAGTTAATATTTCTTCAATAAAAAACCAATGACCCAATAAACAGTAGATCAGTGCATCACGAATAAAACAGAAGCATAAAGGTTAGCTTCGAATTCCGGTGAGATCCACTTGCAAAACTAAAGTTGTTCCATTGTTCGCAGTCGAGTTACAGTTTCGATATTGATATTTATTTTCGCTCTCATGCAAATCTAAAACGAATATAGTGATTGCGTTCTCGAAAAGTTGCCCTGTCACCGCGGCGACTAAAAATATTGCACTTGGCACTGAATGAAACGGCGTTAACTCTTTGAACTTTGGCCAAGTTTTTCTCCTTACGCTCACGTTGTTATATATAATATGTACCTATATTGTATGTGGTTTTGTTATCAGCGCGGTGCAAAAAACATAGTATAGAAAAACGTGTTACGAGGGGACCGGATTAGGGTCCCAACGGCACCCTCTAATGACTTTTCTCTTGTTTGAAGTCTAATAAAAAAAGAATAGTTGTTGTAACGATGAACGAAGGAAAGGTGTGATTATGACATGGGATTCTACAAAAAGGGTGTAAAAAAAGCTCTCCTTCGAATCCCGCAACGTACTGGCGGCTCCTCTGGTGTTAGTCGTGTCAATATGCGAAAGTGACCACTTACCATCAGGTAGCACGTCTGCCTATTGGCTTGCTATGAGCTTATCAGACTCTATCAGTATCTATGTACATTCTCTTATTACATAATTTGTACGGGCTACCCGATTACGCCAGGCAAAAGCAAGTGCTTTGGCATTTGTGCAACGCTCAATAGCCCAGTGGGATGGCTAAGGCCTAAGACCTATGTTCTTTTTATTCTGAAGACCCAACTCACCGGTGGGTCACTAATAGGTTGCAAACTATCAGCGCGCGTAAAGATAATGTTATTATTTACCGATATACAGTTGGAGTGTCGATAACGCGTCACGCTCGGTTTCCTGGCAGCAGTGCCTGTGTCACTGACATTTGGATGGCTTTGTGGGGCCTGCACACGTTTATCTAGTAGCAATTATACATTGCTTTTCATTTATATTTTAACCTACATCTTTTCATATCAATTATTCAGCTCACAGACATAATATTTTGTCTTCATACAACCGCCAGTTTCGTACAACAACTTAGTACAACTACAACGGTTTCGTATTTTAGATGTGAGGAGTTGAAGCCAGATATGAAAATTTCTTATAGATATTTTTTTCTCATCCTATGTCATTATTCATTTTATTACGCCACATTAATTCTATTGTCGGATCCAATTTTATTTGTCCCAACTGTTATGAGGTACATGGAAAAGGCGGACATCTTTGGTCGGTGGGCCAAACGTAAATTCTTAGACTATGGTATTAATCAAAATATTTCTGTAAAATATTAAATTTAATAACAGTCCGATTAATTTTGATATGTTTATTTTTTATTTGTAAAAAAACAAACAACAAGCAAGTGTGTACGTTATGTTCATTACTGCAGTCCACAGAAAACCTAATCTCCAATCTTGTTACTTAACATTTTTCGGTAACCACACCGGCCCAACTGAAACACCATACCATACAACGTGATCGCTTTATAAACATAGCCCACCCCACACGGTGTGCCCTCAACTGTGTCGCGGGTGCCATGAATATTTAAACAAGACATGAACATAGACACCCAGTCCAGAAATAAAAATTTAAACTCATTCAAATGACTTAGGATCTACCGCTCATTTCACCGGTGTCTTTCTCCACTGCATCACGCAGGTCGTCACATTAAGAGCATTCTCCTTTAACGCGCGGGACAATTGCCATTACTTAACATCTTAGAAGTAAAAAAAATAGTAACTACTACGCGATTGGAAATGGAAAACTTCAGACGAATTGAACGCAATCGCCCGAGTTGGTACCTACGTAGCTACGTACCAACGTGGCAGACGCGGGGGCGGCCGGTGATCCGAGGGACGTCATTCGACCTCCGCGAAGGCCGGCCCCGGCTTTTATTGATTTTTTATGCGCATTGTCCGCCGTAGCTGGGGTGACCATATTGCGTATTGTGCCGGATGTCACGTCTTACACTCTTCTTAGTCATTCATTGGGCCTTGTGATGTCCATACGAGACGTTATAATGTCTAATTGTATTAGTCGTAATAATCTTGAATTTTGAACCGGTTACTATATGACAGAAAAGAAAGAAAGACGTTTATTTCCTCAAGACCTTGACACGAACTACAGTGATTAAAGTAAGTAAAAAATTAAAGGTGTCCCTAAACAAACTTATAATTTTTGATCTTTGTTTGGTACAGAGAACGCACGAGGCTCCAACTTACACTTAACCTGAAACTTCCATTGAAGTCCAGTTATTTGGAAAGTAATCTGGTGACCCTACTAACAGTTGTACCTATTTCCATTGCTATACAGCTAGTCGGCCTAGGCATACACTGTTCCATTCATTGTATTGCTAGGCCTACTGGCTATTTGTGCGGCCTTTTGACATCTGTTGTTGATTTACAGCGAACTTGGATTCTTTTGTGCATCGTTTTCATCAAAAGCAATGTTATTAGACTCGTCTTTAGACCGCTTTTAAATTTGGTCACTAGTTTGATATTGATGGAATACCATTTCTTTGTCTATAAAATTGTAAGGACTTAGATACTCTACGTTAGGCGTTATAAATTTATTCTCTTATCTTAAATTCTATGTCGGGTCGTATAACTCACATAGGATTAAGGATTTCTATTATGTTTCAGGCAGCAAGTGGGTCACAGTGACCATTTAATACGGCATCATGCATGCATTTGTTACTTCCCCATCTGTATCCAGCTTGATTTCTGAAACAAACGAGCACTCTAGTAATAATATAGTAAAAAGGTGACGGACGACTATATCGCCAACGGAAGTATAAAGGCAAACACAATTCGCACAATGGTTTGCGGTTCACTCAATAAATCATAAGAAGGCTGTGTTTCTTTCACATGGTTGTGTGTGTGGAGTCAAATGGGGTTTGGAGCGCTTTGTTAGTTTGCGACTAGCTACCCAAAGCACCCATCCCGGTGACATGTTTATGGCACGTTAATAATTTATGTTCTTATTTGTTCTAGGTTACCGTCGACGAGAGCAGTTTGGACTTTGAGTAAGTGTGTGTTTCTTACGTGTGCTTAGTTACGTTTTATTCGAGAACGTTTTGCGATTATAGCATGGAATGTTCTTAATGTTTACGCGCAAAATTTGCACGGTAACTTAATGCATGACCCTCTTAATGGTGGTGTTATGGTGTAAAACTTAAACAGTTTTGTTCATATCTATGTCCAATATACCGACGTCCAATCAAACGTAATAAACACATCGGCCCCGAAGAATTCGAATGACACAGCGTTTACAGAAATAGGAATCCGAAATTCTAATTTGAGATATCTCGAAATGGTTTTTGGAATTTTGGCTCAGGAATTCGTCTGCGGTGGATGTGTACTGTACTTCATCACCGGGCAAGAGACACGTGTCTAGAGAACACGAGTGTACGCCTCGTCAGCAGTATGAAGATTGTACAGGAATGTGGCTCGGCACTGTCCTTGAAAAAAGTTCTACAGCCGCGCGGTTCGTTGATAACTTGATACGCCACAGGGCTGCCACTCTACAGTATTTTAAGTTCATTTATGTACTCATTGCCTACTTGAGTATCTTTCTAGTTTTATGATTTGTTAATTTAAATCGTTGTATATGAAATAGGAAGTGAATATATAGTGTTTTTTCTTTAAAAGAAATAACCAAAAAATCAATCTTTGAAAATTTGATGCTGACAAATATTTGCACATTGACTGAGAGTTTCGAATAGCTTTACAGTTGAATTGAATTCGGTCGCCACTGTGGCGCATTCGGTTTGTGTACCAACTGTTACCGAACGCGACACGTGTAGATTTGACTTGCGTTCCGACTTGCGTTGCGTTTGTATGAAGACACATTACTGTATGATGTTTATGCTGTGACACGAGTGTACGTCTCTGCTCAGACGGCGACACATCGCCCTCGCGTCACACGCCTCGGCGATCCGTCTTTGTTCGGATGAGTTATGTCCCTCGTCCCGACACTCCGCTAGATGAACGCTAACCGCGCCACAAATCATCACTCGGCTAACTCATTCTGCAAGAAACCTCCTCCCCTTCCCCCTCGCCTACTCATCCTTGCCCTTCCGAGCCCGGCGTTGTCTTCGCGCTAATTCCCACTAGGGATGCGACTTTTTGGTCGTATGGATCGTAACGTCTCGATCCGATCCGCGAATCCGATACACAAAAGATCGATCCATCGCCAAAAATAGCGTTGATTCTTTTATAATTAAAATTTCCATACTACCCGAAATGTTTCCTAGAATTATTCAACACGCGCTTGGTGTATTATCGTGTTAACTTTCCACCCGTCGCAGCCACCCCTCGGTACTAATAATAAAGATGTAATAAAGATGTAAAGTAACATTCTGTTTAAATATTTGTAACATAAACAATCTTAAATTGTTTAAATGTTGAATAAATAAATAAACAAACAAATACATCAGAATTTACTTTAGTACGTTGGATTGACCGCCCAATATCATCATACCTGTATATTGTGGGAAAATATGTGTGGGATGTTTGAATCGTCGATCCGATACTTGTGGTATTGTATCGATCCGCATTCAGATCGTATGGTTTCGATCCGATCCAAATATCGACTGGATCGTATGCCCTCGATCCGATTTTCGAAATATCGGATCGGTTCGTCGCATCCCTAATTCCCACCTCGGTGGATACAACTCATACAACGAGCCGACCGAACGGCTAACGCTCACCGGGCCGTAAGCCACTCTCGCTCGAACGCCGCAATGGCGTAAACGCTAAAATTGCTCGCCGCAGTGTAAATTACATCGGGCTCTAACACACACACGATCATTAAACGTATATCTGTTAATAATTATTGCGATTGTCTGTTTCGGTTGTACGTGCGCGTCGAATTATGGCGCAGTTGCCGGGCGGCCCTCCCCCCACGCCGCTCGATCTGTGGCGAGCGACGCATCTTGAGACGAAATGGCTTTCGGCATCGTTTCGTGACGGCTGAATGGGTGCCTGGTTCGTTCTTGCTATCTCGCATGTGTGCGATCCGAACTAGTCCAAGAGCTGCCACATGGTTTTGCTTAGATTTCAGGAACTGGGGTTAATTCGGTGCGTATGTCGCGCACAGCGAATAGTGTTGCCTACGTCGGCCGCGTCTTTCCATGTGTCTGAAAAACGTCCGTGCGAATGACGACGCGTTCGGACGCTTTAAATGTCACATTCATAAATAACCCTCGGAGACGTCATAATCGAGTCCTCTTAGCGTGCGCGCAGTAGGGACGAGCCACTTGTCCGCCGACAGGTCTACTATATCGAAATTGCTCACTGAACGTGAATCCGGCCGGTCACGCTTCAGGTACTCGATATTTATTGAGCCCCGACTCGATACATAACATGCCACTAACGATATCGTATACCCACGAGCATAAAAGCAAATTGGGCTATATTGAGATTTATAGCTGTCTTATGGCAAACTTGATTTATATCTATCGTCGAAGTTCTGTATGAGTATTGATTCGCGCGTCCCAACGTTCCTTCAATATGTAGCTAAAGTAGTAACGTAGCTCTCTACACAAGTGCAAGGTTCATAAAAGCCACGCTATCTATTTTGACTTACAATTCAGATAAGGAATATCTTTTAGAGATTGCGGACTGTGCTCTGTTCAGTGCACTGAAAGAATTCCGTAATTTCCACGGTCTTTCGTTCTTAGAACGCTTTTATGGCCCATCGCTTCACTTTGTCAGAACAAATTAAACTTTGTGCAACTCTTAAAAAGTTAATGCCGCGATGAGTCTGCAATTTCTTGAAAAGATGGTTGATGTTGGAATAATTTTTAACGGCGAATAAGAAGTTTACCCACTTAATAAATGTTAATTCATACGGTTCTTAAAATTGTACCGAGATGAATAGTATGAATTAAATTAGATTCTAAAATAATGGGAGGAAAAAAAACTATGATATCAATTCTGCTTTTTGTAATATTATTCTATCTATCAACAAACAAACCTTCCTTTGTGAGTATCACTTTTATTCAAATATTTAAAACTAGTTTTAAAATGACTTGATTTTCTCTCGCGTACGAAGTTTTGGGCGCAACTAGTATAAGATAAAATGAAGACACCCAAACTGAAATTATTCATCGCGAATGACGCACTTGTGTTGAAAAAACACATCACAAAAAGCAATATTTGCGAAGCTCTCTCGGAGATGATTTCGTCAGTGTTTGATCTTCGACAAGCACAGCATCAGGTTGGAGTTATTGATTTGGTACACAAATATCTACACGTAGTTGGCAACCCATTAGTGACCGACTATAGGGTCGGGTGTCCTCTCACAATGATTAGGATATAGGCTTTTATCTACCACGCTGGGCTTTGCCTGTTTGTGGACTTAACGAAACTTATTGAAAACCTTCTAGATTCTGCTAAACTAAGCGCATACTCATTTTATCTCCGTGTCTTAATAGACATGTCGCACACAAAATTTGCTTGTACGATATCGCGATTGCATAAACATTTTGCGTATATTGTGCCTATTTCAATTTGGATGATTGGTTGATAGGTTACGTCAGCCAATTAGGATAACGCCTATCACTCTTAATAGCGAGTTTGAGTGAACACGCGTGATGTTTATTTCTATAAGACTAAGCAACAACGATCCAGCGAAATTCACTTACGCTCGGCGTAAACACGACGCGATCAGTATTCATTAATGCTAATGTACAAATCGAGGCTATTTCGCCGCTCTTGTGATAATTTTCACGTGCGTTATACGAGTGGACGAGTACACACGAGCGCGGAATATGCGTAATAGGGGTTTAATTAATTATGGAAATGTCTGCACAACTGTTGTACCTACTGTGCTATGCACCGATCGTACGTAGCTCAGACATGTAGGTGTTTTAGTAGATGCGCGAGTAATGTGAGTTTTATTACGTAACGGCTATTAAATCGTCGCAGTTTACAGGTTAATGTTTGGTTCTAAAAGTGTTCATGTTCCTAGGTGCGCTTTTCTAATTCAGAATTGTCTACAACCCATTAATGACCTACTGCTGGGTGGCACTCCACACACAATGAACTAACTTGGTCTAATTGCTGGTTGCTGGATTTTACGTGCCTTTGAGAGCATTATGGTGAACTTTCAAGTATCCACTTATGTGCATGGTTTTTCGCGATGTTTTCTATCACCCTATGACGTACCTATCTGACAAATGAAAACCACATGACAAAGTTTTGATACTTGAAGAGTCGTCTTTGTTGAGAGTTCGGTTCAATATACACACCTAACACACCCAACATTGTCTACACTGTAAAGGAATCGATCAGCATTTCTCCGTTAACCGGTACGTTCGTGCGACGTTCGCGCACTCTCACGACGACCGGTCCCCGACGTGATCTCCGGCGACGCGCGCCGACTCGCTAATGGCCCGCGCGGGGCGCGATCGTCGCTACACTTGCTTCGGACGGAGATACTAATGGCATTTGCCGATACTATTTTGTACGTTGAATATTTCTTGTAAAGGTAGGTGGTAGAGACAGTAGCTCGCTCGGGAGGTCCTCTTAATCTGTCGTGAAGCAGCATGTTGTTCATGCCTTATTCTTAGTAATACATCCAGCTCATGGCTAACCAACCAACTTCTATTAGACATGGCTTAACGGCTCTCGCATAGTGTAAATGGATGCTGAACTCGGTACCCGAAAGGTCTAAAACACTTGATTGGTACTCGAATCCTCCGATTGAAACAGAAGCGTCGCAAGCTTCACGGTGAGTTATAAGAATGGCGGTCAAACTTACTCTTTGCAAAAAAAGTACACACTGAAACATGTACGATGCCCCACGAAGTAGCCGTCGCTTCCCAAGAAACGCTCGGTGGTATCGGATATTGGTATGCGCGAGTCGATAATGACCAAGGGCGGCGGAATTCGACGTGTGTGTCGCGGAGATAGCGGCCGGCCCTTCGTCGAATGTGTAAGCCTTACTTTTATGTTTTTACTGTGTTCTACCCGGGATTCTGTCAGCGTAGAGTTTAGATCTTTGTCCGGAAAGATATAAAAAGTGCCTTAAAAAGTGTTATTTAAACGTATTACTTGTAATTTGACAAGACTAAAGCACTACATGTCATTGTGTACACTTAAAAATTACTTACAAAATGTTATAAACTTATTTAAGCTTACATTGACTTCTGTGTTAAATATCGCCTGCCGTTTCTTAGTGTATGTAAACTGAAAGATAACTTTGAATAACTTCTAAGTTCGTGAAGTTGGAGGAGTTAGGATTTATGACTAATACTAATGATTGATGATGACAAATCATTAATTACAAAAAGAAGTGATTGGGTGGTTTCTTTTCTAGATCTTCCATTAATTTTGTTAAATGTTACTAATCTATGCTGTCCGTATAAACAAATGACTGTTGACCATAAGGTACGTTTATCATTAAACGATCGAGTCTGATGTAATGCAATAAAGTACCTACTGAGCACCCCATGTTAAAATAAAGATCCACTGAGCAGACAAGTCATTATTGAAATGCTATATCGACATTATTATTATAGGATCATTTCGAGTGCGAGAGAACAGATATATCCGTCAAATTATCATAAGTCCGTGACATTTTTATTTATGTGCGCTTATGTAAGGCCCCGTCGTGCCAGCCCGCATGGTCAGCGTTTTTATCCGTGCCTCCGTATCGAATTTCTGATTCATATCGTATATCAAGCAACGTCCCCTTTTACGAGCCGATATAGGTTAGGTGTATTTATGAAGGTTAGAAGATGAAGAGACTATCTTTGATCTTATCCCCCTTTCCCCTACGCGACTAAGAATTGCGTCATTAAATTTGTGATTATTGAACAAAAGAAGTCGCATATTACCGGGACTTATTACGTTTATTTACGTAATCAAATTAACTCCTATCTAAAAAAACGTACATTTTACCTTTTATAAGAAGTCAAAGTATTAGGCAGACGAGTCATTTCACGAGTGGCATTATGGCCGAGAGAATAGCGTTAAAGCGGTACATACATTTTAAGATACGAATTGAATTTGGCTACAAGTGAGTTGCTTCTCTTAAGTACGAAGAACTTTTATCTATTCAACGAACACACTTCTACCATTGAACCAGACCTAAATATAGTGAAAATAGTGACTTAAATTTTCAAAAGAGCTCTATTAACCAGTAATTTGGTTTAATAGCTTTGGAGTGTTACTGTTAGTAACACTGATGGGTCGACGATAATTTTCCTTTTAACAACCGACAATAATTGCATACGCACTTTATCGTATGTGTAGGTACAACTGATAACATCGTAACTACACCGTTTATCTAACATAACACGATAGCAAATGACGTAACACACGTGGCACTCCACTCGTATGTAGGTATAAAGTTATTAGTGGAAGTCAGAAGAGCGAGGAAGTAAGAAGATTTTATCAATCTTATCATTCCACAAACTTGTTTTACAAAACTCAAACTATGGATTCTTTGTAACTTCTCTAACTCTTTTTTCATTTTAAACCTTACTAAAAATAGAAAATTCAATAGATAGGTACATAACAATATTATTACGTTGAGAATAAGAACTTCATTCATATTTATAAGAAAGAAATTCGAATAAGTTCGGCTTGTTTTTTTTTATCGCAAACAGAGTCGATCTTACCAATTTAATTTTTGATTCATATACGTATACATACTCGACTTATCGCACTAAGGGGTCAGCTAAGCCGCCACGATCCTATGACTCAATCGCGTAGCCCCATTGGTAGTGGTACGCGTACCCCACTTTGTGAAACCTGGATGTACCTACACAATGAAAATGTGTTCAAAGACACCTGACTTACGATCCCCGTCTGAACTCAAATCCGTTTATCGAGAGTATTTCATTTGAATAACCCAGTTGTTCTCCAATATCTGGCGCGCACGGTGTTATGATGAACATATTGTTATGTAGGTGTGTAGGGTGAGAGCCGTCGCACCCTTACGCCTCGATCCACCCGGTGTTGGATTCCCTTGTTCCTTCATCGGGGTTTCGCCATATTGATCTGTTTGTGACGGGACGGTTGAAATAAAGTCATCGTTTTGCAGGTTTTCATTGACTATTCGAAAACGAGATTTCAAATAGCATCCGAAGTTGTGGTCTATAATCTCTTCATTTAAATAGGTATCTGATAAGGTCTTAAGTTCTGTGCCTCAAACATTAACACTATCGTCAATGTATTCGTATAGTTAACGTGTGCCATTAGTATGGGAAGATGTACAAATAATATCTATTTCTTTTTAAGCTTGCATGTGGTTATAATTTTCTTGCCATGACCACCACAAATGCAGGTCAATGCACCAGCTTTTCCTGTACGAAAAATATTAAAGCGATTCCGATGTAAACAAAATATTCATAGTCGAACAGATGGTCTTCGTACACATACACTTCGTATACATTAATCTTAGATACAAAGGCAATGTGATGAAATGTTCCACTGGGCCGTTTCGTTGTAGAGATGTGGAAAGTCCCTTACACGTGACGTAGTACGTAGGTGTAGATAGGGGTGTGTGCGATAAACAGGAAAACAGGATCGGAGGCTTCGCCGACCACCTTCGGCTTGTGTTCGTATTACTACGCGAAACTTAACTATAATAACGCAAGTTCGTATATGATTATTCAACAATTTATGTTCGAGTATAGTTTGGTTCACTCCTTTGAAGTTGTTCAATATTACAAGCTTCGGTTTGGGTGGCGAACCTCTATCAAAGCGTGTTCTAATATTGGGAAATTAATATGCTCAATGGAAACGCAGCCGATCCTTTGTTTTTGGTCCTTAGTATCGCGTTACGTTTAGAACAGGCGGGAATCTGTTGGAAATATTTCGGAATATTAACGGAGTCGTTTCATAGTCATATTATTTGCCTACCCTCCTCCTATTGTTTGCCATTAAAGCAGAAAGTCATATTATTATGCTAAATTAAAACTGAGATCCGAAATGTATGTAAGTGACTCATATAACAAGCGTATTAGTTAAAAACTGTCAGCGGCGCTAATATACGTTTTATACTGGTGAAGTGGAATTCACTTCGTAGTTCGTACAGACTAATCGACAAAGTAACTTTGTTACTGTAGCTTTCTGGCAAGGTGAAGGCTTAAAATAACTTTTTAATTTTATAAGTTTTACATTATGCATCAACGTTTGCTTTTTCTTATATTTCGTGTAAATACAAAATTTCATAAGGTTTTTGATGACCTTAATCATTCGCCTATTGTATATATTTAACCGCGGTTGTAACGTTTAAGTTGAGGGTATGTTGTCTACAGGTTATTTTCAATTATAATATCACCTTGTTAAACGCTTTCATCTTCCCAGGCATTTCTGCTCAAAGATTGCAAATAGACCACTTTACATAAAAATTCTTCGCCTCGAACGGTGCAACTAACTAAACGTGCAATTATTATATCGTACCATTTGAAACTATCCGCGAACCGGGAAAGTTTGTTCGGGTCCGAGTTGTTGGTTGATTTACGTGCAGGTGCAACTAACTAAATAATATCCAACTGTAGTTTTGTAACGAGATTTACTTTTGTTTGTGTGCGCTTCGAGACTCGTTAGTGCGCGAAACTTTCGTGTCGGTTATCCGCCGTCAAATTGTTTTTGTTAGGAATGTTATTTGTTTTTCGTCTGTTCGGGTGATGGATGAAAGTTACTTTCAAACTGCGTAGACATACAATTATGTTATTCATCGATTGAGGCCCGTTTATATCTAGATATTTTAAGTTCGATTAGCCACCAGTTCTTCCACCCTTAGAACTTTTAAAAATTGCAAATAAAAAGCGAGACTGACTGTAATCTAGTTGTACTGTTAAGTCGGATTTCATTTGAATGCGCCGAACAATACTACAGAACACTCATTCACTGCACCTTCCGCGGTAGTAAGAACAGTAGTACCAGTAGTAGCGTAGTATACTTTGAAAGTTCATGGCTGAAGGTTGAAAGGAGCTTTTAATAAATTTTCGGCTTAACTCCACTACATTTACGTTGAGCGCTTGCACCGGCTACAAGCGCGGAGGAGAAAATATGTTTTATGCACCCATTCTGTGCAACGTTTTCATTCAAAATCGAGTTTAGCCAACAAAAAACGGGTTAAACGAATCCGATTCAAAGTGTACTTTTGAGCCTGGTTGGTTTTCGCACAGTTGTTTTCTTCGTCATTAATGCGAACGGTTATCCAGTTTGGAAAGTTAGACGTTTACTACGACCTGAATCTCGACCCGCCAAGTTTGAAGTTCAGTTCGACAATGCTAGCAGTTTTCGTAATATTTATCGCGTACAAAGTGCAATCACTTTTACATTGAAATTACACCGAAACATTGTTTAAAGTAGACACAGATGTAAACAGGACGATTTCAATCATTGTATTTTTTGAAAAGTATTTATTTATCTAATCTAATAATAATCTAAACCTAAAGCTAGATACATAATAGATAAACACGGAACTCTTATATTGCCGCAAATGGACTAACAAATAATACATAATAATATATTATAGAGTCAGTTATCAGTCCGTCAGTTATTCCATGCAATACACTGTCATCAATTTTGGCCGACGAATAGTGTTTAATTGTTCCAAATTTAAATTCCGCTTGCAATTTGAGCAAAAATACTCCAAACCCCGGGGCAGTACAAAGCCCCGGCTTTCCACATAAAGGATTTCATACGAACGAAATTCCGCGATTTAAAAAACGGATAGGTGCGCTTTGTGTCCGGATTGCAGGATCTAACGCGGCGGATAGATTGTGCGGACGGCTGGTGGGTGGTGATTTTTTTTTGTTATTCCTCTTCTATCTGTCTCCTGTGTGCTCCTCTCGTGGCTTTATGGCGGTAAATCGGAAACGAGGGGTCGATTTATTCTCATTGAGTGTGTCATAGGGTGAAATATACAAACGAAACAATGTTTCATTCGCGGCGTGTTAGGTACTGTAGTACTGTACTGTGTATTCTGAGCGAAATGGAATTATGGCCCAAACTTAAACTTTTCTGAAGTAGGTATTCGTATTTATTTCGCCATTATCAGATTACGTGTGTTTAAAGTGAAATTATTTCATACGTCATCCATTTTAATGAGTCGACAAACGCTAGGAACATCGTTGTAATGTAACGTTCATTCAATGTACGTATAATGAGAGCTGCATTACATTAGTTTTAATCGCTGAGTAATTTTCGCTAAGTATTGTTCAGTGTGTGTGAAATTCTAAACTCTATTGCAAAATGGTATAACGTGTGGAGCGATCTGCGTCTAAGACCTAGTCCTAATTGGCTGACATAACCGACCGACCAACTAGCACGGCAATATTTAAACACATGTCTGTGAATAGAGCTGTCCGTTTGAAATACACACTGACAAAAGTACGCAATGCCATCGTACGCGCAACATGGCTAAGCACACGGGGTAAACCAGCCGAATCGCTAACCTGAACATTCCGCAAAACATTATTCGCATGTAACTAAAAAAAATCTCAATAATACCATCATTATCACGTGGGAAGAGTTCCCGCGCGAGATTCTTTATTTCAAATCGCGTTTTTTGCTCGCCACTCGCTAATGAATGATCCGTTCATCCGTGCGATACATCGTTAACGATTGTTCCAATTGTTAACGATACGCGGCGCACAACGCTCGGTTGGGCACGCGGAGGAAAAACGTGTTCTCTGCTATATCGGTGTATGTTGCCGTTATTTATGTATACAAGAGGAAAGATGTACCAGCGGCATGATATATGCGCATTAGGTATGAGTGAGAATGGCTCGTGGTTATGCGATTTGTATGTAGGTTTGTAGTAGGTATGTTTGTGTCGCTTGGAGAATAATGTCCTGGTTGTATTGTTGGTGAGTGTAACATATAGCATAAGTTACGTAAGAGTAGCCCCACGTTTGACTAAGCAGGCGACTTCGATCTGATTTCTAGCAATTTATGCAGGCAACGCATCCTTGACACCGATGGATGTTCTAGGCCCTAGAACACTTTGGTCCTAGAATCTAAGGCTAAAGTTACCACGTATCACCAGAAACCCGTCTGTGCTGTAAAATTTGACACTTTTCCTCTGTTAAACAAATTAAGAATTTATATCATTACACAAGAATTGTACGTCCCCGAAGTGCTCTCGACGGGAATCAATACATGACGTAAGAGAGAATGAAGCACTAAAAAGATTGATATGAATTGTGCGACGGCCATGGATTAATATAATATTTTATTAGTGAGTGACGACAGCGTCAATATTGCGCACACAATATCAATACGTCTTGTGTCCATTAATAATACGATACATCTTGTGACTAGACAACATTGTGAAGATTGATGAAAGAATAAAACGAGTCGCAGTCTCTACATGAATTTCAAAGTGCCAAGAGTTTCTAGCTGCAATGCTAAAAAAGGAATTTTAAATTCTTTGAACTTAAAAACTTACTATATTCTTCTTAAATCTGCTAAAATTGGTTTATCAAATATTAGACGGATACTGCCCAATATTATATGAATTTAACAAATTATATGCATTTAAAAACACAACATGAATCGATTCGCGGTAAAGTGCAAGTATGTTTATGAAAGTGTAGTTTTTTTATGAAAAAAATGCAATTCAGTGTTCTATAATAAGGATCGGAGTCATAACCCCAACCTATTCAAAAGACAGTGACGACGGAAGCTCATTAATAAAATTAGCTTCCGTCGTCACTGTCCTTTGCTTGCTTTAACTTTGGCACAATACAGAGCTAAAACTAAAGCACTTTATAAATGCCGAGTTTGTTCTAAGATTTACTTAAAGTTTAGATGTACAACCGAACAATACTAGATTAATAGTAACTGTTACTATACAGAACAGAATATCCACTGCCGCTGAGCTTGTGGAAATGTAGAAAGTGTCCTCTGGGGCTGGTCCACAATAATCAAAACCATTCCGAGATAGTTCCCAGAACGCTCGTTGCTAATAAATATTCATGAGTCGGATAAACGGTCTGAACTGAAACTTTCTACATAAGAAATTTCTTAATTAGAGCCTTAGGGATAGATAGATAGATATCCTCCTCATAAATCGGATGTAATAAGGTTGAACGAACCTATTAGTTGGCGGCATACGCATAGCACCGACACCGATGACGACGCGCGACGATATGTAGGCAACGAGTGTCAGATGTGTTTATACACTGTACCGTGACGTCAATCTAAATTGGATATAACCGAAAAATGTTAAATATATTGCTTGCTCTATAAATGGAACCGAAATAAAATTGAGACCGAAACAAATATGACTATTACACATGTCTGCAAAGACATATTTGTTCGAAGAGACGTCTATTGAAATTGATGAATGGGTATTGACGCTGATTTCTATATCGCTACATAATTATGTTTCAATAGATCTGAAGATGTAAACTAGCTAAGCGTAGCGTCTTACGTGCTTCAGATTCTATACAGTCACATTTTCCTCTTTCATTTCGATATTGCTGTATAACTGTAACTGTTAACTACGGCTTAATAACGTCTTATAACATCACTAGCTATTGTCCGCCTTTCGTCGATGTGACTGTAGGTATAACTACTTAGTATCTTATAATCGGTGAAAAAACTGTAAAGCCAGCTTACATTTACATCCATTATTTCATCCTTACAAACTTCGAACTTATTTTAGTAAGATGCATCTTTAAGTTAATTTTGTACGTTTTTCATAATAGCCCCAAAAACGCTTCATATTCTTAAGAGGCTTACGTAAGCCGCACTGCACTCCTGTCGCATACTAAAATCATTTTAGTAAAATGTCATTTATACAGACAGCTGCAGCTAAGCTGGCATCTCCTAGCCGGCTCTTACGTAAACTGTGCTACTACGTCCCGCTCCACTATAAGGCTCCTGGCTCACCGAGACGCCATGGCGACGTCGCCGGTTCTACTAGTCTACGTGAGTCGTGATGAGCACAATCTTTATTGGTAGGTTTGACGTTGACTGTACTATTGGTTCACGCGAGATTTGTTTATCAGTCAATTGAACGTTGGTCGAAAATGTACAATATCCCTAACACTGATCAGCTGTGCTCACGACTCGAGATGGCCACTATACGTAACCAAACAATATTATTAAAATAGTGACTGTTTAGCGACGTTCTTAATCTGGAAGCGTACAGCCGCTTGGTATTTTAGCGACATCGTCAATATTTATACAAGCAATGTGCTCCTGACTCGCTCAATATGCAACAGGTCAAGGGGGATACGCGCGTGTTTTGTTTAACGTAGAACTGAGGGAATCGACCGACAGGTAGACTATTTGGCGTTGGGTGACGTCGCCATGGCATCCCGGTGAGTTAGGAGCTTAAATTTATTCGCGTAGCGGCTATAAATTACCTCAGGAAACGTATTATCGCGGTGAACTTGGGTCACCTCTTGGTGATTATAAATTCCTCTAATGACTCAGTTTGAGCGGCTCCATAGTATTTTTAATTTATACCGTACTTAAGTGAGCTAAGCGGTTATGGTTGTAATGAAGCAGAGATCTGAATGAGTTTAAATTCCTGTTTCTGGTCTGGGTCTGTGTGTGCATTCTTGAGTGTGTTCGTGGCACCCGTGACACAAGAAATCCTAGTGTAGGGTTTTATATAAAGTATTCTTTATTATATAGTATTTTTTAATAAAAATAATAGAGAAAAGTCCACGGGAGGTAGAACTGTACTCAATATTGGACTAATGGTGATGATACCACGATTAATACGCCTCTTGGCGTCTACGTCTAGCGTAACGATTTTCAATTGACACGCAGTGAAATATGAGGTCGTTACCGGGGGATACACGTCACTATGATTTACTGGCCGCTGGCGGATTCGTATACAATCCCCGCTGCATACTAAATTTCCTTTTGGCCGTCGGCTTTTTTTTTCCGCCGGTCCTGTTTTTGTTTGCGTGTGAAATATTTGCGAGTTTTTCAAAGCGGACCCCGTTCAAAGACCAGGATGAAATTGCGTTTGAATATCCTTTTATTGATCCCGGTGATTGTAGGTATAGAATCTACGAACTACCAGATTAGAACTCTCACTTCTCACTTTTTTTCCAAAATATTCGCAAGTTTGGCTTTAATCGTTTGTTGCGATATACCGATTATCTTTTTCACACTTTTACCAAATTTAAATAAAATTCAAATAACTTGAAACGGGATACATCCATTCTGTCCATATCTGTCTTTGAAATAGTAATTCTATTAAAGCGACAGGTTTGTTGGCTGTAAGTATACAGAAATTCTCCGATCAAATTAGATTAGTTTGAAACAAAAAACATTTCTTTTTGCGAAACAAACCTTTTTCGTAGAGATGATCAAGTGACATGTTATAGTTTGATAGAGTGGCGACGACCTAATTGACGTTATTTGTAGCGTATCAGATTTCTGCCAGCTACGGCACATAGCCTGAAATAGATGTGACGCTTTTCTATCCGTCCATCCGTCCGTCATTAAGAAGAAATTAAGTGTAACTGAAGTACCGTAATTAACAACAGTATGATTGTGAACAGTGTGTTCTATGTAACATCTTAGTCATCACTACGATGTAGAACGAACATTCTAGACTTCATACCTAAAGAACACAGAATTTGGCAATTTTTCTTCGACGGAGATCCAGGTACAAAAGGTAATTACAGAAACTTTTGTTACCAATACGTGTTTGTAAGCACAAAAATTGGCAATTTTCCTTCTGCGGAGGAAGGCGTAATAGCATACAAATAATGTTTTCATTCATATATTGTAAATACAAGAGAGCAAAACACATAATGTAGGTCAGTGATCCCGCACTAGGATTCCTTGTGTCGCGGCGACGACTAAAGTCCTCCAATTACATATTTAGTCGAGATATCTATAGATAAAGCTGCGAGCCGCGTGCATTAACAAAGACTTTCACATTAATGGTAACAGTTAAAATTATAGACTTGCCACTATAAATAACGAAAATGAAGCGAGATAATTTGGGTTATGCATAAATTCTCCCTCGCCATTGTTGTAGCGTGACTAAGCATAATGCTCGATAGATCGGATTTATGGCCGTATCCACGCAGTTTTTAAACGGTACACTCTGTCAGCGAGAATTCCACGAATATCCAACGTGCGTCAGTGCATTGCCGGCAAAAGTTTGTGAACTTCCGACAATCTAATTCTTCGCCGGGAATTCCACGGAAAGTTAGTGCGTTAGAGCACGCTACGCTAAGCTGTCGCAGCTGCGTACTTTCGGACGTGTTATGAAATCATAAATAAATAATGCTTCATATTCGTAAGGCAGTTTCTGTATTTTGAACGTGAACATAACACCTTTAATAGCAGATAGTAACGAACCTACATAACGTTTTTCTTTCAATTTGAGGTTGGACACCTGAGTCCATGGATTACAGTGACCTGAGCATAAACACTATCGTCAAAGAATTTGTATAGTTAACGTGTGCCATAGTATGGGAAGACGTACAGATGCTACCTCTTGCCCATAATATTGGCACACGTTTACCGTAAATACCGTGAATACTTTAAAGATTAGTATTCATCCTTCGGGGCATTGGTAACATCCTATTGATGATGCTTGCATACGTGCCCTTCTCATTTAGTGAAAAAATATATTGTATAAGCCAGCTTTCGATGCTGATCGTCAGATCGAAGCTCAGGACTTTAACGGCATATAGTAAGTAACACACATTACCGGTGGATAGCTAGGTATGTACGTAAGTAAATAGCAAGTGGAGTGGCGCATGTCGTCTAAAAACGGACGACAGCCGATCTTTAGGTGGCACTCGCCTCGAGAGCGCCTCTCGGGCACGCGTCGGCGGATCCGTCGGTTGGCGACATGTGCACTGGGGGCTGGCCATAGGTAGGGTTGCCAGGTGGGGAATGGAATTTTAAATGCCGAAGAATAAGCCTGATTTCCATTGAAAAGTTTTGAGATTTGAAAATCCTGATTTGCATTGAAAAATCTGATTTTCTCTAATTTTGGGTATTCTTCAAATGAACTATCCGCCGACTGCTTTCTCATCTAAAATAATGCATATTATTATTACTTTTAAAAAAATTAATGAAAAATCAGAACTGATTTTCTGCATGTCTGCTTTCTATGTGGATCGTCAGAAACACATACACTGAGAAGCTCAGGATTTCTAAAAATCCTGAGTTTGTGGTACATGTATTTATTATATTACCACGCATTGTAACCCTGGGCGGAGGGCGTTTACCTCTGGCGCTTGTACGTGTACGTAGCTAGCTAGCCAATGTACGCTAGCTATTCCTGTGAACAGTGATTTGGCGTTTTCCTTACCGGCAACCTTAGAGTTCGAATCCAATACCGTAATTCGTCTCTTTTACACATTCACAAAAAAATTAAACAAAAGGTTTGAGAAATAATTGAGTTATGTGTGGGAAAGCTGCTAAGAAGTATCATTTAATTAAATTTCTTTACCGATCTTCTGTTCGGTATTCGACATCAATAAGCCTCATAAAAACTCAGATAAGTGCATGAGTCTCCTTTTTTATACATATGCTCCACATATTTTCATACATATTTTCCTACATAAAGTCTATAGAAAGATTGATCGAGATCTATCCATATAAAGACAGCTTCCGTTTTGTATTAGTAAATTTATTACCTACTACTTACATGTATGTACTTTATACCGTCATATAAATCGCACTCTGTGTTCAGGCATGTGCGGTACGTGTGAGCTAAACCTAGGATTGGGGAATTTACTCGATAGTATTGGCTAGAATTTTTCATGTGTACCGATTTATCTGAGGAACGTTTTGTAATTTTTTTGTATCCCGTGGAATGCTGGATGTAAAAATACACTTTATCTTGTTTGTTCTACTTCAAAGTTGTGTTAGCAGGATTCTTTTGAGTGCATACAGCGAATAAATATGTGGATCCGGTAAGTCCACCAACCCCCATTTAGCTTAGTGGACTAAGACCTACACCCTTCTCATTGTGATAGAAAACCCGACCCTGCAGTGGGTCACTATAATAAGTTACAGTCTTGTCAGTTGTATATTTTCAGTCCAAAACGATTGAGGAAAAAAAAATTTTCAGTACAATTTTTTGCAATGTCATTTCGCCACAAATTTCAATGTAAAATACTTTTTGGGGTGTGTGTGTGTGTGGGTGGTGGCGCTAGCGTTAATATTCGTCGTGGAGCTCAGTGAATGAAACATATTCTTCGGGCGCCGTTTGTCGTGTGACCCCGATAAATATTCAAGGCGCGGTATTAGAGAAATGGAAGCCAGCCACTTTCCAACGTAGGATATTTGTCTATTTTACTGGTAATGTTCGCGTCGAGACTTGTAACACTTCCAATCGGGAATACGTTTTTTCTTTGTTAAGATAGATGAGTTTAATCTAAACATTACTGATTTTACACTAGTTTAACCTGTATTAGCAGCATGGGTACAATGTTTATTAAATATATTCTAGTGGCGGCATATGATATGTATACGTGTATTACCAACAATATCTGCATTTTACGTTCGTAGTTTGTGTACGTAGCGATAAATATTCATGGAAAGTCGGAATGGAATTTTTGAGGTATCACTAACGTGGCGCAACTCGCATCATACAGTTGGCGACTTTACGCGAATTTAGAGATTGGTTTAGACTCTAGTTATAGTGAAACAGTAAAACTGTTGCAATACACAAATACGAAATTAAATTAATAATACCACAGCAATCAGTTGTCATTTTTGTAACAAATATCGTGGTTCAGTTGCGGGAGAAATATCAGGTGACCTGAATGCTTGTTTGTCACGTTTTAATAATGTATGTTTCTACACGTAGGTATCGATAGATATTTGTCGAACATTAAACGGTAGGTACAAGTACCACAATAGCGTGAAGGCGTATAGCAACACGAGCGACGCGAATAAGCCGGAAAACGATCCGTTTACATTCGCCTCGCTTTCTCCGGCCGCCAGACTAGAAATCTCGCCGGCGCCAAGACTACACGACCAACAGAACTCACATACATGTCTGTGCGAATTGACTTGTACGGAGTTGACAATGACAGACGTTGTACATAGTGGTACCTTAGTTTGAGATTGGAATGATGGACCGCTTTCGTCGTGGGTGGTGACTACAAACGATACTGTGTGTCATTAATTAAAATATAGACAAACTATACAGTGACGTGAGGTTCTAAAGTAAAATTAACATTTTTTTATCTAAGAGTATGTTCTTGGGTATTTAGGTATTATTGTAAAATGCTAATAAATAACACGTGCAGTTAGCGGAATAATTTTGAATTTTAACGTTAATGTATACTACATTTTTAATTTAACACTTGACGTGTTACTTTACATCGACTCCAAATTTTAACTAAGCCATTCCATTTCATGGAATTAGGTGTGTTCTTAGTTCATCAATGTCAATTGCACAGTTAAAACGCAAACATTCGAAACGCGATAGTGTCGCTTTAATAAACACTGCGAGCGTTGCACGTCACTGTTACTATGCAGTCGAATCGGTGCGAAGATCCCTACCTACAGCTAGAATTTCTCTTTAAGCATTATAATCGTTTAAAGCTCTCCGAGTTTCAAACAAAGAGATAGTCGAAAGCATTCGAGCGCGGAATGTGTGTGTTATTTTATCCTTAACGTTTATTCTTACCGGCATTAACATCCAATTTACATAGGTCGTATTGGACGGCGGTAAGGTCTATTTTGTGTCAATGGTGGCTACATCTGCGGGGGTATCGCACGATCAGACGTTCCGCATTCGCGTACGTGTACGGGTTCGCATTGGCATGCCTGGCGGGTTTAAATCAACGGTGAAACGTAAGGGATTCCTCCTTCTATATACATTTCCCCCAGCGACAATAATACTGAGCAGCGAGCATGCTGCCTGCCCCCTTGCCTTGCATCCGAGTAGGGTTGCTAACTGTCAATTCGTCAATAGGTTTTACAGTTTTTTTTATTTTAAATTTTTTCTACATTGTGATCTTTTCTTTGTGGTTAATAAATTGAATTAAATATCTTAATTACTGGTGAATATAGAAAAACATAATAATTATGTAATAGTGATTTCTATGTTTGTATAGCAGTTCGTGTTTATGACGAAAAATGTGTCGTTTATTTTTATTAAGCTTCACCGCATTTCACCTGTAAAATATTATGAAATCGAAAACCTTCAGTACCGCATTAATTTCACCTTTTATATGCCCACACCAATGTCAGCTGTCTTCTATAATGTTGGTAATGTCAAGTTTTTGCACGCTCATTGGCTCAAAGACACGTCATTCGCCAATAGTAGAAATTAGTTTACAATTTTTCCACAACATGGCGAGGTATACCAAAACTCCGGTCGGACTTTAATGAATCGTGAAAATGATTAGGTAACAGTGGCAGCCCTGGATGCAAGAGTGTGTGCTATGTGCGTGACCCGTGCGCTGACCCGAGCGACTCCGTGCCACTCGGCTGTCTGTGCGAGCTTGCCGATCTAAGCGACGTTCGCTCTAAGATACTTTTACTTCAACTTTAACTATTTACTCTTTACTAATCCCACCCATTAACAGATATAAGACGTAGTTAGAACTGTTGACTTTAGTTAACTACTTAAAACTTTTTACTAATACGACCCTTAAGAGATACAAGACGTAGTTAGGACTGTTGACTTTAGTTACTAAAACTTAGTATTACTGGAAATCTTAATAAGTGCTTTTGCAATTTAAAAGAATGGGAAAATGATTAACAACCGTCGAAACTATTAAAGTTTACATATAGTCAAATTGGATATGACCTTAAAACCTGGTGAAAAGTCCTATTTATATAATTTCCTTGTGGAATGTAACCCTACGACGGAAGTTCAAATATAAAGACTATTCCATTTTTACAATGGATCAAGAATATATTTAATGTTAAAAAGAAACGTGAGAATTCGTATGTTCTGATGTTGTTTTATGTAAAACGTTTAATGAATATTCTAATGTGAGATGCATATTACATGAACAAGAACCTACTTTATAACCAATCGTATCAGCGTCTCTACAATCTCACTTTTACAATGTAATTTTATCAGCAACGATACCTATACAGATACAGGAGGGAAAAACGTCTGCAACAAAGTCGTCGGCGGAGGCACATTAATATTGCAGATTGGTCATTAATATGCAGTTGACTGCATGTAATGAGCCGCACATAGTAACACTAGGTTATTCGTCAACTGATTCCACTGAACTCAAAATAAGTAAAACTGTTTTTAGGCTTTAAAATGCAATTGGTGTGAAGGTCATGGTTTGCATTTTTATGTTTCCGCTTTAGTTAGTTTGAGAGCTGGAGAAAGTTGGCAGAAAACCCTAGGCATAAAATATAGTTATTTCTGATACAAGTATGCGACACTAAACCGCAGTGATTATATTGGCTGTTGATGTTTTCTATCTGTCGTCTGTTGAACATCCTTTTATGTTTTATAATAATATACTTAGCTTTTGGATGGTAAAATTGTCGACCAATTGATTGATTTGAGCGATCTTTCCATTTTACCAACATCTTGCTTGTATCAGCTAATTATGACAGCTTCTAATAATATATGATTTACGCACGTCCGATCCGCATCGTAGTCGACTCACGGATTGTGCGTACGCCCATCACAACACTGCACTAGTATAATAATAATTACGTTCGATACGCTTGTGGCTTGTGCCTACGCGCATGTGTGTGTGTGTACATGTCGATTCATCAACACGTACTCTAACATGTGCGCATGTGTGTAGGTAGGTATGTGTGCGTATGTGTGACTTGAGAAAACGAGATGGCGGACTTTGAACCTTTCCTTGCGAAGCGCTAGTTGCTATGCGGGTGGCTAGCGAGTGCGGT
Source organism: Erynnis tages (assembly GCA_905147235.1). NCBI lineage: Eukaryota > Metazoa > Arthropoda > Insecta > Lepidoptera > Hesperiidae > Erynnis > Erynnis tages. The sequence continues at coordinate 5,583,529 of LR990095.1, read as the reverse complement.
AAAATATCAGAAATTGCTCTTTACTCTACTAGACTATGGGCTAGCTAGGCGCATAGCTCAGTATTTTATTTATTTATTTATTGTTTATAACAATGGGCGAACTTAATGCCCTTAATGAGATATTTTAAGATTATTTTTAATGAGTATATTTTATGTTTTGGTTAGAGACTTTTTAGCTAGTGAGCGTTTGAATAGATTACACGTTAGAAATCTTATATTGGTTTAGCTTAGTCATTTAGTTTAAAGAGTACTTTAATTACAAAACTAAACTTAAGATACTTTAATGAAAATACTTTCGATAGTAATTAATCAATATGTTTAATGTTACAACGCACTGTTAAATATACCTACATTTTAATGAACATAATATACAGCCGATATTAAAGTCAATTCGACCACGTGCAATAAAATTCTAATGTCACACTTTTTTCTTTGTTTCAGAGGTGGAATCTTCATAAGTGTGGTCCTAAAGGTAAATATGATTTATCAACGTGAACGCTACGTAAAAATTCCAGTGCAACGTTCATACAAAGTAATACTAAACTATTATAATTTGTTATTTCGTGATGATTGGCGATAAGTCAATCAGTTGTCCGATGGAAACATCACGCTATACCGACTTACGTCAATGTAGATTGATTTGGTTGATTTATGCGGGTTGCATTCTGATTTCACGCGAAAGATATAAATTAATCCAAGTAGGTATGACAAGTTTTCTAGTGGTAGGAGCCCCAAACAGCCAAGGCACCGATTTTTCCCCCGAGATGACGTCGGAAGTCGAACTCGACTTAATTAATTATCTGTATGCGTAGTAACCCATTAATGACCCACTACAGGGTCGGGTATCCTTCTCGTAATGAGAGGGATGTAGGCCTTAGCCCACCACGCTGGCCTACTGTGGGTTGGTGGACCTAGCAACTACAGGGCATACAGATAATTAATTTCTATTAAGAGTTGCTGTAGCATAGTACATAGTTTGAATGACGTCTATGAAATTAACAAAGGTCTAACTTTAAAGAAACTATCTAACCAACGAGCGCCGATTTCATTACTTTAATTACATTTCAACGCTTATCCAATCTGAGCACGTTTAATTTAATTGGATCACGTATTTTCCACGAAAATTTCATGATTGCTCTTGATTCCACGAACGTAGGAAATGCAGCAATAGATACTGACTGCAATTTTTGCATAGGTAGGTGATGGGTTGATTCCCCTTTGTAAGCGATAATAGCCGAAGACAGTCGATTCTCTCTTCCGCCTCGCAAGCTCGAAAGAAACGCCGACTTGCTGAATTTAAATCGCCAAAGAGTCAGGGCTGTCGAATGGGCAATATTGGAACTATCCTTCGTCAATAGAAACAAGTAATGATAGTTTGTTCGCACATATAAGCAAAAGTAACGCTTGCAATAATCATTTTACGTCTCGTGTTAAACAAATGCTACGAGTACAGCTAACGAAAATATTGTAAACTCATACACAATATCCAACAGACACGTAAATTCTTCACTTATTTTGCGATAATTACATGTGATTTAAAATTAAGTTAGTTGCCTAGCTTTCACGACGCTCCCTTTTAAAATAACGAATCCGATACCAATAGTAGGCAATAACTGTACAGACTTATTAAACTGCGCAAGTTACACCCCTGTTTAGTTATCATTTTTTTCAATCGATTTGGATCATTATTGCTTTAATAAGGATCAATCGCTTTTGTTCTATAGATTCTTGAGATCAAGAAAATTTGAACTGTTTCAAAGTTTTATTTATAGTGACAGCCCTATTTTTATGCAACCATTGCGATTTGTGATTATGACTCGAATGTTTATGTCGAGCGTTTGCCGACTAAGCATTTGAAATAATATTAGTATCAGAGACCATATTTAAAAATGCCGACAGTTTTATTTGTGTAAAATCAAATTATCATATTTATTTTCATGACCCAGTTTTGTTGTTATTATAACAATATACGGAAATCAAGTCTGGGACCAAATAATTTTATATAACCAGACGGAGTGATAAAGTAAAATTGGTTATAGTAAAAGTCGGCTCACCTTTTTTAAATAAAAATATCCAAGCGTTTTAGGGACCATTGTATGTCTTACATAGTAAGAAAATTTCTCCCCGGGGAAAATAAATTGTAGGTGTAATGTATCACAAAACATGGCGTAACGGCAGATACCTACCAAATAAAAGCGATCTAAAAATAAAAGTTCCCGTATGGTAAACATTTTTTTATATCCTGACTGGACTTTTGCCATAATTATGAAAATCTTTGTCTTCGATAATGGTTGGTAATTTCGTATTATCTCGTGTACGTATTCGTAGCTTTCAAAGGTGCCTATGCACAAAGAACGGTGCGTTTAGCGCTCAAGTAACCGGTAGCAGCGGAGAAAGCCGATACCACGTTGGGCCGAGTTGGCCCAACAACAATAAAATTTGCTTCTGACGTACATTTGAGGGTAATAAATAACACTGGTAGCGGTATTTCTGTATCGGATGGAAGCGGTAATGTCATATACGTTCTTATGCACTTGACATAAAACAGGTTCCGCTCAGAACAACCCAGCTTCGATAACTTGGAGCCCTTTATATTTGTCCACAACGGTTCCAAACAAGCTCCGACTGCCGCTGTCGAAACTCGCGACAATTTACGCGTGCGCACAATGGTCATTGTTTCCAGGTGTCAGAGACGTGGCCAGGTGTAACAGGTGACACAAAAGACTACGCGTTTTACGAGTAGAGCCAGGGTAAACGACCGGCGAAACGAGTCTGTGAACTTTTTCGCCGGGCATGCGATGCTTTGCTATAACTCTATATGTTAAGTTTCATTTCATATGGTGGCACGTCACTTGGCTATTTGTATTTGCGTATTCCGCTTACCTATTTGCTTTCTAAATACAAGAAAACATTTGCCGTATTGACACTTGTTAGGCTCTGGACGCACCACTGACATTGCCTTTCACATTGTAATATTGACACTATTTGTCAATATTTGCATAGCGGTACAAAATAAAATACAAATACGCAAATACTACATAGCGAAGTGAAGTGCCACCTATACAGACAGTAACTCGCTGTACCACGACGTTCGAATAGAGTTGACACAGTTCTCGGACAATATTTCACGAGAAAATGTCATGTATAAGTCTTTGGGGATTCATGAACTTTGCTATTTGCGTCACGAGTAATATAAATCCTGTACGTTGCCTGAATTTTAGAAGAAAATACGTGTCCGAAAGATTCGCTAAATTATCGTCGCGACTGGGGATAGAGTAAGGACAAGTCTAAGACTAAACACTTATAGTCTGTCTGTAACCCATTAATGACCCACAGCAAGGTTGGGTCTCCTCTCACAATAAGAATGTTGAAGGCCACAATGCTAGCCTAGTGCGGGTTGGAGGACTTCACATGCTTTTGGGACCATTTTTTTTTGTAAACTCAGACATGCAGGTTTACTCACGGTGTTTTCCTTCACCGTTACAGCAAGTGATATTTAATTTTATAAAACACACATAAATTTTTTAAAGAAAGCCAATGGTGTCTGCCACTGGGATTCGAACCCTGACTCCTCGAGTGCTGTGAACGATTTTCTTTGAGGTTAATATTTACAACGCCAGATGCATCCATGACAAGTTGGAACGTACATCTTGGAGTCCACAAAAGTCGACGCTAGGTGTCAACGATCGCCGCGTGAGAATTCAACAAGCTATAGACAAAAGGTTTGCAAGAGTGCCATTAAGCCTTTTGTCGCGTGACGATGCCCCGTCACGGAACGAACTCGCATTTATTTTTCATTCTTAAATATGGAAGTGGTAGAACAAACCTAGATGTTTCTGAATACGTTATGATTCAACTGACCATGTTTTTCAAACCCTAAAACGGGACACATTGAAATATCGAATCTCTTAAATTATCTATCATCAGGTAATTAGTGAACACTGATTAATCTCCATGAGGCTTTAGTACTATGAAAGAGAAATCTCTTAGCACTTAGACTATTAAGATCAATTTTGCCTTTTATCACGTTCTTTTCCAATTTTTGATAAAACTTGCCACGCTCGGGTTACAATACGCTAATTTATAGGAAAGCAAGATACGAGTCGATCATGGCCGAATTTTTGTGGTTAATCACCATACATTTTACTTTTTTTTTCTAAAATATTTTTGTGTCTCCAGGATGTTCTTGGGGACACCGGGACAGTGTAGGTGAAAATGAGACTGTCCCGTTTCAAACGGGTCGTTTTAGTTATAATCAAAGTAACGATATAACGCATAAAATGTTTTAAAGCTTAATCATCGTTCGCTTTGAATTTGCGCAATCCGTTTCAACAAGAAAGGTCTTTCAGAACTTTATCAATCCGAGTGGTAAATGTTGTCGACATAATGTCTGGGTCTTCAAATTTGTTTACCGTTCACTCCGTGCGTCCGTTTGTTTTCGTTCACACCCAATGAGAAAGTACTACCTACCTACCTACAAGGGCGAAGTGGCCGGGACAAAAAGCAGTTTAAAACTTTTCAAACTGGAAACTTTTGAACTGAACACTGACTTCGAAATTTACTTGTATAAAAGAATTTTCTGCAGTTCTCAACTTGAACGAACTAAGTTTTCTTCGGAACTTTTCAAAACTTCTTATGAATTATGATTTGTTTTCTTTTCTTTTCCAAATTTCCTTTGCCCACTGTTGTGTAACAAATGGAATCACTTGCCAAGTATGTTCATGATCCTACTACTTTCATAAATGTGAACGTTTGTGAGGATGGATGGATATTTGTAATTTATTCACGCAAAAACGACTTAAGATTTGGACAAAAGATTTGGACGAAATTTGATATGTACGCAGTTTATTACTTGGATCAACATATAATATCCTATTATCCTATTATATTATCCTCTTTTGCACTAAATCCACGCGGACGAAGCCGCGGGAAAAGCCTAGTTATTCATATCTCTGTTATTATGGTTAATATTTCCATTGTGATACTCTCAGGCATTGTTACCGTATACTCTATGCCGTGTTCGCAGTTATTGCCGCCATTCCGAGGACTAATAGTGGTAATTCAATTGACGGATTGTTACCGTGTTAATGTATTTGCTCTATACGCGCTCGTGTTTGCATCTATTGTGCCCGTCCCTTGTTTCATCTGGCTTTGGGTATAGGGCTTTGATGACAGAATAATAAACATATACTATACTATAACGTAGGTACATTTGTTATTACTTGTCTTTTCTATGGCTGCGTTAAAACAGTCTTGTATTATAATGAATTTGGACTTCTTGTATTATAATGAAGTTGTCTTAACTTTTCTAATGTTTTTAACAACGTTTAGATTCGATATTATTGATCTTTTTGAAGGTTTATTATTTCATTCTCATCAAATTGTGTGCCGTGGGCATAAATACTGTCGTCAAAGTACTCGTATAGGTAACGTGTGCCTTTAGTATGGGAAGGTGTCAGAGAGACTGATGTTATTAGTATGATGACAGTTCTTAGTATGATTGACGTTTACCGTACGAATACTTGAATGTACGTGTACTTTAATGTACAAATACGTCGGTACAGTGAGATTGACGACAAAAGGCAATAGTAACCCAGAAACTCGCCTATCCGGCTCACACGCGGTGACCACTTAGTTCCGCTCGACGGGCTCCACAATATTTTTATTGGCACCGGCCGCAGGGGAGCGACGGCTGGCGGGGAACGAGCGAACAAAAGGTCCCGACCACAGATGTAGATCTAAATAGATCACGCATATTTAAGTACTTTCCTGTTTAGTACGTCGCTGTTTCATTTGGTCCGCACTACAACGTTGTTCGAATCAATTCGAATGATGATGAATGTTTTATCAATTAATTTATATTATCCGTACTAGCGCTTTCAATTTGGCTTCGCGTTGATGTAGCATTCTATCCCATCATTAAAACGATCTTGTTTTGCCCCAATGGGTAGTATAAAGCCCCACGCTTGGTAACCACCAAAAAGTATAAAGATACTCAAACTCAAACTCAAACTCAAAAGCTTTTATTCATTATTAGGTACAATTTGTGCACACTTAATGAAAGTCATACAGATAAATTATACATTCTACATTCATCCGCTTTGATCGCCCCTCAGGTAAAACGTAGACTGGGAGAAAAAAGCGGGCGAAAAAAAACTCCCAGCACTCTTTTAAAAGTAAATAAAACTTAGTCTATAATGCAGTATGGGTAGGTCCAATAAAGGAACACACGTGACAGCTATCGTGTGTGTCAATATCGCCCCATTGCCATCCGCTCACAAATAAATATTGTTACATAGTGTATAGAAATAGCCTATAGTGAAGTTATTCAATCCCACGCTTTCTTATCTTCTACATACTGATGGGCCAACTTACGTTATCCATTTAGATCAACATCTATGGTCCCGACAAAGCCACTTAGCCACAACGCTGATTGCAGTGACAAACGCCCGGCCAAATTGATCGGCCGATGAGCCGAGCCAGTTTCAAAGTGCGTTTCCAGTCGGGCCGAAATTGGGGCTAATTCTGCAGTGAGTGCTCATATGGAACTCGATTGTCGATTCAATCGAATGCTGTTTTGCGCGATACCGTCGATACTTGCTTCTCGTACCCTGTGCGATTTGATTTTATCCTTTTTGAAACTACCTTTTGATATTATCTTAGTAGAATTTAGATTATAAGTTCAATTTCGTGCCTTCTTTTCATCAATCAACAGAACTTGTTTTTGACATCATTGTCCCTTCATAAAATTAAATGAATTCGATATAAACCTCAACCTCAAAGCCAAAATATCTGAATTCAAAATCTGATCAGATTTCTTTTTCGAAAATGCAACGCTGCGTTTGCATGTGGAATGTTATTTCAATTTAGGCGTAGCAGCGATCATCAAATGCCTCGTCGTCGTACGGGGAAGGCTCGGTCGCCGGTCGTCGGCACTTTTATCGGGAGTTTCGTTTTGTTTTGTTCGTTTGCTCATCGTTACCCTTGCGCCACCGCTGCTATAAAAAGTTTATACGCTGTACGGGGTTCGTTTCGTGTCGTGGGCGTCTCCGCCGAATTCCTCTTTTCACCAACTTTGGTATCGACGATTTATTGTTGTTTGTTTCGGCTCTAACTTGAATAATAATTGTGTTAGTTTGCTTAATGTTGTTTGCTACTGTGTATTTTATTAGTGTTACGAGTATTATTTTAGCATGGTTTTTTATCGATGAGTACAGATCGTAGCCTCCTTCACGTTTTATTAACAACTAGGGTTGAAAATACCTTTGAGATTGGCAGGCGTTGAATTAGTCTTTAAAATAATAATATTTATAAATAAATAACTCTTCACACTTATATCCCCATCCTAGGATTCCCTGTGTCGGTGCCATGGACACACACACGACAAGAACACAACACACCCAGACCATAAACAGAAATTCAAATTCATCATTCAAATCTCTGCTCTGCTGGGAATCGAACCGTTGAGCCTATGACCTAAGTGGCATAGTGTCTTAACCACTATGCCACTTAGGTCGGAAGTCGTAACCTTACGTTTACGTTGACCTTGCAAGATAGAGCGGCTCTATTTTAATTATGTTTTTTACACCACAAGATCTCTGTTTTTAAAGACAATGCTAAGGAAGTATGTATAAAGCGGCTCCAACTGTAAATAGTGCACGGTATATATGTACCTACGCGTGTCAAGTCGCTAATTGTCCGATGTTTCTAGTTTTCTACTGCTAATGTAGTGGTGCTAATGACAGCTCACATTCACTAGTTAAACGCGACGGTATTGTCTTTTGTTCCTTTTAATAATTGCCTTATTAATGAGGCAAATACACGAGAGTTACTGTAGCATTATTTTAACAATTTGTTGTAAACTTACAGTAAGGCACCTATTAATTACATCACAAGTGAGTGTAACTTATAACCACAAAGACAGTCCCACTAACATTGTACAACGAAGCGACACGCAACAATTCGAACTTTAAATTAAACCCCTCATCCAAATCCGTCGCTCATTCAAGCCTCGTTTAAATGGGGCAGAGTGTACACGCGACGCGGTCACTCACACGACGACCAAGCTAGGGATGCTCGATCCGTATCGATGAAATCGCATTCAATGCAATCTATTTTTATATCGACACAACAATATACAAACGCGTGGAGGATCGGATCGAAGAAAACGCATTGAATTAACCTTTAGTTGTCAGTATGAAAATGCAAAAAATCGCGCCTACACCAACACGGCAAATGGAGTCAGATTTATTGCAGAGATTTTTCTGCGTTTGATTTTATTATTTAACATTAATGAAACAAGTAGTGGTATCTTTATATAAATTATTTTATGTCATTGCTTCCAACTTTACGCAAAAAAATTTGTAGGATGCTCGCCAAAAATATTTCTTTTTTTAATAATTGATTCGATACTGGATCGATCCACCTGATCATATCTACCGGTGTGGATCTATACTTGGATCGGTAGACTTTGTAACGTACTTTGTAATCCAAAGAAATATCGATACAAAAAACTGGATCGAGCCACCCTACTGCCTACACTACAGCTACAGCGATCGATCGCGAAACTTGCGCGACGTCCGCGGCCCTCACCTGTCTGCGCGCGGTCTTACCCGCCGCGACTATTGACCCCCTTCCCTATTACCCGTTGAACGTTCAACGCATGCGATGAACTTGAAATTGGACCTGTTTAAAGGGGGTTCGGACTTCGGCCGCCCTGTGTGGTAGTAGTCATTCTATTCTTTGCAGGGTTTTCTTTTGTGTTGCGTCAGCGCTTATGTCGAATGTTCGCCTAGGGTTCAGTGACCCGAGCTTCTGTTTCAGTTTTCAATTGTTTCTTATTGATTGAGTAATTCTTATTATAGTTAGGTAACTAATCTGTGATTGAGTCGTGTTATTAGCTACCCGTTGAACCATCGGAAGTAAGAGTCGCTAGTTATTTTTTATGTCGATGAATTTGCGATTGTCCCTGTATTAAGTTCAGTGATGCGGATTTTCCTCTCTTCCGCAGGCTGATACTGAATTGATTTTATCATCAACTTAACGGGATATTTGTAAGTTTTGTAACGGGAATTTATTCTGTTGGGAATGCCTCGGTTGTTGAACAACATTTTTCTGTTTAGTACATACATTATCAATAACAGCGTAAAACCATTAACAGGAATTCTGCTTTTATAAAAGAATTTATTTATAAAAGATTCTGTTATAAATACTAAGCTTCTTATTAGAGCCGCTAATACGTATAGTAGGGCACTGTATTCCATCATAATGTGATTTCCCGCCAGCCAACACACAAACCTAATTAGGCAAGTTGCGTATTATGGGGCTTATTGCAGTCAATCTTGTTAGGATTTAAGTGGCTCGTCTGGCGTGCCTGTAAAGAGCTTACCATCCGATATGTACGATACATTATGTCTATATTAGGCGGCTTAGTGTTTGCAGTAGATTACATTTTGTTTACCTATACGTTTGGAGTCTTTCGAGGTGTCTCTGAACTTCGGAGTCGCACAGTTCAGGGAGTTTTTAGGGACTTTAGTGTTGTACATTATGATAAACTAAAGAATCTATTTTTCTTGCTGTAAGAGTTGAGAGTTGAGTTTAACATCGAAAACGAATGATGAAACTGACAATTCTATTGATTCTTGTTTGTCAAGAGTTCTAGGACGGCTTGCACTCATCACCCTAATTTTAATGAGGATACTTTAAGACTATTACGGCTTCAAAAGAACATTATGTTCTTTAAAAGATTACCGAAGTTTTGTGAACCACTTGCAAAATACAGATTAAAACTTTAGACCGCACGGCTAAAGCCGGGGTCAATTACGGGCTCGACTCATCGCAACTTTGAAGTAAATTCGGCAGGGGGCGCCGAGCGGTCAGGATTTCGATGATGATAGGTATACATTTATAAATGGGGTGTTTTGTCATCTTGACTTATCATTCAACTCTAAACGACTGCGACTTTTTGACTAAAATAAAACAACGCCATACAGTAAGTAGGCAAACAGTACGTTCAATTTATATAACAAGTAATATGAAAATTCTAGCTTATGAATTCGTTTTTCTTTGAAAGTATGTGGTATGTGAACCGTAATGTCATCACTTTTACTACAAATATCAGTCGGATTTACAAATTTTTAAAGTCGAATATCTCGCATTTGTTTGTAAAAGCAAAAGAAATAAGATACGAAATCGATTGACAAACCAGTTATCAAAGTTAGTCCGATTAAATTATTATACTTGTAAGTTTCACAAACACATAAATTAAAACGTTCGCTCCCCGACTGGAGTTGGAAGTAATTTCGGAGGAGAAGGGTCAACTGGAAACCGGCCCGGCTGTAATTGATGAGCAAAGCGTGTTCAATCGATATCACTCTGAATATTATTATCGTATCGATTTGTCAGCACTCAGCGGCCGTACCGACGTCTCCGCCTTTACGAGTCACTAAATTAAGTCTTTTAGAAGTTATGTCTATATTTTTATTTTAAAAGCTATGTTGCGTGCTATCGATTTTTAAGGTTCGTCAAAAGTATACAATATGACAACGGTCATAGCCATTGGCTAAGGATTCGGTCTCGTACTTGAGAGGAGCAGGAATCTCAGTGGCACGCACTGAGTTTTTTAAGATGTGTGCATTTTACAAATTTAAAATTAAATGTAACCTTTTGTAACTATGAAGGAAAGCATTGCCAGGGAACTTTCCCTAAATGATGTATCCATGGTATTCTTAAGGGCAAGCATAAGAATCAAAAGGATCCTAAATGAAATAACATGTTTGGCGTCATTTCCAATTACAACAACTAGTCCAAAACGACCGGTTCTACGATTTGGTTGGAGCAAAACGATCGCGGTTCGTTAATGAGTTTAAACGTACGCTAATGTGTCAACGCTTTGGAAAGTAATGGTCGCGGTGCGGACTGTCCAATTACAGCCTACGAGACGGTTGCGTGGTTCGTATGAGTTATATTGAATTTGAAATTACTACGCAAATGCGCGTACAGAAATTATAATATTTGTCCATTTGAACATCACTGTACGAATAAATCACAAGTTCAAGTAGGTACCACAATAGTATATTTTAAGATCTCGGCATATCTATAAATTTTATTTCGCTTCCATCCTAATGAATAAACGTGCGTTGATATAAACATGTTATTCATGATAAACCGACTGGGTCTCTATTCGAATGTAAATTATTTTTGTCACTATTTATATTATGGTCATCCGGTAAGTTTAATTTTATGACCAACATTATAATTTTGCCTGGAAAGAAGAAATATCAGTTTTCAAAAGATATTGATAGATAAAGTCAGATTTCTGATTTATGGGTCGAGTGTAAGCTACATGCAGCCCACCTCGCTTTGAAACAAGTTTATCGTTTTGTAAACAATAAATAATCTGGTCCGAATAAATCGAAACCGGTTTCTATAGATAGGAAATATTGCAGTACAATTTACAATACGTCCATTCAACAGTGCATGGAATAAATAATAACAAAATAAATAAAAGCTAAATCCTCCAGGTATCGCGATCGTCACGTCGCGCGTCGTCGGTCGACGCAGGGGCCTGATTCTGTTTGTACTCGTAACCCACCACGTTTACGTCTCCCTGTTGTGTGCTAAAATGGTATTCTCTAATAATAGGTACTTTGATCTGTCAAAATATAGTGAGCCAAGGAGCTCCTTTCGAGTCCGTTTGTGTCATTGAAAATTCTGTCAAGTTTTGACATGAGTTTGACGTATTTATTTCGTTCAATAAGTTTATGATAAAAATAGATGTCAACAGTGTAAGAATAAATGATTAAGTTATAATAGGTACTATCGTTAATGGTACGTTTGTTCATGGATTTATCAGTCATTTCTTGTATAACATATGAATCAAACTAAAGTAAAAATATAGTATCGGTTTTATATCTTTTCTAAAAACTGTATTCGACTAAAGTTTTTGGACGAGGCTGTGAAATCGATCACTAAAAACTGTGCGAGAATACAGTTTTTAATTTCCACTTCGATGAAATTATATGAAATGGATCCGAAATGACGTCTCACGTTAGTGTCGTGTTTTGTTGGACTTTGTGAATTAAGTACGGTGTCGCGCGTCGGTCGAGCGTCGACACCCGCGAGTCGACTCGGCCGCTCGGCCGCGGGCGGGGTGAACGACCCGAGCGCGTCCTATCGCGCTTTGCTGCCAGCTACGCAGCAGAGCTACGATCGAACTCGCGGGGCTAGGGCGACCACAAGCACCGTAAAGTGTGAGATGTCCGCTTGTGTTGCTGTCAATTGTTTTCAGTGTTTTGCTCGCCAACACTAGCAGTTTTAATGTTTCGGCACCAAATTTTATGGCCGTGGTTTCGGTTTGATTTTTTTAATGATTAAAATTTAATGAATAGTTTAGTTAAATAATGGTTAGTTTAGTTAAATATTTAGATTTAAAGGATTTTAGGATATGTACATGGGTCTTGCTTAGGGAAAGCAAAGAAAAAAGCTTTTTTAATTTTTCTTATTTGTAAAATTAAGATTAAGGTTTCGAAATATTTTTATATTTTTGTAAAAATCATTAACTTGAGCTTAAGAGTCAATTTGCATTTTTGCGTTTACTTAAAAAGGTAATTGGCCATTGGCAAATTAATTTTGCGGTCAAAGCTGCAAGGCAGGGCCAGCAATTATATCAATACCATTGTTTCTTAAATCCTTAATCACCTTGTGCATAAAAATAAAAATTCTTACAAATGGTGGTCAAGAGAATGATACTTAATATTGAAAGACGGAAAATTAATTAAAAACGCTCTTGGTGACGTCGGGCGGTCTCCCGGTCCCTTAAGCTTGGCTTACTCTACTTTATAATTAAATATAACCTTGAGGATTTTTAATTAAAGTAAAGCCAAAAAGAATTCGAATTTCTAAAGCCATTTTTTATGTTTCCTATGGTGATTGTGGCTATGATAAAAACACTCAGGCCATTAATCATTCCAAACCAAAATTGTGTGTGTTCAGATGTAAAATCAAGTGATAAAATTCAAACGGTTATTTAATTGAAAAACTATTTGTCTACTTCAGTGGATACAAATGTTCCCAATACTTCATTTCCAATAAATCGTGTTTAATTTATAGCAAACCCGCTCCGAGGTTGGATTTATTTAGCCGCTAATTCCGGTAATGTAACCGACGGCTACTTAAAGTTGTGTCGCTTTGATGTACAGGAATAGACGGAATGATCGCCTACTTTAGCTAAGGGTATAATAAACACGTTTAAACTGCGCAGTATACACGTCTTGTACAGCTCAACACAATTCCTAGTATATATTAACAAATTGACTTTTGCCAATTAACTCGCTCGGTTTTTAGTATGAAGTTTGTTTAAGTTTAAGCAATCCGAAATAAGATGTGAAGATGTAGCCATTCAAATGGCATAATGACCCTAAATCTTAATAATTTATTTATAGGTAGAGTATTTGACTGTCTCATCAATCTCTCCTATTTTCATATTTTTCTTTAAATCTAATTTACGACCACTTATATTGCAGTTAAAACGCAAATAACCTCAAATGAAAACTCTACTCAAACCTATCCTTAAGTATATAGAGTAGTGACATAACTGTGTACGTAATATCATAAAGCTCCGCTGAAGCTTTAACATGAACGCAAGTTGAGCGTCTTAGTCAAGTTCTGCGAAACCGAGCCAACTAATCCGTTAAATTACCAACATGTTTGTCAAGTAAGATCTTAGTCGAACTTAAATGTCAACTTTTTGAAACTATTTGCTACAAAGTTTTATCCGCCGTGACTGCTGTGGTGTGGTGTGGGTTTAGTGTTTCGTTGACTGCTGTATGAATTATTTGTTTTTACAATACTAAATACTTGCTATGATTTCGTATAACTGATACTTTTATAAGGTCGATAGATTTTTATTCTTTTATTTAATGACAAAGTCTCCTTTTTGTGATGATAATTTAATAAAACTTTACTTATCAAGTTTAAAAATTAAAGTTCCTTTTAGTTTGCAACCAACTAACTACCTATCTACTTAACTAAGTTTGCCGGCTTAGTGTTTCGACTACCTTGTTCATAATACAACAGGGGGACATGTGAAGCGTATACACTACAGCAAGTATGTTTTAAAGTAGAGCTGATCACGTACTTAGACGCAAGTCGATCGTGAAACTGCGCTTTGTGCAATCTAACTTTAAAACTAATTCTCTAAAATGCCTTGGTTATTCATTAAACCAGTTCGTATACATCAGATTTATTATTTTCCATCAGATCTTGTAAAAAATTGTGAGGTTCAGTTGTGGAAAACTACGTCCATTTTATGCTTCATCATGTCTGTCATACTTACCTCTTTTTAAAATCAAATTCAAATCATTGTTGAATAAGGTTACAAAAGAGGTTATGTTCCATAAAGATCTCTTCTGCCATTGATAGGTTTACAAATATTGTATAATTTTCTAAAATTATGAGTACCTACTAAAATTTAAATTATAGAAAAAAAAATAGAAAAAGTATTAGAACGAATTTAAATAAATGTCAACAATAATTTAACTTTTTAGTCATCCTGCGTGTCAATAGTTAGAATCAGATGATAATATAAAACAATCATTGTAAGATCTTATAGGGTTTTAAAATCTGTCGGTGAGAAAATCTCTAGTAAGTAAGAAGCCGTTATGCAGATCATATCCTATTTAGTTGTCACTGCACCGCCATCATAATGACAATTTTATGCTAGACCGTCACTTCTATCTGCTGTCTTCCCACGATTCTTATTCGATAATAGATAGACCATTATTGACCGCATTTTTTATAATAATCTACCTGAAATCTCGTGAAGCAGCATTATTCGTTGCAAATAAACGGACTCAATTTCCAAAAGCGAATGTAATTTAAATGGTAGTAAGTATACCGAACTCTGTGTGGTCGGGCTTTAATATTGTGACAATTAAACTTTGCATGGCTGCATACGAACTTTGCTTTCGACTTCCGCATAATCTATGTGCACGGAGCGTACAGTGACATAACGAGCGAGAGTAATTAAGGGGGTTGTTGATACTCGGCGCAAGTTCCGCGCAAACTTGCGCTAGTTGCGACCGGGATTGGGGACTCGGGCCCCGAGCGCGACGGGGAACTCGCGTTCAACTAATCCATCAGAAACATGTTGAGCGTTACCCTTAACTAAGTACGGAAGTTTGTTTAGACTGGAGGGTAGTTTGAAAAGAAATGTCTGTAAAATAGGCTCACAATTTTTGCGTCTGGGATCGTTACGTTATGCCTAGGCTAACTGAATGATTTGATTAATGTTTTTGTATGCAAGCATTTATTTGTTTTAATTTAAATATTAAACCATAGTAGGCAGTAAACAATGGCTACTGATTTACTGTGTAACCAACTTTTTCATTCCTATGATTTGTGTAATTTTTCATCATAACGATTAAAACCCTTATTATAGTAACCCTTTGTCTAAATCTAAATAATGGTACTTATCATTTTATAAATAAGCACCCAAAATAGCTGAGGAAACTACGAACAAACTATTAAATGACACCTATAAATTAAACAATACTTAAGATACTAAAGCAAAAGGAGATTTAATGTGTGAAACGAATGTTACCGGTAAAAGTTTTATTATGACGTACTTGATAATTCGTTGAGTTACGACCGTTTCGGAGGTAAACTCACCGTCGTAACACATTTGTTATTGATGGACGCGAAGCGTTCTCGTTGTGTACAACAATGAGTAAGAACGAGGAGGCAACGGAACAACTCCACTGGAGTAACGGTAGAGTTTCCATCTCTGCTGGTGTGGCCCGGACATTGGTTTTTGATATACATACTTCTAAAGTACTTGACAAGTTTTTTACAATAAATTTTAACTTAATCTTTATGACACTTAACCACTGTTTCAGGTGTTTTAAGGAAGATTCATAAAAGTATTGACACTAGAATTAGGATTTACGCTAAAATTCAGATGCCGACATTTACTATACATGCATAATGACAATAGTAGTCCACATGCTCAAATATGGTAAGCCACATGCTCAAAAGTATATTACATACATAAGGCTAAAAATCACATTGCGGGACTAAAATATGCTACGAAAATATTTTTGTTGAAAATTAAATTTGCTTAGATCGAATCATATTTCGATAAATTGAGCTTTTTATGCTGCTAATAAGAATATTTAATTTTAAAAGTTCACGTATTATAACAATAAATGATGGTTGTTATTTGTTACAAAAATATCCGGACTTTCTAACATACGAAATGGTTTCCCTAGGCACGGAAAAGTTTGTTGCAAAAGATTTAATGGAAGTTAGTCAGTCTTTGTCTGAGTTTCGAAACTTGTCTGGTCGCGGGCTGCCGTTCATAACTCGGGGACACGCAGGGTTGTTTGAGACGCTCTTCATTAAAATTTGAGTTTCGTCATTTCTTTAACTTTGCAAATTTTTCTTAGATAACGTACTTAAAAATACAAAGTTTAATTTAGCAGCGGTACCCTACCCTGTACGTACGAGTACGTAATATTTATGTAATTTTGAGAGTATAACGGATGCCTAAGATTCTTATGAAGATTTTTTGTAAACTGAGTTTTTAAACTTGTCTCCATTTTGAAATTATTTTGTTGAATTACGTGGTCTGTTTACCTTTGTGGACTATCATTTTACCTTTAATTTCGTTACTACTGTTCAGTAATGATGTAGTTTCGCTTGATGAATTGCTGTCTTACAAATTTATTTCTTGTGGCGGTTTTAACTTAATAGATATTGTAATAACATTATGACTAACTCTTATTTTTTCCAGGTAACTACATAATTCTGCAGGGCTGTTCTTTAGTAAGTCAGATTCTGGTACTCTTGCAATATTACATCACTTTATTAGGTACAATTATTTTATTTGTATTTATTTTAATTGCAACAATCGGCACATGTAATTGTACGCAAATTCGCAAATGTACTATTATTTGCAGCGCATCGGCCAAAAATTTAAGCGAGACAAAAACAGGTGTCGAAAGAGTAGGAAGTAATGCTTCCGGATATTCCATTCCATTATCCGGCGGAGTATAAACGCCGAGATTTGAATGCCTCCGGCATGGCACCTTGTAACAATTTAAGTGTATTAAATTTACATTTCCCAGCCGTATTCGGCGATCCCCTCCGAGTCGACAGACAGCCCTGTTTGAATGTATATCTAGGGGTTAGTCAAAAGGGAAGTTTTATTGCTCGTGAATTTCATTATAACTTGGCGAGGCTCTCTCACACTCCTCTTTAACGTCTTTAAACGAGGATTGTTGTCTAATTTGTACGAATTATGTCGGATTTGACTCGCGGGACGACAATGTGTGGTGTGTAGAGACTAGGAGTTTTATGACTATTGATATTATAAAATTTGTGTTATTCGACGAATATATTATGTGATCTGATGTTATATAAAATAATAAATTACGGTACTTCGTTAAAAGTCTACATGTGATTGCTCTTATATTGCAATAGGAAACACTATTCCCTTAAAAGAATGAAATTATGCGCCTTAGTTTAGGACACATACTAGACTCCCCGATATAATAAATTCAGGCAAAATATTTGTAAGTACCTATAGACAAATAGTTAACACTACAACACTGACAATGAAGCATTTTAAAGAAAAAAATTTCGATATCCAGCAATAATGAAAGTAGTTTTCGCTGCCGCTTATATTATATTCGCGAATACTAATATTTATGTTTAATTTGTATTACCTATTACTTCGCATCGCTTGCTCATTTCAACGTCGCTCATGTAGTCGTGTATGTAGGTAGGTGTCAGTATTACCTTCTACCTGCGCGCTCCTATATATCGTCCTAATGTCCCCCTTACGAGAGTCGTGTGGGACTGTTGCGTAACTCGCCGTGTTTACACGTGTACACTGCGTGTGTAGTTGTCGAGTCGAGGAAAACGATCGCATTAATCCGCGTTTAGGTAATACGTACAAAGTGTACAAACCTGTCCGGTCTCCGGTTCGCGCGAGTTCGTTTAGTTTGTGATTCATACAGCGTGAATTCCACTTTGCTTAGTTTGTTTTTCTCTGGTCGTCTTCCTTGGGTCTTATGTATAGTTATTACTGAGTTAGATAACTTCTTATGCATATTTTATCGACAAATTCCTCGTTTGTATATCACTATTAATTCGTAATAATAGCTAATTTATAAATCGTTGCTAGTAACTTAAATGTATGTCGCTTCTTAGAGCGTAACAGATATGACTTAAGAGATAATCTTTATAGCGGGAAAGGAAAGAAATAAGCACCTTAAAAGCAGTAAATTGTTTATTTTAGACATTTGTATGATAAGAGGTTTTGTCGCTGCAATGGAAACAGTTCTAAGGTTGTACCTAGTACAGAATTTGACGTGATACCAGTACGAGTATAAACGAAACTTACTTTGTTCTAATGTTAGTAGCATGTCTCATTTTCTATTGCACAAATCATGTAATAACATTATATTATAACTCTACGGGGAGAATCAAGGTTCGTAAGCAAAGTTCGCTTCGAGGGGTTCACTCGCGTCCGTTCCGTAAACTTGCGATCGTTTAAGTTCGCGCAAGTTCGCCAACACCGGAAGCAAACAAACACTGTCTTGTGTGTTGTACATTGTCCGTCCGATGTGTATGTTTGTGTCGTGGTTTGCTTTTATCGCAGTAATCCTTGTGCGTGTGAAAGCAACGTTTTCTTATTTTGTGTTTGCGTGATTTTCGTTGAAACTTGAATATTTTCTCTCAACGTTATAAGTTTCCAAGCTGATGTGTGTTTCCATGTGAGCCGTTAAACTTTTTATTCGGATTCGATTTAATATCTTGACATTTGAGAAATATTCGAGTGACGCTTATAATAGGTAAATAAAATTATACGTCTTCTACTGATATAAAGTTGAATTTTTAGCTATTTTGTCAAATACTTTGGATGGATTGAAAATCAATGAACATACAATGTGCTGGTTAGCCTTTTTCAAGACGTATCGACGTTTTTAAGGTTTAAATTGCGAGCTTAATATGTTTGTGTTGCTATCTTGAAATGATCTGGGTTTCATAATAATATTGTTTGGTCAGTTTATAAATAGTTGAGTTTCTAATCAAAGTATTCATGAAATGAGATTACAAGTTAAAGTAAGAGAAAGTTACTTTTGCAAGTCTGAACATTCTGGCGAAGTTCGTTCGGAAGTCAGCTCGGTCTTCGAACTAACTTTATGCAATTATAAGTTTCTCGCTAGATGCGACCAATTATACATGCTCGCATCCACCAAATGCAACATTTATGCGGGTTATGATGTGACGGGTTATGTGTGTCTGTGTGTGTGCATGTTGTATGTGTTACGTTTTTCAATGGTATTTATCACACACACATACACATTGCACTGGTTGATTAGACTTGAGTAGCTTCAACTATAGCCATAGGTAGAGCCGTTGGGATCTGCCGTGAATTCCCAGCTAGGTACATAGTTCTCTTTATACTCGCTTGTGGAGGGATATGGTCGCCAGAAATACCTAGTTTGTGTGTCAGATGACGTACAATCTACAATGCCTGCATGGTCATTGGAAGTTATTTGCAAATGATTTACTCATTGAGTAATTTATTTACCTACGATAAAAACTTCTAAAATTGCGGTTAGTTGTGATCTGTCTGCTAATTATGATGCTTGTCTGTGTGTTATGTGCTAGGACTGTTAGGTACTGAATGAGAACAAATGAAAGCGCTCTGAGAGAGGTGAAAAAACGTTTGAGGGCTACATCTACGTGACGTAAGTTGAAAATTATCCCTGCTTCGCATAGTTAGTTAGGCGCTTGGATAGTCAGCGAGGCGCGAAATAATAACAAAGTACCTTCTTCAGAGTTCCGATTGCGTAGCTATCTCCGTATCATGACTTGTGAGGGTGGTTCGGCCTCAACTTGGCGAGGGGCATCGATAGACTTTGCGACAAGGGGACGGAGGGCGGACGTCGACTTTACACTTTGTTCTTCCGCACGCGTGTCTGTGGCTTCCCTTTCAAGAGTCTTAAAAGTTTTTGGGTGTCATTGGTGTTTTTGCGTATTGTTTTTTGACATACTTTCGGATAAAAGTAATTTCAAACATTTCGGGAATGGCGTTCCGGTTAAGGCACCGATGCCGTTCGAAGGATCCTGGATTCGATTCTCGGTAGAGCAGATAGAGATTTGAATTATGAGTTTAAATTTTTTGTTCTGGTCTGACTTGTGCGTGTCCATGGCACCAACGATACAGTGACTATGAGTTTTAAAAATAACCGATTACCTGGAAGTTTTGAGAGAAAACGCGCTTAAACATATACCTTAAGTGGTTAAATCTTTATACGCTTACCTAGTCTTACCATTTAAGATAACATAAGATCCTTTAGGACCTCGCTTAACAAAGCGATACATCTCGCTAACTGGCGACTGTCACGTTTGAATATTCATGCGAGTTCTCAAAGTACACTTAGGTACAGTATACGGTCCTAGTCATAATGTACAGTCGAAGTGAACAACGAAACAAAGTTGTAAGTCGCCACCGGAGTGCTATTTGGTTGAAGTTTACGAAGATGTTGTAAACTACTTCTTATGAAGTACTTATGTAGTTTCATATAACTTGTAAAGAACAAGCAAACGCGTTAAAAGTGACATATGACAGTCTCCAGCTAATCTTGTAAATTCACACAAAAAAATCGTCGTAAGTAGCTTTTAACGTGAAAAAAGCATACAAGAATGAATAAGTGAAAGACCTTTTCCCATAAATTTCATAATGTACAAAAATATTTTTTAAACTCGCTAATAGCGTCAGCGATTAAAGCGTTCAAATTAAAAAAAAACTTTTGAGCTTTTTTATATTATTAAGTTTAGTAACTATTTAACTTAATAAAAAATACGTGATTCAGGTATTCTGAAAGACAAATCGATGTTGATAACAAAAAGGTGACTTACCTTAAGTGCATTCATTTTAAAACGATATGTTTTTCTTTTAAAATGTACCATGTCATGTTCAGCTGTCATTGTTGGCGACTACAATGACAGTCTTGTCCACACTTCCAACCACAAGGCCCCTCTCGGTGGGACCCTATTCAACGACGGATGAATCGGACCGAAGCGACCGCAAAAGCTGCTCTCCTAGCTCTTTTTACTATCTCTACTACCAATAATATTAAACAAGGGGCATGTATTACATGTCAGTCATGGAAAAGCCAATGGTTAAAGTTGGAAACTAGCCCAAGTCAAAGAGTTCCAAATATCCTCACCACAGCTTCAAACTGCAGTAACAATACCTTTAATTATGTGAGAGGTATCTAACTAGTTCTGTCTTTTGTAGAAAATAAAATATAGCTGTGTCTGTCTATAAGTGTGTGGTATTTATCTAATACCTTTAATACACTTCATTTTAAACGATCCATTCAAACCTCTGGCGGTAGGCAGTTCTCTTATGGCTTTACTTTTTAATAAAATCATAGAACTTTACGTACATAAAGCTTTAGGCGATATACCCTAGAAACTACTAATTATAACGTGCAAACAAGTTTTTAAATAGCCCGGCACTGGACCGGTTTTGCTTCGGAAGATCAAGTATCACTAACAAATCTCTATGCAATCGATAAAGATAAAGATAAAATTTATTGCCATTGAATAGTTGTTGCGTGATGTTTACATTCACAGAATATAGTCTCTTATTCAGCTCTATACAACAATCGATAGGAAAACTAGCTCAGTCGTAGCAACCGCAAAACGTTAATTTACGACACTCGGTAATCCCGGCTGACAAGCGATCCTCGTCCGAATTGATGGGGCCCCTGTAATCCCACGGCATATCTATCCATAAGCGCTATAACAGGGCTTCTCAATCTTATCATTCCATGCTAGGGATGCATGACTCATGACTGAAGCTAGCGGTATCCCATCAAGACGCAGACTATTACGCAACTTTATTTAAAAAAGACGTTTTTAAAGAAAAGTTGAGCTAAAGGAGGCATAAGAATTTTAGGTTTAGAACACATATCACATTTAAAAAAAATAGAGCTTAAGATTCTCTCATTGAGTCTATTGTTCTTTTATACTTCTTTTTTCGGGTAACAAACAAAAAACAAAAAAATATACAGTCAATCATAGAACTTCCTCTTTTTATGAAGTCGAAAAAATAACAAAATTTGGCATTTAAATGGACGTGATACGTCGGTTTGTTTTTGTCGCAAATGTAAATAACTTTACTCAATTTAAATTTATACATTACGAAAACTTTATCGCGTAGGTCTATGACTATAACTCATTGGCGTACCCCACTTTGAGAACCCCTGCACTGTAACATCAATTTAATTGGCCATCCAATGTAAATTTCCTTTGGGTGAACTTCGATATCTCATCACTCGATATCCGGCTGTACACCCTGCAGCTCCGAACGGGAGATTTATGGGAGCGTTTGCCGGATTATAAAATTAAATGTGAGTGGAATTCCATTTAATGTTACCACGATGCGAATTGAATTATTTTTTATTAATCTGTAGGCTTTCAAGTGTTAAGTATCACCTAGAAAGCATATTTTGTGGTTATTATGTTGTGGTCAAATTTCTAATTTCTCAACTTATTGTTGTCTTGTATTTCTCGTCTGTACCTTGTCTCATTGCCAAGACGTTCGACGAGAAAATCGGTCGCTCGCAAGTTAGCCGTACGACGTCATTGCGTTTGTTGCTTGTCAGTGCGCAGTGTCATTTAGGACAACTCCATATAAAAAGCTGTGTTTAAATTTTGTCGCGATGGTTGGACGGCCGGTTTTGGTGTATTGCCACAGCCAATTAGGATAAGGCCTTAGTAAGGAGTAGAAGTAGGTATCGGTTTCAATGAGTGTACCTTAACAAAATACCTTGCTTAAATTTGTACGAAAGTGGCAAGATAAGACGTATGGAAGGTACACAAAAAACTAGATTTATTGCCTAATTACATTGCCCAAATATGCGCACTCGAGTAATCTTATAATTTATGTGTTTATTGACATTTAATGTGCCGTGTAGTAGCAGAATATTGTTCCGTTGCTAACCGCCAATTACTATATCTACGGTATTGAGAGGTTAAGCTCTCATAGGTACTAATTTTAACTTTGTCGAGTATGTTTACGGAGTACGATTAATTTTCCTTCTTGTGTTTTGTTTTTGCTTTAGGTTACCACTACGTAGTCGTATTACGTAATGTGTAGGACAATAGAGCCACAAAAAAGAAATAGAATTGCGTAATGTTGTCTAGTAAGACATCAGCAGAAGTATTAAAAGACGAAGCTAATATGTATAAAATTTATGTCAATTTATCGAGCAAGCGAGTAGACGGGCAGCTGATGGTAAAATGATGTCGACAGATAACACCCGCGTCGTAGCATCTGAAAACTTTCGAAAAGTAACACAAGAGATTAAACATGACAGTAGATATTTTACCACGATTTACTATTTGAATTTATATGTATACTCTCTATAGTTTTATTGTTATATACTTCTCTGTGACTTGCAATATTGCCGCGTTCCATGTCGTGAAATGTCGCGTAAAAAACTTGGAAAGCGCATCAAAGTGCCATCAAACTCGCAACAGCTCTGCTAGTTCGCTCCACACAAGTTCGACACCGCTCGGTGCATTATGACTGGCTCTGCGCACAGTTCGACAACTCCCATGAATATTCCGATGAAGTTGTCGCCAGGTGGGGTGACGCGTGATATATATTATTGATAGACGGATCCTATATTTTCCGATGTATATTCGATAAGTAAGCAGTCAAGCAACGCGTTTGAAGACATGTCATGTTGAGTACCTTGCAACTTTGTATAATAATATCCAGAATGTATGTAAAGTTATTAATGTTTTCTCATTACTTCACTGGACAGCTTTTTAAGAATTTGTGTCGGATATAAATAAATATAAAAGAGAACTTAGTTCTAAAGTTGTCTAGAGGGAGTTTAAATCCGATTGCGTTGTTATACTCAATGAGTAAACAACAAATTGTCTTATAGTTGAATCAGTTGGATTTGACGCGAATGTCAAGGGACCAATATTAGACATTGATCGATTACCCAACTCATTAGTATCTACTACCAAACATGGAAACCAAAAGCATAGAATCCTAGGAAAGCTTTTGTAGTAGTAAAATAATGATTTTTTCATACACGTTTTCAGGGTATCGTAATTAACTACACAGCAATAGCTGATAACAACATTTGTTTCTCTGTCGATGTCGACAATCGCACGACCCAGTTCAAAGACCCCGCCAGTAACTTGAGATTGGTTTCAACTACTACTAGATTAGCTAGCGGGGACTTGAAGTAATGTGGCCGATAAGAGAATCTTGAACTTTCAGGCGTTTATTGAATACAGCTGAACCGGTAGGCTCTTCCGAATAAAGCAGTTTCATGCAACTATTAAGACTTCCCCACAACTTTTGATAAAAAGCAAACAAGTAGATTGTAAACATTCTCCAAGATGTCGAGCATCGCCTAACATGAGATCATAAATATGGATCTGCCGCATTGTTTTAACGTTAATGAAAAACAAACAAACATATCCGCGGCAAAAGTAGTCTAAAGCCTGTATTCTCTAATCTTAGAGCTTTAAAAGTGAGTACACTCAGACAAATATAAGCCTCTTCATTTTCTTACATAGAACGTGTAATGTAATTTTAATGAATCTAGGATTAGAGAATGCTGAATTGCACTCATCTATCTGCCAAGATAGCAGCTAAGATCGTTTCAGCCAGTATGTGTACGATTCGTCTTCCCTAAGTGCCGGATGTCCGATTTCCGATTGGATACCGTGCGACGCGAACGGCAACACAGCTACGAGTACTGACGCTTTGTTTATGTAAACACAGTCCAGAGTGCTCGAGCGCTTGTATTATAATTACGGCTTAAGTAACACATCTATGTAAATAGGGAAACGTTTGATAGAATAAACAGAATGCTTTGAATACTAGGACTAGAAACGTACGATACGTCTATGACAAGCTACTATACCATAAATATAATTTGGACAGCTACAGGTGAACGTTATCGCTTATAAATATAGACTTGTTTGTACCTTATCAATACACGTTCAAAGGGTTTGATATTATTATTATCTCATATGTTACCTTTTGCCTGACGTTGTGCTTTGCCACCTAATAACTACTATTTTAGTAAGTAGTAGGATTTCTAGATGTTATTATTTCACGCAAAAAGGCTGGACAGATTTGGAAAAAATTTGGTACACATGTAGATATAGGATACTTATCATCCCTCCCTGGGTCAAATTAAAAGTCCACGTGGACAAAGTCGCGGGTGAAAGCTAGTTTCACATAGTATTCATTTAATCAATCACATTATCAACGGAAACTTATCAGGCACTAATCGCAACATTTAATGATCGCAAACGAGATACGACTTCAGGAGCATGTTGAATTTGCTTCTTAATTTTTTTAAAGAGGTCCAATTCTTGTTAACTTAATGAAAAATCAATATTTGGTGGTACGATCACCAAACGACACAGTCTCCGATAAGATCGTGGAGCACGCGGCCACAACGGTCGCATTGAAGCCGGCGGACCGTTGCGTCGTCGTCGGCCATTTTGCCGATAATGCCGAAGCGATACCATTATCTACGCCACTTATCTTTTAATTGAACCGAAATGTAGGTAGGCAGTAGATATTGCAATCCCGCAAAACGGAATCATGCATTCCCGCGGGATCCTTTGCTGCTTTTATTAATGTGTGTCCCGAATGTGCGCGGATCCGCGAATCCCGCAAAACAAAAATTTGGCGCTAAAAGATTCGCAAAAGTTATCACCATAGGTTCATATCATAGTAATAGCATGTAAGAGAAAATTGTTATTTGATTTTTATTAGTCATTATTTGAATAAGACTGTAAAACTTAAATTTAAAAGGAATAAACTATGCTAATTATTTTAAAATGAATCTAATCTACAAATTAATTAGTTACGCTTAATAGAAAAGAAATAATTATTGTCGCTTAATGAAAAAGTAATCTCGCATATAAATCCCGCGGGATAGAATGAGCTGCGGGATTGCAATCCCTAGTAGGTAGGAGAAGGGAGACACCCGCTGTTCATTGAACCGCACTCGGCTTGGTGGCTTTCGCAACTGGACTATGAGAACCCATTTGGTAACTGCTGCGTATCGTTATAGCTAACTTCTATCCAACTTGGCTTGAAGGTCTTGTTTCGAATTAATTTGATCTTGAATACGTGCTTCGGCAGCAGAGGTGGGTTTGCCGGAGATTGGTACTTCATTTGAGGTGCACATCAACATAAGTAGCAACTACTCGTAGCAACGCACCCACATACGAGTTTAATTATGATTTCTACACTGTTTTGAGTTTAGAGGTTGGACAGAGAGTTCACAGAAAAAAAAAGTTCTCAAAGGCATGTTAAATCCACCAATCTGTACTGGGCCGGCGTGGTGGACTAAGGCCTACATCCTTCTCATTTTGAGAGGAGACCCGACCCTGCAATGGGTCATTAATGGTTTACTGACATTCAGAAAGCTAAAATACCCATCCCTTTATCTAAGTTTACCTTGCCCTCCACGGTGTAATACTAAAGGTTACTACTACGCGAGTTGGAGTAAGTTCAGTAACAACTTTACGTATAACTTTAGATTGTTAACGCAATTCTCTATTTTCCGTTCAGTGTTTCGGCCAACTCGTGCAAATTGTTGGACTAACATTACCATAGCTATAGTTGTGCCAGTTTACTAATTTACATAGTTCGTTCAAGTTACATGTATAACGTATTGCTATCTACTGAGCAAGATCTCCGCTATGAATGTACTGGAGTTGGATTTTGGGTTGTATTGTCAGTCAGTGACCCATTAATGACCCACTACAGAGTCGGGTCTCCTCTCACAATGAGAGGGATGTAGGCCTTAGTCCACCACGCTGGCCTAGTGCGGGTTGGTGGACTTCACATGCCTTTGAGAAGTTTTTTTTTTGTGAACTCTCAGGCATGCAGCTTTCCTCACGATGTTTTCCTTCACCGTAAGAGCAGGTGATATTTAATTTTTATAAGCGCACATAACTTTTTTTTACAAAGTCATTGGTGCGTGCCACTGGGATTCGAACCCGGAGCCCTCGATTCGAGATCGAATTCTATCACCGCTCCTTGGGTTGTATATTGTGTATCATATAGGATACAATGTGCCCGAATTTTGTCAGTTTAATGTTCAAAGATGGTCAATGGAACTGTAGTTTTCTTATTATAAATATACGAAACCTGTGTGCATGTTTGTTACTCAATTACGCAAGTACAGGTCTACTGTTTGGACATAATTATGTGGAGTATAAAAACAGAAGGAATAGGGGATACCATCTAACACCTAACCTTATTAAAAGTAGGTTCTTAGTTTTCTGATAAAATAAAAGTTTCTTTAAAACAATTTCCTACGAGTATATGTACTGCCATAATTGCCTAGGTGTATCCAGAGCGCATTGTAAACCAGTGAGTAGTAAGGCGCGCCTCGCTCACTCCACTAGCCGGCATCACACTCGATTAGCTATCGGCTCGATCAGTTGTTGTGTTATGACACGGGCTCCGATAAACTTATATTATACGCGATACGTGCTGATCGTGCTATGGTCGAAGCGTAATCAAGCTCGAATGGCTTACACGGTGAGCTATTTATAGCTCTATCACGACGCTCAGTGTGACTTATGTTCACATTATACACGATTATGGCCCTTTTAACTTTTACATTATGTAAAGATAGTGACTTTTATGTAGGTATAAAAGTTTATAGTTTATACGCAGTTGAAACTTTGTAAAGGCTCAGAGTAACGAACGACAGCTGAAACTCGAAAGTCATGATTAAATGCAACTCTTGGCTCGGTGAAGGTCTAGTATAAAAGTAATGTAAGACATGTGGAAAGTCATACGTAGGCATAGTCAAATTCCAATTGTTTTATTGCATGAAAAATTTTATAGCTTGCAAACTGAACTGCTTATTTAGTGAACATTTATTTAATGCGTTGAAAGAAATTTATCCAAGATTTAAAGCGGTGAAAAATTGATCCTTTATATTTAACGAAACCCTTCAAATTCGGATAAAACTTTCAAGGTCGGCGCCGATCCCCAATCTGTCGGAGCGGAGTTAGAAAAAAACCGCCTAACATTTTCACCACTTTCTTTCGCCGAAAACTTGAGGGGAAAAAGTGGTGCAAGTGATTGAGTTCCCGTAATTTCCGTAAAAAACTGTTAAGCCGCGGCCGCACAGTCCGTCGAACAATGCGAAGTGGGGCTCGCTTACGGGGAAACTTTTAATTGAAAGGACCCGTGATCGCGTCGGCGGCGCGTCGACAGTTCCTCGATGATTCAACTTTAACTTTGCGTATAATGATTTCGCACCCAAGGTTTACTTTACTTACGCACAAAGAGCGTAGCATGTTGAATATAAAACATGTAATACAATCGAAATATTCACCTACTTTAATTTTGTACACACGTATTCCGTTGAGAAATTAAGCTTGACACCAACAGAATGAAAATGTAGTGAGAATTTAAATTAAACTTATGCAAATACGCTTCGTTGCTAAATTGTGGTAGGAAATTGAGTCTACGTTTGCCCAAAGTGTTTTAAAGTACATAATTTTAACGATTAACATTTACCGTAACATTAAAGAGAATTTAAAAGAGAAATGAAATTAGTTTAAAATTATAACTTGTTTATGTGATCGACTTTTTCATCTCTACTTATGCTTTAACGTTGCATTGCCTCCAATACGAATACATAATAAATCCATCATGTCATACAAAACGAACATGTACCCACATTTACGAAGTAATAAACATAACAGACTTTTCATATCGCGTTCCGAAGTAGCCGAATTCGTTTTAAAATATGTCCGGAACACACGGAAACATTGCAGGTAATGTCGCTGCAGCGGCGCTTACAATGTATTCCGGCCTTTATGGCTCGTAAATATCTCCGTGCCGCCGCGGTCGGACGCCGTAAAAATAATCTTAGGTTGGGTGCCGCGTGCGATACTTACCCGCAATTGTGTACTGCTGTAACTTTGTAAAGTGCCGGTTATATAGGGCAAGGCTTCTCTGCCTTAACAACTCTGTGAAGAAATTTTCTCTAGATTTAATGAGGCTCTGATCGACGTAAGAACCTATACCGCGGTTTAAAGGAACGACGGTTTTACTCACAACGCGTGGTGTCTGAGAAATCATTGCGGGTTTTTTTTTAATGTTAAATTTAATTTACAAGGAATTATTGATAACTCCGTTATGTAGCGCCACAGTAATAGAGAATCTTGAAACACGTTTTACGGCTATAACTACTACATTTACGTAGTTTCACAGACGTAAACCCACTAATGTAGAGTCATACAAAGTTATTATTATAATTGTCTCGAGTGAGTTTATGCGTGTACGTTATTATTCAACAATTATGATTAGGGTCAATAGGTTACTTCGAAACTGAGTAATGCGCAGTATGATATTGTGATGTGCAAGCGATATTGGTACTTAGTTCCTTATTATTTTATTGTAAGTTAGGCGTCAGTTGCGGCACACTCATTGAGTGGAACGGTTTTACGTTCGGTTATAAAGATTTTTTTAACGTTAAATTAGAACTCAGTCCAGACTTAAATCAAAGCGTGGTTGGTAACCAGTAACACATTTTATTCGAGCTCTTGTGTCGTAGACGTCTCGTGAAAAGAGTTCGTTCCCTTTGAGCCGCGCGCACGGGCACGGCTCTACCTGCACGTACGAATGAATACTCGTGTACGCGCAAGTGAGTCCCTTTGCGGCGAATAAAAAGCCCGGTTTCATTACGTTTATTTATGGCACTGCCGTTTATTTGGACTGCCGTTTACTCCGACGGCGCGAGTAATCACTTCGCAACAGATACATGCTTAGATACCGTCTCGTCGGGACTCGTCGTCGTGTCGTTAAGTGGGTGGTTTTATGTCGACGTTTGCGGTTCGTGTGCGGGTTGCGTATAAAACGCGTTGAGAAAGTACGGTTCGCAAAAATGTTTCTTTGCTTTTATTTTGCTTTTATTTGGCGTAAGAGTTTTTCTAATCAAGATTGAGCGTTGACGTATGGGCAAAAAAGTATTAGCGTTAAAAGTAAAACCTTTATTACTTAAACATTACCCCTTATACCTGTAAGAATCCCCTTCCCATCGCCATGCTGTGTACCGACTCTATATTTGTTTATGTTTCATGCTAGGCTGCTACCGACAGCGCCCTAACCAAACATTATCTATTGTTGCAGGTGTGTCAAGTGCGTACCAGCCGAGTTCACTCCGATAGTGAGGGATCGTGTTGTGTGTGTGTTACCGTGCGGGCTGGTACCGGGCAGTCCAGTGTTGAGTGTCGGTCAGTGGTGGTCAGTGGTGGGTGGTAGTGAGTGGCCGGGTGGTGCGGGCGGCGTCGCCGTGGCGATCCGCGTGCGCGGGGTCGATGCCGTTGCGTCGATGGACCGGTGATCGCGGACTGGCTACGTCACTCGTGCAGCGCTGGTGAGTTGTATCATATACCTAACCTTCTTTTGTGAGAAAACCTTTTATCTTGGATGAGTGTCGAATCAGGCCTTAAACCTGAACTCCTTGGCGCACAAACGATGTCCCCCTCAACCCTTGGGAGTCATGACCACGGGCCTGAGCTAGAGATCCTCTCTGTTTCATCTCTCTATGTTTACATAGGGTATAATTCTGTGACCGTAAACGTATTGCCCACTGTTTACACCTAAATTTTGTGGTTGTGTTAAGACCCGGTGGACCCTCTACCCGGCCACCGATGTCGTGCTGATGCATATCAGGACGTGAGGATTGACACTGCACTCCATAGACAATCACATCAATAGGACCGAAGTACTGACTATTTTTGTTACTGTTACGACGCAGTACGCGTAAGAAGCTTTTTGATTCTTTAAAGAGGATTAAGAAAGTCACTTCAAACTTGCTTCCCGTCACCCACCACACCTTAACAAAACAAACAAAAACAAAAAAACCATGAAACGTACGCAGTAACCATAAAATAATGCATCACAGTTTCACTAGGATTCCCTGCGTCGTGGATGCCATAGACATTAGACATGACACAAGAACACCTCGAACCTGGCACACATATTATTATCTAAACTCATTCAAATTTTTCTTCGCTACGTACGTTGAGACAGTTTTAGGTACAGCTGTGACACCTTATCGCTCGCTTATGCCAATAACCTCTACCGGCTGTATGTATACGAATACATTAAAGTAATTATGTATAATAGTTAAAGCTTTGTAATAGTTTTTATGGTCTTTTTATAGTGAGTGATTTGCAAACGATTATGTTGATTAAAAATTTGGATGGTTGCCTCTCATAATATATCTACGGCAATCACAACTCCAACCGATACCCATGTCAAGAAGAACACGCTGCTTTAAGGCGACTAACATGAGCGACGATAATTATAATGAACCTTCGCTGCCGAACAACAATGCTAAACTATTCCACATAACAATTTTTAAGCACAAGAAATTGACTTTGAGAGCTGCTTTAACTCAGCACTTTATATATTAAGACTGAAATTCGAATGGAACGCTTCAAAATCCGGTTATAAAATAGAATCTCGCCTAGACGCTACTCAGACGATCGAATGTAGGGCAAGTTCCGGGAAAATCCGACCGAGCTTTTGTTGTCGACTACAATATTCCATGCGTAGTTCGTGTGAGTAGTATCGAAAATCAATTATGCTATTATGCTTCTACGAATTTTGTTTCATTAATTGAATTGAATGGTTTAGAATAGAATTGTGATTATTACAAGAGTTTATATCTCTTTGAGTTTGACGACCTGAGTGGCGCAGTGGTTAAGACGCCGGTGCGCCGCGCGGAGCGTCCTGGGTTCGATTCCCAGCAGAGCAGGGATTTGAATGATGTGTTTAAATTTCTGTTTCTGGTCTGGGTGTGTTGTGTTCTTGTCTTGTGTGTGTGTGACCATGGTACCCACGACACAGGGAATTCTAGTGTGGGGCTATGAGTGTGAAGTTATTTATTATTATTATTATTCTGTCTTGTCATTCTATGTCTTGTCATTTATATCTCATGTCACATTAAGCATTTTCATTCATTACTTCTTTAAAATTGCAAACGGCGATCCTATGATATAAGTTAGTGAACCATAATGGTGAAATTTAAAGAAAATATTAAATTCATGTAAATACATAATATCTTAAGCTCTTAAGTAGCTGTATAAGTAGGTCACGTCGCGAGTGATGTTCCCCGAACGGAAGGCGTTTGACATTCCCTCAATAACGAGTAAGTTATACAGACAGGCTCTTTAATGTGTGTGTGTGCGCTTAATAACCGACATCCGTTCCGCCTCGGGCCTCGGAGCACGCAAGATAGCTTGCCTGTGCCATGCCGATGCCGTAGCTTTCAAGGGTTCATTTTTCCATCTTATCGAGCTTTGTTTATCATCCGTTTCTTCCTATAACGAGGTGAAGTTTTTGAGTTTGTTTATAGAAAATAATTTCTGGAACTACTGAATCGATTTTCAATTCTTCCACCAGTAGATTAAGCTCTTATATAGCTAAAGGTAAAATTATGGGTTCCGTTTTGCCTGGCACGCGGGTAAATATGCCATACGTTATTTTCAAGAGTGGGGTCCCTTTTAACCGACTTCATAAAGGCAGAGGTTCTCGATTCATTTCCATGTTTCTTTCATAAGCAATCTAGTTATTATATTTTTATAGGCTATAACTTGAGCAGTGATACATTTTTGAACTTATGAAATACAATGGTATAAATTTTTACTATAAATATTTTATTAGTTAGTTTCACAACTAGGTTACGTTACTGGTGGTTGATTGTCATCGCACTAGGTAAGATATTTCCAGTAAATAACCAGTAAACTTGTTCAGTCACACCGTTTAGATCTTCCTCGCGTTTGCACTAAGTGATCTTAATAACCGACATCCGCTGCGCTGCGCGGCACGCAACGTCATTTCTTACAATTTGTTAAAGACTTCTCGCTACGATTTGTTCTCCGCTTTTTTACATATTAAAAATATGGATATAAAACGTAAAGATATGGCAATAAAAGGAAGGTAGGACTAGACCCCCAATTCTAACAAAAATATAACAGATAATTTCCTTAGATAGTTGTTTCTCTTAACAAAGTTTATATTACACCGCTTCTATTTTATTTCGTTGTTATTACTCATTCAAAACATGTTTCTGCAACATACAAATTACTGTGTCATTGTTTTGCACCTAAGGCATACACATTGACCTGTATGTATTACTAATACTATATAAGAATAGCAAACCGTATGACGGAGAACCAAAAAAATATTTTTTATTAATAAAAAAAATGAATAGCCTTAAAATACGTATATTGTTAACCTTGTCTTTCTATTGTATGTTATGGCCACGTTTGTGTCCATAGTGTATTTGTTTATATACATACCTTAATGGAAATTTCGGTCGGCGCCTGCCTAATCTGTTGCCACCTACTGATCAATATACCTACCAATTTAAGTATTTTTCATTCATACTCATTATTCATTCTTTCTCAAAACACTCATTTGAATGTTGATGTGACAAGATGACTGTTACATCTGAACGACATAATTACTGCATCTGATATCTCATATGTATCGATAAAACACAGATTCGTTACGAATCAGTTGAATCTATTAAACTAAAAGGCGTGTATAAATTTACGTGATAATAATGTATGTAGGTCGTTATAAAGATACGACCGATTTAATGAACGGATATATTTTACGCGGCACACGCGGTACGTATCCACTGAATAAGATTATAAGTCAACTTGTGAATGGGAGGGAGGAAAGATTGTAAGAGGTGCTCTTGATGTGATCATTTTATTCTTGACACATGTTTTATCTCAGTTCAATTATGTACGAGTAGGTACAGTATTATAAATTGCTTAGAGCGCTCGAGCTCAGATCTTAATTATTTTATTTTTCACGCTATTTACATCTGTGCTAGATTTTTAATACTTTTAATGATAGATTCGAATTTCATCACAAAATTGAATGTTTCTGTATCTACTGGATTGTCGTCTATTTTTTACAGACACGGTGACGTTGATTTTGAAAAAAAAAAAAAAACAGTGAAGTTTGGTAGTATATATCTTATTCTGTTACTTTAATAATTACAATGATCCCTAATTAATTGTTTAAATATAAGTTTAGACATATTTAATTTTTATGTAAAATCGTCATAAAGCGCAATATATTCCAAAATAGTTAATGTTAGCACGTCAGTACCTACACATAATTAATTAGCGTTGTAACTAAGGATTGATATTACGTCTCTTACTCTGTTCACCATTAAAGTATACCCTTTAAAATTGAAAAAGTTTTAACCTTGCGATGTGCACAAGCATACTCTGCGGCAGCACAATCGCCACGCACCAGTAACGTGAGAAAATGCATAATTAGTGCATCCGAAGGTCGCGACGGTGACACGTTCCCGTCGAAGCGAGATAAGCCGCCGACGACGCAATCCGTGTAATTGATTCCGAGAATGCGTTCGTTGCAATCGTCGTCGGTCGAGAAAAACGCGTAAACAACGCCCGATATTGTAGGATGTGGAATCGAATATCTATTCGATATTATGCTCGGGATCGATTTTAATAATTAGAATAGAATTGCGTAGACTTACAACGTGTCCTAATAGCCATAACGCACGCAAAAGTTGCTCGTACGTCAACGTCATTGCATACATTTTGTCGCATGTCAGTGCGTATTTCAATTAGGACAGTTCAGTTAGGACGAGGCCTAACACCATCTTAAATCCAAGAAATGCTTTACGGTTTTGATGGTGAAGGACGAAGAGGTACTTCCTCTATCGAATGAATTGTTCCTGTGGGATAGCGTCAAAAATGTTTCATTATTATTACCATTACGATTTATCTTGTTTAAAGTGCATGTCGCCCAAATAGGGGGTTTCAGTACTTCCAGTAGAGATAAGGTTACATAAAGCGCTAATTGCGATTAAAAACAAACTGGTAATAACATCAGCTGTTATCATTCGCGCTCGTTCGAATCGGCGTTTATCGTTTCATTCGGCTTTATTGCCGCTTCACTTATCTCAATGAGATTGCATGGAAAGCGCTCTTTCTGTAATCACAATAATTGTACGATATCTATGTATATTGAAGTTCTATAATTGAATCTAAAAGTAAAGTAACTATGTTCAGCACAATTTTCTTCTTATTAGTAAACTTAAATAGTCATTAGCAACGAGGGTCTACGGAGAGATGTGGGTACACAGATCTGTAAAGTTCACAAAAATTTACTAATTAAAGTACCTATATACATATTGAAAAAGCATATTATACATAATAATATAGTTGTATTTGTAGGATGACGAAGGTACACTGATTTTCACACTATAACACTGTTGTTTATATTATTAATAGTTTGTATATTATGTTATTATTATATTAAAATGTATTTTGCTCCAGGTAAAAATGAGCGCCGCGAGAACGTCAAGAGCGATTTGCCATCAACGACCCTAATGACATACAAATTGTAAGTAGATACATAGTTGGAATGATTAATGATTGTGACATTCATTTAATACTTGCTTGCCTGCTCCTTAGAATAGCTTATCATTAATTAATCACTCGAGGTACAGTTTGTAGACCCTTTCAACACGATTCGCGTCGTGACACTTTTAGTTCATTAAACTAAATTATAAAGAGAACTTGGTGCAGAGAAGGGTAAAAAGTATCATATATGTTAATCTAGGTTATGATTTATCTGTGTACCAAATTTCATCCAAATCTGTTCAGCCGTTTTAAAAATGAGAAGTTATTTTCCCCAGCAACGGATAATAGAACACGAGTAGCTTCAATAAGCATTGAATTATGTTTGCCATAAGCTCTTATTGATCACAGATAATAAGGGAATGGATATTATCCATTCATTGAATAGTGCAATATAATATTTTAAATAAGCGTGCGATAGTAGCCAAGTTTTCATCTTGAATAATTTGCTTAAACAGCTTGAAATTAAGCTTATTCTCGTCTACACTTTTGATAGCTTGTATAAAGAAAGACAGATCGCGAGTTTTTGCGTAACAGTTGTGTCAACTAAAAATTCATGATTACCTATACATTTTTAATCCCCAGTAGCTAGTAGCGAAACCTTGTTAGTTCACGTTTAATGCACGAGTTATAATATTAGTTTTTGAGAATTCTTTGGGACTCTATATATCAATATGTTGTAGTACCTAGTGACTCGTTGAAATCACGTGACCTACACGCCACTTGAACACTTAACATTTCTAAATAAGTAATACATTTAAATCATGGCATTTAAACTACGCACGCCCTATCTATTATAATAATTGAGTTCGTAGACCAGAATTGGCGCGGACGCGAAGATCAATAAGTAATGCGATTAAATCTCGGCCTTCGTTTTCACCCGATCATCAGGTTACCAATATAGGACACTCATTTACAATTCAAAAGATACACACATCTAAATGTTCGTAGCGATGAGATTCTATCGAAAGAGGCAGCGATGGAAAAATAAAGGTTTGCACTATTATATCATAACACGTGAAGTAGACAACAAACTTAAATCCCAAATTCTATGGAACATTGGCGCATATGTGTAGGTACCTAGTTATAATTATTGAGAAGTGTGCAAAACAAATAATTTTAATCCTATTATTTACTGGTAATGATGTTGGAAATCTGTAATACCTTGCCTATTTTAAATGCATCCTTAGAAACTTATGTCTTCATTTTTTTTAAAAACCTGAGAAATTCGAATTAACATTGAGATTATTTAAAAAGTCACTAATGTAAGTTTTCATGAAAGAGAATACGAATCACCCACGACAAAGAGAATCCTTGTGTTACTCATATAAAATTAAGCACTTTAAGACATAATTATTGTATGCCCGCATAGGGTAGACTGTTCTTAACTTATTATAATTTTTGTAACATCTTACTCGTGTAACAGTCAACAATAAACGCATTCTATTCTTTTCTATTCTTACTAACCTAAATTTTGTGGTACCTATGCAGATTTGGGGTCAACGCATAATTAATTTGTAACCTTTGTAGGTACTAATATTTTTGGCAAATAACTTTATTGTTATCTTCGTCATGATGTAGTACGTCCTTGCTTCTCGTTCACCAACAAATATGCAATAAAGTGTACTATGTACTAATACAGTCTCTTTGGCTCGTACCCCCAACAAGTGGGGTTGCACCATTGTGTCGTGTGCGAATAAAAGGCGACCGCAAGGGGTGACGGGGGTTGTATTCATACGTACAATGCTCAAGGTTGTGCTATGTTTGCTGCATGTGTCCGACTGCGCAATGAATCGGGCCGTAGGTTTTTGTATAATATGTTGCGGTTTTTTGATTTGTGGTGTCAATTGTTCCGATAAAAATCTGTTTAAAGGTTGGTGCGTTGCTTCTGAAGACTGAAACAGTCGCCTTCTTTCTTCCATCTTTTAGGCAACCCGAAAAGAAAGATAAGTTGTTGCTTGCTATTTCCTTCTCAAAGGATGGGCAATCTATGAATATGGATATCTATAAATATTATAAATAATTAATTAAATTTATTATAATGGTAAACACTACGTTTCGTGAACGTTAATGAATTAAGAATATTATCTTATCTTTTGGGCCGAACCTTGACTCGGATGTAAAATTATTTGGTTACTCATCTTACTTAGAAATTTACATTAACTGTATAATTTATGACTGTTAGATACAATGTATGTTTCACTGGGTTTTAATTTACCAAGGACATCGTTTGTTATGTGTAAAATAATTCTATTTATTAGAACAATGCTTGTTAAAATAATGCAAGTTATTCTAGTTTAGAAAATTAAGAATAGTGACACTGTAAAATATGTTTAAACTGTGCATAACACTAATTAACTTTAAATCCAAATACGAACACTGAATTAATGTATCGTAAACCTGTACAATTTCCTTAATGCTTAAATGAGATCCATCGATAGAAACCTATTATGGTGGTTAAATAGAGGATTAAATAATGCGAGATGCATTATTTTGCATCTATAGTTAAACGTCTTAGTTAAACAGCCTTCGCTGATGGAGTATGAATAATAAGAAATAAACAGGTGTTAGTCGGTTTAATGTGTCCGTTCATATTCAGCTCAGACCTATGACCGTCTTTGTGATTCTAAATGGTTTATCGATTATGTTATATCCGTATAGATTTTAAATGTATTTTCCGGTGGTATTCACTCGATGACAACTTGTGCTGCCAGCATTACTCAATTCTAGATCGCAGGCGATCGAAAAAGACATTCTGACGTCGTGAAGTTGTTTATACGATCGAAAAAGTCACACCGACGAGTTTATCATCTAATTTTATTAATCAGTTACAGAAAATGATTTTATAATTCTTATATACCTATAAATAAAATTAAATTTATGGCAGTGATGACAAGAAATAGAAAATAGTATACGACGATAAGGAAATCTCGTGAACAATGAACACTAGGCCAGTTTTTTATTATTCATAATAATAATTATACAGAAGTATGGTTTATGTAATGTAAAATCCCAAGTAATTAATCGTCTCGAGGCATCTATTTTTACCTCAAGATAATTTGTTTAAAGATCGCTTTATTTTATTTACAGTGGTGACCGCAAACAAAGCCTGAACACTTGTTATCTCGGAAAACCCGTCGCTTATTTAACTGTTTGCCTGCGATAATAGTGTTTCTTCTATATACTTTTATAGACAACGTACAAGCTATGACGCATAACTACTTCTTTCTGATATTTTTTTCTCTTGTAAGTAAAATTGGGTTACTTACGCCCGAAATGAATAATCATTGCTCGGATTTGGATAGCCCTAATGGCATGGTATCTTGGTCATCGAACAGCATCTATCTCTGTCCATATCTGAAGATGAAATCTTGAAATTTTGTGTATTCATAAAAGTTAAATATTATTCCGTTACTAATTAAACCTAGGAAACAACAATCAGAAACGTTATTGGTAGTTATGTAGTAATGTAGTGATGTTAAACAGAAGTTATTTACTTTGTAGTTTTGGTAGACTAATGTTTCTTTTATTAACTGTTATAATTTCCATCGTTCCGTTGAAAGTGACGACGTTATCTGATCGTTCACAAAAGAATGATAATG
This sequence comes from Erynnis tages, assembly GCA_905147235.1. Classification (NCBI taxonomy): domain Eukaryota; kingdom Metazoa; phylum Arthropoda; class Insecta; order Lepidoptera; family Hesperiidae; genus Erynnis; species Erynnis tages. The sequence goes on along the minus strand of LR990095.1, from coordinate 5,544,395 downwards.
TTATATTAATTGTCATAAACAATTCCATGGAACTCACTTTGGAATACATAAAAACGTTTGGTACTTGTTTGACAATTATTTTTTATATTTAAACGAATCGTCCTTGAGTGAAACTTTTTACAAACAAGTTTGACCTCGTTACGGACCAATTAATCATGTGTATCAAAATCGAGCCCGTCACGTAAATAACAACACGACACTATGTATGTATGTTTCGTTCGGTCGATGTTTGGTTTGGCTTTTTAAATAGAACTACGCGCAAGGGTAGGATTCAAAGAAAATGGTTGAATTGAATGTATGTATTTGAGTTTTAATAATACTTAAGTTTGTGTTCTATTCGTTCTCTTAGTTCTATAATAGGCTTAGCAACACGAATGTGTAGCACAAACAAAAAAACGTCTGTCCATTACGTATCCAGTTTGTTACTGTCTTTTTTTTGTCGTCCAGTTATCAATTTAATTTATCATGGACACAATATTTATGCCCAAGTTTGATCTTGTAATAGGTACTTTCATCATTCGCGTAATTCTTCATTTCAACCTATTTTTAAACGAAGTTGTAATTTTATACCATCAGTTAAATGTCGGAATTAAGTGACCTATTTATTTCCAAGTTGCAATCATATTGGATGTGCTTTAAAACGATTCAGTGATAAATATATCTCGAATGCTGCGTTATGTCACGCAGTGAATATAAATGAACCTTAATTGATTTACGATATTACCGCGAACGCCTAATCGGGCATAATAATTACCTTCTAATCTAGAAATAAAGCAATTGAAGTGGCGTCTGGCCTGTGATTCATTTGTATTGGCAGTGAGTCATGCAGTCTTATGCAGTTATCTGATATCATTCAACATGGAACCTCATGATGTGACCAGGTGTTGCGTGATGTTTATTAGTATAGCTATCAGAAATCTAGACACCTAAACCTTGAATCGTGGCAACCAATGAAAAATAATTTTCCAACTTCAATTACTTTTTAAATACTAGTTAATTAAACTGTAATACATTTATTATTCACAACATAATAACGTAATTTTAACGCAAATGAATAGAAATTTACTGTAAGTATAGTCAATTTTTTACACCTGCCTAATTTGGTAAACAAACTTAGTGTCTTTTTATTTTAATTTGTGATTTAAAAATAACGCAGTTATAAATTTATAAAGATTTGTAAACAAAGTCATTTAATACTGAAACAAATTTCTAGCGACTATAATTTTTTTGAAACAATTTTAAACTTGCTTTTTTAATATAAAGTAGTGCCATTGTTGTTGACCAAATTGGACGAGAGTAGAAAAACGGACTAGATTAGCACAATTGGTGATATTGTATTGTATTGTATTGTATTGTATTGTATGTAACAACAGGAAGTGACCGGAGCCGTTCTGTTGACAGGTGACGCGCTGCGGAGTGGTGGACAAAGCGGCTCTGCCGCTTTAAATGGACAAACGCAAGATGCTGCCAAAGAGAGCGCGTATGGATAGCATGCGGGGTCCCATCGCCAACGGACCCTTGCAGTCGAGGTGAGTGCACTAACTTACGTTGCTATCACACATGTACTCGTACTACGACACTACACCAAACTTGAAGTTGAAACGGGATTTATTGTTTAAAAAGTTATGATTGATACTGCGATCAAACTTTGTTTCATAATGCGTTCACATTATATGCGCGCCATGTAAAAAGGAAGTAAGTAGAATGACAACATATTTATTCTGAATCCATTGTAGCTCAGCTAGCGGCATTCACAATCACACCCCAAACTCAATATCAAAAACTCACTATCACTTATGGTCGCGGTGAGATAATATGCGCTCAGTTTAGCAAAATCTACGGAATGCCTGCCCCGCCCACATAGCCGTTCTATCAACTTCTTATATCTATCTACGCGTGGAACCTTTATACTTTAGCCCAGATTCCTAGAACAAAAAGTCACAATTCGCAGAAAAGTTTCGATTCTTTATTTATTAACCAATCCCTCCAATGTCCGTTTGGCTTTTTTTTTGGAAATGTGTATATTAGTGACCGGTGGCCTATACGCTCGTTCGTAACCCCCTAATAAATATAAAAACGTCCGCAGTGTGAAACGGCGCCGGCCGTTTCTATTTTCGAAATAATAAGTAAAAGGGAGTCGTGTTTCAATAGAAAACAGCTGTCGCACTTCCCGCATATCGAATGTGCGGATATTGATTAGTTGCGGGCGATTCACGACGTGAGCATTCAGTAGTATGCACCGCGTGTCGTATGCCACCTTGCGTCGCGTCGGTCGGTACGTGAATAACTTTTGCATCGAAACTGGAATAAGGGAGGGAAAATGCTTTCGTAAATATACACATAGTTTGCCCACTAATATAAATAAAGTTAACCACCTAATATCAAGTTGTTTTTCAACTCGTTAGCTACTTTTTATTGTAAGAATACCGTATTATTAAAATAACAATAAAAAGCAGCCTGCTATAAATTATACTCTATTGTATTCCACTAGCCATTGCATTTTTTTTTTTTGGATCTTGGCCGGTCAAAGTCATAATAATTTATTCCATTTAGATCTCACTGCCATTCGCGGCTATGACAAAAAGGTCACTTAGTATATTAAGTGTGCATATAAAAAAACTAAATGAAAAAGATAATGCGCAAATAAATTAAGGTTCTTTGCCAAAACATGTCTACAGCCAGGCTAGGTCAACGACCTTATTTTGTATTTGAATTCACCAAAATAAATAAAATTTTCCGCCAAATGATACAATCGTCATAGCACAAAGGCTTTAAACAATGGCTTTAGGTATGAATCAATTGAAATACGTAGATGCTTTTTTTTCTTGTGTTTTTAGCTTGTTACACCGACACTTTTGAATGAAATACTTTTATTTTAAAAAACTTATTATGTTTTGTTAAAGACGTTCTCGGTAGACGTTATTTAAATTGTCCTCTTTTGAATCAATTTTAAATGAAAAGTATTCTCGATTTCCAACCATGTTACATTTTTTATTTTAAATGGAAATTCAAATAGCAATGTAAAATATTAATATCCAAAGATCTTTTTATAACTAATTAGAAAGCTGTAGAATGTCTTCAAATGGAATAATATTAAGGTGCCCTCGGGGAATCACTTCGTGGGCGAGGCTCCCGTTTTTTGTCAAAGATGTTATTAATGGAACGCCCGAAATTTATTTCATTGAAGATTAATGTAATGTAATCTCGGAACCGGCGGCGACGGAATGATGATATTGCCTACTGCCACTTCCGGTTTTGGAATAACTCTCATAATTAGAGACGAGATTATTGTACAGGCGTATTTGTGAGCTTTATTTTCGGATCCATCTGTGTTATAGGTTATGGAAGTTGCAAGGGTACTGGTTTGTAAATCGCTTTTTTAAAGTTACGAAAAGATCTTCTAAGCAATAATTCCGGGCCATTCGATTTCACTAATGATATGGAAGCACTCTTAAGTAAGGTACTATTTTACACTTTTTATGAGTCCTGACTGCATCTTATTAATATTCGTCTACAGCAGGTAATACGTTAAGTACCATAAGTTTGTGACTTTGAATGTATTAAAAAGTAGAGTTGAGTTTTTTTTATCAAGGCTTAAACGGACCTTCATCTATTTAGGTTACATATAGTGGTAAATATTAGTAAAACTTGCTATATTTTATAATGATACTTAATTCAAATAATAGTTCTAGTACACACGTGTACGTTGTTATCGTATATTTATGTTGCCATGCTAATATTATGGGTCTGTATCCGCCTTCCTCGGGAGCACTAGATACTATCTAGTAGATAGTCGTAACACTTGGCACAGACCGTACTCGGATACATTGTCGGTCTCGTAATTCATACTACGTTATAGGTATGCATCACGTCACCATGTTCATGTAGGTGTACGTCTTACGATTAACTGATACAAGGATCTGCAACTAACCTTTAATGATAATAAAGAGAAAAAAATTAGTAAGTTTGAGGGGATGTCAAATTTGGTTTGGTTTGGTTGAGGTGAATTCAATAATAACATTATGTTATCTATCTATTATCCACTTATATTATAATTACCTGACAGCTGACCTAATACAACTCATTTTTTGACTACATACTTTTCACTGTGAGAGTAGACCTCACCCTAAAGTGGGCCACTAATATGTTACAGTCTGTTCTCGATAATGGAGTGTCTTCCCACTGGTAATGTTATACAGAGCAAAGTTATATGTCAAATATGGTTCAATTATTCCCAATCTGCAGAGAAATACAGTATCATCCACTCTGTTTAGTATCCCATTATTACCAGTATAACTTTATTTTTTTTTCAATTCCAAGCAAGAAGTGTAGACAGCTAGTATTTTATACAGTCATGTAATGTTGCCATTCTAATCGGTCGAAGTCATATACGAGCTCCCCACGAGTCGTAACACTTGGCACATACTGTGCATATAAACGTCGTCCTTGTCATAACTCATACACCATACAGTGTACGCATGGCGTCACTCGTTTCGGTCAAACAAGATGCGTCAGGTATACTCGTAAATAGCTTGCTACTTTTGATTTCTCTATTTTACATACTAATGACTTTACCCGTCCAATAAGTGGACACACAATAGTGAAACAATGGGGTTGTCTCACGTATGACTCTTGGGACAGCGAAGTGGTTAATACCCTATTATCTAAAGACAGTTAAGGTATTTCTAAATGTGCTGTCGATACGGAAAGTCTTCATAGATTTTGTATATATTTCTAGTCAATCTGGTAAAACTGATTCCAAGTTCGAGATTTCAATGTGACGAGTTCTAGTTCGAATAAGACGACTGAGTTACAAAAACTCAATCAATTAATCATTTTGAATTACTAATTGAAAGGCGGCCCCAATTTCCTTAGCTTCTTTAACAAATCTTGTATCTGCAGCCAAACAAACATTTATAAGCCGGAGACTGGAGACTGTCCCATTTTTCATTTCCTGTCTGAGGCGCTTTTTCTCGCTTTGTTTTTATCGTATCATTGTGTTCCAAGTTTCTTTTAACCTCCTTTGTTTTTCGTTCCTCAATCTGTGTGCTATAAATTAGAAATGATCTACAGGTCTTGTGATGCTACTCCTTACAATTAAATCCCGTTTAAACCTTGAATTTCCAATTTTAATAGTCTCAAGAACAGGACAGAAGTCTCAAGAATCTCCTATAGGGAATCGGGACGGATTTAAGATCTTAAACCTTCTCATTGTGAGAGGAGATCCGACCTTGCAAGTGGAGTATCTGCAGCCCACTAGCAGTGTAATGGGAGTGAATCGTATTACTATTATAAATGTGAAAGTTTGTGAGGGGCGATAATATTGTTACTAATTCTTTCTCGCAAAAACGTATAGGATAACGTACAGATTAACATAAAGGATACTCTTTACCCATCTTTGGGTTAAATTATTAGGGTTACGGGGACTTTGAAGTCGAGGTCGGAAGCTTAGCGCTTTATAAATTTGTTGCTTAAATATATTACAAGTAGTATCTAAACTAAGTTTTAGTGAGCATCTAGCCTGTAGGAACTTCCCATTTTTCATTTCAGTGCCAGCACGTTCGCTCGCCGTTTTTTATGATGTATGTGCTGGTGCTGGTAGTTTAGTTTATTAAGTCCATTTGGTCGCATTTCGCGCTCCATTTCTTGTCGCCAACCGGCCGTTATCTAAGCACAGCCGGCGACCGCGTCCGCTGTCACTGCAATGCAGCTTTTCTATAAATTTCTTATTTCCACTATCCGCTGCCGTTGTGCGGTGTCCGAGTGTCGGGATCACGTGTAGTACAGCCGGTCGTTTGTGTATGTGTAGTAGGTGAGTGTGTGTGTGGATGTGTGGAAGTGTGGATTGGTGGACAGATGCGGTATCTATATTGCACGTCGGTCTGTGGGCTATGACCGCCGCGAGTGCGATGCGGGAGTTGGTCGGTTGGCGTGAAAATGTACGATAAATTTGTAATAAGATTCTATTTTGTTGAACTACGTAAGTAAAGTTTAAAGAGACGGAACAGTAATTTCTTGAGATTGAAAGATTTGAGCACAATTATAATTATAACCTATCGATAAATCTTTAATATTGGGTTATGAAAGCAGTAATAACATCAAACTTACTTAGTCAATCCGATCAATTGACTTTAGCTTGAAGAGCTTCTTTTAATTTACAGTTACTTTACCTTTTCATTCAATTTACCGTTTCGACTTTCTTTAATTTACCTGACTTTTAAGCAACAAAATATTCTTTCTACGTTTCAAGTTCAATTAGGAGTCGAGAAGCCGTCATCGGAGTTCCGCACCGCCGCACCTGTTCCACGGGATAACGCCGCAGCAAAGCCGGCGTGCGCCTATGGGGCTCACTTAACTTATTCTTTTCTGGCGCTAATCTTATTTGCTTTCCATCAAAACTTGGCCGAAGGGGTTGCGTCGCCCGCCGGCTGCCGAGTCCGACGCCCCACCCCGCCGCTCCCGCTTTGTTTGCCCCCAAATCTGTTTTCGTCTGCCCGGGAAACTTTGTCGAAAATCTCCAAAACTCCCCCGCGGACCCCCTCCCCCGAATTACTTTCTCGTTTCGCCCGCCGAAACTTTCCTCGGCAATAATAATAATTCTGCTTCGCTATGACGAAAGTTTAAATTATTAGTTTAATCGCACTGGCGTGGCTTTAATTATTCCAGGGGGTGGGGTGGGGCTCTTTTAGCCGAGCGCGACCGTTGTTGGCAGAAGTGACCGATATTTGATTTGGAATCTAATTTGTCGACCACTTCGACTCGGTAAGTCCATCGCTATGGCGACCGACTCTATTTCTACGACGTAACGACAAGGTTGGGTAACTACGAAGTTGGTATGGCCCATTCCGATAATCGGATTTGAACCAAAACTAAAGCAATGTAAGGTTTCGTACTTACTCTGACCTTGATTAAATTCTATAATTGGATTGCGCATTATGTGATCGTGAAATAGCTGCTGAAAAACTTTGCAAGCGTTTCTTAATAAAGATATATTCAGAGATTTTCACAAGTAATAGGTAAGATCAATCAATATAAATCTTTGGCGAGTGTAACATGTTTGGAACGATTTATAGTTTTATACTACTTTATGTGCATTTTTTGTAGGAATCCCAATTTAAATGTGAATTAGACACGCGAAAAATCTTAATATATAAAATGTTAGTATCTTTTTTTCGTTTAGAATATCATAACAAAAGCCAAAGAAAATGATAAAAGAAAAGCCATCTAAAAACATTGCGTAAAATATCTGTTAGAAGTTGAGAGCGAACGTGGAAATAGTTGTGTGAAACTTGGCGCCGCGCTCCGCCAGCTTTTCAACTAGTTTACTTTGCCGCTACTTTCTTGTGTTGGGTCCGTTTCCACCCCCTATTTATGTGGGGTATTCTTTCATTGCAAATGAGAAGCGAAGGGCCCCGAATATGAAAACTATCGACGAAGTATTCGTATAATTAACGAGTAGTATGGGAAGATCTAGACAGTCACGGCACTGATATGAGGTGGTCACTATAAGTTGTGTTAATCTCTTGGACATAGACACCCATGTTAAAATAAATTATATAAGCACCTACTTTAGCCAAATCGTATGCTCTTTTCTTCCCAAAAGCTGTTTGGAAGAATATTTGCACTTATTGTTATGCTTTTTGTAGTGTTTTTTTTTTAAATAATAAATTAGGTATATTGTCAATAACCCATTAATGACCCACTACAGGGTCGGGTCTCCTCTCACAATGAGAGGGATGTAGGCCTTAGTCCACCACGCTGGCCTAATGCGGGTTGGTGGACTTCACATGCCTTTGAGAACATTTTTTTTTGAACTCGCAGGCATGTAGGTTTCCTCACGATGTTTTCCTTCACCGTAACAGCAGGTGATATTTAATTTTATAAAGCGCACATAACTTTTTTACAAAGTCATTGGTGCGTTCCACTGGGATTCGAACTCGGACCCCTCGATTCGAGGTCGAATTCTAAGCCACTGGGCTATCAGTAGGTTAGGTCAATTAGGTATATACGTGCTTGTAATTTCAATGTTATTTATAAATAAAAGCCTAGTCTTCAATCCCAAGCTTCTACCAAACGGAAAGCCTAAGTTGGAAATAGAAACTTTTTACTTATCCCATTTCAAGTCCCGAATCCCTTGTATCTATCTTCCTTTTTATATCCTTCGATGTATTTCAACTGTATGTCACAAATATTACTTTCATTCTAATATATTTTGGGCCTCTAACGTCTTACGTTTCAATATAATATTTATGAAATATTAAAGTATTGCGGCCATAAGAGCCTTAACCACGATTATCTAATGTGATTCGATACTCTTGTTGAAAGGATAATGGATAGGGGTTTTCACATCTTATTCTTCAATTGCGTTCTTTGTTGGTATTAGAATAATTATCAGTAAGTTGTAATTGTCACGAAATTTATTTCATTTTAGTTTGAATGTTATAATGTTATAACAGAACACAGTTTTGTTCCTTATTGTCTAATGGTTTTTAACTAATGTACACAGTCGACTATTAGTTGCAGGCAAATCTAACTAAACAATACACTTTCCGATATAACAGAATCGTCTATTGAATCAGACCGCTCGCGCCCGTCTATTGTAATTGAATGCACTATTAATTGGTAGCAATTTATATGACAAAAAGACAATCGCGCCGCAGCGAAGGGGAGTTACTGATAGCTGGTAGCATAGAAGGTACCCGATGTCGAACGTTTCCGCCTGATTAATTTGCAATGGAAATAGCTAGAAGACGTACGTACGTACAGGCTACAGCGAATCGAGAGCACTCCGTATCCTGTACACGTACGACTCTCCGAAATAGATTTGCATAGTGCACACGTGATGTAATGTAACTAGGGGATTACAAAATGTTAGGACAGGGCGCTGTTTGAATTGTTGGTGATGAGACTTGCTTTGTTCTGTAGTTGGTCGTCTGTGATGCACGACTAAGTTTTTGACAATCAAAATACGCGCACTATAAGCGAAGCGCTTAATTAATAAGAAGATATTATGAAGGAAGCAGCTATAGATGAAACATCTTCAGGAGTGGTAACACTATATAGAGAAATTCAGTGGTGTTAAAAGGCGAGAGGCGTGTTTCCACGTGTCTCTTAAGGGTGTATGTATAATGGGAAGTTCAGTTAAGTTAAAACAACACCTTGAAGTGCGCAGTGTTTTCTTGCGTCCCTCAAAGGAGTAGGTATGTTTTTGGGAGACGATAAAAGGAGCTCTTCTAACTGAGATCGGGCGGGCGTGCTTTTAACGAATAAAACGTCCAATCTGTGGAATATTGCGAAGGTGGTAAATGGAAATTGGCCTTGGTAGGAATAAACATTTTTTCTTCATACTTTTGACACAAAAGACAAGAACACGAACACTCAGGCCAGAAATAGAAACTTGAACTCGTGATTTAAATATCTCCTCCGCTGGGAATCGAACCCGTCTTGGGCGTTTTAACCACCGCGCCACTTAGAGCGTCAAATTGTTCACCCATAGGTATCTACTATGTTATAGCCAATGTATGTGTGCGCCGTCTTTAAATCGAATCAAACGCTCGTAGATTGGGCACTCACGGAACACTCCACAGGAGTAAGTGTAGGGTGGGCACTGGGTAGTGTGGGTACCGTTCAAGGCGTAATCGGCTTCTACGTGCGCGCCAGGTTTGCAGTCACATTGAGCGCAATGTATTGTGCTTTCACGGTTCTGTTGCTGTACGAGTAGCTATGTTGGAATGTGGCGCATCTAAGGAATTCTCTGCCCAGAGTGTTGTTGAGGATGTGAGGATGTTATTATAAAATGCACGCTAAAATTAGTTCATAAACTTTTAATTTAGCTGAACATTATAAATTGTAGCAATCGTATAATTTAGATAGTATTCTCCTCTATTTGAGTTTGGACGTCCATAATATTATGTAATATTTATCATAAGGTGGCACGGATGCGTTAACTACTCAAATCATATACGATGTAAGATTCCTTCCTTCCTTCCTTTCAGCCCTTGGCAGTCCACTACTGGACATGGGTCTCCCCTAATCGATGCCACTCCACCCGGTCCTGGGCCCTCTGAATCCAACGGTTTCCCGATGCCTTCTTCAGGTCATCAGTCCACCGGTCGCCATTCGAGGACCTTTTCCCCCATCGGTTGTCGGTCCTGCGAACGATTCACCGCGTTAGCACACCTCCGCCGCGAAATTGAAGTAGCGAAACCGCGGAAGTTTCGCCACTGTTTGTCGGTTGTATGACGGGCGAAACATTCGCGAAACTGCCTGTTCTAACGCGTTCATTGGCTATAATTCTGTCTCTTCTTGGCGGAGTATCGCGCGATCGACGTAGACGCCGCTCACATCTCCGCCTGCGTTCCGCCATTTAGTTCAGGGCGGTTACCAGCGTTAAGAATACTAATGATATTTATGTTGCCATTCCAGACCACTAGTGGCGTTGCTCGACGGGCGGGACTGCACCGTCGAGATGCCGATACTGAAGGACGTGGCGACGGTCGCGTTCTGCGACGCGCAGTCCACCTCGGAGATCCACGAGAAGGTGCTCAACGAGGCGGTGGGCGCCCTCATGTGGCACACCATCATACTCACCAAGGAGGACCTGGAGAAGTTCAAGGCGCTCAGGATCATCGTGCGCATCGGCTCCGGCGTCGACAATATCGACGTCAAGGCGGCCGGTGAACTAGGTGAGCCTAACTGATAACGGTTTTATGACTACGAGCCTTATTTTATCTTCTTTATAAAAGAGTGAATAGTTAATTATCCATACCTATACCCTACTGAATTCCTCTTGGGCTCCTTAGGTTACAATTCCTTAGAAGTCAGAAGGCAATACCAACAAATGGTCACAGCATGCAAAATTTTGCATTCTAAGATCGACGCCTCAGACTTAAATGGACGAGCTATGTTGCTTATTCGTACCAGATAATTATCTGCGAGGATCCAATGTATTGTCAATCATTCTGTCACCAACTGATTGATATAGTTAAGGACTTAACAACGAAGCAAGTACACGTGGACCGAGGCAACTCATTTTATGCGGATAAGATTTTAATGTGATTTGTTTGGTGTATTCCAGGTATAGCGGTGTGCAACGTGCCGGGCTACGGCGTGGAGGAGGTGGCGGACACGACCATGTGCCTCATACTGAACCTGTACCGGCGGACGTACTGGCTCGCCATCATGGTGCGGGAAGGGAAAAAATTCACAGGTATAGCCTCAGTTGTGCGCACTGCACACTTATTAACCCAGCTGCCCCCGCTGCTGGGTTAATACTACCCCGTTCCTACTCTGCCTAGTCTGCCTTCGCTACTTTAGCTGAAAGTATCAAAATTGAGCAGATTATTCGTATTTTTGTATGATACTACGTCACGTCAATAGAGATAGAAAGTGACGCAGAAATTTGGGAGATTAAAGTATTTATTTAAGTTGTTTTTATATTTGTTTGTAACAATCCGCACACGTGGAACTTGTTTTGGTATGGACCCACCACCCTCCCTTATCTCTCTGAGTAGGTGTATACCATAACAACTTATTCCAATAGTACACGACACGTGTTTCGCCCCAAAACGGAGCATCATCAGGTGATGTGGACTCTACAACGGTTGGTTGCTGAGTGAGGTTCCTAAGGGAGGGTGGTGGGTCCATACCAAAACAAGTTCCACGTGTGCGGATTGTTGCAAAGAAATGTAAATACAACTTAAATAACAATGGATTTCCAGTAAATAACGCCTGATACAATATATTATCCTCCTGACGACCAGAACCTAAAATTTTGGAATATTTTCCCGAAACTTTCAAAGTTTGTTGCATATGCAATGAATATGCATGGAAAATTACTTAAAAAAATCCTGAGGTGGAAAATCTTGATTTTCCTTATGTACTGTATACAGCACATGTGAAGGCTATTCATATGTATGGCTACGTTTTATGTTCTATATAGAGTACTACAGAAGCCAACACACATGTACCTACTACAGGGCGTAAAGATGAAATTAAGATGGAAATGTTGAAAAATACGAATAAAACACACTTTTAGTAATAGAAGTAGTATTTTTAAAAAGTACCTATTTAAAAAAATCTAAATTAAGTCTTCTTAACAAAATAATATAATTATAAACACTTCAAAACAATTTTTATAGTCACGAGATATAAGTTTTACTTATTACGTATCAATTTAACTCAAAACATAATTAACTTTCCAGATCTTTTCTTTTTTTTTGTCGGGTGTAACATGGGCATCATAAACACACTTCAGTTGCGTTCAAATAGAGTAAAACCTAGTTCGAGTCAGTACATACAGTACAGTCAGTTCGAGTTCGACAGTCCATACTGTCTGTATCCGAATCGTTCTCAGGAACTTTTTCAGGATCGAGATGTGGAGGAAAATTAGCCGGATCATCTCTGAATCGTCTGAATAGTAATTCTACGATGCTTGCATCGTTCATCACTGTAAAAAACAAAAAAAAAAAATCCATGAGTAATGCAACGTTCTATGGAAAAGACATAGGAAGTCAATACTATTAAACTTTTGTTAACGACGGTAGTCCTATGCAGAGGACATAAAACATTTAAAGGTTACACTTGTCATCATTTTGAGAATTTCACAAAAATATGAGTTACAAACTATTGATTATTATTGCTTTAGTAAATTTAAACATCACTTTAATGATTTCTATCAAAAGTAGATAAAATGAACATGGGTATACTTACCTCGGCGCGAGCGCATGGCTGACCGACCTCCTTCTAACGCCATTTTTAATAAAATGATGTTACAGACAGACAGACGATAGAAGATCGATTTATTTGTGTTTGGCTATTGGTCAGGTCCGGAGCAGGTGCGCGAGGCGGCGAGCGGGTGCGCGCGCATCCGCGGCGACACGCTGGGCATCGTGGGGCTGGGCCGCATCGGGTCGGCGGTGGCGCTGCGCGCCAAGGCGTTCGGCTTCAACGTCATCTTCTACGACCCCTACCTGCCCGACGGCATCGAGAAGTCGCTCGGCCTCACCAGGGTCTACACCCTTCAGGTGGGTGCACTCTCATGTTCAACACCTTCGTCCAACTGCGTCCGCACCATTGATGAGAACCAAGAGATGGCGCCACGTGACACTGAATCGCGCTATAGAAGTTTTCTACATCGCTGGCATAATATACGAAACTACGACAATCATGTCGTCATCGGAGCGCGGCCTCCACCAGGCATAACCTATACTGGTGGAGGCCGTGGAGGGTATATGATTGTGTTCTCAGCGCCACTTACGCACGTTCTTGCTCTTTTATAGGAAGCGGCGTCCAAAAATGTATAATAAGACTACGTAAACAGGAAATTTGCGTAGTCAATTAAAACCTCTATGCCACAGTGCTGTTTTTATCAAAGAAATTCTAGAAAGTACACTACACTTCTTCACTTCACAATAAATTTCAATTTCCATGTCTGGCTCGTTAATTAAACTTTATAATAAAGCATTACCAATTCAAATATGTGCGGTTTGCAAATACGTCATTGCCCTTAATAATAATTTAATGTTACCAGGCAATTGGCGCTCGCGGAGGATTACCGTTTGCGGTTTGAATATTTATTCCAATATCATCCGAATTTGTGTTAAAGTAATCTGCAGTATTACGATTGTTGTAAATGATGGTGCAATTTTGCGTGCTCGTTGTATTGTTTACATTAATATTGAATTAATAATACTATAGAATTACGTGTCCGTATACTAAATAAAGAGTTGAGTTTCCAAGTAAACTGTTTTAATATTAAAAATATGCTCATAATTACATATATTAAGAATTTATATTTTATTTTAATTTTAATCTTTCAACATTGATATTCAAACGTTAGATTTCTCGTGATCGCGTAACGAATTAACAGACAGAAAATAAGACAGGAAAAAATCTTCTTAGATTGTAATATGTTATGTAGTAAAATATTGTAAATTGTCTAATTGGTGTTTTCTTAATTTTTCAGGACCTCCTATTCCAGAGTGATTGTGTATCATTGCACTGCAGCTTAAACGAACACAATCACCACCTTATCAATGAGTTTACTATAAAACAGATGCGCCCAGGTCAGTTATTTCAATTAAATTGCTGTTTAGTTGATAGTAATAAAAGTAAAAGAACTATTATCTATCTTCCTAAAGTCTTGGTTAACATTAAGTGATATTTCATGGTTAATAGTAAGCAGAAGGTCATGTGGTGTCTATTGGACTACTTATTGCCACCCATCAACACTTACAGGCGTTAAAACCTATCCGAGGTAGGTTGTGGGTGCATTGCTACTTACATATGTGAGAACTAAATAACTTCTAAAATATCTTTCTCTAGTTGCCATACTGACCAACTGAAACAATATGCTGCTACACAGTGGATAAGTGTCGTTCAGGACGGTCTACAGTGTTTCTTAACTCTGTTTATTTGCACGAATAGGGACCGAATTTTAACAATGCTCTTTGTACGTAGTATGAAGGTATAGTTTAGTATTGCTTATTAATAATGGAAAAATTATTGTCAGTACCCATTAATGACCTACTACAGGGTCGGGTCTCCTCTCACAATGAGAGGGATGTAGGCCTTAGTCCACCACGCTGGCCTACTGCGGGTTGGTGGACGAAATTATTAATAATGATTGACGAAATTATGAAAAATTATTTATAATTAATAATGAAATAAAATTATTAATAAATAAAAATTAATAATTAAATAATTATTAATAATGTTTGTGTTGTGTGACGTAACGTTGTGTTGTTTAGGCGCGTTCCTGGTGAACACGGCGCGCGGCGGGCTGGTGGACGACGAGGGGCTGGCGGCGGCGCTGAAGCAGGGCCGCATCCGCGCCGCCGCGCTCGACGTGCACGAGAACGAGCCCTTCAACGTCTTCCAGGTACGCGCCACACACTACCCTACCTACACGGCACTCACACTCGACACCACTCACACATCACACATATACAAGCACGACCACACAAACGCAGACCCCCATCTATAATATAAAAATGAATCGCTGATTGTGTTGCTAAGCGCAAAACTCGAGAACGGTTGGACCGATTTCGCTAATTCTTTTTTTAAAATATTCCTTGAAGTACGAGGATGGTTCTTACGGAGAGAAAATTTGAAAACAATCTAAAGAAAATAATAAAAACAACAATTTCATTTTCCTATATAAACTGTTCTACCCATGTTCTACCTGTCAAACATCATTTCAGATTGAATACTTCATAAGGCAATGTCATGCATTTAGAAACGTCAAGATTTTTCTTTTTGGATGCCACTTCTATTATGCAAACTGCAATGATATAATATACATATTTTATAATGGCAAAACGAAGTGTGCCGGCTCAGCTAGTACTACATAAAATACCTACGTATCCACACCCAAGATGTGCAGTTTCTACTACTGACATACATAGCTCATACTCCACACCACCCACCTAGCTCCTAGTCTCCAATCCCAACATCACCACACGCCACACACCCCACACCTAGACTGCACCGTCACCACTGCCCACATCGCCTATACTCCATGCACTTCTAACACACACCACTCACATAGATCTTACTATCACCAACCCCAACATCATTCTATTCTCCATAATGGGTCCCAGAAATTTCAGAAGTCACAAACTATTATTGTCTTATATAATATATTGTATCAGGCGTTACTTTGCGGAAATCCATTGTTATTTAAGTTGTATTTATATTTCTTTGCAACAATCCGCACACGTGGAACTTGTTTTGGTATGGACCCACCACCCGCCCTTATCTCTCTGAGTAGGTGTATACCATAACAACTTATTCCAATAGTACACGACACGTGTTTCGCCCCAAAACGGAGCATCATCAGGTGATGTGGACTCTACAACGGTTGGTTGCTGAGTAAGTTGGTTGCTCAGCAACCACGTGTGCGGATTGTTGCAAAGAAATATAAATACAACTTAAATATTATTGTCTTTCCAATCATGCAACAACACTGTGTGTGCAGCCGTACTTTTGTATGTTTTTTCTTCAATTAAACTTTTGTGATGGTAAATTTATATTAGACTTTGCCATGGCGAAGTTATTAGACTTACTGTATTCCTTTTTACTTCTAGAGACAGTCCTTCCCTGGGACCCTTTCCAAGGAATACTCATGGAATGGGGAAGGAAAGATTATATTGATCTTTGTATATCAGTAGAAAAGTCTACTCGCTTCGAATAATCGTAAAGAAAATATGTAAGTAACCATAAACAATGTACGTAAATTTCCAGGGTCCGTTGAAGGACGCGCCGAACCTGCTGTGCACCCCGCACGCGGCGTTCTACTCGGACGCGTCCGCACAGGAGCTGCGCGAGATGGCCGCCTCCGAGATCCGCCGCGCCATCGTCGGCCGCATCCCCGACTGCCTGCGCAACTGCGTCAACAAGGACTACTTCCTCGCCTCCAGCGCCGGCGCGCCCGGCTCGCACGCGCCGCACGCAGGTACCGTACCGCACGCGTGGGACGCTGCAGTAGATCCTTACCACTCGGTGCGTGATTGTGTTAGCAATAGCATGATGTCTACCACGCCCGGTTCGCAGGCCAAGCGGAAGGAGAATGCAACCAGTGTGGATAGCTGCAACTGAGTTACACTCAACCTTTCCTATCAAACAAAGTGTGTAAGAAGTCAACGTGTTGAATTTTTTTAACGTTGGTGTTATGTCGGTTGCAGGTCACGCACCCCTAACGGGTCACGCACCACACGCGGGCCACGCGGCGCCCCTGGGCGGCGTGGGCGGCGTGGGCGGCGTCGGCGGCGTGGGCGGCGTGGGCGGCTCGGTGGGCAGCGCGGTGGGCGGCGCGGTGGGCGGCGCGGCGGGCTACGCGGAGGGGCACAACGGGTACTACGCGGCGGGCGGCGGCGCGCAGGCGGCGCACTCCACCACGCCGGTGCACGAGCCGCCCGCGCTGCCGCCGCAGCCGCCGCCGCAGCCGCAGCCCTCGCAGCCGCCCATCACTCTGGTGAGCGTTAGCGTAGCGTCCTTACTTACACCCATACACCCATACACCCATACACCAGGACACCAATACACTTTACACCACACCGGAACGCCTGGGCCTGATTCACTCAGTCCCAAAAGATTTCGTGCCGATATCGTGAGATGTACGTCACTTACGTACATGTACGTCATGTGTCCTTTGACTTTTAAGCCTTTTTTGACTTTTTATCACTTTTATACTCTTATTGCCGCGATACGAGTGTGAATGGTCATACATAATCAGACCCCTGGTTACTTCACTGGCTACATATCCAAATAATATATTGAATTAATTTTCAAATTGCGCAAATACGATTGTCGTGTACCTTCACTGTATCTGGTGTGATGGAAATGCTATCTTAGGTCTAATGTGGCCTGGGTATGTTGTTACTCAAAAGACCAAATTAACACCAAATATCTGCCAGTCACATCTCAGTCTGCTTGACAGTAGATTAAATTTGCAGTAGATATTGTTGAGTAGTCACTGCACCGCAAAGGCCACCACATAATTTAGACTTAATCCTACCCTTAAAATCGATAACTATACATACATCCATACTTTATAGTTTTACAGAAAACTTGTATACTAACAAGTGTTTTGTTATGCAATTGCAGCCAATCAACACTTCGGACCCGGCGAACCATCCGATGAAGCAAGAGAGCTCCGACGTCCACTAGGCGGCCGCATACGCTACGTTGCAGTACCGTACGAGCGCCGTGCATACAAACAAAACAAACAACACACACACACAATAGTTTTATTGATTCCATCGCAACTATGTCATAAGTACCTATGTCGTAAGCCAACGAGTGATATATGTGAGGCGACGTTTGCATTCGCACGCGGCTAATAGTTGTATAGGACCCGCCACGCTTGACGCGTGGGCACCCTAGGCTAAGGCTCGGAACACGCTTATAAGGCTCTCGGCGCGTTCGCTGGGGTACACCGGACTATGGATTTTGCATCAGCTAATCAGATATATGCCCCCCTGAGAAGTGAGACCTGTTCCCAATAGTTGGAGTTAAAAAGGGTTGCAGCCAATTTAAAACCAGAGGGACGGGACCACCTGCCAGTTAGATTAAAAAAACATTTGAGAGCTCAATTCTAGGGGTGGTTTGATAGTAAAGATGATGAAGCCATGGCCATAGCGAGTTGGGTCAAATGCATATGAATAAGAACTTGGATGGTTGGCCTCTTAATCAAAGCAGTAACTGTTAAACTGACAGCAAAACCATGGCTCATGTACCCCCGTATGTAATGTAACAGTATTTAAAGTATGTGGTGGATATGGAAGTGCTAATAGCGTTTTGTGACGCTACCAGCGGTCCACATCGGACCGCGACAGCCGTTGTCCAATTAACAATATGAATTAAGTAATAATTATCTATTTTATGTAATCTTTTATATCAAATTACCCTATTTTATAAGACACCAAACTGTAGCACTAAGTGCTGTAAATGTTTTCGAATATAATAAAATTATTCAGCAGCCCATTATGATGTCATCGACGTTGTCCTCATTGTGAGCGTGGTTCGGTTCTCAGCGCGAGTGTTGTGTCGTTATGTCGTTGAATATCAATGGAATCGTTAGAGATTGTCGATCCTCCGTATGTGTGAGTGTAGTGATGGGTCAGGTGAGGTATTGGCGCGGAGTCGTCAGCGCACGCCGGGAGTTTTTATATATATTTTTGCAATGACATTCGATAAGGATATCTGTCGTTCTGCAAAGCGACGAAATTTGTAAATGTTAACTACTCACACAAGTAATTATGTGCGTGTGATTATATACGGAGTTGCATTATGTAAGATTGAAGAACGCATCCGTGGGTCATGTTATATTGTGTTTGGGAGTACTGTGTGGTCGACTGTAATCTAATTTTATAAAGGTTGGTTAATTATAAATACGATTACGTTATTATAGTGCACTGTGAGTGCTGTCGACGGGTCAGTACTTTCAAACCTGAACTGAATAATGTAGCTTTTAACGCAACCATGTATCACGTGGATTGTAGTCGTTCGAGTCAAAATTCAAAATTAAGTCTTATTTCGATGTGAATAAAGAAATTTTTACATTGTTAAAGTATAAGTTATGCAGGTGTAAGTGCAAACGTCGCGTTTAATGAAGAGTAAAATAAAATGATGAGCGAATAGTTGATTCTGTGTTTGTATTTGGTAAGTTGGGACAGCTATATAATAATATACTGTTATGTGGGATGCGTGCTACATTCGCGGGCCGATGTGTGAGTGGGGACCTCGGAGAATACATAAGCAAAATTTTGTATGAACAGACTAAAGCCACATGTGTGAACCTTTAAAATTACATTTATTAATTTATGAGCATTATAAATTGCAATCTATAATGCTTACTCTTTCCACAAACTAATATTGTAAGTAATGTTTAGATGTCCACAATATCTGGAGACATCTACCGATAGAAACATAGGATTATATATATGGCTTGCATTGAGTGTACTGTACTGTACTGTACTGTGCTGTACTGTGCTGTACTGTGGTGTACTGTGCTTGCTTATGTATACTGTGAGGCTCGGACGCGCGGACGGTGTGCCGCGGCGGGCGATGCGCGATGTGTCGACGCACCGGACGACTATTTGTGTATGTATAGACACCCTAGATAGTGTACTTGAGTGGCGTGGATGTACTTCTTGTTTAGTGAATTTAAAGTTCTATTATAGTCCTTAACTATATTTACACGGTCTCTTCTATGCAGAGATATTATTATACTATATAGATATGTACTTAGCTAGAAGTGTTTGCCGAGCGTTGTAAACTTGACGTGACTGATGTCAACTCGTCACACAATATGTATCATGAGTCGGCTAGTTCTAGAGTGTAAATGGACACAGTAGCGGCAGTATAAAGCTTGGGGCCAAATGTTTCATTGCATCACGTGCATACTACATTACAACGAAGGTTAGTTATACCGCTATTGAGTTGCTCCCGTAGAACAAATTTGTTTGAGCCTAACGATTATTGTACAAAGTTTTGTAACACTCCGCGCCACTCAAATCAAACCGGACTCGCATAGTTAAATTGTAATAGCTTAATTGTTTAGTGTACAACCTGGCAGATTGTATTAAAATTGTGAGGGTGCTGTGAGAATAATCGTAAAACATTATGGGCAGATGGACAATTAATAAGTGTTTAAAAACTTTCATAAGTGCAGTGTACAGTGCCTGACATTAATTCGAGAAAGATGTGGACTTTTAGTGAACATTGAAGCCAATAAGCAATATTGTATCGACTCGAAACGCTTGAATCAAGCGTTGTAACTAACTAATGTACATGTATTACGTAAGGCCGTGAGCCGGGCGGTGTGTTCGCGACCGATCTTCAACTGCATCGTTGTCAGTGCGAAGCTCGCTAAACTCTGCTATTTGGGACACCGGGACGAGTAGTCTCGGTGTCTTACAGGTTATGTGTGCCTTTCGACATTTGTGGGTAACTTATAAAGTTGCGTGCATATTACTGCGAGCTCAAACATAATCAATCACGAATCGTTGCTGCCTACGAGCGGCTTGTAAAGCATTAATGTGTTCCTATCTTTATATGTTATAGACAAATTTCTTAAGCGATCGCTACATAACGCATACGCATAGGAGACAAAGGGGGTTGTATGTATACATTGTACATTGTACATTGTACAGTGTAGTGTGTAGTGTGTAGTGTGTAGTGTAGCGGTGAGCAGAGGCCGCCCGGCCGCGCGTCGCCCGCGGGCTCAGCATTTGATCGCATTTGTGCGCCCGCTCCGGTAACCACGCAATCATCAACTGTTATTTTTAAGTATCAACAAAGGACTGTAGAATTCTATCATCACACTTTATTAACGAAGAAAACAGGAGGTCTTGTGTTTTTTTTTATAATTTGAAATGTACAAAATCATGCTTTCATTTGATTACTATTTTTTTTTCTTTTTTCTAAATAGAGTTTAAGTAAAGGATTTGTACATGAGCGAAACGCTGATAAACGTTGAAGTAAATTTAAGCCACTGGCGCAATAGCGGGCCGCACCCGGACATCCACCTGTTTGAAAATCGTGAGAATTGGTATTTAAAATTAGTATTTACTTACATTTTATTTTAATGACAAAAACAATGTGTATATTTTATGAGAAAGTGAAAAAGTTCTTAAATAAAACTATTGTTTTCGGATTAATTACTTTGGTGTTTTATTTCATTATTTTTAACCCAAGCGACGTCACATTATCCAGAATGAATTTATAAAAAACAGTGAATACATCTAAAAATAGTAATTGTTGTTTATGTTGCAAAAATATTGGCACAATACTTTGAAGATGGCAAGATTTAGCCATTATGACACATACTGTGTCATAATTTCAAGAAATTGCAGATCTCTTACATTATTGAAATGGAGGTATATAACAATAACTATTAGGTAGATAAATATTTGATTATAATAATAATTATAGATGAAAGATACAAACAATATAGACAGAACATAACAAACAATTAAAAATTAATTAACAATAATAATTCATTGATTTTAAACATTATTAGCAGCTATTTACAGATAAATGATTGTCACTATGAAGATCAGCTTGTCTTCGTCAAAACACGAGAAAAAGTTAGTTTGAGCTTGAGAATACAAATTTGCCAGTCTTTGAATTTAGTAAACATACTCAGTCTTGATTTTTGGATTTTTATTTTAGTACCATATTTGCATAACATCATACAAATCAACGATGTATGACGTAGGTACCATAGTATAGTGGTTAGGTAATAAAAAAGTATCGAAAATACTTGATGAAAAACTTTTTGGCCCAAACAAACTACTGGCATTTGTTTTGCAACCGCAACAATTTTCTCTGTTGCGAATCTACCTGATTGATCGCAAGACCACAGATGGAGTGATAATATAATAGAGAAAAAGTAAAAGTGGGCTTAACTTAACTTTTCAAAAATAAAGAAGAGGCCACAGCATTTTAGGGACACCATAGTAAAAAACCCTTTGTCTAAATGAGCTTAAGTATCATATTAAAGTGACAACAGCAGTTCCCAGCAGACTAAAAAAACAACCTAAAAATAAAATCTCTCTTATTTAGGTGCCCCAATTTTGATAGCTGACCCTCCTTCTTCACCTAAAAGTCTTTGATCCCAACATCAGTCTTGACATATAAAAATCTTTGATTCACATCCATCTCGAAATATAAAAAACGTTGGTCCAGACTTTACTTTAGCTATTTAACGTCAGGGCTGCTAGGAGTGGGCACTTTGAGGCGGCGGGCTTCGTCCGCGTCTAGAGCGCGCTTCATCTCGTAGTAGCGTTGCTTGAAGGACGTCAACTCGTCAGTCACTTTGTCCAGCTCGAGCCGGAGATCGGCCACTTGTCGTTCTCTCATGCTCAACTCTGGAACCAACATAATTATAAGACACATTTTGGAATAACTAAGTTCCCAAGAGATGGCGTTGGCTGCATCCCCAATAGTCCATTGTTGTTGTCCAAAACATGTTTTTCTTACCAGCGATTAAGCATTTCATTTTAGTAGTCCGCTGGGCTAGCGCTCGCTGCGTACGGTTCAGCGTTTGCTGAAAAAAAAATTTAGTAGATAAAATAAAATATCAAAGAAATCCTTTTTTCTATTGCCCATATTTTGTTTACAAAAGATTTTTCCCTATAAATATCATTGTCATGTCAACGTTAACGAGTAACAAGCTAATGTTGTACACCTTCCTTCCTTCCTTTCAGCCCTTGTGGTAGTCCACTGCTGGACATGGGCCTCCCGTAATCTACGCCTCGATCCCGCATCGATGATTCTACATTGTCTACATCGTTATAATTATCAAACTAATTTCTTAGAAATTGACATCAAAACGTTGCAGAAAATGGATACTGGTATTCGTTGTCTTCAACAACGTTGAACGTTAATGGTAGGTAACGACAAAAGCTATGAAGATAAATGTGGCGTCGCCTTAGAATATTTTCTGGTATAATTTTATCTAGAGATAGAATGTAATATGTTATGTTACCTGTATCTCCGGGCTGGGCTGCAGGGCGAGCATGTCTTTAACGGCACTGTATAAGTTCTTCGTCTCCTTCAACTCGCGCTCTTTAAGAACCAGCATTTCGCTCTGAGCAAGAACCTTCCTAATTAAAATCAAATAAAAGCTGTTATTTATATCAAATCCTTCTTTTTCGAGGAGTTCTTTAGGAAAAATTAAACCTGTTAGTAACGACTAACCCACTTGTCCTTTTAACAGAAAATTGGCACAAAAATCTGTGAAAAATTCCTACCACTTGTAACATAAAGTAAGTTTAAAGCTTGAAGTAGCTTTTTTTTTCAAATGTTAAACAAATAATCGAATTAGGATTGGCATCGGGCATACATCCGTAAGCACCTAATATAAGTTTTTAACTCTATAAAGCAGAATGAACGGATTAGGCGATACTAAGCACATCAAGCCTCAAGGGCGTCACGCTAAGATTCATCAGTGCGTTCCACTGGAAATCCTAGTCTTTCACAAGCGCTGCGGCAGTTTATTTGATTTTTAAACTTTTCAGAAATTTATTTGACGAAGACACTATGTATTCGATTCTGTAAATCTTTGTCATTGAAATTGATGTATTCAAAAATACGTTGCTCCTTGCACCTAAAGAGTGGAAATGAGCGGCCGCGCGCCGCAATAGTCTGATCGCAGAAGTCATTGAAGGAAAATAAATATTGTGTTGAAGTCGATATTATCCTCAATCTCGAATCTTTAACAAAGTTCACCGATGTTGCACGCAGCCACTACCCGAGATCTTGGCGGCGGGTTCGAATGTAATCTATTAACAATAAATAACATTGGCACGCTACCGCTGTTCATGATTTCGTTCGCGTAGAAAAGTCAAGGCTCGCACGATCTCCCATTCATAGACAGATTGAGAATTATTTACGACTCTTGTATAATTACGACGATTATACATTGTTATGCTAATGATGAGAGCAATAAAAGTCAATAATCATCTTTGTCCCATTTCTAAATCAATTAAGTAATTGTATCTAGTTCTAATCGATTGACTTATCAATCGGTGGCTTAAAAAGACTGGGATGAATTGAGCCAATTTACGTGTTTGGTAATTAAATTGAATGAAATGAAAATTATTTCTGCGTTTAAACTTACATTTGCGTGAGCCTGAGATCCTGCGTACAGACCTCCTTCTGCGTAAGTCTCAGTTTGTAAGTTAAAGCTAACTTTTGCACGAGTTTCAGTGCTCCTTACTATTGCGTGAGCCTTAGTTTCTGCGTCGTGTAGAGAGTTATTTCAACTTACTTTTGCGTGAGCCTCAGATACTGCATTCAAACTTACTTTTCCGCGAGCGTCAGTTTCTGCTTTCAATCTCACTTCTGCGTGAATTCCTACATCGTGTAAAGAGTTATTAGCAGTGTTTAAACTCACTTTTGCGTGAGCCTCAGCTTCTGCGTGAGGCGCACGCTCTCGGGGTCCGTGCCCTGCAGCTTCCTCCAGCGGTGCACGTTCAGCGGCGTCTCCAGGGCCTCCTCCAGTGCCCTCACGCGGAGTCGCTCGCGCCCCAACTCCCGCTCCAAGTTGAACACCTGAACATTAGGTGAGATAGCTCAAAGCCATTTTGTGCAATAGCTAACGAGCGACCAAAAGTATGACATCTTGAAAGTATGTGATGATTCTTTATGACTGGGATCCACTGCGTGACGGACGAGATCCTATTTAAGAAGGAAAACTTTTTGCCTCATATCTGTAAGCTTTGGAATGACTTACAGTTTGAGATTTTCCACAAGATTGTGACTTGAGTCGTTGGGGCTCTTCTAGGAGAGAGTTAATTATTATCTCCTTGGCCGGCAATGTGTTAGTGACAGCTCGAGTGTTGCAAATGTTCATGACCGGCAGAACAGTTACCACTTCTCATCAGGCGGCCCGTCTGGTCCTATTTGGCCGCCATTTGGCAATTTATCATAAATAGAAAACAAAGAGTTGGACCCGCTTTAAGTTATATTACGTCTGACTCAAAATAGTATCATAGAACTGTTATTAAATGAAATTAATGAACACACTATACGAAAATAACGACACGTACAAATCATCGAGTTGTAATAAGCAATTTAGTCACCATCAACCTATTTTCTTTCCTACTGCTTGATTTGATAATGAGATGAGAAAATATGGATAGAGAAATCCGTAAAAATTATCCTCGCAAATTAGTAATGGGCTTTGACACCGTTTCGGTGACGTTTGTACACAAGGGCTATCAATTTAGCACACTCTTCCAATAATATCAATCAATTATTTATTAGCACCTTTAATAACGAAATGAAATATTTTCTTGTAAGCCCTATTTTTTGTTTTGGATTCCGACAGAATGACGTCAATGCGACAAGGATCCAGTCTATTTGCAATTTTTAAATTCACATTTTTCAAAGCTAAGTGCCGTGTTGCACGCGAACACTGCATCTTTCGTTCGTAAGTACATTGCATTTTAACGACACAATCCTTGACACTTACCTTCAGTTCATGTAACTGATAATTTTGTTGATTTTTACTCTATGAATTATTATTGTCTTCAACACTACCAGTCGATTCGTAAATACATTTGTCGCAAAACTTAGCGGATTCTTATTGTATTTTATGTCTAATGCATTGTAATTCTACTTTTATGTGGTGATTACATGTGATCTATTGTAGCTCTGAGAGGTAGAATCATTGTCGATCTCTTGGGGAGGGGTATATCTTACTCGATTCGATTGGGAGTTATGGCTGAGATACTAATTTATTTACCTTCACCATTTTAGCCTTCATGAGTAACACTGAACTCATTATAACCCCAGATTGCTATCCTATTGAGCCCGTCAACGAATAAATAAGATTTCCTAAACTCAACTCAATTACTATAAAAAAATTTAGAAGCGAAGAACGAAGAGTACCAACCTCTAGTCTCAAGTCAGTCATATTCTCAATGCCTTTCGAGAGAAGATTCTTTTCTTTGCGCAGTCTTATAATCTCGAGCCGCAGGAGACGAATGTCTTCCACACGCTGTTCGTATTGCCTTTCACCTTGAAAAATAGTACCTAATTAGTAAATATTGAAGAAAGGTTTCAATCGTTCATTCTCTATTTACGACTATATTTAGTTTCTAGCTTCAAGTTCAATATGGCACATTTTTGTGTTGGCACAGGTTTGATTCCCACCCAGGCCCAATATATGTGCAAAGACCACGAATGCTTATTGTGTCTGGGTGTAAATTGTCTATTTACGTATGTATTTCAAAGAATGTACGTATGTATATCAGCTATCTGGTAGCCACAAACCAACCATAGCACAGGTTCACCGCTTAATTAGGATTAAGTATATTAATTTTATTTAAACCTCTCTGCAGCGTGATCTCCAAGATGCGTATCTTCTCGTACAGCAGCGATATCTCGTCATTCCGCCTCACGAGCTGGGCGCCCACCACGTCGCGTTCGTTCATCAGACCCTCCAGTTCCTTCAGCAGCTTCGCGCGAGCTGTATCACCCTCCTGAAAGAGACAGTAGTTTATAGCCGACGGATTCTCACAATTTGTATGCTCTAGCCCCCACTCTAGTGGGGAGACTCGTGTTCAACAGTGACTAAACAGACAAAAAGGGTTGCAGCGATTCTTCACGGCTCCTTCAATAGATTCGCGGGGGCTGTGTCGCTCTCCCGCAAGAATTAGGAGATCAGGACAAGTTAAAAGATTACTATGACAGGATCCAAAACGGCGAAATCAATAAGGACGTGGGTAATCGATGTAGCTGATGTCTTGAACCCATAGTGAACCAAGGCCACTAAGGCCCACACTGCTCTCATTTAATTTTGTGAGTGCTCTCACCACGCTGGCCTAATACGGGTTGGTGGACTTCTACACATGCCTTTGAGAACATGAACGATGGATGCAAGGTATGCTCAGGTAGCCAAGTTTCCTCACACTTTCCTTCACCGTTACAGTTGATGATATTTAATTTAATAAAGCTCAGATTACTTCTCAGAAAATCAATGGTTGCGTTGCGTTCCACTGAGTCGATCTCAGACCTCTCGAGTAAAGCATCGCAGAAAATGAAATCCCGTACCAGAAAACTAATTTTAAGTTGTATTATTGCACACCTCAAAGAGCGTTAAAGGTAGTGCTTTCTTGTAAACATAACAAAATTGAGTCATTTTTCGAATTTTTAATAGTTTTTCTCACCTGGACAATCCTGTTAAGGCGAGCCTCCTCCTGCCTCAAGGCGGTGATGTCGGCGCGCGCCTCCGACAGCTTGGTGACTCCGGCTTGCACTTCACTACGCAGCTGCTCCGTCTTCTTGTGGCACTTGGCAAGCGTGCCCTCGCACGTCTTCAGCCCCGCCTCCTTGCCGCTAATGTCCTCTTTCAGTTGCTCTATCTGGTATGCTAGCATCTGGTTGAAGTCAGGTCTCAGTTAGAAAATACTTTTTGGAAGAACAAAAGATATGGATGTCGTTATCGTCTCCAAAAGTTTAAAAAAGTTAAGCTTTACTTTTTGATACTTGAATAAAAAATATGGACGCGATTTGATTCGAAAGGGGAAAAAATTGGAAAATAAAGTTAGGTTAATGTTTCAGTGCGCTTGCTACTCTAGCTACATTTCTAGTGATAAGCACTTACCACTTAATCAGGCTTTGTAGTTAAAATTAATTTACAATAATTGCATTATCCTAGCCAGAGCTTTTGTCGCTCTGTTTTTTGTAAGTTTTCAGTCAATCATAATTTTGTGAAAAACTAATGAACTAATTTACTTATCGGACAGTTGTGGAAATTACGACAGTGTCAAGCCAATGAATTTGCGAAAACTTGAGATCAACAAATGGTTCTGGCGTTGTTATATCGAAGATGAACGTGGCGCCGGAGTTGCTTGATTTCTCTAGAAAAGCCATGTTTTACCTTAAGTTTCTGTTTCAAATCTTGGATTTCATCCAAGGCTTCAGTGTAGTTCTTGTGCAGCATATTCCTCTCGGCCCTCGTGGCGTCCAGGGCCACGGACAGCTTCCGCGATTTGATGGACTCCTCGCGAAGGGCCTTCTTCAGATCGAGGATGTCGGCTGTGCGGAGGCGGACCTCTTCTGACACTTCGTCTATCTTTTCGTTTAACGCTATGGCTTCTTCTAGCATTCTGAAAGATTGGGTAATGTTAAAACTAAGGCTTTCGTCTGTAATCATTAGGGATCCACCGCAGGGTCGGGTCTCCTCTCACAAGGAAATGGATGTGGGCCTTAATCCAACACGCTTGACTATTCCGGGTTGTGACTTACATTTGTATCTGTTGAATATGTAGTAAATAGGGATATTTCCAACATTCATTTTCAGAAAGGCCTGAAAACTAAGCGCATCTTAAAAATTAATTTCAAAATACGACGATGACAATAATGTTTTCTTACGATGTCGTAAGCGGAACTTTTGCGTGAGACATCGCTATTAGGTGTGTTTGTCATACAAAATTGAAAAAAGTTTTGCGTTTTTGACAATTCATTCAAAGGATCTTAGTTGACTCTGATGATACTTGCTATTGTTTCAGTCCAAAGTACCTGTCTTTGTCCTTCTCCAGTTGTCGGATGATGAGCCGCTGCTTGGAGATCTGCGAGGCGCTCACGTCCAGCTCGTGCTCCAGCTGCTTGCGGCGCTGCTCCTGGCGGTTCATCACCTGCAAGTTCTCCATCGCCTCGTCTGGAAACCAAATTATCAGCTTGACCTATCACCTTGACGTATCATCTTGAGCTACTAAAGCTGCACAACGGTATTAAATACACTTTGTGTGATCTAAATATATTTGTTTCTATAGCACATCACTTTCTAGCGTCGTCTAGCATTGCCTAAGTTTGAAATTAATGTTATTTTTAAGATCGTTTTATATTATGCGGTATGCATCAAATCTCACATCAAAATTTTATTTTCTTTAGTTTGACCAGGATTTGTATACCCCGAAAAGTTTCGCTAAATTCGCCTTTGATATGGCCACACCAATTTTTATTTATTTATTTATTTAAAACAAACATAGAATGTAAGCAGTAGAAATATGCAGCGTTAGTCCCACACTAGGATTCCCTGTGTTGTGGCAACCAACTCCTTCCTTCGTAGCTTAGATAACAATAACAATAAGTACATAATATTACCTGTATTCAATACCATAGTCAGTGTTAAATGTTTTGCAAGCTCATTTGCTCAAGTACATGACACTGTTACCACAGTATAATATATTGATTGATTGTATTGATTATATTATGTTGTGCTGTTACTATTCGAGCAGTTGCCGACAATGAATCACATCCAAATACTAACTCTGTATCTTCTGAATGGTTTTGTTGAGGATGTCCTTCTCTCGGTTGAGGTTCTCAATCTCCCGCCGGTCCGCCTCCGCCTGTTTCTTGTTCAGCATGATCTCACGCTCCATCACGCTCACTTGGTTGCGGAGGTGATCTCTGCACCACACCATAACACAATTATGACGGTAGACCATCTAATCCTCGAAGAACGCCCCTCCACCAATCTTAATGGTCTCAACGTGTGGAAGGAAACTGAAATTTCTGCGTTTTAGAGTCGAAGAACCTTAGATTTTAGGGGGGCGTTCCTTTTCAGATTTGACATTAGATATAGAGCACCAAGCATTAAGATTAAGTCGTAGTAATTTGTACAGTTTATTAGAGAACCATTACCCACGTGATCTATCAAAAGTATGTGTTTTCATTAGATTGTTTGATTTTTTGACGATCAATTCCCTGCATTTATTAATGCTCCCGTAATAACGTAACACATTCGTTTAAGATCTTACACACAACATCACTCCTCACTGTTTTTCGACTCTTAACTAAAGTGAACGCTTTTTACCGTTCGGTCTCCACGCTTGCCTTGTTCTGCTCGAGCAGCTGGTATTTCTTCGTCTGCTGTACAGCTTGCTTCGTCAGCTTCGACACTTCGTTTCGCAGGCGGTTACCGTCGTCTATCATGTTCTGTAATGATACATCATTTCTTTAGACTTTTACTTTGTTGTAGTTTAAGACTTTTGTTTACAGTTAACATAAATTTTCTTTCCATTCAATAAATATATCGACGATTCTATTAAAAGAGAAGCAATTTTCCTGTCTTGTTGTATCTACTTCGATATTATTGTTATGTTAAATATATTTACTGTTGCTATTATTTAAATTGATATATCATATTACCTATTTATGGCTCTATGCACTTGAAATTTTGATTATCTATTTGCATAACCATTTTAAATTGCTATTAATTTAACATAACATGAGATAATCCTTTTAGGCTTATGTGACACTGCATGTATTTTTAAAAAGAACAATAAATACGACTTTTTATTAGTCTTTTTTAATTTTACATTTTCTTAATATTTCTATCTATCGATCGTCTTTTGTAACACTTGTTATTAACCCCCGATGCAAAAGAAGGGGTGTTATAAGTTTGACGTGTCTGTCTGTCTGTCGGTCGTGGCACCATAGCTCGCGAACGGATGAAGCAATTTCAATTTAGTTTTTTTTGTATGAAAGGAGAGTTACGGCCGCGTGTTCTTAGTCGTTTAAAAGTTGTGGGGGGTGAAAGTGGGGAAGAATAACCGAATGTCTGCAAATATAATCGAGTGGGGTTTCAATGAATTCACATCACGTGTGCATTACAAAATAATATGTTCAATGAAAACCGGTTGAGCCCTGAAAAAACTCTGTGGATAAAAGTGGGGAAAATACCCAATATCTGCAAATATATTATAGTGTCGGTGGTTTTTTTTTCATTTAAATTGAATATTATCTCACCTTGAGTTCCTTGCTAGTGTTATGTAGGTTCTGCTTGGTCTTGTCGAACTCTGCGTTGGTGACGTCGAGTTGCTCCCTCAGGTGGGCAGCCTTCGTGGAGGCCGCCTCCTGCTCCTGCTGGGCCACATCCAGCTTGTGAGCCATGTCCTTCAGCTGCCGGTCTCGACGGTCGATCGTTTTCTCCGCTTTTGTTAGCTACGGAAAAATAATAATGTTAATCAGTTAATCAATAACCCTCTTATAGGTATTATCCCAAGGTGTAGGACGTTTTTGTGTTATGGGAAGAAATATTTTATTGTAAATTCAGATCATGATGTTGCTCTTACATCTGTAGTTTGTATAGAAAAGGAAAATGAAATAGAGAGGAACATTATGTACTGTTAATTTATGACAAACTAGTCTTTTTCAGGGGCTTTGTTCCCGTGGATTTTTGAACTTGTTCCAGGGAGGGATAAAATAAATAGTACCTCTAGACCAAGTTCCTATAATTTAATCTTGGTTATGAACTATCCGCATACCAAATTGCGTGCAAACCTGTTAATAAACATCCAACCATCCCCACAGCGTTTCAACGCTGCGCGGAGGGTCCTGGGTTCGATTCCCAGCAGAGCAGAGATTTGAATGATGAATTTGAATGTCTGTTTCTGGTCTGGGTGTGTTGTGTTGTTGTCTTGTGTGTGTCCATGGCGCAGACGACACAGGGAATCCTAGTGTGGGGCTATGCGTGTGAAGTGAGTGTGAAGTGTTGTTATTCCCACCTTATCGTTGAGGTTGGCGATGGTGTTTCCTCTGCTCTCGACGATGCCCTTCAGCGTGGCGCTCTCGTCTTTCAGATGGTCCACGAGGCGGTTCTGCCTCACCGCATTGTTGTCGGCTTCCTGGAAATGTTAATTAATATAATAAATTTCAACCACTTTCTTCCGTCCACTCCGATTTATGTTTCATTTTCATCTACCAGCAAGTAGCGTGTCCGTACGTAACGTTGCTAGATGATCGTGTCTGACGCACCGGCAGTACACCGATTATGTCATATTGGAGTCTTGGATATATGCCAGCGATGTGAAAAACTTCGATAGCGTGATTCAGGATACGGAAGCGGAAGTCGCAATAGTAGTTAGAATATCTTTGAATTACACGTCAGTCAAGTCTACACGAAAATCACAGCACGCACACAATTACTTTTTATAATAAATATTTCCTTGACACACACTATACACTACCCATTCTACAACTAGACCGTCTATACGCACCTATCTGCTAGCTAATGCCAGCGATGTAGAAAACTTCGATAGTGTGATTCAGGAACAACGTGGCGCTATCTCTTGACGGAAGTCGCGACAATCTAACCGAAATGGCTATGTGAGATTGTGATGAATATCGCGTAGATGTGAAACTTGTTCTATCTCCTCGAAATGGCTATGTGAGATTGTGATGAATATCGCGTAGATGTCGAGCTTCTGTTGTTTCTACTTGCTCACCTCCAACTGCTCCTCCAGCTTGGCGATGTGCTCCTCGTGGCTGTTGTTCTTGTTCTCCAGCTCCTCGATGAAGTTGAGCGCGTTGTTCAGCCGCTGCCGGACGCCGTCCAGCTCGCCTTGGAGACGCGCTTTCTCTTTCTCGAACTTCTCCTTCTCCTTCACTGCTGATGTGGCGCCGCTGGGAGGTGTTTTGAGATATTTTGAATGATTGTTAAGTTAATATTTTTAGGGGAACCTGGAATAATAAAACGAAATTATACAACTTATGAATATTTTACGTATTATGTCCATTGCAATAATGACAGTTCTTATTTTCAATGTCCGTTCTTCTTTCTTTTCCTCTGCGCCAGTCAGTGCTGGCTCTTGAATTGACCGTGAAGGCCGTAGCATAAGCCATTTGCTGCAACCGCTTACGAGCTCCAAACTCCATCTAGTATACAGGATGAATTTTCAAGTGTGCGTGGATGGGAAATCAAAAATACTGAAAGGAGTCTGGGGCCCGATTTTGATGAAAACAAAAACTGCATCATTATATTGAATTAACATGAATTCGTTCCTTATTAGCGACATTACCGAATAGTGTGATAGTACAGGTGTGATTTTTTTTCAAAATCAATGGGTTCGATTCCTGGCTAGATTTTTCAAAAATACAATGATGTAGTTTAGTTTAATTTTCATTAAAATGGGGCCTCGGACTATTAAATTACTTCGGTAATTTTCGCTATTCCTCATCGGACTTCCCATCCACGCACACTTGAAAAAAGCACCTGTATAAAGACTTAAATATGAAATTAAAGCTGATTACATTATATTTAAAATTCAGAAAAGAAGTTGCAGCTAAGGGCTAAGCAGCTAAGCTTCTCATTACGTAACGTGCTCGGCGGCTGCCTGGAGAGCAAAAACAATATTTTTCCAAATGGCAACAACCTAACCAAACCTAAACATTAAAAGAAATAGTTGTTAGTCGTTAAGCACTTTTACATAAAAAACCAATAGGTATTCGTAACTTAGTCGTTCTCTAAAACGTATTATAATGACAGCTAAGTATAATTTAAATTTTCAGCACGTCTATCAACCTGTGATAATTATTAAATTTTATTTATGTATAGCCTTGGTACGTATGCACTTAGGTGTAAATCAAAACAACTTAAACGCAATGCAAAAAGTGAGATAATATCTATTTAGCGGTAGTGCATAATGTTTGCGAAATCAATTTCCGATTCTGTGGGTCAAGCAACTTGATTATTTAGTGGACCTTAGATATGAATTAACGCTACTTTTAATTATCCTAATAGATACTAGATATCGTTTAGATTTTCGGAACCGAAAGCGTCGTAGTATCGTTAAAAGCATGCAGATATGGTCAAAAGCAAACTTTTTGTGATGCAAATGCATGTTACATTTAAATTTACTCATAATAATTTTAAATTCAATCAATCTCTATTTTCTAAAAGATATGAATGGGGCTAGACAAGATAAACACAATTTGATTTGACTTAATCTACTTTTTCTTAACACGAATAAGACGGTGCAACAGTCAGCTGTATATTTTATTATTGGCGAGATTATCTTATTATTGGCACCGTTCATCCTCACAACAGGGGGAGGCTTGGAGCAATCTTCACCACGCTGCTTGAATGCGGATTGGAAATATTATTGTTGATCTAACTTAAAATTTAAAAGCTCTCCCTTAGGTATCTCCCGTTCAGTTTGAACGCATTTTCGTACGAATTTAACGATTAAATCGTACCTACGACTAACTCGCGTGCAGTGTCAGCGCGCCCATACAACTTCTAAGGTCGGGATTGTTCGTATACGCACGACTTAAATTCCTATGAAAATGCTTTCAAACCATCATTTACGCGTTTAATTTATTCATTATTTATTACGCGTCATCGTCGCCTGCCCTCTTCCTCGCATCCAGTTCCTTCTCCAGTCTCGTGACAGTCTTCTTCATCGTCTCCAAGCTCTCCACGCTGGTCAGCTCCCGGGCGTGCATCGCGTCCGCGAGGGCCTTTGCTTCCTCTATAAAACAATGTACAAATAAAAAGAAATGTTATAAATGACGGGAGCTTTATAGCTGATTAAAGACTTCGGTTCGAAACTAGTCGGACTATCCCTACTACCTAATTTCTTTCCCCCTTTTGATGTCGATTCGTTATGTTTACGAAAAAATAGGTGATTTTTATTAAATTGTGTTTAATGCTAAAGGTCTCGTTCTAATTGGTGGACATGACTGATCGACCAACTAATATGAAGAAGACTTGGCAATAAGGATACGGGTTAACGCGTATTGACAAAGAAACACTAACGCTTTACTTATAAATATAACACTTACAGAATTAGTACCTATCTTTACGATTTTATTATATGTTTAGTTTAAGTCTCTACAGAAATACAAAGCGCAATATTGACAAAATGGAACTTATTGCTTACATACAGACAGCTGTCTTATTAGCATGGATATTGATAGGAAAAACGTGAGGACGGTGTCAAACTAGCGCTGTATCTGAGCAAGCCATCGTTCACGAAAACTTACGAGTATTTTACGTGGGAAATGAATTAATATTTAATGTTGTAAACTACCATACATTTAACCTATTTTACATTTGTAAAGCGTGTTCGTGGCTTCGTGCGTTGTTAACACTACTGGTGTAGGTATTGGTACCTAATTAATAGATAATTATAATATTTGGTATAATTGATTAATTTTAGGTTAAGATATTTATTTCTTATTTAGTATCTACTCATACGTCTATTTTGAGTAATTTTAAATTTAATGGAATTCCAAACTTAATTACTAATTGAAGTGATTTTAAATTTAAATTCCAGTTTTTAAACAAACTGTTCTGCAATTTAATCTGAAATTAAAATTAAAATGATTTACAGTAGGTATATTTAGCAGCGTTAGCATATTCGTTTTTTCAATGAGATTTCAATTGGGCACACAAGTACGCGGACCACTTTTAGCATTTGCATAAGAAATGCAAATTTTTATGCAAAATTTAAATTTGCTCATGCCGTTCATTCTACTCGCAAGGTTGTGAACTTGACTTCTAATTTCACTTTTAGAAACTTTTCCTTCCTGGGTGCAAAAGGAATAAGCATTTATAAATTATGTGCATTTTAAGTGTCAAAAACATTGACAAACATGTTGATAATGATTTGGAAACAGGCTTTTCAAACACATTGCCATATTAAATGCTTTTAAAGTTCTTTCTTCTATAATCTTATATCTCTTTCTAAGTGTTGGACATTTCCACTTGCAGGCAGCCGCATGTCTCCCCTACTCTAGTATAATACCTCGATGTACCAAACTCACAATTGGACCATAGTGGTGCAGCAAACATGACCCAAACCGGTGGTAGGGATAATCCTGTAGCCGTCGGTGGGAGATAAAAGGGATGGAACCAAAATTTAACTTACCAATTTCGGATCTAAGCCGTTCAATGGTTTTGTTTTGCTCAGTGATCTCATTGAGGTACTCTGACACAACCTCGTCGAATTTGCCAAGCCTTGTCTGAAATTAAAGGGTTTTTAATATTACTAAAGTCAAAGTCAAAAGCTTCTATTCATTATCAGGTAGAAGTTGTGCACACTTTAAAATTTAAATATTGCAATATAATCCACACGCTTTGAACTACTAAACTGAAGACTATATCAGAGATATATCGCTTAATTTATTAAAGTTTATCGCAACAAAAAAAGGGGTGAAATTATAGTGACTAAAAATTCGGTTGCTTCCCCTATTAGGAGGGTTACTATTAAGTTACCGTGAGGGTGGAGATCTTCTCGCTGTTAGCCGCATTCTCTTCTTTTAGCCCAAAGTAAGAGTCGTAGAGCTTGGTGTACACGTCCGAGTATAGCTTCAGACCTTCCGCTTCTCGTAGCTGGTCGAGCACCTGCATTACAATAAGATTTTCGTTGAAAGAACTCGAACAGAATTTAGAATAAGAACATGTGCAGTTGCCAAGAACCTTTGGCGCTAATTTTACCTCCAACTTAATGCTTTTTTTTATATCAAGATGCTAAAACTTACTTTTGCGAATTCTTTTTCAGCTTCCGTAGTTTCAGAGCCAAGTTGCAAGGCTTCTCCAAAGCCCTCCTCTTCTTCATTGGCCTCCATTTTTAACCAAAACTAGTTTAAATACACTAAAATAGAAATTATAGAAAACAATATCAAAATAACAAGGGCAGATAGAATGTTTATGTGGTTGCTATGGCAACGTGTTAGCATAGATACGTAGAGCTTTTGTAGTGATGAAATATTATCTGTGCATGATCTGTGAAGCATTTTTTAACGCTTTGAGTCCTTTTTGGATCCATATGGTACCAAAGAGTAGGCTTTATTGGGGTGCCGCTGGTGGTTAATAAATAAATTGACGTCACTGCAGGGTCGGGTCTCCTCTCACAATGAGAAGGATGCAGGCCTTAGTCCACCACACTGGCCTTGTGCGGGTTAGTGGACTTCACATACCTTTAAAAACATTACGAAGAACTGTCAGACATGCAGGCTTCGTCACTATGTTTTCCTTCATCATTACAGCAGGCGATACTTCATTTTATAAAGCGCATGACTTTTTAATAAGTCATTTGTACGTGCCACTGGGATTCGAACCCGGACTCCTCCAGTAAGAGGCCAAATTCTGTGCCGCTGGGCTATCACAGGTTAAATTTCAGTCTTTGAGGATGCAGACGTCTAACCCTGGGTTGTCGTTTGTTGACTCATGAGCGGTCGGTATCTTCCGCTTGTTTGGTAACTTCAATTTATAGTTTAAACACTTTAAACGAATCACGTATCGACGTATGTATGACTATTTTCGGACCTTCGGTTAGGGTTGGCAACATTTTTTAAAATAAAAGGGTGTGATTTTAATGTTTGTTTGTAAACTTGGAATATACTGGACCGACCTTTCGACTGATAAAAAGTCTATGACGCCTTAATTGTCAGTAACCCATTACTGACCCACTACAGGGTCGGGTCTCCTCTCACAATGAGAGGGATGTAGGCCGCCGTCCACCACGCTGCTGACATACTGCGGGTCGGTAGACTTCACTGTCTAAGTGGTTTATTTAGAGAGCCGTGCTCGTGATATGACGCCACGGTTTCAGTATAGAGTTTAGGACTTTTCCATATGTGGATTATAACGAGAGCCGTGCCCGTGTTACGCCACGGTTGGCAGCCCTACCCCCAGTAGATGGCGTCTCCCCGGTCATGATTGTGGCTGACTGACATGACTGCCCACTTCCTCATTAGCCGCTCAATTATTGAGACCCTCCTCCTATAATTGCGTTTGCTGACCGACAATCGGGGCGCTCCTTAGCCGTTTAGAGCCCCCGCACTCGACTTTTAAATACCGGGGGGGCTTTTACAGTGAAAATATTATACATAACTATGTTATTACTTATAAAAACCTCCTATTTTGATTTCGGTAAAAAATTTGAATTTGGTTGAATGATGAATTTTTGTTTGTGGTGTAGGTGTGTGTGTTTTTGTAACTATGTATGTAAGTATTAACTCGCGCGTAGTAGCTCGCGCAGCACTCCTATAGTACTCCTAAGATCGGGATTGTTCATGCGTGTACTTACATATACTTACATAGGTATACGCGTAATAGCGGTGATAGCCCAGTGGCTTAGAATTCGACCTCGAATCGAGGGGTCCGGGTTC
Source organism: Erynnis tages (assembly GCA_905147235.1). NCBI lineage: Eukaryota > Metazoa > Arthropoda > Insecta > Lepidoptera > Hesperiidae > Erynnis > Erynnis tages. Next base: position 5,506,475 of record LR990095.1, on the reverse strand, counting down.
GAACCACAGTGGCACGCACCAATGACTTTGTAAAAAAAGTTATGTGCGCTTTATAAAAATTAAATATCACCTGCTGTAACGGTGAAGGAAAACATCGTGAGGAAACCTGCATGCCTGAGAGTTCAGAAAAAAAAAGTTCTCAAAGGCATGTGAAGTCCACCGACCCGCACTAGGCCAGCGCGGTGGACTAAGGCCTACATCCTTCTCATTGTGAGAGGAGACCCGACCCTGTAGTGGGTCATTAATGGGTTACTGACAGGTATACGCACGAGTTAAATTCGTACGAAAACTAAACGCAGTCTTAGGCGATTTTTAAAGATGAAATAGGTGTTTCAGATGAAAAAGAAAAGTTGTCTACAATAGCTTAGGTAATACAAACATTCCAAACCAGAAGTGTTTGTAAGTGGCATTACTTGCAGTATTTAACGTGACAAATCTTTTCTAGGAAGGGACTTGGAAAGTACCTTATATCCTAGACTGGATCGGTACCGCAGTATGACTATGCAAATCAAGTTTAAGCGAATGACGTTGTATTAATTAAATGCAGTTCCCTCGCTGGAGTATGGGTTTATCCATTGTCTGTGGTCAACTAGTGACTCACTATTGGGTCTGTTCTCCTCTCAACAAAAGGAGAATTAATTTAATTGTATATCCTTTCTTTGTTTTCAATGGTACACACCCCGTGTATGTTGCCATGTCGAAAGCAAAACCTCCCTATATCTTACACCCTATGTTTCCCCAAAATTTGAACCTTATGGGGAGCAGGTTATGAATTATCATCCCGATGACAACTTTGCTATCGCCTGGCACATAATTGCAACACTCAAAACAGGTTGGCATTTTTTTACAATTAAACATAGGTAAATTTATAAAATATTAAAATTGTAGCCTTATTTATGGGTTAAAAATATATATTTCACTGCCCTTATGTTGGTAGCACTGTCCATAAGCATTCGGTGTTTTGAAAAATACACAATATTTTCTTCTTATTATATAAAATTCTCATGTCACAGTTTTAGTTACCATACTCCTCCAAAACGGCTTGACCGATTTTTATGAAATTTTATATGCATATTCAGTAGGTCTGAGAATCGGCTACTGTCTATTTTTCATACCCCTAAGTGATAAGGGTTGTCCACACCTAACATTTTTATTTTATTTTTTGGACAAATATTTTTATTTTTCAATAATTTGGCATCAAAAAATACATACAACCCTGGATTTTCACCCTTCTATCACCAACCCCTATTTTTTAATCGTCGATTTTTAAAGCTCGATAACTTATATCGCAAATAACTTATATCGTTTGTGGGGTCAGCTAGTATTATATAATAAAAGTATAATAATTCAATTAACTAAATAAACTCTTTTTTCTTCATAATACATATTTTGATATTTCTGAAACCTCGCACTTGTACAAAACCATTGGACGAAATTTTCTGGTATTTCTGGTCCACAACTTAAACCTATAGATATTACCACTTACTACTACTTTCTTTATATTTTACTTACTTAACCTATAAAGAACGTAAACATTATAATTTGCTACATAAGTTTATCTTAACTTAATAATCTGCAATTTCGTTGGTTTATTCACGTACCTATAGGTAGTTCATACGTTCTTACACATACTCTTATGGTAGCCAGTTTCTGAATAGAAATTAAATATAATGTACCTATAATAATTGATTACCATTTATTAAATTACATGAATTTATTCAAAAAGTATCGGCTGATTAACAAATTTGTTCTATGCTATGGTTATAATATTATTATAAATAAATTACATTCAATTTATAACGCTTGATTTTTATCAAATATATTTAATTACGAATTTAAAAATCAGATTTTAAGATGATTTTCACAAAATTATAAACCTGCATCGTCTGTCTTCAATGAACTATATTTACTATTTTAAATATAGGTATAGCTATAGGTATATTGTGTAACAAATGCATGGTAATAATTTAGCCCGAGGCTATAATATAAGTTTCAAAATAACAATTTACTTGTAAAATGTGTTATTCATTGTAATAATAATTTTATCTAGTACTTATTATCAAATCAGGACACCGTCATTGTATTCGTTCTATAAATAGTGTGTTTTGTTTCGAACTAGCAATATGAATTATAATAAGGGTGTAAAATAGACCAAATGGCTGCCATTTGCATAGAAATGCCATTCTGACCACATCTGACGCCGCGCCATCGCTAATACCTAACAGGTAGTAAAGGTCAGCATTTAGAATGTAAAATATGATTCAACTCATATACGTATAATTAGGTAAATAATTATTAGTCTAGGCCAGTCAGCGTTATCTAAAATTGATGTGCGTTGTGCCTTATATTCTAATTTAATATAAAATGCAGTACTTACGGCGCATTCAGCAGAAGATTTAAAGAGTATTAATGTACAGAATTAATCAAGAAAAAAATTAAAACGTGAAGAATAAAGTTTACAAGTGGATATTTGTGGATAACTCACGGGAAGAATCCATCTAAGAAAAAATGTTATTCACCACAAAAAATATTTTGGTTGTATTGGTAATAATGGTATTCAGTGTCCTAATCAGGAGTACCGAGTCGGTACACCCAGTTGCCTCTTACCGGGCAGAATTTATTAGTCGCTGCCCTCTTGGAACTAAGCGTGTCGGTCCTAAGTGTATGCCTGTGCCTCACATGCGGTCTTTGTCGCGAGTGTGGAGACATAGCTACACTTGAGCTCATAATAAACACGGTACTCGGAATATCCAGAAAGCATACGACAAATGAGCCGAGTTTTGATTTAAAATTTATTACTATATAAATTATCTAAACAATAGCAAAATATAGTGTTGGGAATAATTAAATTATTTTACTAAACTCAACCCTAGGTTTCCCATTATGTCGCCAGTATCGCATCAGGCGCGCGGCTGCACGCGTCTTTTTTGTCTTATACGTGGTCGTTTTTAAGTTTTGCATATAGGGAAGAAATGAAAGTGAGTAGAGTTTATGATATTTATTATATTTTTGGGTATTCTACTTTACGGAGATCGATATTATTGATATAGTTTTTAAGGTGCTTGTAAAATAATTGCTACAAATTAAATTTTAGGACATTTTTTCACCAATTCTTTTTTGATACACTTCGAGAACTGTTAGTTTCTGAGCGCCATAACAATTTCAATTTTTACTTAGCAAATGCGGTACCTAATAAGAGGTAAGTACTTACATTTTTACATATAATACTAAATGCTATTTTTTTCCGTCTTTTTTTCAGTCTATGAAATCCCTAGTAATGCATATAATATAATAAGATATACCATATGTCGATCTACCTTAGTGTCATTACGCACAGCATCGAATCCTTTTCAGTATACCTGACCTTGAATCGTCCTCTAGAAAAGAAAAGAAAAGAAAAGATAAATCATCAAGTGACGTGGTAATTTATCCCCAAAAACAAAAATTAAATTTAAGAAGCATTGATACTTATTGAGATACACGTCATCTTTGAAAATTGTAAAAAATGTTGCCCCGAAATTTTTGTTCCATTTACAATCAGTGTATAATTTTTTTGTTAGCACGCTCCATTTTTAGTCTCAATTACTCTAACAACAAAAAAGTAAAATCTCCTATGATTCACAGAACAAATAAAGATTCTAAGAACCAATACTTAATATTCGGATCACATTTGCACGCTCTACGAGTATGTTGACAAGATTCATACTCGGAAATGTTTGGGTCGGGCCATTTTGGTCTAGGGGGATTTTTTGAGAAATTTTGGGTAAATTTCATTCGTTTGTAGATATTCATTATTATTCAAATATTTTTTCAAAACCAGTTCATTCTTGTGTATACTGTGAGCAATAACCACGTAAGGCCAGGTAATTAACCATGTAGTTGGCTGCTTAAAGTAAATATAAAAAGCGCTCGTCGATCAAACTACGAGTTTCATGCCTATTTACTATATTTACTTCATGGATTAAATGCATACACTGAAAAATAACAATATACCAAAATAGTACAAAGATAGAATTAATTTTAATTTAATATTTCTTTCTCCCGCTACTCGTCACTAGATGGCGTTACTTGAATTAACCATACTCGAAGTTTTTAAATGTTAGTTACACATTAGTAGTTGTAGTTGGCCAATTTTGGCACATCTGTAATACGGTTTAAGTGTTTAAAATAAGACACCGTAAAAATAATAAAGATCGTTACCGATCTCACATTTCTACACATTTATCATTTAGCCCAGATATGACCCACTGCAGGGTCGGGTCGCCTCTATGATGTAGTCCACCGCGCTGGCCTAATGCGGATTGGTAAAACTGAGAAATTATGTCATGTCAGTATTAATAATTTTTTAAATCGATTAGCTTTTTTTTTATTAGTTCGTGTTAGGAAACATTTTAAGTTTTTAAATCAAGTCGGAAAAATACTTAAATACTTACTTTGTAATTTTGTGAGTGTTGTTGGCCTTAGACTAAATAAATAACAAGAGTCATGATCATAACAAGGAAGAGTTGTAAATATAAATTGCATGTTAGTGCACTCATCAAACGCATATATATTTTTTGTTTTAAAATCTATTTCCTTGTCTTGCTTATAATTTATCGGTTATCCTACTGCCATATCCTAATTGACTGGCATAACCAACGTACTGGCTCAGCACTTAGGCAAAACGTAGACTGGTAGAGAAAAGCGGGTGGAAAAAAACTCTCAGCACTCTTTTACCATACCTCCTTTTTACCATAACTTCCTTCCTTCCGTTTATTTGCACAAATATAAGTATAGAGGTGTTACAAATTATTTAGATCAATCTATATTTACCATTTTTAGGTATGCAAATATTAATGAGAAAAATAAGAAAAAAACAATGAAAGTTAATAAATATCTTAATTACATTACATTACTTATAATCATTTATTTTTATTTAAATTTAAATTTATTATTTCATAATCACTACTTGGACTGTAGTGTTTAAAATTCATTTAATTAATTGGTTTATCTAATCGGACTCATCGGTTCAATTGGTGCCACCCTCTATTGGGTCGAAAGAGAAAAAACCGGAGAAAAGACATGAAGTACAAGCTGCTTTACGACCGGTTTAGAGGTTTGCGGACGGTGGAAGGCACATGTATACTCCCAGACGAGGTTCTACGGCTCTACAATACTATATAAGCACAATTTAAGACGTCGTACATAAAGTATGGCACAGGAAACACGACACTGCACTGGGTGTGCACGTAACCCTTCCCTCGTGACGTAGGTACAGCAAATTACTGTCCTTATAGTCCGAGAGACAGGGCTCATTACGGCTCAGCACTTACCTATATATGGAACTAGGAACTGTTTAATTTTGCAGAAGTATAATGGAAAAATTCTGCAATATTCTTATTCAACCGACAGTTATCCTATCTGAGGACTAAGATGTTAAATAAAGTATCTCCAGCTTGCTCCATATTTGCCCAGGCGAAAAAAAGACATGAAGCGCTTACGCCTTTACGACGGGTTAAGAGGCTGGCGGTAAGGTACTTCCCCGGACGAGCTACCATGGCTCTACCACCTAAAAAGGTTGTTCGAGAATTACTAATAATCAACGGAAAAGGAATTTGTCTTCTTTTGTCATCGTAATTTTTCGTTACATATTTATATTTAAAATGCTAATTTTGCAACCAGCCCCTAGACTAGGAACATGCATTGTGAAGTTGAGTTGGCGTGATATTATCATGAGTTAATACGTCATGATAGCCCAGGGGCTTAGAATTCGACCTCGAATCGAGGGGTCCGGGTTCGAATCCTAGTGGCACGCACCAATGACTTTGTAATAAAAGTTATGTGCGATTTATAAAATTAAATATCACCTGCTGTTACGGTGAAGGAAAACATCGTGAGGAAACCTGCATGCCTGAGAGTTCCCAAAAAAAATGTTCTCAAAGGCATGTGAAGTCCACCAACCCGCAGTAGGCCAGCGTGGTGGACGGCGGCCTACATCACTCTCATTGTGAGAGGAGACCCGACCCTGTAGTGGGTCATTAATGGGTTACTGACAATACGTCATGCATTTGTTCATATGCTGCAGTCTGCGCGGTTAATTTCCTACTAACGCACTGATTGACACTTTTTGTAGTCTAGTTTGATGTGTTCCTTATCCTAGCGGCTAGCAATTACCTAATAATGTCTGCAACCAGCTAGTGATTTATTGCAGGGTCGGGTCTCCTCTCAGAAATTTGGAACAGAACTTTCAGGCGCGTGGGTTTCCTCGCGATGTTTACTTTTAGCGACATACAGGCTACGCACCTAATTTAAAAAAGTGAGCCAAGTCAGGAAGAGAGAGAAAGAGGGGATGTAACGCTTTTTCCTTACGTGACGATTCTATTTACGCGCGTAAAGAAACTTTGTTCCAAAAATTCTAAACGTTTTATTCCCCCATCTGAAAGAAACAGTCCTGTATTAGAATGACAGTGAGTGGATTCCTATAAGGGTTCTGTTATTACCCTATAAGTATAGAAAAAATAAAAAATACAAATGTTGATATCCATAGAAATAGATAATGAAGGGATTATCAACACCTGTCGTGTGAGCATAATCGTTTCCTTATACGCAGAATATCTTAGCTTTTTATATCAATACGAGCGCTTTGCCTGAGGCTTACTTGAACTCAGTCCATTATAGATATCGTTTTATACAAAGACCAAGTAAATAGTAGGCTAAGTAACAGTAGACACTTGATGTGTTAGTGTTTTTGCCTTTATACGATGTATTGTATTTCCGGTGGGCTACGACGTTGGTTCTTCACCCACTTGGTCGACTGAAAAATATCGCTTATAGCTAAAAGTCCGCCATTTGTGCATTGTCCTAGTTTGTTATTGTTTTGTTGTTATCGGTCTGTTTCTTTCTATGTGTGTATACAATAAAGAGTTTAAATAAATCCTTCTAAGATAAACAAAACAAATGCATTAAGCAACTTGGAGTCACGTCAGGCAATCAGACTGCCTAGTTCTCATCAGCGGCAAATTCCGTACAAGGCGTGAATAGGTTGATAACTCGACTTGTATGAATTATTTTTTAATTGAAAAGTGGCATCTGGATCACTTGCTTTATATGCTGAATAAATGACTAAGTCGACAGGTCCGCTTTTAACACTCACACCCAACTTGTAAATTTTTGAACAACTCTCTACTAATGAGTAATAATATGACATCTGAAGATATCAAAAATTTATTTGATGAATAATTGAATAACTTAATGTGTAAAGTTAAGCCTGCCATTTATATTATGAAACTAACAAAATAACTCGAGATATTCAATTAATCACGCTACCCAAATTTGCGTGTTCAGTAGTACAAATCGAGTTGTCAACTTATTACCGCATCATACAGCGATATATTATGTGACAAGTAAACCTATCCAATATTTTTCTTATTGACCGTTATGTGTGTAATGAGACAAAGCGATACGTTAGAAAGTGAAAGATGTAGATTTCCGTACATGGCGTCAATAGGTTGACAAGTCGAAAATGCAAACTTTTCAGGGCAACCTTTTAAAGTTTACTTTTTTATTGGTAAATCCATTTTTTTTTATTTTTGTTTTTTTTATTGCATTATATTTTATAAGAATCGACTTTTCAAATTATTACATAGAATTTAATTATTTTGATTATTATCATAACAAAAACAGACATAACAAGTCGTTCACCGACGACTTGTCAATGTATTCACCTAATGAATTTAGACCCGAATTCAAAATTTAATTAAAATAAGCATAAAAATAAATATATTAACATTAATAAGTATGTATGTTATCACAATATGTAATTAAAAATGAATATTAGAAATAGTAGGTACTTAGGTAAGTATATAGGTATATAGGTAAGGTATATTATTAGGTAAGTATATAGGTATGTAGGTAAGGTAAGTATAAAAAAATATAAAGGAAATACTATTTATTTATTTAAAAAAAAACAAATCAAATTATAAATTTTTAAATAACCAAATAAAATCAAAGCGGAAATAGTAATTATTCACAGTTTTCTCCATTTTCTTGTACATAGGGGTCTTCCGTATCTAAATCTGGATCTCTGTCGGGAGCGCTATTATCGGTCTTTATATTTTTATAAAATTCATGAAATGCGGGATCAATTAATGGTAATAGATTCATCAAATCCTTCTTTTTTTCTTTACTTATCGGTAAAGTGTCTTTGGATACAACTTCCAGCTGTATGTTGTCAAAATTTTGTTTTCCCCTTTTTCTGTAATTTATTACTTTAAAAGAGCTTTCATTGTCCAAATCTGTCTTGAAACAAATTTCTCCTATGGGATCTTTATATTGCAGCCATTTTACAGGTTGCCATAAGAATTTATCACCAGAGGTATCCTTTTTTTTAATTGTGAATGGTCCTTTTTTCGAACTTAATTCCGAAAAATTTAGAAAATCATCAAGGTTCATTGGTACAACGTTAAATGCATTATTAATCTTGCAAGATCTTACCAGTTGAATCCAATCATTGAGATGGTTTATTTTTATCTGCGTTTTCTTTTTTGTGCGCTCAATGAGAGAATGATCCGAATCACACTCCATGTGGCTGTGTCCACTGACGAGAAACTTATGGTTGATTGTCTCTAGCGTTGGATGCATGTGCCGTAAAACCATAAACATCATTGCAACAGCCTTGTTTTTGTTTTGGCCTCCACATGTGTCTGAGTAAAACGTTACTTCTTTGATTGTTGGAGGCAAATTCATAAGAAAATGCCACAAACATGACGCGATTTGATTAGTTGTACCAATGAACCTTGATTTTTCGGAATTAAGTTCGAAAAAAGGACCATTCACAATTAAAAAAAAGGATACCTCTGGTGATAAATTCTTATGGCAACCTGTAAAATGGCTGCAATATAAAGATCCCATAGGAGAAATTTGTTTCAAGACAGATTTGGACAATGAAAGCTCTTTTAAAGTAATAAATTACAGAAAAAGGGGAAAACAAATTTTTGACAACATACAGCTGGAAGTTGTATCCAAAGACACTTTACCGATAAGTAAAGAAAAAAAGAAGGATTTGATGAATCTATTACCATTAATTGATCCCGCATTTCATGAATTTTATATAAATATAAAGACCGATAATAGCGCTCCCGACAGAGATCCAGATTTAGATACGGAAGACCCCGATGTACAAGAAAATGGAGAAAACTGTGAATAATTACTATTTCCGCTTTGATTTTATTTGGTTATTTAAAAATTTATAATTTGATTTGTTTTTTTTTAATAAATAAATAGTATTTCCTTTCTATTTTTTTATACTTACCTTACCTACATACCTATATACTTACCTAATAATATACCTTACCTATATACCTATATACTTACCTAAGTACCTACTATTTCTAATATTCATTTTTAATTACATATTGTGATAACATACATACTTATTAATGTTAATATATTTATTTTTATGCTTATTTTAATTAAATTTTGAATTCGGGTCTAAATTCATTAGGTGAATACATTGACAAGTCGTCGGTGAACGACTTGATATGTCTGTTTTTGTTATGATAATAATCAAAATAATTGAATTCTATGTAATAATTTAAAAAGTCGATTCTTATAAAATATAATGCAATAAAAAAAACAAAAATAAAAATAAAAATGGATTTACCAATAAAAAAGTAAACTTTAAAAGGCTGCCCTGAAAAGTTTGCATTTTCGACTTGTCAACCTATTCACGCCATGTACGGAATTAATAGTGACGTAGGTCATGAACTACGCACACTAAGCACGAGTCTGTTGGTGAACGCAGACATATTAAAATGTTTTAGGTACAGAAGTAAATGTTGAAAGAGAAGCAACTAAGGAAACGCAGGTTACTGACATGTTAAGGGGTATCAAAGTTAACAAAGTGGTAGGAAGTTGGTAACATCGTTCGTAGGACTGATGTCATGTCATGTCAGTACCCATTAATGACCCACTACAGGGTCGGGTCTCCTCTCACAATGAGAGGGATGTAGGCCGCCGTCCACGCTGCCCTACTGCGGGTTGGTAGACTTCACATGCCTTTGAGAAAAAAAAAATTGTGAACTCTCAGGCATGCAGGTTTCCTCACGATGTTTCCCTTCACCGTAACAGCAGGTGATATTTAATTTGATAAATCGCATATAACTTTTATTACAAAGTCATTGGTGCGTGCCACTGGGATTCGAACCCGAACCCCTCGATTCGAGGTCGAGTTCTAAGCCACTGGGCTATCACCGCGTTTATAAGATAGCAGCAGATTTACCTTGTTGGAGGCCGTATGGTTTGAAAATATCCCACAGGGGGTTAACGACTACACAAACCAATTCGCATTGGAGGAGCGTGGTGTAATATGGAGCCTCCTCCCGATGGGGGTAGAGCTAGAGACTAGTGGGCCAATAAATGGTTACAATTATTCTGTTTCATGATTCATGTACAGAGCGTTCATCCATTATTCTTTTAACTGACTGAAAAGAAACAATGGACTGAATCGAATAGTAGTGTGATAAAAAAGAAATCTAAATGTTCTAGTTTGTTCTGCCGATCATGTCGTAAGTTCACATACTCCTAATGTGACATGTTAAGTGGATGGTTATGCTTCACCGGCCCTCTTACGTAAGGCAGTAGGTTTTAAATATCTTCATTACTGCGTTCCATATCGCATATCATAATAAACATACTATAGATATGTTCGTACGAGCGTAAGAAGAAAAGAAGTTATGAACATTTCAAACCAAAGATAGGGTCCTAGATCATAACTGCCTGTAACTTATTGGTGACCGATTAGGGACTCAAGTTTCTTCTTATAATAAGTAGGGCTCTTCTACTACGCTGGCCGATTGCGGGTTGTTGGATTTTACGATACATAGATTTTGAGCATCTCACAAAAAAAGCTTTTGTTGCATCAATTACTGTACCATCAGATCAAAAAAATCATATTAACAAAGATTTACATGATAGAATTTTAATTTAATTGGAAGTGCAGCAGTGAAAATAATATGCCTATTGTGTGACGTCTCAACTTCGACATGGAAAAGAGCTGATTGTCGCTTAAAGATTGATTGTTGCTTAAAATTTTCAAAATCCTATGTGTTTTAACCCCATGTGTTGTTGTTAAGACCTATCCTAGGATAGTAAGGTTTCTAACAAAAAAGTTGCATCAAAATGCATCAACGTAATGTGTTTGGATATGCACGCTTACTCGGAACGGCTGAACCAATTTGAATGTAATTTTCATTGTTAAATAGGAAATAACTATGACTTATATACAGGTTATATATTATTTTTTGTAAATTAGGGATTCTTACTGAAACCCTACTCGCATTAATTTTATTATGGTAGAAGTATTTGGATTGATAGTTTACATCAAGGGACGGCGACGCCTGCCAGGTCGACTAGTTTTTTTTTATAAATAAAGACGTTTTGATCTGCTTGTTTTTTCCTACTTATGTATAGAAGGTACCTAAGTAATATTAATTAGGTATATTATCCTCATTTCCGCCCATGTCCGACCGCACACCACACTGTGCTTTGCGGCAGAAATTGTGTGAAACTGACACTTCGAATGATCCCGTTCAACGGTTTCTACCGCAAGTAAAATCTTTTAATACCTACCTTGTTTAAATGTAATACCTTCTACTCTAAGAAACTTAATAAAACAAAATGTTTCACACCTCTGGTCTTTTATTTCTTAGAATACAATATGATCGTATTTATACTAATTTAAGTAAAATTTATATGTCTGGTTCCACTTCTTATGGATACCTAATAATTAATAATTGTTTTATAGCAATTGAGTAGCAAAGCATCTGATGTTAAGTGGAGAATTGCCACGAGGCATAATGAATATTTAATTGGTATAATGAAAGAGAAGTCTCTTAGCACTTAAGACTTTGCTTAGACTTTTAAGATCAAATTTGTCTATTAGGTATCACTTTATGCAGGCAATTTTTGATAATATCTGGTCACGTTGTACGCTCATTTTTAGCAAAGCACAAGCAAGGCGCAACTATCATAGCCAGATTTTCTTGGTGATTAACTGCTTATTTTACTTGTTTTTCTCAGACGGGACATTTTTGTGTCTCCAGGACGTCCTTGGGGACACCGGGACAGAGTATGTAAAAATGGGATTGTCCCGTTCAAAACGGGATGTATGGTCACGTTAACCATACTTCTCCATCGAAAACACAAGACGGGAAGAGCATGTTGTTTTACGACGGGTTAAGAGACTGGTGATAAGGTACTCCCTGGGCAAGGTGCCTAATGACTACCAATTCATCGATCCGCAAAATCTTTCGCATTTATAATAATAGTATACAGAGATAAAACTCCATCCACGCGTCTCTGGGTCAACGTACACAATTTTTTATTTTGCAAAAAGTGACTGCTTTTCTCACGAAGGTATATCTTTCGGGAAGGACCGACTAGTTTCGGACCTTACGTGCTGGTTAGTTCCGCATGCAGGTGTGACATTTATATTTTATAAATAACATTTAATAAATATTGCACAAATATAAATCGTGAAGAGTTGTAGAACAAAAGACACTGCTATTGTATTGTAGTGGTCACTTGGTCTTGCGAGGTCGTACTTACGTGCGTACTTTAAACCGGTTTATCAAAAAACAAAGTAAATATAACAAAAAGTATATATAACAAAGTATATATAACAAAAAACAAAAAGTATATATAACAAAGTATAATATATAACAAAAACAAACGTATAGCTCGTAATAGCTAATAATATAGCGTAACTTATAGCTCGCGAAATTGAAAAAATTTAATATGTATCTATTATTTATTTGCATGAATATGGTTATTGTTTTGGTTTTACAGGGAATCTTATCCAGAATCTATATTATCCAGAAATTAATATTATTATCCAAATAAGCGTATAGAATCTACTAAATTTAATTTAAATCAAACATTTTCATACTTTTTATATGTAAAATACTTTATGCAACTTCCTATATGCCTACTATTTTGAATTCATAATTCATGCCCCAATTTTTTTATTGGTTCTATTCTAGGCAGTCGTTCAACCAATTTTTCATTGGTAAAATTAGTAGAATTACTTTCTTGAATGAACTTCCTGCATATTTTGAATTCATTATACAACTTTTTCGAAATGATATAATCATAAGGCCTTCAAAAGCGAAGCAAATACTAAGACTCGTTGAATATCTATTTCAAATGTACTTAGAGTTGGTTCTGTACCGCTCGCTCTTAGCCGTGTCTGTGGCGGAATAAAGTGAATTCAGTGTTGAAAAGTGAATTTAAAAAATTGTGTTTTACTTGCAGTTTAAGTGAAGTTCGTATAAAAAACAACAATGGTTTCTAAGATGCCGGAAAAGAGGTAATTATTTATAGTTTTAGTTAAATAAAAAGGTTTTGGCAGTAAAAATAACTGTTACTAAGAAGTGTGCTAATTATTGACTTGAGATAAAGGTTTTTCAGATCTCACTGAAAATAATGACTTTAAAAAACCTATCTAAAGGCCAATGAAGAGTAAGTGGCACGTGCTGTATGGCCGGCGACACAGCGGTTCATTACTCAACGACTATATAAATTGCTAGAGACCAACTACGCAGGCAGTCCACTGTCCGTACCTTGGTGCATAGACTTGCAATTTAGAAAAAAAATAACCATTTGACAGCGCAGTGAAATAAGGCGCGCGCGGGAAAATATATCGTGCAGTGACAGTTGAGTTCGAAAATTAAAAAACGTTGCGTTTGAATTTTTGTGTGGTGTTCGGAGATTTTTTTTCTGTGAACTTACTGTGAGTATTAATTTTTGTGTGCAACAATTTTTTTTTCAGTCAAGCGAAATATTTATTCAAAGGTTAAAAAAATATATTATCTGCGATTAAGGAATTTTAAGAAAAATGTCAAGATCAGAAATTCCAATATTTTCAATTATTTATTGACATAATATTATTATAGTAGGTATTTATATTATAGGTATTAGGTATATGCATTTATTTAAATGATTTATATTTCAGTTTTAATTTTTTTCAGCCCATCCAAGTCAATTTATTTAATAAATAAAAATTCAGTCGGTAAACCTTCAAATGGATTGTTTATCACAAAGAACAATCATTACTTTTATATTTAAAATATTTGTACTTGATTGTAGTGCTGTACGATCTAACAGGTATTGGTAATTAAATTAGTGTACACTTTATATTATAGCCTATAAATTTGACCCAAGGTTCATTGCGTAATAATAGGCCTTTGCCTTTGTATAAAATTGGACCATAAGATTCTATCAAGATTCAATGATATATACGAAAATAAACAAATATATTAACATTATAACATGAAATTTAAAAAATAATTCGTAAAGACATTAGGGATTATCGGCCGCACTCAGAGACGTCATTTAACGTAATGTTCATTAACAAACAAATAAAATCGTCTTAATTCATTTGTTTAATTTTATTTTATAAAATCTTAATTCAATTGACATAAGTGTCATCGTAATTTTCATAATGAACCATTAACGTTAATGAATGTCTCTGAGTACGGCAGTAAGAGTTTATCTTGCAGAAGCCGATAAATGAAAATAATTATGAATTTTAATATGTATTTATAAATTATTTTACATAACATATAATTAAACTAGTTTCAGTTTTATATACAAGTAATAGAAATTAAATAATTAATTGTATTTTAATTTAAAAAAGTGTTTGCCGATTCGATTCCTTTCCTATTTGAGGCTGAACTTGGGCGCTCATGGGCTGCGGAGACCAGGCTTGTTAAAAGTTCATTTGTCTGTAAACCCATTACTACAGGTCGGGCCTCCTCTCACAGTGAGAAGGATATAAGTGGTGTATCACCACGCTGGCCTATTGCGGGTTGGTGGAAAATTCATTTATTATGGAAAAAACAGGTTATAAAATCGGTAGTCCTAAATAATTAACTAGGAAAGCTTTAGACAAAATCCGGTTCGGGATTTTAGTAAGTGCGTATGTAAGTCTGACTCATTAAAACAAACATCTGTAAGAGTTTATTAGAATAGAACGGTTTAACGATTTGAGAGCAAATAATAGACGCATAATATTTGTCTGGAAAATCTTTTGGGTGTCATTACTAAGAAACACAAAAATTTGCTTCCATTTCGACATGATTATTTTGGCGGCGGTAGGCATGCTAATACCATTATATTCCATTAACAATTCATTGAGTTATAGGCTACTACAGAAGGTAGTTTAAAATGGAATTAATTGACATTATCTCGTACTACTTATATTAAAATAAAATGTTTTCAAAAAACCTTCGTTACACACCATTTACACACTTACCTATTTAATGGTTTTATGTTTTATAATACTTATTGAACCTAACAACTGTACATTAAAAGAGTAACCTTAATCTGGTTTCTGTACTAAACTAATAAACTAAGTATTGCAACATTTTTCTTTTAGTTCGACTGCAGTAGATTCAAGGATTTCAGATTGGAGTGGCGGTCACGTCACTGGCGGAAAAATTTGTTAGTGGAACATTGTTTATTGTTAATGGAGAATGATTTAATTGTTTAATTGGTTATGGATTGAGTTTATCAATTCAGCCAGTGTTCCATGAACTATGAATTATGAAAAAATCTGAAGACAATAAAAATTTAATTATGAGTTTCAGATTATGGATATTCTTTTTTAATTTCTCAACGTTCAGATTTAAATGCTTAACACTGTATTGAAATCATTGTAAGTAGGTACCTACTTCAATCTATAAATATGGTTGGTCAATGACCTCTTTACAATGAAAATCAATCTACTATCAAATATTTTTACGCACTAGCGACACACTCGTTGTTGCTGGGACAAAAAAAATTCAGAGTTAAAACGAAATGAATCATATTTATTCAGTCTACTGCAACTACTGCAAGAGCTTCTAGATAAGGAATAAGCATGACGCTCGTCCTTATTTTATTTTTTAAATGTTTTGTTATATCCTTTGTGTGTACATAAATAAATTAATAAAAATAGGTACCCTATGCGCTCGATTGCTCATACTCTACATCAACAAAAAGTCGTTTGATTATGGTAATACCGTTTACAGTTCAAGTTTACATTGAAATTGCAACTCAAAAATTAATTGCGGTTCCTGAACTCTAAATTTTTTATTACATTTTACAAATCAGGAAAACACACACCTACCTAATAGTGAACTAGCTGTCAGCCATTAAGAAGTATGTACCTATGTGATTTATCGTATCCATACTCATAAAATTTGAGGTCGACTCTTAACTGAATGCTTATTAACGTAACAGAAAATTATTTTAAAATTTTGTTTCTTTCCCTGTATCTTTATAACCATGTCGCTCTGAATATGTCACTAAATGCATTTTTAGTCCTTTTAGAAATAATTTATTTTTGTTTATAAATTTATTACGCTATACACATAGCCGAGTTTATGATACGATCCTTGAATTTTAAACTACAAACCTAAATTGTATAAACATTGTTGCAGAAATATATTTTTAAACGTCAAAAATTACATTAAAACTAAACTTTCGAAAGTTTTAACAAAATACTGTAATTAGTATCTACTTAACGAGACCCACTGCGGGATTTATCTCTCACAATGAGAAAGATGTAAATTGTAAGCCTCCACCACGCCGTCTTAGCGCAGGTACACGTAGACATCACTGGAAATATGGACAGTAGATATTATCCATATGCGGTGGAATACGTTAGCACAACTAGTGTTTGTTGTAGATAAACCGAGATACATACATGTCGAACCATATATGTGTCGAACCCTTCCGCACTTAATAGCTCTAGTTCCTCAATTATATGAATTGAATAATTATGACCCGTAAACCAATTCAATGTCGAACAAAATTAAAGATGAATTCGACTACGTAACGTCTGTAACAACACTAACAACCGGCAACCTTAATTATATGACGTCATGTGATTTATTGTCTGTTGTGGAAATAATAGGACGAGTATGTAAGGCCAGTGGCTATAAATTCGGACTTTTACGTGCTTTTACTCCAAAGGTTCTGATTCGAATCCTAACGACACGCACCTGAGACGTTTAAGTATGTGTGTTGTAAAATTTAATTTCATCCGACTGGAAAGTAGTGAGGAACCATGTATAAGGAATCTCCGTATTGTTCCCTTAGGGATGTGAGTTTCTAGTCCACCAACCTGCATTAGGCCAGCGTCGTGGACTATGTAGTGGTTCATTAAAGGGCCGCGAAATGCCGTCACAGATCCATAAGAGTGAAATGTTAGGGTCTTCGACCTTCGATAGTCTTTCCCACTAATGAATAACTACATAAGACATAACTTTTAAGAAAATCATGTTCGAATCCCATTTGAAGATCAAATGGGATTCGAACCCGGACCTCTTGACTAAGAGGCCGGATTCTTAGCCACTGGGCTATCACCGCCCATAACCATTTTATTAACATCTAATAAATAATAACATAATATTGAACGATCAAACAAAACACTGTTTGATTACATTACAAATGTATAATTATTTAAATTAATACATTCAGAACATAAAGATGTACTTATACATTACAGATTGCAGCTAATTGCAATTAATTTATATGAGTAAATTATGAGTTATATCCGTATTTCAGTTTAGGTTAGCAAGGCCTTACCGATTTAGCTACTGTTATTGTAATTAATTCTATTATGTATGCTTATTCCTTCCCTATTACGAATAATACTGTATACCTACTTCCGATTTCATTGTCCTTTTGTCAAAATTATACAAGAACATGCATACAGCCAAAGACTTTTAATGTTCAGCCGTGACACTTAACCAGAGAAAAAGTAAATGTGTGCTCAACTTTTTTAAAGTTTTGTAAAATAAAAAAGAGACCCAATCATTTTAGGGACACATACATACATACATGTGAGAAATTGTGAGAAATGTAAAGACATGGTGAGAAAATTATCCTAAAGCTTGGGGAAAATATGTTGGTGTTACCTATGTACCACTAAAAAGTAACCTAAAAGTTGCTGCCAAAATAAAAGTCACCTAAAAGTTGCTGCCAAAATAAAAGTGACCTAAAAATAAAAATCAAGTAATTTTCGGTGGACTTCACATACCTTTGAGAACGTTTTTTTGTGAACTCTCAGGTTTCCTCACGAAGTTTTCCTTCACCGTAACAGCCGGTGACATTTATTTTATAAAGCGCACATAACTTTTTTTAGTAAAGTCATGGTGTGTGCATTTGAACCCGGACCCCTCGATTCGAGAAATAATTCTAAGCGACTGGGCTATCACCGCTCTTTCACACCGCTCTTCAGAGGACATGCCGTCGGTTGTTATCGAAATTTATAGACGGTTTGAGAATATCGGACACGAATTAACCATAAGCTCGTTTCTCCACCAATCCGATTTGGAGCCGCGTGGCGGAGTATGCGTCATGCCTCCCCTGTTGTGGGGAGAGACCTGTGCCCAACAGTGGGACATGTCAGTAACCCATTAATGACCCACTACAGGGTCGGGTCTCCTCTCACAATGAGAAGGATGTAGGCCGCCGTCCACCACGCTGGCCCACTGCGGGTTGGTGGACGAACATGCCTTTGAGAACTTTTTTTTTCTGAACTCTCAGGCATGCAGGTTTCCTCACGATGTTTTCCTTCACCGTAACAGCAGGTGATATTTAATTTTTATAAAGCGCACATAACTTTTTTACAAAGTCATTGGTGCGTGCCACTGGGATTCGAAACCGGACCCCTCGATTCGAGGTCGAATTCTAAGCCACTGGGCTATCACCGCTATTGGTGACACTGGAACATAAAAGGGTTTAAGCCTAGATAACAAAGGGCTGCAGTAGCCACTGTTACCTTATCACTTCTATTATATAAAAAGTCATACACACTCAATTTTCCTGTTATCTAACAGATAATAAAGTAAGATCGCATCTTGTTCACACAAGAATGCGTACAAAACCAGTTTGGCTGGGTTGTTGACACTGCCTCACGCCTTGAGATTGCACTGACAGAACTCGTATGCACAACACAATGCACATTGCACTTGGAAAAGCATGTCATCAAAATGACGATGTCATGTCGACAAACGATTGTCGTCATTGTTCTAATTCGTTATTTTTATCGTAACTGATTTTTAATTTAAAGCGGTTATGGCGCTGTGGCTAAGAATTCGGTCTTTTACTCGAGAGTTCCCCGAAAATGAGTTTTCTATGAAAAGTGCGTTTCACAAAATAAATGGCACCTGCTGTGGTGAATCCACTTTAGAGGCCTAAAGCTTTAAACTACACGTCAATCCCTTACGTTGACAAGGTTAACGTTCAAAATACAAATAATTAAAAAAAATTAGGTATACCGACTTCAAAAAAGTAAGGTTTAAGGTTGGTGTCTTTAGTATCAAGTGTTTTTTTTATATTGTTAAATTTTGGCACCACGGTCACTTGACGCTAATCTACAATTCCCCGTTAAAAATTATTTACGACCCGAGTGGCGCAGTGGTTAAGATACCGGTACGCTATGCGGAGAGTCCTGGGTTCGATTCCCAGCAGAGCAGAGGTTCGAATGATGAATTTGAATTTCTGTTTCTGGTCTGGGTGTGTTGTGTTGTTGTCTTGTGTGTGTCCATGGCACCCACGACACAGGGAATCCTAGTGTGGGGCTGTGAGTGTGAAGCGTTATTTATATTTATAATTTATTTATAATTATTGACTTAATTCAACCAAGGGTAATTAGCAGTACCTTCTAGTATGAATAGATTTTTAAATAAAGTTGTCGTTTGTTGCGGTAAAAAAATAGTGTATGAGTAATAAAGCGGAAGTATTCCTTCCATATTTGGAGCGAAAAAACGCATTTCTAACAAAACCGATCGTAAACAAGAGTAGTAAAGTAGTTAATTTCTAATCGCACAAGGATATAAATAAATTATTTTCAAACAAAAAATGTCCCGATCATAATTAATATTCTTTCTTGACACTCAGGGTCAATGTAAGTGGACCACATTAAAAATGCAGTTGCAAACTGTTTGAAAAGTTCCAGACGTAAAAGTGTGCATTTTTAATCATATCTTTCTCGATATTTCTTTGGCGGGGTCGTTTGGATAAGGTCTGAACTGGTTGTGTATTACTTCTAGTAGCTACTTGGTTGACGTGCAGTCGAAAATGGACTATGATTCATTATATTGTTAATTTAAAAAATAATATAATGTCAATTGTTTCCAAAACATTGACTACAAAAACGTTCAAAGTTATAGGTAAACATTGCTTCGAAGTACAATAGGGAATATGACTACTAGTCATAAGACAATAATGAGGTTTTTGGGCACTCAACATTACTCTAAAGTGCATTATTTAATTAATTCAATAATTAAATTAAAAAACGCTGCACGCTTATACACCAACATTAGGATTTCCTGTGTCGTGTGTTGGCGCTATGGATTCACACAAGACAAGAACTTTTAATTTTAAATCTTTGCTCTGCTGCGAACTAACAATAAAAACATGAGTAGTAAACAAAGGAATTTTTTTTTCAAAAGCAATCTAGTCAACTGTGATGGAATTTCCAGATAAGCGGGTTCAGTTATAGTATATAAGTAACTGCAGGTAGTAGACTATTGAAAATGAAAATGAAAAATTATTTATTTAGGAACAGAAGAGTTAGTAGACCGAGAAGATAGAATCGCTCGATCGAATAATAATTATAATAATGTGATTGCTGTATCAATCGCATAATTTTACAACGTACCTATAACCCCTTGTCCTAATTGCTATGCCAAGTTGCTCCTACGACAACGACATTGCGTACATTTGTCGCATGTCCTATTTCAGTTAGGACTTTCAAAGGTTTTTAGGTTTAAATTTTGTCGCGTTGGTCATGTCAGCGAATAAGAACAAGGGCAAAATGTTAGGTGAATGAACACGCAACCAGTTTTAGGCAAGACAGTGACCCGAATACCGGCGTGATTAAAAAACTTAGTGCCATATTGACAGCTGATTATGACCGAATAATACTCGGCGTATTATCTCGTCTGATCTACTTCCTTTTCTAGATTCTTGACAATAATATTTGAGTATAGGAAGGAATGTTTGCGCGAACTTTTAGTTCCGATATATAGGCCTTGTTATCGTGATAAGTAGGTAGGTACCTACGTAATTTATTCGGACAACTAGCTAAGCTCACTCGTGTAACTGGTGTCAGAGTGCCAAAAATGAGTAATCCAACTGTTAAGATTGAAACAAACTACTGTAATAATATTTTTGTAATTCCCTTCTATTATAAATGCGAAAGTTTGTGAGGATGGATGAATGTATGGATTTATGTTTGTCACATTTTCACGCAAACACGGCTCAACAGGCTAGGTTAGGCTAGGCTACACTCGGTAGTAGAGAAAACGAATTTTCCAAGGTATGACGTAGGAAGTATACCTACCTGTATATGCCATCGATTTTGTCGTCAACCAACTTACCAACTAGGACTAGGGGTAAGAAGTATTATCAAGTCCATAAATCGTTTTTAAAGATCCATTTCATCAGCTTCAACAGCTACCAGAAGTGTAGCTACTCAACTTCTGGTTGGCTGATAATAAGAACACGTGTCAGCGATCGTGACTGTCAAGATCAATATCAAATCACTTGTTCCTTAAAACAACACAATAAAAGTATAATACCGTGAAATGTATTTCACCTTATGCCATATTTAGTTTATTCAGCTTCATAAACCCTGCATTGTGCACCCAATGATCGGAATGGGAGTTTCAACTCTTAACAAAAAGTGACATTTTAATGGCCGTCATTTGAAGATTTCCTGACCCATGCCTCTGAGTTAATATTTGCACATATCGAGAATATTCTAGACTTTTCTTAGACATTAAACATTCCTTATTTTGTGAGAAGAAATGAGGAATATTTCAGTAAAATACGGTTAACAAAACATATTTTACTTCGACTAGCTTCTTACTATCTTTTACCATCGTCAAAGGTTCATTGATCCAGAATGCCAGTAGGCATTAAGTCCTGCTTATTGTGTTCAACAATAAAGTGTAAATAAATAAATTAGTTTCGAACCTACTTGAGGTTGAATGAGCTCCGGTCGCTGCTAGATAGTCAAAAAATTTACAAGAAGAACTGCATACTAGGGACTGTATAATGGAATATAACCATATTCCACTATGATGTTTCAGTGCCAGCTGATAGAGATTAATGACCGACCAGTAATTAATGTGTTTGACCTGTAAGACCCTTGACGAGATTTAACGATTGTTGTCTACTAAGAATGACAGTTTAACTTGGCCTCCGGTGCACGTACATAGATGCTACACATAAAAAAACAATTAAAAACACAAATTAGATGCATAAATTAGAAAGAAAGGTCCTCGAATGGCGACCGCGTGGCAAAAGGAGTACAGGCCGGTGTCTGTGGACTGAAGACCTGTAAAAGACGCCGGGATACCGTTGGATTCAAAGGGCTGGAATTATATCATCGACGGCTTGGCTAATTTCCATCACCCACCAGATATTACAAATAATCGATTCAACATGATTTTATGGTGCCTCAAACACTTCTTGAAAAATAACTACCAGGTCTTAGACTATAAATGGCCGTCACTTAACTAACTGCGGGTACGCACGCAGTCCATCGCAGGGATCGCAACGAAGATGCATCGGCGTTGCACTGTTATATCAACCCTATGTCAACGGCACAGAGTTGGAAATCCCCTGCAGTACTGCACCAACTGACCCAAATGCAACGGAACCTTGCTATACCCGCTCACTTCCGATATAATTCATTCAAGGTGGTTATTGTATGAGCGTTTCATAAAGCCCCGAATTAAATGCATCACGTAGTACCCCGCCATAGATTGAAACTTGTCCCGAATACTTTAAATTGAGTATTCAGACAAGGGAGGTACAAGTAAACCTCTTGCAACGATTTTAATGAATCGTTAGATAGTTTATTAAGTAATAATGAATGTTTAAATTTGGTGCATCAAAATATACAAAGGTTGTCGGGTAAAGAACTTGAGCTAGATTTATTTTTAAGGCATTACAATATCAATGTCATCTGCGTCACAGAGCACTGAAAGATTGCCATATTGCTATTAACTTTGATAAGCAACAAGTTGCCAGTTGGTTCAGTAGGAAGACGGCAATGCGTGGCGGCTTGTTAATCATTGTAGATTAGAACCTTAGATTTAAGGAACGTAATGACATAGTGAGCCTATACATTGAACAAACTATAGAAATAGCCTGTGTGGAGTGCACCAAATGTATAATTGTAAGTATTTATAGGCCTCCAAATGCTATACATATATGATATTTTTGAGTCAGATTTTGAACAATTGTTAATTAAATTATGTGGTAAATCAAAGAGCTAGTTACATAACCGGTGGTCGCCGTCAATGGCATGCCAGACAGTTCAATACCATTACCTCCCGTGGGTGTTGTAACAATGCATGTAACGCGTGCTCCGACTCGGCAAATTCAAGTCCAAGAACGATGTTAATATTTGTTTTAGATTGCTGGAGAAAAGGTTGATCTGGGCGGCTTACCTTATAAATGTAAGTATTTTGGGTACAGCTCCCTCCGCGAGCGGAGCAGTTTGAAATTTAAAGTTTCTCTTTCAATGGCACATAAATATGAAGCCTCTGACCTGAAATAGTTTAGAGGT
The DNA here is from genome assembly GCA_905147235.1 of Erynnis tages. Lineage (NCBI taxonomy): Eukaryota > Metazoa > Arthropoda > Insecta > Lepidoptera > Hesperiidae > Erynnis > Erynnis tages. Next base: position 5,482,861 of record LR990095.1, on the reverse strand, counting down.
AGTTAGTTAGTTAAATGTACTTCTCAGAATCAGCAGAATATTGTAGCAATGATATCATTCGGAGATCAGAAATTGCTAATGACAATTAGCATAGAAACACTAACGAAATAATAGGAATTACATATTTCCCGTTAACGAACTAGCCGACGACGACGAAATAATACGACGAAATAATTGTCTCCTTAACATACTTAGTCGAAAATTATACATTTCATTGATTCCAGTTAATAGGTACTGTTGTGTACTATTCTATAATCTATTCATAACACAATGAGAAGGATCTAGACCTTAGTCCACCACGCTGGCCTAATGCGGTTTGGTGGACTTCACATGCTTTTGAGAACATATTTTGTGATCTCCTAATCATGCAGGTTAACGACGCGAATTTGGTAAAATGTCTTTAGTCAGAAAAGTGAATAAAATCTAACTTAACTTTCAAGGTAGGTAGGTACTCATACTTTTTGGAGAGTAAATAAAATTTGTTACTCATTTATTCGTTACTCACCCGCAAAGGGACTGAATCCTTAAAGGGCACACATAAAGCTATAAGGATACGTTTAGTTCAAGGATAACATTCGTATTAATTACGTGGGAAGTTCTGCAGGGAATTCCCGATGCATCTATTTTAGTATGCAGCCGACACTATATTTTCATCTTAATAATACTCTGCCTTGTATCCTCATTCATACTTATTAAATGGGCTTAACAGCTACTGAACTTTTAAATCGCCATCCTACTTAAATATAAATGCGAATGTTTGTGAGTATGGATGGACTTTTGTTACTCTTTCACGCAAAAACGGCTGGAGAGGTTTGGATGAAATTTGGTACACAGATAGATCATAACCAGGATTAACCTATGGGATACTTTTTATCCTTCTCTGCACCTAGTTCTAAAATCCACGCGGACGAAGCCGCGGGCACAGACTATTTTTTACACAAAAAGCAGCAATTATGAAGTACCTTAATTTAGTAAGTCAACTGACTACTTTATTATTAGCTCTTATATAACAAATTTTCCCCGGAAAAAGAACCAGAGCATACCTCGTGATTGTAGCCATCATATAGAGGTACCTACCAAATGAAATTTCCATTTTCAGAGATTACAGCGCGTTAAAAAAAACAAATTTCTTATCAGCTATTTAGTGTAGTACTTAAATAAGCTCTATATTACAGTAGGATTAACAACAGCAGTATATGACTCCACTAAATTTTCCGCGATTTTTCTCATAATCTGTATAATCCCATCTTAAAACCGAGTTTAGGATCAAAGGTCATTGTTAACGATGAATTCGGTGACCTAGGCATGGACACTGACATAGATAACACGAGTGGCTGAGCACGTCCAATGTCAAGACCGGGCTGATAATAACCGTAATTATTACGCCAAAACTAGTAGAAAACTCCTTACGAATAACACAGAGTTGGAGGACTTTAGAAAGATAGAACACCGATTAATAAAAAGTAGGCGATGACTTTCACAAAATTATTAGAAAATCTCATGAATGACACAGAGATTTTAGTGAGATAAGAGACCGATTAAAGTACCGAGTTTTTTTAGTTAATGTAGATGTGGAAACTCGAAGCGTTGGAAGATCCGTTAGGGTAATGGTCCCGGAGCCTGGCGCAAATTTAGTCGATCATTTTTTCTCGACCGATCACGCTTAAGAGAGTAGAATTAAGAAGCCTCGTGATCATTGGCTCCTTGCGTGGATTGAGCAGCGGTCACTACAAATTATTGGGAGGGCGGAAATTGGTGACGGAAAGCAGTCGCTGTCTTGCGTACTATAAGGACCCTGGTTCCTCATAAAATTTACATTATTGACTTCACCGCGTATACGTCAACGTCATCTGAGTACCTACCTAACTTTTCGCTTAACCGTTTCGCCGTGTTTTTGGACCCTTACAAATAGATTCGGTCTGAACAGTGCTAGAAATAAATCTGTTGTTAATCTACTATCTGTCTACGTGCCTGAGTTTTTAAGAGGAAAATGCCGAATCGAAAGGGAACGTCTGTATCGATCCCAAATACGATCGAATGGTTCGAGGACACTCAAACCAGTTTCGGTAACATAGTCTGCAAGTTAACTACTTATATTCGACGGAGTAGTCCTGTTCGTACGTGTATTTAATAATATCTATGCGGGAAAACATAACACTGCCTGTCCAGTAAATAGACATATAATAATAGTTGAACAATGCGTGTGAGTCACATGTAGCGACATGGAACGGTGAAATGGATAATAGACTATTACAACAATAAAAGAGATATAATAGCATCAAAATCCGGTCATTCGAATTTTCTTATTAGGTATTTTTTAAATTAATTGAGGAGCAAACGGGCATGCAAGCCTCCGCCTACACCCACATTGAACCTGAAACAGAGAAGTTATATCTTAGGTTATACGCGGGTGCTTTGCTACACATGAAAACTAAGATATTCGCCTCAAATAAACTATTTCCGGCAGCCAAACCTCCCCAGAAAAAAAAGGTTGTAGCTCGTAGATAACCTGGTCGACTTAGCTCTGCTGAGGAAAAGTGCGAAAAGATTTTCAAAAGTTTTGTCAGTAACCCATTAATGACCCACTACAGGGCCGGGTCTCCTCTCACAATGAGAAGTGTTTTTATTTTTAAACTATGAAAACCGCACTCGAAAAGATTGTTACGGTAAATAGTCTAAATTAAGGGCAGGGTCACACTTGTCGAGTCGAATAGTTTTGATATAGCAAAGCCGTGGCAAAGTCCTAGTGCAAAATTATCTCGCAAACGCTATTTGTCAAGTAGGACACAGTGATTTGTGTACGAACAGTTAGTAGATGGCCGTAATTTGTGGAATATTCATTGCAATTACTATGCATAAGTAACAAAGTACTTATTAACAACATCGCACCTACGATTGTGGGTTTGCGAATCAAATAAACTATGTCATTTTATACAGAAATAGCTAGCGAATGTGCTACCTATACTAAACACAAGGGGTTACTGCAAATTATTTACGTGGAGAATCTTTCATGGCATCTACGAGTATGTTAGTACGAAGCTACGAGAAGAACAAGGCAAGGGTCCAACCTAACCGTCTCAGAGTTATTCCAGACTCCTTTTGACTAGCATGAACACGATCGTCGAAGTGTTTGTACTGGAAACGTCAGTATGTATGTTATATGTCAGTCTGTTTGACATCTTACCGTACTAATGGCGCACGTTACTATGCAAATACTTTGAAGATAGTTCATGCTACAGGCGCTGGACTCCTACCGACCAACCCATTATCCTAATTGTCAGTAGCCCATTAATGAACCAATACAGGGTTGGGTCTCCTCTCACAATGAGAGGGATGTAGGCCGCCGTCCACCACGCTGGCCTACTGCCCGTTGGTGGACTTCACATACCTTTAAATGTGATAAAAAATCCTGATAAAAAATCTATTTACATGCCCTCAAATAAGAGTATAATTTTGTTTCCGGGTGCATGTGAATAGGTTGTTAAACAATAACACCTGACGTTAGGTTATGTTTGGATTGTCAACTACCTATTGCGTAAACTACTTACGAAATACTCATCGTTAATTTTCAGGGTCAGTTACCTAACTGTTAATTATGTGCGGTAGTAAAAACACAATTTTTGGTTAAAAATGGGAAAATTGGGACGTTATTTTAAATAAGAAAAAAAAATGTTTAAATGAAGAAAACGTTAATATTGTTATTCCAGAAACGCATACGAAACAAACAAAATAATGCATCTCTGCATTTTTTTTTCATTTTCTGTGATTTTCACAACTTTTTAGTATGTATACACTTACGACTTACAAGACTTGCTTTTAAATTTTCTCATGACTTTCCTTGATATACAAACATTTTTAAACCAATATTAACGAAATCGGTCCAGCCATTCTGGAGTTAATAAACAGCAATATGATACTACTTAACCAAATATTAAAAAAAACAATAATAGTTGAATCTACGCATTGCCTCAATTAAAATCATTAACCAATTAAACAATAATTTTATGCAATAACGCTGATCTTTAAAGCTATTACCTACATAAACACCGAGCTGATTGTACAGCGACCTAGGACGATAGTTGACCACGGAACCGTGGCTACCTCGACCATTCAGGGTTGCAGATATTCCCTTCCTGACAAACAGTAACCGGATAAGTGGAAAGTTTAACCGAAACCATGCGTACTTGGTTTAAGTGGAAATTACCACGATTCGAACACTAGGTAATGATCATCGTAATAAGAAGTAAGGTTAATACGTAACATTAATTTTTGACCGGAGTTCCGGGGCTTTGGTCGTAGGTATTCTTGTTCCGAAAATTGTTGTTTGTTCTTAACTTAAAAACATCTTTTCAGTCAACAACAATTTCTTCAACAGTATTTTACCCATTAATGACCAACTTTGGGTTGCAAGGTTGGGTCTCCTCTCAATGAGAAGGCTGTAGGCCTCAGTCCACGACGCTGGCCCAATGCAAGTTGGTGGACTTCACATGTCTTTGTTAACATTATGGTGAACTCTCAGACATGCAAGTTTCTCCTGTCATCAACTTTCACTCTCCGACAATCGGGACTTCTCTCTTGGAATTTCCTTTAATGTCGACGTCACTGACACAGACGTTAACGAATGAACCCTTTCTTTAAAATGTTTAAATCTGTAGCGATTCCGTCTCTCATCAAGAGATGGCGTCACACGATCCTGAATCACGCTATAGGAGTTTTCGACATCGCTGGCATATATACAAAACTACAACATGATGTAATCGGAGCACGGCCGCTCCCCTGGCTCCACCTCGCCTGGTGGGAGATCTTCCTTTGGCAAAAATCTATTACTTCTAAAATCCTTTCCTTTCCTATTGCTATAAATCCCTCTTATTTATCCTTGAATCTAATAACATTCTAGACCTCGTGGTTTAGTTCCTAAGTTTCATTTGCTATAATTAAATTTAACATTCTAAAACCCATTTTGATTTTATCCCCTATCTAAAGATCTAGTAATTCATAGTTTCCTCGGCGGTCAACGATTTCGCAAGTGTCATTAAAGGCACCGCACGAGCGACCTTCTTACTCAATTCTACGTTTTGGAGGCAAACTGTATATATGAGGCGTATGCCTCACATCGCTTAGTTTTAGATGGATCTAGATTTAGATGGTTTTGCTTAGCTGTGAATCATTTGCTATCGTTTTATCAATCATGGTCTCACTGTAGGGCACGGATCTCTTCCCACAATGGAAAGCCTGGAGCATACTCCACCACGCTGCTTCACTGCGGATTGGCGGAGAAACGGGCTAGTGGCTAACCCGTGTCGGATGCTTTCAAACCACCCATAAGCTTTAAGGTTTATCGACTGCTATGGTATCGATAACAACCGGGACCGACGGCTTGACGAGCCATCCGAAGCTCCTAAACACGCATTTACTTCGTCACTAGCGGTCACCCACCCAGCTATAACCGCGCCCGACGTTGCTTAACTTCTTCGATCGCTTGCGATCTACTCAACCAGCGGGGTTCTTCATGATATTGGAATCTAAATCCTGCAAAGTAAAGCTGTTAATCTCAAAGCTCGTTCGTATTCCTTAGAACGAGTACGCTTTGTTTACATACAATACAATAAAAACCGCGAGGTCGTTGACGCGCGGCGAGCGCGAATGTGTGCAGACTGCTACATGAATGTAACGTGATAAGGCACTTGTGCGACTGGGCGCGATACGACAGGAACTAATGCGATCAAATTTGACGACATTGCAAAAATACATAACTATTTGGTGACGTTGACAAAATACGAAAAAATTGAAGAAATACAATATAGATATTTCTTCAAGATTTTTGAAGAATTAAAAAAAACATGTCTCTAGCGAGACGATAAAATATCTTCTCTGGTGAGTTACAATAACTGTACCACCTTTTCCCTAATCGCTATTATGCGTTTGTGACATTTTACCAGCTAAAATCCCTCAATGACACTCTACTACGCTAACAGAAAAGCTCCATTAGAACGCACCTGGGTCCATGTCAGAACCCGAGATGAGCCGTTCCCGGAAGAGCTGATATCCCCTCCCCAGTCCCAATTTCAGTCCTAATCCCTCAGCCATTCCCTCGGTCTAACTAACTAACTGGACGGATGGAGCAGATATGCTCCCCTTTCGCGACGGATGGAGCTGATATGCTCCCCTTTCGCGACCCCTCAGTCGTCTCTAAGGACAGAGTCGTTTCTAACTAATCGATAGCTACCGGTATGAATAGCTGTACCACCCTTAAAAATGTAAAAAAAAAAAAAGATTGAATATTTTCGTTTACTTTTTTGAAGTTAGTTAAAAACCAACAACCGATGGGGAAGAAAGGTCCTCGAATGGCGAACACGTCTGGGCAAAAAGACCACAGGCTGCCTCCAAAGTGGTGGACTGGTGAGCTGAAGATGACAGCGGGATACTGTTAGATTCAAAAGGAAGGAGGAAGTAAGGTTAAAAATTAAAGTATATCACTTACCACTCGCTATGAGACTGACAAATAATACTCTTTTTTCCATATCGACGAAGGTTTCGCGGGTAATGGTCAAGCGACCTTGCGTTGCGTAAACATACCTAACCAACTGGTGTTAATTGAGATTACGGTTTGTTATAAAACTAATTGCATAACGGCGGCGATGATTTTGACTACGTCCTTGGAACGTACTTATTGAATGGAGATGACGTTTTTTCTTTATATAAGAAGAGCAGGCAAACAGGTAGGTGGGCCACCTGATGGTAAGTGGTCACCGTCGCCTACTGACACACTTCGTTCTGTTAATTATAGAAATTTTTAGCATTTTCATAGCATTCTTTTCTCACCGTATAAACCTTCATTGGACTTATATGAATATAACAAACCTAAAATGAGCCAAATGGTCGAGCCGTTCTCGAGTTTTAGTGAGACTAACGAACAGCGATTCATTTTTAAACGACTTAAAAAAAAGGAGGAGGTTCTCAATTCGTCTGTATGTTTTTTTTTTATTATTATTTTGAAGCGGTGATAGCCCAGTGGCTGAGAATTCGACCTCTTAATCGAGGGGTCCGGGTTCGAATCCCAGTGGCACGCAGCAATGACTTTGAAAAAAAGTTATGTGCGCTTTATAAAATTAAATATCACCTGCTGTTACGGTGAAGGAAAACATCGTGAGGAAACCTGGATGCCTGAGAGTTCAAAAAAAAATGTTCTCAAAGGCATGTGAAGTCCACCAACTAAGACTAAGGCCTACATTGTGAGAGGAGACCCGACCCTGTAGTGGGTCATTAATGGGTTGCTGACCATAGATAAATCAAAAAGGGAAGATACGGCATACGCTAACTTGTATCAATCATAAAATTAGTCATAAATTTTATCATAGCGGGAGCGACTCGGAGAGTGCCGCGTCATCTCGCGCGCGACCCTCTCGCTCACACACGCTCTTGATAAAAATGGCGAACTACATTTAAAACCATCAGTGATTTTGAAGAAAAATTAAGTTTAAGTGTACTTACGAATGAAAAGAGATGCCGTGGAATTTGTTTTTCGTTTTTGAGTTGTATGTGCACCTTTTAAAAGCACACGAAGGCATTGTTTTACCTTTTTAAACACAGAAAATCCGCGATTATTGTGTTCTAAGCGCACATGTAGTTCAATAGCTGGTCAAAATGCGACTAAAGTGAAATTGTGTGCATGGACCTAATTTTAGGTGCGCACTCATGAGACGCTAGTGCCGTATCTTTCCTTTTTGATTTAATCTAAGGTTATTGACATATTGAAGCGACCATTTTAAATTTTTAAAACAGCAATTCTTCAACTTAAAATTTAAGATGTAGTTAAAACTTAAGTTCTATTTGGGATTCAATGAAACATTGATCAACATTCTTTGCTATAATTGCTATTCTTATTCTACCTACTAAACACATTTACAAAAAAGACTAGACAAAATAAAGCCATCCGTTCTACTTCCCATATTTAATAAAAATCCAACACAGCTGTTTATACTATAAAAATTATAATTGATACCGGAATCACCTTCACTGAATAATTGGATGGTTATTTAAAGAGTTAACTAGACCGTAGTTCGGACTTGAACCGTAAAAAAAAATTGACCGACTTGCCGTATATTAGACGACTAAACCGTAGATCTAACTCTCTGTGATCTAGCTATTCTGCAGCACTATACGCGGTGACATGTGACAATGACGTTGTCATACGACAAACGTGACGCGAGCGACCGATTATGTCGTCGAAATTATATAGGACGTCGGCGTTACTTAGCAATGGAATGGCAAAAATCGCATTAATTAACAATGGAATTTTAATAGAGTTGTACACATACGGCGTGGAATCTTTAAAGATCTACGTCTTTTCTTCATATATAGGATATAGGGCTTTGACTCAAGGATATAGGGCTGAACATGTTTTTGTTGTAATATATTAACATACATACATTATAAGTATGTATTTACATAAATACAATACATACATAGTCATACGTATATAGATAGTTTAAACCCAGACACAGAACAAACACTTCGATGATCACCATTGATCGTCAGCTGCACCCCACCATTGTATCTTTTAAACAATTCGTAATTCTCTACCAGACTCTACCTAATAATAAGATTAACCTTGACCAAAGTAATTGTAGTCAATCGATTGAAACGTTGATTGTATCATTAACAGTTATAAATTTAACGTCAATTAAATTTGTCACTGTAAAATCGAATAAAAACTTCGATCGTTGAGTTTCATTCTATTTTTTTATGTACCGACTCACTACATGAAAACACAAAAATCATGAATAAATTATTATTAATGTAGTTGCAGATAAAGAGGATTTGTATTTTATGGTACCTGCTATTTATTTTTCAGACTTTTTGTATTAGAACACGATAGCGATCGAGTTTTTGAAACTTGCCAGTAACCCATTAATGACACACTGCAGGGTCGGGTCTCCTTCTCGTAATGAGAGGGATGTAGGCCGCCGTCCACCACGCACCACTACTGCGGGTTGGCGGACTTCACATACCTTTGAGAACTTTATTTTTGTGATCTCTCAGGCATGCAGGTTTCCTCACGATGTTTTCTTTCACCGTACCGTTTTGAAACTTATTGCCTAGGTAATTGATTTCCAATAGAGTCCATAAAGTCTAAGTCAAACCTCAAAAAAGCGCTGATTGAGGTTGGAGGCGATTGTTGTACAATAATTACGAGTAAGATGGGTTTTTTGTTGAATTTTTTTGTGATTTGAGCCGACATACTTTTGTTGTGAAAGATAAAAAATGTATGTAACCCATTAATGATCCACTGCAGGGTCGGGTCTCCTCTCATAATCAGAAGGATGCAGGCCTTAGTCCACCACCTGGCCTCATGCGGTTTGGTGGACTTCGACCTTTGAGAACTTTTTTTGTGAACTCTCAGTAATGCAGGTTTCCTCACGATGTTTTCCTTCACCGTAACAGCTAGTGTAATTTTATTAGATAAAACGCACATAACTATTAGGTAGTGGTGCGTGCCAATGGGATTCGAGCCACCGGGCTCGCCCCACCCACGGTTTAGAGGGTGACAAGTCCGAAGGATAGAAATGTTAATTCGAAAATGACTCCACGAGATTCCTAGCACACGTCGCCAGCACCACATCTTGGCAAAAAGAAAAGTGGAAAAATAAAAATCTGTTATTTGCTCCAATATGGGTTAGTTTTTGGTTTTACGGGGCATTTTGATCAATCCTTATTCACTTTCAGGTATGCATTATTTATGTGAACTTCATTAATCGCGAGAATCTCATTCAACGTAATAATGTCCATAAGTATGTAATGTATGTATTTAAAAATATACATGTATGTTTAGTTTATCAGCCATCTGGTTACCATAACGCAAGCTCACGGCTTACTTTGGGATCAGAAAGCCGTGTGTGAGTTGTCGCACAATATTTTTTATTTATTTATTTATTAATCGAAAATATAACCTTTCCTCTGCCGTAGACCGTAAACATCGTATTATGCACGGAATCTTCTAATCAAATCCTATTTCGCACTTATCTAACCATTGCTTAATTGAGCGATGGTAAAAACGTTTTATAAAACAATAACCTAATCCAATATTTATGCTATTTAAGTAGGGATTATAATTATATGGGCACGCGGCTTCGTGTCGGATTAAGGTATGGATAAAAGTAATTAATGCAGTTTTAATTGTGTAGAATGTCCTTGTGTCTTTAAAGGTATTATTTTGTTTAAGACAGTTTCTTAACCGACTTGAAAAATGCAGTAATTAAGAACAAATGTTTGCGACATAAACTTGATGTAAAGAAAAATGAATCGCTGTTCTGAGAACCTGACCTGACTTGAGACTACCGTCTCGCTACAACTGGAGAACGGCTGGACCGATTTGGATAATTTTGGTTTTGAATTGTTCGACGTGTCCAAGGAACGTTTAAACAGTGAGAAAATCTGAAAAAATATGCGAAGAACATGGTACAACAAAAGTTAAATTAGATAAGTTTATTTTTTGATAATCTCACTAACAATTAGAAGGATAAGGCTTAGTCCACCACGCTGGTCAATTGCGGGTTGGTGGACTACATGGTATGCCTTTGAGAACATTATGCAGAACTCTCAGGTACTTAGGTGACATTAAATTATTTTGTAATCATTGTAAAAGGAAATAATCCCACACATTTTTCCTACAAACGTCTATATTAAATTTAATATCTAGTTATTGACAATATTGATCAAATGACCAGGTGATACCCGTGACCATAGCATGACCATTACACTATTAAGGAAATGTAACATTGTGCACGCATGTAAATTTTATAATGATTAGGTACCTACAATAATTAGTTTTATTGCATTTATTTCTATAGTATTTGACGACTCAAGTGGCGCAGTGGTTAAGACACCGGTGCGCTACGCGGAGGGTCCTGGGTTCGATTCCCAGCAGAGCGGAGATTTGAATGATGACTTTGAATGTCTGTTTCTGGTCTGGGTGTGCTGTGTCTTGTCTTGTGTGTGTCCATGGCGCCCACGACACGGAATCCTAGTGTGGGGCTATGAGTGTGGAGCGTTATTATTATTATAGGAGCGTAGAGTCAATTTCCTAGTAACTTAAGTCATTATATGTATACACTACGTACGTATTAATTGTTAAGATTAACTTGATTTTTATCAATCGCTTTCCATTTACACGACTTATAGAAGTTTCGCCTGTATGTATGTAAATGAATCGGATGTAATATTTATGTAGGTACCTACCTATATCCCTATACATATACCTATATTTAAGGATCTACATTATTTTAGACTATTTTATGAATAAATATGTAAAAATAAAGCATTTTCTCAAACATAAGATTATTAGTTTTCGTCAAAAAGTTTAATTGGTAGAGCTATGGCAACAGTTACTCGTCCAGGGAGGTTAGGTATCTTATCGGAAGCCTTCTAACCCGTCGCAACATGTTTTGTGTGTCGACTGGGGAGGCATGGTTGCCGGGGATACTTCATTTGAGGCGAACATCGTAGTCCTCATGAGTGCCAAAGCACCCGTTTAAAACCTCAGAATTATGGTTATTTTCTATATTTGATGTTGATTGCGAGATTCCATGGGCTGCAGTGACCAATCAGGTGGCCTGCATTCCTTTTGCTACTCAATTTAAAAAAATAAAAAAGGACATAAAAAGCTCTCCTTCATAGCCGGCAACGCACTGGCGACCCCTGGTGTTGCACGTGTCAGCGACGGTGACCACTTACCATCAGGTGGCCCGTCTGTCTGCTTGCTCTACTCATAAAAAAATCCTATAAAAAAACTGTCAATTCAAGTAAGTTTTCAGTGTTCAGTTTCAGGCACAGACCCCACAGATTTCTGTAGAATGTAGATTATTTACTGGACGGGCGGGCCCTAGTAGTAATAAAGCTACTGTTACCATATTAATTTCTCATTACCATCCTAGATAATGACGTTAGAAGACTTGATTGTTACATCATGTAATGCATTTTAATAACAACGATTTATATACAAGCCTTCCGCCTATGTCTAGTGTTGGTCCTTCAAGAGTTTTATTTTTAACACCCTTTCTAAAATTTAGCTCTCACTACCGCCCTCGTATTTGCAATTCAAATTCAAAATCAAAATCACAAGTTTTAAATACCAGAAGTGCTTTTAAAGTTTTTCATATGTCAAGAGGAATGTCAAAATTATATCAAAAGTGGGACACGTAAATTTAGCGTCCTTTTTTGTTATACACTTTTTTAGTAATACCTACATAACCTCTACAAACATTTATTTATTTTTTATCTTAAGGTGATGTTCTTTCTATGGTGTCAAACAATAGTTATATCGTTCGTAGAACGGATAATCGCTGGGAATAAAAAATCCTTAAAAAGTAATAATGAATAAACCTGAAGGCTGTCTTCTTCAGATTTAGGGCAACCGTTTGATTACAAAGGCCCAAGACCGGACCGAGTCGCATCAATTAGGGTAGATCCATGTTCAGCAGTAATCTTCGAAGGGAAGGAAGGAAGAAGAAAGCTTTTGTATTTATACTAGCTTCCGACCATAACTTCATCCACTTAACCTAAGAATTTGACCTACAGAGGGATAAAAAGCAGCCTATATGATAATGATATCACGTATTAACGTCAAATGTAACGTGTAAACTCTACCCAAATTTTATCCAAATCTGTTCTGCCATTTTTGGGTGATATTTGTCACCCATCCTAACAGTCTTTCGCATTTATAATTACAAATGTAGGATAGGGTCTTTCATTTATTAGTTATATCTCCTTAATATTTGCGTACCTAAAAATGGTAAATATAGATTGATCAAAACAATATGTAACAACTCTATAGATACCTATATTTAATTTTGTGCAAATAAACGTTTTGTCTTTGTCTTTGGTTTACACAATATAATGGCTTCTTGTATAAACAACCCGACGTTTATTAACGATCTCATTATGCGAGATCTAATTGCGATATTGCTGGAGCCAGATTCCAGTGATGTATTTTAAATATCGCACCTATAAAAAGCGGTTCATTCCATATAGCTCATCAAGCATTTGCACATGTACCTACTCGTATACAAGTAATGTTTTTGTCGTAAGAATGATATAAATGGGAATACCCTAGTAGTACGACAGTGGGCTGTCCCTTTAGTTTTCAGCTATTGTTCCAGGTAGGTACTGACGTCAGGCTACGTAGGTATTCCTGTATCCTAGACGGGGAACTTTAGAGTTCCTTGTATGATTAGTTTTTGGTAGATTCATAGTAGCTCGTGCGGGGAGGTACCTTACTGCCAGCCTTTTAACCCATCGTAAAGCAGCATGTGCTTCATGTCTCGTGTTTCGGATGCAGAGATATGGGTGTCAGGAATACTTTTTTTAGGCGAACATCTAAGTCCTCATAAGTAGTTAAGCACCAGCATACAAGCAAAGTTATGTTCGCTTTATAAGAACATCACCAGCTGTAACGACGAAGGAAAACAACGTGAGGAATCCTGCCTGATTTCTCTATAATATTCTGAAAGGCATTTGAAGGATAAGTCAAATCCGCATTAGGCTAGCATGGTGGACTAAGGCCTACATCCTTCTCATTGTGAGGGGAGACCCGACCGTCTAGTCTAGTGTGTGGCCCTGATGGGTGGCTTAGTGATAAGCTGTTGTGAAATGTTGTGCTCGACGTAGACTTGGTAAGTTATGCTGTGTTTTGATAGCAAGTCTAAACGATGTTATAATTGTAGATTATTAGATTATTATTCAGTCTCGTAAAGCACGATCATTAACGTGTCACTATTAATGTCACCTGCACTCCCACCATTTACCGATGTGACGGAAGGGATTACAACTGATAAATGTGTCAGTTTGTCACAATATTCTGTAAATTACATTTTATACGTGGTACATTTTTACAATTAATCTGTGCTGCTGGCTTAACAACCCTTTATATTTGTGACGTAGAGTAAATTCAGGAGCAATGCACGTATATACGTGGTATATACGTATATATATAGGTATATACCTAAAGCAAATATGAGAATGTAACTGTAATTCTTTATGCCGACGTAACGGGGTGTTGCCCAGCTATTACCGGCTAAAACTCCAAAGTGGTGTTTCTTTGCTGAGGCTAAGGGCACAGTTTCTGATTCCTCGCCACTAACTTTTTTCGAATTCACCAATAACTTAACCTAACTGATTCATCCAAGTCATTGTGACCGGTCCTAAAAATTTAAAAGTTTTTCTACTAATGGACAAATTATCTTGCACTCTCAGTATGAGTTTAAGACCTGTATACATGGATTCTTTAGTCTAGTACATGAAATTTTTGAGCACCAATAGAAGCTACATAAATAAGCACTCATGTACTGACGCAACACATCTGCAGTGAAGTGACCATTCATTGGAAATAGTCGGCCAATGGACGACAATACAACAATAGTCTGAGAACGTCCTTGATTATACTTAAATTTATGTACGACACATTTTATCAGTCAATTCAACACGGACAGTATTGTTATGGCGATAACCTCAGGATAAATGTTTCTGTAGTTTCTACATACTCGTAATTATTTATGAGATAGTAACTTGTTTGAATTGTATGTCATAGGTATCTAGAATTCCAGACATTTTTATGTTAAGAAAAGAAATAATAATAATTGTATATGCTGAGGATTTAATTACGGGGAAAAATTGTAGTTAAGTTGTGGGTATTTAGCATAAAAAATATTTTTCAATAGCAAAAATCTTGACGAAAATATTTTGCAATGGTTTAGTAGCAGTAAGTATTAGTACCAACTAATACTACTACCTATCTACCTAGTAGTTCTATTCAATTTAGATTATAAACGATATTTTCTTGCCTCAAATTGATACAATAATAATTATATTTTTTTAATAGTTAACACACAAACTTTTGCTTTTCCAAAGACAGCGCCATCTATTATCGAATAGTATATATAAATAAATCTAGGTTTCATCATTTTTCACACCAGATTTTTTTATGACAGAGGAAAACCTTCAATAGCGGACGAAGTTGCGGCCACAGCTAGTGTAAAAGCGTTGCCACACACTCCAACAATCTTAATGCGATAATTATTCCCTTGTTGCAGGCATCATGGGCTCGATCCCCCGGGTATCAGTGGTGACGGGCGCGAGAGCTCCAGTGCCGTCCGCGCCGCTCACCAAACACCTGGAACACCTCGCCGACAGCGATGCCACGGCTTTGGTTTACAATGGTAAGATTACTGGAATAAAGCTAAAATTTAATACACAGAAATAAGTGAATTTGAAGAAAAGCTTGAAAGGCCTATACAAAGAAATCATGTTCCTCATTAATATGGTTTTAATTTCTTTGCGAACAACAATGTGATCGTTCGTCATTATCTTTACGTGTTCTTTTGAACGTATTCATTCGTACAGTCAGTACATTCTCATTATTATCGTGAAACTAGCAACTTGGTGTGTTTCCGTTCGTCAGATATGGTTGGCGAAAAGATTGATTTAGAGGAGATTATCTTTAACTTCAGGTCAAAAACATAAACTTTTAATTAGCAAACTCACCTGATTACCGATGAGAAAAGTTACAAAAATTTCAGAAATAGCAATCGATTCTCTATTACAAAGAACCAAAAATACACTGAGTTGCGATATTTTAGTCATCTAATAATGATCTAGTTCATTTTCATGTAATGTCATAAAAGAAAGTAACTTCAATCACGTCTTCCTCAGATGAGACCTGCAGTGTTGGGATCAGCTATGCAGAGCTGGAGGCGCGAACCAACGCTCTGGCCAGGGTCATAGCGCAGCACGCGAGACCAACTGGCACCAACCGGGATGGGGACTACGTGATCGCAGTGTGCATGCAGCCTACACATAAGTAAGTTTGTCGTTTTTACAAATTATGTAAAAAAAACTTCGCCGTGGTAGCCTAGGTTGTCTTTGGCTCCCTTCTTATAAATACGGATCTCTCTCTCTCTCTTCAGTCGACTTTGGTCCACTACTGGACATAAGCCTCTCTAGGCGCGCTACTGAGACTACCTGACGTTAACAAATAACCATATGACATGATGGACACTTGAATATTCAACCATCAAAATATGGTTTACGAAAATACAGTTACAATACCAATTGATGTACAAAAATTTTAAAACGACACATTTTAACCAGGGTAATATAAACATACTAGAAGACTTAAAACAACATTTCTCTTGCAGCACCATCATAACGTTGCTAGCGTCATGGAAAGCTGGAGCAGCGTACGTGCCAATGGAACCCAGCTTTCCTCAAGGAAGAGTCACGCATATCCTCAAGGACGCAGAGCCAGCACTAGTTGTTTATGATGACAGCGGTGAGTTGACAATTCCATCAATTTCTGTAGCAGCACCATCGTAACGCCTTGTTCTAGTTAGTTTCAATACGACTCAAGTTTTGTCGTCCAGCCGACCAACAAACGCAGCTTTTCGATCGAGGTATGATCTGTCTATCTGACAATACGCACGGATATATAATTTAACATATTTTCAAAAAGGAACCAGATATTACCTGGTTCAGATTTTTATTACATTTCATTTTCATTCTAATTTTTCATTTCATTTTTAGCAAATCCATCGATGTTCGCCAATAGCGGAATACCAGCAGTTTCCTACGAGGAGTTGACAATGGAAGCGAGTGCGTTACCAGCAGACAAACCCAGGCCCATGGAAATGCTAGCGTCATCTGAAGTCAATTCCATCGCCATCGTGCTGTATACCTCTGGAAGTACTGGAATCCCAAAAGGTGAGGAAAGAACTCTTGAGTAAATGTGGAATTGTTAGAAATTGTAATCATTTACTGTGTAAAAATCGAATGGCGAACACGTCTCGACAAAAAGAGCACCAGGCGGACTGATGACCGAACGAAGTATCGATTAGGGGAGGCCCATGTCCAGGAGTGGACTACAAAAGACTGAAAATGAGAAAATTGGGAAAAAGCCTAACATAATAATGTAGGTATTACCGCAATCAATCTTAAGGAATTTGGTATCCCTCAAGGGACTATTTTTGGACCATTATATTTAGTGGACTTTGTGTACAGTATTAAAAAAGAGACTTAAATGTATAACGGAAGATGGTTAATAATTAAATACAGTTAGTAACACAGCTCGTTATTGCGAATTACTTAATAAATATCTCATTCTTAGAAGACATTATTATATGACCACAATAAATACCTCTTAAAGCGTTATTGTTTTCATGTTATTTCCGCGCACTCAGACAATCCATTACTCGTTACAAATCCAATGCTACGAGTAGTACTAATTGCTGGATGTAAAAACTTTAAATGATTACGTCGTAACCGAAGACCTTGTAGGATAGATTGTGTTGTGAGAAAATCTCGATGCGTTTACTGCAGCCCTGGTGGCTGCGTTATCCAAATTACATCAAAACCTTCTATTCGAAATAATTATTTAACGACAGCGCGGTCTTCACGGTCCAGTTCGGTACGGTTGGCTGAAACTATTGTATTACTATTACTAGGTACTTGTACTATTATGTATTCTGTGCTATTACGTTTTCAGAAAATACTTATGTTGCCTGGGTCTTATTCTTGCTTGTAAATAAATGTTACAATGCTATTTGTTCATATTGAAATTCACCTACCAGCTTGTTATTTGTCTTAGTTACTTTCATTGATTAAACCATGACCAACCTTCACTTCAACGTTACAAATCGAACGTTTATATCAACTGTCGCGAATTCCGCCTCTCATTAAGATCCTGAATAACGAAATCAAATTTTTCTACGTCACCTGCATATGTATTAAACTCCAACACGTCCATTACGTCAGATCATAGCCGTTTCCCTTCACCTAGCCTGGTGAGAGATCTGCCCTTTACCCAGTCAATATCTTTTCTCTCTCTACTCTTCAACCCCTAACCATTTGGTTGTCTGGAAGAGATCGCTCTTAGCCACCATTTGTGCATTGTCCTTTTTTGTTATTGTTATCTGTCTGTTTGTTTCTATGTGTGTAAAATAAATAAAATAAATAAATATTTTATAGCTTTAATAATATCCACTCTTCATTCAGCTAACTATATATTCCAGGCGTGCGACTCACATATTCGGCCATTTGCAACCGTCTCTGGTGGCAGTTCCGAACATTCCCGTACACAGAAACCGAGAGGACCTGCGTCTGGAAGACTGCACTGACCTTCGTGGACTCCATCTCAGAGATATGGGGACCACTGCTTCATGGGAGAACGCTGCTCGTCCTGTCGAAGGAGACCACGAGAGACCCGCAGAAGTTGGTGCGAGTTCTTGCCGAGAATGAAGTAAGTGGAATTTAAAATAACCTCATAGCTGCGTACGAGGATTTCCTGTGTCGTGGGTGCCATGACACAAGACAAGAACACAACACACCCAGACCAGAAATAGAAATTCGAATTCATTACCTATTCAAATCTCCGCTCTCCTGGGAATCGAATGCAGGGGTGAGTGGAGGGTCCACGCAGCGCACCGATGTCGTAGTCAGGTGTCCAGTAGGTTGTCTTTAAAATGTTGAGAGTAAAGCACTAACTCTATGCTCCGCGTGCAAAGTTGTCTTGATTTCACTCTGCTAGGATTATACATATTATACATAAAATATATATAATTATATATATATATATTATACATGACATAAAAGATTGGCCGATATCAGTGGCGCGACAACTATCCAATTTCAGATCCTGTTTGAGAAATAAAATGTTTTAGATTTTAAGTTAGGCTTGATGCGGAGGGCGGAGGACCGTGTGTTGTGACATACCTTGAGGGAGACCTATGTATCTCCAGTAATGCACGGATATAGTCTGATAACGATGATGATGATTACATTTTGAATTTAGCCCCTTATCTCAAGTAGTTACAATTGCATCGCTAAGTGTTTTGCAATCGTCGCCTTCAAAGGTCACACTATGAAACTGACGATTTGCTTTGCTCGGCAAAGAAAATTATTAATTATTTCTTTTTTAGAAGTTGACACCGAGTCTAATAAAATCCTCATTTCTTGATTTGTTAGCGCATCAACGTATTCAGTTGTATTACTATCAGGTTCGCCTTGACATGCATCTAGTAAATCATATAATTTGCTTGCTGAAAAATTAATGTTATCACAAAGTGAACGGACAGCTAGATTATGAGTTGCAATTAGAACGAGTAGACATTAAAATAGCGGCATTCGAGAAATAATAAATCAAAGCACCGAATCCAAGCTATTTGACCGATAAACCATTAAGTAAAAGCAAAAGTGTTAGATATAATGGATGATACATGTTCAATCACAAGATATAAGCACGTAAATTTAAATTAAATTAAATAAAATAAAAAATAACTTACATCTGTTTTCACAGGTCCAACGTCTGGTGCTCGTACCGACTCTTCTCCGCTCCATCCTCATGTACCTGTCCCTGAACCCATCGGAGAGGCCTCTCCAGCACCTCAAGCTGTGGGTCTGCTCCGGAGAGACCCTCAACAAGGACCTTGCTGCTCAGTTCTTCCGTTACTTCGGGGACCACGACCGATACAAGTTGGCCAACTTCTACGGGAGTACTGAAGTGATGGGAGATGTCACTTACTATGTGTTGGAGAAGATGTCGCAGCTGGACATCTTCCCGACCATTCCTATAGGTAAATACTGCCCACTTTGTATTGTAACTCGAAGCAATTGTGCTTGTATAGATGGTAGAGCCACTGAAGCTCGCCCAAAGGGAAAAATGTTGAAATGAAAAATATTTAGCAAAATTGACGAACTTAGAGGCTAAGAAGAAACTAAACGACGCGTCCATTGGTAGACTCACACAAAGCTTTGGTATTTTATTGTTATTGCGCCGTGTTGTAAGTTCAAAATGTTTATTCTTTGTCTGTATTGAGTTTGTTATTATTATAAAAAGTAGAAATTGTCTCCTTCAAATAAACTTACTTTTTACGAGTAGTTAAGTAGATCACTTCTT
The DNA here is from genome assembly GCA_905147235.1 of Erynnis tages. Lineage (NCBI taxonomy): Eukaryota > Metazoa > Arthropoda > Insecta > Lepidoptera > Hesperiidae > Erynnis > Erynnis tages. Next base: position 5,462,919 of record LR990095.1, on the reverse strand, counting down.
TTATACAGATTGAAGCTATCCAATTGCAAATTAAATGTGTTATTTTTAGGTGATAGTATTATTATCATGTACATTATTTAGATTATAATCTAAACGTTCGTGGCATGAGACCTTCGCTGACAAGACGTGAATGTCTTATAATGTAGGAACTAAACTAAGCGGTTATGATTTAATTGCCGATTAACTGTACACGTGTTATGTGAATTTTGTAACAATAATGTTTGAAAAAAAAAGTTACGAATAAATATCACCTACAATAATGAAAGCTGCATGCCTGTGTTCACAAAAAAGTTCTAAAAGGCATGTGAAATCCACCAACCCGCACTAGGCCAGCGTGGTTGATTAGGTCATTAATGGGTTACTAACAATGTTTGAAATACTTGAAATTATTTTATCTATCCAGGATCACCTCTGGACAACTGCGCCATCTACCTTCTGGACGAGGAGATGAACCCATCCAGGGAGTCGGAGCCGGGGGAGGTGTGGGTAGCTGGCGCTAACCTTGCTGCTGGGTATGTCGGGGGACAAGCGCCCGAGAAGTTCTGTGACAACCCTCATGCTTCACACCCTGGTGAGTACTTGGAATACCTAAACTTGTTACTAGAGTCTTCAGGTTTATATAGAGTGGACTCAACACCTTGAGTTCATCACATGCGATCGAAAAAGGTATGCAGCGACGGGCGCGATTAGTACCTGGATGGGTGATCGCAAGCAGCCCCGACGGTTTGAAATTTGCTGATAATGCAGATAAAACCGGGTATAATGATACGAGATATGTGTGATATGTAATAATTTTGTGTTCTCATATTGATGAGGTTTTTTCCACATTCATTATTGCAGGCGCAGATTTTTTGCAGTAAACTATACTTACCGAAAACTTGATATACTTAGTACATGAAAACTATTATATAACTTAGTTTCCTTCAATTTATTTTCAGACTTTGGCCGACTCTACCGGACTGGTGACTTTGGCATCTTACAGAAGGGCATGATCCTGTATGCTGGAAGAACTGATTCCCAAGTGAAAATTCGAGGTCACAGGGTAGACCTTCAGGAAGTAGAGAGGGCTGTGAATGCTGTCCAAGGGGTGGATAAGGGTGAGATAGTCTCTTTAAATAGCAGTAACACTTTCGCGATAAATAACGTTGTTAAAGGCTCGTAAACTCCACCAATTTTTTATCACCCCTTGGATCTTTCCTTCACGCGATTTAAATCAAAAAAGCAAGTAACAAGAAGTTACAGGGGCTTTGAGGTTATTTAAAGTTACGCACGTCTAATATTTTGAAAATTCTTAAAATTGTGTTGAATTTTTTTTTATCTATATCATTAATGTTGTCATCATCAGGTGTTGTGCTTTGCTATGGATTGGAATGTGGAAACCCTGAAATCCTGGCGTTTGTCACCATAAAACCCGAAGCGAGGCTGTCTGGGCATCACATCGAAACTGCTCTGAAGAGTGCCCTTACCAACTACATGATCCCTCAGGTACAAACTTACGAATTTCTTATAAATAACCAAAAATTCTTAGCAGTGTTAAAATTACAATTATAACTGTTATAAGTATATTGTAGCGAGGAATCTCCAACGTCTCCATTCAAGAGCAAATTGAAATTTGGCTTCCAAGTCTATTTGGCATTATTCTTATCATTAATTTACGATTACCTCATTTCTCAATACAAAAAAATTCTTTTATTAAATATTTTGTGATACCTTCCGCCACTCACCAAAAGATGGTGCCAGAGGTATCCTAATCACGCTATCGATGTTTTCTACATCGCTGGTATATATATACAGAAGTCCGAGATGACGTGATCAGAGTGCGGCTGTACACAGGCACTGTCACTTCGACCTGTGGTAGTCCTCCCTTTGCCAAAATTTCAATGCCACAATCTGTTATTAGGTGATCGTGATAGACACCATACCGCTGCTCGTCAACGGGAAAGTTGATCGGCAAGCGCTGTTGAAAATGTACGAAAATACGAACAATAATGGTGAGTAAAATTTAACTAACAGTATTTCGCTGAAACATGCTATTTAAACTGTAAGCAACTTAATAACTATTTAATGTGTTTTGGTTGGGGAGGCGGGGTTGCTAGATCTCAGTCCTCATCAGTATTCCTCATCGCATATACATACGATTTCGTATATCATGCATGCACGTTTGCTATGAAAGCGTATTTCCAGCAACACTCGCCTAATTTAAGAGATTAAAGGAAACACATTTAAAAATAGTAATACTTTTATTACTTACTTATTTCCATCTCTATATATATATATATGTACTTCCATTTTAATATTGAGCTCATTATACTTTCTGAAACAGATGACGCAGCAATCTCCCTAGACATCGATTTCTCGGGGGTTGATGCAGAAGACATGGACGCTGCCAGGGTGCTCTTTGAAACCGTGGGAGAGGTCCTCGGAAGGGCTGCAAGGGGCGCCCTCTCCGTACGAGCGGGATTCTATGAACTGGGAGGAAACTCCCTTAATTCAATCTACACTATCACCAGGCTGAGGGACAGAGGGTATTATATTGGTGAGTATTGCAGAAAAAAAGTAAAATTTCTGTTTAAAAAACGTTGATATTGATTTGAATAATTTAAAAAGTACTAAACAAGCTATTAAAATGGTTTTAGAAGATAAACTTAGATAATACAACAGAATGATAAATAGGAGACGATTTATAAATATGTTACGTATGATAATGTATAATTACTTATTAAAAAAGTGAGTTAAATACCCTAAAATGCAACATAAAGTAAACATAAAACGTAGGTAATTGAAGTTCACCAAAGAGAAAATCTGATTACAACATTTACATTAATATCAATTGCAAAAACAATGAATATAAGAGTATTTTTATATATATTCATTATTTTTGTTATATTGTTGTTATATTCATTGTTGTTACTTGTATAAGTAACAACAATGAATATAACAACAATAATACAAAATATCATTTGCCCACAGAAATCAGCGATTTCCTTGGTGCGAGTAACCTGGGCGAAGTTTTATCCAACATGAGCACCAGTCCTGAAGGGAAGCATGAGAACAGTGAACCCAAATTCAACGCTCAACCCATGAGGGATGAACACAAAGAGGAGGTTATTAAGTAAGTATTAAATTTTTCGTTTAATATACTAAGAAGACGTGACTATTGAATCAGGGGTCAAAGAAAAAGTTAGGGTTATTTAGAATTCAAAATCAATAGCTACTGATATAGGTATTTTCCGATCCATAAATAAATTGAATTAACATCATTGTTTTCTTAGTAAAATTTTACGGCTTTCTAAGACTTATCAGAGTGAGGTTATATCAGTTTTAAAAATAAAGAAATGGTTTTCTGGAAACAAATTACTAAAAAATAAAGACCGATCATGAATCTGTGGTGAGTTCTGCTACTCGTCAAAAGATGGCGTTACGGGTATAAAGACACGCTAAATACATTATGTGTATTTCACTAAACCGATATGACACAATCGGAGCAGGACCTTATTATCTCTTAGCTGGAGATTTTTACCAAAAATCATTCTGAAAAATCTTCTTTCTTATAATTTCTTATTCTTCTAGGATGATAGTATCCTCGTTCTACGAGAAGGCTGAACTGGAGCAGTTCTTGAAACACGAGATCTCGACGCGGGACTACGCCCAGTGCATCGAAGCCTGTTGGGACGCTCTCCTGATGGCGCGACTCAGCGTTGTGTTGGAAGATTGTAAGTACCTAGTGTCCAATAACAGAGGCAAATGCTGTTGGATACTAATCATTATGCAAAATGCAATGCGTGGGGAATTTTATGTAAGAATCGATGCAACCTCCGTGCCCTAATTGCCTTGTCGCTCGCAATAAAGGCACGCCAACGTCATTGCGTACCTATATTGTCGCATATCAGTGCGTATTTTATTAAGGACAGCTCCATATAGAACCATTTGCTGCTGTGTGCTGGTGGGTAAGTTGGTTATGTCAGCCAATTAGGACAAGACAAGGCTTCAGTTGGGTCACCCCGCTTTTGTGGGTAGATAGCGTGTAAAAAGATTTTGTCATTAAATATATTCTAAGTTATAGTAGCAATTTGTGTTTCATCACGAGATAGAATACAGAAAAAAATCACTCGAAGTAAACGCAGTAAATTAGATTTCATTAGATACTAAATAGAATGAAGAACAGTCTGATTCATTGTAATTAATATCATAAATTTATTTTGCGTTCATTCACAGCAGCAGGAACACCAGTAGCAGTAGCGCTGAACTTCGACGCAAGGGATGAGCCAGAGATTGAGCTTTCAGGAGGGCTGGCTAAGATCATGGCATTCCTGGAGTCTGTGGAAGGAACCGTCCGAGACACCATGTTGCCCGAGGGTAAAGGTACGAACTTTGTATAATTTTATACTTTTCTACTGTTTTTCTTTTCGTCTGTTGTTGAATCACTTTTGTTCACTTTAAAATTTGATGATTTGAAGTTTAAATCTAATAAAACACTGTTTCTTCTTATCTACTCTGTCGTCTACTTTTGTACAGTTTTTGTTCACTAAAACTAGTAATATCTTGCGAAGATGTTTTAAAATAATTTCCTTTTACGCACTGTCACTAATCTAATCTAATCTAATCTAGATCCGTTCCTCTGTAGTTTTTGCAATTATTATGACCAATATTTTGTCACGATTATTATTGTCATATATAAAGCCTACTTTTACTATTGTTCATTGTTCTGCACATGTGTCGTTAATTTTATTTTTATTTCCACGCCAATCTAGATTTTGAAAACGCTAAACTCTGTGAATTTTATCTTCAGGTATGATCCTGCACTCGTTCATGATGGCGACTAGCGCGTTGCTAAGCGCACGCGACAACGTGGCCGCTATTCGCGCGTTAGAACACGCTACTATGCGCGTCGCCCGGGAACGACGCTTCGCTGGCGTCTTCACCACCAACACCAGTCCACTCACACAGGTGAGTAGCGTTTTTAACGTGATTCAAAAACAGTCTAAGATTAAATTTATTTATATAAAAAGAAGAAGGTAATAGAATGCTTCCTTGAGAGAACCTCGCATGTGTAATAAATATTTTGGATTGTTTAATATTTCAAACAAGCCACTAATTTATTGTAACCGACTTCAAAAGCAACACAAGCTTTTCGATTCATCGGAATTATCTCGCTGTTCATTCACATCAAATAAATTGTAGCAAATTTTAAAATCGAATTGAATATCGCATTGATCACGTATTTGTAAAAGCAAAATCTTTATTTTTAATTCAGAGCATTTTGTCGAACCATTCAAAAGTCGTAATTGAGTAACTTTTAGAGCAGTTAAATAATGAGTGCGAATTATAATTCACAGCAACTGGGAACTGACGTCCTCGGTTTCCAAACACTTCTGGACTATCAGATCAACCAGTACATCGATTCGAACGGCGACAGGATATTCGGGAAAGCCCCCGACGACATGCGAGCCATCGTTTGCTGGAAACCAGTTGAATGAAGCTATTACAGCAAGAAGGCTATTTATAAGTTATTGCTACTTTTAGGTACATATATGATTTGCTTATTAAGGTTTCATGTTTTGGAGAATGCACGGCTTATATTTAAATGTGTCTGGAAAAACTTCGCTCCAGTGTCCCAATTCTTGAGTTACCATTAACTACTGTAAGAATAATGATATTATCATTATAGATATTATCATATTTGGAGATAGGTAGAATGTGGTAGAATTAAAATTGTTCTTGAAACGAGGCGTGCATAAGAACTTTCTTAAACAGAATTATACCGATTATGAGCGTTATCAAATACAGTTTTGAATTCATCAAGCACTATTGAGATTGTTATTGGAGAGTATTATCAATGCAAAAGATATTGGTTGATAAATAATATATTTTTTCAGAATTACTGTTTAGTTTTTAAATGGAATCAAAATTGAAGGCATATAATTATTATTACATATAATTGTTATGATACTTTGTTATACAAGATTGTGATATAATATGACACGTTAAAGTATGTTAGGTAAAGTATCACTAGCTGTAAAACAAAATCTGTCGACGGCTGTTAAGAAGTATTTTAGTATTATGCTCAGTACAAATGTTGGATTGCACGTTTAAGATATTAAAATAAGTTATAATAAGAATTTTGATTTATTGTTGGTGTCGAATGTGATTATAATCGAATTTATGTTAATTTATCTGTATAAGTTTTATAATACAGGAAACATTAATCTAAATTTGCATAACATCTAGATTTAGAAATTACCATGTTTGTTTTAGAATTTCAAGTTTTTTTTTATGATCAACTCAATCTTCATAAATTGTATTGTAATTTTTGGCCAGTGTTTTTATTTTTTACGGAATACTGTAAAATTGTAAACACAATCACAACTTATGTTTGGTGCTGCACTATAATATTTATAAGTACCTTATTTTGAGAAGCTATAATTTTAGTGCTAACTTTAGTTGTAACTATATCTTGCCCTGTTAGGTTAGAATGTGTGGCTATTCTTTGTTTTTCATTATATTCTATGTGAACTTTCAATAGCTCTCAATCTCATCAAGATACAAATGTACTGCGATATAACGGTCTATTGATTAATTGTGATTTAGCCTTTGAAATACATTCAAAAAAGTTTTAATTCTTACTTTCCTTGATTTTACACATTGAAGTCTAATTGTTTGAGTGTTTATGCTCTCTATTACTTTTTAGTTTTCTGTAACTAACTATTCTTATTTGTTGTTTATTGTGATAGCATATCTTGGTAAAAATTTAATTTCTACACTGAATTGAATACTGTTTTAACCATGTTTTAAATGACTTGCTAGTTTATCCCTGAGGGCTTTAAAAACTCTTCAGTGAATGTTGGTCTTGGTGTGACTTCAGTGAATGTTGGCGAAAAGTTTATAATCAAGCATGACATGATAAGTATGAGTGCACACATTTTGTTATACTATTAAATTGTAAGCTACTATATTTATTAAATAAAGATATACCAGATAAAGATATACACATTGTAGTTTATTTCTGCAAATCCTCTTTAGCAGCGCATAGACATTGATTTTGATTTTTCTATATTCAGTGATTTGTATTTTACAGACAGACAACATGACAATAAAACAATAAATAAAATATGTAAAAATATGTATTTGACTAGATTTTTATAATTATCATAATTGACACTGATTACTTTAATTTATAAACTGATAACTGATAACTAATAATATAATGCATGCCTGAGAGTTCAGAAAAAAAAAAGTTCTCAAAGGCATGTGAAGTTCACCAACCCGCACTAGGCCAGCGTGGTGGACTAAGGCCTACATCCTTCTCATTGTGAGAGGAGATCCGACCCTGTGGGTCATGAATGGGTCACTGACTTTAATTTATTGTAGAAAGAATAGGACTCGTACAATGAGGTGTCAAAAATTAAAATCTCAAAATTAAAATAAACTACTAAGCTCATAATTGATTTTAAAAGAGTGCGGGGAGCCGCTTTTTTCTCCTGGTCTACGATAGCCTGAGGGGCAACGAAAGCGGATGTTAGATGTTAGATAATATTATATCATGTATGACGTTCATTAAGTGTACACTCGTACCTGACAATGAATAAATGACTTTGATTTTGACATTGACTTTGAGGGACTTCCCCACATTGACTATAAGAACTAAACAGAACCGATAAGATACGATTATAAAGATACAATACTTAAGATAGGATTTTTTATAAATATGATTGAATTAAGATACGATAAAACTACGATAAGATACATAATTGAATATAATACGATATAACTTGATACGATTTAAACTAGTCGTCAAGAGGTAACGGACATAGTTTAACCAACGTTCTTTGAATTAGATGATTGTTTGCTGTTCTAACAACAGCACTCCCAGCTACTCCATCTGCATCCCGGTTCACTTGCACTACTCTTGCAGAGACCATTGTAAAGGGCTCCTTAATAATCACCATCGAACCTACGGATAGCGATATGGAATGCTGAGTCCATTTGGTAAGTTGCGTTAAAGAGTTAAGATATTCGTTTAAATGGTTGTAACAACTGCCACCGATGAAGCCGATTTATATTAGTGTTAGAGAGATCCTCATCGGGGATGGCTGTTGACGGCTCTAAGGAGAGAAAATGACCTGGCGTTAAAAGAAAGATCATTTAGATCAGAGCTGATAGGACATAAAGGTCTGGAATTTAACATTGCTTCGATTTGAGTAAAGAGTGTCGTAAGCTCTTCGAAGATAAGTACTTGATCACCCACCATTCGATATAGATGCGATTTAGCCGCCTTAATCTGTATTTCCCAAACGCCTCTGAAGTGAAGTGCTCCGGGGGTGTTGAATTTAAACTTAATCCTTTCTGTATCAGCCGTTTGTTGCATTAAAGCTGACAGTTGATTGCGAGCACCAACAAAATAAGTGCCGCAATCCGCGTGAATAACGCGATAGATAGTAGTCGATAGAGTCGATACAACCTCAACCTCATAATCAAATTGTAATTATAAAAATGATGTAATTATAAAAATAATTACAATTTGATTGTTTCGAATTGCCACATAGTCTAACAGCCTTAATGCGATATTCCCTTGTTGCAGGCATCATGGGCTCGATCCCTCGGGAATCAGTGGTGACGGGCGCGAGAGCTCCAGTGCCGTCCGCGCCGCTCACCAAACACCTAGAACACCTCGCCGACAGCGATGCCACGGCTTTGGTTTACAATGGTAAGAACGGGAATTAAAGTTTGGTACAAGGGGGGAAGATAACTAAAGGTTGGTACAGGGAAGGGAGTAAAAAGATACCCTGAAAGATGGCCTGGTTGGTCCCAAGTCAGTAGATATTAGTGATCGCAGGGTCGGGTTTCCTCTTACAATGAGAAGGATGTAGGTAGGTGTACCTCGCTGATCTAATGCGGGTTGGTGGACTTTATGCCTTTGAGAACATTGTGGAGGTTTCCTAACGATGTTTCCGTGCACCGGTTTAACGGCTGATATTTAATATTATAAATCACGTTACTTTTAAGAAAGTCTTTGGTGCGTGCCACTGGTATAAGAACCGTTGACCCCTTGAGTAAGAGGTCCAATTATTAGTCACTGCGCTCTCATCACAGGCCATATTGCCTATAATGATATTCCTTCCTTTCTGCCTATCGTAGTTCACTAATGGACATGGGCCTCCCCAAATTCACGCCATTTCACCCGATCCTAGATCCTTGAATCTATTCACCAAACCAATATTGATCTAGGTAATTTTTTCATGTAATGCCAGAAAAGATAGTACCTAATTTCAATCACGTCTTCCTCAGATGAGACCTGCAGTGTTGGGATCAGCTATGCAGAGCTGGAGGCACGAACCAACGCTCTGGCCAGGGTCATAGCGCAGCACGCAAGACCAACTGGCACCAACCGGGATGGGGACTACGTGATTGCAGTGTGCATGCAGCCTACACATAAGTAAGTCGTTTTTACAATACAAATTAATTTAATTAACTTCGCCGTGGTAGACTAGGTTGTCTTTGGCTCCCTACATATAAGTACGGAGCTCTCTCTTCAGTTGACATTGGTCCACTGCTGCATATAGGCCTCTCTCTAGGCGCGCTACTGAGACTATCTGACGTTCACAAATAACCAGGTGACATGAATATGTTTTCATCAAAATCGGTCCCCAGACTCCTTTCAGTATTTTTCGATATTACTCATAGTTTCGGATTTCCCCATCCACGCACACTTGAAAAGTTCACCCTGTATACTAGAAGACTCAAAACAATATTTCTCTTGCAGCACCGTCATAACGTTGCTAGCGTCATGGAAGGCTGGAGCAGCGTACGTGCCAATGGAGCCCAGCTTTCCTCAAGGAAGAGTCACGCATATCCTCAAAGACGCGGAGCCAGCACTAGTTATTTATGATGACGGCGGTGAGTTGACAATTCAATCAATTTCTGTAGCAGCACCATCGTAATGCCTTGTCCTAGTTAGTTTCAATACGACTCAAGTTTTGTCGTCCAGCCGACCAACAAACGCAGCTTTTCGATCGAGGTATGATCTGTCTATCTGACAATACGCACGAATATATAATATAATATATCTTCAACAAGGGACCAGATATTACCTGGTTCAGATTTTTATTACATTCATTTTCATTCTAATTTTTCATTTCATTTTTAGCAAATCCATCGATGTTCGCCAATAGCGGAATACCAGCAGTTTCCTACGAGGAGTTGACAATGGAAGCGAGTGCGTTACCAGCAGACAAACCCAGGCCCATGGAAATGCTAGCGTCATCTGAAGTCAATTCCGTCGCCATCGTGCTGTATACCTCTGGAAGTACTGGAATCCCAAAAGGTGAGGAAAGAACTCTTGAGTAAATGTGGAATTGTTAATAATTGTAATCATTTATTGTGAAAAATCGAATGGCGAACACGTCTCGGCAAAAAAAGCACCAGGCGGACTGATGACTGAACGAAGTTTCCTCGATTAGGGGAGGCCCATGTCCAGCAGTGGACTACAAAAGACTGAAAATAAAAAAAATTTGCAAAAGCCTAACATACTAATGTTTTACCGCAATCAACCTTAATGAATTGGTATCCCCCAAGGGTTGATTCTTGGACCATTATGCTTTAGTGGACTTTGTATAAAGTATTAAAAAAGATTTAATAATTCTCGTAAATAAATAGACGGATATTGATTTTTGCATATAATTTTGATATATATAATTTGATATATTGAGTACGTTAAATAAGTGCTTTTACGAAATTTTAAAAAGTCAGTGTCTATGAAAATTTACTGACATAGGTAAATGTGTAACGGAAAATGATTAATGATTAAATACAGTTAGTAACACAGCTCGTTATTGTGAATTACTTAACAAATATCTCATTCTTAGAAGACATTATTATATGACCACAATAAATACCTCTTAAAGCTTTATTGTTTTCATGTAATTTCCGCGCACTCAGACAATCGATTACTCGTTACAAATCCAATGCTACGAGTAGTACTAATTGCTGGATGTAAAAACTTAAAATGATTACGTCGTAACCGAAGGCCTTGTCGGATAGATTGTGTTGTGAGAATAGATTGTGTTGTGAGAAAAACTCGATGCGTTTACTGCAGCCCTGGTGGCTGCCTTATCCAAATAACATTAAAACCTTTTATTCAAAATAATTATTTAACGGTCCTTAGGGTCCGATCCGGTACGGTCGGTTGTTTTCAGAAAACATTTTGATTTATTTTGTCTAGTTCTTCTCTCAGTTTTCGTCTGTAAATATTACAATGCTCTTCGTTCATCTTGAAATCCCTCGACTCTTCAACTCCTGTTCAAGACTTCAACTGTTATTGCTATCTGTGTTAAATGAATAATATTTTATAGCCCTAACATTGCCCAGTCCTCATTTAGTTAACTGTTTATTCCAGGCGTGCGACTCACATATTCAGCCCTTTGCAACCGTCTCTGGTGGCAGTTCCGAACATTCCCGTACACAGAAACTGAGAGGACCTGCGTCTGGAAGACTGCATTGACCTTCGGAGACTCCATTTGTGAGATATGGGGACCACTGCTTCATGGGAGAACGCTGCTCGTCTTGTCGACGGAGACCACGAGAGACTCGCAGAAGTTAGTGCGAGTTCTTGCCGAGAATGAAGTAAGTGGGATTTAAAATAACCTCATAGCCCCATACTAGGATTCCCTGTTTCGTGGGTTCCATGAACACACACAAGACAAGAGCACATTTCATCATTCAAATGTCTGCTCTCCTGGGAATCGAACTGGGAGGGCCCTGGACCCTCCACGCAGCGCACCAATGTCGTAACCAATCAGGGGCGCCAGTCAGGTCGTCTTTGAAAAGTTTCTAGTATTTAAAAGTTGCCAGTCCTCGTAATATGGAGTGCAAAGCACTACGCTCCGCGTAAAGGCATACAAAGTTGTCTCTCTGTTACGATTATTTAATTATACATAAAAATTCGGTCAATATCAGTGGTAAGGCAACTCTTCAATTTCAGATCCTGTTTGAGAAATAAAGTTGTAACAGTCCATATCCTGCACTGGTAACGATGACGATGATAACATTTTGAATTTAGCTCCTTATCTCAATTGTATCGCTAAGTGTTTTGCAATTATTGTGATAACATAATTGCACACGGGAAACAGTGAACGGACAGCTAGATAAGATATGTGTTGCAAATAGAACGAGTAGACATTAAAACATCGGCATTTCAGAAATAATAAATCAAAGCGCCGAATCAAAGCATTTATGTGTTTGACCGATAAACCCGCGCTTTAAGTAAAAGCAAAAGTGTTGGATATAATAATGGATTATGGATGATACATGTTCAATCACCAGAAATAAGCACGAAATGAATTTTAAATATTTTGAAGTTGGGGTAAAAGGACTAAATTGTTGATGGATAGATGTTACGAAATGCTTTGAATAAACTCAAAAGTATAATTTAAGCCAATAGACGGATAGCTGCTAAATCATTAGAATAAGAAATTATAATTGTTGATATAAGCAAGCTATCAGTACGGTTGTAAGTAATAGGAGCCAGATTATTTATAAGATCTTATCTCTGGATAACCTATCCACTTATAAACTCAGATAGTACTCTTATCCTGAACATGGATCTAAAAATAGATGAGATGACTTTCATCTTTTGCTCTAGTGACACTTAACTTATGATCTATCTGTAATTTATATTGTTCCCATCACCCTAACTTGCTCCAACGCCGTAGGCATACCTAATAGATTTCCCACGTAAAAAATAACTTACATCTGTTTTCACAGGTCCAACGTCTGGTGCTCGTACCGACTCTTCTCCGCTCCATCCTCATGTACCTGTCCCTGAACCCATCGGAGAGGCCTCTCCAGCACCTCAAGCTGTGGGTCTGCTCCGGAGAGACCCTCAACAAGGACCTTGCTGCTCAGTTCTTCCGTTACTTCGGGGACCACGACCGATACAAGTTGGCCAACTTCTACGGGAGTACTGAAGTGATGGGAGATGTCACTTACTATGTGTTGGAGAAGATGTCGCAGCTGGACATCTTCCCGACCATTCCTATAGGTAAATACTGCCCACTTTGTATTGTAACTCGAAGAAATGGTGCTTGTATAGATGGAAGAGCCACAGAAGCTCGCCCAAAGGGAAACATTTCCTCGGCCTCGCCTCGTATGCGCTTTATACGAATAGATATCACTTAATTTAATGGTGAAGGAAAACATCGCGAGGAAAGCTGCATGCCTGTGTTCACAAAAAAAGTTCTCAAAGGCATGTGAAGTCCACCAACCCGCACTAGGCCAGCGTGGTGGATTAGGCCTATATTCTTCTCATTGTGGGTCATTAATGGGTTACTGACAATAGTGACAATATTAAAATTATTTTATCTATCCAGGATCACCTCTGGACAACTGCGCCATCTACCTCCTGGACGAGGAGATGAACCCATCCAGGGAGTCGGAGCCGGGGGAGGTGTGGGTAGCTGGCGCTAACCTTGCAGCTGGTTATGTCGGGGGACAAGCTTCCGAGAAGTTCTGTGACAACCCTCATGCTTCACACCCTGGTGAGTAGTGCTTGAAGACAAACTTGTTAAAGAGTCTTCAGGTTTATATAGAGTGGACTCAATACCATGAGTTCATCACATGCGATCGAAAAAGGTATGCAGCGATGGGTCCGGTAAATACCTGAATGGGTGATCGTTATGGCGAATTACATGCGTGCTTCCGTGCTTGAAATCGGAGGGCACGTCAAGTCGCGATTCCCGGTTGTTGTCGAAACAGTCATATTTTGTCGTCGGAGATCATAATATGGGCGGTTTAAAAAAATTCGACACCGCATGCAGCCCCGACAGCTTGAAATTTATTGATGATGCAGATAAAACCGGGTATAGTTTTATTTGCAGTAATTTCACTTTTTTGAAATGAACATGATATGTGATAATGTTGTGTTCTCATATTGGTGAGGTATTTTTGCAGTAAACTATACTTACCGAAAACTAAGTGATGATTATGGTATACTTATTAGATGAAAACTATTATATAACTTAGTTCCCTTCAATTGTTTTTCAGACTTTGGCCGACTCTACCGGTCTGGTGACTTTGGCATCTTACAGAAGGGCATGATCCTGTATGCTGGAAGAACTGATTCCCAAGTGAAAATTCGAGGCCACAGGGTAGACCTTCAGGAGGTAGAGAGGGCTGTGAATGCTGTCCAAGGGGTGGATAAGGGTGAGACTTTTTAGTATAACAGCAACAAGAGGTCATCCATAATGTTCTCAAAAGCTGGTGAATCTCACCAACCCGCATGAGGCCAGCGTGGAAGAGCAAGGCCTGTCCTTCTCATTGGTAGGCGAACTGACACTGCAGTGGTCTTACCTTACCACAGACAGCAGCAACTGCTAGTAACAGTTAATTCTTTTACAGCTTATAGACAAGTCATAAAGAATACGCTTCACAGCTGGTTATGAGAGGTGGAAAATATTTTTACTATTTAGATACTCCTCAGATTTACAATGGCAGAGTAAAAGTATGAACACGAACAGAGCCTAGTTAGAAAGCTAAGTCTTCTTTTTTATCATCAGGTGTTGTGCTTTGCTATGGATTGGAACGTGGAAACCCTGAAATCCTGGCATTTGTCACCATTAAACCCGAAGCGAGGCTGTCTGGGCATCACATCGAAACTGCTCTGAAGAGTGCGCTTACCAACTACATGATCCCTCAGGTACAAACTTAACCTAGACTGGGAATAAACCGCAACTCGTAATGGAGATGGCGCCACGGGTATCCTGAATCACGCTTTCAAAGATTTCTCCATCGCGTATCGCTGGCATATCAACTCTTCGGGCGGGAGGTCTCCCATTTCTAAAGTTTTAGTGCCATTATTATTTCCTACAGGTGATCGTGATAGACACAATACCGCTGCTCGTCAACGGGAAGGTTGATCAGCAAGCGCTGCTGCAAATGTACGAAAATACGAACAATAATGGTGAGTAAAATTTAATACCAACTGCACTGTAACAGAAACTGAAAGCAAATGAAGGAGTAATTTAAATCAGGATGGACCTATTGTGCCAATTTTTAGTAAAGTAAAATCAATTAGGGGCTGAGGTCCACGAGAAGCTTTAAAGTGCCAAACTGAAAAGTGCCAAGTAGAGAAAGCATATTTCCAGCAATAAACCCAGTTGCACGATCCGTTGACTTTCATAACCCTATGTGCACTTTATAAAATGAAATATCACCTGCTGTAACGGTGAAGGAAACTATCATTAGTGAACCTGTATGCTTGAGAATTACATCCTTTTCAATGTGAAAGGAAACCCGACACTGCAGTGGGCGGCACTAATGGTTCACAAACAGTGAGTATAAAAAAAATTAAAAGTATTAATACTTCTATCTTAATATTGAGCTCATTATACTTTCTGAAACAGATGACGCAGCAATCTCCCTAGACATCGATTTCTCGGGGGTTGATGCAGAAGACATGGACGCTGCCAGGGTGCTCTTTGAAACCGTGGGAGAGGTCCTCGGAAGGGCTGCAAGGGGCGCCCTCTCCGTACGAGCGGGATTCTATGAACTGGGAGGAAACTCCCTTAATTCAATCTACACTATCACCAGGCTGAGGGACAGGGGGTATTATATTGGTGAGTATTGCAGAAATTAATGAAATCTTAGTGCAGAAGTGAGTCAAATTTCAGTGACAAGTTATGATATTGGTCTGAATAATTTAAAAAGAAGAAGAAGCTAAAAAGGTTTTAGAAGAAAACTTAATACACCAAAATCAAAAATAGGAAACGATGTATATGTTACGTATCATATATAATTACATTACTTATTGAAGAAGGGAATTAAAATTTCCCTAAAATGCAACATAAAGTAATCATAAAACGAAAATGAAGTTTACCAAAGTGAAAAGCTGATTACAACATTTACAATCAAATCAATTGCAGAAACAATGAATACAACAATACAATAAGAAGTTGTATAACTTCTCTTAATACAAAATGTCATTTGCCTACAGAAATCAGCGATTTCCTTGGTGCGAGTAACCTGGGCGAAGTTTTATCCAACATGAGCACCAGTCCTAAAGGGAAGCATGAGAACAGTGAACCAAAATTCAATGCTCAACCCATGAGGGATGAACACAAAGAGGAGGTTATTAAGTAAGTATTAAATTCTTTTAATATACTTAGAAGACGTGACTTTTGAATCAGGGTTCAAAGAAAAAGCTACTGATATATTTTCCGATCCATAAATAAATTGAATTAACATCATTGTAAAATTTTACGGATTTCTAAGATTTATCAAAGTGAGGTTATATCAGTTTTACAAATAAAGAAATGGTTTTCTGGAAACAAACTACTAAAAAATAAAGACCGATTTTAAAATTTAAAATCCTAGCAATCTCCCTTGAGCGTGATACCAGAGATAAGAGAATTAATTAATCATTGGCGCTAATGTAAAAAAAAGAGCTAAATATTAAAATAAAGCCTACTTTGGACAGCGCATTAGCCTAGCTGTCGAGAGAGGCAATGCCGCCAGAATTTTGGGCACTTTTCCGCATTGTAGCGATGTGTTTCATATTTTGTCATAGTTATAGATTATCTTATTTTTCATTATAGTTTTTATTTTAATTAATTTTAGATAGTTTTAGGTAATTATAAATGAGTATTACTTATTTTTTATTTAATAGAAATATTCATATAATTGAATTTTATTTCATTTCATGAAAGATAGGTAAAAATTGAATATAACAAGTTTACGACATGAATCTGTGGTGAGTTCAGCTACTCGTCAAAAGATGGCGTTACGGGTATAAAGGGTCATGCTAATTACATATTTCACTAAATCTGACTTGACACAATCGGAGCAGGCTCTTCGCTTAGCTGGAGATTTTTACGAAAAATTTACTCAAAAATCTTCTTTCTTATAATTTCTTATTCTTCTAGGATGATAGTATCCTCGTTCTGCGAGAAGGCTATACTGGGGAAGTTCTTGAAACACGAGATCTCGACGCGGGACCAAGCCCAGTGCATCGAAGCCTGTTGGGACCCTCTCCTGATGGCGCGACTCAGCGTTGTTTTGGAAGATTGTAAGTAGCTAGTGTCCAATAACAGAGGCAAATGCTGTTGGATACTAATAATTACGCAAAAAGTAATGTGTGGGGAATTTTATTTAAGAATCTATGCAACCTGTTACTCCGTGCCCTAATTGCCTTGTCGCATATCAGTGCGTATTTTATTAAGGACAGCTCCATATAGCCAGTTGGTTATGTCAGCCAATTAGGACAATGCTTTGGTTGAGCAACCCCGTATTTGTGGATAGATAGCATGTAAACAAATTTTGTCATCTATACATATAATAAAATCGTAGAAAAGTAAAATCTGTACATGCAAAATATTTTAAAAAGACCAATTGATTTGGCATAAAGGACGATAACAAAACTCAAAAATCGCGTTTTCAGAATTAATGTCTGTCGGTCTGTCTGTTAATTTGTTACCCGATCACGACAAATCTACTGAACGGATTTTGATGAAATTGGGTATGGACATAGCTTATAGCCTGGACCAACATTTAGGATAGTTTTTATTTGGATATCGATTACAGAAAAAAAGTAAAAAAGTAACAAACATTCATCAATATCTACATTGTTATTGCACGAATTAAATACAAAAAATATGATGTGGTTTGATGTTATTTACAATCAGTATTTTTTTATGATACCTGATATGATTTTATCAAGATATTCAAGAGAAAAAACAATTTTTCCATTTCCATATTCATATTATTTTAACACATGAATGTCGCGACATCTATTAGGTGACTTTGTAAATATCATTATTGTATATTGTTAAGTACAGAAATAATGTTGTTATACTGAACCAACGCCATCTATTGAGACTTTTGTGAACTTGACGTACTCATATACGAAAAAATAATGGTATATTTTAAATATTTTACCTACATCTTTTATTTATGTACGACTATGAAATTGATGCGGATAAAAACAGGACTCATTAGTATATCACTTTTTGCTAGAACCTAGATGGCCGCCGCCACAAAATGGCGGATTACATATTTATTCCGCAACTACCTCAATATGGGTATATGGGTATCAAATGAAAGGGCTTGATTACAAGAATAGACCTCACTATAAAAAATGAAAATCCAAGATGGCCGCCGCCACAAAATTGCGGGTTACATATTTTTTCCGCGTCTACCTCAATATGGGTATCAAATGAAAGGGCTTGATTGGTAGAATAGAGCTCACTATGAAAAAAATGAAAACCCAAGATGGCCGCCGCCACAAAATGGCTGATTACATATTTTTTTCCGCAACTACCTCAATATGGGTATCAAATGAAAGGGCTTGATTGGTAGAATAGAGCTCACTATGAAAAAAATGAAAACCCAAGATGGCCGCCGCCACAAAATGGCTGATTACATATTTTTTTCCGAAACTACCTCAATATGGGTATCAAACGAAAGGACTTGATTGGTATAATAGAGCTCACTATGAAAAATGTGAAAACCAACATGGCCGCCGCCACAAAATGGCAGGTTACATATTTTTTCCGCGCCTACCTCAATATGGATATGAAATGAAAGGGCTTGATTGGTAGAATAGAGCTCACTATGAAAAAAATGAAAATCCAAGATGGCCGCCGCAACAAAGTGGCGCATTACATATTTTCCAAAACTGCTTCAATATGGGTATCAAATGAAAGGGCTTGATTAGTAGAATAGAGCTCATTCTGAGAAAATTAAAAAATAAAGTCAATAGAATGAGAAGTAGGAACGAATAAGTCATAGAAATAGAAATGTGCATGTTATTCATACCTTTTTATTAATCCTTATCCAAATAAATTATTTTGTATTCAAATTGTTTCGATACCCGTAGACTACTTTTTGCATTTTTCATTAATCGTATATTCCATTCAAAAGATATTAGGAAAGGGGCGGGCACATCTATGAAATAGGTAGTTAGCTCATTCGCGCGGTCGGCTCCCTACGCAGCATGGAGGATAGAGCTAAGGAGGATCATCTGTATACATGAAAAAGTGTCCGTCGAACTACGGTGGCGCCACTTTATTGTTGTTGTATTTTCGTGTGTGTGTATGTTTGTAATGAATAATCTCAAAAACTACTGTGCCGATTTCAAAAATTATTTCTCCATGGAAAGCTACACTCACCCTAAGTTACATAGGCTATATTTATTGCTAGAAAAGATTAGGGACCCTTACTAAAATTTAAGTAACGTAATCCAAGGTGTAAAAAAGTGCCCTAAAACGTCTTTCGTCGCAAGCGCTGCGGAAACTATTGATGATAGAACAAAAGTATGTGGTACAATATTAAAGAACATAATTATATAAATATTCACAAAAAACTTCGCGATACCATAATTATGTCCAACTATTATCATTATGTCACAATAACTAATTTTTACAGTTTAAAAGTTAATAGAAATACCGACCAAAATTAGACCATGTTATTCATGTCAGTAACCCATTAATGACCCACTACAGGGTCGGATCAATGTACAATGAGAAGGATGTAGGTCTTAGTCCACTACGCTGGCCTACTGCGGGTTGGTGGACTTCACATACCTTTGAGAACATTTGTTTTTGTGAAATCTCAGGCATGCAGGTTTTCTCACGATGTTTTCTTTCACCGTAACAGCAGGTGATATTTAATTTTTTATAAAGCGCACATTACTTTTTTTATAAAGTCATTGGTGTATGCCACTGGGATTCGATCCCTGATCCCTCGATTCGAGGTCGAATTCTAAGCCACTGGGCTATCTGTTACTTCTGTTATTCATACAAGACTTTTGCTTAAATCCTTATCCAAATATTTTTCGTTGTAACTAACGTGTTAAAGTTGTTTGGTTGTCGCGATGGACTTGGTGGTGGAAAGTTAACTGTGTTTCAAAAAGCTTTGGATATTAGTCAAATTAATTGGCAGAGCGAAGCCTGCCGGGTCAGCTAGTTAAATATAATTCTCAGTTAGCGTGACCCTTTGTATTTCATCACGAGATAGAATACAGAAAATAATCACTCTAAGTAAACGCAGTAAATTAGATTTCATTACTAAATACTTAGAATGATGAAAAGTCTGATTCATTGTAATTAATATTATAAATTTCTTTTGCGTTCATTCACAGCAGCAGGAACACCAGTAGCAGTAGGATTGAACTTCGATGCAAGAAATGAACTGGAGATTAAGCTGTCAGGAGCTGTCATGGCTGAGCCATTCCTGAAGTTTGTGGAAACAACCGTCCGAGACACCATGTTGCCCGAGGGTAAAGGTACGAACTTTGTATAGTTTTATACTTTTCTGCTTTTTTTTATGTTGTTGAATCACAATTTTGTTCAATTCAAATCTAATAAAACACTGTTTCTTCTTATCTACTCTGTCGTCTACTTTTGTAGAGTTTCTGCTCACTACTGTAATCAAAACTAGTAATACTTTGCGAAAATGTTTTAAAATAATTTCCATTTACGCACTGTCACTTGCTACATAAAGCCTAAATTTATTTTAGCCTAGTTCATTGTTATTTTTATTTTTCATTCAAAGCCAATCTTGAATCTAGATTTTGAAAACGCTAAACTCTATAAATTTTATCTTCAGGTATGATCCTGCACTCATTAATGATGGCGACTAGCGCGTTGCTAAGCGCACGCGACAACGTGGCCGCTATTCTCGCGTTAGAACTCGCTACTGTGCGCGTCGCCCGGGAACGGGGCTTCGCTGGCGTCTTCGCCACCAACACCAGTCCGCTCACACAGGTGAGTAGCATCTTTAGCGTGATTCAAAAATAGTCTAATGTTATATTTATTGATGTAAAAAGATGGTGCTAGAATGCCCCCTTGAGAGAACCCACATGTAATAAAAATATTAGATTATTTATTAACAATTCTAATTAAGTCACTCGTTTATATTAACCGATTTCAAAAAAAGGAAGAGGAGCCCCCGGAATATTTTAAGCCCCTAGTATCTTGTTCATTCACATCAAATAAATTGTAGCAAACTATTATAATCGCTTAAAATAGAATTGGATATCACATTGAATTTTTGCGCATTTGCAAAAACAAAATCTTTATTTGTACTTCAAAACATTTTGTCGAAACTCAATTGCGGCTTTTGTCGTAATTGAGTAACTTTTAGAGCAGTTCAATAATGAGTACGATTTATAATTGCAGCAACTGGGAACTGACGTCCTCGGTTTCCAAACGCTTCTGGACTATCAGATCAACCAGTACATCGATTCGAACGGCGACAAGATATTCGAGAAAGCCCCCGACGACATGCGAGCCATCGTTTGCTGGAAACCAGTCGAACGAAGCTATTACAACGAGAAGGCTATTTATTAGTTACCTATTGCTTTTGGTATATGATTTGCTTATTTTATATTTAAGGTTTCATGTTTTGGAGAATGCACGGCTTATTTTAATGTGTCTGGAAGAACTTCGCTCCAGTGTCCCAATTCTTGAGTTACCATTAACTACTGTAAGAAAGCGGTGATAGCCCAGTGGCTTAGAATTCGACCTCCCTCGAATCAAGGGGTCCGGATTCGAATCCCAGTGGCACGCACCAATGACTTTGTAAAAAAAGTTATGTGCGCTTTATAAAATTAAATATCACCTGCCGTTACGGTGAAGGAAAACATCGTGAGGAAACCTGCATGCCTGAGAGTTCACAAAAAAAATGTTCTCAAAGGTATGTGAAGTCCACCAACCCGCAGTAGGCCAGCGTGGTGGACTAAGGCCTACATCCCTCTCATTACGAGAAGGAGAGCCGACCCTGTAGTGGGTCATTAATGGGTTACTGGCACTGTAAGAAATATGGTATTATTGCATATTGGAGTTGGAGATAGGTAGAATGTGGTGGAATTACAATTATATGTACCTACCTGAAATGAGGCGTGCATTCATAAGAACTTTCTTATACAGAATTATACCGATTATGAGCGTTATCAAATATGTATAGTTTTTACTTTAAAATTACTATTGAGATTGTTATTGGGAGAGTATTGTCAACGCAAAAGACATTGGTTGATGTATTATATTTTTTAGAATTAATGTTGAGTTTTTAAATGGAATCAAAATTGAAGACAGTAAAGTAATGTTAAGATACTTGGTTATAAATATGAGATTGTGATATAATATTACACGTAAAACAAAATCTGTCGACGGCTGTTAAGAAGTAATTTTTTTAGTATTATGCTCAGTACAAATGTTGGATTGCACGTTTAAGATATTAAAATAAGTTACAATAAGAATTTTGGTTTATTGTTAAAACATTAATCTAAATTTGTATAACATCGAGATTTAGAATTTACAAGTTTTTTTCCGATCAACTCAATCTTCGTAAATTGTATTGTTATTTTTTGGGCAGTGTTTTATTTTTTACGGAATACTGTAAAATTGTAAACACAACCACAACTTATGTTTGGTGGTTCACCATAATATTTATAAGTGCTTTCTATTACTTTCTAGTTTTCTATAACTAACTATTCTTATTTGTGTTTTATTGTGATAGCATATTTTGGAAAAATTGAATTCCTACACTGAATTGAATACTGTCCCTAATGGCTTTGAAAACTCTTTAGTGAATGGTCTTGGAATGACTTCAGTGAACGAGTGCACAAATTTTGTTATACTATAATTGTAAGCTACTTTATTTATTAAATGGAGATGTACCAATAATAACACATTGTAGTTTAATTCTACAAATCCTCTTCAGCAGCGCAATAGATTTTGATTTATCTTTATCGTGTTATTTGTATTTCTTTATTCTTTACAAACAGACAACACGACAATAAAACACTGAATAAGATATGTATAAATATGTATTTGACGAGATGTTGATATCATAATTGACACTGGCTACTTAAATTTATTTAATAAATGCAATAAATTCAACATGATTTAAAAGTGATTATTCGTAAACATGAGAATTAAAGGTACATAATTATATCCACAGTATAGGTAGTAGAGATCAAAATCAAACTTAAATTAGTAGTTCAGAGGTAAGAAAAGTGATAGGTAAAAGTATCTTAGAGACTACTAATATTTTCATTAATAGTATGTAACATTTTGACTATATTTTGACTACATTTTGACTAGATTTATACCTCCTTCCTTTTAACTTCTATGAACGCTGAACTTAATACTATGTAAATCGGCAGTGTAATACTTCAACTATTCGTGAAAAGATTGCGCCACGTGTATCCTGAATCACACTATCGAAACACTAAACATTTTACATACAATCGGATCACGGCCACTCTCCAGGCAGCAAAAGATCCACTATTGCCAAAAAAATCAATTCTTCTAAATCTAGATTATTAGATTATCAACCACAATTCAACTATCTAACGTTCTATCAGAGAGTTTTCAACAATTAATAAGCACTATTCTGCTACAGCAATCGTATTTTCTACTAACAACTATTTAGATTAAGATTAAATATTAGTCGATAAAACGTTATTTTGGCAATCGCAAATTCAGTTTTGCCAGAACTTTAGCAGAACCACGTCTTCACGGGTGGTTCGCCGTCCGTCTCCTGTCAAATGGGTCCAATCCCGGAAATCCCGTACTTCGCTAGTTCAGGAACATCGATATCGTCCAAATCCCCTTCGATCGACACGTAGCCATCAGGTTTGATCGGTACGTAGTCATCAGTGCCATCGTTCAAATCGATGATTGGATCTTTTACCGAGTTATCGTATTCGCTTGCTATATTGGCTTCGTTGAGGAGTTTGAGTGATTCTTCTAGCGCGAGATGTCCTCTGCTATGTTCGGGGGTGTGTCCGCTGGTAGATGGCGTTGTTCGGTCGGTGGCAGTGCTTTTGCGGTGGTGCAAGGAGTTGGTGGCGGAGCCCTGGTAGGGCGGCGGCTGCGGGCGGTTGTAGCTGCCGGCGAGATTTGTCGTGGATTTTGGACTGTAGGGGCGCGCGAGGCTGTTGTTGGGGCTGGAAATGTGTGGTGTAGTTAGTTAGTGTTCCGAAATTTTAGATTTCTCTTTATTAAAAATTTTATCGGATTCCTATATGTGTCATGTCATGTCAGTAACCCATTAATGACCCACTACAGGGTCGGGTCTCCTCTCACAATGAGAGGGATGTAGGCCGCCGTCCACCACGCTGGCCTAGTGCGGGTTGGTGGACTTCACATGCCTTTGAGAAGTTTTTTTTTTGTGAACTCTCAGGCATGCAGGTTTCCTCACGATGTTTTCCTTCACCGTAACAGCAGGTGATATTTAATTTTTATAAAGCGCACATCACTTTTTTTACAAAGCCATTGGTGCGTGCCACTGGGATTCGAACCCGATTCCTATTTAATTTGGATTAACTTGAACATTTCTCTATGTTAAGTGTCCACAGATCGGTCGAGCCAACCAACAATTTGGAATAGGCGATCAAAGCGGTGTCTTATTGAACAGCAATAAAACAACCTCGGGAGTTACCTAATGATATGCTACAGCATAAAGTACTAGAAGCCTGTAAAGTACTAGAATTTTAACAGAATATTTTGTTTGGACTAGTCTAGGTCTGTTAATTTGAAACTTGCTTCACTGTATAACCTTGTTACATGTTCATACTCCAAAACAAAAATAAAAAAATCTGTGTTCCAATTATTTTTTCAACTACATCATAGATTTTCAGGTCTATCTTGTACTCATCTAAAAATAATGATATTTTTTGTTTTAAATACCTGACGCCCAGGCTCTTTGTGCTTGTGTTGTCTGCGACTTGAGTTTGTTCTGTGTTGCCAGTTCCATATCTGCAGAGTTCCACTTTAGCGGACTTGTGTGCTCTGTGTGAATAATATTAGGAGTTAAATAAAAGTAGTTTAAAGTTTAACCCATTAGCAAAGGTCCTGGTAAGTGTAGCCAATTTTGATCAAAATTATTGTTAGTTTTTTTTTATTTTTGTTCAGCACTGTGATCGGATTTATCGTCCAATACAAAAACTCGGTTAGTACCTACAACATAAAAAAACAACGAACGTCAAACACCAAATTAATACGTAAGTTTTGGAGGTAGGTGTATTTGTTATTTCACTTTTAATAAATCCTGTTAGTCTATAATATCATGTGATACGTGTCAAACCTCCACTTTTTGTAATCAGCGCATAAATGGTATATGTCGTCTAGGAAGACCTCCGATTCTGGATCATTCCTGCAATTATTTTAGACATATCAAAAGATCGCCTGTTTTGCTCGTGGTAGACGAGTCCCACATAAGACGGAGTCGCTCCCACGGTTCTCAGGTACCTAGGAAGATCCCCCCCCCACTTGTGCTTGTATATTTTTGTATGAAATTAAAAATTAACAAATTACCAAAAGTCGTAGAACAAAAGTTGTTGCTTATGGTGTTAGCTACCTAGTGCTGCGAGGTTGCTAGTGTTTTACAGGTAACCCTGTATAATTATAAATGTATGCCGTTCATTAGGTGTGCACTAATTGTACCTCACAAAAAGGTACATGGCAGGTACTTACACGGCAGCATACTGAGCACACAGCAGCGCAGCCAGTGCGGCGGCGCACAGCAGCAGCAGCGCCAGCGGGACTGCGACGGCTGCAGTCAGCTGCTGCGCGTAGCTTCTGGAAGGCAGCGCGGCTTTGTACGGCGCTGACCAGCTATCCTTAGTGTCTAGGGCCCTAGACTTGGCTGATTTGCTCGTGTTTGGAACCTCTGTCAGGTATTCCAGGTGCTCTGTTGTCCGCTCTTTGTAGATTGTGTTGTACTGGAATTGTTTGATGGATATTGAAGTAAATACCTTAATCTACTTTCAATTCAAGCAAATTTAGGACTTTTTCGAAAGTTTTCGATAACACTCTGAGAGAAGAGCCAGATAAAACTTCGTTAACGTGATTCATGAAATCTGTGACGCCATCTTCCTCCGTGAGCTCATGATCCATGCAGTGATCCTTTATGTAAGGGCAATGAACTCATTTCTCGTGAGTAGCAAATAGCAAAGCACCCATATACAATCTCAGATAGGATTTCTTATCGATTTAGTGACAAAACCAGGTGATCTGATTGCCTGTTTGCTATTCAATCAATAAAAAAAGAATATTCCTAACCTACTTTAGCTCAGCTAGCGGCTTTCACTCAGAAGTCACGATGACGAATCTCGGATTTAAAAAATGGGATTCTATTTCTATGGTAGCAACATTCACCCATCCACCACAAACTTTCGCATAATAGTAAGAAGGATTCTAAACAACTTACCAATTCAAAGCTACACCAGTCCAGCGTAAGACCAACATCTCGGAACAGTCTCTCGACTGTGGTCCTCTTGTACTCCCTCGGACAACTCGGGAGCCGGGACAGAGGACGCACTTCTTCACGAAGCCGCTTCAGCTCGCCGGAGAAGGGCATTGCACTGCCTAGCCGGACTACTAGCCTAGAAGTAGAAAGGTCTTTAACTCATTAGTGACCCATTGCAGGGTCGGGTCTCCTCTCACAGTGAGAAGGATGTAGGAGAAGCCGCTTCAACTCGCCGGAGAAGGGCATTGCACTGCCTAGCCGAACTACTAGCCTAGAAATAGAAAGGTCTTTAACCCATTAGTGACTGTAGGGTCGGGTATCCTTTCACAATGAGAAGGATGTAGGAGAAGCCGCTTCAACTCGCCGGAGAAGGACATTGCACTGCCTAGCCGGACTACTAGCCTAGAAGTAGTAAGTCTACCAGGTCTTTATCGAGCATAACAGTTTTGCATTCCAATTATTTATTTATTTTAATATTTTTCCTAATCGAACTCATCGGCTATGAAATGTGCCACCCATTTCTGGGTAAAGAGAGAAAAAGCCGGAGGAAAAAACTCTCGACACAGTTTTAATTTATTTATTTATGCGCGCGTTACTACATTCCTTTTTAAAGTTGTTTATAAATATGATATTATTATATATTGCGAACTTTCTATTTAGTCTAAAACTAGTTTTAATAGCTTTGTTGATTTTAGTTTTATTTTAATTTTAGCTGTAGCTTTAGCGTGATAGTGCATTCTCTCTGATTATACCCTGATATCTATAAACACAAGGAAGTACTAGAAGTCGGCAGCTTTACAGGATTGTAAATGTAGCTTCTGCCCTACCTGATATAATTAGTTAAATATTTCGTTTTATCGTCAAAGAATTCTTTTACCGAATAAAACCATTTTTTGACCAGCCACTGTTTTAAAGACCATTTGAAATTATTGATTGGTAATTTTTTTAGCTCTATAGGCAAATGATTATATGTATATGCGTATGGCAGATATATATATAATATATATGTACTTTTTTTGTAAATTCTACATTTTATTCTAGTAAGTAAGTATAATTCATTTTTATCTTTCTGTCTCGTGGGTACATTTCTTATTCGCATATCAAGTTTATTTGTAAACAAGTGCAAGGTTTTTACGACAAAAACACATATTCCGGATAATGTTAGAAAAGTTGTTGTAAGAAGAAGTTGTAATTGACCCTAGACCTCACCCTTCACCGTCGCCGGGCTTCAACGGCAATCTGGCGCCGAGATCGATGGCTGACGCGAGGAAGGTGGGGTAGAGGTCATGACTGCTCTCTGTCCAGAGCTGGGTTCGTAGGATGTCTTTAAGCCGCGTCATTCTGGAATGCAAAAGAAATATCCCTTATCCGTTAGTGTTCCGCTATTAAACCTGAGATGGCTCAGAACACCTATAGCTCAAGAGCTGGGAGACATATTTCAAGAAGGGGGCATTATAAAGTGTTGACTCGATTATTTGTAATCTAAATCTATATCAAAAATGCAAAGCTACGTCAGGTGATGGTCAGGTGGCTTGATTCGGCCGTCAAAAAATGTTCTTAAAAAATGTCTACCCGCTCTGGCGCTAAAACACCAATAGGCTAGTCAAATAGCATTAAAGATTCATATTTGAAATAAAACTTTTTTTGAAAAGTAATAAAACAAAAAACCAAGTATCTACAGGGCCGAATCATTACCTACTACCTATAATTTGTAAATCATTATTAAATGTGAAAAAATATATTTTAGGAATGGGGAATCTATTTTAAAACGTATCTACATAAATACAGGGCCGAATTATAAGTTTTTACTAAATACTAGAAATCTGTCAGCATTAAATGACAATTTGTTTTGAAATGTTATATTTCGTGTGTCGTTTTTAAATCGCAAATTAAAATAAAAAGACTAACATTTTTTTCAGGCAATTTTTTACTAAAAAGGATGTCCCAGCTCAGCTACACACAAACAGTACAGTTAGTACAGTTAATAATTGTACTCACTTTATGTAACAAATAAATTATTTTTCATTTAAATTTTTTTTCATTTACCTAATTGGACAAGTGTAGAAAAAGGACTGTAAACACATAGGTACCTGTGCTCGTCGAGTAAATCTTCGACGTTCAGGTTATCAATCTTGAGTTCCACTTCATGTTTCGCCATGCGCTCCTTCGGGTGAACTTTTAAGGTAAGAAGCACTCTGCGAGTTTCAAAATCCTGGCGGTTCAGGCCAATTACCTCCAACTACAGTGAAAAACAAAAATTATTTTCGTCAAAAAATGTAGGTACTCAATAAAAAATACAAAACTAAATTAAAACATTGTTTAGGTATATGTAGAAGGAAATTTGCCATTATAATCATTTACTTTATTATTTAGCAACAAACTTCCTTATTGCAATTATAATTGCAGTTCATATTTTAATTCGGTATAAAATAAGACGTTTTGTCATAAAATACGTAGTATAGGTAATTACGCTCAAGGAATCACGCGTTACGTATCCATAATATGTCATTTTGAATATAGACATATTATTTTCATCTTTTTCCGGGATTATAATTCGCATCAAGAAAACAATAGGCTATCTACATTAAGATATTTTTACGACTTCCTCGATTCTTTAATTTTGTTTTATTTATATCTTAACTACAGTGTGTGCAATTATTTAGTACATTAGGCCTTTGTATTGAACTAAGCGTTTAAACTTCTGGGAAATTTTGTCTTCAATCAAATCAAATCAAGAAACTGAAGCTTTGCCGCATATATTTTAAACATTGACGATTAATAGATTTCTCCACATATCACGGCCTTGGCATAAACCTTGCGGGATTAAATCGAGATATTTACTGTTATTGGCATTTTTGTGCGTCTCGGTGGCGTGCCGAAAATAAACCCGGAGTGATGGCGACCACTGTAGATGTAGCGCAGCCAAGACGGCAGCTCAGGTTTGCCGATCAAGGAGGCGTGAAAACGATATTGTTGGTCAAATTCTGAAAAACAAAATACACATTATCTTCAATTAAAACTGATGAAATGATGAAAAAAAATTTTCAAGCCCTGATTTTTTATTTATAACATTGTACCTATTGTATTGGTGCAGTTAATGAAAAATATTTCAGGCACTTATTTTTTGTACTGGTCGTACTCATTGTATTGGTGTAGGGTAAAGAAAAATTGTATTGTATTGTACTTGCGAATGTGATTCAATGTACGGAAAATAAAAAAATCTTAGTACATAGTATACTAAGTACCTAAAACACATGCAAGTATAAATAACATGTTTTTATCGTGTTTTTATTTAAAAAAGGAACAAACCTTGATAAGTCCAGTTGAATAAGTTAGGGCTGATCGGTATAGAAAACATTTCAGTTTCAACAGCATTGTGGATATGTCCTGACGCGCATGTAGCGATCAATAATCCTAACAAGAATATTAGCGCCATAATGTAAACACGCACCACCTGTAATTTTATATGATAAAACACAGTTCTTTATCTACCCACATTTTGTCATGAATACGCCATACATGAGATACTGGTGTGGGAGAGAATTAAACACATTTGAAAAAAATGATAAGTATTCATAGAAACACGTTAATATTCGTGAAGCATACGATACCTCGTAAACAGTATGAGCACGTGAGAAAACCCGACCTAATTCACCAGAATAGAAACAAAGCAATCGATTTCCATTTTAACTCATTAAAAAAGGTTATGCACTGAATACGGATCGCACATGTGCAGTAGAACCGCCTAGCAGAGATGGATTTGATGTGTTAAGCGCGGAATTCTAAATTAGACACAAAAGCTTTTTAGAAAGTCGATTCAAGTTATTTGTGGCTGCATGTAGCAGTACTATAGGATTTAATATATTTCAGTATCACTTGTAATACGAAGGACTAATACGAAACACGGCAACACAGACTTTTTTCGTCTACAATCTGAAATATGCTCTTTTGATACATCCCACGTAAAGCAATAAACTATAAATAATGAACAACGTCATGCTATCTGCTTTATCAACATCCAATTTTAACTTAAACTTGTGTTTACGATAATGTTTACGACAAAAATAAGCAAGTACGTCCCTGAAGACGGGGCGTGACGTAAAACTTGAAACGACGTCATTGGCTACAACTACAGACACAGTGTTTATTGTTATCGAAATTTACGTTCCGTTTCTCCATATTCTGTACGAAAGACAACCCTTACAAAAAATTTTCAATAAATAATCTTTATGTTAACGTACTATTATTACAATATTATTATTATTATTATTAATACAATATTGTTTAATTTACTGATAGAAAATTAAAATGTAATAGATTTTGCAATATATAAATTCATATCAAGTTTTAATTATCCTATTTAAAATTAAATTGCAAACGTAAAAACCTATGCGTGGAACAAAACTACGTGTTGTGAAACAAAACGTCATTCATTCATTTCATTTAGAAATGTCAGAGGCTTGAAAGGGCGATAGGCGAGGGCGATTTCGCGATATCGCATAAAATACGTTTAGTTAGGAAAAACAACAGTTGTAACCGTAATAATGTTATCGGTTGTGCGCGTAGATAGGGCGTCCGTACGTCTAATCCGCCCAGTCGCGATATAACTGCCGGTTTAGTTCCGTACTCGCGAGTTTGTTTTCGGTAATTTTCACTAGGATTTTGGATCATGCTGAAGTTTAAAAAAATGGGTTCAGATAAAGTGCCGTTGCTACTCGTTACCGCCAACGTTGGTTCCATATTTGAAGACGTGAGTATTTTCTTTCATGAACGCTCCAGTCTTAGTTATTACAATAATATTTTAAAGCTAACAGCCCACCCCGCCTTACTCAGCGTTTGTATGAGAAAAACAACCAAGATATTGTTGCATTGTTTAGTTCTCCTGTCGGAGTTGGGTATGACTTATGTCATACCTTCACATGTTATTAAGTAAAATTAAAGTAGGCAATTAAAATTATTACTATTGAATTTGGAGGGAACAGTGTACCTAGCTAATTATTGTAGCTAATAATGGCTAATTTGCAGCAATTTTTAATTATAATGTGAGTAATATGAAGATGTGTGATGATTATTATATGTGCGATTATTTTATTGTATAGGTATCTGTCAGTAACCTATTAATGACCCACTACAGGGTCTCCGGAACTAACCTGACCTACATCTGACACACTAACCGATCTCCTCTCACAATGAGAGGGTTGTAGGCCCTAGTCCACCACGCTAGCCTACTGCGGGTTTCCTCACGATGTTTTCCTTCACCTTAACAGCAGATGATAATAAATTTTATAAAGCACACATAACCTTTTTTACAAAGTCATTGGTGTGTACCACTAAGATTTGAACCCCAATCCCTTGATTTAAGGGTGAATTCTAAGCCACTGGGCTATCATCGCTGGAGAGTTGAGTAGTTTAAATTTTTGTTTGTGGTCTGGGTGTGTGTGTTACAGTTTAGTGTAAATCTTGTGTGTGTCCGTGGCACCCACAAAACTGGTAATCTTAGTGTGTGCCACTTGTACAGTCCATTTTTATTCTCTTGTCTTATTTGTTAAACAATCTTGGCACTACTTTTTATTGAAAAAAAGTTTAAAATTGCTTTATATAAATAAATTATAGTTTCTAGAAATCTGTTTCTGTATTAAATGACAAATTTTTTTTAATTTTTATAATTTTTTGCCTGCACTATTTTTTAATCTGAAATTAAAATAAAAAGACATGCTAAGATTGTTTACCAAATGTGACAAGAGAATAAAAATGGACTATACTATATTAGTACTGGCTTTGAATTTGTACACTCGATCAGGGTTCAGATCCCATTTTTTTTCACATTATCATATCACCTGCTATAACAGTGAAGGAAAATATTGTTTAGAAAACTTGCATGCCTGAGAGTTTTACATAATGTTTTCAAAGGCAATTGAAGTCCACATATAGGCCAGCGTGGTAGACTTAGGTCTATATTCTTCTCATTGTAAGAGGAGACCGAATCCTGCAGGTCACCAATAGATAGTAAATAATAAATAAATAAATAACGCTTCACTCTCATAACCCCACACTAGGATTCCCTGTGTCGTGGGCGCCATGGACACACACAAGACAACAACACAACACACCCAGACCAGAAACAGAAATTCAAATTCATCATTCAAACTCTGCTCTGCTGGAAATCGCACCCAGAACTTTCAGCACAGCTCACCAGTGTCTTAACCACTGCGCCACTTGGGTAGATTACAGAAACTATCACCACATATACGAGTATGTAATGTAGGTTAGATCCCATAAAGTTCCCATTTAGATTGGAATGTGTTTTAGGTCAAAGTGGTTTACAAACCATTCAAGTAGTTCTTTATTGAATTAAAACGGTATTTAGAGCGTAGGTGCCGGCTTCCTATGTTTCTACTCCTACGTCACTGTTCATACAGTTGTGTGTAAATTTTGTAGTTATTAATTTTGTTCAAGTTACCTAATAGGTATTTAAATAGTTATTAAGGATTTTAAGGGTAGTAAAATAGTGGGCAATGCTGTACCGCCGTAGTTGCTGTCTATTTGAGTGGAACATTTTAGCGCTCATGAAAAGCATCCACATAGAATTTTCTATAGAAATTCTCCGGGGTATTCACCCTAGGGCCAAAAGGCCCGGGGACCGAGGTGGAGAATTTCCTATCTATAGAAATTCTCCAGGGTATTCACCCTAGGGCCAAAAGGTCCGGGGACCGAGGTGGCAGACTAAGAGGGGTGGCGGAACCTGTGCGAGCCGGTCAAATTATACGCAACGGGGCATCAATTCAATTAAAAGGGTGATCAATTTGATGCTTAGCTAAGGCTTACAGGCCCGGGCCGCTGAACGGCCACAGGCGATGGTGACAAAGGGTGCTAAATTTTGAAATACGCCGCTGCATGGGCTTGCATTACCCACTTAACATCTGTGGCCTGGCTACTACGCATTTGCAATTTAAAAAAAAAGAATGCGTTTGAAACAAGACTGCCAGGGCGGAAGAAACGCACATTATTCTTTCTTATCCGTTTATCTGGCTCCCTTATAAAAATACGCATAATGTGTCAACAAGCCAGTAAAAGTTTCAGTGACGCAAACGATGACTGTCGCGGATGTCGGTTACGGGTTGTCGTCAAACGGCCTTCTCGGAACCGAATGGACCCAAGTGACATAACTTGGTCACGCACTATTTTACTACTGGAATTTGACACTTCCCAAATACGTGAGATTATTTATTAGTACCTTGTTGTTCCAAGAACCCAGAGCCACTAGTCGTTTGTCGTTTTGATGAAAATGTTAGTTTGAAGATTACGTAGCCCGATAGTAAAGGCATCCTCTTTTGAGAACTAGCAAACCTTATACACTATTATGTAATCGGCTTACTGGATACGTTTTTACCTAATTGTATTAGTTACTGTTGATCTATTTGCGACCAACGCGGGCGTCGTAATTACCTACGTGAGGGGGATTTTTACGTAAAGCTCTTAGGAAAATAATGACGTAACTGAAGGAAGATTGCTCCTCTGATGAGCGAGGTTATTTTATTTTTCAGGAGACGATTTTATAATAATGTAAATAAATGGTGCTGTAAAATTATTAAAACATTCATACGGAGCCCTAGAATTCAAGATTTTCTTGTTTAATTCATGCAATTTTATGAGTTTCCTATGTGAAACCTTGTCCTATAATCGACACAATAAGCTAGACATCACTAGATGACGCTAGTGATGACGGCCACGTTACTTTCCACCTGAAGAAGACTCGCCACCAATGCGGATTGGTGAAGAAACGGGCTAGTGGTGAACTGGTGTCGGATATATTCCAACCTCTCATAGGGCCTCTGACAAGGTTTAACGACTGCTATCGTATCGAAAACAACCGGGACCGACGGCTTGACGTGCCCTCCGAAGCGTGCTTCCATAGAAACGCGTATTTTATTTGCCATTAACGGTTCACATCCAGATGCAGACCGCGTCCGACGTTGCTTAACTTTTTTGTTCGCTTGCATCTCAAGCAGCGAGACTAAGCGCGCTTCGGTGGATAAACAGAAATGACCGTGTACTTGGCAGCCTGGCTGCGTAGCCTGGCTGCGGCAGCTGAAATATTTGAGCAGCCTGTTAGCAGCCAAGTGCCCGGAGTCTGACGGCGGCCACATACATTCGCCAACACTCGCTCTTTCCAAAACCGGCGCGTTGTAATGGCTGCCGCGGCCAGGACTTCGGGGCTGTTGATGTGCGCCGGTACATAACGTCATATGTTCGTCTGGCTGCCGCAGCCTGGCTTGCGTAGCCTGGCTGCCTAGTGCGCGGGGGCTTATTTAAATAAAATAAATTGAATAACGCTTCACACTCATAGCCCCACACTAGGATTCCCTGTGTCGTGGGTGCCATGAACACACACAAGACAAGAACACACACACCCAGACCAGAAACAGAAATTTAAACTCATCATTCAAATCTCTGCACCGCTGGGAATCGAACCCAGGACCCTCCGCGCAGCGCACCCGCGTGTTAACCACTGCGCCACTCAGTTCGTCATTATTCTTGTCAGTGTTCTTATTCTTGGCAATGTGCGATTTTGCACACATTTGAAACCAAAATTACCCACCAACTTTTCCATTCCAGCCGTCAGTGATGCTGCCTATATGGACGGCGGAGTTCCTGCAGGCGGTGTCGCGGATGGACCCGAAGTTCATCGCGCTGCACCTGCAGGAGGTGGGCGGCAAGGCGTACGAGAAGTCGATGCAGTATGTGCAGGATTTCGTGCAGCGGCTCTGCGACTGTCCCGAGCTGCGGCTGTACGACAAGATCAGGATCTACCTCGACGAGGACTTCAGCTCGCCTGAGAAGTTTACCGTAAGTTGCTACTGGTCTAAAGGTCGACATTTGGAGGTTATTTGACGACAGATGCAAGAGAATCGAAGTTTCTGTAGGAGAATATCAGTTACCTTGACGTACGGTAAGCGCTAAGTGAATCCCGACGACAGAAGACGTGAGTGACACTTACGTTTAAGGAATCTTGGGCGTTTTATCAGGTCGAAAAGTAGCTGAAAACGGAAAAATATCAGTAGGAGTATCTATACGAGTAAGTCAAATACCCCGATTCTACCTTTGCCGAACAACTGCGCGGAGTCTTGGGCGAAAATCTTAGTTTTGCCTTGAAAGTTAATAACTCAGCCCTCAGACAAAAAAGTCGACAATGGAAGACACGGATATTTATCACAAAGATAAATATCCGTGTCTTCAATCATCCCATTTCTCTTCATCCAATTAAGACAGACATAAATGTAAATAATTATTGTTAAATTTAAAATACAATATCTGTTACACTAAGGACTATTGTTACAGTTGTCCGAATTAAAATGGATTTATTTATATTTAACAAAGGCAATAGGGTCAGAAATTCTTTGCGAGGACTTCAATCTTACATACATACGAGCTCAGATAGGATTTAGGACTGTTTTAAATTAGACATAGATGCCCGTGACCTCGCAGTAGGTATGCTTTTTAATACTTATTAACTGTGAAAAGACAGTCTATGACTATTCATTTTAATAGAAGCAGCGGCATTCGTTTTGCAATTTAACTAAACACGAGGGCGTAAATGGGTTAGGCGGTCGGAACAGACCCGCTGTCAACATCGATTTTATTATTTATAGCTCTCAGAGGAATTCGTCCACTACAGACAGTACATGTTTATTATGTACTTGGAAGTAGTAATATACATATTATGGTGATGGATTGTAATCACGAAAGTACTTCAAACTAGACTGTGCCCGCGGATTCGCCCGCGTGATTTTTAGAACTAGAATAAAATTTTAGTTTAACTATACAGATTTCAATATTTTTTACTTGTAAATACTGCAATAGATATAAACACCAACGCAGTTTCGTTGTAGCGTGATATTGCGTGCATTATAGCAACTGCTGATTACATCCAATATGTATTTTATCCGTTTTTATAATATACTAGTCTAAGATCTCGGTATATAACGACCTTCACCGAGTTGTTTATTTGATGAAACGTATTTTATATTCAATTTAATATGTCAATAAATATATTGCATATGGGTTGCCTAACAAATTTCAGTCCAGGATACACCAGTGCACCTATCTATTTCTATACGTACGTCCATTTTCCTATTTCCGACTGTCACTTGTTATCTCGCAAGTGTTGAAAAGCCTTTTGTATCGCCTGTTTGCCTACAGTCACTTCAGGGGAGAGCTCTCATATTGTTCTGTGTCCCAATATACGACAGTGGTGCTTTACGTCGTTCTCTTTGCTTTGAGAAAGTTTTGTTTAATGATCGCGAAACTTTTTACGTATATTTACATACGGTAATATATGCGCTTCTAGTGATACTAGGGTTGATGAGGAAGCAGTTATGAGGATGAGGAAGAGAAAGAGTTTCAAGCACAAAGTAAGAGGATGAGGATATATTCACGAGGAAGAGGATGAGGAAGAGGAAGGGGAACGGTTTGAGTAAGGAAAAAAGAGTAAAAACTATATAAATAAATAGGCTGGCTAGGGAATCCTAGTGACGTTTGAAGTTGAACCATGGACACACAAAATTTCTCATAAATTCCTCTTAATTTAAGAGGAAACGAAAGAGGATGAGGAATTTTTCAACTTTCCCTAAGAAGAATCGGAAGAGGATGTGAAGGAACAAAAAAAATAACTTCCTCATCAAAAGGAAGAGGATTCCTCATCAACCTACTTAACGGTTGGCTACCCATTTGCTACTTAATTCCAATTTAAAAAATGTGGGTGTATTGCAAAAGTATTAAGCAAACTAAGATCCGAACCTTGAGTTCCGAGTTATAGGCGCCGATCGATATTCGATCTGAAAATAAAGGCACCGTCATGCCGGAGATAAGTTGTATGAGCTCCACACAGTTTGCAGCAGGAAATTTACAGAATCTGCGATCGTGGAAGTTTCAAATTGCTTTTGGCAAACTCCTTTAAAGAACAATAGGGACGATACAACTTATATAATATATTGTATCAGGCGTTACTTTGCGGAAATCCATTGTTATTTAAGTTGTATTTATATTTCTTTGCAACAATCCGCACACGTGGAACTTGTTTTGGTATGGACCCACCACCCTCCCTTATCTCTCTGAGTAGGTATATACCATAACGACTTATTCCAATAGTACACGAACACGTGTTTCGCTCCAAAACGGAGCAGCATCAGGTGATGTGGACTCTACAACGGTTGGTTGCTGTTGTTGGTTGTTGGTTCTTTTTGGGGCGAAACACGTGTTTACTTAAACAAAAATTAAGTTAAATACACACGGAAGAGTAATTAATGAAAATTACACTGATTTCGGATTATTTTCTCTTCCTTTGGCTACATTCGCACCGGTTTATCTATTTTCTGTCCATTTCTATGTTGCGACGTTGCATCCATGCGTTGAGGCTGGTGTCTCTACAGAAAAACGTAGCTCGAACTCATTATCCTAGTAGGGCGCGCCTCATAATGGAGTTAGACCTCCAAAATAAATATTCCCCGGTACTGTCTGCAAAACCAATTCCAAACTTCCACAGGCTTTATTTATTCAGCACAGTTACAAATGCAAACTCTATATCGGGAAGGGCGGCGAATGGGTATTCTACTGAATCCGGAGTTACGTCGGCTGTATTTTTAGATTAAATATCGATTGGAGCCAACGGAGGGATGTTAGTTTGCTAATTTAGTTTCTGAAAAACAATGTGCATTTAATTTGATGTCAGAAATAATTTAATAATACGTTTAATAAGGCATAATTGCATACTCAGAAAAAATAAATCATCAGAATCATGCCTCCCAATAGGCGGTCTTATCGCTCAAGTAGCTATCTCTACCAGCTTTCTAGAGTATGTATTTGAATGCATTTTAGCCTAAAATAAGAAATTTGGCATTAAAGATTTCTCGCCCGAAGAGATGATCAGGCTACCATCCTTTATTATGGTTCTCGGACATTTCTAAATAAGCCACCAATTTAAAAATCTCTTGACGAGGGAGGAAGACGCCACTGAAGTATAAAACATGTTTCTGTCTTATTTTATTCCAGCTCGTGACTTCATCCGCGTAGACTTAAGAATTTGGTAAACTACTTATGTCAATCCAGACTATAAATTATCTAATTATAATATGGATTAACATAACTAACTATAGGTTACAATTTACCTTCGTGAAGTCCACCAACCCGCAGTAGGCCAGCTTGGTGGACTAAGGCCTACATCCATCTCATCGTGAGAGGAGACCCGACCCTGTAGTGGGTCATTAAGGTAGGTTACTGACTGACTAAGTTTCATCTACCGTTTTTGTGTTTAAGAGGAACAAATATCCATGCATCCACCCAATTAATCGCATTAAATGATCATAGGTAGTAGTTAAGGATTAATCGTAGCAGTTAAGGATTAATGTTAAGGATTAAAGTTAAGGATAATGGAACAGAATGTTAGCAGAAGTGCGTTTTTCTATGTCTCGTGCCAAGACAATTAAGCTAGTGTCTCCTTCGCCAGGCCCTCGGCAACATGTACTTCGCCCACTCGTCGCTCACCGACCTCAAGATGTGGGACTTCGAGCTGAAGAGCTACGTGGAGGTGGTCGGCAAGGAGATCAACAGCGGCAACATCGAGAAGGTCACCACCAAGGAGAAGGCCAAGTTTCCACAGCATTTCTTCCCGGAGGTGAGGCATAAAACTTTTTTATAGTAAGCAGTCGGTGATAGCCCAGTGGCTTAGAATTCGACCTCGAATTGAGGGGTCCGGGTTCGAATCCCAGTGGCACGCACCAATGACTTTGGACATGCTTGACGGCGGGTTATGAGTTAATGTTGGAATAATTTGATTTTTTTCTAAATCTGTGAACGGTTGCATTCCCTGCCATGATCACCATAGCCTGACATGTATTGTGCCCACTGCTGTACACGGGTCCCTCCCCACTACAAGGGGAAGCCTGGAGCATACTCCATTGTTGGATGTTTTCAAACCGTCCATAGTGCCTCCGACAAGGTTTAACGACTGCTATCGTATCGAGAACAACCGGGACTGACTGCTTAACGGGTTCTACGAAGCACGTACCCATCCAGGTATACTAACCGTCATGAGTCGTGAGCACAGATTTTATCAGTGGAGGGGATTTTGTATACTTTCGGCCAATGTACAGCAGCCGAACAAACGTGCTGGACCAATGGACGACGCTCACTGACGAACTGACGACTGACGAACCAATCGTGTGCACCGCAGCGCAGTCAATGTCAAACCGACCAATGAAAGTTGTGCTCACCACTCGTGACGGCAACTGTACCTACTGACTGCTTCCGACGTTGTTTCACTCTTGCGATCCACACAAACGGCGGAGCTATGCGCTATGTAAACATTAGTTATATGTTGTTTTAACCCATTAATGACCCACTACAGGGTCGGGTCTCCTCTCACAGTGAGAGGGATGTAGGCCTTAGTCCACCACGCTGGCCTACTGCGGGTTGGTGGACTTCACATGCCTTTGAGAACATTTTTTTTTTTTGTGAACTCTCAGGCATGCAGGTTTCCTCACGATGTTTTCCTTCACCGTAACAGCAGGTGATATTTAATTTTGTAAATCGCACATAACTTTTTTACAAAGTCATTGGTGCGTGCCACTGGGATTCGAACCTGGACCCCTCGATTCGAGGTCGAATTCTAAGCCACTGGGCTATCACCGCTGTTATATGTAGTTATGTGTAAACAAAAATGTTTGTCTCCAGTGCAAATGGTCGCGCAAGGGTTTCCTGCGGACGCGCTGGTCCATCCGCGGCACCGCGGTGGAGTTCGTCAACATCCACCTGTTCCACGACGCGTCCAACCTGCTGGCGATGGAGCCGTTCCCCTCTGTACGTATGTAACTTTGAGGTGACTCACTAGTGGCCATCTATAACTTACTAGACTGTGCGCGCGACTTCGCCCGCGTGGATTTTAGAACTTGCGGTTATTGTGACTAAACTATGATAGTTAGATATGTGATCTCGCGGACTTTTTTGTAGATCTTAACATGACCTACAAACCCGTAGTACATCATTTTGTTCTATTGTCAATAGGTTTTGCAGCGCACGCATAAATAGGTTTACGATTCAATTTTCTTACGGATAAAATATAGCCTATTACCTTCCTCTATAAATGGACTATCCAACACTGAAAGATTTTTTGAAATCAATCCAGTAGTTCCTGAGATTAGCGCGTTCAAACAAACAAACAAACTCTTCAGCTTTATAATAATTATTAAAAATATATTTAATGTATAGATAATACCTCATTATTAATTAGTGAAATGGAACAAATTTAGAGCTTCTTTAGCCATCCGCTTTTGCAACCGTTTCTACATTGCAAGCGACGGCACAATAATAATAATTCACCCCCTCTCCCCCTCCCCTCTTGACACACAAAGAATTAAAGGGTTCATAAATAAGAAATAGGAATTAAAATGAGGAATTGTCTTCTAAAATACATTTTTAATTATCGTTTGGTCATACACGAAAATATAAAGAAAGACTGATGCATTAACACCTGCTTCCAAACCATATTCATGTATATAATTTTTTTCAGTAAGCCCTATTTCAATGAAATTAAAGCGTGTAAATGAGGTTTATTATTATTTTGAAACTGTATCTTTTTATTGCAGGTGTATTGTCGAAGCCGCCAGCGCGCTCTCAGACACACCCTACGACACTTGCATTCTGACGTCAACGCCGCTCCCTATTTCATCTTCGGAGACTTCAACTTCAGGACCGACACGGGCGGGGTTGTAAAGGTACACATTTTCGTAGCTTTTTTTATTGTCAATGTAGCAGCAAACGACCCAAATACGATAGAAGTTGCCTATCTCAGGTTATAGGTATGTATGTGGGTGGGTTGCGTGGTTGTTGATAGGCGATGTGGCTTAAGATTCGAGGGGTCCAGGTTCGAATACCAGTGGCACGCACCAATAGCTTTGTTTTTAAAAGTTAAAATTAAATACCACCTGCTGTTACGGTGAAGGTGTAGCGGTGATAGGCCACTGGCTAAGAATGCGGTCTGTTATTCGAGAGATCCGGGTTCGAATCCCAATAACTTTCTTAATGTTATGTGCGCTTTAATTTTTTAATTAAATTTCATATCACTCGCTATAACGGTGAAGGGAAACATCGTGAGGAAACCTGCATGCCTGACAGTTCACAAATGTTCTCAAACGCATGTGAAGTCCACCAACCCGCAGTAGGCCAGCGTGGTGGACTGAGGCCCACAAGGTCATCAATGGGCTACTGACAAATTTGCATACATGAAAAGGTAAATATGGAATGTTCAAAAATGCTCCGTGAGATCTTCAATAGGGTATTTCGCACCATGCAAGGAGAAATCCAAAATTATGTAATATTGATAGATTTTGTTAAAAGCAAGTGAAAATGGTGATTTCTGTTCTAAAAAATGTAGTATACATTTATTATTTCAATTTTAAAGTTCAGGTTTTTTAATCCGTTTTTCAAATGTCAAAAACGCTATACGCCATGCAAGCTATCGGCGTGACGTCATTAGCAGTGTAAATAAACAATGGAGTATAACTTTCTTCCTTTACTGACATGTAAATTGTTTACACTGCGAGTGACGTCACAAGCATGCCGGCAGCGCCGAGACGGCCGAGACCGTGTTCCCGCGGGGATTTTTGAAATTTAAATTGAAAAGTTTTTTTTTTTCATAATATTTGTTTGCAAAAAAATTTTTTTCCAATTTTTTATGGGTTTTTATGACTTACGAATTCATATAAAAAGCTTTTTGACATAGGCCGTAATACCCTATTAACCCATATTCGTGCAAATGAAGCAAACTAACCTCTCTGTCTCGGTGAATGGTTCGATTGTCCCGCAGAAAGTGACGGAGGAGCTGACGGCGTGTCGTCTGCAGAACGGCGCGAACGTGGACGCCTCCAAGATGCAGTTCCGCTCCGAGGCGGACGGCCGCGTGGTGCTCACCGTCGGCAAGAAGGAGTTCGCGCACGTCGACCACCAGAAGATATTCAGGGAGCCCTGGGTATGTTACCGTGGAATAAAATAGGGTATTTCGCACCATGCAAGGAAAAATCCAAAATTATGTATTATTGATAGATTTTGTTAAAAGCAAGTGAAAAATGGTGATTTCTGTTCTGAAAAATGTAGTATAGATTTATTATTTCAATTTTTAAATTCAGGTTTGTTAATCTGTTTTTCAAATGTCAAAAGCGCTATACGCCATGAAAGCTATCGGCATGACGTCATTAGCAGTGTAAATAAACAATGGAGTATAACTTTCTTCCTTTACTGAGATGTATTGTTTACACTGCGAGTGACGTCA
Organism: Erynnis tages; assembly: GCA_905147235.1. Lineage (NCBI taxonomy): Eukaryota > Metazoa > Arthropoda > Insecta > Lepidoptera > Hesperiidae > Erynnis > Erynnis tages. Next base: position 5,420,354 of record LR990095.1, on the reverse strand, counting down.
CAACCATGGCGGCAGCGCCGAAACGGCCGAGACCGTGTTTTCGTGGGGATTTTTGAAATTTAAATTGAAAAGTCTTTCCAAATATTATTTTTACATAATATTTGTTTGCAAAAAAATTTTTTCCAATTTTTTATGGGTTTTTATGACTTACGAATTCATATAAAAAGCTTTTTGACATAGGCCGTAATACCCTATTCTGAAGTTTCAAAAAGTAAGATAAGTAAGTAAACTTTGTAATATGACGATTGGAGAAATGCATGATTTTCTAGCTTAGTTGATCATACCAGAACTGGGGTAAATTCACTAAGCCCAACAAAATTTTACGCCTAAATCGTGTGACGTCTTTTCGGGTTCGATTCAAACTCATCTCGGCATGACATTTAAAAACCGTATTCTCTAAAGTACTGCATTCAGTGATCGATTTCACGCTACTCGTTCAAAAATGTTTTTGAATCGATCGGATCGAAAAAGCATCGGTTCTATGGTGTTGTTCAACATCCTGTTGTTTTGTATTTTTCAGGTTAGGTTTAAAAAATTAAATACGAGAACTGAATCTACAAGCGGTGGAACGATTTACAGTTTTTTCCCCACAAGATTACGATCTGAAATAAAACTTAGTCTATAGAAGTAGAAGTAGTGGTAGAAAAAATCAAAAACACTTGGATTAACTTCTATGATCGAACAATACATTTACGTTTACGTATCATTAAAATGACTATTTCTGCTTTTAGCTGCAAAGATTCGACCGAGAGCTGGAGGCGTTACGACCGCACCTGTACGAGTTTCCCGTGAAGTTCCCTCCCACCTACCCGTTCGAAGAAGACGTCCATCTCCCCACCCATTATATGAAGACTAGGTATGTTTCTGTTGTTCATAATAATAATTATTATCTGAAAACTTATTTCACATTTGGAGGGGCAGGGGAGATCTCCCGCCAGGCGATGTCACTGCCTGGGGGCCGCGGTCCGAATGCTGACTTCGGACCATTTGTATATTGTCAGTCAGTAACCCATTAATGACCCACTACAGGGTCGAGTCTCCTCTCACAATGAGAAGGATGTAGGCCGCCGTCCACCACGCTGGCTTACTGCGGGTTGGTGGACTTCACATGCCTTTGAGAACAATTTTTTTTGTGAACTCTCAGGCATGCAGGCTTCCTCACGATGTTTTCCTTCACCGTAACAGCAGGTGATATTTAATTTTATAAAGCGCACATAACTTTTTTTACAAAGTCATCGGTTCGTGCCACTGGAATTCAAATCCGGACCCCTCGATTCGAGGTCGAATTTTAAGCCACTGTGCTATCACCGCTTGCATTTGTATATATTATGCAGAAATTCTATGAAACTTTGATAGCGCCTTTGAGGGTACGTGTTCCGATTGGCCAGTTCGGTGTGACGCGTGTGACGTGTTCTATTGTTGACTGCACTCGCTGCGTGCGTCGTGACGCGTGGTCAGCGTTGCATGTGAGGCGCGCGCTCATGTTACTGTAGGTGTCGCGCCGCTACATACAAAACTGTTTTGTAGGAGTAGCCAACGAGTGTAGGCGACCTGATATTATTGTCACATTCAAATTCAAATTCAAAAACTTTTATTCATTATTAGGTACAACCCGTGCACACTTAATGAAAGTCATACAGATAAATTATACATTCTACATTCATCCGCTTTGATCGCCCCTCAGGCAAAACGTAGACTGGGAGAAAAAAACGGACGGAAAAAAACTCCCAGCACTCTTTTAAAAGTAAATAAAACTTAGTCTATAGTGCAGTATTAGTCCATTGAAAGCAGGATGGATGATGTTGATAGATGATGAATTTCCAATCCGCTGAAAAAGTCTTCAATATGGAATAAGCAGCACCACGTTAGTATAATGGTGTTTCTTCCTGTACTTTTCAGTGTTCTAAACTGTTAAATAAATAAATAATGGCGTCGCTGCTACAACCGGTAGATGTCTCCCCCCAAATGAATAACACTAGGTTTATGGATTTATTTATGATTTTCTAAGATTTAATGGCGATCTGTGTTCAGGTGCCCAGCGTGGTGCGACCGGATCCTGCTGTCGCAGTCCGCACGACTCCTGATACAACAGTCCGACTCCAGTCGCACCGGCGACAATCGATTGCACTCCTCCAGGTAACTTGTCCCAATAGGGTATTACGGCCTATGTCAAAAAGCTTTTTATATGAATTCGTAAGTCATAAAAACCCATAAAAAATTGGAAAAAAAAATTTTACAAACAAATATTATGTAAAAAAAGACTTTTCAATTTAAATTTCAAAAATCCCCGCGAAAACACGGTCTCGGCCGTATCGGCGCTGCCGCCATGCTTGTGACGTCACTCGCAGTGTAAGCAATACATCTCAGTAAAGGAAGAAAGTTATACTCCACTTTATTGTAATAATTTTAAAGTTTATTTTCAAGTGCGTTAATAAAAACCTCGCCGCTGCGCTCCGTTCTGTCTGCGCTGACCCTTAATATCCTGTGAAGACAATGTAACCGATGTCTGTTACTATTCACATATTGCAGAAAGTCTGTGGCGGATTCAACGGATAGTGGCAGCGGGCGAGTGTCGTCATCGGACAGCAGCCCCGCGAGGTCCGGCTCCCCAGCGCGCCAGAATAGCCAGGTAATAATTATCTGTTATAACTCACCGACCAACCGACACGATAAAATTTAAACACAGGGCTCTGTATGGAGCAACGTTACTAGCTACTTAGCCAAATAGACGCCTCAAGACGCCGAACGCTTTCAGACAACACATTAGAATTATAAGTGTTGTCCAAGACAAAGAGCGTAAGTAGTAGTAGTAGTAGTAGTAGTAGTAGTGCTAGTACCGACCACCTCCTTGACCTGATAGGCGTTTAGTAAACATTTTTTTGAACTGACCAATCACAATGCTTTATTTTTCATTGTTATTGTTATCGACAGGGCAGTCCCGGCAGGAGCCTGGAGAAGAAGGGCAGCGTGGCGGAGCTGGACGCGCTGAGCGTGCCCGGCGCGTGCGCCAGCCGCAAGAGCATCGCCGACCCCACCAGCGTGCAGCAGGCGATCAATGCGAGGTGACCACGTCTATCTATTCCATGGTGACGGCCTAGTAAACATTTGTGTGGAAAATGTATTTTGGTAAAAATGACCTCTGTCCTTAAGTTTGCCGTATGTCATTGTCATGTCAGTAACCCATTAATGACCACTACAGGGTCGGGTCTCCTTTCACAATGAGAGGGATGTAGGCCGCCGTCCACCACGCTGGCCTACTGCGGGTTGGTGGACGAACATACCGCGTGAGAACATTTTTTTTGTGCACTCTCAGGCATGCAGGTTTCCTCACGATATTTTCCTTCACCGTAACAGCAGGTGATATTTAATTTTGTAAATCGCACATAACTTTTATTACAAAGTCATTGGTGCGTGCCACTGGAATTCGAACCCGGACCCCTCGATTCGAAGTCGAATTCTAAGCCACTGGGCTATCACCGCTATGTATTTGTATGTCATTACTTTCCAGAATCTGTTCCTTATTAGTGACACTATCGAATGGTGTAATAATACAGGCGTGATTTTTTTTCGATTTCGATTCGGATTCGACTCCCGGCTAGGGATATTGATTTTTCAAAAATCCAAAGATGCGGATCGGTCCCCAGACTCTTTTCAGCATTTTTCGATATTCTTCATAGTTTCGGATTTCCCCATCCACGCACACTTGAACGATTCACCCTGTATCCTCAATGTAAGTATTAGTACTTATATACTTAAATAATAATTTTCAACAAGAAAAGTACATTTTTAATTCTGGATCATTTTTCACAGATTCTCACAAATATTTGAAAGAAAAAGCAAGTAAGACTCAAACACATAAATTTTGTCACAAAGTTGCATATTTTATCGTTGGCAGCATGATTGTGAATGAACACATTTTGTATTCATTGTTGGTTTATAACAATTTTTCTACGGCACTAAACTCACTATTAAAGTATTATAAACACGCATAACCAATTTTTTTCAATTATCATAATTTTTTATTTTGTTATGATTAATTAATATTGGTTTAAATATAAGATATTAATTTAAATTTATCAATGACATTTTATAGACATATAATTGGCCAATTGTTTAAATCATTTTCTACTATTTTATTGTACTTTAAGTAAATGCATTCTTCATTACACTTCAGTTTATTCTTGTTCGAAATCTCTCAAAAAGAAATCTCTGCAGTCAAATCAGTTTTTTATGTTGTAATGTGTGATCAATAAATGATACTGTGTGCTTGTCTTCGAACGCGATAATTCAAGGACATAAAATAAACCAAATTTCATCGACAAAACAAATGGGTGTTTAAGAGAACTAGCCCCTGCTTTTGGAATGGGAGCTTTTTGAATTTTGCATATAAAATGTCGATGAGTTTTTTTTACAGAGATAAAAAAGGTGTTATTTGATGGTTAACCTACTCGTACATACAGATCAGAAAAAAAAACTTGTTAAATTTCAAATGTAAAATGTCGTAAAAAAATTTTTTTATTAAGCTGTCCCCTGTGTCTGCTTGCCTCCTCGGATGGGCCGCTCTATTTTGATACCTACACGGGGAGTGGGGCAGGCCTGCCTTTATTAAATTCACGTAGCGTACGATAAATACAAAAGTGTAATAGGCATGATGACTAATTTTCAAAAACTCTTCTATGATATTCAGAAGTTTCTATTATGTCTAAAATATATCATATTTTTGTAGAAAATTAAGGTTTTTGTGTAATAAAAGTACATTTAAATTTTAAGTTTCAAATTCATTCCAAAACGCTCGCCCGTGTCATGGCGTCTGTCATTGCGCCACGGCTCAGTAAAAAATGACAGATCGCGTATAATATGCTTACGAAAAAAATGACGTTAACTGAGACGTGACGTAATTTGACGTAATTCGATCTGATGGTTTAGCTATCATGGCGGATTGTTGTATTTTGTAGATTTATTTTAACAAATAAATTATTAATCTCGACATTAATAAGAGAATAAATACATGTTTCAAAATCCTTGAATCCTATTTCATTAGATCAGATAAATATTTTGGCGATACTTGATTACTGTCATCATGCCTATTATAATTTAATTTTATTTTAATAATAAAGTCGTCTCCCAGGGTGGCGGAGGACGGGTCCCCGGGGCGGCGTCGGCTGGTCCGCAACCAGTCGGAGGGCTCCCCGAAGGCCGGAGAGGCGTCTGCGGAGCTGAGGCGGCTGGTGGACGCGCCGTCGCGGCGCCGGAACGAGTACGGGGTCATCGGAGACACCACTTGCATGGGGGATCATAAGGTCACTCACATTGTACAAATAAAAACAAATCAGTCTTTCATTCATTGTCAGGTACTAGTTGTGCACTCAATGAATATGCACATGATAGAATATTGTAAAATATATCTTACATCCGCTTTCGGTGCCCCTCAGGCTATCGTAGACCAGGAGAAAAAAGCGGGCGGAAAAAACTCCCAACCTACATTTTTGAGCAACCTTGAAACGTCTAAATTTTGATTATGTTGACCCAGCCTCTTTATTAACTTTCATCTTGGATTTTGCGACTAATACAATTTTATTCTTTGTTTTAAAAAAATAATTTATTTGTCAAGGCTGTGGTTTAAAGTTACCGAGAGGATTCAAAGTTACCCGAGGTGACCTTCATGTTCTTCAAACAAACTATCAAATCAGTCCTGTGCCGAAAGGCCTATTATGAAACTAAGGACTATTTAGACGATAAGAAAGCGTGGGATTGAATAACTTCACTATAGGCTATTTCTATACACCATGTAACAATATTTATTTGTGAGCGGATGGCAATGGGGCGATATTGACACACACGATAGCTGTCACGTGTGTTCCTTTATTGGACCTAGCCATACTGCATTATGGGAGTTTTTTTCCGCCCGCTTTTTTCTCCCAGTCTACGTTTTGCCTGAGGGGCGATCAAAGCGGATGAATGTAGAATGTATAATTTATCTGTATGACTTTCATTAAGTGTGCACAAATTGTACCTAATAATGAATAAAAGCTTTTGAGTTTCAGTTTGTTAAAATATGATTAAAAGAAGCTCACAAGATTTCCAAAACTTTTTAATATAGCATAGTCTTTAAGTAAGTCCAATTAATGTGACACTCGATTATACTCGCAGACAATACACAAGAATAAGCAGATATTTATTTATTATTAATACTATTTATTGAATGTCTAATCGCTTTCTTCCACAGCCAATCTACCTGCGCGTGATGCTGCAAAGCGACCGAGGTACGCTCGAGTGCTGTGACGTCACCCCCCGCCCCCCGTGTCCCCTCGCCCCCGTCCCCCGCACGCCGCGCCCCCGCCGCCTGCCCCGCCTCCCCACCGACCCCGACATATTCGCGACCAAACCCACCCACGACGACAAGCACCCCGACCTAAAACTGAAAAGGGCCCGCACTGGCTCCTTGAACGAAATACTGAACATCCCCTACGTCCAAATCACGAAAGCCGACTACATCAGCTCCGACGGCATTTTCGTTAACGACGTCGACACGACCCTCCTGTGTCCGAGGCGGTGCGTCGACCCCTACACGCCGGAGAGCGTCGAATCCCACTCGCCTAACGTGGAGGACAACTCGAACGGCTCCGGGGAGACCGCTGAACTAGTCGTTAGTAACGACGGCAAGGCAGGTCGCGATCGCAGCGTGTCGCCGTCGCAACTCAAGACTAGGTTGGACATGTTGCTCGGCAGAGAGTGTGAGGGGAGTGGGGGAGACGAGGAGCGTAGGGGAAGCAGGGGTAAGGTGGACCCGATACCGGAGTTGCAGAGGTTGAACAGTAGGGAGTCGTGTAGGTCTGATGCGAGCAGGAAGGGTGTCTGTTGTCTCGCACTGAAGTGCTACGGCTTCTGTCGGCGGCGAGCGAAGCGGGTCGGTTGCGGCTGCGGCTTCAGGAGTTGTACGTCTTGACGGCGTGTAGATAGCCACATGATATTGAGATACAGTACGATTCGTGTACTTTTTGCGTAAAACCTAACAAAACCGTCGAAAAAGAGTTTTGGACTTGCAACTTTTAGAGTAGAACGCGATGAACGTTTTTGAATTCGAAAATGGAATTGCGAACGTTTGTTTTTGGAACGAAGTTCCTTATCGCGCGCGCGTTGTGAAAGGGGGCTAGACGGAAAAAATTCTTACGAAAAGTTGTCACGACACTTTTTGCTGTCATGACGTAAGTCATGACGTAAATGACAATGACTGAAGTTCATGACTACGTCAGTTACGTCATGATCTTCAGTTACGTCATGACAGCAAAAAGTGTCGTAAATGACATTGTCATTTACGTCATGAACTTCGTTCCTTCCGGGTGTCCCTTGACAACTCTCATTTTTTTATATACTTGATGGTATTTAACATACAGTACAACAGTTTAATGTACTGTTTGGGTAGGACGTGGCGTGAAAAGTGAGTGTTTGGACTCGAAAATGGAATCGCGGTCACGTTTGACGTTTGTTTCCATATTTGACACGTTTTTCGGAAAATTTCAAAAAATATCACATGAAAATACCTATAATTCTTGCTATATTTGACGGAAATAAGGTGACGGATTTTTCAGAAATTTTAAATGAGAATATCAAAATTTTAAATTGATTTGAAAACTATTTTGACATCTAATTTGAATCGCCCTTTAAAAAAACAACGCTTGAAAAAATGATAGATTTTCTACTTAGACACCAAAAGTGAAAACCGCGACATATTTTCGTTATTTAGGCATACCTACGTACGATACGTATCTCGTAAATAAAAATACGTAAGATCTAGGATGGGTCATAATAAGCCTCAAATATCTTTGACGTTTGGTATTTGATATCCAAAAATGGCTGCACAATTACTTAAATAAATAAATGTGAACGACGGCGATATATCAATTTATTTATTACGATAAATAAAAACAAAGAAATATCCCAAAGAGACTGCTATTTACGATACATTCGGTACTTATTTTTCTTAGACGAGTTGACAACAGTACTAAAAAATAAATAAAAAAATCACACATTCTTTTAAATTGTTTTTTAAATCGACGGTTTATGAAAAAAACACGACAAGTTCGATTTGACGTTTAACGATACTGTCTTTTTTGACGTTAATATTTTTTATTTTATACTGCCTTTGATTCCGGCCTTTTGACTTAATTTTCCTAACTTGGAGAATGTGACTTAAGTAAACACACTTATTTTTTATTTAAGTGGCAGTTGTTACTTCATCCGACTTTCCCCTCAAACGAACGAACCTTCACGTTCCTTCCTTTTACATATGTATTTTAAAGCGAATTCTTTGCATTTTGTCGTTGTAGAAACAATTGTTGTGTAATTAGATGTTTGAGTTTCGCTTAAGAGCTGACTTGAAGTTGGAACTAAAGGGGTCTATATATTTCAAAATGTCAAGTAAATGTATTTTTTACTGACATGACACAATATTTTACTAACAAGACATTATTATATAGCCAGTTTCAACAACATACTGTCGGGTATGAGTAGACCTACTATAGTTCGGTTACAAGGCAACATACAACATAATTATGTTGTATGTTAAAGTTGTATGTTTAAAGCAATAGATAACATCCATTCTCGATGGTATGTTACAAATACTTTAGTCATTAGATATGTTTTCAATATTATTATGACCAATGTCCTATTCCGTTTATAAAAACAATTTTAGACACTAGTCTACAAAGGTTTTATTATCTGCGTATATTTTCTCAAATCAAAGACCCATTTAGTTCCAACCAGTCTGATGTATTAGTTTGTCATTCAAATGGTAATAGTTTACCGTTTCATTGTGACGCTTAGCTAGTGTTATTGATTGGCATGATTGTATTATGTTTATATCTATTTGTATTTAGATGTAACAGCGTTTATATAGTTGTACGGATTCATTCGCTTCGCTTAATTTTTAGAGGATTCTACAAAATGATTTTCCACAAACTATTTTAAATTTATCGAATATATTAAATTTTCAACAACATCTGGCACTTAGGCTGAGCTCAGTTGTCACACGAACGTACGTTCGTACGAACTCAACTCGTGCGTATACGTGCGGTCACGCACGAACCATCCCGACTTTTGACAACTATAATCTAACAATTATTCATGGTTTTCAATTTTAGAACTTTGCAACAGCATTTTAAAGCAATTCAAATTGAAATTCAAAATTCAAATTGTATTTATTGCCACAGTAAAAGAAATAAAATAAAAACAGTAAAACTTCACAAACTACACACTATGGCGGGCAGCAAGCAGGCGGAGACTCAGGTCTGCTGTCACGTGGCCAGGGCCTCATGCAGCGCTGGTTTTCAATCTCCCCCTTCTCCCTGTGGTGGGATGCGGGAGTGAGATAGCAATTGGTAAGCATGTCAACCAAACTGTAGTGGACTATCCGTGCTTAACAATGTGTTATTGGAAATAGCCATAAGGCAATAAGAACTCTTTTCATCTGTGAATTAATCCGTAAAACTCTACAAACCTTGAAGCATGCATTTCTTATTTAATTTTTAACGTTAGAATTGATGAAATAGTATGTTACCTTAGGTAAGATCTATCAGGTAGGATTGTTGTAAATACGCGGCTGAATCTATTTTAATGTGGTTACTACTAGTCGATAGCACGGCAAAATATAGATTGATCTATTAAAATTATTCTGTTTAGTGTTTGAATGCAATTAAAAGTTTAATGCAAGGTAATTATTGCAATCTAACAATGCTTTTAGCCTTTAATGAGCTGTGCTATTTAATAGTTTTGTTTTTAATTTAACGATGGATCATCCATATTTAGAGTTTGTTTTTACAGACTTTTTTTTTCAATTATAATAAAAAAATTGTTAATTACATGGACCTCAAGCATTTATGGTTAGCATCCTCACATTTGATGTATCGTTTTCGGTCCACATATCTCGGCTCTCCCGACATAATACCATAGTTCCAATTTGAGGTTACAATTCACAACTAAATTATGAAATAGTAAGTATTTGATTACAATTATATTGATTGGACTCACAACGGAATTATTTTAAGGAAATCATGTTTAAAAATAGACATTAAAATATAGGATGGTCCATTCCAAACGTGAAATTATACCAAATGGTTTATTGATCTAGTCTTGTTCTGCTCAAGTGAATAAATCAGATCAAATTTGACTTGGCAGTTCCTTTTCACTTATACTTAATAACTTAATAAATAACTTAATAGTTTGTTTTAGAATTAATTTCGATTATGATGTGCGTGGTACAGGTAGGTTGTATGTTTAGAGGAATAATGAATTTTGATGTCTAAAAATGAGAATTTAAAAAAGTCATTCAAAAGATTTCATGTAATAAATGAAACCATAAAACTATTTTATACACATTAAGTTTTTAAGTAAGACTTGCTTCAATCAGAATATTTAGCACATCATAATAATATTGAGAATTATTAAATTAGTTAACTTAAAAGTACTAATGAAGCGTGGTAGATAAAAGAGTGATTGTCAGTAAAGATGAAATCTTATTTTTTAACCAAATATAGTCCCTTATATTATCTAGAATCATTATTTTATGTAAGACTGGTGTCTATTCAGCTTTAGAAATTTAGCTTAAACTTAACTCATTTAACTTAAAAGTAAGACTTATTTTAAAAAAAAATATGGTTATTAGTGCGAAGTTCAACGACAAAACTATATTAAGCAAATTTATAGAAAGAGTAACGGTGTGGCGACCTCCGCCACTCGTCGTGAGATGGCGCCACATGATCCTGAATCACGCTATCGAAGTTTTTTAAATTCCTAACATATATACAAATATACAAAATTCTGGGATGATGTAATTGGAGAATGGCTGCTCCCCAGGCACGATAACCTCGCCCGGTCTATTTCATAAAATTATATTATTGGATTCCGTCTTCATCGATCAAAGATCAGATAACTGTTCTTAGGATCTAACACTAGTATATTTTTCTAATATAAATTCGTACTAATAGCCATAAATCTCTAGTTATACGTAAATTAAATGCACACGAAATTAAGTAATTTTAAGGCACAAAGTGTTGTATTGTTTGTGGTGCTTAACGCAGTTGGTATTAAACATTCCGCACTGACCATTTTTCTTTTTTATTTTCCTTTTCTTTTTTTCATTTACGTTTATTATTTTTGATACTTTTTCGCTTCGTTCACAACTAAATTGCTTTTTTGTTAGTTTTATTACGCTTTTAATCATCTTTTTATCTGTTTTTACTAGTAAATTTAATGATTTGAATTCAAATAGTTTATATTTAAACAAATTATGGCACAACGTCCATATTATTATTATTCAATACATTTTTTAAACTTTTTTCACACCATCGATCATTTTAGTTTCTCAATTTTTCTAAATATTTTTAACACATTTTTTGTTAATTTTTTTGCGGCTTTTTAAATTTATGTAGTTTGTTACCTAATGTAGTGTTTGTGTGTAGTTGTCCGCAGCTATCAAAACTTACTGCTATATGTTGTGATGAATGGCTTGTGAGTATTTCTATTTTTTGTTTTTAGTTTTATTTTCTTGTAGTTAATCTTTAACAAATTAAGTTAATATTACTATCCGTATTTGTGTTCGTTATTTTTCATTGAATTTTTTATTGTTATAATTGGTTATCCACATCAAAAAGATGGAAATCCTATCTGAGGTCCTGTGTAGGTGTGTAGCTACTCACAAGGACTAAGATATTCGCCTTAAATAGAGTATCTCGGGTATCCACACATGCAGAGGATACCGAGCCAGAGGATAGCTATAAGGTACGAGTAGGTACTCGTACTCAGCGGCGGGGTACGCAGGCGGGGAGTTCCCCGGACGAGCTACTATTAACTTTTCGAAAACATGAAAGATGCCAAAGTATTTGACAGACACCGTAGTAAGAACATGACGTTTCGCGAGGCGTGACGTCACGCTTCTCTGATTTGTGTTCAATAATTTCTGTCATTTTGCGGATTTTATTTTGCGTAAATATTGGTAATCTTTAATTATTTTAATGAAAAAAGTGTGTTACTATATAACATGATTAATCATTAGAAACCCTATGTCAGCCGATTTATTCTTAGTGGAAACAAGCCCATTATGTGAAAAATATGTTGGATACAGGTTATGTGTCACTAAAAAGTGACATGTCAGTTGTTCCCGCCAAAATGAAAGTTACCTTCAAGTACAAGGACCTAATTATAGGTGTCATGTTGTTGATAAATTATAAAAAAATTACATCTGTTTTCCAGGCAACTACCGCCACGAGTTCCACTCGGAAACCTCGCCGAAGCACCAGAAACTGGAAGAACAGGATACGCCAGCAGACATCGCCGAATCGCCAAACTCTCGCTTCATACACTTCAATATGGATAACGCTTGCAACATCTTCAAGGAAACCGATATTTAACCGTTCAGTTGGCTGCAAACCTTTAATCGCCCACTTTTGGGCACGGGTCTCAACAGTGGGCAACAACATACTCCACCACGCAGCTCCATGGCCGGCGGAGAAACGGACTAGTGGCCCACCCGTGTCGGATGTTTTCAAACCACCCATAGCGCCTCCGACGTGGTTTAACGACTGCTATCGTATCGATAACGACCGGCACCGGCAGTTAAACGTGCCCTCCGAAGCACGGCAGCGCGCTATAGTTCGCCACTAGCGGTCACCCATCCAGGTACTGACCGCGCCCATAGTTGCTTAGCTTTCGATCGCTTGCGATGTACTGGAGTTATGCGCGCTTCACTTACAATACGTACACGTTCATTTCCTTGTCAAATTTCGTGGGCGCTTTAGCGATGCCGCCTATGCGTCATTGTCTATGTTTTGGACACGCCGGGCGGTGGCTAATGAATCATACGAGACGTATGCGTCTCGAAGGCACTAAACGCGTAAAATCAGATTTCTATAGTATAGTCGTACCGCGGTTTTTCTAACCTCTATATCTATCTGTTACTGGCAGTGCAAATGACGGTAATGTCATGTTTTGAGCCAATGAGCCTGCAAAAACTTGACATCGACAACGCTATAGAAGGCAGATGTTGAGGTTGCCATATCAGAGATGAATGTTTTTTATTCTGGTATTGCTATAAATAAACGAATGTTAGGTTAGGTTAGGAAGGTTCTAAGGCAGCGGGAAACCGTTGGAACAAGGGCCCAGGAGCGGGCGGAGTGGCATCGATTAGGGGAGGCCCGTGTCCAGCAGTGGACTGCCAAGGGCTGAATAGAAGAAATTAATATGAAACAGGCATACAGGCCACCTATTAAGTGGTCACTGCGACCCATGGACATCCACGTGCTAAACAAATAAGATGTAAAACGGATCTAAAGTTATGTGGTTATGTTATGTTGTAGACTTATGATCGCGTCTGAATATTACCAAAAGTCATAAGTCGAAATCTTTTATTCGTTATTAGGTACAATTTGTGCACACTTAATGAACGTCATACATATAAATTTTACATTCTACGTTCATCAGCTTTGATCGCACCTCAGGCAAAATGTAGACGGAGAAAAAAGTGGGCGGAAAGAAACTCCCAGCACTCTGTTAAAAGTACCTAAATAAAAATTATTCTAATTATTATTGCCCTGGAGGAATTTCTGCATGACTATGACATGGGGTTCATTAATTAGGCGTAAAAAGAGCTGTCCTTTATGCCAGCGATGTATTGCTCCGGGTTGCAGAGAATTACGTATGGCCAATTGTATGCCAATATTTAAAGTAAGTAGTATTTAAAGTAATTAATATGTCAGAAGATGCATTGCAAAAGTCACTTAGATTTTTTAAACAAAAATTAGTCGTTTATTTGAGTTTCTTTGATAACAAAATGTTAAATTTATGCAAACAAATAGTGACTATAATTTTATTTGAAAAAATCACTACTAGTAATAGCTGATCTTGTTTAACGTTGAAAACAGTGGGATTCCTTACTAATGATTTGTGTCTAAGAATAGAAGTAAATAAAAAATAATATATCCAATATCATATAATAAGAAATAGACTTGATTTATAGCCAAGAATTATAGAGGTAAATATTGATTACTAAATATATACTAACAGTACTAAAAAGCGATAGTGTAATTGGAGCATAATAGTTTTTGATTCTAGTCTATTTCATGGTTTTGTTGTTTATATCATCAACTATGTTTAGTGTTATAAACGTATGTATATTTAGAAAAAATATCTTCATGTTACTAACGGAACAAATTGCGTACCTACTTGTCATGTCAGTAACCCATTAATGACCCACTACAGGGTCGGGTCTCCTCTCACAATGAGAGGGATGTAGGCCGCCGTCCACCACGCACCACTACTGCGGGTTGGTAAAATACCATAAGGTACCTACTTACCTGTGTTAATTTCTTGTTATATGACAGTAACTTGATAAAGTGAGTATGTACTTATGTTATATACCTACTTATAATTTTAATATAAGATATAGAAGTATGTAAGCAATTGGTGCCTATGTTATCTAGTCTTTATTTATATATCGTCCTTACTCTTGTAAGCAAATATTAAAGTTTTTGATTTAAAAAGGCCCAAGTGCTTCATGTAATGAAATATTCACTTCCATGCACTTTATATTACTGACTCATTAACTGTATATTGTAATAATTAATTATTGATATTTAATATTTTTCATGATAATAAATAATTTTAATAGTTATTGATATTCGATTTCAGTTTCAGAATATGGTTAAATAAAAAATTAAATAAATAAATATTTTGGGACAACTCTCACACGGCTTTCTGATCACAAAGAAGGCTGTGACTGTGTTATGGTAACCAGATAGCTGATAAACATACATATATAATTATATTACTTTTATCATATCCTTAACATAGTACTCACTATTAGTAACGTCAGTACTCTTGAATACTCATTGTAGCTTGATAATAGGTTAAGCGTATAATAAAATAGAATAATCAAGCCATTGATTGTCAATTCTTAATTTTATCTGCATAATAAGAATTGATGGCTTCAGTTATAGTAACTAGAATATTAAGGTCACTATAATATTTAAGTAGATATGAAAACATTTAAACACAAATTAGTTTGTGTTCTTTAGGTAACTGTTTTAATTTTTGGTATATTTAAGGCCATTTTTAGTTTTATTGTACGATAATAAAACTTTAAATTTAAATATTAATTTAAAGATTAAACTTTCGTTCATAGAATTGCGGAATTCTTTTTCAAAACAGGGCCTTCACTCATTCCAGGTTTATATAACTATTGTAAGAATTTTCGTTTCTTCTATTGTTAAAGAAACATCGTGATATGTTACTTTTAACAGTTATATAGTGAAACTATTATTAAAAAGGAACATAAGTAAGTCACATTATGAAATTTTGTTTTGACTCCGTATTTCAAATAACTCAAACATGCATAAAGTTCATTCTTCTCTACAAGGGCTGATAATATTAGGTACCTACCTATATACAATATAAGAGTAAACGGAATTACCTATCTTATGAAACAAAAGTTCCTCAATTTAATTTTCCAGTTTTAGGGTCTGCGCAGACGTACCACAACCACACCACTACCACTTGACAAAATGCAGTCAGTTTATGGTCTCGTGTGAATAGCACAGGTCGGTAAATGTCGGTCGTGTGAATGGAAGTGACAGTTTTCATACTATTTGACACCCGACCACGTGGTGTGGTTGCGGTTGTGGTGTGGTTGTGGTACGTCTGCGCAGACCCTTAGTGAGTCATATTTTGAAACATCCGGTACACATAAGGGTACGTTAGTCCCTTATTTGGACCCTACTAATAGACACGCCCCAAAATATTTAACATACCTACATATAAAACATTAAAATGTTACAGAAAATAAAAAATAAAATGGATGAAAGTAATTAACATAATGTTACTTTAAAATTAAGTGTGTTCATACCCATATCATATCGAGCAAAGAAAAATAGTTTATACAAGGGAGTGTTATTTTTTCAGTCATATATTTTTTCGCCATAGATTTTATATTATACCTACCTAGTAGAATTTTTGTAATCATAGACGCCCTTAAAAACTTTTAAAGAAATATATTATTGAAATGCTGTTAGGCGTACTTAAAATATATCGAATAGTTGGAAAAATGCCAGTATATTATTATGATAAATACTAGAAATGTTTCATAAGAAATGCATAGACCCATAACAATGTTAGATTTCCATATTTTTAGAAGCATTAAATATTTTAGAAAAATGTTAGGTAATTCTAAGATTATTAATTTTACTAAAGGACCTGCCATACAACTCCAATTTAAAAGTTTTAGAATTTTTTTAAATTAGGTAATAAAATATATTTAGCCGATGTGCAACAAATGGTAAAGAGGTAAGATTTAGTAAAAACCTCGCCAGCCAAACTTAGAAAATTTAGATATTTTTAATAGAAGGCCCAGTAAATAAAGGGTCGATATAATTGCAAAATATTTGCCTTAAATTGTTGTGTTTCATAAATACTATCATCCAAGAGCTTCAACGTTTAATACTTTTTAAGGACCCATTTTAATTATCTAGTTATTAATCATTATTTCCTTTGGCTATTTTTAATAATAATTATTCACTGTGAACCATTATTCACGGTTATTGTAAACCGATACCTAAATTGAAATTTAAACTTTTGTGGATGTATTTAATGTAATTGTAATTTTTAAGAAAAATCGATATTTTTACGATTTATTGTATTCGATTGTTAATATATTCGTTGTTAACGGAAAATCGTATTTGAAAAGATTTGAAACGAAAGGGGAATATTTCCGATTCTTGTAATATTTATTGTTTAAAATATTTGAAACTGTATAAATTTCTTAGAAGGGCTTTGCTTGTAAAAAATGTTGTTATTCGCGATTATTTTCCAAAATATAAAAGTAACAAAGGAGAATGTAGTCCACCTGGGTGTCCCTTAGTATGCAGTAACTCGTTAGTATTCAGTAAGTAAGCATATTATTATGCAGGCTAACTTGCTACTTTTGTATGATATGGAGTTTATACTCGCATACCTTTGAGAACATTTTTTTTTCAACTTATGCTTGCATGTTTCCCCGCGATGTTTTCCTTTACCGTAACAGAAGCTGATATGTAATTTTTATTATGTAGAGTTGTATATTTATGTAGAGAGTAGCAAGACGCATTATCTTGCAACCACGCAGCTTGCATTCCATACTATTGTGGTTGTCAGATAGCCTGCACGTTCCTTTGTTACTTCTATCGTATGGAAAATAACTCATCATGCATTGTTAAGCGGTTGGTAGAAAATATAATATTACGTAACTTACGTAACTTTGGGCGACCTCGCGATAGTTAATTCCTCTGTAAATTTTTACAGAAAGCTTCCAATAGCAAAATACAGTTTCAAGTCTGCATAACACATTCCTAAAACAAAACAATAATAAAGATATACTTGCGCTGATATTTATGATACCTTTAAATATACTTACCTTTTACTGCTTATCTTATAGGTAACTATTTACTATTCTATGTCCAAATGTATCACTTGTTCTAGTCATCTATCTATATGTTGTTGTGTGTTGAAATAGAAGTGTACGTGAAGTATTAAGAGTTTTATTTTACAACCCATACTTTGTGGCCCACTGTCGGGCACGGTTCTCTCATAACAGGGGAGGCATGGAGCATAATGATACTGCTCCGCGTTGCACTGATTGGTGGAGAAACGGGCTAGTGGCCAACTCGTGTCGATGTTTTCAAACCGCCCACAGGACCTCCGACAAAGTTTAACGAATGCTGTCTTATCGACAACAACAACCGACGGTTTTTATGGATAATCCTGTCTCCTTAATGCCACGCAAAAGTTGCTAGTACAACGTCATTGCCGCATGTCAGTGCGCCGTTAGGTAGGCAGCTTCATACAGAGCCCTGTTTAAATTTTGTCGTGATGGTGTCGGTGTTGCCATTTTGTCAGCAAATTAGGACAAATAAATAGACGGACGGTAAAATGAAAGTCACTGAAACCAAATTACGTCATATATTTATTAAGTATGTTTTAAATATTTTTTTAAACTTTACACCAATCTTCACAACCTAAAGGCTATAAGCGTTGTTTTACATTCGTTCAAAATACCCATGAAGGCTAAAGCCGCCATAACACAGCCGCTAGAGGGCGCTGTATTTCATTCTATAGTGTTTAATTGTAACATTATGATCAATCAATCAATTAAAAACAAAACATTGATATTCAAATGGATAGATTTTAGGATACAGCCTAGAAAATTGAGAAGATAATCTGAAATCTCTATCATATAGCGGTGATAGCCCAGTGGCTTAGAATTCGACCTCGAATCGAGGGGTCCGGGTTCGAATCCCAGTGGCACGCACCAATGACTTTGTAAAAAAAAAAAGTTGTGCGCTTTATAAAAATTAAATACCTGCTGTTACCGTGAAGGAAAACATCGTGAGGAAACCTGCATGCCTGAGAGTTCAGAAAAAAAAAGTTCTCAAAGGCATGTGAAGTCCACCAACCCGCACTAGGTCAGCGTGGTGGAATAAGGCCTACATCCTTCTCATTGTGAGAGGAGACCCGACCCTGTAGTGGGTCATTAATGGGTTACTGACAATCTGAAAGATATTTTTGTCTTTACTTATCTTTATTAAAAATCTTTTTTATTTTTATTTAAAAAATCATTCAGGACAGGGTAGAGTGGGGTTGACTAGAAGAAAGACTAACATAGAAAGATATTTGATATAAGCAAGTAATTTGCAGATATGTATGATGTACTATACATGTATACGGACTTTCTTTAAACCTAGACATTAAATTAAAATGATTTTCCTGTTATTGTTTTCTGTGAAAAAAATTGGTTATTAGATTAACCATGAAAATATTGTAATATCCGGAATACAGCGCCATCTAGCGACGAATATTGAAACTAATATTACTGATCAAAATTGTATTACAAACAAAAATACTTCCCTTACATTAGTTCTTTCCTATTCTCAGTCTTCTTTACCGTAAAGTTACAACATTCACTACAATTTGACATTAAATTGATCCATATTGTTTTTAGAATTATATCATTACATATTATATAGTCAGAGCAGAGTTTTTGCACACATCGCCATATTGCGGAATAATTTTGAACTAATTTATTTTATTAAAGCAGTTGTTAACTGCTTTTTAGTGACAAAATCATGTTTTTGAGCCAATGAGCTTGCAAAAACTTTACATTGACAAAATTCAACCAATCACCTCTGAAGATGTACAAAAACCTTGGTCTGACTATATAAAAAATAACTATAACTGTTATACATGGCAACCTTAGCCTTGACAGATCCAAGCAAACGCACTGGCAACACTGTTTGCGAACAGTCATTCTTTCGGAGTAGCTGGAAAGCTATCGTCAGCTTTTCGTTTGCTGCCTGCGTGCTGTGTTCTTTTATCGGGCTTATATTTCTCCCATTTCTTATGGTTTAGCTGGTCGAAGTCTTCACAGTATTGTGCTATGTCCCTTAAGTACGTAGAGAGATGAAGCAGTTCTCTATCCCTATCTCGATTTAAATGCGCTTGCCTGAATGGTCGGATTTTCAAACCGCTCTTGGGATTCATTATGAAGTTTCTCCGTATGTCGTCAAACATTATTGTATTCTTTGAGCTATACTGTGGATATTTGCCCCATATAACGCCTAGTGGTTTTACCTGAAAATAAAATTTATAAATTGTTACATGATTATACAATTATTTACAGCAGTTTAGGGTACCCCAAAGTGTTGCCAAGTCAATCTATTAATTAAACATAAAAGATTTTTAGTATTGATGGTGGACTGTGGCATACGTCCACCTCATTGTGAGAGAAGACCGGTCCCTGTAGTGGGTCATTAATGGGTTACCGATAAGTGTCTATATAAGTTGACTCACATCTATGGTGCCATATTTAGCTGTGTGGACGGTGATCATGGCAAGGTAGTCGAGGTAGAACATGATCTTGTAGTCCTGGTGCGTGGAGACGCCCAGCAGTCTCATCTTCTCCTCTATCCACTTCATGCCGGTGGCCGACCAGATCACGATGTCGTAGTCCTCGTACGCGGAGGTCAGGAACTCGTGGAGGAATGGACGCATCAGTTCGTAGCCTGCAAGGCAATTCGCCTTGTGTTAATAGTAAAAATAATGATATCGCTTCACACTCATAGCCTCGCACTACAATTTACCTGTGTTGTGGGTGCCAAGGTCGTGTGTTGTGACAAGAACATGCACCCAGATGGGAAGCAGAAATGTACACTCATCATTCAAATCTCTGATAGGAATGCGTCTTAATGCTACATTGTTCCTGAGTGTTATATTTTCTCAGGGTTTAGAAAATCAAAATGTCTTAATATTGTATGATAGATTACAGGCTATAGCTAAGAAATTTTCAATAGAATGATTGCTTGACAAGTGGTGAAAGAAATCTCAGTAGAGTAGACCTATTTTTCTTGGTTTTAGTTATTTTAAGATAGTAAACGCAGAACTTACCAGTTTCTGCTGCAGATCTGTGATCAAATAACGTGTAATCTATATCTAGGACAAGCAGCTTCTTCCCTGGTCTAGGTTCATTCAAAATTTTGATCTTATAATCACGGACTCGCTTGTTTATTTTTGCTAAATAAATCTGAAATGAATAAAAAAGTTATATTAGGTGGTTGTACCTAATCATAAACCTCAAGGAAATTATAATAATCTTTTAATTAAAGATCATGAATTCTATCAAAAATAGTTCCAACAAGCCAAAATTTAATTCAGCCTCTTAATCTAGAAGTTTGCGTTAAAATCCCAGCAGCACACACAAATGATCTTTCTAAGTTATGTGCGCCTCATAAATATTAAATGTCACCGCCTGTAACAGTGAACAAAAACATAGTGTGGAAGCCTGCACATATGAAAAATTTTCAAGATGTTCATTCAAGCAGTTTGAAGGGATGAACTAAAAGGGTGATAGCCTTGTGTACGAAGGGGCTTAGAAGTGGCAACGTATATTGAGTTATTGAGTGATCTCTGTTGCGAACTATTATGCCAAATACTAATTGTTACCAACCTCTTGGTTTTCTACGTCCACTTCCTCCTCCTCTATGTCCAGGTCGTTGACCACCTCGTCTCCGACGTCCGGCTTCGTTCTGGCACCCTCAATGGCCTCTTCTAACGATCCCATCATCATAATCTTCAAATTTGGTTTCAGGTTCAGATCTGCTAGTGTACAGTTGTCAGTTGCTACCTTACCTATGGAAGTAATTTAAAAATAATAAATAAATCAATAAATAACGCTTCACACTTATATCCCCTCCATTGTGTCATTGGTGCCATGGACACATAAGACAACGTCACATACACCTAGACCAGAAACAGAAATCACAACTCCTCATTTAAATCTCTGCACTGCTGGGAATCAAACCCGGGACCCTCTGTGCAGGACACTGGCACCTAAACCACTGCTCCGCTCAGGTTTTCAAGATGTAAAAGGTGAAATATAAAATGATACGCTGACAATGCAATGTGCGAGCGCTGGCGTGAACAGTACACATTTATTAATAAAATTTAAAATAATATGTTTTTGTGTCATTGACACATTGACACTATTTTTGAAAACAGTGCTAACCTAATTCATACTGCAAAGTTGATATATTTATCGAGTTCAATTAGTGCAGCTAACAACATTGATGGCAAAAATGTATACAATATTTTACTTCATCTTCTTTGTGCCTGACCATTAAAATTCTTGTCCGATTCTTAGAATTTTACGGTAATTAGGTTACGAAAGTGTACGAATAAGAAAGTATCACATTCGATGAGATTTAATTTACTATACTTTAGATTATTTTATTAAAGAAATGTTAAGTCTGTAAAATGTTGGAATTAGAATATTTACCTTGAAATTTAACGTTAAGTAGCTTCTGCCTTTCCGGTCGAACGCCCGTAGCATTTTCTATGGCGATTTTTAACATTGCCACCGAGTCCGAGGGCGAAAGCTCTGGTAAATCGTACTCTTTCCCATTCCATTTTACACTTAATTTAATAGGATTATCGTTTATATCACACATTTTTCCATTAAAATAATGCTAACACAAAAGTATAAAGTGGCAGGGCAGGTGACACATAAACAAAACAACGTTTGACGCTAGGGATGGGGAATTTCAAAGCTTCGTAACTGTTCTCGTTTAGTGTTGAATTACCGGTAAAAGTGAAAAAATCGGTAAGCCACTGGGATAATGCCTCAAATTTTAATAAATATGAAAACGAAATCCCAGCATAACAGTCTCATTGTCTTCACTTCAAAAAGTACTAAAATAAAAATATATATGTCATTTCGAACAAAATAAATACCGCCCGAACAGGGACTTGAACCCTGGACCCTTGGATTAAAAGTCCAATGCTCTACCGACTGAGCTATCCGGGCTAGGATTAAATTACTTAAAAATGATCATTAAATATGTTTATTTAGCTTTAAATTTATGTTTAAGAATATCTCTATCGTCCTATCTAAAAACGCGGCAGGTAGTAGCCAGCAAACAATTCTATTGTTTCGGTTCAGCACAGAACTACAATGTATAAATGAAAATTCTCTTATTTGGTGAATCATCATGGTTGATGGTTCATGGCCGCTTGCGATCTTTAGTCATGGAATTTAACGAAAGCAAAACAAAATTCGATTTGTAACATTTTTATTCGATTTTTAAAAAATCTGCAAGGTCACAACTCTTATATCTCTGAAATAGAATTTGGTCTATATACAGGGTTACCCGTAAAACATGAGCAACCTCGCAGCACTAGGTAGCTAACACTATAAGCAACAACTAGAACAAAGGGGGTCTGATCAAACTGATGAAAGTTAGACTTCGTCTACAAACGAAGTTGAACTTCAGGTGTTATGGTGATTTGTGGAATGATCTATTTTCTGCAGACCGAATTTCTCTCTGAAAAAAGAAAAAAATGTTTAAAAAACAAGTTTTAAAGGTGAGTAAAAAAAATATAATAACCAGCAATACTCACTTCTGTAGATCCGATTTATGGAGATGGTAGTTTTATTATTCTTTTTGTTTCGATTGTCCTAAAGAAAAATCAAACTTTGATTAAAGCAGACACCATAACATTGGAATTTTAGGACTGGAATCGAAAAATTAGAATAGAATATTAAAAAAGAATCATCAACATAATTTTTGAATTCACGGCAGATGACAAAAACATTTAAACATTAAAAATTAAATTTGACTCGTCTATTTGATTCGATATTAAAATACCTGAACAGCTGAAGTTAACAAATGTGGAGCGTGCAATTTCGGAGCGAACAGTTCGTTGTAGTATTTTTGTGACTGAAAAAGAGTGATAATAAAAATTGCGTTACTTATATTATAGGCCCGTCTGGCTGTGTCTATTCTGCTTTATTAAAAAATAGATTAGCATGGGTATTAAATATTTTTGCAATTTGATTTATGAATAAGTGTAATAAAAACATTGAGGTACTATCATATGTACCTACCTACCTACTAAAATAAAAATTAAAAATGTTTTTTTAACATTACCTCGAGAAGATATCGCGAGGGAGACAAAATGTAACTCGTCTCTGTCCCTAACGACGCCCCTGCAAGAAAACAACGAATTTATCAATTCTTTTACCGAAAATAATAAAAAAAACTATACGGGTGCTTGTACGAGAATTCAAGGAATTAGAATAAAATAATTAAACTTAAAAATGGAATGTCACCATTCCATTTCATTTAAAGTGAAAATTTAACTTAAGGATCAACATTAAATTTCATTTAATTTTCAGTTTCAATCTTCAGTTCGTCCAACCACCAACCATTTTGACGTCGTATTCTTACAGATCATCATCCACTTGGTTAGAGGGTGGAAAGAGGTTTGCCAAGAACCGTCAAGACCGGTTATGATCTATAACGAGGTTAAATCGCTCTCAAGTAAGGTTACTTATATCCCGATACATGTAAATAAAACATTTTATCAGGTACTACTAACGCAAACAACTTAACATGAACGGAGTTGCGGTTACAGCTCATAAAAGGCAAATAAGTTTTATATAAAAAACCCTGCTCAATATAAACGGAGTTGCGGTTACAGTTTATGAAAGGCTTAAGATTCTTATAAAAAAAGCTTGAGGGCTTAACGAGGCGCCTTGAGAGAGCCTATTTCAGTTGTGTACAGATGGTGATAAGTATTTATTTACTACCTGAGATGATTTCCGCTCGGCTCCCAAACGTGACTGCTTTTTCATCAGTCGACATCTTAACAGATTTTCTTTTTGTTTTACTGCACATATTCCTTTTATTTTGGTTCATCTCTTTCTTTTCCACGAGAGGACTCCACCAGTCACTTGTAATTGTGTTCACGTCACAAAGTTTTGTTTCTTCGGTTCCAGTAGATTGATTTGATTTCGTAACACCTTTCTCTGTTTTGAATTCTAGGTCTAACGTTTCATCAATATAATCTATTGTTACAGTATCAATCTCAGAGCTATCAGTGATCCAATCTTTCAAAATCTCACTCGTTGCCTTGTTGGTGTTGCTACCAAAACCTACATCGAAATTATGATCAACAATATCATATATTTTGTAATGCGTTATTTAAAATTGAGATATATTTTACCTCTGAGGACACAGTCAGCCTTATTATGGTTCATATCATTTTCATCGTTTTTCATGCCGTGAATAAAACTACAAATCATTGTTTGAGTTTGAATTGCTTTATCTAAAACATTTTTCGGTTTATTTTTAATTAATAGACCGTTGACGTCAAAACAAGATGTAAATAACACTTTAAAAATTAATATTTAGCAAAATTAACATAAAAAGCTTGCCTGCGAAATACGACGTCATTCCTAACGTTTATTATCTCATCAGAGTAAAAGTCTCATTTAATGAATAATGTAGATTACATTGAATGAATAATGTAGATTACATTATTCATTTAATGAGGCTAACATTGCCTACCTTTCGTAGAGATTTTGTTAAAATTTGTATTTTTAATTAATTGCTCTGTCTCAGGGCTTGGAGGGTGTTTAAGAAGTGTTAAGGGAGGCTGTTTAATTATCTCACATTGACAGGCACTAAAATAAAGACATTGGAAAATTAAACCTAATAGTGAGTTTATTTTAGAGTATCCAACTTTTCTGTAAAAATCGTCGTTTAATAAAGAGTACTGTACGTATTTTTTACAGTCGTCCGTGGTCCAGTATTTAATTCAAATATTAAGCTTGCTTCTATTGAAATATTATGTAGTAGCTGGTATAGTATAAGTAAATAAAATAATGTGTTCACAGTAAGTAGGTTAAAATAAAATTACCGAAATATGTAAACCATTTAACTATTAGATTTATCAAAAATAACTTACCATGACGTCACCGATGGCAATGCAAAAATATTATATACTGTAAAGACAAGGGAACGGTTATATTTTATTAATTTAAATGAGCTTTTTAAGTTGTCTTGTACAATAATAGAGAAATTACCACTTCTACCTTTGGTTGCTTGACATATTTTAGGTGCTGAAATATTATTATTTGAGAACAAACTTTTCAACTTCGCAATGGAGTTTTGGAACCTGTTGCAGGAATTATTGTTTAATTATAATAAGTAACTTTAACAACATCAAACTTTCTAAACTATTTTCTGGAAAATTTCTAAACTACTTCTATTTATGAACAAATTGTTTTTACAGGCAATACTGCGATCAATGTACATGACATTATTGTAATTCATGTATATGTATTTGTGTAACTTACTGTAAATGGAGAAACTTTTTTGAAATATACCTGAAATAGATTTATCAAGAAAAAAAATTAAAGTGTCTTATTAAGTTCAAGATTTACTAAAAACCGAAGTACCCTCAATTGAAACTAAATAAGGGGCTTGTTCCCCGGTTTTCATGAAATATTTACAATTTTAGATTCTTAATGCTGAAAGATGTTACAGAAAACGTGAATTTTTCTGGATCGTTTATGATGCCTTCGACATTTTCGCCTTCTGTGTGACTTGTGTGCATAGTGGGTAGATGTAAATTATCGATCTGTAAAACAAGCATAAAAAAGTGTGATTTCTTTATTAACTACAGTCTACACTATTTAACCTAGATATTTGTTGCGGTAATCAATTATAGATAACATTGAGATATTATGAAGTAGTATACATATAATACCTCGATAAAAATGTACGGTTCGGAAAGACAGTCTTAAACCTAAATCATTGAGAATAATCTGACTATATCATTATCTAGAGATAATAAAACTTATCACGTCTTCGATTTAAGTTGTAAGTTCATATTTTGCAGAAAATACTCAACTGATTCGTTACAACTTTCAAAATTGTTACAAGCTTCATAATCTTGATTTGATGTTTTACCCCCTGCAATCTGAAACTCAATGTTTTTGAATTAAAGTGGACGTTGTAGTTTT
This sequence comes from Erynnis tages, assembly GCA_905147235.1. NCBI lineage: Eukaryota > Metazoa > Arthropoda > Insecta > Lepidoptera > Hesperiidae > Erynnis > Erynnis tages. Next base: position 5,393,974 of record LR990095.1, on the reverse strand, counting down.
AGTTCTTAGTTAGCTGCGTCAAAATAAATCATTAGCGTTTTTAATTTTATTTATACCTTTTGATTTTTTCTTTTAAGGTTGACAAAATAATCGTCAACTTTGTTTACTGCATTTAAATTTGTTTCAGACTCTTTCTCGAAAGGTCCTTTAACCCAATCGGCTTCTTTAAGAAAACTAAAAATTCTGCACTGTCTTGATTGTGCAATAATTTCAAGTTTTTTAGAAATGCTTTCTTTATGGGGGATTTTAGTATTTTGCTTTTTTCTACGTTTGTGATTATATGTCTGTTTGTAATGCCTGAGATATTTACGTCTAACTATCTTTCTTTTTCTGAGTTGTGGTAAACACAGTGTTATAATATTTCTTAACTTTATTACGAAAATGCAGCGATGTTTCTTTTTGTATTTATTCTGCTTCTTATTTTGCAGGTTTTTAAACTTTTTGGTTTTTTCATCATCAGAACACAGTAGCTTTACGTTACTGTGTCGTTTCCATTTCTCGTTTGACAATATATCATTCGTTTTTGCTGTAAATTTCTCATTTTCTATTGGATCAAGACATTCTTCATGTTTTTTCAGCTTTTTTAGTGTCTTAGGATTTTGTAAAGCATTCCTTGAAACTCTTTTTCTTTTAAACATATTTGATTCTTTTGTAAAGCTTGTTATTTTCTTAACATGATGCTGATAACTTTTAAACATATTCTGCTCATTCAATGATATTCTGAGTTTAAAGCAAAGAAAAGAAGGCTTTATGTTATTTTTAACAATATTTAATATTCTTTTCATCCGTAATCGATAATATTTTTGCGAATATTTGCGTTTAACTTTGAAAGTTTTAGATCGTGACTTTAAACTTGTAAGATAATTGTTTTTAATAATTATATATATCTTACTTATATTTCTGTTTCTACGAATTTGTTTAGGTTGCTCATTTTGGATACTTATTTTGCTTTGACTTCGTTTTGTTATTGGGGTTTTTCCAAAAGTGCCATAACTCTCTGACATTCCCTTAGAAAGGTATGATTTATTAACTTTATTAAGATTATTTTCATCTTTTAATAAATTCGTGCTCATGTTTAAAAAATTATCTTTGAAAAAACAGGTTTGATAAACATATCCAACAGTTATGTTTGTTATTGGAACTGTAAATTGTGTTAAATCGAGAGTACACGTTGGAATATTTTTGTAATCGTTTTTGTCTATCTCATTTTCACATATTTTCATAAGTGATGTTGCATTATCATTGTAATTTCTTTCGTTTGAAGAATAAAATGCTGCTTTATTTGGCCTGGATTTCTTCATGTTCTCTAAAAGACTATCTTGCTCGCTACAACCATTTCTCCTTTTATGCTTAAACTAAAAAATGCCTCGGTTTATTAAATTATTATCAAGAGACGAAGAACACTTAAAGTTAAAAATACATAAATAATCATTTGACTCACAATTTTTTGTGGTTTTGGTAGAAGTTTATTATTGTCAGATTCGGATTGGCTACTACAGCTGTCAGAGTCTTCCGATGCGCCTCTGTAGAATTCAATATTTTTTTTATTTTGGGGTCAGTTCGGGTAAATTTGAATCTCTATGCTGACTTAAAATACAGCATAAATAATGAATTAAAATTTTGTGATTACAAATTTGGTAATCAAAGCTGTAACCCGTCAACTACATGCAATAAAGCCAGTATGCAAGTCAATAAACGAAGGAAGACTACGTAATTACGCAAAATGTTCAAAGTTTTAAGTTCGCTAATCACCCACCTTTCCAAACTGATGTCACTAAAATCTCCATAATCGACTGGTGTCAAACAAATTGTGCACAGACGACCGATATCTGAATAGCAATTCATGCAGAACATTCCAGGACAACTGGGAGTGTCACATCTGAAAAATAATAGATGCTAGCTTTTCCGGCTGCCATTATTCATAATTTTGAATTCTGGAATTCGTAATTTGGAATTTCATTTTTAATTAGGAATTCTGATTTTCCCTTCTTAAGCCAAATTTTTTTTTACCTTATAAGTTGTGTATTGGCATTCATGTCATCTGCCTTTGCCTTACAAAGTAGACACTGAGGTCCATTCTTCGAAATCCCTAAAATATACCTAAGGCACCGAAAGCTGAAAATATATGTAATAAATAATTAAATAATATCATGTATGGAATCCAAAGCTAACCAAGACAACCGATGTCGCGTGCGGGTAGTACTTAAATTTGTCACTACCTACAGTCTATCAAATAACCTTGGTGTGTCTACATTGTATCCAGCCGACTATTGGCAGGTCATTAGCCTGATAAAACTTCTAGGACTTCTGGTGAGGAATTGATATATAGGTTTGTTATTGGGCTACATTTTATCCAGTTTATTTCAACGTATATTAGCGTGGCGATAGTGACAAGACGAGACAAAAGAAATACATGTGATTCTTGCATGGCTTCCATACATATAATTACCCTCATTAAGATATCATTACCTTAATGAAGTGAAATTTATAAAATGTAATTTACTTATGGCTTACGGTATATGTGTTTGAAGCCAATATCGAAATGTAAGGTTCTCTTCTGGTAGGTATTTGTATTCCTTGTGCAGTTTCCTTCTTGCGAACTTCATAAAACCGCCTTAAAGTGTATTCTTAGCATTAATAGTTATATTTGGTTTTTGATATAATTTCTTAATAAATATATTACTCTTATCAAAGTTTGTTAAATGTATGAGATCTTTATATAGGTGGTACAAATTTGTACGTGAATCACAAAATAAAAGTAAAATAAAAACTCAGCCATACCTCTAGTTCTGAGAATATGATTGTACAACCAGACGGCTCGTGCCTTCGCCCGCTCTGGTCGATAGTGCCCCATGATGAGATGACGTAAGCGTAGCCCGTATGGCTCGAATATAGCGAAGAACCATAGCATGAATATTAATATACCTAGCGATGGTGGAGAATAAAAATTGAGAATATTAGATGCTTTGTAAGTTAGGATGAGAATATAGCAGATTAAAGAATGCATGAAAACAAGAGGCAAATCCTAAAAAAATAATACAGTAAAAACCAAAAAGCGCTTTATCTCAAACACAACTATTTTCAAGTATGAGATAGTTGGAAAGTTTTACACCGCATCTGAGTAGTCCATACCTACAGCACATGACGACATTGGTGACCCTACCAATATACGAGTCACCTTAGATACAAGCAAACGAAAATATAAGGAAATAAAAGTAGATAATTATTTAATTATGAATGTAAATGAAAAAGTCAGTTCAATATTGATAATAAATATCATAATGATGATAATGCTTTATAAACCACTTTTATCTTTTTACGTTCAAAATGAACTGTCGTTGTCGGAAAAGCTACCATTTAAAAGACAAAATAGTAGGGTATTGAAGATTGCATATTAATGGAAATAAAAGACAAAATAGCGCAATCTACTAAACTTGTGTGATTAAAATTTTATCAAGAAGTGCGTAGTAGAAAGTTTTATGTTTTTCGCTAACTTACCAATCTGCGTATAACGCTTCATGTCAGGAGGATATGGATTAGGAAGACATGAGGAAAAAGGTTTCCCTGATAAAGGTGACGTCAATGCTCTAAAGACAGCCCTGATAACATCAGCTATTAAACCAGTACCGGTTATCATAATTCCAGCATCTGGTGGACCTGCTATGGAAAAGAATAGAAATACTTGTATAGTATTGACAACTTTGGTTAATTTTAATAGTATACACAAATCTTAAGGTATAAAGAAGTAAATGTTAAGTAACAAAAACATGGAAATAAAACATTAATTTGTTCCTCTGGTTCATCAAGAATCATTTCGACGGGATTTTAGCCAATATGGCTTAACTTGGCAAGATGGCACCTAAATGAACAACTACATAGTACAAACATTTTGAGAGCAAACAATATTGAAGATAAGGCAGCAAAGTCGCGGTCAAAGGCTAGGACCGCGACTTTGCTTGCTTTAGTTTTAGAATTTGGTTCAGGTACAGAGAGGGATAAAAAGTTTCCAGTGTGTTACTCAGGGTTATGACATCTAAATCAACCAATTTTGCTATAGTATAGTTCTAAATCAATTCAGCCGTTTGAGCATGATAGTCAAACATCCATCAATCCATCTTCACATCTTCACCGACATTCGAACTTATAATAGGTACACGTAGTAGGACTTACGAGACAACGGTGTTTGTCGTTTCCCATGGTACCGTATGGTCATTAACACCCAGTACAAGCTGTAGTCGGCTACCATGTGTATCATCAATTTGAATGTGGTAATCACCATAAATACCATTGAGCGCGTAAGGTGTACCCTTTCTGATGGTACTAGACGCAACGATGTTGTCTGAAAACATTATGTCTCTAGACTCTAGACGTACTATGTTCTTTAGTTCTAGTTAGTCTAGTTCTGCTATTCTATTCTTTTATAGTGATTACTACGTTTTTAACTTTTATGTGGATGTAAGCACGTTTTGAACGGTTGAAGCATTATTCCTTCTCACTACCTCTCATTTTTCTACTCGTCAACATTCGAGTTCTATCAAATAATGCTCTTATCAGGTTCTTATATTCTACTGGCTAATCTATGACTGTAGTTAAAGTCTTTATCTTTACTTACGGTAACATACTTAGCTCGTTCTCGTCTATTTAACGGAAGTACGGTTTCCCTTCCTTCGTGAAATCTTTTTAAATCAATATCTCGCAACTCTTTGGTAATATACCTGTTATCATACCGCGAACATGTTTCGTACATGTGCTGATAGTACTTGGCCCTATAAGTATTGGTTTAAAAATTTCTGATTTATTCGAATAAAAAAAAATGTTGGTATTACAGATTTCAAACCTAATCAAATTTTGGAAATTTAATGTTAAAATAGTGCAACACTAAATTCTTGTTCAAAACAGTTGTTTACCGAAGTAAGAAAAAATTTAATATCAAATGTTTCAGACATAGGTAGATACTCGCTACAAAACTACTAACGATAACGAAGGACAAAATGAAATCGATCATTCTAAATAAATAATTAACTTACCTGAAAATAATAAGCAACAAGAACAAACTAGTGACGCACGAACTCCAAGAGAGCCACGTTAGTAAAGGATCAGCTCTATTCCTGATCTCAGTGACAATACCAGCAGTGACTTGGCTGGAGGTGCGACTATTATTGTTTGAGAAAGCATACGAGTGATGTGTGCGAAGCTTGATGAGGAACATTGTCTTGACGCGGTTAGTAAATATGGAAAGCCCTTAAAAAGAAGGCAAAAGGCAACAAAAGATATATTTAACGACAGACCTGTAACCTGTAACTGTTTAAACTTAACTAAGCAGAAAGTTCAAGAAAAATTAGAAGAATGACTTCAGCTAATCACAAGCTAATCACAGATTACAATAATATCTTCCTGGTGTTTGTCTTCTTTCTGTGAGAAATTATTCTGATTGACAATAATTGATTTTTATATCGAGTAGTTAGTACACAAAGGCACCGTAATAAGTGTTGAAAAATCATTTGTTAAAGATAATAATTGTTGATGTGAAAATCATCCATCAATGATTGACGTAAAGTTTAGGTAAATATAAGTATACTTACTCCTTTTAATCGTGGCTGCGATTGATACCTCAGCCAATTCAGCAACTTTGCAAACATTGCTGTTAGAATTGACAGCAGAACATACAGTTTCTAAAATATTGCTGTTGTTCGGAAGAATTGGCGTTTCATGTTCATCTAATTTCTTTGCTTTGAGGCTTTCCGCCTTTTTAAGAAGGATTTTCATGCAATGTTCATACGGAGTTCCAAATTTTGCGTTACATTTCCTGACAACCGCGTGAAGCCAGTAGTAGGACGATTGAAGAACATCCACTGAAACGTGTTTTGCGTTAAAACTACATCACCAGCATTATCTTCGCATTAATTGGTATTCAGTTCTTTTTTACACCCTACTAGAATTAATAAATTAATCTAATTACTTTGCTATTCTAACGTTGGAATACTTTGGATCTAACAGATATAACGTGATCAGATACTGTCGTAACATTGTAGGTAAGACAAACATTGCAGTTTGCCTGGTGTTCCTCTACCCTCACTACCTTCGTATGGATTAAGGTTTTGTATTTCAGTGTGAGGGAAGTGGGCAAACAAATTTGGCGACCACATTACTTAGACCTTGGACGTTAAGTTGTCGGCAGTATCAATTTCCACAAGGCTACTGCATACATTTTGTCGCATGTCAGTGCGTATTTCAATTGGGAGAGCTCCATACGAACCCTGTGTTTAAATTTTGTTGTGCTCGTTAGTGAGTCGGTTATGACAGTTAAATACGACGAGGCCTGATTCATTGAAATCGATTCAATCGAAAACCAATAAACGGCTGTTAAATAGCTGCTAGTCGAAAGAATTGCAAAGTCTAATTTAACACACCAATGGCATTCACAAGTCGGTCTATTTTCGCCAGCATTCCGTCCACTTTATTGGCAATTTCTTCCAGCCTTGCCGTCATTACTTTTATCGTGTCTTTCAAGGAATTGAATGGTTTATTCGCGGAATCCGTTATTTGTTTAACATTCGCTTTTATTTGCTCCTGAAATGCATTAAGAAGGATGAAATGACTGTTTGGATGTCCGTGATATAGCTTATTACTTTTCTGAGTATTATAGGAGCTAGATGATAAAGAGATTGTATTCATTTTTTGTATTTGTTTCATTTTATTGAGGCCGTCACTTTCTCGTATCTTAATTAGTGTCTCCAAGATATAAAATATTAGCCCGTAAAGACTAGATTAGCTTGGATTAGGTACACCAAGAATGTACCCACAACGCACGTGGTCTTAGCTGACCGTCAGGCTAGTATACAATTGAAAAATGAGTAAAACCTGAGTACAAGCCATAGATTCGGTCAATACTTCGGAATTCTTCAGGGTATTGGTGGCTGGTCCAGTCAAAATAAGCACTAACGCGTAACACGTCAAGGTGTACCGGCCAACACGGGAAAATAATTGTGGAATAAGAAGGAAGACAAGACATCTGAAAAAGGGTTTGATAGACGTGTATTTCAATGCTAATAACATTAGGAATGGTCTCTTAGGTCTCTGTACTGAGTCTAAGTACTGAGTCTATCTTGTACTGAGTCAAGGGTTAACATAGCAATTGATCATTAAAATTTGTAAGATTACCCTCTCAATATTTCATCCTTTTCTGACTTCTAGTACCTACTATCTATATTATAATATCACAATTTATAATTGCTTAGGCTTCAGGCATTGTAGCGCAGCACGCCTTTGGAACCATTAATTCATTATTTTTAACCTGCCCTAGGGTTTGCCACTGAGTCCTACTCTCTACCCGCAATAAAATAATTTAAAAGTAAAATTGCATATTACCTAATTCTGTAGCTGAAAGCCAGTCCAAACGTAAGTAGGACACCGATAATGGAGCTTATTATAGTCGCGTGTATGAGCGAAATCGACAATTGGAACAAGAAAAACACGAAACAGAGGTACGTTAGGACAATGCCTCCGAAAAATCCAATAACGCTTTTCAAGACAAATTCTGGAAACGTCTGATCAGTTTTGAGGTAAATGAACAAATTAGAGGTCGCCGTCGTCTTAGGACACCATTTGCTGAAACGTTCGAATACGCGCCTTTTTGCATCATGGCTGTATTGACGCCATCTTTGAGACAGATTCCTTGGCGGCAGTTCGATGTCCGATTTTGTTGTCGATTCCATTTCATTGTTGTCTAGTTGCTCTTCGTATAATTTAGTCCAGAGGTTAGATCTGTAAGTTCTCATTTTTATAAGAAAATGATTATCAGATTTCTTTTTAATATTCGTCCATTTTCACTCGTTCTGCAAAGATGATAATAAAATTCTAGCAGCTTTTTGACGTTCAAATAACAGACGGACATCAGGACATGAGACAGACACAGCGTTATTAATAATACGTATAATAAAATACGTCCATGGACACCAGGCACAGCAGATTTGTTTTCTTTTTTTAATTAGGTTAAGTATAAACGGCTAGCAAAGTTTTTTTAAATAGATCGGTAAAATGAATAAATGCAAAATTAAATGGTGCATGGACGTCCATTGTGTTTTATACCGCTGCGCTGATGAAACTCGGCAATTATTTTTAGCTCAGAATGAATTGGTACAATTAAAAATTAAAATTTTAAAATTATCTTTGCCATGACTATTATATTTCAGCAGGCGTTCATATAGTATCTTTTTATATCAGAGACATATTCAATGCATAAATCATTATTCTATTCAACGCCTCGTGAGATCTTATCATACAATCAGTTTACAAGTTAGATGACCTCGCAAAAAGTATCTTTGGTCTAAACGTGAACGCATCTTTTTGTCTTGTGAACTCTTGTGCTGTTTTCATTATTATTAGGACTTTAGGGCGGATGTGTTTATTTCAGAATAATCAGTTTAAAAAGCAATAATAAATAATTGTTCATGATAGTGTATGAAGTAATATAACGGGATGGTAATGTCACTGTAAATGCCCATTTAAGGGTTCACTGACTTGAACAGAATTGTCAATAACAAATTAAAATCTGCTCGGCCCGTTTACTTGCGGATCTGCGCAAGGAGTTCATTCATAAAACATGCGCAGAACACTGCATTGCTACAAAATCAACTTCACTCCGTAATAGCTCTGGATAGGTATCGCGATATCATCTTTTCACTTTTAGTTTCTAGAGCTTGTATGTATTAAACCGTGTTAATTTACCTTTAAGTGAGCAATAATGTGAAAATTATCTGGTGATATTTGTGTTAGTCGAGAGGTACAATTCGATTGTATGATCTCATTGAAAGTTTGCCGAACAAAAGTGTAAGTGAAGAACATTTTTATATCATTTTGATTTAATTTTATTCTTAATTGTAGCACAATCGTATTAAATATCGCAATTCTCTTTGTTTTGTGCATCAAAACCGGGTAAGGTTTAAACTGTACCATAGAAGTTCCGAACCATAAAATCATGAGTACTAAAAAAATTGTCGCGTGGTTATTTTCTTTTGTGTCCTGTCCTGCTCAGATATAAAGAAATATTTTGAAATAATGATATTTACTGGTTTTTGGTCTCTGTAACTGTTTTTATTTTAATTGAACGCGTTTAAAAATAAGTGTGGTGTGAATGGGTTCTTTTTTTAATTGTCAATGAAATGTGCAATTTTGACATTTATGATTTTGACAGATTGAGCGAAATTGAGATCGAATTCGAAATCGAGGAAATTCGTATTTTCGTCGTATTGTTTTGAAATTTTTGAATACACGACACACAGTAATTTTGATGTGATTTTTTCGATTATTTTTACGAAGGAACTACATGAACTACAACCCAATAATGCCTATTTTATTTAAAATAAAAGCTATATCATTAGTTTTATTATATCAAGGTAATTTTATGCGGAAAAAGTTTTTTCTTATTTCATATATTATATTTCAAACATAAGTTTATTTATTAATATGAATAAATATAAATTTATTATCTATCATATTCATGGACCTACAATCATATTATACTTTTTGGAACCGTTACTATTTAGTATGTACTAATATTTTATGGGGAGCAATCAAAGTTTTTATTCTTCGTCTCATTGATTTGGTCCTTTGATTAATAAAATAAATTCTATGCCACTTTTTTGCCACATTTTGGTTCAGAGAGAGCTAATTCTGTGTACAAAATTTCAAGCAAATCAGTTCAATTTTTTTACTGAATCAGTAGCTAATAGTTTTGTATTTTCCTGTATCAAAACTGATATGTTTAAAACATGAATAAGAAAATAGCTTGCAATCTAATAAAGTGGGTTATAGTAAACAGGATATTGTCTATCAAGGATCAACCAAGACATTCCATTAATAGGCGCCAAACTGATTGAGGCTAGATTTATACAGAATAATCAGGTTTGGTGACCTTAGTATGCAACCAATTAGTGACCCACGACAGGGCCAGGTCTCCACTGACAATAAGAAGGATATAGTTTTAATTTAACTTAAGCCAACCAGCTGGCGTCGTGCGTGAAGTGCAGGTGGAATTCACATGCTCTTCAGAACATGATGGAGACCTCCCAGGCATGCAAGTTTCCTCACAATGTTGCATCAACACAGATGATGTTTGTAAATATTGCGACAAGTGTTAGGATCCCATATTGGTTTAATTAGCCGAGGGATATTTCCCTATACAGCATAGTTTTGAGGCCAGCTCATTGATGTGACCCGTTATTCTGGAAGTATTCTGTATTCATTAAACTCTTGTTTCAATTTACACCTGATTTGAACGTATCAAACAGATACATACTCTAGCAAAGGGATATCTCCCATCAGGCGATGGAGCAGCATCAAGTCTGGACCAGCCATGCTCTAATTACATCACGTCCGAGTTGTGTACATATGTCAGTGATGTAAAAAACTTCGTGAAGAAGTCATAATACAAACATCTATTAAGGAGCTATTTACACATAATTATGTTGCAGCACATATCTTATTTGAACATTATATAACTGTTATTCCATCGTTCACAGACAAACTGTACTTTTATCTGTGAAGAATTGTTTCTCTTCTCTTATCAACAAAGGGTTTCTTTCAGATAATGGATAACGAGCAGCCACACCAGGAGTTGGTGAAATGTGTGGTTGTCGGCGACACAGCGGTGGGCAAGACGCGGCTGATATGCGCGCGCGCGTGCAACAAGCATGTGTCGCTGTCGCAGCTGATGACCACCCATGTGCCCACTGTGTGGGCCATAGACCAGTACCGGATCTATAAAGATGTGAGTATCTTCTTTTCAGCTTTTCATAGTCCACTGCTGGCTGTGGGCACTCCCAATCACACTACAACAACAACACTACACGAGCGGTCCTGGGCCCTTTGAATGCTATGGTTTTTCACTACCATAACTTGAAGTCAAAAATTATTATATTAATATCATTGTATTGTATTAGTTCAACTGATTTGAGTGAAATAAAGAATCTTTATTTCAACATCTAATGTTGCAGATGTCTATCCATGTCCTCTTATCATCAGGTGGTGTGTCTGCTCATTGGCTGCTATTTGTCATAAAAATTCGACATACCTATACAGGAAATTGTCAGTAACCCATTAATGACCCACTACAGGGTCAGGTCTCCTCTCACAGTGAGAGGGATGTAGGCCTTAGTCCACCACGCTGGCCTACTGCGGGTTGGTGAACTTCACATGCCTTTGAGAACATTCTTTTTTTCTGAACTCTCAGATGTTTCCTCACGGTTTTTTCCTTCACGGTAACAGCAGGTGATATTTAATTTTATAAAGCGCACATAACTTTTTTACAAAGTCATTGGTGCGGGCCACCGGGATTTAAACCCGCACCCCTCGATTCGAGGTCCAATTCTAAGCCACTGGGCTATCGCTGCTGTTATATCTGTTATATCATTAACTAGCTGACTCAGCAGGCTTCGCTCTGCCAATTAATTTGACTAATATTTTTACACCTTGGGTTACGTTACTTAAGTTTTAGTAAGGATCCCTAATCTTTTCTAGCAATAAATATAGCCTATGTTACTCAGGGTGAATGTAGCTTTCCAATGGTGAAAGAATTTTTGAAATCGGCACAGTAGTTTTTGAGTTTATTCATTACAAACATACACACTCACAAAAATACAAATTTTTCCTCTTTAATATTAGCGTAGATGGGTTACTGACTGACTGATATAGGAAATTATTTGCAATGCTCTAAGAAGTTAAGTATTAAATAAGAAGTTGCTATTGTTCTCAGGTACTAGAAAGATCCTGGGAGGTGGTGGATGGGGTGAATGTCTCCCTCAGACTGTGGGACACGTTTGGCGACCACGAGAAAGACAGGAGATTTGCTTATGGAAGGTAAGGTCCGTTTGCTTCGCGCTGCGGGTCCTGGGTTTGATTCCTAACGGAACAGAGATTTGCATGATGAATTTATATTTCGGCTTCTGGTCTTGGTGTGTTGTTATCTTGTGTGGTCTTGGCACCCACGCCGTTCGTGAGTGTGAAACGTTTATTTTATTTATTTTTGAGTTTTTCTCGTGTTTGGATTCTTATGTAAGATCGATTGTGGAAGTCCTATTTTTCCTCCGATTGCTCCTCATTTGGACCAATTAATGTTGATGGATCCCGGCGTCTGTTAATTACTGTTGATTATGATCATTTCCTTCGGTATAGTATGGTGTTTTGAGAAGATTTCGCTTATATAACAGGAGTTGACACACCATAATTATGATTTACTCGTGAATTCTAGATCCATTGGCCTTGGAGATGTTTTAATATGCACGTAAATTGAACCATTGGATCTCATTTTCTATTTTTCCAAGCCCATTTACCCCAAAGGCTGCAACCCTTTTAACCCACCGTTGGGTAGGTACGTGTGTTCCCATAACAGGAGGAGGTCTGGAGCATACTCCACCACGCTTCTCCCATGCGGATTGGTGGAGAAACGGGATAGTGGCCAACCCGTGTTGTCTTCAAACCCTATAGGGCCTCCGACAAGATTTAATAACGCCTGCTATCCTATCGGTAACTACCGGTACCGACAACTTAGCGTGCCCTCCGAAGCACGGAAGCATGCATTTAAGTCGCCGCTAGAGATCACAGTCGCTTAACTTTTTCGATCGCTTGCGATCTACTCAAGCAGCGGGGCTACACACTTTTATACACATAACAGCGATTTATTTACTGATAGCTGATAATAGGATTAAAGTGCATCGGTGCAATCTTTTATGTAATCCGACGCATAAGCTTACCTACACTTGCCGCCGCCGTAATTATTCTGATAAACAGTATTGATTTTAAAGTGGCGATAAGTTAGTAGGTATAGTAGTATGAGTGGTATAGTAGTACCTAGTATGAGCGGTGATAGCCCAGTGGCTTAGAATTCGACCTCGAATCGACGGGTCCGGGTTCGAATCCCCGTGGCACGCACCAATGACTTTGTAAAAAAGTTATGTGCGCTTTATTAAATTAAATATCACCTGCTGTTACGGTGAAGGAAAACATCGTGAGGAAACCTGCATGCCTGAGAGTTCACAAAAAAATGTTCTCAAAGTATGTGAAGTTCACCAACCCGCAGTAGGCCAGCGTGGTGGACTAATAATATTACCGTGTTAAGGCCTACATCCCTCTCATTACGAGAAGGAGACCTGTAGTGGGTCATTAATGGGTTACTGACAAGTAAGTACCTAGGTAGTACCTCCCATGACGAGTTCCAAGGGTTTAAATCTAAGTTAAATAAAGAGCTCTGGTTCAAAAAGTGCATTTGTTTCAGGTCGGACGTGGTGCTACTGTGTTTCTCCATAACCAACCCTATATCCTTGAGGAACTGCGGCGCGATGTGGTATCCGGAGATCAGGTAAGCTGTTAAAATCAATATGACCCGTTACGTATCCTTACGTATCCTTACACGTCGTCCGCTGCCGCTTCACGTCGCCCGCTACCAACTTGCACCTCAACTAGTGTTGTCAACTCTCGACCGATATAATATTAGTGTTGTGTTGTCAACAGGCGATTCTGCCCCAACACACCCGTTCTCCTCGTGGGCTGCAAGAACGACCTCCGGTACATGTACAGGGATGAGACGTACTTGAACTACTGCAAGGACCGGAGCCCTTTCATCAGGTAATCCGCGTTGTCCACAACGGCTATATCAACTATACCACCGGTCCTGGATATAGGCCGCGGCCTATGGACGGCAGCCATTAGGGGCGACAGATTTCAGAGGACGCTCACTCGATTCCTATCGAAAATTGTCAATCCTAGTATTTAACTTTAGTGCCTTCCATGATACAAACGAATAGAAAATTATTAAGTATTTTAGAAACGTACATACATGCATACATTCATATACCTACCTACATGGGGCGGCGGAAAAGTGGCCTACACTCATAAAAATATAAATCCGGCACTGTATACCACAGTGACACTCATAGCCCCACACTAGGATTCCCTGTGTCGTGGGCGCCATGGACACACACAAGACAACAACACAACACACCCAGACCTGAATTAGACATTCAAATTCATCAGTGAAATATCTGCTCTGCTGGGAATCGAAGCCAGGGCCTTCCGAGCAGCGCACCGGTATCTTAACCACTGCTACTTGGGTCGTCAACTTTGATTTCATTTTTGAGCTTAAAATACACAAATATCATTACTTAGAAAGGTAAAAGGTAAAACATTGTGTGGAGACAACCATATCAAATATAATTTTTATTTCATTAAACTTATTTTGATGTTACACATAATTTTTAAAAATACATTTATTAAAAAAACATTGATTGAAGTGTTAATCGGTTGCAATGCCCATTTAACGCCAGGTTGCCTGCATTTCACTTTGCTATTTCTGTATCATAAAAGTGCTATAACCTTACATCTAGACTCCAACTAGAGCCAAATATCGTGAGACTTACATAAGTACTAGTAATCCTTCGCTTATATCATAAGCAGTCGATAGCACTTACCAACTTACGTAAACCGACAATGAGGCTTTATTACCTACTTCGAATGGGAATATCTCTAATAAACAAACCTCCAATCGAAAACCGACCCTTTGTTACGCAAAATACAGCTCAAATTAGCTTGTAATTAATGACCGTCGCATTTCGATGAGCTATGCTCTGTTGCTATGTTGTTTGAACGTTATTGTTGAAGCATTAAGGTTGAGAATTGCATGCGTTTTGTTGGTGTATTGACACTTTCAGTTGGTTGCGTTTTTAATAGGCCTGAGTGGTGTTCAGTTGGTTATATGTGTTGACGAGACATGTGATACGTAAGGGTTGTTTGTGCCATGTCTATTCTATAATGCAGTGTTGGTTGTTGTTGAAGCCACTTCACTGTTGGTGTCATAAGTAGTTTAGTCTTAGGAATAAAACTAGCTCAGAATTGGAAGTGGCAAGTCTATGGAATATTTATAGTACCTAATTAGTATTTAGCATTAGTTAGTATTTAGTAGCAGCGGTGATAGCCCAGTGGCTTAGAATTCGACCTCGAATCGAGGGATCCGGGTTCGAATCCCAGTGGCACCAGGCACGCACCAATGACTTTGTAATAAAAGTTATGTGCGATTTATGAAATTAAATATCACCTGCTTTTACGGTGAAGGAAAACATCGTGAGGAAACCTGCATGCCTGAGACTTCACAAAAAAAAAATGTTCTCAAAGGCATGCGAAGTCCACCAACCCGCAGTAGGCCAGCGTGGTGGACTAAGGCCTACATCCTTCTCATTGTGAGAGGAGACCCGACCCTGTAGTGGGTCATTAATGGGTACTGACAATTAGTATTTATCAATACAGTAATTATCAGGCCACTTACAGTTGGGATAGGGAGAGGTGAAAAATAATATTGCATTATGAAATTCCCAAAAAACTCTATTAATAAAATAATCAAAATCTGGTAATAAATAATAATAAATATAGATTAATAAATTTCCGCAGTCAATCTATGTTTCGAAGTCAATATAATACATATTATATGTTTTTCGAACAAAACTTGCACTTTGACAGTTCAATAGATTTCAATTGACTAGTACCTACAGCACTCATCTTCTGCTTTTTATTACATCTGACTCGTCTGATGTTGTTGTGTTTTGTTAACTCCACAAATTACATTATATTATTGCTATGCACATTTTAATCTGTTTATACGTATATCAATTTATTTTCTACAGACTGCTATAAGTTGAGATTGAGAGTCTGGGTGTGTTGTGTTGTTGTCTTGTGTGTGTCCATGGCCCACGACACAGGGAATCCTAGTGTGGGGCTATGAGTGTGACGCGTTATGTATAATTCATTTATTTATTTTTATCGTTGCGTACAGAGCACCGAGGAAGAGCGACCTGGTGATGCCGGACCAGGGGCGAGCGCTGGCGCACGAGTTCGGCATCTACTACTACGAGACGTCCGTGTTCACGTACTACGGCGTCAACGAGGTGTTCGAGAACGCGATCCGCGCGGCGCTCATAGCGCGGCGCCAGCAGCGCTTCTGGATCACCAACCTGAAGCGGGTCCAGCGGCCGCTGCTACAGGTGAGCGTTGAAATTTTCATGTCCCCCCTGCTATAGAGGGGTAGGTAGCAGGGTGATGCTTCTGGATCACCAACCTGAAGCGGGTCCAGCGGCCGCTGCTACAGGTGAGCGTTGAAATTTTCATGTCCCCCCTGCTATAGAGGGGTAGGTAGCAGGGTGATGCTTCTGGATCACCAACCTGAAGCGGGTCCAGCGGCCGCTGCTACAGGTGAGCGTTGAAATTTTCATGTCCCCCCTGCTATAGAGGGGTAGGTAGCAGGGTGATGCTTCTGGATCACCAACCTGAAGCGGGTCCAGCGGCCGCTGCTACAGGTGAGCGTTGAAATTTTCATGTCCCCCCTGCTATAGAGGGGTAGGTAGCAGGGTGATGCTTCTGGATCACCAACCTGAAGCGGGTCCAGCGGCCGCTGCTACAGGTGAGCGTTGAAATTTTCATGTCCCCCCTGCTATAGAGGGGTAGGTAGCAGGGTGATGCTTCTGGATCACCAACCTGAAGCGGGTCCAGCGGCCGCTGCTACAGGTGAGCGTTGAAATTTTCATGTCCCCCCTGCTATAGAGGGGTAGGTAGCAGGGTGATGCTTCTGGATCACCAACCTGAAGCGGGTCCAGCGGCCGCTGCTACAGGTGAGCGTTGAAATTTTCATGTCCCCCCTACTATAAAGGGGTAGGTACGATCGCACGTAACTCACAATGCACAATCGAGCGTGAAAGTCATTTATTTATTTATTTATTTATTTATTTATTCCAGGCTCACCAACACAAGATACACAAAACAAGCACAGTATATTAACACAAAAATATATAGATCGTGTACCCGCAATTGCAGGTGGGCACGACATGCACAATATTGACGCTCCTGTGTTATATAATAATAAGTAATAATTATTCATTACAAACTGACTGACTATACAATATAAAAACATTAATAAAACCAACAAAAGCAAAAGCATCTGAGGTTAGTTAGGTTAAGTTAATCATTTATTTATTTATTTATTTTACTTTAATTAATACGGTAGCGGTGATAGCCCAGTGGCTTAGAATTCGACCTCGAATCGAGGGGTCCGGGTTCGAATCCCAGTGGCACGCACCAATGACTGTGAAAAAGTTATGTGCGCTTTATAAAATTAAATATCACCTGCTGTTACGGTGAAGGAAAACATGCCTGAGAGTTCACAAAAAAAAATGTTCTCAAAGGCATGTGAAGTCCACCAACGGGCAGTAGTGGTGCGTGGTGGACGGCGGCCTACATCCCTCTCATTGTGAGAGGAGACCCGACCATGTAGTGGGTCATTAATGGGTTAAAACAACAATACGGTACAAACCAATTACATTAATTAAAGGACATCACAATCATACTTCTCGCTCACAGAACTTCAAGCATACCGACAACATTTCCTTCCATCCATCCGCAACCAAATCACACTCAGGGTAAGTCTCCAGGATGGCGTGGAACGCTCTGAGCGTACGAGGAATCGGCGAATGAGAGCGCGCGACAGTTCACGAGGAGTACAAAGCGAACAATTCGTGCTTTGGAAGTGGCAAATCTACTGCCCGGCTAGATGACTATGCCTGGGACTTATTCCTTACTGATTTTATGTCAACTCGAGTGTTTGGCTCGAGGTGAGATGTTTAGAAAACTTCGATAGCGTGATTCAGGGTAGGCACAAAGGTGTGTGAAAGTCGTCGAGGTTACGAGTACATATGGAAAGGTTGCAATTGTCATGCTTTGGCGAAAGGAAAGTGACCTGCCAGATAGACGATCAAAAACAGCTGTGATCCGACTGTGTCAACTCGGTGTTTGGTATGTTATTCAAATGTGTATAAAACTTCGATAGCGTGTTTCAGGATATCTGTGAAGCTATCTTGATGAGTGGCAGAAGCCCCTACAAAATTACCTATAAAATTTGTATTTTATTGATAGTTTTTGAAACTACAGGCACCATTCCGACCGCCAAGACCTATGGAGCCCGAAGTGGTGGTGGTCAACAGTGTATACCTGGAGAATATGACAGCACTGCTACGGCAACAGGTGAGCGAAATACAATATCTAACATTATTTACATGTGACATCGTATTTTTACATGTTTCTCACAATTATGAAAAAGTTTTTCACATGTGACATCGTATTTTTACATGTTTCTCACAATTATGAAAAGGATTTTCACATGTGACATCGTATTTTTACATGTTTCTCACAGTTACGACAATTTTTTTCACATGTGACAAAATTTTTCTCATGTGGGATTAATTTTCTTACAAATGTCACATTTTTATAAATTTTTGTTCTTGTTGAGAGATTCACAATCTGTTTTTTGGAGTATAGCATAGTGTGGGCCAACGGCTTTGGGTGTGTAGTTGGATGCTTGATAAATTTTTCCCTGTATTGACCCATCTTCGTGATACCAACTGTCTGTGAACTGTCATTTACCTAGCCTCGCTCCGCTAAGTCATTTCCATCAGAGCTGTGCTAAGCGAGGCTAGGCTAAACGAGGCTACGTCACTCGCAGCGTAAACAATACATCTCATATGACATCTCAGTAAAGGAAGAAAGTTATTTTTGCGAAAACAAAATGAGTTACAGTCCTTATCGTTGGTGTCTCGTGGCGGTGTTCAAAAATACAGGTCAACAAAGACGCCATTGTTTATTTACACTGCTAATGACGTCACGCCGATAGCTTTCATGGCGTATAGCGTTTTTGACATTTGAAAAACAGATTAACAAACCTGAATTTTACAATTGAAATAATAAATGTATACTAAATTTTTTAGAACAGAAATCACCATTTTTCACTTGCTTTTAACAAACTTTTAACTATCAATATGACATAATTTTGGATTTTTCCTTGCATGGTGCGAAATACCCTATTCTATTGGTTGTTCAAAAACGCATCCCTAGCTACGCATCCTCTCACATCTCCGGTGGAAACGCAGCCTAAACGGCTCCTACGCTGTGTCTGTTCCAGTACTTCTCGGACATGGTGATAATCTGCGGCGCGAAGGGGTTCCCGGTGCACCGGTTCATGATGGCGGCGGCGTGCGAGGCCTTCCACCGGCTGCTCACCACCGACTGCGCCAGCCTCTCCGCCGACCTGGCGCGCAGCTCCAGCGAGAGCAGCATGGTACGGAGTGCCGGGAGTTTTGCTCCGCCGGCATTTTGCTCCGCCGGCATTTTGTTCCGACGGACTTTTGCTCCCCATCTAGCTACAACCGTTTTATGGCCCGCTTTTGGGCAGGAGTCTCTCACCACAACAGAGGAGGGCCTGAAGCATACTCGACAATATTGCTCAAATGCGGATTGGAGGAGTTTCAAACCGCCCATAGCACCGCCTCCGATAATTGTAAACACTGTTCTCTTATTTCGACAAATGCCGGGGACCGATGATTTAACGTGCCCTCTGAAGCATGGAAATGCGCATGTGATTTGCCAGTAGAGAACACCATTTAGATTAACTTTTTCGAGCTACTCGAGCAGTGGGGCTATCAGAAAATGAATATAAATCGGAATTTCATGACGTAAATAGATGTATTTTATAAAGCTTTAAAAGCCTAAATATTAAATAATATTTCCATTACAGGTGAGCAGTATGGGCGAAGCGACGGCGGGTGAATTCAACGAAGACACAGAATACTTGATAAGACAAGACCAAGCCAAACAGATGAGGTGCTTAGCATAACATTATTTTATAGTGTTATACTTGTGTTGGCCATTAATGACCTATAGCGGGTTCCGATCTCTTCTTATAACTAGACGGATCTTCTTGTGGTTGAGTTCTAGGCCCCGATTCTGTATGACCATTCACACTCGTATCGCGGCAATGTCGTGTCTTACCCGCGATAAAAGGTCAAAAAAGGCTTGAAAGTCAAATATCGTGACAATCTATTGTGTGCCTTATAGAATAGACATTAAGGTTCCTTGTCGTGCCGAGTTCATGAAATGACATACGGTTGAATGACACACGATATCGACACGAAATCTCAATGGTCATACAGAATCGGGGCCCTGTAAAGGAACACACGTGACAGCTATCGTGTGTGTCAATATCATTGCCATCCGCTCACAAATATAAATAAATAAATATAAATGTCAAAACTACCATTACTAATATAAAATATAAACAAGTATAAATGGAAAAACTACCACACGGCAAGGTCTGCCGGATTAGCTGCTTAATATAACCGTTGATTTGTGAAGGAAAATTAGCGTGATTGTGGTAATTAAATTGAAAAGGCTCGGATACAACTTGAGATCTTTATTGTAGTAAAATGTCACTTGCACCGTACGAGCGGAAAAGGGAAAGAGCGGAAATACCATAGTGTTGTCAGATACGTTTTTTGTTTTTTAAACTAAAATGGATGCATTCCATTACATTTAACAATTTGAAATGGTTCTAATTTAAATTTCTATTGTTTTCAGAGTATGGGACCAGATCAAAAGGCGGTCCTCGTGTCAGATCCTGCCGCTGAGCGACAGCTGCAAGAAGCCCCCGGACTTGTACAGGGAGGTCAACCACCCCGCCATCAGCTCCATCCGCGTCGTGAAGGTACCTTGTGATAGCCAGCCGGTAACCCATTAATGACAACTACAGGGTCGGGTCTCCTTCTCGTAATGAGAGGGATGTAGGCCGCCGTCCACCACGCACCACTACTGCCCGTTGGTGGACGAACATACCGCGTGAGAACATTTTTTTTGTTGAACTCTCAGGCATGCAGGTTTCCTCACGATGTTTTCCTTCACCGTAACAGTATTTAATTTTATAAAGCGCACATAACTTTTTTTACAAAGTCATAGGTGCGTGCGTGCCACTGGGATTCGAACCCGGACCCCTCGATTCGAGGTCGAATTCTAAGCCACTGGGCTATCACCGCCGTGATTGTGATAGCACACGAAGCAAATTTTAGAGGGCTTCCGATTTTATAGGAGCTGACTCAAAGAGCTACCTTTCGGCCGCCTTCTTAACCCATTGTGGAGCAGCAACAATGGGAACTTCACACCAACACCATGCAAGGGAAAATCCAAAATTATGTAATATTGATAGATTTTGTTAAAATCAAGTGAAAAATGGTGATTTCTGTTCTGAAAATGTAGTGTACATTTATTATTTCAATTTTAAAATTCAGGTTTGTTAATCTGTTACTTTTAACCCCTTTCGGGTATTTTTATCCCTCTCTGAGTTAATTCGTAGGGCCACGAGGGCGAAATAGCGGGCGTAAGCTATTTATTAAAAGCTTTTATTTAACTTGCAATGTATGTTCGGGTGGAATCTTTGAACTCATTTAAAGTAGATATCTTCAACTTGAGCTGAAATTTTGTGTACACGTTTAGTTTGGATGACAATGCACGATATGGTTTGTGACGTCATTCTAAATCCAATATGGAGGACCATCCAAGATATCGGAATAGTTATATTTTTAATGCATTTCTACAATATGGGTATCAAATGAAAGGGTTTGTTAAGAGTAACTCGAAAAAATTAAAGCTTTTTTTTAAAAAGTTTTTAACTTGCAACTTATTTCACAAAAATTAATCTGTTGCAGTGCGAAAAGATCCAGCACGCGACATCCCAAACCCAAACGATCGTGACGATGAGCAAACTCATATCGCAAGCCGTGATGCAAGAGATCATCAACTTCATATACACCGGGGCGCTGGACAGCGGGGCCTGCAAGCAGCAGGTGAGGAGGCCTCGGGCCTGGCCTGGCCGGGAGGGCTTGGTACCGGGGCGGAACGGTTTGGCTTGTAATGTGTACCTTGGCGGTTTGTTTCTGTTCGTGGTGCTGCGAATGACTGTTAGTTGTTGATTAATTGTTAATTTAACGTTTTGTTAATAAATAAATTGTTCCATTAATGATTTAAAAAATGTTAAATTAATCATTAATTGGGATCTGTGTAAATGTACCGAAACATTTATTGATACGTTGTCAGTAAGATTTTATTTTTGTAAATTTGATTTGATAAAAAAGTTTGTCGAAATAGACAATATATTATAATGTTTCGTTACCATATTAACCAGTACAATTAATCGTCGGTTAAATAAAAGTTACATTGATCGAATTTAATCAATAAAATTTTTGTTATATGAAATTGAATTATTTATTAATTTAAATAAAATAATTTTACTAAGTCACCAATCAATGGTTAATCATTGCAAAAATAATAACAATTTTATTAAATTAATTTCATAAAACTAATGTTATGTTTAACAGGAGTTTTATTAATAATTAATTTTTCTTTTTAGCTTAATATTACAATTTGTCTTGTTAAATTTACTTTAATATGAGTGATTCGCAGTACACATGAGTATCTTATGGCCTAAGCTTATAACACTTTTCAACCATGTACTGATTTCCAAAAAGTAACTACTATTCTTTACTGTCGAATTTTGATTGCAGCTTCTTATTCAATGTAACAGTCGTATTTGCGCTTCAACAACTTCTATTTTTATATTTCACATTTCTCTTATATTATTTTTACAACCTCTCCTATTTTATGTATGACTAAATTAATTATAATTATTAAATAAATATATAATAATAAATTAATAATAATATCTTCTGCAGTCCGCTGTTATCGGATTACTACTGGTAATTGTCATTATTAATAATTAACAAATAACGCATTAAATTCATGATTATTAATTTTCCATTATTATTATTATTATTTATTAATTATCTTTCAAATTATATATCTCGGTGTTGTGACTTATATATTACTTGTAGTAATTTTATATACGTAATCGTATATTGTTTTATGATGTTTTTCTATCATTACACCCGTAGCACATTTCAGTAGAATTATTAATTATAATTTATTATTAATTATTATTTCACTTGCTTATCAAAGTGCCCCACACTTCTTCGCCTTATGCGTTTAATAATTAATTTCTAATTATTCTGGTAAATAGAACTTGACATTATTTTTACCGTACTACTAGTTCAGTGTCAGTCATTACTATAATTTCTTTTGAAGTAAATCTTTCTTTACCTCACGACATTTTATTATTGTACTGTTCAAAGTTTTAAAGCTAAATAAAAGTTCCCATGTAATTATTATGAAAAAAAAAACATTAATTGGTAGTTATCAACTTAGAGATAGACTTCAGTGCAGTTTCAATTTGTTTGGGTATTAAAGAAACGAGCACGCATGCAATTATGGTAAATTGTCACTGCAAATACGTCCAACCTCAAGTGTAGCAAAAGTCTTACTAGCCCAATCATTTGGTCGTAAAAGGGGTTTGGAAACCTGGAAAGTTTTCTGGGAGTTTTGAAAATTTGCACCTTTAAGCATTTTGTTACACTCCCTGTTCCTGTGAACTATGACTGTTCCTGTCGTACGTCCATCTCGATTAGTTGCCCAACAGATTTTGAACACATCAAACTTAAAAAGAAACAATTAACGCTTCACACTCATAGCCCCACACTAGGATTCCCTGTGTCGTGGATGCCATGGACACACACAAGACAACAACACAACACACCCACACCAGAAACTGGAATTCAAATTCATCATTCAAATATCTTCTCTGCTGGGAATCGAACCCAGGACCTTCCGCGCAGCGCACCGGTGTCTTAACCACTGCGACACTTTGGTCGTCAAATTAAACGAATGACCAGTCTGTTTGTAAACGTTATTAACGCGCACTTTGCATGTCCTGGGGGGGGGGGGGGTGGGGGGGGGGGGGGGCGTTCATTAAGATTTATCGAGTCAACTCGAGTCTACCCTATGTGTGCGTGAGATAAATAAATGAATGTATGTACACAACAGGAGATGCGTCAAGCGGCGGACTTGCTGGGCTTCCACGAGCTGAGCAAGCTGAGCCAGTTCATAGTCGACCAGCACCTGCTGTTCGACAAGGGGTTCATGATGCAGTTCCACGCTGTGAGTGTCTCAGACGTCTGATTCTCTCTTGTGTCGTGTCAGTAACCCATTGATGGCCCACTACAGGGTCGGGTCTCCTCTCACAGTGAGAGGGATGTAGGCCGCCGTCCACCACGCACCACTACTGCCCGTTGGTGGACGAACAATCCTTTGAGTTTTTGTGAACTCTCAGGCATGCAGGTTTCCTCACGATGTTTTCCTTCACCGTAACAGCAGGTGATATTTAATTTTTAAAAAGCGCACAAAACTTTTTTTACAAAGTCATTGGCGTGCCACTGGGATTCGAACCCCTCGATTCGAGGTCGAATTCTAAGCCACTGGGCTATCACCGCTCTTGTTATCTCTCTTATAGCTTACCGCCTTTGAACTTGACCTATTCGCCCGCCAGTCATAGAACAAAAGTTGTCGCTTATGGTGTTAGCTACCTAGCGCTGCGAGGTTGCTAGTGTTTTACGGGTAACCCTGTATTTCCCGTCGACAATAACTTTTAATCATCGCAGCCGCTCCCGCTACGACTGCGCGACATGTACGTGGAGCGGAGCCTGTTCGCCGACGTGACGTTCGACCTGGACGACGGCATCCACCTGGCGCACCGCGCGCTGCTGATGGCCCGCTGCGACCCCATGAAGGCCATGTTCCAGGGGCACTTCCGCGAGAGCACCTCCAGGGTGGTGAGTAGTGTTATTGCCACCGAGACTCGGATACAAGACACTACCCTTGGATTGCCTACCTAACTACGATAAGATACGAAGAGCTAAGGTAGAACATAATAGGCTAGTTGACAAAATTTGGAAATGAGTTTAAAAATATAGCTTGGTTGGTATCTATTTTACCCCAAAAATGTATCATTTTAAGAAAAATAAGCCATTTTACCTAAGAATTTTGCGATTTTAGAAATGAACTCCAAATTGACATCAAAAAGGCCAAGACTGAATGATGATGCGTCTTGAATGATGTCACGCCTCGCGAAATAAGCTGTTCACTGTATAGGAAAATGACAGCAACGATATGACGTTTCGCGAGGCGTGACGTCACGCTTCTCTGATTTGTGTTCAATCATTTTAATGTCACGTGATTAATGATCAATTTTGCGGTTTTTATTTTCCGTAAATATTGGTAATCTTTAATTATTTTAATGAAAAAAGTGTTTATTTGGTTACTACATAACATGATTAATCATTAGAAACCCTATGCCAGCCGATTGATTGTTAGTGGAAACAAGCCAACCGGCTGATTACCGGCATCGAATACCGGTAATAATATAATAATAACGCTAGGTAAGAGCTGTTAAAGTCTCTACCTGAGTGATGACGTAATCAATGGCCAACGTTTCTTTTAATTTTTCCAGATATCGTTCCCCGGCGTGAAGATGTACGCGTTCCACATACTCCTGTGCTACATATACTCGGACAAGATCCCCTCAGTGGAGCCCGCCCGCTGCCTGGAGCTGCTGGAGCTGGCCAACAGGCTGTGCATGGACCGCCTCGTCTCCCTGCTCGAGGCCAGGGTCGTCGACCGGCTGCAGCGTCAGGACAGGTGACCTACCGCCGCCTCGTCCGTAGCCCACGCCGCCAGTGAGCCAGTGCTCGTGTGCCACACACACTCGGACAGGATCCCCTCAGTGGGTCGTCGCGGCTGCAGCGTCAGGACAGGTGACCTACCGCCGCCTCGTCCGTAGTCCACGCCGCCACAGAGCCAGTGCTCGTGTGCCACACACTCGGACAAGATCCCCTCAGTGGAGCCCGCCTTGTCTGTAACCCATTGGCTGCACACTTTCGTAGCCCACTGTTGGGCACGGGGCTCTCCCACAACAGGAGAGGCCTGGAGCATACTCCGCCACGCTGCTCCAATGCGGATTGGTGACTTTGAACCTTGAGGTAGTGTGTTCCTATGCTTAAGACTATGTTATCTCATAGGCTTCGTCATAACAGCATAGAATAACTGCAGTACGAGGACACATAAAGTATTGAAGACTGACGGCCGCACTCAGAGACGTCATTTAACGTAATGTTCATTAACAAACAAATAAAATCGTCTTTATTCGTATTGACATAAGTGTCGTCGTTATTTACATAATGAACCATTAACGTTAATGAATGTCTCTGAGTGCGGCGGTTAAACGTTAGGTAGCGTATCAATATAAATATAGATGATTGATTTTCAGATTTGGAGTATGTTACGAGTATTACTAATTAGTACAAGTGTACCCTCGGTCATGCTAGAGATTCTTTTCTGGAGCTAAGGGGCGTCCATCTTCTGCTTTATTAATTGTGGTATACATGGTGTACTTTTTTTTAAATAGGATTTTTCTAATGGCCGGTTTCAGCAATCAATTTTGACGATTGGTTGTCAGGCAAAATCTGTTATTACAAAGAAATTATGTAGAGTATTTCGGAAACCAAACAATATTAGTCACACTCCATATCTGCAGATCGGTTAATAAATCCGACTATAAGTCGGTCACTTAACATGTAGCCTTTTATAGAACAGGCATACCTGTTTCTATCTTTAACCGTCCAGTATGTCTATGTGGTAACCGATTTATGTTGTTACAGAGTGTGCGGCGAGGATGACCAAGTCGTGGAAATAGCGCTGTCATTATTGGAACCCGTAAAGGTAAACTTAATTTTATTCCTCATACGGGAAAGTATAATGAAAAAAGTTTGATTGTGGCCTGCAATCTTATTGTCCCACTGTCACTTTATGTCTCTTACCAAAATGTACTCCCTGCATTACTCGAGGTGTCCGTGTCCGAATTTCACTGGCACGTATCAATGACTTTTCAAAGGTTATTTCAAGTGTGCACGTTAAAGAGTTGTCCGTAATGTGTTACAATACAATACAATACAATACTCTTTATTGTGCACATACATACAAAATCAGATTTACAATAAACATGAGAGAGAAAAACACAATTGGCGGTCTTATCGCTACGAGCGATCTCTTCCAGGCAACCATCTAGGTAAGGAGTTAAAGCATGAAGAGAGAGTTGTAGGTAGGGTGCACGAAATGACAAAGTATAGAGAATTGAATACAGGAATAGTGTATAGTACAAAATGACGGAATAAGAATAGGGACAGTGAACATCAAGGGAGAAAACTGTATAGGGGTAAATAGAAGGAATAGCTAAAGGCAGAAGGAGTGTAAGAGTTTGAGAAAGTGAGCTTTAATTTGGCTTTTGAAGGAAAATGATGAGTTTACATCTCGGATGGGTTTGGGTAAGGAATTCCAAAGACGGACGGCGAGGACATTGAAGGATTTGTCATAGAGGGAAGTTGAATGGGGAGGAATACAAAGGATACGGTTTTCAGTGGAGCGAAGGGAACGAGCGTGAGTTGCATGAAGAAATTGAAAACATAGCTTAAGGTAAGAAGTAATGTGTTATTTGCGTTTCAGTTGCACAACGCTCACAGCCTGGCCGACTGGTGCATGTGGCGGCTGTGCGGCGCGTACGACCGCGTGTGCCGCGCCAAGCACCTCTCCGCCGCCTCGCGCGACTACCTCTCCGACAACCGCTGGCCGCCCGTCTGGTGAGACACACGCGCACATACACATATTCACACACACACACACACACGCACACACACGCACACACAAACACATACACACAGTCACACACAGACACGCACGCACTGTCTGACTCACTCGCTCAATCACTCATTAACTCACTCAAAAACTCTCACTCACTCAATTTCTTAATCACTCACTCACTCACAAAGACAGCGAGACAAGAAAGTTAAAGATTAAATCTTTAAAATTATTTTTACTACTTAAGTATATACGAAAGGTGTAAATAATAATTACATTCCCAAATATACAGGAACATCCACACATGCAGCCACATAGACACAAAATAACACATAGTATAGCCGATGAGTTCGATTAGGAAAAATATTAAAATAAATAAATAATTGGACTGCTAAACTATCGTAACTTATTTTGTCATAATTATAATATAAAATTAAGTATTAGTTATTTAAGATGTAATTATTGTATGCCCGCATAGGGTAGACTGTTCTTAACTTGTTATAATTTTGTAACATCTTACTCATGTTACAGTCAACAATAAACACATTCTTTTCTTTTCATAGGATAATATACAATACACGCTGTTGGCCGTCCGTCTGTTGAGATTTACTGACCTAACGCAAAAGAATGACCTAGCTAAACTTAAAGTCTATATCAAATCAAATTTCTTTATTGTGTAAAGGGGTTACAGTTATTCTATATTAATGATAATATTAGACATTTATAAAACCACAGAGTTATATGGACTAGAGGACGCAAGTCTCATTACCGGTATAGAAACCAAGCGTGCCATTTCAATAACAAAATGACTTACCGATGAAAGGAAACGTTTCCGGTATCTCGTCCTCCTTTTTTTGTGTAGTGTTTACAACTTAATATATTACAAGACATTATTCCCTGTTCTCGATCACGTCTGCGTTCGAGAACGGTATGGAGCGGCGCTAAAAGAAGACAATTTGTCTCCTTAGTTACATAATATATTGTATCAGGCGTTACTTTGCGGAAATCCATTGTTATTTAAGTTGTATTTATATTTGTTTGCAACAAACCGCACACGTGGAACTTGTTTTGGTATGGACCCACCACCCTCCCTTATCTCTCTGAGTAGGTATATACCATCACAACTTATTCCAATAGTACACGACACGTGTTTCGCCCCAAAACGTAGCATCATCAGGTGATGTGGACTCTACAACGGTCCTTAGTTACACGCGAATTAAATACACTTGCGTCCTCTAGTCCATAGAGCTCTGTATAAAACTCAACCATAATACCTAACATTTTATAATAACTGTTGTAGGTATGTGAAAGAGTACGATTACTACCAGAAGTGCTTGATGGAACAGAACAAGGAGAATAAGGAGATCAGACCGAACACGTCGCTGCAGGCTAGCCAACAAACCGGCTGCCTGTGTTTTACTAGTAAGTACTGCTTACAATACATAGCGGTGATAGCCCAGTGGCTTAGAATTCGAACTCGAGGGGTCCGGGTTCGAATCCCAGTGGCATGCACCAATGACTTTTTAAAAAAAGTTATGTGCGCTTTATAAAAATTAAACATCACCTGCTGTTACGGTGAAGGAAAACATCGTGAGGAAATAACAGTTTAGAAAAAAAAAGTTCTCAAAGGCATGTGAAGTCCACCAACGGGCAGTAGTGGTGCGTGGTGGACGGCGGCCTACATCCCTCTCATTACGAGAAGGAGACCCGACCCTGTAGTGGGTCATTAATGGGTTACTGACTGACTGCTTACAACACGTTCAATTATTATCAGTTTTGGTCGTTGCCAATAGGTGGTATTTAAAGGGGGTTCCATGGAACTTTTAAGAACATTTGCCCATTTTTTTGTTGTGACGACTTCCGTCAAGAGATTATTTTACGACGACCCAAGTGGCGCAGAGCTTAAGGTCGAAAGGTCCTGGGTTCGATTCCCAGCAGAGCAGAGATTTGAATGATGAATTTGAATGTCCATTTCTGGTCTGGGTGTGTTGTGTTGCTGTCTTGTGTGTGTCCATGGCGCCCACGACACAGGGAATCCTAGTGTGGGGCTATGAGTGTGAAGCGTTATTATTATTATTATTATTTCCGGCCAGGATGTGTTTGTTCTTGTCTTATATGTAGCATGTCAAAAAAAAAACAGAAAATCGAGTTAGTGTAAATATTGATTTAAATTTCCGGCCAGTAGCTGGACAGTAGAGCTCTTTTGTGGCTTTAAAATTGTAAGGGTAGGAATTCTTCAGTTTAGTAATAATTTGGATTCTTATTCAAGGGTGATCCCCTTGAGGGTAAATCCCTTAAACCCTTGCCATGGTGGCATCCGCACTAACATCCGAGTAGTAAATATGTGTTTGGTGTCTGACCTAAGTCCTAAAAACCTGTTGTTGTAGTGTTGTATTTTTACGTGCTTTTTGATAAAATTATTCCATTTTTCAATTTGAAAAATATATTTTTTAATTTATATATTTTTTTACATACAATAAAATTGATTTTCATTTTATTTGCTTGTGTGTCAGGCAAGCAGCGTCGCGAGAGCGGGCCGGCGGACGCGAGCACGGCGTTGTGCCGCAGCGAGCCGCAACAGCCGCAGCCGCAGCCCCCGCCGCCCCTCTGACATATACCTTACTGGAGGTGAGGTTTTTCAAAGACAAATCGTTTATTTTCACAAATACAGGTATAGACTTGTTACAATCAATTTATGTATATTACCATTCCTGAGTATGCAAATACTGTATGCTCATAACTATTAATTATTGTTTATAAAAACATATTTAAATAAGGCTTAAAATAAATTTTAATTTTTTAAAATTTCCCGCTTGTTCACTACATTATAGGTATAATTATTATTATTTATTAGGTAGGACATTTACGGGAATTATAGCTTTTTAGCTTACTTATTTTTAGTTCCTTAAAAATATTGATACTAAAATAAATATTAAATTATTCTTATTAATAAACAACAATAATTAATATTATATTAATTATTAGTTAATTGTTATATAAATATTTTAACTAATAACAATTTAATGAGAAGATGTTAATTATAATTTATAATATAATAATACTAAAATATGTCAATTTTAATATTTAATTAATTTCTTGTTTGTGTTTAAAATTTTTCGCAAACTCATCTCTTGAATTTACTGTTTATACAAACAATTATTTTGAAAATAAATTTGTCTCCAGAACGCTGCGTTTCGCGGTGCTCCTGCCAGTGTCAATGTGCTTCATGAGCACGATCCTCACGATACTGATACTGTTCCACATCTACACCTAGGCCGAGCGCGCGACGGCCGCAAATACAATTACTATTATTATAATTACTGTCATTACAGTTATAGCTACACTGCACTCGGTAATGGACATTACACTTCGACTGCTACGTTATTAATTGATAATTAATTAATTAATTGTTAATTATAATTATTATAGACAGTCAAGTTTAGTGTGTGATTGTGACGGCATTATTATTAATGTGATTATTGATTTAATTTTTAATTACTATTAGATATTATGCAATGTCATGTTCTGTAGATGATACATTATTTTATTCGCCATTTTGTTTTAACTATTATCACATTTTAGCATAATAATTGTTGCTTATATTTTCTTTTATTAAATTATTTAAATTTGATCTAAAATTTACATTAAGATTATGTGTATTGTGTATCGATTCTTTTTGAAAATAGTTTTAAAAGATTTAATTTTTAAAACTAAGATACGGCATAGTAAACTTTTAAGGAATTGGATTTTTGGAGTATGTTTGCACGGATTTTATCGCGATATATGTACAAAGCTATTTTTGGAGGCTTAAAGGATATTGCTTAGAGCCTTAGAGCATATTATTAAAGAACTCGGGGAGAGAACAGAGTTATAAAAAGTGATTACGTTTCCTGTTTTCAGTATTATAATATTTCAACTGTTTATTTTTAATTATAATTACTATTTAAAATTAAAGACATGTCAAATTAATGGCAAATTAATTATTTGCGTTTTAGTTCCTTTAGCGCCAAATATTATAATTATTAAATAGATGTAGGCCAATTAACTATTAATTATTTAATTGGCCTTTGGTTTAAGTAATTAGGGAAGCACTCTACGCAATTAATATCTAAGCGATCGAATGTGATTCTTGTAGTTTTAAGGTACTTTACGGCTCATATTATCGATAACTTATTTTTTGTAAATAATTTAGACAAAGTGACAGATAAAACAAACTTAATTTATCACTCAGTAAAGCGCATAATTCAAAGCACTTTGATGCTGTTTAATTTAAAAATTTCATTATTTTAATAATTTACACAAATTCAATGCAAAAACTATAACGCTCTCACGCCCAGCTTAATTGAATTAAGTTTTATGTCGTTGTCTGTTTGTCTATTATATGTGGTGAGGTATTCCGTTTTTCATTAGGCTGAATCACTAAAATAGCAGTGTTTTCAATAAAATTTGAAGTTAAATAAGTCTTATTTTCACTAAAAGACAGTTCTGATTTTCACTGAAGCTTTAGTTTTACAATATTGGCTTATTAAAATGATAATTCTAATTTTGTTAATAGGCATGATGACAGTAATCAAGTATCGCCAAAATATTTATCTGATCTAATGAAATAGGATTCAAAGATTTTGAAACATGTATTTATTCTCTTATTAATGTCGAGATTAATAATTTATTTGTTAAAATAAATCTACAAAATACAACAATCCGCCATGATAGCTAAAACACCCATCAGATCGAATTACGTCAAATTACGTCACGTCTTAGTTAACGTCATTTTTTTCGTGAGCATATTATACGCGATCTGGCATTTTTTACTGAGCCGTGGCGCAATGACAGACGCCATGACACGGGCGAGCGTTTTGGAATGAATTTGAAATTTAAAATTTAAATGTACTTTTATTACACAAAAACCTTAATTTTCTACAAAAATATGATATATTTTAGACATAATAGAAACTTCTGAATATCATAGAAGAGTTTTTGAAAATTAGTCATCATGCCTATTATATTATTATATACCCTGTGACATTTAGTCCCAGAGAAAAACAAAATATCAGGTATAATAAGTTTAGATTCGCGTGGCACTGTTGCCAGGAAGGGTTCAGATTTGTCGCTCAATTTTGCACTTTTATTCAATTCACAAACCTTGCAAAATTTTACTATATCCTCCACTAATGTGTGTGTATAGTGATGAAATAAATTGAAGATGTATAAATTCATTGTATAAAAACACACAAAACAAAAAAGCTAAAAAAATCACTTAAGCTAAATTTCTTCTAAGTTATAATAAATATGTATGCAAATTGAAAGTTTACCTGGTTTCACTACGATTGAGAGACAAGCCTTAATCACATTATTGATGTAAGTGTACTTTAATACTGCACTAGTATAGGCATATAGGTTAATATACAAGCTAAATAAGACGTCAGTTCCCTGCGCCTGCGATATGATATATATTTATATATTTTTTTATTTTTTTCAAAATTTAAATCTAGACATTTAATTGTTTTTATTCCTTAATGTTTACATTGACTGGCTTTGAATATCACCCGCTTTTCGTTCAATCTTCAATTATAAATTATATCTGCAATTATAAATATTGGTGGACTTCCCGTTAGGGTTGCCTCTTCTAAGAAATTACAGATTTGTAAATGTCTTTTGTACCAACTTTGATATCTTTAATAGTTTAGGAAATATTGGCAAAAACCTACTCAAAACACCCTCTTTCTTGTTACTAATAGGTTTTAATTTTAACTGTGCAGCTTCTAATTTGCTAAAATGTTTCTAGATGACAAACTGAATCATTTGAGCTCTCGAATATATGTAATTGTCGGAGGCTTCAAAGAAGACATGGCTCTTATTGTGTCTCACGATGTCTCATGTTTAATTTATTATAATTTCGCTTTTGTAATTTCAGGATCAGTAGTGCAGAGGACTGACAGTTTTTTAATTAGGCAGTTAATAGTTATGAGACCTCACAAAAGCGATGATGCATTTTTATTGCATTAATTAGTTTAAGGACCGATTGAGTCGGACGACTTTATTTTACTTAGTATTATATTTTTCTACGTCACTTGTGTATTAGAAAATTAGTTGTAAGTGCGATGTCTGGTGTAGGAAGTTCGTAGATGTTGTACGTCGACGCTGGAAGGTATTTCCGAACAAACAGGTGAATTTCGTTTACAAGACTTTGTGAAGAACAAAAGAGTTAACATTTGTAACGCCACTCATCATTTTATTGAAGATTTTTCAGATTTTTTTGTAAAATGGACCTTAGTTACATACTGTTTGCATCAATATGATACACACATCCTGGTTTTTATAGTGGTAAGTTTTACTTTATTTTATGTTGTAACTCGAGAATAAGTTTTCAATTTTATATTAAAAAATGTGTAATTTTAAGTATTATTTTATTTAAGTACTTATATTTTTTATATTTGATATATTATTTTAAATATTTATTTTCACGAATTTGTTATTTTTAATTAATAATCTCTTAATTATATTATTTTCTTTTGTTTAATTATTAGTTATTTTACACTAATAACATGTTTCCAACGTCGACTTTGTGTAGTTTTGTACGTATAAGCTCTGAATTGAATGTAAGAAGGTAATTTTAATGTACGTGATTTTTATATTATACAGTTTTTTATTTCTACTTGCCATTGAATCAAGCCATTCCAAAAAAACATTGGTGAAAAAATACATAAAAATATTTAAACAAACAAAAAATACAAATAAAATCAACGGACATTCTTTCTCAATACTTTTTTATCTAATACTTGAGATTTATTGAAAATAAAACATAAAATATGCTAAAAATATGGAGCTAATTTGATCCGCTAATAAAATATGGAAATATTATTGCTTGCTAAATTTAAAAAAATATTTTTTTCGACACATTTCGTAGTGAATTTTTTTGCGTACCTATGTCACTGCTAATTAATGAGAAGGCATAGTAGACTGTGATAGGATGTAGTGTGATAGGTTTGGGATGTAACTGTGATGTATATGGTCGAACCACACAGAGGAAAGAGTAAATATAGCCGGTAACATTACATTTTTATCATTTAATCGGATCTGTCCAGCACCCTTTGTTATCCATTGTGCATTTAGCAAATATGTATGTTGCTATATCTTTTCACATGAATAACGGATTAGTTGTATTGTTATTTTAATGTTGCAATATATATAAGTCTTTTGCAAAGCATTTTTTGGGTTACCAGTTATAAAACTATTTTCAAATAAAATACCAAAATTTCGATAAGTATATAAAGATACCATTAAACAGTGTTGCCGGCTATATATTTATTTATATTTTAACGATTGTTGTTGGATTTCGATTGGTGAATTGGTATAGTTGTAAGAAATGGTGGATTGAGTACTGGATTGTGCATACTCATTATCGGTTAATATTTACGTCATTCAACTATGATTTTCTATGCGTGACCCTCCACTGTGAATCTCGCTTATACATTCAGTATAATTTGAACTATAAGACGGCCTATTAGCCGGCAATGAGTATTATGATTGCCACTTTATTGGAATAAAATTAAAAATTGAATTGGCAAAATGAACACATATTGTGTTTTTGCAAGAAAGTAACATTGATTTGGCATAATACCCATACCAAAGAAATACAGTATTGAAGCTATAGTGAGTCTTTGTGGTCACGATTTAAACTTTAATATAAAGCAATAACTTGTAAGAGATGAATGCATCAAACGCTATACACTTATTGTGCACAAATGTTTAGGGAATTTCGATTTGTTTCTCTGTAATTGTTTAAAATTTTAACTAAAAGATGTATTATGAATTTAAACTAAGCTCTTTGATATAGTCGTAATATTTTGTATGTTACTATAGGTATTTCAGATCTTAAGTGCGTATTTAAGTATTTTTAAATTTGCAGATTTTTGATTTTTGACTTGCAATAAGTACATAGAATTATTTTTCGTTTTATAATTTTAATGGAAGGATATTTCAGCAGCATTCAATCAAAACGTTTTTTGTCATTCCATTTTTATTTTAAATCCTGTGTGAATTTATTAGATACGATATAAATAACGTGAGAAACACTTCACTGGTATAAATATATTTTTCTAACTACATCATTAATATTCAAGAGTGACAGTTTACATGTAGTTAAAGTTCAGGGGATATTAACATTTATTCAGACCGAATTAGCTTTTGTCTAAAGATGATGAAATTACAAGTATATTTTCGGCTTTTGCAACAAAGAAAAACAGGTTAAGCCTTGTGTTTGTCATTTTTAGCGTTTTAATTGCATAGGGTTCTGAATAGATGTATAAATTTAATGAAAAAACAATTTTATAATGCTCTGTGGAAATTAGCTCAAAAATATGTATTGGCTGCATTACTTTGTTACCACGCTATGTAGTTGATTATTTGACAAGCAAATTTAAAGTTATTGAGATAATGTAATGTCAATGTAATGCACATACAATGTTTTTGTTGATTGAAAAAAAAAAATTTTTTTTCAATTAATTATTAATTTTAGGTCTTACCTTTATCATATAAACAGATGAATATTTTATTTCAATACAGCAGACTCAGTATTTTTGATTGTTCCTATACATTAAAACAAATATACCCACCTAAATCAACTCAAATTTTGGGGAGATTGAAAATATAATCATAAAGTTTGTTACCCTGACAGAAAACATTGTATGCCTCTTACTAATGATGCATTTTCACTTGAAAATAAAATGTATTTTCTTACTATGTTTTACGATAGAATTTTGAACTTCTGATCTCAAGACAGTGCACTCAAAAGCAGGGTTATTCCTTAAACTATTGCTTCAATTACTAGTTTTTAATGCTATAGCAGGATTGATTTCAGCTAGACAATAATTCCTTTTTTTAAGTTATGTATCAGTATGGCTGCATAATTTTCTAAATTATAGAATTTAAATTCGTGAGAAATTTTATTTTTCACATTTTTCAGTAATAATGTGACAGACATTTAGCATGTTAATTAAAAAACAATAAAATATTCAGTTTCCATATTTTGACAGTTACTTTTTCACATGTCACTTTCATCACATGGAGTAGGTAGTATTTATTTATTCATTCTTCTGAATCATTATACAAATGTATTGGTACAAAGGCAGACTTGGAAATTGTATACCCCATAAGAACTCTCTGTTTAGTACCTAGTTGAAAAACTGACTACCTGAAATCTATTCTGTTAGCGAACCTAGACTTAGCTTAGGTGTTCTAGTGTAACCTTATGTATTTTGCCAATCTCACTGTCAGTAAATGACGATTCTGCCATTTTTTACATGCCCATAGATTTTAATAAGTGTAATAAATGTATGTGTAATTAATATTTTGTTTTATTTTCCCTTATTGATACTTTATAACTCTTTAAATTTAAATCTTACTTTATAAATCTTTAATACAAATGAAACACTTAAAACTGTTTTTTTTTATAAGTTAAAATGAAGTCTTATAAATAAAATTAAAATTCCTTAACAAATACTTTATTTTGTCAGAAAAATATGCTTACAAACTAATTAAAAGTACAAGTTTACAATGAAGGTATGTTTACTGCCTTTTATCCTTAAGAAATGCTACATAGTGACTGATATATATATATATATATATATTTCATAAGTGTAATTAAGAAAAATTGTAGTTTTTTTAGTGTGTTGTTTAATGGCCGAAATTTATAAGCAATTTATAGATAATGGATTGAGATTGATACTGTTTAGTTGCTAAGATACTCAAAATGCTGTTTGAAAAAACAAATGTTACCTGGCAACCAAATGTCATTTACGTGATCCATAATCTGAAGAGGGGTTATCAATATTCAGCGTACCTGGTGGCTACCTCCAGTGACACTGCACTAAACTCTCTTACTGTTTGAAACATTATTAATATACCTACATAAGTGGACATAGATAGGTTACATTTAATATGAACTCTTAAGCCAGAATGACACAAATCTGAGTTAAAATTGAATATTAAATTAATTCTTACATTTATAAAGGTGCCCCTAACAGTTTCATTTCACCTTTAACTTCATCAAACAAGTCTTTGTAATCCTCGTGTTCTTTGACCAGCACCATGATGCACCCTCGCAAAGTACCCATGGCTGAGCCGATGTCTTTCCGACTGGGAGTGTAGCAGTATGGAATGTCATTGTCCTCGCAAACTGCTGGCAAGTGGCACATGATCTCGATGGGTGAAATGTCCCCAGCGAATATGACAATTCTGGAAGTGTGAAGATTTAGTAAGTGTATTAAGTCACATGAATACTATGATATTTTTAACTCTCTCCTAAGGTATTTGAGTATGATTGATAATTTATTGTTGCATTATTAGGTAACTAGACTTTGCCCGTGGATTTGTGCCAGTGGAACCTAGTCCAGATAAGGGATAATAATTATCCTATATGTTAATCCAGATTATAAACTATGTGCATACCAAATTTCATCCAAATCTTCAGCAGTTTTGGGGTGAAAGAGTAACAAAATTCCATCTATCCATCCATCCTCACAAACGTTCACATAGTAGAATATCGTAGGATAACCAATAGACTGCCTAGTGGGGTACATATCTAACATCACTATGTGAAGCAAGGTTGAGGAAGAAATGAGGATAAAGGTTTCTAATGCATCGCTTTCCAACCTCATACAATGGTTTGGTTTAAGGTTAGACGTAAAGTAAGCAAAACATAACCCCAAAATTTTAACAACAGAAAATTAGACCTACCCTTTTTCTCCTAAACGGAGCTGTTTCTGGACGATCTTCAGACCGTTTCTAATATAATTTTTGTGGGCAGTTGATTTTTTTATGAGTTTGTATATCTTTTTGCTGAGTTTTTTTGTCGCCATGGGCTTGGCGATCACACTACAATGGCTTACTTTGTCGTCGTATGATAACTCTTCAGTCTTAATAGACATATCTGGGTCTTGCTCCATGGGTTCTTTCTTAATTTTTGTCATTATTCAAGCTATATATCGATTATTCAAGTCACAAAATTATTAAAACACGTGCGAAGCAATAACAATACTTGCTTGCGGCCGAACGTGACAGTCACTGACCTGACAGACAGTTAGAGTTAATGACAGTTTGGCTGTGACACTGACATTAATTGATGATTGTCTATATGTGCAGATATACAATTACTGCACAGATATAATAAAAAAATTAAAGAAAGCAGACATCCTCCTTCTTTTAAAATTTTAAATTAGCATACTGTCTTAGCTCTTCACTCACTCTTTGTTATGTTGAATTTGATTGAGGCAAATGTGAAAACAAATTATTTTAATTTTTCGACGATTTTTGTACAAGACTTGTTTTTTATGTTGCTCATGCTCAAGATCTTATAATCTGTGCAAATGACATTGAAATTGTATCCATGGTAACGTCTATATGTCAACAATTTTCAAATCGCAAAAATCACGAAATTCACGAATTAAATCATTGAGAGAAAATATAGTAATGAAATAATTTTAATTAGAATTGATATCGTGTGTTTTTAAATGTACAAAATGGTAAGTTAATCTTTTATCCTTCATTCTTCCATTCCTAATCTATATGAATTTAAACACAAAATGTTCTATTGGTAATTTTATTTGATGATTTCTACCATGTTCTTGTAAGAAATTGATTTAATTTATAACAGAATTAAAACTACAAGCTCTACTTACACACAGCACACGGCTTCTTTGGCTGCAACAGTATTATTTATTCATTATCACTATCACGTATCTGAATCCATGAATATAACTTTAAGCGTATAAATTAATTCCAAGCATAGATTGCACAATAATTTTTGTTAACACCGCAACTAAACAAATTTTTTAAAGGCTCACTGCACTGGCAAACAAAACAAAGCACACTCTGCCACTGCAAAAAAAATATATTTCATAATAGGA
The DNA here is from genome assembly GCA_905147235.1 of Erynnis tages. Classification (NCBI taxonomy): domain Eukaryota; kingdom Metazoa; phylum Arthropoda; class Insecta; order Lepidoptera; family Hesperiidae; genus Erynnis; species Erynnis tages. The sequence continues at coordinate 5,354,639 of LR990095.1, read as the reverse complement.
TCTTTTAGGGTTTGTTAAGCATTCTGAAAAAATTACGTTCGAATCCTGAAAAGGAGCTGCGTTTGTTACTGCTGGGGCTCGACAATGCGGGGAAGACCACTCTCCTGAAGCAGCTGGCCTCCGAAGATGTCAACCATGTCACTCCAACCGCTGGATTCAACATTAAGTCAGTACTGTCCAATGGATTCAAGCTCAATGTGTGGGATATAGGAGGACAGAGGAAGATTAGACCGTACTGGAGAAATTATTTCGAAAACACAGATATTTTGGTGAGATTTCTTTTTAATGATATTTGTAGCTCAATTTTATTAATTAAGATTGATTAAAATAGGTATGCTAAATTAAAACCTTTTGACCAACGGAGTTCTAGCAAGAGTGAAACATGTTTGGTGTGTCAGTGTCTAGTAATAAAAATGATTCTTATTCTAATTCTTGGTCTCAAACAATTTAGTTATTAAAGTCACACCAACATGCTGTTTTGTGTCATGTCATAAGAGTTGCTTCTACTGCCAATGTGTGTCTATAAATGTTTCCAGTCAAAAAGTTTTCAAGAACACAATTTACTTTTGAACATGCTTGATAACAATGTTGATGTCACATTTCAGATATACGTGGTGGACTGTTCAGATCACCAAAGGCTAGAGGAGACGAGCCTAGAGTTGACTGAGCTGTTGCAGGATGAAAAATTGAGGGGCGTCCCATTGTTAGTATATGCTAATAAGCAGGACTTAGCTACAGGTATGTATACAATTTTTTATACTGTATATGTATTTTTGTGAAAGTGCAAATAGCTGGGCCCAGTGGCTGACCTGGTTTGAATCTCAGTGGATTGATTCAATAACTTTTCTAATTAAATGCCACTTGCTTTAGACGTAAAGGAAAACATTGTTTGTCTGTATGGAAAAAATTAAAACTAAGCATGTCTGAGTGTTTTCCATAATGTTGAGGCTTGAGCAAATGGACTTCATAGAGACATGTGAAGTTCATTAACTCAAGTAAAAAAGCTTGCTCGGTGGACTAAGGTCACTATCTTTCTCATTGCGAGAGGGAACCCGGCCCTGTAGTATATCTGATGGTTTTCAGCACTCATATTATATATGTTGAAAGCACAACTGGTGCTTCCTTTTTTCGATCGCGTATACTCGCGCCACGTTGCTTGGTATCCCACGTTATGTTTCCTCAGACCGATTGTTCCAACAACTGTGGGAGTCCATGAGATGTGGACAGCTCATTGCCACTAAAGCAGTCCGTCTGTCAGTCAGTAACCCATTAATACCCACTACAGGGTCGGGTCTCCTCTCACAATGAGAAGGATGTAGGCCTTAGTCCACCACGCTGGCCTAGTGCGAGTTTGTGGACTTCACATGCCTTTGAGAACTTTTTTCTGAACTCTCAGGCATGCAGGTTTCCTCACGATGTTTTCCTTCACCGTAACAGCGGGTGATATTTAATTTTTATAAAGTGCACATAACTTTTTTTACAAAGTCATTGGTGCGTGCCACTGGGATTCGAAACCGGACCCCTCGATTCGAGGTCGAATTCTAAGCCACTGGGCTATCACTGCTACAAACCGTCTAAATTGTTCTAAATACAATGGAATATTTTTTATTATCTTTCCAGCGTTACCAGCCAGTGAAGTTGCCCAGCACCTGGGCTTGCACCTAATCAGGGACCGCACCTGGCAGATTCAGGCCTGTGTGGCGACTGACGGCACCGGAGTCAAGGTATGTGGGAATACGCTGCAGTAACTTACTTTGCATTGGAAGTACTCATTAAATTATATAGTGTTATAAGTTACCGTTGTTGAGTGGTTATTTTGCCTGTCTAATAAGTAGACAAAAGTTAAACAGTGGGTATGTATCACATGTGACTCACGGGATAGTAAATTGGTATACGGTCATCCATACATATTTATACATGGCTGAACCATTGGAATTCCTCCAACCACTAGCAATAGAATAAAATATCTATGTCATAAATATGTCATAAACTAAAACATAAAACTCATGTCCTTGCTTCCATAAGCACATAAGCATGCTTGTAACTGGCCACTAGCGTTAAACTCATATAAAAAATCCTTAAATTTTTATTGAAATGAAATGAAAAGTTGTGAAGAATATTTTGATAACACAAATGAATTAAAGAATATAATCGTCTTTCAGGAAGGTATGGAGTGGGTCTGCAAAAACATTCCGGCAAAAAAGTAGGTAAGTAAGGTAGTAGTGAACACTTTATCAAGAGCAATTCTAAAAAACGATTTTTATAATTTATAAGAATGAGACTAAAATCATGTTTGAATTTAATTTTGTATTCAGATGTACTCGTCTCTGAAATGATACAGAAATATGGAATTTTTTTACAGATCAATTTATTGTTATTCTAAATTGAATGAATCTCTTATAATTGTAATTCAATTCAGTTCATCTTATTTGATTAAGCTGAATTGCAGGAGGGTTGCAGATAAGCTCTTTGTAATATCATTAATTTAATATATTTTGTTATTTCAAAGCAAAAAGATGTTAGAACTAATGATTATACTTATCTATGTTAATTACCTAATTCGTGTTTTGATTGTGAATATACTTGATATTTGAAATGTATTCCAAAATATTCTGCTATTATGGCTTTTAATTATTTTGCATCGAATTAAGTTAAATAATTGTATTGTTCAAATTAACTTAATTATCACTTAATATCTTCTATATCACATGCCTTGCTACCTACCTACCTAAGCTTATAGGTAGTTTAATTAACTCTTAAGGTAGTAGATTTAACAAATGGTACAATAGAAAGACAAATAAATAGGTATTCTTAGATATTTTTGTAACGAATTTTATATTTTAATTATGACAAAATAAGTTATGATAGTTTAGCAGTCCAATTATTTATATTTTATTTTAATATTTTGCCTAATCGAACTCATCGACTATGCAATGTGCCACCCATTACTGGGCAAAGAGAGAAAGCCGGAGGAAAACTCTCGACACAGTTTTAATTAATTAATTTAGTTATTCATACGCGCGTTACTACATTCCTTTTTATAATTGTTTATAAACATAATTTACATTGAATTAGATTACTTTAAAACTTTTGTGTGTTTGTAAACATTTTAAAATAAAAAACTATAAACGGTTTACAATGTGCATGAGTACACTGTTAAATTTGTGTTATTTTGTTATTTGGTTTTTTGATCTTTTTTCTAGTATAAAAATTTGTGGCAGATTAATGTATTTATACTTTGCCAAAGGGATCTCAATAACCGCTTGGCATTTACAATATTCGTTTAAATTATAAGTGATTGTGATCAGTTTCTAGTCATTAATTGTTTTGTGATTATTATGTTAAATATTAATATTTGTTCATTAAAGCTTACACAGCGTATAATTTTATGGCCTGGCCAGGAATAAAAATCACATATTATGGGGAATGTTCTCTTTTCCATAATATAAGTGTGAACTGTGATCAATGTCAGCTCATAACTCAAAATACTTTATTTATATGTTATTGTTGCCAGTGCCACATTAAAAAATATTTCATGTAATAATTTATAATTTAAAAAATCGTACATTTTTACAGGGCATTCCTGATAAAGCGGCTTATATAAATACAGTATTTATTGATAAAAAATTTGATATACAATGAAACTTTATATTTTTGTATAAATAATTATTATTCGCAAAATCCCAAAATTAATACGCATTTATAAAAACTTGTTATTTTGAAGCGCACAATTAATAAATAAATAACATAATAACTGTACTTGCAAGATGTAAGATTTTTTCATAGTTAGTGTTTGATTAATTCATTTATATCTTCTTTGTATTATTTATATCGTTCGGTAAAGATTAGTAGTAAAAGTTCGGTACGTCTTTAGTTAATTTTACACTTGTAACGTATAAATATAAATTTTATTCTACACTTGTCTATTAAATTTCTTTGCCCAGTGGTTCGTTAGCTATAACTTCACTATCTACGAAAAATAATTAATACTTAACACCTGTTGTATCAATGAAGGAAAATGTTCTCACAGTAGTTTTTATATGGTATTCCATTATATTGTAATCTGTTGTATTGTTTTTTTAAGCTTGTCAAATACTTACTATGGACGGTACATTATTAATAGCTTTCTACCTTTTAGTCACTTTCTGACGGAAACGTTTTCAGATAATTAATTATTATTAAAGTTGTCATTTAATTATAATTAATAATGAGGTTTACGTATTTGTTAGAATTCTCTTCCATTTGAGTACGTAAATAAAAGAATATTATAATACAATTAAGAGTTTTATTTTAAGTCAACTTAAAATTCTACGACATTCTTATATTTGTATTTACACATATTTATGTAATTATAAAAATAAATGTATATTTAATTACTAACCATTAGAACAATTTATGAAAAATACGAATATAATTTTGCATTCGCAAAAAGAGCACTTTAGCACCATATCAGCATTTAAATCAATACAATTAAATAGTGTATACATATATAAATTATTTAACATTAAATTAAGTCAGAAAATAATTATATTTATTTTTCTAAAAGTTATTACTTATTAAATAATTTATTATGCAATTCAAGTCTACGTACCTATGTACGAAATTATGCTTAATTTATCACATAAGTACATTAACACACTACTTACGAAAGTATTGTATATTTTTAAATTAAATATAAATTTAACTGAAAACTAATAAAAGATATTAATATAGTATTTAGTATAAAATAAACTTTACATAATTTAAACTCTGGTTTTCAAATTAGGAATTATAATTAAATCATTAACACATATTATTTAATTAATTTATAAATAATACTTTTATAACAGGACGAGTCATTGCGATTTTGTAATAAATTCGTTCTTAAAAATTAAGTACACATCAGACCCAAAGAATTTATCAGAAATAAATTTACATTACCTATTAATTAATTATGCAATTATTTCTTTTATAATTCACTATGATATACTTCTGTGGTCACTTTCATTTCGTGTTCGTGGAAGGCCGCACAGTCTGCGGGGTATTTTGCCTGAAAATTAAAAAAAAACTTTAATAATATAACATAATTTTGAGTTAATAGAATAACAGCTACAGCGTTTTGCACAGATTTATAATTATACCGTTTAGGTTGCGAATAATGAAATTTATTATGTGGTTGTTGTCAGATTTAATATAATAGCTTATTTATAAATATGACAGTTAACTTACATCGCAGTTAACATCACTCTGTATAGCGTTATACAGGTCCCAGAAGCCTTTACCGTTCTGGAAGCTGAGAGCAGCTGACGCAATGAGGCTGCTCACCTTCGTCAAACCTGCTTTGAAGCCTGGAAGACCTGGAATGATAGAATATCGTTAACTACAGCTGTCTGCGAGTCACATGTGACACATAACCATTGTTTAACTATTGTATGTTGTGTTATATTAAACGTACTAACACCAGCCTATGTGTGGGTAGTTTTATTATTATTGAAAATTTTCACTGGTGGGATGCCGATTACGTCGTACCGGAGATTTGTATATATGCTAGCGATGTAGAAAACTTCGATAGCGTGATTCAGGATCGTGTGGCGCCATCTCTTGGCCAGTGGCGGAAATTGTTATTAGTTGAAAGTTTGAAACCGGTCTGTCAAGTTGAATAGAAATGGATGGATGGATGGATGGATGTTTGTTTATCTTTTGCGCTCAAACGACTGAACAGATTTGGATGAAATTTGGTATCCACGTAATTTATAACCTGGATTAACCTTTTCATTCTCCTCCGGACCTCCTTCTCTGGACCAAGTTATAAATACACGCGAACAATGCCGCAGGCATAGCCCTACCGTCCTTCCTTCAGCCAATATTCGTCCACTGCTGGACGGCCTCTTCCACGGCTCGCCACTGAGCTCGAAGCGCGAAGAAGAAGAACAAAGTAGTAGCAGTACAACTAAGTAAATAGTAAATTACCTTGTTTATCCTGATCATGATGCCTATTCACGACACACATGAGATGTTCCTGGCAGTGGGTCGCCGCTACCGAATGCTTGTACGCTCGGTACACCCTCAGGACGGGCTCTATCACCTCTAAATTGAGGGTGTCTGTCAGTCGATCAGCCACTGCGTTGTAGTCGCCTCGGTTCGTGAAGCTTTTGGACGCGGATTCCGCCATTTTGAGGGTTTGCTAAAATAGATAACAAGAGATTTTGAATAAAAGCTAGCAGACAGGCAGAGTAATTTGATGGTAAGTGCCAACGTTTTCTGTTTCGTAGCAGCTTGAAACATCACCGGAAAGTCACCGGAGTCTTGACAACCTATTATTTTAGGCCGCGCTCAACTTGGACACGATTTCGTACGAATTCAACTCGTGCGTATACGTTCACCGTTCACCGTTCACGCACGAAGGATGACCGGATCCGACCTTAGAAATACTATGGGAGCGCTCACTCTGCACGCAAGTCGTACGTCAACTTAGTTGCGCCAGTGTGAGCACTCCAGTGTATTTCTAACTTATTTCTAAGGTCGGATCCGGTCATTCTTCGTGTGTGAACGTACGTGTACGCACGAGTTGAAGTGGCCCTACATTACTTTACATTACTAAACCTAGACTGGTTTATTCTATTGGTGCAAAAGTTTATGACTTTACCTTGACGTAGTCGACTGCTTGCTTGACATATCCAGACACATCAGTCTCCATATCTAAGTAGTTCTTCAGTACGTAGTTGGTAAGCATGGTGATGGATTCTTCAGGCTTCTTAACGTTGAAGCGCGTGGATGACGGCATACCCTGGGACTCCAGGAAACGGTTGAAGAGGAACTGAGCTGAGATCATGTACCTGGAAAGAGTTTGAGTGGTATGATTTATTTATTGTTATTTATTTGTTTAATCTATATTCTAAAACCTAAGTTCTAAAGTCTAAAGTTACTGAAACGGTAGTAGGTAGTAGTGAAGTAACTCAATTCATTCCACATTCACAGCTATGTTTGTTCGCCGGTTTTATAACGCCGCGACAGAGTTATAAATGTCCGACGCGCGCATAAAATATTACGACGCCCCAGAGAGCCAATCCGAGAAATAGCACCAATTTGTTGAAAAGCAAGTGTTACCTTTATAGGCATTACTCAACGATGTGAGTGGCGCAGTGGCTGAATGCCTTATGGGTTCGATTCCCAGAATTCCGAGAAGATTTGAATGATGGGTTTGAATTACCGTTTCTGGTCGGGGTGTCTTGTCTTGTGTATGTCCATGGCACCCGCGATACAAGACATTCAAAAGACCTTCAAAAAAACTGATTCTTGCGGATTAAAATTAAACCTCACACTAAACTGATAAGATAAAAATATTTAGGATGCACTTGCTGATTGCAGCTTGAGTCGCTTAAGCGATCTCAAGATATTATAGTTGGTAACAAGGGTTTAAGGATTTTGAGAGCAGGTCCCCTCAGAATATAAAGAAGGTCACCAAAAACACAAGACTTAAAGAACATGCTCCATTACAGCGAAATTAAGTGTTCCTCAGATCCGAAACTTTGGAACTAATTGGAATATTAAGTCCCTAAACTTAGAACCTGTCTCATAAACCTAGGAGACTGCGGCAAAGCGACGTTGGCACAAAAGCCGTTTAAAGTTTGCTCGTAATTACTTAAGATCTTCTAGAACAGCCGATTTATCACCGAAACTGCTGCAGTTTAATCTTCCTTATGTCTTAGGATTCAATATCCGAGGGAGTCTAGACGGCTTAATCAGCACTCAGAATTATAGAACTACTAGTTTCCGCTCGTGACTTCCTCCGCGTGGGCCTAAGATGTGACTACATTAACATCAGGTGGCCTGCAGGCCCGATTGCTACTCAATTCCTATAAAACAAAAAGGTCTACCGACCTTTGATAGACTTCAGGCTTGGCAATATGCACGACCATGTCCGTCAGATACTTCGCAGCCGCCTTGATCCAGTGGCGTCTGAACGAGTGGTTCTCGAAGTTCTTCATCATCAACTCGAAGCTGATGTTGCCATCGGGCCCGACGAACGCTTTCATCGCTCGCTTGAACCCTGACTTCTCCCAGATGGTTTTCCCTAACTCCGAGTTGATGAACAGGTCCCAATAAAGGTGAGCCTTCTCCAGAAACGGTGGAAGAAAGCTTGAATGGTCCTTGTGGTCGTCTGATCGCTTTTGGACCTCGCTATCCGTGAAAGAATTGATCGTGTTCATAATCATCGGCAGGAAGGATGCGGTATTTTTGTTCGCCAGCAACCCTGAAGCTAAACCGAGGATGCTGTCCATATCTATGCCGTTTTCGGTGTTTTGCCGCTTCTGGCGACTTGGTTTTGGCTGGTCGTTTGAAACCATCTGCTGGGCGAACATGGATACCATGGAGCCTACGAGCGCCGGGTCCATTTTGCCGTCTTGACCACCCAGTAAGCTGCCGAGACCTGTGAAAAGGTGCAAGTTTTGAATTAATATGTAATTGACGACTGCTGGGATTTTTTCCGTCATTTTTTTTCTCTTAATTTATATTCTGCCCTCCATCCATCCTTGTCAGTAACCCATTAATGACCCACTACAGGGTTGGGTCTCCTCACACTCTCTGTAGGCCTTAATCCACCACGCTGGCCATATGAATATTGCTTTGTAGTTTTCGAGCAATCTGAGAAATACCTAATTTAATGTATTGTGCGAAATCCCCTCTACCAAATTTTTATGGTTCCAATGTGTGGGATTAAAAATTGATTGCAATTCTTTACGTAATAAAAAACATCTAAAATGTAATCTTTTCATAAAAGTCCACAGAACCCCATTTTACGGAATCAGCAGTAAGTAGTAACTAGTACGGAATAGCAGATGCGGTGTATAAAACTTCGATAGCGTGATTCAGATACACGTAGCGCCATCTTTTGACGAACGGCGAAAAGTCGCGATAAGTCTTTTTTCTTCTTACCTGACAGAATATCGCCAGCTCCGTTCCCATTGGCACTGTCCTGTCCGAACAAGGACCCAAGGTTTTTAGCGTTGTCTCCCTGCATCAGGGTGCCCATGATGTTGCCAATCGCAGACAAACCGTTCATGTTGTTACCATCGCCCATGTTCTGTAGGAAGGACGAAGCGAGGTCCAGAAACGGGTTGTCGTCTTCGCTCCGGCTGCCCAGTATTGGGAAAGCCAGGAGCTGGCATGCTATTAGCAGGACGCTGAGACGTGCCATTATTCCTGAAAAGGTAGAAAAAATATTTTTATAATGTTTTCTGGAAGAGATCGCTTTTGTACAAATTCCAAAGTTTATTGCATTTGTATGGTTGATAAATAAACAATTTATAAATGAAATATATGAATATCATTATATTATTAATGAAAACAGCAATTCCAAATGCTTGCAAATCATTTGAGATTTATTTGAGTGGCGCCGAGAAAATTTTCTTAATACATATTGTAGGCACATAACTTTTTGAGCGGTAAAATTACTATTTTATGTATCAAATCAAGTGCGTGAGAATGTGGTAGTTATTATGAATAAAACATAGGTAAGATCGCATCGCTCCACTGGCCACATTGAAAATCACTCGTCGTATGTTAAAAGCGAAACCTTACTCATCTTGTGTAGGTGCTTTCCTCTCAAATATTACTTGGAATAGAATATTCAATATAATTATGTAGATTGAATAGATTTTATTAAGTGAAAAATAAGTTGCTCGCGACTAATCTGCGTGCGTTTTAGAATTTCGTTTTTTATGTTTTCAAAGGCAAGTGCAGATTGTGTTGTCCACCATCTCTATTGACCAACATAGTGGATTAAGACCTATAAAATCCATTAAATTTTTATTAAAAAAAAGTTTAAAATTACTTTAGAAAAATAAATTATAGATTCTACAAATCTTTTCTGTATTTCAAATGACAATTTGTTTTTAAATTTTTATAATTTAGTGTCTGCATTATTTTTTAATCGCACATTAAAATAAAAAGACACGCTAAGATTGTTTAACAAGTAAAAAAATGGACTATAGGTATCTTTATTTCTGAGAGGAGACCCGAAACTGCTGTGTCTCATTTAGTCATTGTCCTAATTGGGTGACATAATGACCAACCAACACGTCAAAATTTAAACACTCTGTACAGAGCCGTCCTTCTTAAAATACGCACTGACATGCGTCAAAATGTACGTAATGACGTTGTCGTACGAGCAACTTTTGCGTATCACATGGCATTTAAGGCACGGGGTGGTTAATCTTTACAGACATCGTGGAAAAATTCAGCATTCAGAGACATGGAATATGTTGTTACAATTATGTTATCACGATTTATAACTCAGGGTATAAAAAACTCTCTCCAAATCATCTTCAGTTTCAATCTGAGAAAATGGAGGGAAAATTCCTATGTGTAAAATGCCATAGTAATCTTTACGTCGTAAAGAATAGAGTTGAAAATGCTCTGAGTGGCTATTGTAAGGTTCGTTACACACTGTAATGAGTGACATTTCTAACGTTAGGTTGAAACTTCACTGAATGATCTTTTTTCCATTCAAATGTTTTCTTTTAGTGTTTTGGACTTGAATAGATTGTAATCTATACATATAATAAAATCGTAGAAAAGTAAAATCTGTACATGCAAAATATTTTAAAAAGACTAATTGATTTGGCATAAAGGACGATAACAAAAACCAAAAATCGCGTTTTCAGAATTAATGTCTGTCGGTCTTTCTGTTAATTTGTTACCCGATCACGACAAATCTACTGAACGGATTTTGATGAAATTGGGTATGGACATAGCTTATAGCCTGGACCAACTTATAGGATAGTTTTTATTTGGATATCGATTACAGAAAAAAAATAAAAAAGTAACAAACATTCATCAATATCTACTTTGTTATTGCATGAATTAAACACAAAAACTATGATGTGGTTTCATGTTATTTACAATCAGTATTTTTTATGATACTTAAGATATGATTTTATCCAGATATTCCAGAGAAAAACATTTTTTTCCATTTCCATATTCATAATATTTTTTTAACACATGAATGCCGCGACATCTATTAGGCGACTTTGTAAATATCAATATTGTATGTTGTTAATACAGGAATAATGTTGTTATACTGAACCAACGCCATCTATTGAGACTTTTGTGAACTTGACATACGAAAAGATGATGGTATATTTAAATATTTTATCTACATCTTATATTTATGTACGACTATGAAATTGATGCGGATAAAAAGAGGACTCATTAGTATATCACTTTTTGCTAGAACCAAGATGGCCGCCGCCACAAAATGGCGGATTACATATTTATTCCGCAACTACCTCAATATGGGTATCAAATGAAAGAGCTTGATTGGTAGAATAGAGCTCACTATAAAAAATGAAAATCCAAGATGGCCGCCGCCACAAAATGGTGGATTACATATTTTTTCCGCAACTACCTTAATATGGGTTTCAGATGAAAGGGCTTGGTTGGTAGAATAGAGTTCACTATAAAAAATGAAAATTCAAGATGGCCGCCGCAACAAAGTGGCGCATTACATATTTTCTACAACTGCTTCAATATGGGTATCAAATGAAAGGGCTTGATTAGTAGAATAGAGCTCATTCTGAGAAAATTAAAAAATAAAGTCAATAGAATGAGAACTATCAACTAACAACAAAACTAAAAACTTGAAAATAAAAATTAAATTAATAAAAATGATGTGGTGTTATGGGACACCAGGCAGGAACGAATAAGTCATAGAAATAGAAATGTGCATGTTATTTATACCTTTTTATGAATCCTTATCCAAATAAATTATTTTGTATTCAATATTCTATTCAAAAGATATTAGGAGAGGGGCGGGCACATCTATGAAATAGGTAGGTAGCTGCGCGGCTCATTCGCGCGGTCGGCTCCCTACGCAGCATGGAGGATAGAGCTAAGGAGGATCATCTGTATACATGAAAAAGTGTCCGTCGAAATGTATTAAACTATGGTGGCGCCACTTTGTTATTGTGCCACTGTATTTTTGTGTGTGTGTGTATGTTTGTAATGAATAATCTCAAAAACTACTGTGCCGATTTCAAAAATTCTTTAACCATGGAAAGCTACATGCACCCTACATAGGCTATATTTATTGCTAGAAAAGATTAGGGACCCTTACTAAAAATTAAGTAACGAAACCAAGGTGTAAAAAAGTGCCCTAAAACGTCTTTCGTCGCAAGCGCTGCGGAAACTATTGATGATAGAACAAAAGTATGTGGTACAATATTAAAGAACATAATTATATCAATACCTATTCACAAAAAACTTCGCGATACCATAATTATGTCCAACTATTATCATTATGTCACAATAACTACTTTTTCAATTTAAAAGTTAATAGAAATACCGACCAAAATTAGACCATGTTATTCATGTCAGTAACCCATTAAAGACCCACTACAGGGTCGGATCAATGTACAATGAGAAGGATGTAGGTCTTAGTCCTTAGTTGGTGGACTTCACATACCTTTGAGGATATTTGTTTTTGTGAAATCTCAGGCATGCAGGTTTCCTCACGATGTTTTCTTTCACCGTAACAGCAGGTGATATTTATTTTTTAGAACTCGGATCCCTCGATTCAAGGTCGAATTCTAAGCCACTGGGCTATCTGTTACTTCTGTTATTCATACTTTTGCTTAAATCCTTATCCAAATATTTTTCGTTGTAACTAACGTGTTAAAGTTGTTTGGTTTTCGCAATGGACTTGGTGGTGGAAAGTTGACTGTGTTTCAAAAAAGCTTTTGATATTAGTCAAATTAATTGGCAGAGCGAAGCCTGCCGGGTCAGCTAGTATTAAAATACATAGTTACAAAGCGAACTTTGTAACGCAATCACCTATTGAACTAAAACTAAATAAATTTGGTATTGCAGTATTCAAAAGTTGTTTATAGTTCTGAAAATAAAGGTTAGGGTAACAACAGAACTTGTCCCATTTTAAAACTCCGTAATGTGATGCAAAGCCCTAACGACATCAAAATCTCAATTATTGTTATCTTTGGACCCATCTCAAAATAAATTACATAGGTACTTCTGAATTCTGGTTAACGCGAACATAAAAAAGTTATTAACATTATTACATTGATAAACTCGGTTTACGTACTTCAAATGTAGGGGAATATTCGGTGGCTTGGAATTTTCCTAGCGATGGGTGCCTTTAACAAAGATTTTTTTTAAATGGGATACCAAAATTAGGAGGCTATTTATAGGTCGCTTTAATAGTGGGAACTGTCATGTCATGGTTATCATGTCACTTTATAAATGATCTTTACCAACATTTATTTTCAATTTTCTAATTTTCGATGTCCTTAAATAAAAAACTAGTCCACTTTATTTTTTCTTTAGTATCACTCCTTTGAAAGTAGTTGATATTATATCAACTATACACCCTACTATATCATTGATATATCATTGTACCATTTTTTTAATAAACATCGAAAATTCGTTACATTAACAAATCATACTAAAAACTGGCAGCGGTGATAGCCCAGTGGCTTAGAATTCGACCTCGAATCGAGGGGTCCGGGTTCGAATCCAAGTGGCACGCACTAATGACTTTGTAAAAAAGTTATGTGCGATTTATAAAATAAAATATCACCTGCTGTTACGGTGAAGAAAAACATCGTGAGGAAACCTGCATGCCTGAGAGTTCCTAAAAAAAAAATGTTCTCAAAGGCACGTGAAGTCCACCAACCCGCAGTAGGCCAGCGTGGTGGACTAAGGCCTACATCCCTCTCATTGTGAGAGGAGACCCGACCCTGTAGTGGGTCATTAATTGGTACTAACAAAACTAAAAACTGTATTAAAATCTCGTGGTCTTGTATACATAATTATATTATATACTAGCTGACCCGGCAGGCTTCGCTCTGCCAATTAATTTGACTAATATCAAAAGCTTTTTTGAAACACAGTCAACTTTCCACCACCAAGTCCATTGCGAAAACCAAACAACTTTAACACGTTAGTTACAACGAAAAATATTTGGATAAGGATTTAAGCAAAAGTATGAATAACAGAAGTAACAGATAGCCCAGTGGCTTAGAATTCGACCTTGAATCGAGGGATCCGAGTTCTAAAAAATAAATATCACCTGCTGTTACGGTGAAAGAAAACATCGTGAGGAAACCTGCATGCCTGAGATTTCACAAAAACAAATATCCTCAAAGGTATGTGAAGTCCACCAACTAAGGACTAAGACCTACATCCTTCTCATTGTACATTGATCCGACCCTGTAGTGGGTCTTTAATGGGTTACTGACATGAATAACATGGTCTAATTTTGGTCGGTATTTCTATTAACTTTTAAATTGAAAAAGTAGTTATTGTGACATAATGATAATAGTTGGACATAATTATGGTATCGCGAAGTTTTTTGTGAATAGGTATTGATATAATTATGTTCTTTAATATTGTACCACATACTTTTGTTCTATCATCAATAGTTTCCGCAGCGCTTGCGACGAAAGACGTTTTAGGGCACTTTTTTACACCTTGGTTTCGTTACTTAATTTTTAGTAAGGGTCCCTAATCTTTTCTAGCAATAAATATAGCCTATGTAGGGTGCATGTAGCTTTCCATGGTTAAAGAATTTTTGAAATCGGCACAGTAGTTTTTGAGATTATTCATTACAAACATACACACACACACAAAAATACAGTGGCACAATAACAAAGTGGCGCCACCATAGTTTAATACATTTCGACGGACACTTTTTCATGTATACAGATGATCCTCCTTAGCTCTATCCTCCATGCTGCGTAGGGAGCCGACCGCGCGAATGAGCCGCGCAGCTACCTACCTATTTCATAGATGTGCCCGCCCCTCTCCTAATATCTTTTGAATAGAATATTGAATACAAAATAATTTATTTGGATAAGGATTCATAAAAAGGTATAAATAACATGCACATTTCTATTTCTATGACTTATTCGTTCCTGCCTGGTGTCCCATAACACCACATCATTTTTATTAATTTAATTTTTATTTTCAAGTTTTTAGTTTTGTTGTTAGTTGATAGTTCTCATTCTATTGACTTTATTTTTTAATTTTCTCAGAATGAGCTCTATTCTACTAATCAAGCCCTTTCATTTGATACCCATATTGAAGCAGTTGTAGAAAATATGTAATGCGCCACTTTGTTGCGGCGGCCATCTTGAATTTTCATTTTTTATAGTGAACTCTATTCTACCAACCAAGCCCTTTCATCTGAAACCCATATTAAGGTAGTTGCGGAAAAAATATGTAATCCACCATTTTGTGGCGGCGGCCATCTTGGATTTTCATTTTTTATAGTGAGCTCTATTCTACCAATCAAGCTCTTTCATTTGATACCCATATTGAGGTAGTTGCGGAATAAATATGTAATCCGCCATTTTGTGGCGGCGGCCATCTTGGTTCTAGCAAAAAGTGATATACTAATGAGTCCTCTTTTTATCCGCATCAATTTCATAGTCGTACATAAATATAAGATGTAGATAAAATATTTAAATATACCATCATCTTTTCGTATGTCAAGTTCACAAAAGTCTCAATAGATGGCGTTGGTTCAGTATAACAACATTATTCCTGTATTAACAACATACAATATTGATATTTACAAAGTCGCCTAATAGATGTCGCGGCATTCATGTGTTAAAAAAATATTATGAATATGGAAATGGAAAAAAATGTTTTTCTCTGGAATATCTGGATAAAATCATATCTTAAGTATCATAAAAAATACTGATTGTAAATAACATGAAACCACATCATAGTTTTTGTGTTTAATTCATGCAATAACAAAGTAGATATTGATGAATGTTTGTTACTTTTTTATTTTTTTTCTGTAATCGATATCCAAATAAAAACTATCCTATAAGTTGGTCCAGGCTATAAGCTATGTCCATACCCAATTTCATCAAAATCCGTTCAGTAGATTTGTCGTGATCGGGTAACAAATTAACAGAAAGACCGACAGACATTAATTCTGAAAACGCGATTTTTGGTTTTTGTTATCGTCCTTTATGCCAAATCAATTAGTCTTTTTAAAATATTTTGCATGTACAGATTTTACTTTTCTACGATTTTATTATATGTATAGATAATAGTGACGTAGGTCGATTTTCTTTCGACTTGTTTTATCCTAATTGGCTGACATAACTGACTGACCAATCAGCATGATAAAATTTAAACACAGGGTTGTATGCAGCTGTCGTAATTGAAATAAGTACACACTGACTTGCGACAAATGTACGAAATGTCGTACGAGGAAGGTTTTCGTGTGACATGGCAAATAGGATACGGGATTACTCGCTTAATTCAAGGTTGAACTTAGAAATCATTAGAAGTTATGTGTATTTTAAATACTTATTAATGGCTTAAATTGTATATTTAAATTCTAGAGCAAGAGGAAAAAAGAAACAATCCAACAATCCAATCCGGACGTGTGTACTGTGTGGCTAGCAGCGGTACCGCGTGACGTCACACCGCGGGTGCGATGACCTTACACCTGTTCCTGAGGTTACGAATCATATTATTATTATTATTATTTAGCTTCCCGCTATGGAAATTGAATTTTTAGTACTCGATTACAGGATAAAGATAAAGCCAAAATTGAAAAATAGAAACAAAATACTTGATACTAAAGATACCAACCGCAAAAAACATAATAGGCCTGTTTGTAACAAATTTTATTTCATACTTTTTTGACGCCGGATTATTTTTTTTAATTATTTTTTTACGAATTTATTATGTTTTCATTTCATTTATTATTTGGCCTGTGTTAAGATAAGCTTGCTGCGTTTAATTTTGCTAATGAAGTAATAAATAAATAAAGACACGAACCGCAAAACCACAATAAGTATACAGAATAGCTATCTCTACTATCTAGCTAATCGAATAGCTATCGATACTAATAGCTATCTATAGTATCTATCTATTACACAGAAATTAATAATTTATTTATAAATCGATGAATGAAATCCGAAACATGAATTATTTAGTTATTGCACAAAGGTAAATATAACATCTAATAAAAAACGGCTATTTATTTGAACATGTACAACTAAGATTACTTCGTTCACACAATACATGTATGAGTCAACAACATAATCGTTTTCGGAACAGGTTTACTCTAGCCCGATAAGCAAATTCTTCGGAATAACTTTTACTATCGTAGCGAAATGAAATTAAATGAAAAAATAATTTTATGCTATTTATTTGCCGTGTTATTTAAATTGAAATAAAAATGCGTAGTTAATAAAATTCTAAGCTGTTTAATCTGACCTCTATATTGAAGTCAATTTCTTGAATTTACTTGCATTATTAGTCGTAATTTGCAATTTTGCTCCGTACCGTAAAAATATAGAAAATTCAACTAAAAATTGAAAATAATTTTTGATACATTTGTATTGTTAAAGCAAATTCATGTAAGAAATTTTAATAAATATAAATAATAGTGTTAGCAAAAACTATAACAGTCCCAACGTATGAAAGCTAAGAATACTAAAAGAGTTTTGGTGTTGAATATACGATAAGGTGCGGTAAGATCGATATACAGGAGCGATCGATTTTTGTCTTAGGCCTTGTCCTATTTGGTTAATAACCGATCGACCAACCTTGAATTTTGAATAGAGCTTCATATGGCTTAAATGATTGCTTTTGAACTTATCTACACGCCCCACGGGTTACGTCAAATACCAAATCACCGTGTAAATCTAAAGTAAATGAAATAAATGTCTGATATCGTACCCCGTTTTACGTTGCGTGCACGAGTAAAGTGTAAGATTGGTCACAGTAAGAACGTAGAAAAGCACAATAAATATACATACATCTCTATAAGTGGAATGAATAAAATTGTCATGTATAAATTATTTAAATGCGTTTAAAATGGAGCTAATGCATCAGCATTTAAATTGATTAGTGATCGTTTTATCAACCTTGATCTTGTTCTGGTTTCAATTGCATGATTAAATTAAATAATAAGTTTATAACACAATGAGCACGTACGAAATTTTTCGACATCTCTTTCATATCTGTTTGTTTAAGGTTTATTGATAATTTTGGTTTTGCTAATTTTCAATCAAATTGCTTGTTATTTGTTTGGAGAAGGGACACATGATGAGCAGGATGCCATCTAACAATAAATTGCCATGAGCTTGAAATTAAAAAAAAGTTTTTTATAGGAATATAGGTTAGGAGGCATCGTGATTTTTATAAAATTTCATTCTGAGAGGATTTCGTTAGATCGCACTCTGCCAATGAGGAAGAAAGGTATTTGAAAGAGTACCACGGATTAGCAAGAGCTAGGTAGCTATGGGGGGAGGGAGGATGCTAGGAGGGCCTAGAAAACGGTGGATGTAAAGACCAAAAGTCCAATAGAGGACTTTAAAGATGAGATAGTAAGAACTGTTCCGTAATAAAAGGATAACGAAACTTCGGACACAATTTCATCACTCTTTTCACAGATTTAGGAGCCCAATTTCCAAAAATCTTCAGAAATACTGTACGTAATTTGTGACAAACTTTTATCATGTATCTACATCTTATCACATTTGGAAAGATTTAGAATACTCTCGATCATGCGTTGTTCCAAGCTCCTGAGGGGAAGTTTATTTATCGATTTAGTTATTTTACAATGGAATTCGTACCACCACGGGCCCTCCAAAGGCCCAGCAACCATTCAGTGATAACCTTATAAGCCTGTCACTGAATGGCTCCTAGCCTACTAGCCATGTTGTACTAATAACATAAAAATTCATTGGTGACTTTTTTATACGCTACAAGTACTAATAGAACGTGCACACTGTCTAACATTTTGTGGTCACCGTTGCCCATGGACAAACAGGGTCTGAAGCTGCTGTAGTATGGAATGAAAGCTGCAGTCTTGCTCCTTCGTTACAGCCCTTGGTAGTCCACTGCTGGACATAGGCCTCTCTTAATCGACGCCACTCCGCCCGGTCCCGTGCCCTTTGAATCCAACGGTTTTCCGCTGTCCTCTTCTGGTCGACAGTCCACCTGGTCGGAGGGCGGCCTGTGCTTCTTTTGCCCAGATGTGGTCGCCATTCGAGGACCTTTCTTCCGCATCGGTTGTCAGTCCTGCGAACGATGTGGCCAACCCATTGCCGGGTTGCAGGGTCGGGTCCTCTCACAAAGAGAGGGATGTAGGCCGTAATCCATAACGCTGGCCCAGGACAGGTTGTTAGAATCAGATGTTGTTACAATAAAAGACTTTTAATCTATTAAGCGTCAACCAAACCTCCATTCCTGTTTATTTTAAACGAGTTTGAATGAATAGTAAAAAATTTTCTTGGACATTTTATTATATTTTTTATCTACGTGCGTTCATAACTCCATTATATATTTATGGGGGTGCAATGTATGTAAATATCATGATTTTAGTTTATTCCGTTTGTGAAGTTGTTTTTTTGGCAATAAAATTTTAATCTTGTGAGAAACTAAAAATAGTCACTACCTATGTATGTATATTCAATAACTGCATCCATGATAAAACTTTCTTAAATTGAAATCATATTCATAATTTGCATGCTAACACGTAATTTTTTATGCTAAATTTTCCAATCATATTATTTGTATTTTTGTTGGTAAGTAAATTAAATCGCGAATGTTCACACTTACCTAATAGTATGTAGGTATTTTATTTTTTTAGGAATAAATGCCTATAAAGCAACATTGTTTTGTATATTTTACAAAGGAAAACGAGTACATCAACACTTTTATTAACACTTAATTGATAATAAATAAAAGCTATTTATTTTTTAATTAATTTTAACACTTACCCACAAGCGCTCTTTCTAACCGATTTCAATTTATGTCGCTATAATTCTAAACCGATGAATCACTGCAAATTATTCCCGCACTATAACAATAGGCGTATCTTATTTAATAAGCCTTATTGTTGTATTTTTATCTTTTCATAGTCTTTATCGCGTATTACGATAACTTTAAAATACCGCTCACTTCTTTACGCACCGGTAAAGTTAGGACCACGTATTCTGCTTCGTAAGTGTTGCCACACACAAAATTAGGTGATAAAAAGAAAAATATTAACACTGGTAATAATAAAAGAAAATTTTAAACGTTCGAATTCCGAATGGCGCGCTCGTTGGCGCACGAGCAATGTCAGATTGAAACGCTTTTTCTTTTCTATCATAAACTACTACTTTCTCTATCTCCCGCACGAGTCCTCTTCGTGAAGTTATGGAAATGCAACTACACTGTCCTTGACTGTACCAACGTCTACAAGAAACGAAAAGTACCGTACGCATCCGACTTCCCGCTCCTACGTTGTCATGTACTGTTATGTTAGACAGAGAGAGGTATACAATTACCAGTTAGGTGTGAAATCTGCCTGTCAATGACCGTAGCTCGAAGGATCAAAATAAGAAAACTTCGATGGTGTTTACTGTTATATTCTAGGTCCTTTGACCTCATTTTGGGTTTTGGGGAAATTATGAATGTTATACGATTTATTACGATTTGCGCTTTTTCGATGTTATGATGATCATTTGTTTATCTTAAATCGGTACCTATTCGAAGACTATTGTTAGTTAATGTTCTTTGAATAATAACTGTAGACATAAATAGTTCGCATAGTTGTCGTTTGTTATTCTGTCATTTATCAAATAAGCAGTTTAAGCGCTGAGTGTACGAATAAGCGGATTTGGAATTCAAAATAATTATGTAGCATGAACGTATTTATAAAATATTAGCCTGGAGTATTACGTTACGACTACTGGTGATTTCGTTAGGTTCAGTAACCTAACGAAATCACCAGTAGTATAATGCAGTTTATAATATTGACCTGACATTAAGAATATTATGAAATTAATAAGCGCAGCGGTGATAGCGCAGTGGCTGAGAATTCGACCTCTTAATCGAGGGGTCCGTGTTCGAATCCCAGTGGCACGCACCATTGACTTTGTAAAAAAAGTTATGTGCGCATTATAAAATTAAATATCACCTGCTGTTACATGAATTCATGTTTGTAAGTGTTTCATTCATGAATGAAACATACTTTCGTAGACTTACAAATGTCACAACAGTGCAACAAAAACTTGTTTAACCATTTATTTTTTATGTATTGAGTTATGTTCGAATTCATAGAACAAAAGTTGTTGCTTATGGTGTTAGCTACCTAGTGCTGCGAGGTTGCTCGTGTTTTACAGGTAACCCTGTATAAAAAAACAATACATGCTTTAGATTTCCATTGTTCGTGATTGATACTGTAACATCAGGTGACGTTGTAGGTACGTCTGTTTTTTATAAAACATTTTTTGTTTCGAGTCTGTTGATAAAATAGTATTCGATGAGTCAGGTCGTGCAAAATGTTTTTTGTGTGGAAAAAGTTACTGGCCAGTGAGTGGATGTCGGGAATTCTCTTTTATTTACGCACAAAAGAATGCTTTTACGAAATAGGTTCACGAATTGGTTTGGTTTCGGAAATCGAACGTGCTGACAAAAGACACTGGATGTTTCTGGAATGTTAAAAACAAAAGTCTAGGATTTTCGGCACGTAGGTACATCGGTTACGATGTAGAAATAGTGGTGTACTCGATTCTTGAAATGTGTTCATTGATACAGAACGGTTCGTTGAACGTAAAATAATACGGGAATTGGATACGAACATTTTGGAGAAGCACGTGTTTAATTTTGTAAGTAGTATATTGTAGTTTAGATACAATACAAAGTATAGATTAATTTTAACATATTATAAATCAAAACACACGGGTTTGAAGGGCTCTTAATTTTTTTTTTTTAGGTACTTACCTTTCTTGAATGTTGAATATTCTTTGGAGGTTCGATCACTTTATATTCGAATGTGAATACGTCGTCCGCGGAAACGAAGGTATACAAATATGAGTAACATTCAAGTAGTATTGAATTTTATTTAGGATCCGTGGTTACAGTTACGGACATGACTATTTTGCTACGGATACGAATACCTATAATATAATAATATGATATTAATAATATATTTCTCGAAACGCATACCTATGTATATGCAACAATATAATAGCTTGAAGTTACAAAAGCACTGGTAGCGAAGTTATTAGCTTCGTTTAAGATCTACTTAAAACTTACTTTTGTAAACAATATGTATAATCATAATTTTAAAATTATAATTTAATATTTTTAGGTCCATTAGTATCAGATTAAGCAATATCTTTTGCAAGAAAATTATTTCCACTTATGTTTTACTTTTCCAGGTATCATTCGAACATAAAGTTTTTTTGTAATTCCGTCTTTATTATTGCAGTTACGGATCCGAATACGCACAACTCTAGTTTCAACTACGAAAGGAATGAGTTACTACGAAATTACTTCAATCTTTATTCAGTGGTGCGAGACATGAACCGTCGATCCCATTATCTTTATGAAAGGGATTCCTAGAGTCTACGACCAGTTCATATTGATACCGGATCTGGTACAAAAGATAGTTAGAGACAGGTCCACGGTTGGTTTTGTAACGAATTGTGTCGGCCCGTCAAATTCTAACTACGATGTTATCTTGGCTTATTTGTGGTAGACCGACTTTACCTCGCTACTTCGCTAGGCACCCTTTGAGTAAATTTGAGTAAACAAAGTTAAGCAACGTTGGGCGCTGGTTACTTGGATGGGAGGAGTCTTGTGAGAAATTATATGCCAAGCCGTAATCAGTAATAGAATAAAATAAGAAGCAGCTATTAAACTTTTTTAAAGAGAGTTTTTAATCCTTTCGAGAATTTTTGATCTTTTATTCACGAGGACTTTTTGTCTCAAACTCGAATTGAATCGGTTAATTCGACTTTGAAATTAATCGATTGTAATGTTTAGCAAAACAACGTTTTGTTTATAAAATAAAGGTAAATTTTGCGACTGTTTTGTCTTTTAAACTAAGATTCGTTTCCAGGTAAACTCAAAACATTGATCACTTTCAGAAATGACCAGTGCTTTATTGCTTTTGGTAGCATTTTTCGTAATAAATAGCTTAAATTCAGATATAAGTAATGAGGTAAGGAAAATATTATATCTAACCTAATAATTAGACTAGGTTATACAAAAATAATATATGGCTGTAAGATTCGTAGTCCACTGCTGGACATGGGCCTCTCAATTACTATTTAAAAAAAACGAGTTCCTAAGACTCCATTAGGTACTATGTTACAGTAAAAAGTGGTGCTATAAAAATACCGAGTCCATAATTCACAGATTATAAAATATATAGGTAGCGATAAAAGAGTGTGTTAAAAAAAATGGTTGCTTACAGGTGGAAGCAAGGACCAGTGAAATGGTGGCGATGCGTGATGGGTGGTTTGGTACTGTCGATAAGGTGGGTGGCACATGTACACCAGGTTAGAAACATTTCCTTCTTACAATGACCCAAATAAAACTATGAATTATCCTCCAAGTCAAAGACAAAAACATGTGTTTACACGAATATGGGCTATATGGGCTAGTTTAAAGTCATACAAAGCATTTGATTTATTCATATTTACGTTTCGTGTATGCAAACACAGTGAAAATTCATGTCCTTGCATTTACTTATTTTTCCAAAAAATAAAAATAAACAATTTTTTGTCCTTTAAAGTAAAGAAATAGTGACAAAAATGTGACAAGCAAGAAATGAAAACAGTTATAAATTTAATCATTTACAGGCCCAAGAAGGATATATTAATCCAAGCGTGAACGATGATAGTCTAGCTGAATTCCCTAAACTTAAACGAAGAAAACTAAAAACAAAAGAAAAATTGACGAATGATGAAAAAGCAGAAAAGTCACAAGAAGCCATTAAAAAGAAAAAGAAGAAGAAACGAAAAAGGAAGAAGAAGAATACAGCACCTCGAAGATTTGTTAAGACAACAGTAACAGATAAGGATTCAAATATGTCTGATTCAAGGGAATTTAGCAGAGGAAAGCCCGTTGATATTATTGTACATATTAAAATGGGTGAATGACTACTTTGATTTTTTATTTTTTTCTATAAATTCTAATTTTATGAAAAATAATACGCTTGAAAGAGTCCACAGGCCCTGATGCTCAGGGGAGTAAATATTGTTTTTTGTTGAGAGATACACACTAACATAAAACACACATGCATCCACATTTTGTATGAACTATGTGCCATACCGGCACACAGACACTTGGAAAGATAAAAAATAAAAATAATATTTGGACGTCAAACTAAAAAAAGTATTTCGAGAATCGTTCTCAAATTTAAAATTCTCTCTTCTGCAAAAATATCATAATAACATAGCAGGAAGTTAAAACTAGTGTGGCGGATGTACTTTGTAGATTTGCACAAAAATTCCACAAATAAGCATTTTTTCTCCACCAATTACACGTAATTTCAAAATCTAAGTCTCATGAAAGATTGTTTACAAAAACGTCCGAAAACTCAGCTAAAGTTTCAATATCTTTAAAATTTAGTTTTATTACATGCGACAAAAATAATCATTTAATTGAGAAACTATTAAAGGTTTAACGAAAAACGCAATAATTTCTTACATAACGATCATTGTTTATTTATTTATGATTCGTATTTCATTGATTTATATTATTATAAGACATTTTACTTTTATCTAATCAGAAGCCATGAATAAATCTGGCTTTATCAGGTATGTAGTAGGAGTCTCCTTCTTTAGCCTGGCTGGGTCGAAGCTGAATTTCCTTGCGTCCTGCCGGAAGAACTGGTCGGACTTTACGAGGAGGATGGACCTGGAATCAACGCTTTAATGACTAAAAATTTAACAAAAAAAACAACCATAAAATTTCAATCAATATCAATACGCCTATATGAATATTTTTGACGGAGGTAGTGACAGTGACGACCATTTACCAAAGTGGATATGAATTATTATTTGTTAAACTACTATTTTGGTATATTACGTATCGAGTGGCAATCGAAAAGGACATCATAGACACCGAGTCTCAGTGAATACTACTATAATGAATTTGATTGAAGTTTCAGTATCGGTATTAGAAATTTGTTTTCCATTAGCTTAGCAAATTGATAATAACTCGGTGAAAGTTCTTGAAAAATAGTTTTACAGCACATTTGTAGCATGGAAGAAAGAATGATCTTAGTACTACTAAATCACGATGCTGTTTCTTCTAAGATGTCAAGTCATAAACTATTGCAATATCCAAGTACATAGTATGAATAGTTAGAAACACTCTTAGTTAAATTAATGAAAAATATTTACACTTTGCCTCCGATAGCTTTTTAAGCTTTGGAGTTGTCGTTCGAGGTTATCAAGTTTTTCTTGGTAAAATTTTCTTCTTTCATAACTTAGAACATCTTCATTAATATTACTTCTTTCAACAAATTTCTTATGTCGATTCCCATCGTCCCATTCTTCAGGTATCCCTCTTCTGTTTCCGTAAACTAACGCTTCCTTTAAGTCATTACCTATGTTATTTGTAGATTCTAAATTGTTGTAATTTTTGTTTTCACCACGAATAGAATTTTGATTTCTTTCCTTCAGTTTCCCACTGTTTTTATATTTCACTTCTCCGTCTATAAATCTTCTTTCTTCCTTAAATTCAATGTCAGCAGCGTTTTCGTAATTAATTAGATTATCATAAATCTCTTCCACGTGTTTTTTATTGTTGTGTATTAAGTGATTTGATTCAAATTTATAGTCTTGTCGTTTTCCAACAACAGTATCGTAAATTTTACGTATTTTAGCATCAAATATTTCTTTGTCTGTAGGAGTCAGTTCTATGTGCTTTACCTCTTTTTCCAAGTTGTCTAGAAGTGTCATCAATTTCTTTTCAGTATCGTCAGTTGATTCTCTTACTCCAAGTTTGTGTTTCGTGATATTGGAATCATAATTGGTATTTCGTTTCAAGTAACTATTTATATGAGATAATTTATCAATGCTTAAAATTTTGTTTGCTATTGTATGATCGAATATTTCTTTGGATTTCGGTGGTTCATTAAGATTGTATTCATATTTAATTCCAACCCGCGACACATTTCCCATTCGATTACGTTTCGTATTCAAATAAGTTTCAAGAAGTTTCTGTACATTTGCAAAATCTTTTCGGGGTGGTACATCTTTTTTTATTTCTTTTCCGATCCCTAGAAAAGGGTTCGTTTTTTTCGGCAATTTGAATTTTTCGGCTCTTGAAAATATATTATGTATTGGTGAACGTTTCTGGAAAGAAATCATTTTGTAATTTATATTGCTATACGTTTAAAAGTCTTCACAGAATGGGAACTAAACCATACATTAAAATTTTACACACTTATAGACATATAGGTTGCCTAATAATTTGAAGAGTTTGAGAATAAAGAATTATTCCATCAAATTACCACTCATTTCATAAAATAATGCTAATATTGGTTAAAATAAGTGGTAGTATGATTAAATAAAGTTTTATTCAGTCATATGTATGTTAATTATTTGAAGCGTAAACAGCCCTTGTCTATGGAAGGCATCGTCACTCATCAAAGGGACATTTTAATATTTTATAGTCAAGCAAAAGTGTAGAATGTAAGTAGTAGTCACTAACTTGTAATGGTAGTGAAAAATGGGTAGATGAAACTGTAGATTGCATCCGATTCAATGGATTTCTTATTCGGCTATGATCTTCTGATCTTTTGGACTGGGAAAAAGTTCTGGAAAAAATATGTTTTTCATTAAATTACCTACATAATCTTGAAGTGCGCATAAGTCGCAGTACCTACTTGGTCGAGTGGACCGCTAGTAGTGAATTAAATGCGCGCTTCCGTGCTCCGGAGGGCACGTTAAGCCGTCGGTCCTGGTGTTATCGATACTATAGCAGTCGTTAAACCTTGTCGGAAGCCCTATGGGCGGTTTGAAAAAACATCCGACGCGGGTTAGCCTTAGCCCGGTTCTCCACCAACCCGCATTGGAGCAGCGTGGTGGAGTCTGCTCCAGGCCTCCTCTTGATGTGGGGAGACCCATGCCCAACAGTGGACCATAAAAGGGTTACCGCCAGCCTTATTATAAGGAGTCTGATATAATATTGCCTTTGTTTATAAAGCTAATGAACTATCACTGTTTAGTACGAATGTTATAAAACATATTGACTAAGGAATTGTCACCTACCGTATGTCTGTTGAATCAGATTGTCGCAACAGTTTCGTGAATTCGCTTAGACTTTGGGGCTGAGAAAAAAGTAAGATTATTATTAAGGTTTGAATGCATGTTGGGAGGAGACAAGAGAAAGAAACAAAGAAACAGTAACCAATATCATTGGCCTCATGAATGTGGCCATTATATGCAAAAATAAATGAGCAAATTCGAGTCTTAGTCTTACCAAAGATTAGCGCGTTCTATATGTATAATACCAGCCAGACGCACTACCAATTTGCGGGGGTTATAGCTTAAATTTACATGACTAGTCGACTCAGCAGGCGTTCACCCTGACGTTCAAATCTGTTGCGTGGTTTAAAAGATAGACAGGCCCCGGGTTTTACCCGCATAGTTCCCGATCCCGTGGGATTTCCGGGATAAAAACTATCCTACGTCCTTTCTCGGGTCTCAAACCATCTTTGTAATAAATTTCATCCAAATCCATTAAGTGGTTTAGATGTGAAGAAGAGACAGACAGACAGAGTTGCTTACGCATCTAGTAAGGATTGTACATCCTACGTACCTCAGTTATTCGTGCGTTCATTTTATAATTCTGCTTTTGGGTTGGTTGGAATGGTTGGATTTCCAACGGCTGTCGATGTCGTAGTGTCATATTATTATTGTTATTTCTAAAAATTAAAGGGATTTTTTTAGAACAGTTCATAATTTAAGGTATATGAGATGTGCGAGGATGCGTAGCGAGGGATGCTTTTTTGAAGAACCAATAGAATTGCTTCATTTACCTAGCCTCGCTTAGCACAGCTCTGGTGGAAAAGCAGCCTGAAGGATGAAGTTGGTACTAGCATAGATTTCACGCTCTTTATCCTGTGGACGAGACTTATTTGCCAGTAACCCATTAATGACCCACTACAGGGTCGGGTCTCCTTCTCGTAATGAGAGGGATGTAGGCCTTAGTCCACCACGCTGGCCTACTGCGGGTTGGTGGACTTCACATACCTTTGAGAACATTTTTTTTTGTTGAACTCTCAGGCATGCAGGTTTCCTCACGATGTTTTCCTTCACCGTAACAGCAGGTGATATTTAATTTTATAAAGCGCACATAACTTTTTTACAAAGTCATAGGTGCGTGCCACTGGGATTCGAACCCGGACCCCTCGATTCGAGGTCGAATTCTAAGCCACTGGGCTATCACCGCCACGCCGAGACTTATTAGTCTAACGCATCTGTTTTCTATGGTCTAACCATGGTTTAACGTATTGTCTGAAAGCATTCACCTAGCATGAGGCGTCTATTTGGCTATGTAGTAGTTGGTGTTCCCCTAAAATTGTCAGTGCAGTTACATTTTTACGTTTATATGACGTTAGCTATAAACCCCTGAAGCAAGTAGGGGTAAATATGTCGAATCGGGGCTGCAGCTCAAAAGTGCTCCAAAATTTTTTTCCATGTTTTTTATCATAAACCGACGGTAGCCCATGTAATTTTATGGTGGGGGACGCCATGAAACCCCATAAAAAAAAACAAAAGAAATTTTATTTTTTTATTTTTATCATGACGAATATGTAGGTAAGAGAGGAGAAACGCCTACAATTCGGTTCTGGCGTTGTTTTAACTGTTCTAACCTAACCTAACCAATTTTAATGCTTACCCTATGCCTATATTTACCTTGCCTATACCCTATACCCGAGGCGCCAAGATTTGGCGATTGATTTCGTTTTTTTTATAGGGTTTCATGGCGTCCCCCACCACCAAAATTACATGGGCTACCATCGGTTTATGATAAAAAAACATAGAAAAAAATTTTGGACCACTTTTGAGCTGCAGCCCCGATTCGACATATTTACCCAAGTAGGTACTTTAGTACCCTGAGTACCTTTGTGGTAGTAACTTATGGGGAGGTGCGTCCTCTACAGTGAAAATGGGCAACAGAACAACAGTTGGTTTGCAGTTATCATCCGTACAGTATTCTGGCACTGTTTTCACAGCTGGAAAGAAAAAAATGGGTTGAGGTAACAATATAAAAAAAAACAAATCCTAATGCTAGTAGGTTGTTCAGTGCGTTACCTTAGATTAGTGCGTTCAAACAACAAATAAAGTAACTCTTCAGTTTGATTAGGCCTTGTTAAAACAAGAGATGCTTTGAGAACATTTATTTGAAACTTTCAGGCATGGAGGTCGCAATTTTATAAAGGTCGAATCATAAGCCACTGGGCTTTCATCGCTCTTGTAGATTATAATAGTATAGATCACAAACTCACGGGACTTTGATGACGTTGGGCTCTCAAAACATAAACAGTCGGCGTCCTCATCGTATCCCATAGGACAGCCGCATTTGACTGTGAACCCGACTTCAGTGGGGGCTGACGTAGTGTACACTTGGGTCCCAGGTCGCGGCTTCGCTGAGAAGTTGCAGATCACTTGGACAGACTGAAATCAGACGAACAAGGGCCCGTTCCAGTTCCACAAATAACTGTATTTGTGAAATAGCAAGGTATTTGTTCCCGTTCCAGTTATTTGTGGCGACTATATTAGTATCATGAGTGATTACTTTGAAACCACAGAGGTGTGAGTAACATTAATGACCCACTACACGGTCGGGTCTCCTCTCAAAATGAGAGGGATGTTGGCCTTAGTCCACCACGCTGGCCTACAGGTTGGTGGACTTGACATACGTTTTTTTTTCACCACCAGAACAAACACACAACAACCACAGAGGTAAAAATTTCCGGATAGATAAGTGGCGACTTTTGACTAAGTATTTATATTATTTCAATAGCTTTCCAGAATTTCTTGATTAAATGGATCAATCGTGAAAATTTATAAATAATTTCTACGTAGATACAAACAAATAAAGAAACAATAATAAAGAAACATTTATGAAAACAGATAAGCACAGCGTATACAGCGGATTACACGTTTATTTTATTCCCTAGAATTCGGCAAAAAGCGCAGACAGGGGACTGTTCGTTTGAGATTCGTGTCAATAAGAAGTCATGTCGAGTCCAAATTAAACACAAATAAAAGCTTCATCCGGTTTAAACGAAATCAAACGTGTGTTTCTAGAACATTCGTAATCATATGAGAACACGTATGCGAACATTTGACATAATATTACAAAAGTTTACACCTTCATGTTGAACCTGTTGTGTCTTCCGCCACTCGTCAAGAGATGACGCCACGGGGATCCTGAATCACGCTATCGAAGTTTTTTACATCGCTGACATATATACAAAACTTCGAGATGACGTAATTGAAGCACGGCTGCTTCCAGGCCTGATTACCTCGCCTGATGGGAGATCTCCATTTGCCAAACCCCACTATACTCACGTTGTAGTTCAAAGGTGCATTGTTATCATGATAGGCGTATTGGGTGTAAGCGGATACCCCACATCCCATGTGAGTAGCTGGACCACTGATCATCTCCAGATACAGCCTCCCGCGCTGGTCGTTTGGGTGCCTGAAATTTGTAGCTCAATAAGAGTTCAGTTACAGCAGCCAGCTAGCATGTTTTTCATGCTGCTTTACGAGGGGAGTCTTGTATTTCGGTTGAGAAGGTATGATTGCTGGTAATACTCTATTTGAGGCAAAAATCTTAGTCCTCATCAGCAACAAACAAAACAGCTAAAGATCACCAAGGTTTATTTTATAATTTTTTAAACTATGTAGGCGCAGTAGTTCGCCAGTTTTGTTTTGTTACCTAGTTTTGAATTAGAACGCTCGATTTTTTTTTAAATACTCACAATACCCAATCAGGATAGTTCAGGATCATGTCGTGGGTGACGTAGGCCTTCTGACCATACCACGATTTCAAGGTCTGGGTGATCGCATAGTTGAGCTTCGAAGGCGTCAAGCCGGGGGTAGTGAAGTGGCTCTTTTTAGAAACCGGGAACCAGTCCGGGTATGTAAACCGGACTAGGCCCGTCGCTTGGCCCGGGTTTGGGAACTTTTCTGTAAAAAAATATTTGGAATTTGGTACAATCAAACAAAGATACAGATGGCGATGACGTAACGCCAATTATTATTGTAAACGCACAAAGTACTAGTTCGGTCTCTTTCTCCAGGAGTTTGGGTTGGAACCTTAGAGGCCAATGACTTTTCTTAAAGAAAAGGTATGTGCGTTTTATAAAATAAAATGTCACCTGCTGTAACGGTGAAGTAAAGGAATACATCGTGAGGTAACCTGCACACCTCCATGAGTTTTCAAAGGCATGTGAATTACACCAATCCACATTCATCTAGCATGATGGACTAAGGACTGAATCCTCTTTATTGTGAGAGGGGACCCTGCGTGGACCACTAATTACATACGAGTATGTACTGTAGGAGGTTCTATACCCTCTATAGGCTTGACACGTATACGAAAAAAACGTATTAGTCAATAGCAGCTCGTATCTTTATCAATTCACATTGGAGATAAAATCATGTATGATTTAGGTCTTACTTTCTCGTGGGAGATTTATTTCTAGGAGGTGGACAGAACATTTACAGAGTGGGTACTTACTAGTCGCCCTGCACAAATCGTGTCGCAAGACGCACTGGTTTGCTAACACCTGTGCGAAAGTTGCCAGCTCCTCATCCCAGGACTGAAACCAAGCATGTTTTATGAAACACAATATTTTAGCTAGTTAATACCACAATCTGTCTAGTTCACAGATGTGTATCTGGCGTTGTTCGACAGTGTTAAAATTCTAAAGGAACTCCTTGCGAACCTGTTAACTTGTGAGGGTATTCCCACAAGATCTTACTACAAAAGTAAGGTTCTGTTAAGAAGCGAGTCCATCATATTCTCCACTGCTGGTAATATGTCCTGCTGACCACAGACTACCAGATTTGCCTAGTAAATGTCCTAAAAATCTAGAACACTGTTGATGCTTTCTCTCTTTTTTCATCTCATCTTGGCGCACAGTGCTATGTGTGAGTGTGCTCGTAACTATGCAATATTTTATTGTGTGGCAGTGACGTCGTTGGCGCAACACGACGTGGTCTTTCCTCTGTACCTTATTACACTGTATCCATACGAGCTGAACCCACACGTATTGCCATGCGTCAAGATGAGTAAAAGCATTCGGCCACTCGTCAAGAGATGGCGTCATACGATCCTGAATCACGCTATAGAAGTTTTCTACATCGCTGGCATATATACAAAACTCCGACATGACGTAATTGCAGCACGGCCGCTCCCCAGGCATGATCAGGCTGGTGGGAGATCTCCCTTTGCTAAAATTGCTTCGTGCTCTAATTCTTTTAGTTGGAATTTCCTTCTATATATACCAATTTCTTTAGTTTTATTTGTAATTAGCACTTATTTTAGCAGCATGCTGATTAAACTTCATTCCTCTTATAAGGGAGAGTATAATATTATACTCTCCTATAATAAAGTTTGCGATAAACATAAAAGTATTTGTCTAAGGGTCTTGACAAATGAGTCTTGAGTAGACGGGTTACCTTTAGTTATTATAATAACGGTGTAACTGTATACCTTTGAGGACTAATTTTGCACGGTTTGTTAAACCGTGTGCCTACAGTAAATAAGGTTTTCCTTTCTGTTTATATTGGTTTAATTAACTGTCAACATTATTACACTACACGAGCGTTGTTTTCAGTGTGAAAAGAACATTGTTTTTTTGCTGTCCCGTGAGTCACATATGATATTATGTTATTTACGTGAGTCAAATATGATTAAAACCTGTGTTATTTATAGGTCAGCAAAGTGATAATGAATATTTGGAAGAGTGATCTCCCACCAGGCTAGGTGATCGTGCGATCAGGCTAGAGAGCGGCCGTGCTGCAGTTACGTCATGTCGGAGTTTTGTATATATGCTCGTGATGTAGAAAAAGTATAAAGAAAACTTCGATACTTGATTCAGGAACCTGTGGCGCCATTTGTTATCGAATAGTGGAAGTCGCCACATAATACAAAAATGGACCTTCCATTAGACAAGTTAAAGGAGCACACCGCCCTCCTAACAGGTGGGCTGACGACCTGAAGAAGGCAGCGGGAAGCCGTTGGATTCAGAGAGCCCAGGACCGGGTGGTGTCAGGGCCGTCTTTAACCTATTGGAGGCCCTGGGCAATACTGGACACAATATTGTAGTCAGTAATCAGGAATTATATAAGTTTTTTTGGTAATAAATATTGGTTATCGTTCGGTGATCTGACCGGAATTAGGGACTTTGTATTTGATCTGAGGGGGGCCTATCGATCGCGGGGCCATGGGCACTTGCCCAAAGTACCCACTGGGAAAGAGGGCTCTGGGAGTGACGTCGATTAGGGGAGGGCTGAAAAGAAGAAAGGAAGGATAGAAATATAAATGTGTGAAACACTCGTATTTAAAAATCTACCTACCAGTCGAAATATACCATATCCTCGTGGAAGCGGCCCGTCTTTCCCCTTTTCCTTGCCCAAGGCAATCTTGCTCCGGACTCTAAGAACAATAGAACAGTATGTTATTGTTACATATTATGTATGTAGTGTAGATAGTCTTAGATATTATAATAAGGCCTCGGTCAGTGTGGACGCGATATCGTACGAATTCAATTCGTGCGTATACATACGAATTCCCAGGAATTTATTTAATTATTTACACACTGTACGTACAAACTGGAAAATAAAACATTAAAAATTATAAAAGTAGTTGTTGTACAAAGGTACATACCTACTACTTATTTCTAAATAAAAATCTTCCCATTGGAATTGTGAGATTGGAGTTGGAATTGTGTTTTTACAAAATTAAATTCCACATGGAACAACGAAATGCAAATCTCAGCGTGCCGTTGTGAGGAGCTCCCACTTCATAATAATGTTTTAAAAAGGCATGTGAAGGGTTGAGGCTAATCCTTCTCGACCGACTAGAGAGTGCGTTCCAGTTGACGTAGTCGGACACTGACAGGTTACAGAAAATTTATGTTGTTCGTAGGTTGTAACTGTCAGAATGTCAGTTTATTTGACGTCACAGGATTTTGAGGCGTTTGCAGATTCGCTCATATTACTATAGGTATCGCGCCGCTGCAAAGTTTTTAGGAATATTTGTCCATTGTTCTGTGTTAGCGGTGATAGCCCAGTGGCTTAGAATTCGACCTCGAATCGAGGGATCCGGGTTCGAATCCCAGTGGCACGCACCAATGACTTCGTAAAAAAGTTATGTGCGCTTTATAAAATTAAATATCACCTGCTGTTACGGTGAAGGAAAACATCGAGAGGAAACCTGCATGCCTGAGAGTTCACAAAAAAAAAATGTTCTCAAAGGTATGTGAAGTCCACCAACCCGCAGTAGGCCAGCGTGGTGGACTAAGGCCTACATCCCTCTCATCACGAGAAGGAGACCCGACCCTGTAGTGGGTCATAAATGGGTTACAGCACAGGTTCTGTGTTATTCTGATAATAATAATATGCTTTTATTCATGTAGCCAGCCAATTATTACATCATTTTTTGGGTCACAGGCTCTAAACAGCTCATTATTCCCCACATATTCGACAAGGAAAATCTCGGAGCATGAATAGAAGCAATAATAGAAAGGTCCATCCTGTTTTACCCAATGCCGCAAAGCGTACCTACCATTATAATAATTCGTTTTAAACGACCACTTTCCTACCGGTTTGCTCATTAAATTTTATTATAAGAGGGTCATACCTCTGAAGTAACATGAAATAAAGGTTTTTCATTTAAATACCTTCAGCAGTTAGTAGCCTGAAGTTGTTATAGTCGTCGTTCAGTTGCAGAATGATAGATGTGCGCTTTTTAACTTTGGTGATTTACGAGTATACTGTTTTCTTATTGACAACAACCGGGAGCGACGGCTTAACGTGCCCTTCGAACCTGCCACGGAAGGGCACATTAAATTCTTCACTATTAATCGCCAGGTACCGATGGTGCTCGACGTTACTAGCCACTTGAACGTCAAATACGGTAATAGCTGACAGCGGGAAATCGCAGCATGTACATCTTCACTTGAGTTTTAAGTGGTAATAATATGTTTATTATTTTTGATTATTTTATACCAATGAAGTTTTGTGTAGACAGTGATGTAGAAAACTTCGATAGCGTGATTCAGGAATCTGTGGCGCCATCTCTTGACAAGTGGCGGAAGTCGCCAACTTGCATTAAATCCACGACATACTACCCCTATACATGAAATTGTAGCACAAAGTGTCATAAAAGAACATGACACTGTAATGGTCGTATAAAAACTAACGTTGACTCGTCGTTCAGGTAGCAAACTGTCTTGGTAGTGTCATTAAACTTAAAAGGACTCTCTATATTAGCCTTACTTCACTTCTTATTCTACCTTCTTAACTTCGAGTGTTACCGTTCCAGGAAGTGAGGAAAGGCTAATGTGAAGAGTCCTTAAATTGTGATGCCTTTTCACCACAATATAGGGCTCTTCATCCACGCCAAAGAGAAAGTATTTCTCCTGTTTCTCTCTTAATAAGTATTCATAACTTGTTGTATATTAAAAGTTTTTAATGTCTTATGGAAACGTTTATATTATGTGTAGGTTGTACATGTAATTGCTAGATACGAATAGATATGAATGGGTTTATATTATGTGTAATGTCAGGATGGATGATTGGTTGATTTGTTGATTTGTTGATTTAATGGGCCATAGACAAAATCACGGTCCTAATTGAGATTTGATGCGGTTGTTCATAAGCTGCATTGTTAACTAAGCATTAACCTTAAGAAATTTCTTAGATCTTTCTGTCAGGTAACAAAAATTGACAAATATTCCCATTAAAATGTTTCGCGACGGAATGAAAGCTTGACCCGGTGTTATTTTAACTGATTATAATTCCTATTTCATTTCAGCTTGGCACGAAAGCAAATTCTTATTTAGTTGGAATTGCAAAGGATAACATTTTTGCTAGCTCTTTGCGGCACTTGTTCTATACTAAACGGCTAACGAATACGTATGAACAATACCTATCATACGTTTTTAGCAATCTAGTAATCAGTAACGTTACAACAATACATTACAATAATTCTTTATTGTAAAACACAACATACAAGAGAAAAACAAATAAAAATCACAAAAATAAAAGTGTACCTACTACAAGAGGCCTTATCGTCTATTCAGATTTCTTACCAGAAATAACTGATAGATACTGATGGCTGATGACTGAAATAACTGATATTGCCTAGCGTGGTGGCGATCTGCAGTCACAAATCAAGGCTGCGAGTGGGGGAAGAGATAAATCTATCTCTTATTAGCTTTCTCGCTCGACTCGCATCGCATGTTTAGTAAGACATTATACAAAATCCTAAATTTTTGTGGAATGTTTTCGAGGCTTTCGACACACGAGAATTTTCGTTGTGTGAAATATTCGAACCTAATTTAAGGGAGACGAAGTCATAAAGTCGTACCTATGGTAAAGATGGAGCGAACTTTGCAAAATATTTTTGTAAATCCAAGATGGCCGCAACTACAAAATGGCGGATTATTTTTTTCTCATAACTACCTCAACATGGGTATCAAATAACAGACAGGGCTTGGCTAGTAGAATAGAAGTAAATTTTGGAAAATTAGAAACTAGAACCTTGAAAATAAAATAAGTACCTAAAGAAAAATGTGGTTTCATCTCATCGTTCTAATATATTTTATTCTTATCGTTTATTCTTACCGTTTCTAAAATAAACTAACTAACTCTTTGGCAGTAAAAACTTACGCATTTGATACATCCAAGAGTTTGGTAGCAAGGTCTGACGTCATTGTTATGTTCTTTGGATTGCTGCACTGCGGCCCCATCTCTGTATTCTGAAAAGTTTGGAAAATGATAGTTTATGATCATTAACAAACGTTTTTTGAATATTCTATAGTGATAAACTATAACTACATCAGTAACTATTAGTGGACTCCTCGTCTCCAATTAAAATTATCTCATCTCACTACTTTTATAAATGAGAACGTTTGTGTGGATGAATAGATTTTTGTTACTCTTTCACGCAAAAACGACTGAACAAATTTTGATGAAACATTACACCTCACTTATATCCTACAGCTGTCCTACTACTAAGATAAATGCGAAAGTTGGTTGGGTTGTTTTACATTTTTGTTTGTTTTACATTTTACAATTTTTGTCTGCCTGTCTGTTTGTTCCGGCTAATCTATGGAACGGCTGAACCGATTTGGACGGGACTTTCACTGGCTGATGCTGATGTAACAAGGAGCATCTTAGGCTAGGAGTATTCCACGAGGACGGATTCGCGCGCACAACTAATATGTAATACATGCAATTCTTAACATCTCGTAGCTTCCACTCTCGTTGCCTACTTCTATAATAAAAAAAATAGTTCTCACAGGATTGTAATACATGCACATGACATGAGTTCCTTCGTCACAGTACTCCATCTTGGGACAGTATTCCGACAGGTGTAGACCAGACTGACTCGCCGAGTCTATTATTAGGGAACATTTTGAGATCTTCACAATCAATACCAGTACCAGTGTATAAGTCTAGAAGGAAAACAAAGTACCATTGTATAAATCTAGAAGGAAAACAAATGTCGAACATGATAATATCTATTATAATGCCCGCAAATTGCTACTGCGCTAGAACGTTCTCTCATTAATGTAATTTTGACGTCAATCATCAAATCAGCATCAAAAAAATTAGAAAATTATGAAAAAGGTAAAATTGAGTGCTTACTTAGTACTTACCTCGATAAGCATTGTATGTACAAACACATCGATGTCATTTCACAAAGTTCATAAGTCGACTTACTTCGGTAAGTCGACAACTTTTTTAATTACTCGTCTTATAAGCTTCATAATTATGAGTTTAATTTGTTGTGCGTTCTGTCATAAGTTCCATCCATTGGTTTTTGTTAATTCAAAATGCTCCGGGGTAGAAAAATAGACTATACCTACTATACTAGCCAATCCAAAAAAAATATCTTTGTCTTTATCCTTATCTTATAGAACTCTTCCTATGTTCTCGTCTTTACGGGAGAGAATCTCCCAGTGGATTTTTGTCAGCTAATAAATGGTTAGCAAAATTGGGTTTGTAAGACGTGTTTAACTTAATTAGTTTTTTGTGTTTAGGATTCTAAGCTTGTCCAGTTGTACGCTTCTTTTGTTTTTCTCGTCTTTTCCTTGTTCACTTGTCAAAATATTCTATTTGTAGTTTTTATTCAGCAATTTTGCTTTTCAGCTAGTTTAAAATTTTAGCAAGGTAATGCAAGGTATTTTAAATTAAACTATAGTGTCCTTTTTTTGTTTTCTTTAAGCTTCTTTTATAAAATCTTAAATGTATCTTTTTAGCTGTCAATTTGTTGTAAATTGTGTTCGATTAAAAAGATTTCAGATATTACTTTATAAGATCACTAATTGCTTTTTGATCAAATTAATGAACCAGTTGACCTTTTATTTTTTGTATTTATAACAAATATCTTATTTTGTTTATTATCACCAACACTTCCACGACTCAAAAGTTTAATATCAGAACTTTAGTCAATTTCCGTGGAGATATTCTGCTTCTGATATCTTATTATCTCCAGACTTCTAAACTAAACGTTTGTCAAATTTCAACCAGTCTTAAAAGTATCTTGGTACGAAAGTTTTATCAAACATCGTATTATTTATATAGACATTATTTTTATGGGAAACAAAGGTACCATACCCTTGTAGGAAAAGCACGCAGAGGTTAACAATTCGACGGTTTGAAGCAACTGGGTCGCTAGAAATGTATGTAGAAACTAAGGTGCTGTCTTATGAGAAGTGTATAAGCGAGAATATGGCAAGAAATTTTAAAAAGAAATGAAATTTTTGTTTAAATTGTCCCGTCACATGTGTTTTTCCCTCTGGAAATTCCTGGAGTCCTGGAGCATACAGCATACTCCACCTCACTGCTACAATGCGGATTGGTGGAGAAACAGGCTAGTGACCTTTCTTTTTCGTTTCTTTCCAAGGGTTTTCAAATCTCCCAGAGAGATTCTGGTAAGGTTTTACGATTGCTATCGTATCGATAACAACCGGGACCGCTTAACGTGCCCTCCGAAGCACGGAAGCGCGTTTAATTCGTCACTAGCGTTCACCCATCCAGGTACCGCCCGACGTTGCTTAACTTGTCAGTAACCCATTAATGACCCACTACAGGGTCGGGTCTCCTCTCACAATGAGAAGGATGTAGGCCTTAGTCCACCACGTTTGCCTAGTGCGGGTTGGTGGACTTCACATGCCTTTGAGAACATTTTTTTTCTGAACTCTCAGGCATGCAGGTTTCCTCACGATGTTTTCCTGCACCGTAACCTTAACTTAATCGTAGCTTGATCGCTGGGTATGTGACCATCAGTTATAAACAGCCCGTGATAAGGTCGAGTTGTTTGAACAACTGTAATTGGGTTTAGGGCTGCTGTTTTAAAAAATGTATGAGGCCTTAAGAATACTAAGTTTAACTTTTGTTTAAATTTCTATTGCATTGTCACGTTATTCACAGAGTCACGTAACGTGAAAAATTAATGAAAAGTAGTCTTATAACTTTTCTAAATGAAAAGTTATAAGACTATCTATTTCTTCATTACATTTCTGTAATGCAGACTTATATTATGACACAGATAATTTTCTGCTTACGGAGGTTTTGAATAATTATAATGTTTTCTTCTCATGTCGCACTATTAGACCAGACGACCAATATGAGTAGATCTGGCGAATACTACTTCAATATTGACTGATATAGTTTAATAAAGACACATAATAGTATCCAATTTCTGGTTTTAAATCAGCCATACTTTGTCTTTGACGAGGAAAAAACGGTTTAGCATTCCCTTCGAATTATAAAAACCCGCGTATAATTTGTACTTTTATTTGTAATTTGTATTTGTAATAATTTGCTAATTAAGTATTTTTTCGTATTTAATTTGTGAATACTTAACTCATCCAATAACAATTGTTATTTTATTAAAATACCTACATTTTTATGGCTTCTCAAGCTTTTGTAGACCGGGAAAACGCAGACAGAATTTTCATTGCCCCATTACTTACTAATAAGGTTAAATTTTAATTAAATCTTTAAATAACATTTAATTGATAACCAACGCCTACAAGTGCAAACGTAATCAGATAAGACTCAAACTAAGCCTCAAATTAACGGCGTGATTACTCGTCGCCAAATTTAAACGAACGGAAATTAGTTTCTAAGGGATGTATTTGTGTTCTGCAAATAAACAGAGTCTTTACAGGGTGGTGAAAATGTACCCTATTTTATGTTAATTCTTCTACAGTTTTTCTAAGGTGCTTACAACGCAAAGCAAGTAAACAAACTCAACCTATTTCTGAAGAAAAAACGAACATCAACCACAAACATTAATATAATTAATTTTTTATCTAACCTAATTATGTTTAACTCATAAGAAAAGGAGAAACAATGTAGTCTAAAAAACAGTTAACCTCTGTTGTTTTCAAATAACGCTTTGTGTTATAGAACAATGGTGTTTTGAGTTCGCAAGGCAGTACCCTAGGGCCAAGTTTATAAAAGCCTGTGCTTAGTTCTACGCTCATTTTGTCTAGATTAGGTCCGCTAATTTAGTGCTAACTTGAACAATGTTTATGCTATTTCTAACTTTAAATGTAGTTGCTGGCTCTTCGGGTGCACAGGTAAAACATATTTAGTTTTTTTCTTTCGTAAAAAATATATTTACCTATGTAAAAACATGTACAAAAATATGCGTAATTGACGAACTTATAGGCACAAGCTAGTAATAAATAAAGTTCCTGAAAATTTAAGAAAGGTTAAAATCAAGGAAAAAAAGATTTTACGCAAATGCAGTAAATACGCATTTGACGAATTTAAGGAGGATAGTTTCTAACATAACAAGTAGATCTAAGATCGAAGATTACCAATCTTTTAATAAAAAATATATTTAAGATTGACATTTAAAATATTAACGAAACCTTATAGATCATATTTATTAAAAAAAAAACAAAGAATATATTTTGAAACACAAAGTGTATACCTATTTATTTTAAAAGAAGAATAAACAAAGAAAATGTTTTAAAACACAAAGCGTAAAGCATACGAGTAGGTAATAGAACAATGATGTTTTGAATTCGCAAGGCAGTAACCTCGGGCCAA
Organism: Erynnis tages; assembly: GCA_905147235.1. Taxonomy (NCBI): domain Eukaryota; kingdom Metazoa; phylum Arthropoda; class Insecta; order Lepidoptera; family Hesperiidae; genus Erynnis; species Erynnis tages. The sequence continues at coordinate 5,313,555 of LR990095.1, read as the reverse complement.
GACGTAGTTCTACGGTTATTTTTGGATATGTATTTATGGACTTAACAATGTTTTTGCTATTTATAATCCTTAATGAAGTAGCTGGGTCTTCGGTTGAACTGATAAAAACTAAAAATTATTTACAAATTAATACGTCATTTCATTACCTTACTAATTTACCTAATGAAATTTATTTTTCAAAAGTTTTTTTAAGTCGGGTTTTGCTACTCTTTCACGCAATTCACGCAAAACAGATATTATTGTTTACATGTGTTAGTCAATATGATAATTTATTGATAAATAATTATTAAATTAATGTATTTTTAAGGAATCAACAGGATTCTTCAATGGGGCTGCAGATATCAGAAACAATCGGGGGCTGTCAAATATGCATCAATCATTTATGAATCCTGTAAGTTTTAATGCTTAGATAAATAATTATTATGCCTTCCTAAAGTATTAAATATTAAACCAATTAGGACCAGCGCGCCCATTAGTGATGAAAAAAGGTAAGTAAGGCTCAATCATGGCTGATTTCTAATGGGTCATCCCATTAGTGACACACATTCAAGGTTATTTATTAACTCACGATTACATTATCAATATAATTCAGGATCAGGTTTCCTATGCAAGGTCTCATAAATTCGAAAGGATCCTTTTTATCTACACTCCTTTTCAAGAACCCCATATCATAGTCCTGCGAAAGGACCGCACCCAAGCTTGAACGTGAAACGTTTATGCAGGCTTTGTTGAGTTCTATGAAGTTCATATTATCATCCACATTAATATTATCAATATTATTAAGTCTATTAAATTTCTGTCCTTTGTATGTACGAGTATATGCACAATAAAATAATATGGTACAAATACATGAGCTGGGAGATCGTTTCAAAGCTTGCATTTACGAGGCAGGAAATGCGTTAAAAATATTCACGTAGGCAGATTTGTAGAGTTCTACAAAGACAGAGACAGAGACAGAGACAGAGACAGAGACAGAGACAGAGACAGAGACAGAGACAGAGACAGAGACAGAGACAGAGACAGAGACAGAGACAGAGACAGAGACAGAGACAGAGACAGAGACAGAGACAGAGACAGAGACAGAGACAGAGACAAAACGTTTATTTGTACAGATATAGAGTTGTTACAAATCATTTCTTTAGATCAATCTTTATTTACCATTTAGGTATGCAAATATTAATGAGAAAAAACTAACAAATAAATATCTTAATTATATTCTGTTCAATTAAGTTCTATTAAGTTTAAATCCACATTAATATTATCAATAACAAGTCTATCAAATTTCTGCTTTTTGAAGGAATATCCAATTAAATATGGCTTCAGAAAAGCTGCTTCCGTAACCCAATCACAGTCCACGTGTTCCCACATGAGGAAATCCGTCAATTTTCTCCAATTCACTCCCATTTATTGTACGAGTACATTCAATCCCTGACTCGACGCACGAGGAATTCACTTGAAATGGGAATTCCAAGACTTTATTGTAAATTAAAAATCTATTGAACGCCTTTCCATTTTCACACAACGTGCCATTTTTTTGTGAACGCAGGTTTCCTCACGATGTTTTTGTTCACCGTTGCAGTAATTTTATAAAGCACACATGTCTTTTTTTTAGAAAGTTATTGGTGCGTACCACTGGGATTCGAACCTGGACCCCTCGAGTAAGAGACCGAGTTCTCAGTCACTGGGCTATCACCGCTTGTCTTATCCTTTCATATAATGAGATGAAATCTTGAAGGCGTTAACTTAAGCCTCCACCAATTTAATATATTGTATCAGGCGTTAGTTTGCGGATATCCATTGTTATTTAAGTTGTATTTATATTTCTTTGCAACAATCCGCACACGTGGAACTTGTTTTGCTGAGCTCAGCAACCAACCGTTGTAGAGTCCACATCACCTGATGATGCTCCGTTTTGGGGCGAAACACGTGTCGTGTACTATTGGAATAAGTTGTTATGGTATACACCTACTCAGAGAGATAAGGGAGGGTGGTGGGTCCATACCAAAACAAGTTCCACGTGTGCGGATTGTTGCAAAGAAATATAAATACAACTTAAACCTCCACCAATTTATAATGCCATACGTAATACGGATCTCATCGGCGAATATTTAATCATTACTTCAATTGTTCTGCTAAAGGAATTCAAAGGGAAATTGATTAGGAATTAATTGGTACATGGAACGCTTGTAAGGGCTGGGAGAAGTTGGAGAATTCGACAGTATTATGGCTTCAGCTTTGATGTTAGATAATAGTTTCCAATTCGGCGCACAAGTAAAGCTGCGTAACCACTGGCTGCAGAATCTTAATTTCCCACCGATGGGCACGGGTCTCCCCACAACACGGGGAGGCCTGGAGCATACTCCACCACGCTGCTCCAATGCGGATTGGTGGAGAAACGGGCTAGTGACGAACCCGTGTCGATGTTTTCAAACCGCCCATAGCGCCTCCGACAAGGTTTAATGACAGCTATCGTATCGACAACTACCGGGACCGATGGCTTAACGAAACACGGAAGCGCGGCATTTAATTCGCCAGCGGTCACCCATACACTATCCACTGGAGTCGACGAATTACGAGTATTTAACAAACGGCTAAGTGATCGTGCTTGGGTGCGGCCGTGTACGGATTTTTAAGCCAGCTTATGACTACGGGATATAATATTATTTAAATTACATCTTGAGATATAACATTTTATCGCTCTCATACATTTTATACGTGACCGTTCACACTGCGCTATAACATATATTGCATCCCAAATTATAATTTTTTTTTCGAGCGATATTTCAAGGAGTATATTATACCTCACGGCCCCGGACACCGCGCCCCTGCGTCGCCCGCAGTCGCAGTTTGAATGCTAGTATTATTGGTAGTGGCCGTAGCTAAACTGTTCCAAAATATATATCTTACAGTGTAAACAGCAATCGCGGGATATAATATAGTTCAAGATCATTCAAGATGTAATTTATATTACATAGTCAAAAGCCGGCTTTATTATATGTCAGCGATGTAGAAAACTTCGATAGCGTGATTCAGGCGTTGCGCCATCTCTTGACGAGAGGCGGAAGTCGCCACTACTAAGCCACAAAATATGAATGCAGAAGTCAATTATTTGGATTTATATGAAGGCTTAGAATGAGGACTTTTATATGAGAAATTCGGATTAGAATTTCAATGACATCTCAGCGGTAGTTCTCATAGGCATGTGAAGTTTACCAACCCACACTAAGCCAGCGTGGTGTACCAAGGCCTATATCCTTCTCATTGTGAGAGGAGACCCGATCCTGCAGTGGGTCATTAATGAGTTAAAGACCTCGTTCATGGTCTGGTGGGTACGCACCCTAACGAGTGATTTACTGACAACAATTGATATAGGTAAATTTATTTCTAGTATGTGGATTAATCTCTTTGGTCTAACGTTGGCTTTGGCCCCATAGTTGAAGTAGATTATCAAGATTGTCTATTTGATCTAAAGCATTGCAAGCAAGCTAATTGATAAGTCCTTACATTAAGATATAATATGAAGAGTTTACGTAACTAGATAAACTAAAGTTGTAACAATTAGTTATTATTAAATGTTATTGTATTTAATGAATTATTCAAGCCAAACCTCTCAAAATGTGACATTTATTTTTTATATGAAATGAATTTTTTATATAAAACTAGCTGACCCGGCACATTTCGTTCTACCAAATACAGAAGTTAAATTTACATAATATTTTCAGATTTTCTCACAATTAAAACCTTCCTTAGACTAACACGAACATTTCGAAACCAAAATTAGCCAAATGGGTTCAGCCGTGCTCGAGTTTTAGCGAGACTTACGAACATCGATTCCTTTATATTAAAATTATTCATAAAATTTGTTACAGGTAATACACAACGCAACATACATCGACAAAGACGATAACCTACTGCGCGTGCCAACAAAGTACTACGAGGAACCGAAAACAAAGAATAAAATAAAGAAATCAGCAAAACGAACAGTACAGAAGATTATAAAGAAGAATAAGCTCAAGAGTCGAAAGCTGTATTTGTTCCCGGCAACAGCAGTACCGACGATACCGTCAAAATCCGATGATAAGGAATATACTAATGACATCTCCACAACCGAACCCAATTTCAGAAAGCGACAGAGAAAGATATCGAAGTACGCTAGGTATCCAATGCCTTTCCAAAATCTCCACAAGAAAGAAGGCTATAGGTTCAAGAGACAGGATAGAAATCTTTACATTCTTAAGGACTTAGATGAAATAGAGTTTTTAAGTAAAGAAAAGGACCACGACAAAGTCGTCGCCCACGTAAAGAATTATTGGTGACTTTTGTAATGTAGAAGAGGCAAGCAACAGTTAACTGCAATCGATAACGTACTTATAGTCCATGCTTTACACTTGTCCAATTTGGCAAACAATCTTAGCATGTCTTTTTATTTTAATTTACGGATTAAAAGTAACTCGGGCACAAATTTATAAAAAAAATAAAACAAAAAATTTCTAGTAATTAAACCATATCTAATTTATTTTTAAAGCAATTTTAAACATTTTTTCAATAAGGGTAGTGCCAAGATTGTTTACCAAATAAACAAAAGAATAAAAACGGACTGTAGATATTTACTGCGATTTACGAAGTTTCGGCGTTGTTTCGGTGTAGTTCAGTGCAAATTTAGGTACGAATGATAACAATGTCATAGTTTTGAGCGTACATAAACTTTACAGAAGATTGGTGTTGCCAAATCAAAGATGAATGTACTTTCGTCGTTAAAAGTTTTATTTTCTGATATAGATATACATGTTGATAACTACCTAATAATGTAAAAAATATATTGATTAAAAGTAAGCATAGACATAAAACTTTATGTTTGGCTGGGATGTCCATTTGGTTGTTAATTATTGTGTTCGTTTTAAAGAGTTTTGTAATTTGTAAAGGTACTGGTTGCTTTTAATTGCGAGTTTCAACTTTATTCTCGTTATAAATTCGAGTGGCAATTATATGTTGTGTAAAACGGTAGTTTGTAACCTAAATCTTCATTAATTAGGTAGATAGTTATTGTATCTCCCAAAATTTTGGTTATCTTTTGGGGGAAAAAAATTGATGATCAGTCAATATAATGATTAGCAGTCTTCAGAAGCTAGCTGATCATAGCTTGTGATGTTGAACACAAGCTTGAAAGACTTTTTTACTTCAAACCTATCAGCTAAGGCTTAGCTGCTAAGCTATATAAATTTGTTATTTTGAAATAAATACTTCTGCCATTATAATATTATACTCGGAATAAAATCAATGTACGTCCTGTCAGTATCAACATCAATCTACTAATATTCAATGAAAGATTGGTCTATTATAAAGGTTTCTGTTTTAAAACTTTTTTCAACATCGCATCTGTCAAACGCAGCGGTGTTCGGCGCGCTTGTATCAAAGGCAAAGGAAATGTTTGTAATCAGCCAGTGTCAACGTTGCTGACAAAATTGCGAGAATACCCTGTTAACGAGTGCGAATTTTACATCCAAAGTGAGAAAGTAGTCATCAAATTATATTTCAATAAAGTAACTGGTCCGGAAAAAAGTACAATCATTATTTTTTTAACATTTATTTTTATACAAAAATATAGCTACAAAACTAAAACGACATAAAAATACAAAACATAAAATTAAAAAATATATTGCTTGAAATAAGCAAAAGTTATTTACAACACTTATAAAGTTTACAATGATTCGTGTCGGACGTTAACTGACACTTTATGACTTAAAATTAAAAATGAACACAACATACAAACAGCTTATTTTAAAAAATAAGTTAAAAGTTACAATATCAACAATGCATTGTGACTTTTTATGACTTAAAGTATGGCTTAATCTCCTAAAAAAGTTCAGAATAAAGAAACAGACAGATAAGGAAGTAAAAGAAAAAATACAATAAGAAATGCACAAAAAGCAGTCATATCGCTCAAAAGCGAGGTTTAAAATTTCAGGGGTTTTATAAGGAAACAGTAAATAGAATAAAAAGGAATTAGAAAAAGGAAAAAGGTTAAGAATTTGTTTGAAATTAAAAAAAATCACAACATAAGTTATTGAAATAAAGTAGGGTTGATGATATTATATTTACTTGAGTAAAATCAGTCTTCAAGCCTCTTCAGCTTTGATGTCTTCTCCGTTCTTCTTGTTCCTGTACTCCCAACCCTGGTAAGCTAAGTCTTGGGGTCCCAGCTCATGGTCTCTGAAGGTCACGCCGTTAGATCCATACTTATTATGGTGGGAAACCTGGAATTTAGAGGTAGGTATGTATCAAATAAAGTTTTTTAGTAATACAGATAGTTTTATAAAGAGCTTTGTAGGTGGGAGAACCATAGTAGTTCGCCTAAGAGTAGTTTTAGATTTTGATTTTTACTAGGTTAGGTGATTGTAACTACGTTATGTCAGAGTTTTTATTTGGTAGCGATGTAGAAAACTTCGATAGCGTGATTCAGGATCGTATGGCGCCATCTTTTGGCGAGTGGCGAAAGATCCAACAGAGGGAAGTACTATGAGTTATATTACTATGAGTTATTACTATGACTGAGAGTTCAGAAAAAAACAGTTCTGAAAGGCGTGTGAAGTCCATCAACTCGCACTAGGCCAGCGTGGTGGACTAAGGCCTACATCCCTCTCATTGTGAGAGGAGACCCGACCCTGTAGTGGGTCATTAATGGGTTACTGACAAGAGATACCTATATCAATACTTACAGCATAGTTTTCATAATGTCCATACTGAGGGGTTTCTCTGTACGGGCTGAGTCCGATCCCGGCAGGAGAGTACTGGGGTCCAGAATAGTGGTTCGATGAGAATGGTGACGTAAGGTTGGGTTTGCAGAACTTGAAGTAGCCGATAACACCTGAAGCAAGGGTTAAAGGGTAAATAAAAAAGTTTTTACTAAATCTATTGGCACTTAAGCAAATAATCGTGAGGAGTGTAACTTTGCTGCTTTTCGAGTGATCGAGTCAGTAACTCCTGGCTTCCACCAGTTTCAAAATGTAATTCTCATAAAAAAATCCTTTCAGGTACATCTGAAAACTCAACTTGCAATACCTTTAAAAATAAACTTAACACGTGCCAAAATAAAAATGTATTAGTCAGTAGATTTAAAAAAAATATTTTCCTGTACCTACAATAATTTTGGAAACACCTGGCGAAGATATTAATCAGGCTCAGTTTTCTAGCTTAAATATTTTTTGATTTGTTCCAATGCCAACTAAATTTAATGTAATAAAAATAATTCTTGCAATATTAAGAGGTTGGCTAAATTCAATTACCCTCCAGTCTGCGTCTTTTAAATGTGTCTCTAATACTTTTCTGAAGTATCTACCAACTCTTGCGCCGCCAGGACCCCAACCAACGGTCGTCTTCACTGCTGGATCTTCTGCTGTTCTCATCCAGTTGCGTTACCCTTTCCGTAGCTCGCTGAGCGACTTTAAGCCTGACACACTTACCGGGAACAATCAGAGCCATGAAGCCCAGGAACTTCTTGAAGCTGGCCAGTCCCAGGATGAGGGGTAAGAAGAGTAGCAGCTTCAGCTTGAACAGTTTGAGGATCAGAAGCATAGGAATGATCAGCTTCTTCAGCTTATGGCGACCTGGGGAATAAGAAATGATTATTTATGAGTTTTTATATGATCATTAATATTTTTTATACTTAGTTGATTTTATTTTCGAGTTTTTATACAATTAGGCCGCGCTCAATTTGGACGCGATTTCGTACGAATTCAACTCTTGCGTATACGCACGAATAATCCCGACCTTTGAAATACTATGATAGTGATCATACTGCTCGCGACTAATTTGACGTATAACTAGCATACAGTGTGAGCGCTCCATATTAACTCTCGTCGTGAGCATTTTGATATAATAATATGGTAATTTATTTGATTCAGGGAGTTAAAATAATAGTCTACTATCATTAAAACAGTCTTACTGCAGTAAGGACAAACGTTAAAGTTCTCAAACGAGGGAGAACTCCCAACAAGTATCTTCGCTTACGACGTTGTACAGATATACGAGTGCCTATGCCATTGTAGCGGCGCGATACCTACAGTAATATGAGCGCGCGCCTCACATGAAATGCTGACCACGCATGACGACGCAAGCAGCGAATGTAGTAAACAATAGAACACGTCACACGCGTCATACCGAACTGGCCAATCGGAAGACGTATCCTCAAACGCGCTATCAAAGTTCTTCAGAATCTCTGCATATATACAAATGGTCCGAAGTCAACATTCGGACCGCGGTCCCCAGGCAGTGACATCGCCTGGCGGGAGATCTCCCCTTTTCCTCCAAATTGGTGACCCCGACGTGATCAACCGACGTGATCAACCGACGTGATTGACGCCCTGCTGACGACATTTCAAGGGTTCCAGCACCTTCATCCACGAAGTTCCGTCCTGATGTCTCACCAGATGGTATCCGTCTCAACCGACGTGATTGTCCACATCATTGGTGTTCCTCGAAGTATTTGACGTCCTTCAGCAAGTACAAGGAGTCATGGAGTCAAGCCAGCAAGCTAGGAGCATACTGTCCAGGTTCCACTAGCAGCCACAAAAAGCGCATTGGTTCCTGCAGCCTTCAACGCTCAAGTTCAGCGATCCGCAGCACGCAGCAGAGGTTTCTGGGTTTCCCTCACCGTGACTGCGCACGCATCGCATCATTCCGGCAGACGTGGCCGATGACGACACTGGCATATGAGAGTTACGACATCATTCCAATTGGAGGGGGAGTGATGTAGCGGCGCGATACCTACAGTAATATGAGCGCGCGCCTCACATGAAATGCTGACCACGCATGACGACGCAAGCAGCGAATGTAGTAAACAATAGAACACGTCACACGCGTCATACCGAACTGGCCAATCGGAAGACGTATCCTCAAACGCGCTATCAAAGTTCTTCAGAATCTCTGCATATATACAAATGGTCCGAAGTCAACATTCGGACCGCGGTCCCCAGGCAGTGACATCGCCTGGCGGGAGATCTCCCCTTTTCCTCCAAACCATGTTAAATTCTACCAGATATTCTCAATCTACAGATAACTGTTGGTTTAGCTTTAAAGAACTTCTCCAATTGAGAGTATTTTGTCAATTCTATCTGTCAGTGTTACATTGCATATCGCCGAGTGTAGACGTCTTTAATGCGAATTTCTGATCCGTTAAATTGCGTATTTAACTTTTGCTGTATAATTAGAACGAATAAAGGATTTCTGTACGATTGAAGAACATATATTTTTTTTATAAAGTATGATGTACGAGTAGCAGTAAATATTTTTTTTGACTGAATTAAGAGAATACTGACGGAATGGAGGCGCCTTCTTATCTTCGATGATGTCTACTTCATCAGCGATCTCGTCAATGAATCGAGGGGCAATAATGCCATTTGAGGTCACTTCTTCGTCCAGCTGCATTTCTAACGCCGTTGACCTCAAAAATCTGGAATTGGAAATTATGGAATTAGAATTCTATTAAAACAATATAATATGTATTCCATAGAATATCGAATACATAATTAATCTCATTTTATAAATACACCTTTCTATTCAAGACATATTTCCTTTGAATTTAGAATCCTATTATGCGATGAAAATTATGCGTAAAGCAGAATACAGTTAATGATACTGTACAGTCTAATTAATTAAGTAAAATCTATTTCTATAAATTGAGTTTATTTTAGGTAATCCTACACCTAAACAAAAGTTCCTATATTATTATTCCGATTTAGAAAAAAACAAAGATCAAAAGGTTTAGATCCCAGTAAAAATTAAATAAAGTGAAGATAAAACTAAATATCCAAAAATACGCCGAAAATCAAAGTGGCCCTGTTTTCGATATTTTATAAATACACTGACGCAGAAACTCCTGCGTCCTCCTCCTCCTTAATTAAATTAAAACTACTAATTGAAACGTAATAAGCAACAAACTACGCTTGAAGAAATAGAATATCAGTAGGTACAAAGTAAGTTTTGAAATTAAAACTGAAGCGAATTTTTTTTTACAGAAAATGGATAATAAAGTTTTATGACTGTTTCTCTAAACGCAATTAAGGCGCTTCTCTTATTGTTGAAGAAAAAGCGATAAACGAAATAGAGATTTAACAAAAAAGCTTTTGGGAGAACAGTATGGTGACAAGTTGTTCACCAAAATTAAATGATTCTTTTTTACGTTTCTTAAAAGCTTTGACTCAACGTTTCTCACAATTCATATTCCAAAGTCTCCTTAAATCATATGAAATCTAGTGCAGACATTATTTTCGTATGAATATTATTTTTTCTTATTATTATTTATCATTTTTTTAATGATATAGGAGGTGAAAACAGAGCTCTTTAAAGGTTTTGAACTGTACTAACCAGACTGATTGGAAATTTTGTAATCTTATCATTAAACATTTCCTTAATATTGCAATCATTTACACATAAAAAGTAAAAACTGTTTCAAATATTGTTTTTTTGGTCATTCTTTTGTTTTTTTTTGTGTTTTCGCTCGTGGCCCATCATGTTTTAGTAGAACAAGGCTCTAAATCACTTTGAATCGAGGATAAAGATTTTTAACGCGCAATAGATGAGAAGAACTCTCTGAACTAACCATAAGCTTGGCTTTACTTACATTAATTGGACTGTCTCTTACTAACTGACGCTGATTGAACTTGACTTTAAGTATTTCCATTTTAAGGCATTTTTCTTATTTTTCTTTCGAAATGAGATTTTTAAGTTCTAACGAGATTTCAGTTTCTATCAGGCTTTGTTATATTTTTAAAGGCTCGTTAGTCAGAGGTTTGATTGGACTGTGTTTAATTTTGAGACTGTCTTTTTGTTCGCATTTAATATTACGTTGTTAAAATTAAAGGAACTTTTGAAATTTTTATCCCTTCATTTAGGATGGTGTCTTAGCCTTTCTTTTTATTGTAAGCGTTTTTATTTTTGTATTGGGCACAAATCAATTTTGTAAAGGTTTCTTTTAAATCAGGATAGAAGCCAGGATGTGTCAGGATGTAAGTAAATGAATTGACTTTCGACGATAGAGAAATTGCCCATTTCTGGTTTTTTTACCTTTTTAATTAAAATACAAGCAATTGCTTTGATAATGGATAACTTGGTAGTGAAATCTTTTTTGAACCATCTAAAACGCAACATATTCATTGATTTTGAATGACTGACTTAGTTATTATTGTTTTTAAAGACAATTAAATACGAATCCTATTTTCAGATCTTTTTAAATGCGCTCTTTTATTGGAATCAGTTTCTGCCCCTATAAAAGTCCACTAATTTTAACCGTCCCATTTTTTATACCCTGCCTCTTCGTCTCGACGTGTCTCACCTCTCAATCTTCCTCATGCCGTACTTCACAAGGGCATCCCAGTCAGAGTCTTCACTCCTCGGCTGTGAGCTCAGCTCTGGGGGTTCCCTTGCCAACGCCCTCGCTTGGGCCTCCACTTTCACGAGGACTGCGTTGTCTGATAGTCTGAAAATACCAAATAGATGCCGATCCTTGAAATTTGAAGCAGTAAAACATGGATTTGCTTTGTAGAACGTAGCAACTGTAAACCTTTTTGGTGGTTAAATGAGGATAACAATCACTGTATGTATACTAGATGATTAGATGCTAGATATGAGTATCTTCTCGCAATAGTAGAAGGCATAGAAAACGCAGATTCGCTGATACGACCAAGTTGCTACATGGCATACATAGGTAGGTATGTTTTAAACAACTATCGAGTCTTAAATGAGTTTTAATGACTGCTATCTGATGATAACTAACTATCGAAGTTTATTAACTACAATGCAATGACATGCTTCCAAAGACATGTTAAGCCATCAAGACAAAGACAAAGACAGAGCAGTGTTCATGCTGACGGCACTGAAAGCTGACGCGATCCCATTGAATATTTTTAATTTCTTCAAAATAGTAAAAGAAATCACTACATACTGGTATGCTTGTTTGTCGAAGAAGTCGTCGAAAGACCTCAAAGCCTGAGCCTTGAAGCAGTCAGCCAGGTCCCCATTGATGCACTGCTGCGTCGACTTCTGGATGTAGGGATCTTGGTCTTCTCCAAGGCCCAACCAGTCCAATAGACCACGGCTTTGGGCGTGCGGCTAAAACAATCAGTGAACATTCAGTATCTATCCATTTTTATTCTCTCGTCATATTTGGTAAACAATCTTAGTATGTGTTTTTATTTTAATTTGCGATTAAAAAATAATAATGCAGACATAAAATTATGAAAATTTAAAAACAAATACTTAGTCATTTAATACAGAAACATATTTCTGGAAACTATTATTTATTTTTTAAGGCAATTTTAAACTTGTTTTCAATAAAAAGTAGTGCCAAGATTGTTTACCAAATAAGACAAGAGCATAAAAATAAACTCTAGCTAAATTATGTACTGGGATCCTAAGTTAGGAATAAATCCTACTGCATGTAAATAAGTGCACAAAAATGATCAAACTTAAATTGAGTTAAATTGTTTTATGTGCTAATGGTTAATAGTTTTCTTTGGTTTTACTTATTGTATTTGCGTGCCTAAAATGGTAACTTATGTACAGATATAGATGAAGTTATTTAAGATTCATAATAATAATTATTTGATTTCAGCCAAGAATCTTTATCTAATCCTTTAAATTCTGACTGACTTCTCTAGCTTTTAAATTTAACAGTTATTGTTTGTTGTACGTAGTCTAATTATATTAAGTAGGTACCATCATTATCATTAATTGAATTTTGTACCAACCGATCGTCCATGGCCCTCATCACCGAAATGCAGTGACCTGCCTTCTGTCTCCTCCTTGGGTGCCTGATCGGGCAGCCTGATTCCACCTTCTCCCCGCGACTGCAGCGCCAGCACTGCTGCTATCGCCAGCATCAGCCATCTAGCTCGGTTCAGCATTCTTCTCTTTTATACGCTGCAACAACGCACACACTGTTAAGACCGTCGGAATTGGCAGAGTGACTATAGTACAACAATTGTTTTTTTTGTTCTTGAAAAGAATGTTCACTCTGTAAAATAATAAATTTTGTTAAAAATTTCTACGTTTTTGTTTTTTTTTTGTTTTTGGTTACGCTCTTTTTGTTTCTGACTGCCTATTTTTGATCAGTTGTGATAAAGCTTAGTTTTATGGACAAGTTAGCTACCGACATACATACATCTAACTATTGGGCATACTGCCTTGTGGGATCCCAGTTTTGATAAACATCGATTGTGAGTATAATTATCTGCAGTTTGAACTATAAAGTTATAATTATTGTTTAAATCTCTATTTTCTAATACAACGGTATTGTCAACAGTTTTGGGGGTTACACGAATTTAAGTTACTACTTACTATTTTACAATACATTCAAAGAGTTTAACATCACAAAAACAGTACGAAACACAATTCAGTAAACACTAAACAATTCAAACAAAGTTACGTCATAATATTTCCAATATTGCGGCACTCTTCATCATCACTTATCGAATTTGCGGCAAAACTGATGAAAACTAACGGCATTTTAGCTCAGTTGTCACATAATTTGTGTACTTTATTCCGAACGATAGCCGGTACTGCCGTTTCCTACTTTTACTTGAGTTCACTTTCGCGTACCTATTGGTATTAGTTTGTAGTCATTGTACGTACACCATTTAGTTCAATATTGTATTTTAAGAATAATAACCTTATAACCGTAGTAATAAGGTTCAGTTTTAGTTGTTATTAGTTTCAAGTCTTCTAATGCGATCATAAAGTCATTGTGAATTGAATAATGAGCAATTATGCGTTAAGTTTTGCGGTGTCAGAGAAGCGATACACTGAGATCTTTTGGATATTTGATCAAAAGATTTTTGTGAAAGTGGAAATTCTTAAAAGCTTTTTTCTTTAAAGGATAATTTTGAAAACAAAGAGTTTAGGGATTTTTAAGTTTTTTTTTTTTGAGAATTTTAGAACCTTGTTATAAATAGAATTCCAATTTTCATAATTTTTGTCAGTATTTTTATAACGAATTATTAACGAGTCAAAGAATCACTATTTTTCAAGTAAGTATCAACCAAAAATTTCAGATGATTTCAAAAAAGGAACGTTTATTAAAATATGAAATGAACATATTAAAGGGAATTCTCAATATCGTGACGACGTCAATAATTTAAATTTGGAAAACTGAAATTGACAACGTGATACGAGCCACGGTGCAGTTTTCTTTTCACAACATTTCAACAAGGTTTTACTGTCAACGTGTTTTTGTAATTGGAAATCGGAATACGTTGGGTTCGTTAACGTTCTGCACGTAGCCTCGAATATTTTTTGAAAATGGAACGCCTATCACTAAATGCGCAAATAGAGTTTATTTTTGAAATTGGAAAATTTGTTTGGGTTTTGTAATTGGAATTCGCGGTTTTGTTGTTGCGGTGATATTGTCGATTTTTGTAAATGGAATACAGCGTGCGTGCGAGCGAGACGCATGATGCGCGGGCACTGCATGCGCGTGAGTTGAAAGCGTATAACGGTTTGTCTGCATGAGTAACCGGCGAACGCGGGTTGAATTTTCAATTAAGTTTGTAAACTAATCATAATGGTCGCAGAGAGGAACAAATTTCAGCTTTTTTCGCCGCCTTAAACATTTTCAGGCATGCTTCAGTTTCTTGTGAACTCTCAGGCATGCAGGTTTCCTCACGATGTTTTCCTTCACCGTAAAAGCAGGTAATATTTAATTTTATAAAGCGCACATAACTTTTTTACAAAGTCATTGGTGCGTGCCATTGGGATTCGAACCCGGACTCGAGGTCGAATTCTAAGCCACTGGGCTATCACCGCAAAGACATAAAATCAATTAAATAGACACTTTGTTTGAACCGAACATCATAGTTCTCCTGGGTAGCAACAAACCCACCATCCATTAGTAGGATTCCTATCCTATTTGAGGTCGGGCGTGGGTGTCCATGGGTTGCAGTGACCACTTAACTAAAATCAGGTGGCTGCATGGTCATGCAGCCTACTGCAGTTGCTACTCAATTTTAATAAAAAAAAACACAATAAAAGTGTAAGTGGGTATATAAAAACCAAACAAGCAAGCAATAAAGAATGTAGATCAAATAAAAAGCCTTTTAAATTACGTGCATGCTTGTCACACTGGATGTCACAAAAATAGAATACGCAATGCTGGCAAGGTTTGTGGCCGCGCCGACGCTGAATAACAAATAGTTTGACACATTTGTTTTACGATTGTCCCGCTTTTGTTACAGTGTCGTGAGCAAGAACACTCGTCAAAGTACCTATTCTATTCGTTTTCGTTCAGTTTTTATTCTTGACATCTTCCCATACTAATGGGATCTATACGACTACTATACTAACTGGGTAAGTTCATGCTCGGGGAGTCTAGGCACAGATGGTTCACTCCAAAAGTTAAATTCGACGGCAATACGCTCTACTTTCATGATGCAATGAAAAGGATGATTCATGCATTAAGACACAATTGACTGGTCACAATGTTACATAACAGAGTTGCGTACCGCATGCGAATCCATATCCTAGTTGTAACCTAGAAAGTTACCTAGTTGTCGTTATTGCTTTTTAACACTTAAGAATGAAATGTTGTCTCTAACAAGTTATAAATAATAAGTAGCGTTCGGAGAGATTGATAAAGCAGCAACTAAACAAAAAGAAATGAAATTTGTTAACGGTTTTGGTTGCAGTCAAAGATTGCAAAGGGAAAAGTAATTCAGAAAAGATATGAATTTTTTTTATATTTGTGTGAGAACTCTAATAAAGAAGTGAGTTTGATAAATAGAGAACATACCTATACGACATTTGTGTCATACATAATCATTATTTTAGGGTTTTACGAGTTAATTAATAGTACCTATGCTATTAAAAATCGAAAATTTTGAATGAAGTAAACAATGCTTAAATTGATACTTATCATTGTAGATAGGTTATACTAAGCCTAGGATGGGCCATTTACTAGGAAATTAATAATAAATATGTAAAGTCAGTCTAGATTATATAACATTCTGAACTCGGCAGTATCTATTCATACATCCTGGTTACTTAGAAAATGGATACGCCTTCCTGCACTAGGGACTTTTGCCTTTTTACTTCCTACTTTCTAGAAACCGCCTTTCAAATGTACTTTGATTATTAATTATAAACTCTTTTAACTGTCAATGCTGCTTGAATTTATTTCTTAGTCTGGTTTTAAAGAATCTTTAAAAACTAACGAAACAATTTTGTTCCCTTCAGGTTTGAACTTGAACTTTGAGAAATGCTGAAATCACGTTACGTCACTTTGGAATTATTTGAATGCCAAATTTTAAGTCTATTAAGTATGATTAATTTGTATTTCATCTGTTTTTTACGATTTTTTAATTAGTTCAAAATAGTAACTTATTTTCAGTACATCCATATAATACTTTTACCCATAATAATTAAAGGTATATTTGGTGTACTAAATTTGCGTTCTTGTTATCTAAACATCAATAATCAAAGATGTTTTAAAGTAATGTTTCATGTTAAGTGAGATCTTTCCAAACTCTCTATACTTTTTCAATTGTTAAATAACCTAATTTATTAAAAGTAATTAAAAACTTACCTAAAACTAATGAAAGGTACACTAAAAACTAGTTCACGTTCAATGCACTGAACGTTTCAGACGAGAATGACCTGCAAAGCCTCGACAAGCTTATATAATATCAACTTAAGAATTGCATAAACTTCTTGGATCCGTATTGTATAAACCGACCCACGATCAAGCTCCAACGAAATTTCAATCTTATTCTCTTTGACTTACGACTGAATTTACAATGTCGTTGGATTCAGTGTTCGAGCATTTTGGATGTGAGTGATTTAAGATGGTGTACGAAGTCTTAAATTAAAGTGAAATGACTTGTAATGAAAGGTGTTAAGGTCGATTTTCGGGTGATAATGGAAAGATTCGTAAGCGATCGCGTTTGAATGAAGTTAGCGCAACTCTGGGATATCCCAGACGCTATTGTGCGAGGCTGTGCGAATGTGGAGACGGACTCTTTGTGATCGACTTCAAAAATTGGAAGTGCTAAATCAGAATATAACAGGATAAGACTGCTTTCTGGGATTGTATGAAGACGATCCGTTATTAAATAAGACCCACACTTCCCCAAGATATAGAAAAAAAAAATACATTTATTGTTTGTCTGTTTGTCCGGTAGGGTTAGAACCTATTCAAATGGAACTTTCGTTGGATTATATAGGAATTTGTAAGGCAATTATCCCAGACACGTTATCCCCAAAATTTTTAGGGAACATGCAAAATGAAAACTTCTTTAAAAATAACAGAAAATCGCAGTATATTCGTACGCAGTCGTGGCAAAAGCTAGTCAGTTAATAAAAGCAAAAAATCAAGATAATGATTAAGTTATTTCTAAACATTCTTTTAATTATGTAGGTATCTGCTTACAATGTTTGCACACCTAAATATGGTAAATAGCGATTAATCAAAATAATTTGTAATAACTATATACCTAATTTTGAGCAACTAAACGTTTTGTCATTGTCTTAATTTTCGTCTTCCTTTTCACCTTTATATTTTTATAAAAGTAAGCACTTGTGTGCAAAGCCACCTCCATACTTACCAGCCCTTCTTTGAATCCTGGTAGCGTTTTCATAATTCGGCTCATGGGTATCAAAAATCCCGGGACCTTCGCTTCATTGCTAAATTCTCCTGTCATATGTCGAAAGCTATATAGAAATGTATTCAAGGAAGTTAAGAGAAGTTAAGGGAAAGGATAATAAAATTAATCAAAAAATGAACGGTTTTATTGAAAGCAGATATAATTAAGATAAAGTAATAAGTAATTGCTTTTCATGTCTTTAATCCTCATTGATCAAGTCATTGGTGCACGCACGCACTGGGAGTCGAACCCGGACCCCTCAAGTAACAGGTCGAATTCTTAGCCACTGGGTTGTCACCGCTATAATGGATGACTAATATGACACTCAATTTAATCTAGGTCAATGACCGCTGACCGAAAAACACACAAACAATTACCCAATATTATGCACTTCGGATTAAGGAGTTTATCTTCTGAATGATAGTTCTTATTGCGTCCTCATAAAGGCGAGTTTTGATGGTATTTTGTACGATAGAGGCAAACTTTCTACGTAGAGCGGGGATAACCGGATCTGAGCATTCACTGTTGGATTATGAGGTTGTGATCTTTTGTTTTTGTCGGATTGTAATATTTGATGAGTATGACGTCATCGCACACACACACACACACATTAATAATTTCTATGTAAGTAAATGATTTGAGGATTTTAACGAAAAAATAAAATATGCAAAAGTTATCATTGTAGGTATCTTTTTGGTAATCCATCTGGAGTCGATAAATAATCCACTAATGACCCATGTGTAGTGTCGGGTCTCCTTTCAAAATGATAAGGATGTGGGCCTTAGTCCACGATCCTGACCTATTGCGGGTTGGTGGATTTCACATGCCTTTGAGATTTTTGATATAAATGCGAAAGTCCGTGGATGGACGGATAGATGTTTGTTATTCTTTTACGAAAAAATGGCTTAACCCATTTGAATGAAATTTAGTACACAAGTACTTTATAACTTGTATTAACACAAAGGATACATTTTATCCCTCTCTGGAACTAGTTCTAAAATCCACGCGAACGATGCCGCAGCCAAGTCTAGTAAATAGAATAATGATAATATTTAGCTTTTTCTATAACAAAATACACTTATTATTTATTGAATGTTTCCTTTTGACAGTTTCTACAGTTCCATCTAATTAGACGCATTTTGTTTCCTTTTGACAGTTTCCATAGTTACTTTGACTTTCTAAAGCTGCGTCTCGTAACGGCGTCGCGAGTCCATTCGTAGCACCTCTCTCCAACCCAAGAGAGGTCGCTTCCGATGAAGGCTTAGAGGTCAATAGGACCAAAGCCGCTTCCCAGGTGGTGTTTAGTGGGTAGGCACCTAGGTCCAACGTGAGTCCCACATAACCAACACAGACGGCTGTGATGGTATGCATGAGCATTCACCACCTCCCTCCAGGCCGTTCCAAGGAGAGTAGCCCTTTTCACTTTGTCTGGGCGCAAAAAAAAAACACGCTAAAAAAAGTTTTCACTTCAATAAAAATAAATTTTCAAATATCAAAACATCTTTCTGTTTAACGCATGCAAAGTAAAGACAAACTCGGTGTTTGTCGGAAACAGTCAAATATATTGCAGTCAAACTTGTCTCCAAGTTCCTTTCACTATTATTGTTCTCTACAAAAGAATTGTATGTTACGTTAAAATATGTATGTATGTCATGTTTCGGCTCAGGTATATTTATGTCGATATTCTATAGATGGTTGAAGCATTACGTTCGCTGAGAGCACTTACCGTCTCCCTTATAATCCGCCGGTATGTCAGGGTGAGTTTCTATGGCTCTACTCGGCTCTACAAGACACTTGTCTACAATAAATAGGTAGAGGATAATTTGGCCCTACGTAGACAGTATACTCCAAAATGCCACAAAATTCAAAATCTAAAGAATTTTGAGGAATGATAATAATCAGCTTTGGACTTTTGTCATGAAACGTCTAGAAAATGTTAGCTGTTTCTGAGTTTTAAGTAATTAATATTTCGACACCAAAGTTTTCAATAACCCAATATAATTATGTAACTTCAGTACTTCGAAGACCTTGGCACATTCAATGCTTGCCAAAATTCCAGAAGGACATACTTACTTACATAAGTATAGCGTGGAATCTTTAATCTAAGGGCATTCCAAGTGAATCCCGAATATTCCAACACTGTCTTTCAATGACTTGTGTTGTATATCTTCGTATTGGAAGTTTTAATTTGATGGTTGGGAAGAAGATTAATGCTAAGTAGTACTAGGTACCTATATGTATGTAGAAGTAAGATTTTTTAAACAAACATTATATAATTATATTTTTGAGTACTTAATAATAATAAAGTAAAAGATTAGAATCAGTTACAAAATTTATTTTGCTTTCTATAATATTATGACAATAAAATAAATTATTAAATAAATAATAAATTAATTATAATCTAACAATGTTTCAATAAATAGTTTGATTTTTTACAGAAATGTATGGGCACGTAGCAATTAAAAACTTTAGTGTTTCATGTCCTTAACAATTATTGTGTTTTATAAAATATTATTTTAATTTGCATAGAGCATTAGGTTTAGAAATAATAACTTAATAATAGTTTAGATTAAGACCTGGCGTATAAATCTACCATTACAATGTTTATAAAATTGGTTAAATAGGTGCAAACTTCTTAAAATTACAATAAATAATTTTTAATAAATTAATTACAGACGGATTTTCTTAAATAATTTATACAACACCTTAATACAACGTTCTATTACTTTATTTCTGGTGAAAAGAGTACTCAACCTAATAACAAGTTTAATAAAAAACATAACAAAACCAAACATAATTTTCTACAGAAAAAAACCTTCAATAAACACAAACATGCACACACCCAAACAAACAAATAAATTACATTCACAACAAGTAATTAATGAATAACTTACAAAAAATAACTTAAAATTAAAGTAAAAAAAAAATTATTAAAATCTTGACATCATGTGATAAGAAATTTAATAATAGATATCTACAAAAATGTTGATAAGGAAAAGTAGTCTAATATTTACACCATCAACAATTCATTCAAAACATAAAATAACATTTGATTAAACATGTATGAACCCCCAACAAATATTCCTTATACAAATTTGTGCATATTTATTTGAATGAAGATATCTAATAGATTTTTTAAACTACTCTCAAAGAAGATCAATTATCTAATTTTAGAGTTGGTACTCATAACATTTATCTCAGTTACTATGTTAAAATCCCTAGTTTAACTTTCTACTAACGCCCGAAATTAACAACCGATCATCAGATTATGGATTGAAATTGATACTGTTTGGTTGGCAATATCTTTGAAAAAAAAACAAATGTTGCCTAGCAACCAAATGTCTCTCCATAAAAAGGCTATCCAAAACCTGAAGATCGATTTTTCGAGTAAGTCGACTGGAAACTATGACGTCAGGCTTAGCATTTCACTCTAAAACTTATTACATATATGAAAACGCGTTTTAACAATTCATTAATATGTTTGAAATTCCTTGGTGCTACGATAAAAGCAGCCTCAGGATCCATTATTGAGAACTGGCTAATGTCCGAACATAAAATTTATGACCGTAAGCTCAGATACTCGTCTCGTAAGGGACAATAAATTACAGGTTTTGGCTTAAAATCTCGCCATACCGCCAACTAGCAGCGATTTTTTTTTATTTCTCGATATAATACCTACATACATTCCAAATGTTAAAAATTAATTCAAGAAATAAATAAAAAAATAGTTGTGAAGACTGTTCACGCAAAAAACTTGATAATTACAGGACTGTGCTGCTTTAATCATATTATAGCAATAAAAAAGTACGTTATATCACGCGACTATAGACAGGTAAGAAATAAAGGTCCTTAAATGAATACAACATCTAGGCATAGCTAGTGACCCGCTTGATTGATGATGTGAACAAGACAGCAAGAATCCGCTAGATTCAAAAAAACATCAAAACCGAGAGGCATCAATTATCAGAAATGGACTCCAAAAGGCTTATAGATTTAAAAGGCTTATAGATAGCTTTCTGTCACTTATAAGTATCCTGGTCTGAAGCAGATGCCTTACGTTCGTGATTTCGCCTAGCCATCTATTCTTGACTACCTTGGTTCTAATAAACACCAAGCAGTCGTAAATATTCAACTGTAATGAAACTAGGTCTACTAATGAACTATTGTTGTCTAGGAAAGCAGACACATTTATTGGTCTAACAATACAAATTGAATAAATGTTTAAAAGTAGTTCATCTGCCGAAAAAATACGTTTTATGTATATAATTTGCCTAAGAGCGATAGTTCGATAGAACCATCTAGCACGACTAAAAAATTAAAAAGGAGATGACGCAACCGCGAGATGTCTGCCAGAACGGTACTTTCTTTGGCTGATCAACAAATGACAATGACGTATTGATATCCCCTAGTTATAAGATCCACCTTTTGTGTGCAGTATTTTAAAAATAAAAAATAAACACTTCGCATGCAGTTTTCCGTAATAACAAATAACAACTAAAAAATAAGTTTGCTCGGTTTCACAAACAAAGTTTTTCGAATAATGATGTCGTATTCGGGATTCGAGTAATAATTTATTTATGGTATAACTTTCTTCCGCTCTTAAAAAAAATTACGTATCCAGGATGCACTTTTGGGGCTTCTGTTGTCACGTCCAGGATGTTTACCTATAAAATAAAGATAAAATTAATTAGTTTTTAACCTGGGCTGTCACCACCTACCTTACCTATCTCCCCACACCACGTTTTTGCGTGTAAGAGTCACAAACGTCCACCCATCCTCACAAACTTTGGTATTTCTAATAGTATAGCCGTCGGTCGCGGTTATTATCGATAAGGCAGCAGTCGTTAAACCTTGTCGGAGGCAAGAGGTTTGAAAACATCCGACACGGGTTGGTCACTAGCCCGTTTCTCCATGAATGCGCATTGGAGCCGCGTGTTGGAATATGCTCCAGCCCTCTCCTGTTGTAGGGAGTTGCAGCGAATAGTATAATTATGAGTATATGAGGAAGTATTAGAGCATGAATACATTTTAGGTAACATTGTATTATCTTAATAGTAGTATCTTCCTACATACTAAAAGACATACGATAGACATACATACATACGATAAAGACATACATACGATAGCTGCATATTTCTGAAGGTATTCTAGAAGGTATATTGTTGGGAAACGCAATATGAGCTAAAGAACAAACAAACTGTATATGCATACGTCTCATATTTTCTTTGAAGGATTTTTAATAAAAATGTCATATCAAACACTGGATATAACGATATATTCTTCTTCAAAAGAGCAGGACTCACATAACATTATGATGGAAAAGTCATTAATTACTTTTCTATGGCGTTTTTTAGGTTATGAAAACAGAGAAAATTATAGTTCTTTAATTCGAGACTACGCCCACGTTTATTATTATCCACTATTTGTTTTATTCGTGTATTGTATTGTATTACATTCTACATTGAATCGTTTTCTGTTATTGACCTCTTAAGGCTTGAGCTTCCGAGCCGTGACCAACTTATTGTCCGTGTTGTCCGTGCCCTCCTGCCCGCGTCTTCTTTACCCTCTAGGCTTGGGGAGGTACACACCGCCGTCTTTATAACCCGCCGTGAAGCAAGCATGTTTTCAAACTTTTGTATGGAAGGAACTATTGGAAGGCTATGGTAGCGGTGATAGCCCAGTGGCTTAGAATTCGACCTCCAATCGAGGGGTCCGGGTTCGAATCCCAGTGGCACGCACCAATGACTTTGTGAAAAAGTTATTTGCGCTTTATAAAATTAAAAAATATCACCTGCTGTTACGGTGAAGGAAAACATCGTGAGGAAACCTGCATGCCTGAGAGTTCACAAAAAAAATGTTCTCAAAGGCATGTGAAGTCCACCAACCCGCAGTGGGCCAGCGTGGTGGACTAAGGCCTACATCCCTCTCATTGCGAGAGGAGACCCGACCCTGTAGTGGGTCATTAATAGGTAACTGACATGGTAGCCTCCCCGGCTACTTAGCATCTTAGTCTTTACTATATTTGATGACAGACGAAGTAAGGCGGTTCGTACCGCCGCTATCACAGCGTGCTTTCATTTTTTTGTGTGGGGAGGTCAGATTCCCAAAGACACTGCTTCAGGCAATTTATGAGTAGCAATGTACCCGTGAACGGATAGCATATTAAACTGATTAGTATCTTTGTCATTGGTTAAACGTATCAGTACTATTACCTCTAAGTCTATGTATTACCTTTACGCCTTCAGTATTAGTGCTATTACCTCTAAGTCTATGTTTTACCTTTAAGTCTTCAGTATTAGTGCTATTACCTCTAAGTCTATGTTTTACCTTTAAGTCTTCAGTATTAGTGCTATTACCTCTAAGTCTATGTTTTACCTTTAAGTCTTCAGTATTAGTGCTATTACCTCTAAGTCTATGTTTTACCTTTAAGTCTTCAGTATTAGTGCTATTACCTCTAAGTCTATGTATTACCTTTACGCCTTCAGTATTAGTGCTATTACCTCTAAGTCTATGTTTTACCTTTAAGTCTTCAGTATTAGTGCTATTACCTCTAAGTCTATGTTTTACCTTTAAGTCTTCAGTATTAGTGCTATTACCTCTAAGTCTATGTATTACCTTTACGCCTTCAGTATTAGTGCTATTACCTCTAAGTCTATGTTTTACCTTTAAGTCTTCAGTATTAGTGCTATTATCTCTAAGTCTATGAATTACCTTTAAGTCTTCAGTTTCCGAGCCGTGACCAGTTTATTGATGTCGTGGTATGCGGCGATCATGGTGTGCTGCGGGTTAGTGTTGGCGGCGCATGCGGGGTGTGCGCGCATGCAGTCGGTGCCCTCTTGCCCGCGTCGCGCCGCCCGCATGTATCTGAAGAACCGCAGGATCTCCGGGTTGTCGGAGACGGGCCGGCGGAGTTCGTTGAGCTCTCTGTGAAGTTGACGAGGTGGAAAGTTAAATTTTTATTGTATGGTGCTGTTTTAAGTTGAATTCTGGTTTTTTCAGAATTAGCAGAGGTTGCTTGTCTTGCATGGTCTCAACCCGCCACCTGTCCACATGTCCACCACATGTCCACCAACCCGCAGTAGGCCAGCGTGGTGGACTAAGGCCTACATCCCTCTCATTACGAGAAAGAGAGCCGACCCTGTAGTGGGTCATTAATGGGTTACTGGCTGGCATGGTCTCAGTGATATATCAACCAGGCCAAGGTACAACAGCTCTTGTTTCCACACAATTTCCTATGTAACAAAGACTCTTCATTTTGAACAGGCAGCGTGAAGTCAGCTGGTCACAAAAAAGTGTACCTAATATCCGTAGACTTACTTTCAAAAGTTAGAGATTCTTCGAAATGCAAGTCCAATTTTTTGGTCGAAACTGTTCTTGGATATTTTTCAGTTTATAACTCTATTTTCCAAAGAATTTTTAGAGAATTTTTTTTAATTTTGTGAAGGTCAACACTGCTGAACTGCCGGACTAGTCTGGTCCTGCAATTATGTCAAAAGCTGACCGGATTTCCTCTAGATTAAACAATCTTTTCTTACCGGCTAAGTTGTGCAAAAGGTGCTCGTAGGTATACGGCGCGAACTTAGCGGGACTGGCGTTCATGAGGCAGATAAGCTGCTCCCGACACGCTTCTAACTCCACGTCGCTGAGACTCTGCCCACCGATCTGGACTCCACTGTCTTCAGTTTGATCTAGATGGGCGGGCTGAGCATGCAAGCTCTATTCTTTTTGACCGAAAAGCCTTTTTGGGTAACAGTTTTTGGAGAATTTTGTCGTACCTAGTCCACACTGATAAATGTTGTCAGGTTCTGTTATTGTGTAATCCTAAACAAAGACAGATAGACTGAGCTACTCGTAGATTTCAGAACGTTTTCTTACCTGCTGAGTTGTGCAGAAATCAGGTTGCTGTACGGCGCATATTTCGCGGGGCTGGCGTACATGAGGCATATCAGTTGCTCCCGACACGCTTCTAACTTCACGTCGCTGAGACTCTGCCCACCGATCTGGACTCCACTGTCTTCAGTTTGATCTAGATGGGCGGGCTGAGCATGCAAGCTCTATTCTTTTTGACCGAAAAGCCTTTTTGGGTAACAGTTTTTGGAGAATTTTGTCGTACCTAGTCCACACTGATAAATGTTGTCAGGTTCTGTTATTGTGTAATCCTAAACAAAGACAGATAGACTGAGCTACTCGTAGATTTCAGAACGTTTTCTTACCTGCTGAGTTGTGCAGAAATCAGGTTGCTGTACGGCGCATATTTCGCGGGGCTGGCGTACATGAGGCATATCAGTTGCTCCCGACACGCTTCTAACTTCACGTCGCTGAGACTCTGCCCACCGATCTGGACTCCACCGTCTTCTGTTGACTCTGATGGGGCTAGACCTGGTGAGGAATAAGTGATTGTTTTTGGATCCAAATTTCCTTATGCGTCTTACAAAAGAATGGGCTGCCAGAGCTCCAGGCGATCGTTCCCTCTCTTTCTCTGTATCTGCTTCGGTTATATCTGGTTACCAGGATCACGATCTACTTTGGGATAAGAAAGCCGTGTTTGTGAGTTGTCCCATAATATCTATATATTTTATATGCGTTTTATGTATGTATGTGTTTTATATGCGGCTTTATGTGTGTGTGTTCGTGAAAGGAAGAGAGACAGAACAAAAAAAGTTAGATAGTAGCGTCCTCAGATCAGCAAATCAGCTTGCCTAGGATCTTACCCCCTACCCTCTTAAGCCGCGGGGAAAAGTCAACTACAGTACAGAATGCTAGACTTATAGGCTGTATAGAGAAAAAAGGAAAAAATAACTTCGTTTAGTTCGTTCAGTTCAGTAACTACAGACTTATAGGCTGTGTATATCGAAAAAATAACCTCGTTCAGTAGTTCAGTTCAGTAACTACGCAATACACAACATCTGCACAAAATATATTAATATTATATTAAGCGCATGGATGCTTACAACTGAATATCATATTTGCCAACGCAAAAGAAGTAATATTTACTCGTTATAGAGATTAATATCTCTCGCCCGATTTTAATAAAATATTCTCCCGAATCTAATACCGATTAGGTCGTGATTTTTGCGAGAATATTTGACGTGGCAGAAATTTAGGGATGTGACCTATCTAGGTAGATATCTACGTACAAAAAGTACGAATTAAAATAGAATTGTAATACCGTCTCATAACACTACCGAGAATATTCAAAATTTCTTCATTCACAACTATACGAGTACATACAATATAATATATTCCTTTGGCAACATACATAGTGTTGTGCAGCACAGATTGGATTTGCAACGTGCTGAAATTTATAACAGTGAACTAGTTTTAACACCCATCTATCAATTCTCACAAACTTTCTCATTTATAATAGAAGTAGGATTTTTAAAAATCACCACGGGCCATCACTAGTTCAGAAGGCGGGAAAAAATAAAAAAAGAGCATTTGATTGAAGCGTCAACTGAAATTGCGTTTCGGCATCGGATCAATGCGAAATCTCGACATTAAACTCGTATTGACTTTCCCAATACACAAAGATAGGCAATAAAAGCTTTACCGGTTTGATGTTTTTCCAATTACCTATTTAATTTTATTTAGGTCTGCGTTTGGGTTTACCTACTTGGTAGTTTATAACCTGCCTTAACATATTAACTTCATCATTCAATTCATCATTAAAAAAGACATTCATAATTATATACGAAGTCATCGCGAGAGGTCAATAAAAATGTTTTTTGTTTACTCATTTGGTCCGCTATGAGTTCTCAAGATGATATCGAAATTAGTTTGCAACTTTTCCAATATTTGGAGGTAGCCCGTAAAAGTTTTAATATTCCAGTGACGCCAATTATTTCGTTTCCTATTGGTTTACGAGTTTTATGAATGCTTGATAATTTCGGGAGTCCGAAATATTTCGCTACAACTTTTTTACATGAAATTTTTATGACTTTTTGTTGATTTGTTTTTTGAGTCATAAAACGAATCTATTTAAAAATATTCAGCTTAGATTCAGCCACTCATATCAGCATTCAGCAACGGTGGTAAGGTATCACTTCGTTGTTCTGTGAGTCACATGTGAAACATAGGCATTACTGGCAAAGTGTTAAGCATTGATAAAGTATTATGGAAATAAGCATCCCCTTGTGGAGGGTAGGTAGACATACTCATTGTATCGGAGCATAAAAACGGTATAGAAAGGTTTATTGTCGATCCAATTTAGGTTTTATTTCCAAAGAAATTTCTTATGCTAAGTTTACATTCAGCCCCTGCCACTGCCACTCGCACTGTCGGCAATCATTCCCTAATCAAGAGGGGTGTGTGTTTACATACTGCTCTACCGCCCGCTTCGCTTGTGGTTCGCTGGCTGCAATAACTACTTAACATCAGACTACTTGCACTCAGTTAGGTATTTCTTTTTAATTCAAAATCCAATGAAGTGGCCGTCGAATAAACTTTCCCATTTAGTCAACGAAAAATAAATATTTCACGATGAAACTAGAAGCAAACTACACGACCGTTTTAAGCGGCAAACTAAACTCTTGCTAACTGCACCTACATTCATTGATATTGCTTCCAAACAAAATTAAACTGTAACTCAATGAGATAGGGTTCGATTTAAAACAGCACAGAAGTTAAGCAATACAGTTAGTGTCCTCTGTACACTGTTAAAAGGATTTAAAACTTTATTTACAGTTCATTAAAGTTCACAACAAGAAGCAGGATGCTACATAAAAGGTGCATCAGAGTAATTGTTTTGTAGGAAATTGAGCTTTATTTTAACAGAAATAAGGTTGAAAATATCTACCGAGACTCGCGAAGATTCCATCCAAGCGCGACAACAGTGGGGAGTAGAAGGGATCGTAATTACTCAGGATCATGGAAGACGCTGGAATCTTCTGGAAAATCTGGAATCAAGGTAAAGAAAACGACAGTAATATAAAATTTTCCATTTGAATTGAAATGCATGGGATCTTAATAGTATGCAGATGTAGATAGTGATATTCTAATAGAGTAAAAGTGTGTTTCAACGTTCGTCTATAAAAATATAAAACAGGTTAAATATTAAAGGCTCCAAAATTAAAGAAAAAACGTTCACTAACATTTGGTACACAAATAAATTAAGGTAAATGTTATGTAGGTAGGTATCACTAAAAATTACAGCACTTCCCGCCAAAATAAAAGCGCTGTAAAATAAACGGACGCGAATTTTAGGTACGTATCCTATTGTTTATATCCTGATACTTACTCCTAAAATCTTTGGCCATACCTTATAATTATTAGCTGTCATTTGATTCTTGTAGTAACTGTTCTTCGACGGCAGGTATGACACTTTTTGTCCGCCGGGACCATATCTGAAAAAGATATAATTTTACTTACAGATATACTTGCCAGTAACCCATTAATGACCCACTACAGGGTCGGGTCTCCTTCTCTTAATGTGAGGGATGTAGGCCTTAGTCCACCACGCTGGCCTACTGCGGGTTGGTGGACAGATATACTTATATGTAGATATAGTATTATTTTCGTCCACTTCGGTAATGAACCCTAAAACAATTTAAACTTTTTCCCGCATCTTGAAATTTACCCTCTTTGAAGTCTTACAACTTATTATTGCAATTACGTACTAATTAACATTTTCAACGCTTCTTTTCCATCGCTAATAAAACAATTTCCTGCTAACAAAACAAATTAGGGAACCGAAAATTAGAATATGATTTTCTCCGCTAAACTCAAGGTGATATTCAAATGTTGATTTAATTGTCGAACAGCGAGCTTTGCAAATGATATTAAAGCGCCAACGAATGAGAAGTGAACTAATTTTAAACTAAGTAATAGTATTAACACAACAATATTATAGTGTTTGTAGTCCGATTAGGAACGTGGCTTAGATCTTACGAGAGGTCCGGGTTCGAATCCCAACGACTGGATCACACCACTTAATAAGTTATGTGCGCTTTAGAAGTTTAAATCTCCTGACGACCCAAGTGGCGCAGTAGCGAAGACACAGTTGCGCTGCACGGAGGGTCCTGGGTTCGATTCCCAGCAGAGCAGAGATTTGAATGATGAATTTGAAAGAAGGCAGTCCGTTTTTCACGTACGTTTTTGCCTCGTTAGCCAAGCCATATTAGGCCAGCGTGGTGGACTAAGGCTAACATCCTTTTCGTTGTGACAGGTGACCAGAGCCTACTGTGGGTCACTAATGGGTTATAGGCAGACTGAAGGTATACTTTTATCCGCCAGGTCTGCGTTTAATAGTAGGTGTAGGATGTGTTCAACACGATTTTATGATCCTTCAAACCCCTCCCAAAGAATTGAATTGAGTTAAAACGAACAAAGCTTGATTCGACACCGCCATTCAATTTTCTCATTGTCACAAAATGGCTTCATCGCTAATCGAATCTTCGTCATTCTATTTGTGGTTACCATGTTTTGTGTTTTTCGTGATTTGTAATCAGAATTTCATTTGCATTCAATGAATTCTGATCGAATAGGCGATGACAGGTGCCGGTTACCAACTCTTGAATAAGCAAGCGGGTTTATTTAAATTTTTTCTAGTTAGGATTAATTAGGTCATTATTTGGTAGTTAGGATGGACGTTTGGATGTTTATTTCGCTTTCACCCAAAAACGGCTAAACCAATTTGAATGAAATTTGGGATACAGATAGTTTGTCGTCTGGATTAACATTTAGAATAATTATTTTTTCTTTCTCCCAAACCTGACAAAGTCACGGCAAAAACTAGTTTAATAGAATTTCTTACCTAGACATGTCAACGTTGGACATGTCATTAGCGTCACTCCCTTCTTCCATATTCCCGTACATCCCATCCTGAGGATAGAGATAGGAGCTCGCAGGATTGGTCTCGTATCCCATGAAGTCTTTGTTGTCATTGCTGTACCCGTTCTGATCATCCGCGTTAGCTGGCGGATAGCTGGCTTGGCTGGAAGTGGCTGATAGCTGGGATATTCCTGGAACAGGTGACATTTAGTCGTATCAAGATCATTTTACACATCAACGATTCGTGAAACAATCTTCCGTCTGAGGTGTATTCATGGATCTATAGTAAATAACTCATAGCCTCACACTAGGATTCCGTGTATCGTGGGTGCTATGGACACACACAAGACAATCGCACACAATCAGACGAGTAATAGTTATTTAAACTCATCATTCAAACTTCTGCTTCGCTGGGAATTGAACCCGGGACCCTCCGCTCTCACAACCACTGCGCCACTCTCTCTCATAAGCCTATAACGCACTGGCGACTCCCCTGACGTTGCTCGTGATTATAGGCAACGGTGATCACTTACCATCAGGTAGCACGTTTGCCTGTTTGTCTCGTCTTGTTAGTATAAAAAACACGACCTATATTTAGAATTAGCGGTCCACCCCGGCTTCTCCCGTGGTAACACATAGCCTATAACACTCAGAAGGGACATCTTGGCTATCCATTGAAATCGATCCTGAGATTAGCGCGTTCAAAGAAACAAAAGCTTTGTAATATTATAAGTATAGATGTATTGTTAGACTAATATGTTATCTGTTTTTTCTATCTTGTCTTTTGTTTGTATTTAAGTTAATTTTGTCACCAACCTCAATAAATAGTAAGCCAAAAGTGTGTCACAAATGTTATTTCATACTTTTTTGAGGTCCGTTTACGAGTAATTATTTAAATTATTTTTTTATGTTCTGACGTTAACGTGACAAAGTACCAGCGCATTAGAAGTTTGCGGAAGTTATACATCGCCTTCTAGGAACCAGTAATTATATGCTCATTAACTATTAAGTTGAGTTACCTTTGCCGAGGATTTTCCCGAAGCTCCCCAGAATACTCGGCAGGAACATAGCCAGGAGGATACTTTTGAAAACTTGCGCCCCAATCAGGAGCGGTAGGAAGAATTTCTTCAGCCCGAACGCTGTAATTAAAAAATAATATTGTAATGTTGGTTGAGTTGTATTCTTTATATGGAATACTAGCTGACCCCGCAAACGTTGTTTTGGCATATTATTATAAGTTATCGAGCGTTAAAAATCGAATATTGAAAAATAGGGGTTTGTGATAGAAAAGTGGAAATTTAGGGTTGTATGTATTTTTTGATGCCACATTATTGAAAAATAAAAATAAAAATTTGTCCGAAAAATAAAATAAAAATGTTTGGTGTGGACAACCCTTATCACTGGGGGGCTATGAAAAATAGACAGTAGCCAATTCGCAGACCTACTGAATATGTATATACAATTTCATAAAAATCGGTCAAACCGTTTTGGAGGAGTATGGTAACTAAAACTGTGACATGAGAATTTTATATATGTATAAGAGAATAAGAATTTAACTTCGAATAAAAGGCTGTTTGAAATTTTTTGAATGGTCTGCAACCTTTAACTGACTCACTGTAGTGGGTCTTCTCAAATAATAAGAAGGATGTAGGCCTTAGTCCACCACGCTGCCACGTCTTCAACCTTCCAGTGACCCACTGAAGGGTGGGTCTCCACTCAAAGTTACAAGAGATGTAAGTCTTAGTCCATCACGCTGTCCTAGTGTGATAGGACTTCACATGCCTTTGAGAACATTATGACCAATTCTTAGGCATGCTGGTTTCATTACGACGTTATCCTTTATCGTTTCAGCACGTGACATCTAATTTCGCACATCACTTAGAGAAGTGAGTACGTGCCATTGGGATTCGAATCCAAATTGGGATTTCTCGAGCGAGTTATTGAATACTCAGAAACTACAATTCGGATTCAATGAACTTCAACGAATAACAACGTAAAATTTATATCGCATAAATAGTGCCCAAAAAAATTCACAGTTATGTGTATTGTTATAATTATTAATTAAAGATCTTATAGTACTTACATCGAAAACCAACAATTCTTGCAGCCTTCGGTAAGTTGATTGATATTATATGAGTGTCAATAAAGTTCTTGATTTTTTGTAACAGCCTGTATTCGTATGTGTACGAACTGAATAGAGCTCTGCCTTCAATTTCATCGTTTTTACTTCGGAACTCTTTCAAACTAGCGTTATCAATAGGTTTCACTTCAACACCGTCTATTATTTCAATTCTTTCATTATTTAAAGCTTCATCAACTGTTCTTTCTAAAATTTCTTCTAGTTTTCTTTCCGTTTCATTTGTGAATACATACTTCTCTGTGTACTTACTAACAGTGTCTATGAAATCTGTTAGAAACCCACCGGATTCGGTATCTTCATTGTTATTGTCTTCAGACACATTTTCATGTTTACTACTACTAGATTGACAACTATGGCAGTGATAAGATTCTACATTACTATCTAAATTTAATTCTGTTTTGGTTGAGCTTTCGATTTGACTCGATTCGTCTTTAAGGATAGTTTGACAGTTAGTTTTTACAATGAAAAGGGTTATATACAATAGGACTATGGAGGATTTTTCTATGAACCTCCATTCAAATCGTCTATTGAAGTTCGTATCATGGGTTCTTTTGATAGGGTCCATATTTCGGCTTCTTCAATCCTCATCACTTGATGTATTAGTTGTTGCTTCTCAAGGAGTTTTCTATAGCCTTTGGCAGGGAAATCTGTAACAAGCAAACGGTTATTTAGTTCGGTGAAATTATTAAATTTGTATAGGAAACTGTGTATACAATGGGATTTTCCCATGATCGTGTGAATGTGATCAGTCGCAGTGAAATGCTTGTCGGTATCAATAGTGTCGTTATGACATTATGTTACAATGTAGTTGCGTCGCTATTATAATTGTATATTCATCTCACAGGTTTCCCGGAAAGGCCTTTAAGTAGCACGTTCTCATAGTTATCATGCGTAAGTCTATTATGTATTAGATTTTATTGGGGTCGTGTCAATACTGCGATACTAATAGATGAATAGATACACATTGCATATTTTTTAACTAAACTCAAAAAATGCACATTGATATATTTTATAAATGATCATTCAATTTTGCATATAAAAGTATTTTGTTGTCCTCTATCTAAACATTTTTAAATTTTAGTATCAATTTAACATTTTAATCTGTTTTGTGACAGGATTTTCATAATAAGATATAGGGGCACTCATCAAAATGCCCTGTAAAACCAATAACTAACCCATATTCGTGATTTTGAACATTTCTTGTGTTAAATTATATTATTTATTGAAAAGAAAGCTGACCAATTTTCAAACAAAAATGCTTCATTTCACAGTGTTTGTCAATTTAATTGAAATGAAATGTGATTATTCCTTATCCGATGCTTCTGACCCAAACTGACCCTCAACAGTTGGGATCATAGCAGCTTAACGTGTCAGAGATACACTAATCTGTAGTGACGGTTGGATATTTACTCTCAGATGAAGGATATCGCGTGTCCGAGGAGATTACAGCGTCATTATGGCGGCTTTATGGAGCAAATATGGGAATAGCTCATAATCCATTAAGCTGCTTACATACTAATACTTATCATTGGGAAATTTATGTCAATCTACTTCGAAAATTATCTTATGTGTTTGTCAAACAAAATTTAATATCGCTATTGACAAATCTATTTAAAACCTAGATTTTAGAGTAACAATGAATCATGCAAGGTCAAAACTTGAAAACGTTATTAGAATAAAGCGATTGCAATAGTCTATCAAGCAATTGATTTTGAATAAACATTGCCATTTTTGGAAATAATTCTAGTATTTTGGTTAGACTTGGCATTTGACGGATTATGTCTGTAGCCACAATTTTTTTAGATTATTTATTATTAGATTTAGATTGCGTGAACCCACTGTTGATTTAGAATAACTGAGGCTATCTATGACGAATTTTTCCACGTAAAAAAGGGAATTGTTTGAACCGTTTGACGCAACGACAACAGAGCTAAATAGCCATCAAATGCAGGTAAAACGCTGTCCGATAACATGTTCGACTAAATTGTTTCTAATGCTAGGAATGACTAAATTGTTTCTTTATAAAAGTATGGTATTTGGTGTCTATTAGGCTCTGTTGTCGTTGGTTTCTTCTTCTTTTTCACGTGTGTCGAGTTCCAACAATCACATGAAAGTTTTTTAAGAACTAAGATGTTAGTTGATGCGTAAGTGACATTAAGAGGGATACTACATCTGATACGTCAAGTGGACTTCATGACATCACTTCGAAATGGGTCGTCCTAATAAAAGTCACATAAAGTTTTTATGACTTGAGTTATTGCTGAGATGGCAAGGAATAATCTATAAGATTCCCATAAATGTTCGGCGCGAACTCTGACCAAATTATTATGGGTTTAAAATTGTAGATCAAAATTTAACTTTGTATTTATGTTACTTTCTAAGGACTTTGTACAGCAAAGTGACGGTCGATGAATTGTTGTCTAATTCAATATTCTGAAAGTTTACAAGTTTTGACGAAATGTCGCCGCGTGGTGTATCACTTAAGCGATTAGCGCACTGCTCCGCATCACCAGCGTAGTGCGGGAGCGGGGTGCGCGTCCCCTTTGTGTCAAACTTGTCCTAATCACACACAAGTTGCTGGTACGACAACGTCATTACCTACAATTTGTCGTATGTGACTGCGCATTTCAGTTAAGACAGCTCCATATAGAGCCCTTTGTTTAAATTTTGTCGTATCTATTGGTCGGTTATCTCAGTCAATTAAGACAAGCCCCAACCGTCCCGATTCCCCACAATTTCGCACCAATACCACAACTCAATAGAAAACCGTTACTTCGGCCGCTTAATTGTTCAATACGTAATTTTCCGGATATTGACCTTAAGGGCCCGTTGTAGGATAATGGAAATAGTTAGGAATTCCATCCCAGTTTCCACTTCAGTGCAGTTTGTTGGTTTTCCGAATATTGTACATATTTCCTTGTACTGTACGAACTGCTGCGGAAAGTTTGAAAGATTCAAGTCGGCTGAATGATTTTGTAAGGTCTTTGAATCACTTTCATGAATATATCATTATTGTGGTACGTACGCCAGCGGCAGGTTACGTGACCAATTTCCTTTCGGCCGATAATTCGTAGAATGCGTAAGAGAGAAGAATTAAGAACACTGGTAGTCGTCAGCTGCTCCATGGGTGTGTTGAGCAGCGGCTGCCTCCAAAGAGCTGACGATAACTAGGCTAAAAGTTCTTCTCTTTTAAGCATTCTACGAGCTATCGGACGGGAGGAAATGATTGACGTTTGCGTCTGAAGAAGGTCTTAGAATGGCGACCACTTTAGGCTAAAGAAGTACAGGCCGCACGCCGATCAGATGGACTGACAACCTGAAGAAGACAGCGGTATGCCATTGGATTCAGAGGGCTCAGGACTGGGTGGGAGTGGCGTCGGTTAGGGTAGGCTCATGTAGGCAGTGTACTACCATGAGCTAAAAGGAAGACTAAATTTCTTCCAAATCGGTTCATTTAAGTTGTATTTATATTTCTTTGCAACAATCCGCACACGTGGAACTTGTTTTGGTATGGACCCACCACCCTCCCTTATCTCTCTGAGTAGGTGTACACCATAACAACTTATTCCAATAGTACACGACACGTGTTTCGCCCCAAAACGGAGCATCATCAGGTGATGTGGACTCTACAACGGTTATATTATACAAATCGGTTCAGTAATTTACCTACGCGTAAAGTAACAAACACCCATTCGTCCTCACAACCTTTCGCATTATAGTGGCATTATCTTAATTCCTATACTGTAGTAATACAATCCTTAAGACTTGTTAGTTGTTTTGTTCCAAGCTTAGCATTACGTGACTAAGGACTTTGTATCTGTGAGAAATGGGAATGACGTGACGTTTTAGTGTAAACGGCTACATTGTGTTGTCTAGATAGGTGACACTCTAAGACCTTGGAGTCTAATGCACCAGAACAACATTCATGATGATATTTGTCTCTGTGGCCAAATAAATAGTAACAGTAGAATAAGTGCAGTTTACTCGGCGAGGTCTCGAAAGGACATTGCTCTCAAAGTTTGCAAAAAGTGACAATGCGCTGGTCAAAGCTGGACACAACGGAGCACAGGCCGCCCTTCTACCAGGTGGACTGATGACCAGAAGAAGGCAGCAGGAAACCGTTAGATTCAGAAGGCCTAGGACCGGGTGGAATGGCGTCGATTAGTGGAGGCCCATGTCCAGCAGTGGGCTACCAAGGGCTGAAAGGAGGGAAGGAAGGAGGAATAGCATTACAATAAAATAGGTACCTACTTATAGTCTGAATCTCGCCTACTAGTTTTACTACTACTACTTTTACGACTACTTTTTATTTTGAGGTCTCCTCAGGATATTTTCGTTCATCATTCAAGCAGTTGAAATTTTAAAAAAATGTTATTGTTTGCTGCTGGGATTGGAATCCTGAACTGTGAAACAAAAGGCCGGGTTTCTAGGAACTGATGGTATAATCGATTAAATTTTTACTAAACCCCAGCTGCAGTACAACATTGATAAATTCCCAATTAAATCTTTCAAAGCGAAAATGGACCCTCAAACGATGAAATTACTCAGTCTTTTATAAAAAGGCGATCTGATGAACCGTTCGTTTTGGGCGTAATAAAGTTATCTTTTGACGGGGCAAGCCGTTCCCATGCAGTCTAATCAAAAGTTTGATTGCGCAACATCTGTCTGAATGTAACTCTGATTGAATCTTGATTGCCTTTACAAAGGGCGGAGACTTTCCGAAGAGTAATAACGCAATTCACACCGTTTAAGGAGATTTCAGTCACCGACAGATTTTAGATTGGAATTACTCGTGGAATTAAAAGGAAAATCTGTAATTGAATTGCCCTACTTAATTCTTCTTACACTGATTGAACAATAAACGCAATAGTTTATGAATTTGGCTGAAAGAAATGAAAGGTATTATTACCTGCATTGGATACACATAAAAATTTAAACTAAATATGAGAACAATAAATAACATAGAAATAAACAAATTAAAACTAACACATAGGTACATAGACTTAAAGAAATGTAAAATTTACTGGAAATAATAAAGGCTTTTTTGTTTTTATTTATTTATTTATTAACTGCATTGATGGGCACGGGTCTCTCTATATAACAGGGGGAGACCGCTGCTCCAATGCGATTTGGTGGAGGAATGGGCTAGTGGCCGACACCAGTCGGATGTGTTCAAACCGCCCGTAGGGCTCCCGAAAAGGCCGCTATCTTGTCGATAATAACGGGGACCGATGGCTTAACGTGCACTCCGAAGTACGGAAGCACACATATGATTCGGCACTAACCATCACCAATCCAGGTACTGACCGTGCCCGATGTTGCTTGACTCTTTCGATTGCTTGCGATCTACTCAAGCAACGAGGCTATGCGCACCATTAATTACTTGTGTGCCATCAATTTTTTTAAGAATATAATGGAGTTTCACGTTTTTTCACGTTCTCGAGTGAAGGATTGACGACATTCTCTTTCCATGTTTCTTCAATCAGAATCTCGTAGGAATTCTTCACATGACAATTTGTTGATCGAGAACGTAACTATTTTCGGTACATTTTCTTGTTATTTTCTTTACTCTTCCCTTCTGACGGGAACATGGAACAATTTATTACACCTGATATACCTAAATAACCTTACACAGGGATATTCCGGGGAACTAAGGGCTCATCCCTATGGAGCCGTCACTGACAAGCGAAATTATAAGCCTATGACATGTTTATCTACGACAGGTTAATGTATCCCCAATGTCATAAGTGTATAAAAGTTTTTTTTTAACAAAAATGGTGTGTTAATAAAAATGTAAGAAAAAGTTTGGTATGGAAAGTCCAATATTTTGGATATTTAAATAATTTAATTTAAATCTTTGTTACTGAAGACATTTAGTTGCAAAGATGTTTGAATTTAGTTAGGAAATTGGATAAACTTCCGAAAAGAGCATACCGCCGATCAATCTGAAATTTGGTAGTTACCTCTGAAAGTAGGTATTTTGATCTTCTAATCATGAATATCATAACGAAATAAAGCGCAAACGCCAGTACTGTGTACACCCCTTCACTGTGTTTAAGCGCCTTCATTGTCACAGCAGGTGATTATTTTTATAAACTATGTTAACCCTTAACTGAAATTGTGGGGTTCGCGCGGCCCCCTAGGAAAATTTAAATAACGATGCCTGTTAAGGGTTATCCCTTGCTCTAATTGCCATGACGCGCGCAAACGTTGCTTGCACGACAACGTCCTTTGCATACATTTTGTCGCATGTCAGTGTGTATTTCGAACCAGACAGTTCCATACAGAGCTGTGTGTTTAAATTTTGTCGTGTGGGTCAGTCGGTTGGATAAGGCCTTAAGTGTAGACATAAAAGAAGTGCGTATTACATACACATCACTTTCTTTACCAATATCAAATAGACCGTAATTTACACCTGAGCATGAAATGTAAAATCGGAGAGAGTTGCCATTGAAACGAGATACGACCTTGAACGTGAAAGAGAATGTTTAAAAGTAAAGACGCGGACAGCGGATGCTGCTGTAAGCAAAGATTATTACGCTAGAGAAAAAGTAAAAGTTGACTTAACATTTTTTACTTTTTAAAAATAAAAAGAGGGCAACACGCAAGGATGGATACCATTATAAAAAAATTACCTTAACACGTGGGAAAATAAGTTAGTAGGTTGTTGGCAACATTAAAATTTTATAAAACCCAATTTTAGACGCCCGATATTATGTTGACATATTATACAAAAGTCTTTTCCTAAACATACTTTTGCAGTGTTTTCGAAAGATTTATTCACGCTTAAATAAAAGTATTAAAAATTATGCCCGGTTTGAACAAATAAATATTTTTCCTTTTTAAATTTGTTCAACTTATTTATTTAGGTACATCGATCTGTAAATATTTGAACGCGTCATGAATTATGTATGCGGACCACAAATATTTTTATTGAATAACATTTCTGTGTAAGGGGTTAACCGCATAAACGAGCAAATAGCATTTTGTGCGTGCGTTTGTATCAGCGGTGATAGCCCAGCTAACAACTTTTAATTGGAAGGTTCAAGTTCGAATCCCCATGGCTTGCATTTGCTAAGTAATGTGAGATTTACAAAAGTAAACCACCGTGACGGAAAATATCAGAGCACTATGCAGAAAGTTCATATAGGTATTCAGAGAGTTCTTAATTGTTTACTGCATTACAAAAAAACAAATTTCCTCTTTATAATAAACGTATATAATTTATATATATATTATAAAGATAATGTAAGTGGCGCTATCATACAAGGTTTTTCTTCATGTCGTAAATATTTGGAGCGAACATGTACATATTATTATTTTTATCAAACAACATTTTATGCGGTTGAGCGGGGTACGGAATTTACCGCTCGAGCGACCGGGTGATAGGCATGTGTTAGTTTGAGGGCTTTTATGGGTAGTATGGAAGATGAAAAATCATCGCTGTAGTTGTGCGGTCAAGCAGATTCGCAGTCTTTTGCGGGATTGATGCTCCATTACTTTCAAAAAAAGCGACGAACTTATCCTGCGACGAATGAGTAAGCCTTTAAATAAAAAGTAAAAAAATGACCGCGTCCAGGTACGCACGGATGGAGTTTTAAATCTGCGGCGTAAATTTTCATAAATTAAACATGTATACGGTGATATTCCAATGGCTTAGAATTAGGTAGGCCTCTTGTTTGAGGGGTCACGGTTCGAATCCCGAAAGCAAGCACCAGCTACTTTCTTACAACGTGAAATAAAAATTCGTGAGTTAACCTGCACGCCTAAGAGTTTTTTTAATGTTCTTAAAGGTAGGTATATTGTGAACTCCACCTACCCACACTAGGCCAGCGTGGTGGCCTACATCCTTCTTATTGTGGGACTTGGGAGGAGACCCGACACAACAGTGGATTACTAATAGACAAGACAATATCGTATTGCAGCTTGCGTTGTATAGGTACTATTTCTACAAAAGAAAGGAGCTAAAGCCCTAAAATTTACCAACTATTGGATTAGTGGAAGCCTTTAATGGAGTAACTAACAATATTAGTATTTCAATTAAAACTTGGTATTCCTGGGCCCATTACGTATTAAGAGGGGTTCAACAATTTTCATTGTAATATATTGCTTATTGGATTTTGTTCGGATAAGTTTTAAGTCCCGGGTTTGTTTACGCATCGCTATTTAAACTCAACTATAAAATATACTAAATATATTATTAACAATTAATTATCTATAATAAAAAACACAGTTAAGCCTTAATTTTCCTGATTGGCAGTCGCAACACGACACAACCGAACAACCAACCAATGCGACAAAATTTAAACACATGTCTCTGAATTGAGCTTTCCTATCTGATAAATATAAGATAATATAGGCACAAATTCGATTGAGGACCAAAGTGACCGACAAAGCTCTAAAGGCTAGCAGGCTGAAGTGGCAGTGGGCTGGCCACATCTGTCGTAGATCCGACGGACGCTGGAGCAAACGGCTGTTAGAGTGGAGACCGCGGCTCGGCAAACGTAGTGTGGGACACCCTCGTGCTCGATGGCGCGACGATCTGCGTCGGGCGGCGGGAAGCAACTGGATGAGGAGAGCCGAAGATCGGGCTCCGTGGCGCGCCTTGGGAGAGGCCTATGTCCAGCAGTGGATCAATGTCGGCTGAAGAGAGAGAATATAGGCACTGACATGCAATTAAAGCCGTACTCAGTTCATGTGCTCCCATGGTATTTCTGGTCGAGATTGTTCGTGCGTGCACGTACGTATACGCACGAGTTGAATTCGTACAAAATCGCGTCTAAACTGAGTGCGGCCTATGGACTAGATGACACTGTCTTACGACAAAATCGACGCCGGTGACCGATTTTGTCATTGAACGACTTGGTACGAGTAGTTACGATAAGGGGTAACACGATAAAGGGGGGGGGGGGGCACTAAAGTATATAATAATATTTAAGTTAAACCAATAGCAACCCGTAATTGTTCTCTGCATGAACTTTTGTACTTGTATGGATTAGCTTGAAGTTACAAATACGTAATTTGCGTTTCGAACCACAGTCCATGAAAAATTTTGCTTGCGCTATGGCCTTTCAACATCCGGGAACTTTCCTGTTTTTCTACGTTGTAAAAAATTCAAATGTATGTAGAAAAACAGGCACATAAATAACATAAGTCATAACATCCATATTTTTGTTCGTGGGTTAAATATAAGTTATTACCCAGCTAACGACCCACGACTACGTGCAAAAAGTGAGTACCCACAATATAATAGGAGGTCCGAGCGGTTATGGGCGAAGTTTGAGCCCAAAATACTTAAGAAAATCTTTCTGCAATTTAACGTTGAAGGTAAAGTTTTTGGGTTTCCGATCGCTATGTCGTTATGATATTTAAATGGGATCAGATCTTAGTATAATAACAATTTGAGCTTTGTCTTATGGGAAGTTAATATGAGTCGATTCCCTAACCCCAAAGA
Organism: Erynnis tages; assembly: GCA_905147235.1. NCBI lineage: Eukaryota > Metazoa > Arthropoda > Insecta > Lepidoptera > Hesperiidae > Erynnis > Erynnis tages. The sequence continues at coordinate 5,271,566 of LR990095.1, read as the reverse complement.
TGTATCTAACTAACGTTAGAGATTGGCAATGTGAAAGAGAAAGACTGAGGATACAGTATGATAGAACGAGATAGATATACGAGTCCTCTTCGTAACGCGTTATCGCCCTCTAAACGATTGTCAGTTGCATTGCAGTAACAAATCTTGCAGTTTTTACAAAACAACTAGTTAAAATAGGTATTCAATAAATAAATAAAAATGTTCGTTTAATCATTCTTTATACAATCATACATACCCGATCCGAAATCTCAATTAATCATACCACTGTTCTTAAAAATTAAGTCAACAATATGGAAATTAAGCGTGGAAATTACAGTTGGACACTGGTGTCGATGGGTTGCAGTGACAACTTAACATCAGAATAAAAAAATCTGGCCACGAGATCTATCTACAATTGTTCCCGGCGCGAAACGGTTTAATAAACCTTCAATTCATCGCTTCAATTTCAAGTTCATTATAATAATACTGTTAACTCACTTTATTATTATAAAATATTCATACTCTCTTCAGTTCAAAGGATTCTACGAAGGACCTCTAGGTATTCATTTACAGTCGTGTTAAAAAGCTTTCAAACTTTGATTAAACCTGACAATCAAGGATGTTACACAGTATGTTACAAAATTTATTAAAGTATTCATTGCTTACCAAATATACCGTACGTTACAAAATGCATTAAAGTATTCATTGCTTACCAAATATACCGTACGTTACAAAATGTATTAAAGTATTCATTGCTTACCAAATATACCGTACGTTACAAATTTTATTAAAGTATTCATTGCTTACCAAATATACTGTACAAAGAGTACAATTAAACCTTTTCAAACTTTAATTGGGGTACCTACCTAATCTAAAGCTTAGACATAATTGGCTGTGAAACCGACACAACCAATCCGCATTGGAGCAGCGTGGTGGAGTATGTTCCAGTCCTCCCCCTGTTGTGGGAAGAGACCCGTCCCAACAGTGGGCCTAACCGTGCCCAACCGCGCCAAACCGACACAACCGACCGACCAACCAACGCGACAAAATTCAAAACACAATATGTCTTTGAAAGGATCTGTTATATTTGGCAATATGCACTGACATGCGACAAAAAAATTACGCAATGTCGTTGTCGTAGGACAGACTTGATGCGAGCGACCGATTGTGTCACTCGTCGCAATTACGAGTAGTTCGAGACAAATGGGATATCACGATTTTGAACTGACAATTCACAATGCTTTATTTTTCTTTTTCCTCTCCCTTTCAATGCTTTTACTGAATTGTTTCTTCGTAGAAACTATGACATGCGGTGTCTATTTGGTTAGATTGGTGTAGTATAGGTAGATTTGTTGTCGTTATTGCTACTCAGCGGGTTTAAAACTTCAGTTAGTTTAATAAAGGAGATACAGGTATCTACGATTACAAACTTATACGCGAAACTGACATTCGTTATCACCTTGTTACAAGCGGACAGTTTGTTACTCAAATCAGTTTTCACTCACAATATGGAATATTCCTAGCACCCTCATGCTAAAAACCTGATATTCAATGTTCAACTTTGTGCCATTGCAGTAAAGTTAAATTTCCCTCAACCAATGAATCCGTAGACTTCACATGACAAATACACCGTCGATCATTTTAGAACTCTAACTCTAGAATGTAGAGTTGCTTTTCGCTTCATTGAATGTCCTTGGGTTAAAAAATTGACACCAATCTGTTTTAGACTTTAGTCCTTATACAATAGGGTTGTTTTTGGAATGGATTGGTTCTGTCCTATATTTTCAAATGTACGGCATCCGATGATTGAGCATGACCTGTCTCCAGTCTCCGAGATTAGATCTCTCGCTATGTTTAGGTTTGTCTGGCGAATACTAGGAAAATAACATATATATTTCAGGACCAAACTTTTGTATCGCCCGCGCAATGTTAGCCCAGCCTACCCTATACAGGTACCCTACATATACCAGTCGCTTGCATACCATAGGCGAAAAAGTAGGCAGTGCCTACCTTTAGCCTAGCCTCTGGCTTCTAGCCTCGCTTTACTTCTGCTGAAAATTTAATTCTGCTAAACATAAAGCTTTCATGGAGCTTTCCTAATCTTTGCCCTTTGCCTTTTAAATTCAGGCCATTCAGCCTTAATAATTAGGTTTAAGCTTCATTTAACTTAATGCTTGCCTTTTGTGCTTGTACCTATGTAAGGTTCAATTAAGAGTTCTTATGCATTTTCTCATTCATTCCTTTTCCAAAACAAAACAAGAACGCATTGCACTTGGATCACCGGTGCATTTATTTTTAGAAAAACATTACTTTTCTCGTCCATAACACAACTAAAAGGTATTGCTATTCTTTGGAGTAAAGTGAAAGTGTAATACACAGTGCACGTAACTAGGGTGACCAGATGATGCGAATTTTGTAAGATATTAGATACGTTTTTATGGTGGCTGCAACAAAGGCCTTGTGCGTAGTGCAGGCCGACGCTAGCTTGTCTTGAAGGGCGCATAGCCCCGCTGCTTAAGTAGATCGCAAGCGATCGAAAAAGTTAAGCAACGTCGGGCGCGGTCAGTACCTGGATGGGTGACCGCTAGTGGGGAATGAAATGCGCGCTTTCGTGCTTCGGAGGGCCCGTAAGCTGTCGGCCCCGCTTGTTATCGATACGATAGCAGTCGTTAAACCTTGTCGGAGGCCCTATGTGCGGTTTGAAAGCGTCCGACACGGGTTGGCCCCGTTTCTCCACTAATCCGCATGGGAGAGTATGCTCCAAGCCTATAAGAGGAGACCTAAGCCCAACAGTGGGCCATGAAAGGGTTGCAGTAGTTTGTACCGAAGATTTATCCTTCTATGGGTATGACATGCTGATCTTGAAAATATATTTTGCACATAATTAAAGCATAATTAAACCATGTCCGACAAAATGAAGGGGATTTGGCGCTCCTATTGGCAACGCATCAGTATGCGCGAGCGTTATTAGAAATAGCTCAGCAGTTTTTGCGCGCAGAAATGCGCGGTTATGCACTATTATCACTTTTCGCACGTCTTTTCGCATTTTTTCGTTGGTAGAGCCAGTGGCTGCCCAGGGTACCTTTACTAGCTAATTCGTCGTAAACACGCCTTGTATTTCAGTTGGGGAGATTTGGATGTCTTACTTACCAAATTATGATAAGGATTTTAGAATTTACAAGGAACATACATTCACACCGTTCAAGTACATAACCCTCCTTTTCTTTCGTCGAAGTCGTGTCAAGAAGTCTATAATTCGTTTGCTACTAATACCTATAGTACAAAAAGGTAACGTGACTCAAATCCATAGCCGGTTAGCTTGCTTTTACTTGACACGCCAATATCTGTAATTTACCCATCACGGCCTTAAAACTATCCGTAGTCTATTTGTTATATCCAACCGTCTCGATGATTGAACCCGCGCCCGTGATTACGTGAACCAGCCACCGTAACCTCCGCACTATAGGGGACGATTATACGCTGCGTCATTTTATGGTCTGGGTCCTAAATGTACACGACAATAAATAATTACTTCAATGAATTTTAAAATTGTAGGGTTCTGTAGCCAAAGGGATCCAGAGACATTACTGGCTGTCTGTCTTGTGTGCACGAACACAACTCAATTGTTTTCCAAAATATTGGGTAATTTGAATAAAAACAGCAGAAAATAAAATAAACAGACAGTAAGCAAACTTAAAGCAGAAACAAAAAATTCTAATTAGACTCAAATTCATTTCAAATGGGATAATGTCACAAAATTAGATATTATGTAAATGTCCCATCGTGGGAAAACCTACATGCCTGAGAGTTGCTATACTGTTATTAACGGCGTATTTCAGTAGTCCATACTGTACGTTCACGCCACTCCCACCGCTCCTGAGACCACTAAATCCAATGGGTGTCTTCTTCAGGTCAACAGTCGGTCAGTGGTCGCCACTCGAGGAGCCTTCTTCCCCATAGGTTGTCAGTCTTTTGAGCGATTTGGCCAGCTCATTCTTCCTTTAATTTGCAAACTCTGAGAGCTATGTTCACACGTAATGTTTTTCTGTGAATTTCGTTATTTCTGACTCTGTCTCGTAGAAGAACACCAAGCATACCTACGTAGCTCTCTTTTTGTGTTACAAGCAGACATACTTTGTGACCGTGGCGAATAAGACGTGTCACCTTAAGTGGAATCAAGTGAGCCCTAATTGAATAGAGACGGGTAATGAGAGACGGATCCTGTGATGTGGGTTCTCTACTTAATTTATCAAACACTAGCTGTGCCCGCGACTTCGTCCGCGTGGAATTCTAAAATAAAAGTAGCCTAAGTTACTCCTTATTACATCGGCTATCTGACATAGAAGTCCCGTCTAAATCAGTCCACCCGTTCCAGAGAAACAAACAGGCAGACAAACAGACAGACAACAATTGTAAAAAATGTTATTTTGGTATATGTTATGTATAATTACGCATTAAGAAAATGCGGTTATTTTTATATTACAAACAGACACTCCAATTTTATTTATTTGTATATATTTATACTTTTTACAATTATAATGCAATGGGGAAATCCGGCGATTGCTCAGATCGGAAAAAATGAGGGATGGCAAATATTGACGTAATCGGAGCAGGGCCACTTCTCAGGCTTGATCACCTGGCTGCAACACTTTTATAGCCCACTGATGGGCACGGGCACAGGAGGAGGAGTTCTAGAGCAAACTACACCTATCATTCCCATTCCCCATTTGAAAGAAAATAAGGAGAATTTTTATTGGTGAAGTCTCTCGCGATGAAGAAGAATTTACGAAGAATAAATTATTATTTTTAAAGCTTCGCAAGTTACACTCTAGAATACTCAAGATGATCTTTATATTATGTTTTTACCACATGTGTAATACATAAAAGTAGGTAATCCTCCAATTCCACGCTGTCATTTTTGAAAGGAACCCTGAAATCAGAACGTGTCAAGCGCCCTTACTGACGAGTTTGAGGTCTCTTCAAAGAGACGACTTTTTGAGTGGAATGGAGAATCTGCAAGAAACGATCAAATGTTTTACCGTTACTCGGTAACGTTTATATTTTTTTATATATCAGTTGATAGTTATTAATTTTGTAGTGATTGGATAAAGAAAGAAATCGATTACATAATGTTATTGGTTTTGTAGTCATATTAGGAAATCGATTACAAGTATTAATTAGCCAGTTGTTAGCCATAAATTATATGTACAGTACTTAGCAACTTGCAGCGGTGATAGCCCAGTGGCTTAGAATTCGACCTCGAATCGAGGGATCCGGGTTCGAATCCCAGTGGCACGCACCAATGACTTTGTAATAAAAGTTATGTGCGATTTATGAAATTAAATATCACCCGCTGTTACGGTGAAGGAAAACATCGTGAGGAAACCTGCATGCCTGAGAGTTCACAAAAAAAATGTTCTCAAAGGCATGCGAAGTCCACCAACCCGCAGTAGTGGTGCGTGGTGGACTAAGGCCTACATCCCTCTCATTGTGAGAGGAGACCCGACCCTGTAGTGGGTCATTAATGGGTACTGACATGACACTTAGCAACTTTACTGCGGAAACCGTGAGGAAGGGTGAGTCGTAGGGTTTGGTCATGACGTTTTTTCGTATAAAATTTATAATAAACGGTTTATTCAATCAACTCATTCATCTATCATCAAATTGACGTTTCCAGATGACGCAACAGAGCGCGAATTCTGAAAGCCAACCGCCCATCCAACGATTTCTGAAGGAAAATTCTACTAACATAAAAAAATTTCGATGGCAATGCTACTTTGACTGGGCTATATGGGAACTACTGTTAAAACAGTACCTAGTTCCCATAATAATATAGCCCAGTCGATCGCCAATTCGATCAGTTAAAACTGATCGAATTAAAACTGATCGAGTTAAAACTGATCGAGTTTCAACATGAGTGAAACTTCAACAACATTCCGTTGATCTGAGCCACGTGACAACGGATCCTCAAAACAGATTAAATCAGAAACTTTCGCCAAGCATGTGATTACGTTCTCAGTCCACGCCCACGCCGTGGCCACGTCGTGAATCTGATTCATAATTGACATACCTACGTCAATATCGCCTTTTTAAACGAAACATCAAATGAAGTCTATGCATGTATAAATATATGCAAGCGTGTGTAAAAATACCTAGATAGTCGATTATTGAAGGGATTTCGACCAGAGTTTATGTAAAAGAAAACCAAAATTGTGTTTACTCCCGGCCAGATCATGTACCTATGACTTTACGAAAAAATTGCCAAAATAAAAATAACGTTAATTTAAAAAAATTTGAATAGCAAAAATTAAGAATTGCATTGTATAGCAAAAATTAAGAATTGAAAACCTTGAAAACTCATATTGGCGTAGGTAATCACCACAATTGTTAAAAAATAGTTAAATTTTTTGAAAATAGTAGTTGAGTAGCAAACGTGCATGCAAGCCACCTGATGTAAAGTGATAATTGCAACCCTCGGACAGGGAGTCCGAGGGGTCCAACTTCAAATGGAGAAAAAAGTCCTATCTGAAAATTGTATCCGCCTTAAGTAAAGTATCCTCGGAAACCATACCTCCTCAGTCGTGAAGAACATGCTGCTTTACGACGGGTAAGAGGCTGGCGGTAAGGTACTTCCCAGACGAGCTACTTAGGCTTACCACGTTTATTAAAAAAATAAAATTCATAAAAAATATTGTCACCTTATATTAAAATTCTCATGTCACAGTTTTAGTTACCATACTCCTCCAAAACGGCTTGACCGATTTTTATGAAACTTTATATGCATATTCAGAAGGTCTGAGAATCGGCTACTGTCTATTTTTCATACCCCTAAGTGATTAGGGTTGTCCACACCTACACCATTTTTGTTTTTATTTTATTTTTTGGACAAATTTAAAAATCACCAACCCCTATTTTTAACAGTCGATTTTTAACGCTCGATAACTTATATGGCAAAACAACGTTTGCGGGGTCAGATAGTAATTGTATAACATTTTATACAGGCATAGGTTGACACCTACTCCTATTCTATACCTACTCGTACAACAGGCCTACGCGCCTCGGTACTGGGCTATCACCGCTTTATACAACCCTTGCTGCTGTAATTACACACGTCAATACGAGCAAACTCGTCGGTCGTATATTCTTATGTATATCAGATCGAGAAAGTTAATATATGAACGTAATGTGAATTTAATGTCAGAAAATCACTTACATATTATTTACTTATGTTGGTGATTATTAACCGACTTGTTCCACCGTGAACGGTGCACGACATGCTAATATCAGGATTGTCATTATATTTCCTATCGTCTGTTACGGTTTTTTACAATCTACTTTACATGACTGTCTGTAACCCATTAATTAACCACTGCAGGATCGGGTCGCCTCCCACAATGAGAAGGATGGAGGCCTTAGTCTACCATGCTGGCCTAATGCGGGTTGGTCGACTTCACATGCCTTTGAGAACATTTTTTTAAAAAGAAAAGAAAACAATTTTTTTTTTACGAAACAGCGATCTTGTTCTCAAATCACTAACCGAATCTATAAGTTTATATTACCAAATACAGATCTCATCATCATAATATGTATTTTGAAATTAAGAAAAAACATAATTAATTCTTCTAATATGTAGTTTCATTTAGAACGCATTTAACGATAGTATAGTGTATAAATAACGTTCTAGAGAGCTCTAAACTGTGTTGAAAACACTTGAAACTTACTTATCTCTGAAAAACTTTTCTCTGAAAAAATAAACTGAACATATTTTTGTGCGTCTTATTTGTGTTATTAAACTTATTATCTCTTAATTTTAACTGGTTTTTCTTATAAATTTGATCAATCAAACGAAAGGGAATAGATCGCATCACTTGATTGAATTACTACCTAATAATAGTTTCATAAACAATTTAAAAATTATATCTTGCAACAACCGACTAACGTAAACGTAAAAGGTAATTTAGCTTTTATAATGGGCACGCTATTAATAGCTATATTATTATAGTGATTTGTGTTGTATTTAATGACTTAATTATGTGTTGTTCAGAATTAAATAAATTACATTGATTGCTTAATCACATTAAATACCATCTTTGATATGAGATAAAATCGAGTATGAGAATAAGAAAATAAGTCTGTTATCAAGAACTATTAACTTAAGGATATTAATACTGTAAAATAAAATACAATTACAAATTTAATCGAAGATATTGCTTTACCTCGACACATTGAGAGAAGAGCACTACCTCAAATGCCTGTATTATGATGAGTGCGAAAATTATAATTATAGAACATCTTTTAATACAAGACTTACATGACTAATATTATTACGCAACAACAGCTACGCAAAATCTTGCTCAAAAATAACATATCAGTGTGCATGGACCTCTGTGTGTTTATATACATAATAATATAAGTACCTATTTCTATTTCAGGTGTAACATCACAAAGTATCAAGTATTTTGGCCGCAAGAAGTCAGCACCGTAGATAAAATTTTACGGCTATGGAAACAATTTTCACACTCGATTGGAACGAAAGAATGTGTCTCACCTCTCTTTCGTATGTAAAAATCTTATTTATTTGTCCTTTATTGACGAAAGTGGCTCAAAGTGGTACAAAATGGGAGCTATTCTTCATAGCATTTTTGCCAAGCTTCCAGCAAAGAAACGAAAAAGAAAAAAGGGCACAATGACAAAACGACCAAAGATTTTCCTAATACATATTGTATAAATAAGTATGATAAGTACGAGTACAGTGTTAATGTGATAGTTGTGATGTGATGGACGTGTAGATCAATATTTGTTAGTGAATGGATTTGTTTATAATTTCATGCATAGATAGTTAAGATGTTGTTGTTTTAACCCGTTAATGACCCACTACAGAGTCGGGTCTCCTCTCACAATGAGAGGGATGTAGGCCTTAGTCCACCACGCTGGCCTACTGCGGGTTGGTGGACTTCACATGCCTTTGAGAACATTTTTTTTTGTGAACTCTCAGGCATGCAGGTTTTCTCACGATGTTTTCCTTCACCGTAAAAGCAGGTGATATTTAATTTGATAAATCGCACATAACTTTTTTTACAAAGTCATTGGTGCGTGCCACTGGGATTCGAACTCGGACCCCTCGATTCGAGGTCGAATTCTAAGCCACTGGGCTATCACCGCTATTATCACCGATAGTTAAGATAGGTATAGGATAAGTCCCTTTTTTTAACTAAATTTTAGATTACACGTGGACGATACGTCGAACAGAAGTTAATTTGTTTTAATGTTTCTTGACATGGAAATGTTTTCCTTAATCCCTTAGTTATGAAATCAAATTTTAATTAATAAATTAAAATCAGAACATCTTTTGTAGTTTATCGCTTTCATGTCTATAATCGTACACAGATCGAAAGCTTCGCAAATGTTAGCATTTCGTAGGTACCGACAAATATTAGGTGCTTGCCAGATTTATAGCTAATGGAAATTTTATTATCCAACCTAATATAGATAAGGGTGTTATCTCATTTTATTGGAACGTAAGGACTCTTTCATTTCGTGATAAACAAAATACTACATCTAAAGAAATTAGCTATCGGGGTGGTTTTACAAGTAAACACACAGTAGGCTCCAGTGCCTTGCGAATGGACATTATTCGTATTACTATTCATATAGTTAACGTGTGCTATTCGTTTAGAAAGATTTCAGACAGAGTGACCAATGACATACTAATGACTAGAGATGCGCCGATATATGACATACTAATGACTAGAGATGCGCCGAATATTCGTTTGGTATTCGGCGTAGGTATTCGGCATCTTTTTCAGTATTTGTATTCGGCCAAAGTTTTCGATTTTGGTGCCGAAGAAATCTTTTTTCCTCAAACAAAATAGAGAATTCCAACAATTGCAATCTGTCCAATACACTTGGCAAACAACAATCTCGGAAGTAGCGACGCAATAAGAGACAACAGTTTACATTTCTTCCGTCGTTCAATTGCGTGACAACAAACTCGACTTGTGACAATGTCAGTTAGATTAAATTAACTTTGAGTAGGATTATAAGTCTTATGCAATTCTAACTCTACTGTCCTATTACTTCTCATCTAACTACAAAGTTACTTTTACAATCATCCCCAGTGGAGGTCAGGAGTGCGTCTACTTATTTGCCATTACGACGCAATTATGAAACCATTCATATTCACAACTATTGACAGTATGTCAAATTGTTAAAAGTTGTAGTTGTACGCGTCTCCGGGTCTCTCTTAAAACATGGGGAGGCCTGGAGCATATTCCACGTTGCTGCTTCAGTACGGATTACTGAAGAAACGGGCTAGTGGCCAATCCTTTCGGATGTTTACAAACCGCATAGGACCTCTGACAAAGTTTAACTACTGCTATATTATCGATAAGAACCGAGACCGACGGCTTAACGTGCCCTCCGAATCCATCCGTTGATTCTGTAAGTCCCAAAAGATTTCGTGCCGATATCGTGTAACATAAAACCGTACGTCATTTCATGAACTCGGCACGACAAGGAACCTTAATGACTTTTCTATAAGGCACACAATAGATTGTCACGATATTTGACTTAAGGCCTTTTTTGACTGTTTATCACGGGCAAGACACGACATTGCCGCGATACGAGTGTGAATGGTCATACAGAATCGGGCCCCAGGTTGATTCTGTAAGTCCCAAAAGATTTCGTGCCGATATCGTGTGACATCAAACCGTACGTCATTTCATGAACTCGGCACGACAAGGAACCTTAATGTCTGTTCTATAAGGCACACAATAGATTGTCACGATAAAGGCCTTTTTTGACTGTTTATTTAGATTTAGATTGTCACGATATTTGACTTAAGGCCTTTTTTGACTGTTTATCACGGGCAAAACACGACATTGCCGCGATACGAGTGTGAATGGTCATACAGAATCGGGCTCCAGGTACTGACCGCCCGACGTTGCTTTACTTTTTCGATCGCTATTCTGTCAAATGTCAATGTAATCAATGTAAATGTCAATGTAATGTCAAGCCTTAATTCTTGTAAAGTGTTAGATAATAATACTAAAACATTAATTCCTAATTTTACTAAAAGCTTTCAAAACGAAATAATAAGAGACATTTTAAACGTCGTCAGGCTCGTCACTGCTCCATTTACGTAAAACATTAAGGACAAAAACAAGGACTGATGCGGAGCATTATCCAAACAAATGAGGACTCGTGCAAAGCCGTTTTTAACAACCGAATACAATGTACCTACAGATTGTAATGTCATTAGTATCAGTATTCTTATTACGTCTTATATTAACGAGTACGTAGCTATAGTCCATTTTTATTCTCTTGTCATACTTATTTTGTAAACAATCTTTAGTCTTGTCATACTTAACTAAGTACTTATTTGGTAAACAATCAAAAAGTTTAAAATTGTTTTAAAAAATAAATTATAGTTTCTAGAAACCTGTTTCTGTATTATATGACAATTTGTTTTTAAATTTTTATAATTTTGTGTCTGTATTATTTTATAATCGCAAATTAAAATAAAAAAGCATGCAAAGATTGTTTACCAAATATGACAAAATAATAAAAATGGACTAGGTATACCCTAATGGCGACCACGTTTAGGCAAAAGGACCACAGGCCTCCTACCAGGTGGACTGACGACCTGAAGAAGACAGCGGGAAACCGTTGGATTCATAGGGCCTACGACCGGGCGGAGTGGCGTCGATTAGGGATGCCATGTCCAGCAGTGGACTTCCAAGGGCTGAAAGGAAGGAGGATACACCCTAATCACCTGAGATTGACATTAATCGCGAATCTATCCGTATTTTACATGTTGTTTACAGTACACAGTTGCCCATACAAATTGCATGGTTACTTTTTAGTTAGTCAACAGGCTTAGACAAACAGGTTTAACGACTAGTAGATGGGAATATAAAAAGTAACATAACACAATCAAAATTGAACCTCACCCTTATCAAAATAGAGTACATTTTAGAATACAATGTTATAATTTAAAGCTACCTCATACAAACTATTTTGAACCTTATACTAAATGGAATAGAGTTCATTTCAGTTTGGGAGGTATCCGCTATGAATGCCATGTTTATGGCTGTTTGGTCGTGTGTGTTTTAAGTGGCTTTTAAACAGCTAGCAACATTTTATTGCATCTTTTGTCATTCTATGGGTTTCCGTAAACAGGTCAATGTGAGGTTCAAGGGTAAAGGGATTACTGCTTTTATATTTAGGACGAGAAAAGAGTAGGTACTGTACTATGTCTATCCTTTATCGATATGTCAAAAGATTAAGGCCTTTTCTTAAAGGGTTGTCATAACCGACAACCAGTGCGATGAAATTTAGACACAGGGCTCTGTATGAAGCTGTCTAGATTGTTAGCCCTTAGCCCAAAGGTAGACTGGCAGAGAATGCTAAAAGTAGCAATAAGTTCACCTTTTGTACCTTTATTTTTTTTATAAATAAAGAATAAAATAAATAGATTTAAAAAACGGTATTTTACAACTTTAGTTAGTCCAAATCATTTTTTCACCCCACTTTCCCCCTCCGCATTCCGACATCATCAGACTACCTTTCACTGGTGATGATTTATTTCGAACACGTCTCTAATATCGATGCTCGTTACTTGAGGAAATCTGTGGATTCCTTTCATCTGTCTTTAACACAACTCCGATAGTTAAAGATTAATGATCCATCAGCTGTTGAGTAGACGGCTTTGAAGTCGCAGGTTACTTATACCCAAAGACTTTTATATGACCACACGTGATACTAAGTATACTAAGGAAAATGTAAAAGTGTACTCAAAACTTTCAAGTACTTAACTTTTCAAAAATAAAAAAGAATCTCAAGCGTTTTAGATGCATAATAGTAAAAAATAGGTTAACATTTGGGAAGAATAATAATATTATGTTGACAGATGCTTAGTAGGCGTCACTAAAACTATAAAAATAACAAGGTCTCCTAATTTAATCTCATTTTGATATCCTGAGTTCCTGACTTTTTACCTACTATAGTCAATTTTTTTTCTCTTGTCATATTTGGTAAAAATCTTAGCATGTCTTTTTATTTTAATTTGCGGTTAAAAAATAATGCAGACACAAAATTATAAAAAATTAAAAACAAATTGTCATTTAATACAGAAACAGATTTCTAGAAACTATAATTTATTTTTTAAAGCAATTTTAAACTATTTTTTCAATAAAAATTAGTGCCAAGATTGTTGACCAAAATTCGACTAGAGATAAAAAATGAACTTTATGTGACCTGCATTCCCTTAATACCAGCTATTGACAAATCTGCCTACGCTTCTTTTACTAATATTTAATCTAAGATGTTTTAAAAAGTTATTTAATACAGTAAACGGATCCCAGTTATTGAATATCCATAAATACTGGGCAACGGAGCCACGTCCCGCTTGCACCGGCCCACATACAAGCGTGTCACGCGTTTATTGCTAAGTGTGTTTACAGTTTATGAGATAGACAGGTTTCTTGAGATATATGGTTTTAGAAACTGAAGGATTAAAATGCCGTAAAACACACGTATAGCTTTCGTCACATGTCAAGAGATGGCGCCACGGGTATGAATGAAATGAAAACGGGCCTGAATCACGCTTACGATGTTTTCTAAATATGTTCAACAATTGTTTTCGTAGTATACGAGATCGAAGGAATTTTAAAAGTAATTCATCTCTAACGTGGTTTTTAGAAACTGGAGGATTAAAAATGCCTAAAAACATCGGTTTCGAAGTTTTTTTAACGTCTTGCGTATACGTAAATCGCCGTGTTTCTACAATATTAGCACGATTCGTCGCTTCTTAGTTTCTGTTTCAGATAAATAGGATTAGGACGAGATTATCTCATTTTTGATTATTAAATATTGGAGAGATCTGTAGTAGCATCACCACCTGGATGGAATAAAACATAGCCTGAAGGAAAGTTTTACATTAAATTTATGTAAATAATACTTGCTTGTTAAATAATGCTTAAGCATTACAATTCAACTTAGCAATACAGAATATATCATTTACAATAGTTTGTTTAACTTTGAGCTAGCGATGATAAATGAACAATTTCGTAACTTAAAATTAAATCTGAAAATATTTTCTGAAATTATTTTGGACATCATGACAGCAGAGCTGTGCTCATTCAGAAAGAACACCTAAAAGTATAACCAAATGCCTCGAAGTGTTATTAATTAAGTAATAAATAAAATTTTTAGAAGTTTAACAGAACATTTAAGAAGAACCTAGATTTCGATTTTCTTAGTTCGTATCTATAACTTACGTATCTGAAATTAACAGCGATATCAAAACAATAATATCTCTTCCAACCTCCGAAGAGCTCTATCCTTTCTGAAGAACGCACTCCGATGATACGAATAGGGTGACCGAAATATTTATGTCCCACTTCAAAGAGTTAGGGTAGCACTTTGTATACGATATATCTTGTCGACACCATGATGACGTGGAGTGTCCCCTTATCGGGAGAAACAAACAGGAAAATTGGAAGTTTTCTTCATGGATATTAGTAATGATACTAAAAAAAAACATTGAACGTTTGCTTTTCTTTCGATTCTTCCGCTGGCTTCTTATGAGGATGTTCCATCATTCACAATTAATTTCAAAATGTAGTTCTGCTAAAAAGCCGCATCACGACCATCTGAAAATCTAGCCCACCTTCCAATGTGTCTAAAATAGACTTTCGCTCAGCGCGAACACAATAAAAAAAAACATACAGACGAATTGAGAACCTCCTCCTTTTTTGAAGTCGGTTAAAAATTAGTCAGTTGACTCGCAAAGCTATGACGTCATCCCGTGCGTTCGCCATACAAAATGCATGAAGGGGTAGTGTTTTTGACAGTTCGTTAAACGTCTCAATCGACGTAGGACGCAAGTCTATTTGCAGCAAATTATGTAATTATAGCGGTGATAGCCCAGTGGCTTAGAATTCGACCTCGAATCGAGGGGTCCGGGTTCGAATCCCTGTGGCACGCCAATGACTTTGTAATAAAAGTTGTGTGCGATTTATAAAATTAAATATCATCTGCCGTTACGGTGAAGGAAAACATCGTGAGCAAACCTGCATGCCTGAGAGTTCACAAAAAAAAATCTTCTCAAAGGATGTGAAGACCACCAACCCGCAGTAGGCCAGCGTGGTGGACTAAGGCCTACATCCCTCTCATTGTGAGAGGAGACCCGACCCTGTAGTGGGTCATTAATGGGTTACTGACATGACTGACATGTAATTATAGACCGACCAGAGTTTGGCGCAAATTGCCATGTTGCGAAATAATTTTGAATTAATTTCTTTTACTGGCAACTGCTCTAATACTGACACTGTCATGTTTTTGAGTCAATGAGCTTGCTTTAAATTGACAGCGTTATGGAAGACAGATGTTGGTGTGGCCATATCGAAAGTGAATGTGTACAAAAACTCTGGTCAGGCTATAAAAGTATCGTAGACGTTAAATCAACAACGTTTCACACACTCAAGTCCTTACACTAGGATTCCCTGATCCATGGATGATGTGGACACACACAAGACAAGAAACACACCCAGACATGAAACAAAAATAAAATAAATTAACTCATTCATTCATTCACAGTTGGAACACCGTTCTTTTAACTTCTGCAGTCGTTTACGAACAATTATTGTTCGAACGAACAAATGTTCAAAAAAATCTTTAAAAAAAATCTTTGAAATCGAACCCAGGACTTAACCACTGCGCCACTCAGGTCGTCTGCAACTTTAGGAAATATCTTTATTGAGTTCGTACGATACTATAATGAACGCTGAAACGTCGTAGTCGTTGCACGACTGCTAAATTATACAAAATAATTTACACTGGAATATCACCTTGAAATATATTAAAAAGGGGTCCAGAGAGAACCCTCTAAGCAAAGATCTATTCAAAAGATCTAATATTCCTGTAGTCCAAATGAAATTGGAGAGCCGGTCGGTCTGTTTTGGGAACATTTCTAATATTTTTTCAGTTTACAAACAAAATCTCTTTAAAATTCCACCCCCGCCGTTTCAGTGACGTCTTATAGTGATAAGACCGCCAATTTTAACAATTAATATTAATCAATTTGTATATTTTGATTGCTGATTTTGTCTTTTTATAGTAATTGAGTAGCAAAAGGACTTGTTTGTAACGCGTGGTACCTGCAGCCAATGGGCTCGATCTCAAATAGAGAATAAAATCCTATCTGAGGTGCGGGTGCTTTGCTACTCATGAGGACTAAGATCGCCTCAAATAAAGTACCCCCGGCAACCATGCCTCTCCGGACGACACACAAGACATGAAACGAGCTGCTTTACGACGGGTTATGATGCTGGCGAAGGCGGTATGGTACCCCACCGGAAAAATTTGCCCTATTGTGTGTTTTTGATTGTATGACGTTAGCTTGACAGGGTTCCAGCGCATTAGCAATTTCCGGGTATAGGTACAATAGGTGTAGAGGCGTTATTTCTTCCTTTGTACGAGTATTGAGGTCCAACATATTGACAGGATATCGAATCCTATCGCGACTGAAATGTAAACAGGAAAAGGGTGCGGTCAGCGATGCTTCCGACGAAGGGAAACATACGGCGTTCTCAAGGTCCGTCCCTTAGAAAGGGAGCACTTTATTGTCAACTCATCATGTCATCAGTTAGGTATTGGATATGTTTACGATTACCTACAACGTTAGAAGGATTTGCGAATATGCGAACGGTGCCCGAGTCCCTATTAATTTATTTGGGATCAACAAAAAAGTATAGGTTTCAAAGATTCTTACTTCTCTTTAGTAAATTCTCGTAAGTTTCAGTTTACTATTCTTCAAAAAAATTGAAAATTCATTTTAAGATGAATGCTTATAAAAAGTGCAATAACATAAATCCCCAAAAGTCTATGAAGTACGAAACAAATTTATAAATTGACTGTATTTATTGAGTGACTGTATATATTGAATTATTATGTTCATTTGTATTAATTAAACCAATACCCTATTTAAATATACCGCGTAAAAAATTAACGTACAAAAGGATTGGATTTAATGCTAAGTACAGTTACGTATGCTTCAATTAAATAGAAATCTAAGTATAATTCCTAATTGTATTTTTTGTTTTACCATAACTTTCAACCTAACTTAAGTTTAACAGTGGATTACTTTATTCAATTCATTCTCTTTATTTGCAATTCTCTTTTCTTCTATACCGCATTTATCTGAACTTACCTGACGTTGTAACAAAATACTATTTGGCATTAAGCCCGCTTTTTGTACCGCATATTTTTGATAACAATAAAGTTTTAAATAAATAGATCGTTCCATTCCACTTTCCGCTAAATAATTATTAAATAGTTAAATGAAGATACCCAATTAAAATATTTTATTTGGAAAAATTTAAATAATAAAATGCGTAAAATTTCTCCCCGGTGGCTCGTGTCATTATGTTAATAACCCACAATTAAATAAAACACACCAATTACAGCTCACCACTAACTTAACGAACCGACAAATATACCCAATGGATTCACCACAGAGGAGGCAGTGGTCTCCCTATGAGGGGACAAACGAGCATTAACGAGTATAAGAATAAAGTATGACACTTGTCCAACGAGCTGAAAATAAACGCAAATAAATATACGCAAAAGAGTTCAGGACAAGCAGTCTTTCTACCAAGAAGAGGGAGTGAGGCTAAAATCGACCGTCTAAATGGCAATTCGGCTAGGTCGCAAGTGAATATACCCGTTTAAATCCCACTTTACCTTCAGGTGGCCCGTGCACCTGTTTTTTACCAGACTTATGTTTAATTAATTTACCAATATTGCATACAAAAAACATTTGTATAAAATTACTGGACATCAAATTTCAAATCACAAACCTCAGTTATTTACTACGCAGATAACTTATTTACTTCATTGCCGAACCGTACAATTTCAAAGCAAATCCACAAGTTTAAAGCGATCATCACTTACAGCTCGCCGAGGGTGGGACACCTTCCCTAATATCAAACATTATCTGAATAGTGCCTATTCGTTCGGGCAATTACCCTCGAAGGGCGTTTTTACACATCGTTAGCTTCTGAAGTTCCGTGAGGTTTTGGAAATTGTGGAAATAGGGAATTAAGGGACCTGTACAGACGTGGGCCATTGAGTTCAATTATTATTTCTTTTTTATTATTATTACTTCAGCTTTGCTTGCAATTTTTTTAGGTAAAGTTTGCTTTGTGGAACCAAAGTTTATAGCCCTTCCTGTAGGTATATATTTCTTGTTATAATCGTAAGGCTACAGGAAAATAAACTATAAAAATGGAAACGCTCTTTATTCTTATCTCTTCCGTTGACCTACTCTTGTTATCTTTTTCTTGGTTTTCTTTCTTTTCCTGTAAAGTCCGGAAGAGATTCCTAATACTATCCTCGATAAGGTTTCCTTTTGTTAGTGTTGTGTAAGTTTTTATTGTGAGATTTACTTTTGCTTGCTTCGTTATTTGATAATGAACAAAGTGAGTTTTGTGTTTGAATAAGAAAATCAAACATAAATCGGATATTATCGACAAAAATGCCGATTTCCTTTTGTTAAAGGATTTTTTTTTGGTGTAGTCTATATTTAGACATGGACTAAGGCCTACATCCTTCTTATTTTGAGAGGAGAGCCGACCTTGCAGTGGGTCACTTATAATTTATTTATAGACAGTACTGCGTAAGTACTTACAATAAAGATATAATTGGCTGTCTGACCTAGTAAATCGATAGACTGACCTACATTTGATCCTCAACAAGTATTTACTGACCCGTAGGTACGTATTTTCGTTGAACACCTAGTACCCATTATGTAAACTGTCCCGAATCCTATTAATACGTAAGACAGCGACAGGTTTTCGTGAGCAATTTCCTCCCAGCAATAATTTGTGAAATGCTTGAAAGAGTTGAACTAAGAAGCCTGGTGATCGTCAGCTGCCATTAGATGTGTGGGTATCGGGTGTAGCATCCTCTGAAGTACGTACTTAGAAACAATTTTTTTTTGTCATTTTCTAAAAAAAAATTTGCCATCTCCAATTGAGACGTTTTTTTTAAATTATACGAGTAGCTTGCCCAATATAGACGAAATAACATCGTCAGCTGATTATAGAGAAGTAGATTAAAATATGTCAAATATACGACAACATATTTTTTCCGTGATTTCTTCCCAATTATAGTCAGATGATAGTTTACATGTTACTGTCAGTAAATCAAAACGTCAACTGGTATAGTTGCCGTCACGAGTGGTGAGCAGAACTTTCATTGGTCGGTTTGACATTACTGCGCTGCGGTGCACACGATTGGTTCGACAAACGTCAGTTCGTCAGTGTGCGTCGTCTATTGGTCCAGCACGTTTTTTCGGCTGCTGTACATTGGCGGAAAGTATACAATATCCCTACCACCGATAATCTGTGCTCACGACTGATGACGGTTACTATATTAACAAAAAAAAATTACATACTTTGGAGGATACCGTTTCTCAACCCACCCATGGAGCCAATGTTGACGAGTTATCGGCCGCAACGAAACGATTGAGGAAATTTGCGCCTGGCTCAGGGAACATGTCTTGTAGATCTAAGAAAGCGTAATAAAATGCTTTATAGCCACCGAAATTCCGTGATAGAGGTAGATGTGACAAACAAAGTTTTTACTAGTATTATTCCCTGAAGGTTTTCCGCTTGGAATGTCATAAAATGAATTAGAAAGAAATCTTTGTGGGCCTTTAGTTCGACTTCTTTGCGGAGATCTACTTTGAAGGCTTTCTATTTGACTTCTTGTGATTTGTTGTCATGAAAATCTGCGGAAAGCTATAAATTAAGAAGGGTGCGTTAAGTAGTTTTTTGAATGTCTGAAATCCGGATTCAACTAAAAGGTTGTAGCGGCGCGATACCCACATTAATATAAGTGCGCACCACACATGAATGTGCTGACTATGCAAGACGACAAAATGAGCGAATACTGTTAACAATATAATACGTCACACGCGTTAAACCCAATCAGACTAATCAGTACCCGTATCCTCAAACGCGCTATCAAAGTTTCATAGACCCTGAGTAAGTATAATTATCTACAATAGGGTTGTGTCCTACGAGTCAATTACTTTTAATGAACTTTCATAAACAATTACCCCCATACATTTTTAATGTGAACATACGGGATGATTTTTATTGTTTTTGTGCTTTTTCGAATTAATTGTGAGCGGTGGAAATATCCCCATTGCCCTGAAATTGGAGAAACATGATGTGCTGTATTGAGTCTATTAAATAATAATTTTATTTTATTTTTAATTCTTTACACAGATGGAAGCCTAATAGGGATCCCTTGGAGCGAGAAGTCCAAAAATGTTGACCTATATTACCTAATTCATTCGTACACTACATAATAAAGAGTATTGTTGTTCTTTCGTTTGAATTTCATTATTATTTATAGCTTCGTTCAACAGAACGGAGAACCCAGTTTACCGTATTATGCAAAACTATTCGTTCTGACAGAAGAAATACTTTCACTGGAACATTCTCGATTTGCTGTGGGGATGAAAATTTCTTGGAACGATGAGAAAATTATACAGTACTTACAACTGCATTCGTAATTCTATAATATTAAAATATACCATGAATGTGCTGCGTTCTATCGTATGATAACGTCATTGCATACATTTGGTCATAGATGTATTATTCTAACTAACGTTAGAGATTGGAAATGTGAAAGAAAAAAGACTAAGGATACAGTATGTTAGAACGAGATAGATATACGAATTCGTTTTTAAAACGAAGTCGCCCTATAACAGACTGGCAGTTGCATTGTCAAGAGAAAATCTCGCCTTATTTCACAAAATAATGAGTTTCAAGTAAGAAAAAATTGTTCGGTAGAGAAAGAAACATGTTTGCTAGTGGTTTGTATATTAGAAAGTAAGAAAGATGTATATGCAGGTATAGTTATTACCTTTTATCACATGAAAATGAAACTTCAAACCTATCGAGGTCGGTGATATTCGAACGTACGACCCAAGGACATCATGGAACCGGTTTCGTGGCATTCACAAGACGAAATGCACGCTTCAGTCTTTCCCCAAGGTAGAAAGTTCACCACTTATGGGCGGATTCGACAGTCTGTTCTTGATTGTAGAAAAAGTTTCGTCATTGACTTATATTTTGTTATTAATGCACATTAATATAGGAGGTTTAGTCTCTGTACTATTTATGTGGAAATAGTAAATTGGAGTAGAAATGTGGAAATATTGTGGAAATCAGCCTGTACCTAAGTCGTTTTATTCTGCACCTGTAAAATATATAGAACAATCTTTCTCCCGAGTTATTTCCACGTGACTATGACGTGGGTTCTTCAACGATGTCGTTAAAAGGGCACTCTTTCTAAGCCGACAACGCACTGGAGTTTCTCTTGACGTTGCGCATGTCAGTACCCATTAATGACCCACTACAGGGTCGGGTCTCCTCTCACAATGAGAAGGATGTAGGCCGCCGTCCACCACACTGGCCTACTGCGGGTTGGTGGACTTCACATGCCTCTGAGAACATTTTTTTTGTGAACTCTCAGGCATGCAGGTTTCCTCACGATGTTTTCCTTCACCGTAACAGCAGGTGATATTTAATTTCATAAATCGCACATAACTTTTATTACAAAGCCACTGGGATTCGAACCCGGACCCCTCGATTCGAGGTCGAATTCTAAGCCACTGGGCTATCACCGCTTATGCGTTGCGCATGTTTATAGGATACCATGACCACCTAACATCAGGTAGTGCCTGCCTATTTGTCTTGTTTCATTTGTATCAACGTGGTACCTAGCTTGTTTATTTTAGAGAGTCCCTGCCTTCAACAGTTTTGCGTTTCTTCCATCTCTCTCTCTTTCTTCAGCCGACATTGGTTTATTGCTGGACATAGGCCTCTCGTAAGCCACTGAGCCCGATCTTCGGCTCTCTTCATCCAGTTACTCCCCGCCGCCCGACGCAGATCGTCGCGCCATCGAGCAGGAGGGCGTCCCACACCACTTCTACCATCTGCATACAAGTACTGTAATTCCTGTTCTCTTTATAAATGATAAGAGTTTGGGTTCAATTGTTTGGTAAAAATGCAGGAGAAAATTGTTCTTCTCTCAATAACCCGCGTAAAATCTGAAAAACGCACGTGTGTGTACAATGTATAATATTATGTACGAATGATTTCAAGGTGTGTCGATTTCCGGCATTTATCAAGAGATGACGCCACAGGTTTCCTAAACCACGCTATCGAAGTTTCCTAAGCGTGTGCTGTGTGGGTAAACACTGAGTTAGAACAACCAGGACACGACAAACCTATAAATACCTAGCTAAGTAAGTACTCTCCCTGCCAAAGGTAAATAGAAAGTTCCGTCTACTCGAATACACGTGACGTCGTATGAATATGAGGGAAAAATGGTTGGTAATATCGCCAACCAATGCCAAATGACCGACTTTTCGAGAGCTTTTTTGGTACAGCGCAGTTCGATCATACGTTATTGGACTTGTTCGTATGAGGAAGTGAATTTTAATATTTTTCAATTGTTGGAAAAGAAAAAGTTTATTTCATTTCCATATGGGTCGTATGCCTCACGGGAATTGTAGGTATATCAAAGCAATCGAGAAGGTTGAACCACAACACAAGAGTTATTTAGGGACTCTATTTTTATGTGGTTTTTAAGATTAATTCAAGAGTGGACCACTACTATTGGTGAATGATTTTCAAGGCATTTTGATTTACCAATTGGTATAAAATATCGTGACACTGACTGGTGAAGAATGTCGGATCTTTGCTTATAAGTTCTTCAAAACCACGTTATTAAATGAGATAAAAACTCAACGAGAATAGTTAGGTATGTTGCATCAGAATCTGTGATAAGCAGAGGAAGAAGATTGTAGGCCTTCCTACCGAAATGGTCTAATGTGGGTTGAAGGACTTCATATGCCTTATGTAAATGATCGTTTCATCCCAAAATCGAATCCAATTTTTATCCCTTTAGGGAAAGAATTTTATATAAAATCTTTGCTTAGTTGTCATCGGTCTTGAAACTCTCGTTTTCAGAGGACGTTGGAAATTTCAAAATACGTTAGGTTATTACACAATATCGTACGTATTTTGTATTTGCTTACATTGATTTTAAAAAATACGAGTACTTTGTCTCCTGATTGTTGGCTCACGGGATGTCCTTTACACTGTCTGTTGATAAGAACCGGGATAGCCGTTTTGTCCCCTTGTTTTATGTGTCCAAACTCCAAACCCCTGACGCAGACTACTGATTTTTACGACTAACGTACTTCCGCATGATACGTACTCGTACTTCAGAAGTAAATAGTCTATATCCATACCATATGTATAAAAGGAGTTGTAGATTGGCTCATTGACGCGCCTTGAGAGAGGCGTATGTCCAGAAGTAGACCAATATCAGCTGAAGGGAAAATATATTGATAACTAGCTGACCCGGCACACTTCGTCCTGCCAAATATAGAGATTTCTATTATTTTCTTCGTATTTTTTTCAGATTTTCTCATACCTAGTATAAACCTTTCTTGAACATAATTATATGAACATATCAAAATTCGGTCAAGCTGTTCTTGAGTTTTAGCGAGACTAACGAACAGCGATTCATTTTTGTTATAAAGATATTGTAAAACTGTAAATTTTGTAAAAAGATCACGAAAAATTTATCGACGAAAGTTATTAAAATTCGGCATTTAGGTAGTTTATAGCCCTGAAAGTTTTGGACAAAAAAGGAACTGAAAACTAAGTAAATAGACGTGAAAAAATTAAAACCAATGAAAAATAAACTTCCTGCTGTTAATACAAATTGTGACGACTGTGAAAACTGAATAGAAATTCCAATGTTATACATGGTTTGTATGAGATTTTTGTTAAGCAATGAAACGTAAGGCTTTCATAACATTTCGTAACATTTGAAGATGTAACAATCGGTGGTTTTCACAATTTTCCACGGCGGGCAGTCTGTAATTTCCCATTGTTTTGTTCCCATAATGCATGCTTTCTCGTCGCACTGTCTGCTTCATCGTGTATTGTTCTGAAGTGCAATATACAATGCAATGTGACTGTGGCCTGTTATACCCACGACATGATCTTAATAACTTATGGAACAAATTTAAATCTTGACAGTTCATTCGATCTGGATAATAACTCATATGGCTTTATGTAAATTAGTGTAAAAGTTTATAGCTTTAGCTTATATCTTTTTCTATAGCTTTAGCTTTAGCTCATAGCTTAGGTGATGAAACCATTTAAATCACGAAATTGGAAAAACTAAATGAACTTGATTTAACTTGATATAACCATTTTAATTTTCACATATAGGTACCTACGGGGGGCTGAACTTTTCAAAAAATTTATTGTCATGATTCTTATGTGTTGCTAAAAGCATTTCGTCTATTTTGTTCAAGGTATTACAGTATTTTGAGTAAATATGCTAAGAAAATTTTAACTTAAAAGTAAAAAAAGGAGAGTAGTGCTTGCAATGTACATAGTTTTTTTGGGCATAAGTAGGTATTTATAAGAGGAACAATATGAAAATTTACTTGTATTGTATTGCACATTTTGAGTCCGAATAACCCATCAATGCGGTGATAGCCCAGTGGCTTAGAATTCGACCTCGAATCGAGGGGTCCGGGTTCGAATCCCAGTGGCACGCACCAATGACTTTGTAAAAAAAGTTATGTGCGCTTTATAAAAATTAAATATCACCTGCTGTTACGGTGAAGGAAACATCGTGAGGAAACCTGCATGCCTGAGAGTTCAGAAAAAAAAAAGTTCTCAAGGGCATGTGAAGTCCACCAACCCGCACTAGGCCAGCGTGGTGGACTAAGGCCTACATCCTTCTCATTGTGAGAGGAGACCCGACCCTGTAGTGGGTCATTAATGGGTTACTGACAACCCATCAATCACTGTCGATCAATCCGATCCGATTTCCTATTTCCGTTAAATCGTTACCGCAAATCGATTTATCGGAACGTAGGAATCGTTTCATTCCTATGCAAATTGCATCGTGGTTTTCAGATAGCAGGTGACACTGGAAATACCATGTTGGAATAAAATTCTTATAAACCGTGCTAAAAAAGCTATGTAGATAGCTTTTAGCTACAGGTTTAAAAAAACTTTAAGCTACAGGTTTTTGGCAAGTTTTATAGTATTACAATAAAATATAGTATCGCTAAAAATTCGGGAGCCATACCTATACAAACACTACCTATACTTACAAAAATAAGTAAAAATGGACTCACTCAACTTTTTTCACTTTTGACAAAAAAAAGCCCCATTTTAGGGATACCATTGTTAAAAAATACCCTAATACTTGGAAACAATATGTTAGTAGAGGATATGATAAGTATTAGATAAAAAGTGATATGACAGCAGTTCCCGTGAAAATTAAAGCAACCTAAGAATAAAAGTCTTCTAATATTATGTTAATAGAGGTTGAGTATCACTAAAAAGTGACGTGTCAGCAATTCTCGCAAAAATAAAAAGTCCCCTAATAGTTATTAGGTGTACCATTGTTGATAACCGAGGATAAACATGACATACCTGTAGTATAAATTTCAAAAAAGGGAATCGTACAACCACTGTAACCTGCTTCATGCAAAAACCTAGACAAAAAATAAATGCGGTGAAGGTCATTCAACTTGGGTCAAGCGATGCTAGCCAGCGTTTCTTGATTCTACTCGTATATTCAAATGAAAGTTTTTTAAGCTGGCTTCTCGGTTTATTTAAATTGCTAATAAGTTATCTGTGCGAAACATAAAGCTGTGAATAACATTTTAAATTTTTCCCGCTTAATTCTAAAAGTCCATAACCTCGAATTTTTTAGAAATTTTTAAGCCTGTTGTTCGTCTCCGGTACAGTCACGTAGATCTTTATTATTATCACGTTTCGTTGGTTGAATTTTTTCATATAAGTGAGTTCAAAGAAACTTCATAGAAGGTAAGTGACTCCTTAAAAATGTTCCTTGAATCCAGATTTATTAAATACATTTTCAAATTTGTTTGAATGAAACATGTGTCCACCACAAGGACCGCATTCGCACTAGACCAGCGTTATGGACTAAGGCCTACATCCTTCTCATTGTGAGAGGAGACTCGACCCTGCTGTAATCACTATTGGTTAAAGATATTACACCAATGGTGACCCATCGGCCGGTTTCAGTAATCAATCGATGGATAGATGTGGGTTTTGATGATTGGTTGCTGGGCAACATCTATTAAATCAAAGCAATTTAAAACAGTATCTTGATTCTTGGCAACCAAACAACATCAATCCCAATCCAAATCCGAAGATCGGCTATTGCAACCCACCGTTGGTCAGCACCAATTACCGAGATGATACAACTTGTAGAAAATTTAACTATCACTTCGTACCATTTATCGTAGTTTACTCGCCGACATTCTCGAGTCAACAGTCGCGTTGCCGATATTTACCGGTTATTGACGAGTTTGCGCGACAGCGCGGTAATAGCAGTTAACCCATATCTATTGCGGGTTCAGTATGTGACTGCATTAAAGTAAGACTGCCTGCATACATTGACATTTTTTATCTATTGAAATTGAGTAGCAAACGGCCACCTGATGTCAAATCACTGCAACCCATGGGTACCCATCTCTTACCTCAAATAGGATTCAAATCCTATCGAATCCTATAGAAGCATAACTGACGGAGTAGAAAGGTCCTCGAATGGTGACCGCGTCTTGGTAAAAAGAATGCAGGTTATTCATGGTTAGGCTTCTGGTCATATAATAAGCAGGTATTTTAATAGGTACAGACTTTTACTGCCAGTAACCCATTAATGGGTTAACCCAATAATACAGGGTCGGGTCTCCTTCTCGCAATGAGAGGGATATAGGCCGCCGTCCACCACGCTGGCCTACTGCGGGTTGGTACATACCTTACATACCTTTGAGAACATTTTTTTTGTGAACTCTCAGGCATGCAGGTTTCCTCACGATGTTTTCCTTCACCGTAACAGCAGGTGATATTTAATTTTATAAAGCACACATAACTTTCTTACAAAGTCATTGGGATTTGAACCCGGACCCCTCGATTCGAGGTCGAATTCTAAGCCACTGGGCTATCACCGCTATACTGCTGTCACTTTTACTGAAAATAAATTTAATTCAAAATAATTTTCTTGCTTAAAAAAAATTAAAAATGAACCAGTAATTAGGTCTAAAACTTACTTAACTAGGCCGATCACTAATTAAAGCATCAATTCTTAACAACAAATGTAATAAACCGCAAATTAATCGATTAAACTTCCTGAACATTTCACTTTTTACCCAATTAACGATGCAAAAAGCAATACTCACGCTATCGGAGCTCCGACATCCATTTCTAAGTCTCCAAAAATCCAAAACGTCGGTGAAATCAGCAAGTCTGGGTCAACGCACCCACTAAACAAGATAAAACACTGGCACAACCCAAAAAAAAAAACAATCAAAATTCTTTATAACATTCACTTGGGTCACTTATTTATCGACACGGTAAAGAAGTTCGAGCCGGAGCGAAGTTTCTTTGCCACTGTCATGGTCTCGGCCAACACACGTTTCTCCCACCACGAATGCAAAAGTTGAATCGAATTACTACAATAACCACACAATAATCACGTTAAAATATCGTCAACTTTACAGGCACAAAATACTGAAACCTATTCGTTTAAAAACCATAAAGCGTAGAATAAAACTCAAATTTTGAACTTCGAATCACTCTAGAAAGATCTTTCGTCCTTCTCGCACGATGCGCGCGCGCGGTTTACCACGAGCGTTGAACTCATTCAAATATCGAACGCGAAACGGACGTGTGTTTTCAGTTACGTAAAAGTGAAAGTGACGATCAGTGGACAGTTTGGAAAAATGTTATCGGCTATCGAAAAAGTGCATGTTATATTCGGTTTGTTGTTTTATTTGAAGTGGAGTTGGTCATTGACTTGGTATATTTGTATAGCGATTTGTTTGTTCTCTACTAAAAATACTTTTTTGTCATCTACTAAAAATACTTTTTTTGTCGTCGTTGAAATTCTTTGCTTCGGGTGATTTGGCTGAAGAGGTGTTAGTGTTGAATATAATAAAAAGAATATAATTTTTTTAATTTTTAAATTATAGAACATTTTGTAGAGTAAGTGAAAAAAGCAGGTTTTATAAATTGACCTTATTCTAAACTTTTTCTTCTCTTTTCAGCCCTTCGTAGTCCCCTAATTTACGCCATCTCGCTCGGTCTTGGGCCCTTTGAATCCATTGGTTTTCCACTGTCTTATTCTAAGTTACAAAAAAAAATTTGAAATAAATACCATGGAGTGATGGATGAATAATTTTTTTTTTGTTTCCATCCAATTTATCCTTGACTCTTCAAAATAACATATTTCCTCAACACTTTCAAACTACATACCTATTCCTTATACTCGTATAACAAATCAGAAAGAAAATCGTTATAGACGCGAACTTTCGTATGAACATAGTGGGTCAAGTCAGGTGAATGCACTTGACCGACCAGTCGCGACTGTTGCCAGCGTGGTTATCGCTTACCCGGTGGTCATAAAACGATAGTAACACTTATAATCTAGTATTTAAAACTCATCGCCACCTAGTATTTAAAACCTAATACCTGGAAGTAGAGTCATCGCGAAATTTGAACACAAAATGAGAGAGAGAGAGAGAGAAGAGTTTTATTAAAAATGGTCATTGCGTACATTTGTCGCACGTAACTGCATATTGACTGTTAAAACAGCTCCATTCAAAGACCTTCCTTCCTTCCAGCCCTTGGTAGTCCACTGCTGGACATGGGCCTCGCCTAATCGACGCCACTCCACCCAGTCCTGGGCCCTCTGAATCCAATGGTCCCCGCTGTCTTCTTCAGGTCGTCAGTCCACCTGGTAGGAGGGAAGCCTGTACTCCTTTTACCTAAACGTGGTCGCCATTCGAGGACCTTTTCCCCCATCGGTTGTCAGCCCTGCGAACGATATGACCAGCGCATTGTCACTTTAATTTGTATTTGAATTTTGTCGCATTCGTTAGTCGGTTGGTTATTTCGACATCCAATTAGGACTAAGTCTTAAGTGTTGGCAAATTCTTCAAATAATTCAGGAGCGTCTCGCCCCTAGCGAGTAATTGTTCTATAAGTATAAGACTGGCAACAAATAGATCCCACTATCTCAAATTGAAACAAGCAATCAACCGTGAGAACGGGATCTCTAATAAGATTAAAGCCCCAAAGAAACCGCCCTAAGGAAATTTGTTTATTGGGTGCTCCTAGGCGACCTTTTAGGTCTTATCTAGTATTAACGAGCAAAAACAATGTACATACCTAATTAGGCCCAGCGCCTGTTCTATCACCTGGATCTTAGAATTTGGTCCAGTGCCGTGAGCAAACACTATTTCAAAGTATTCGAACAGTAAACGTCAGTCATAGTATGCCATATGTCAGTCTGTCTTGACATCTTCCTATATAGACTACAAGCCCATGAACAAAATTTACCTGTCAAAGTGGAGTGACCGAGTCCTGGGACATTTGTCCCGCGACTGTGTCACTCAATACGAAATTACCGTGACCCACGTGGTGTCGCGCGATGCTGATTGTAAACAAGACTAATGTTGAGAGACATTGTCCTACGAAGTCGCAGAGACAGTGGCCACTAAACATTTTCGAGTCATCTACTATTACAATTGAGTCATAATCGTATCACAATGGTTTCAATCTGACTACATAATTGTCATGTTGGACTGTTTTGATATAATCAAAAATGTTGTAAGGACGTCATTATGATTCGATGGAGTGTCATCGGCGTACAACTGTTAGTACGAGTATGTTTAAATTTAGTGGTTTTGACAGTATTGTAATTATTGAGTTTTATTATTCGTAGAATTATTGTCAATCTATTCGACTCGTCCTATAAGTGGCACGCTCTATCACTACATCTTTATTATGAACAAAATACCTGTATATTCTGTCACTCATAGCTTTCACATTAGATGGTAATGTTACACCAGAGATTTTGGTAATATTTGGAGAGAATTTTGCGTGAATATCAGTGTAGATCGGGTTCTCGCACGAATATTTACAAGAAAATCGGAATCTACTAACGATTGTAAAACCGCGCACGTTTTACCGATACGAGTAAACGAACCGTGCGAATGGTAAAAATCTTTGCACGGATTATCATGTAAGTACCTATGCAAAGGTAAAATTTTCGTATGGTAATCGTATCGAGCTCTCATTAGTATTAGACTACAAGCTCATTAGCAAAATTTACCTGTGAAATGAACCAACATGAATAACGCTTAGAAGGCTGTTACTATATCAGAAAATAACTCTGAGTACTATGCGGTCATTTCAGATACATTATACAGATACTTTATCCATGAACGCTGTACATATTTCCAAGGCCGGGCTCGAAAGCCAAGGGTCGCAACCCTTATCTCTGACATCATGGTACCAGCAGGTGTACCGCTCAGAAATGACCGCATAGTGCTCAGAGTCATTTTCTGATGTAGTAACAGCCTTCTAAGCGTTATTCACGTTGGTTCATTTCACAGGTAAATTTTGCTAATGAGCTTGTAGTCTAATACTAATGAGAGCTCGATACGATTACCATACGAAAATTTTACCTTTGCATAGGTACTTACATGATAATCCGTGCAAAGATTTTTACCATTCGCACGGTTCGTTTACTCGTATCGGTAAAACGTGCGCGGTTTTACAATCGTTAGTAGATTCCGATTTTCTTGTAAATATTCGTGCGAGAACCCGATCTACACTGATATTCACGCAAAATTCTCTCCAAATATTACCAAAATCTCTGGTGTAACATTACCATCTAATGTGAAAGCTATGAGTGACAGAATATACAGGTATTTTGTTCATAATAAAGATGTAGTGATAGAGCGTGCCACTTATAGGACGAGTCGAATAGATTGACAATAATTCTACGAATAATAAAACTCAATAATTACAATACTGTCAAAACCACTAAATTTAAACATACTCGTACTAACAGTTGTACGCCGATGACACTCCATCGAATCATAATGACGTCCTTACAACATTTTTGATTATATCAAAACAGTCCAACATGACAATTATGTAGTCGAATTGAAACCATTGTGATACGATTATGACTCAATTGTAACAGTAGATGACTCGAAAATGTTTAGTGGCCACTGTCTCTGCGACTTCGTAGGACAATGTCTCTCAACATTAGTCTTGTTTACAATCAGCATCGCGCGACACCACGTGGGTCACGGTAATTTCGTATTGAGTGACACAGTCGCGGGACAAATGTCCCAGGACTCGGTCACTCCATACGAAATTAACGTGTTGTGTAAATGTGGCTTCAACGCCAAGAACTCGCGATACGGTTTTTACCCGCGCCTGTTGCTGTGGCGGAACGGTTAATTTATTTTCCAACTCATGACAATTCTGTACGGTTCTACAGCCGCCGCGATTGCGATTTTGCTCGCAAACTTTGCAGACCTCCAGGAAGTTGGCACCGCACTTTAGAGTAACAACAATTTTGAAGCTTGTTCCGGATTGTTCTAAAACGGCATAGCGCTGAGAATGAAACTTTCAGAAAAAATGAGAAAAAACCCATTTTTGAGCTGGCACCGCACTTTGAAGGTATTGCGATTTTGACGGTTGTTCTAGGTTTGTTCTATATTGTTCCAAATTATTGAGTTCGAGAAAAATTTATTTCTTATAAATTTTGAGCAAAAGCACATCGAGCTATCGAGATTCAAATGGTTGTCCCGAGTTGTTCTAGCGATTTTTGGCGATTTTAGCGGTTGTTCCAGGTTGTTGTATCGCAGGATGGGCAGTAGCAGGACGGGAGGATAGCGATTACTTGAATTTCAGATCGCCAACCGATCGTTGAGCGCGCGGGTGCAACCGCCGCTGCAGCGGAAACCGCATACGGAAACCGCTCACACTGCGATCGCCAAACGCGTAGTGAAAACTTTGCATTCTACATGAGCTGTAGTAAGACTGCAGATGCGAGTAAAAACCGTGACTTCTTACCCTAAATTTCATATCGAGTGACAGAGTCGCGGAACAAAATATGTCCCCTAGTAAAAACGAGCCTTTAATGCAACAGAACAGTGCGTCACACAAATATGTTGACAAATGGCATTAGCCGACGCGACGCACCTACTCGCAGAAACCGTTAGGACGGAGAAATCTGGCAGATGTTTCACGCAAATGTACGGAAAATTAATTCTTTGACCTCGTTTAATTAACAAAAGACGGCATTGACAGTAATGGTTTGGACGGTGGCTATGTAGGACTTTGTTGATCTAAAACTTCTGTGGAGGATTTTGTGATTACAGGAATTTTTGTCTTTTATTAAAGTAGGTCGCCTATACCACAGAGGTGGAAGACGAAAGTCTTCGATCAGTGCATCGTTCCAGTCATGACTTATATGGCCGAGACTTGAACACTTACGGTGTAGCTAGTTCAAAGGCTCAAAAACGCTCAGAGAGGTACTCGTATGTTCCTGAGGGATTTTTTATAGTATTTTTACAGTAAATGGGTATGCAGGCTGGCGTGAAGTGAACACTGCAGCCCACGGACACCCACGTCCAGCCTTATACAGAGAGGATATCCAACCGAGGTTGGTGCTTTGCTACTTATGAGGACGATGTTCGTCTCAAATAAAGTATCTCAACCAAACAAACCGAAACACAAGACGCGCAGACCACGCTGCTTTACGACGGGGACGGTTTAAGAGGTGGGCGATAAGTTACCTTTGTTCCGATTCTACTATGGCATATTTAAAATATCAAAAGAAGAAATCGAATTCTTAGGATTTCTTGTGTCATCGTGCAAACATTTCTTCTCATATGCTGTTTCACAGATGCGAACCACAAAATAGCGATAAGTACCTCCATCGCTAATAAACTGTTTCGAGAAAGTAAGCCTCTTTTTATGTCCTTGCGTTTTGATTACACACATTTTCCTGTTCGACGGTTTATACCACAGATATAGATTTAAACGGATCACGCAAATGGAAACACTTTTCGCGTCAAAATTATTGAAATGTTTGATTGTGTAATGTATAACCGTCATCGCTGTTTCGTTTAGTCCGCACTCCACCGTTGTTCACAAGGGACGTCAGATATGTCATTCCTTCAATACAATTACTCGAATTAAATCAATTTGTCGACATTAGGTACTAATTCGAATCCAATCGAAAGATGATGCATAATTATTCAAATAGTTCATGTTATTGATACTGGTGCCTTCTATTTGGCCCGTATTGACGTAGGATTCCCATCGATAAAACATTCTTATTTTGTCTCGGTAGGAAGTAAAAAAGTAGTACGCTTGGTCTTCATAATTATAGGCTGACTTGCGTAATCTATTCAGATCCATATCTATGTTTTGTACAGAATCATGGTCTTTTATGACGCTTTTTGATTTTATTTTTATATACAACGATGGTGGCTTTCCTTTTACCGTGGTGTGCGACGGAAGTTATGGGCGCAAAGCAATTTTCAAGATGAGTGCAAAGCAAAGGTGCAAAGCAATTTTCAAGTAGAGCCATAGTAGAGCAACTCGCTCAAAGAACCTTACCGCCATCCTCTTAACCCGTCAGCATCTTCGTATCATAGATTTCGGTTGTGGAGCTGATGAGCTTTACGATGCGAGCGCACACCGTCACGAAAAACCGACACCCTGAAGTTAGCTATGTGATTTGTCGTTTGTCGATGTTATCGAGTTGTTCCGTTGTGGTAGAGTATTTTGTGAGCTTTTAATTGGATTAGTGCGTAGGTATTATACTTTGTTCACGATACCAAAAGATGTAAAAGGTTTGGCTCGAGAAATAAATTATTGAAAGTACATAGGGTAAGTACACACACTTTTTTTCTCTTGCTGCTTGCTGTCCACAGACTCTAGGTCCGTGCTTTTTTGCATCACATTTCTTGTCTGCTTTTCTTATGTATAAGTATGCGCCAGAAAAAGTTCTTTGTTGCTTTTGGCCTGGTGTTTCCTTTGATCTTGCCGGGCACTCCTTCAGGGTTTCTGCTATGAGTAAGGCGAATATCTTAGTCACCACGAGTAGCAACGCACACACATACGACCAAATAGGATTTCTATCATAATTGAAAGTGGATGTGGGTGTCCTTGGGTGGCTGGGACCACTAATATCAGGGCCCTAATTATGTATGAGCATTCACACTCGTATCGCGGCAATGTCGTGTCTTGTTGTCAGTAACCCATTAATGACCCACTACAGGGTCGGGTCTCATCTTACAATGTGAGGGATGTAGGCCTTAGTCCACCACGCTGGCCTAATGCGGGTTGGTGGATTCACATGCCTTTGAGAACATTTTTTTGAACTCTCAGGCATGCAAGTTTCCTCGCGATGTATTCCTTCATCTTAACAGCAGGTGATATTTAATTTTATAAAGCGCACATAACTTTTTTACAAAGTCATTGGTGCGTGCCACTGGGATTCGAACCCGGACCCCTCGATTCGAAATCGAATTCTAAGCCACTAGCCACGGCTATCACCGCTGAGTAAGTATAATTATCTACAATAGGGTTGTGTCCTACGAGTCAATTAGATACTTTTAATGAACTTTCATAAACATTACCTCTTCATACATTTTTAATGTGAACATATGGGATGATTTTTATTGTTTTTGTGCTTTTTCGAATTAATTGTGAGTCGTGGAAATATCCCCATTGACCTGAAATTGGAGAAACAAGATAAAACATATATATTTTTTTTAATAACAACTTTTTACTGAATTCAACCAAGTTTATGACAAATCATGAAACACACCTGTATTTAAATATTATAATTAAAGAAGGTTTTTAATGAAAACAAAAGTTCGCTTTCACGTCTACCCTCAGACCCGGTTAATAATTAAAGAGGCCCGGCTACTTTCCCCACAGAAATGTTTTAACGATTTAACGATTCGGCACTGTACAAAGGTAGCTGGAACCAGGATTACTTTTGGCGCAGTACTCAAACAAGTTTTGGAATATAAATCGGGAGTTCATTACCTGGATTTTGGTTCCAGTGTAGACTTGAATTTGTTAGAGTGTCTAGAGTAAATATTATATTAATATGTGAAGCGAAAATGTTGGATACCTACAATTTTACAGCTCACTATGCGAACAGAGCCGTTTGAAATTTTATAAAATTAGAGTTTATATGGAGAAGAGTGCACGAATTCTAATACATGAAATGATTTACAAATACTTACATGAAATTCGTCAAACCAAAATCACCTACACAACCATAAGTTTGAGTACATACTTTGATATACACTCAATACTCATAGACAAATAGGCAAGACGTGTAGATACGTATATTCCATTACGTGTCAAATTCAAATTTTAATAAATTTAAGTGGAATTTAGACTACTTGAGGATCTCTAGTTTCAATAATTACATGTACTAATTTGACAAAGCAATAACTGTCGGGATACCCAGTGTGAAATAAGAAATGAGAAATTACCCATATGCATTTCCGGTTTACAGACCGGCACCTAGGCCAGCGTGGTGGACTAAAGTCTACATCCTCCTAATCGTGAGAGGAGACTCGACACTGCACTAGGCGACTAATAGGTTATAGACAAGTACAGTCACGCTTTGATGGACTACGTTGGAATTTCTAGCGACTTTTTATTTACTTTATATTCAACAGTCGTTTTATTCATATCGTCGTTACATATTATTATTCAAATGAATATTATAAATACTTTCACTTATTGTAGGCACGTATGTATTATGAAATTAAATGAAAGTGAAGATTTGAGCATCCTTTTTTGACTACGGCGGGTGACGTTTGATTTTTTTAAACGCACATTACTTTGAAAAGTCATCAGTGTGCGTCACTGGGATTCAAACCCGGACCTCTCGAGATGAATAAATAGATAAAATATATTTTAATAGCATAGTAGGTACATTGTAAATATTGTTTCCCTTATAAAATTACCAATTATTTTGCACTGAGAAACACAGGTCCTTAAAACCTAGCTTTAATAACCATTAATTAATACACTGATAACTTTGAAGATGCTTTATAATGAAGTTAATTAATGCTCAATTAATTTAGACAAATTCGTGAAAAGGAAGAAATCTTAGCCGTTTGGAGGAAAATCCTGAATAGGCGCTGATTTGTAACGGTGATTTATACCACCAGAGATTCATTGGCAATCGGAACAGATTGACAAATGAAGCAATTAAGTGATTTCAATTATTCGCCAAACGTAGTAGGTATAGCGGTACTTATACAAAGTGCGAAATACATTACAAATACCTACTTATATAGAGTGTGAAGCCGTGCATAGCCCAGCTGCTTGAGTAGATCGCAAGCGATCGAAAAAGTTAAGCAACTTGGCGAATTAAATGCGCGCTTCTGTGCTTCGGAGGGCACGTTAATCCGTCGGTCTCGGTTGTTATCGATACCATAGGAGTCGTTAAACCTTGTCGGAGGCCCTATGGGCGGTTTGAAAACATCCGACACGGTTTGGCACAGCCTTTTTCTCCACCAATGGAGTTCAGTTCAGCAGTTCCAGGCCTTCCCCTGCTGTGGGGAGAGATCCGTGCCCAACAGTGGGCTTAAGAGGGTTGCAGCTTTACAGAGTGGGCAGATTATCAGGTTTCAGGTGGAAGAGACTTAGTAGCTCGCCCGGGGAGATATCGTACCTTACGGCCAGCCTCTTATCTCGTCGTAAAGCATTTTCTTCATGTCTTGTGTTTCGGCTGGGGGAATGGATGCCGGAGACACTTAGTAATGGGTTACAGAGAAGACTGAGTAGGAAACACTAAGCTTAATCATTAAACTTTTTGAAAATACAAACTCGTTCCTAGTATTATTTTACGCCTGGTTCGGTTACCTTGTCGCCGATAATAATATCTTAGTAACTTTTTAATGAAGGGCATTAAAAAGTTACTAAGTTACATGGTCCCTTAGTCTAAGACTGACCCATAAGTTCAAAGTCGCTCAAAGGACAATTTGGAAGAACCATTACCTTTACACCCGGGAAAAATAATTGGAAGAGGTTATCAATTAAAAGTGTCATGAAAGCTGTATCCGTCAAAATAATAGCGACCTAAACATAGGACGTCCTATTTTTGGTATCCTGACATCCTACACATCCTACCTTGACGTATAAAAATCTGCGTCAAACATTTTATTAAGACAATTTAAAAAAAATGAATGAGCTGCGTGTAGGTTAAGAGGCCGGTACCGGTACGATACGTAGAGGGTTCTGCCTTCGATTCCCAGCGGATAGATTTACATAATAAGTTAAAAAAAATATGACTTTAATTTTCTGTTTCTAGTCTGGGTGTATGTGTTGCCTTGTCTCTGCCTTAGCACCCACGAAACTGGAAATCTAACATTGGGACAATAAGCGTGAAGCGTTTTTTTATAGTTTTTATTTATTTATTATATTATTAGAAAGTGTCCATAACGATGAACAATGAGGAAATTCATGGTTTCAATTGTGTCGAGTATATTTCGAAGGAAATAACGAATTAATAGTGCGTTCCGCTATCGAAGTGCTCGGACGAGTACTCAACAAAATTACGGTATCCGCTGCACTTACGATGTGACGACATGTTAAAGATAGTGATGTGCCTTGACTTCAAATGTATCGATAAGCCACCAGTTAACCCTTAAGCCTTTAGTAACCCTTAGCCCAGTAGCGTAGTAACCCTTCTGAAACCAAGTCTTATAGCAACCTAGTGAACAAATAGATTTCTATTTCCATTATCTAAAATCTGGTATTTTGTTATATAAAAAAATAGTGGTAAAGTAAGATGTGCATAGTGGAGAAACAGGCTGGTGGCGAAAAGGAAAAGAGATGAATGAAGGTCTCTTCTATATTGGATTTTCCGAGGTTTCCATCCATTGGCAATATCAGTTCTCTGATCATGTATATTCCACGATATAGATACTCGATATTCCGTTTGAGCACAATTCTGTACAATAGATACTGTTTAGAGAAACAGATATCTATTCTATTGTTACCTGCGACTCATTAGTGTTTATGATTATGTAATGAATATTTATATAGCGGTGATAGCCCAGTGGCTTAGAATTCGACCTCGAATCGAGGGGTCCGGGTTCGAATCCCAGTGGCACGCACCAATGACTTTGTAAAAAAGTTATGTGCGCTTTA
This sequence comes from Erynnis tages, assembly GCA_905147235.1. Taxonomy (NCBI): domain Eukaryota; kingdom Metazoa; phylum Arthropoda; class Insecta; order Lepidoptera; family Hesperiidae; genus Erynnis; species Erynnis tages. The sequence goes on along the minus strand of LR990095.1, from coordinate 5,233,434 downwards.
TAAAAATTAAATATCACCTGCTGTTACGGTGAAGGAAAACATCGTGAGGAAACCTGCATGCCTGAGAGTTCAGAAAAAAAAAAGAGTTCTCAAAGGCATGTGAAGTCCACCAACCCGCACTAGGCCAGCGTGGTGGACTAAGGCCTACATTAATGGGTTACTGACAATGAATATTTAGCTAGGGTATTGTTAGAAGGGAATGAAAAGGGCGGCGGTGATTGAATTTAGTTTGGAATTCAGCCGTTTTCTCGAGAGGCTCGGGTTCGATTGCTAGTGACACCAATTCCTTTTTTAAAGTTATAAAGGGTGGTGGCATGCTCCAAGTCTTCCCCTGTTGTGGGAGGGACCCGTGCTCAATAGTGGCCCATAAAAGGATTGCAGCCAAATAAATAAAATAAAACCGATAACCGGCCCATCACTATAACGTGTTGACAGCAAGCAATATTTTAGTATCGAATTACTTCCACACATGTTCGCGAAAGTATTATAATGGCCGTCGAAAGACAACAATAACTGACAAATTTCTCTTATCTATTTACGGAATTTCTTTCCATAATAATATAAGTAGTTGACGCAAGTGGACCTCAACGGGAAATTGGGGTTCTTTAGGCGAGTGTATCAGATTTATTATTATTATGATGTTCTATATAGTTAAGCGGTTATAGCCCAGTGGCTGATTCGGTTTCTAGAAGGCCCAGTTCGAAACCAAGCAAAGCGCACCGTTTGCGTAGGTTATAGACGTTGGTAAGAAATTAAAGCTTTTTTGTAGAGCTATTGCCGAACTATAGACAAATTATTATTTACTTTATTGTGTTAACTAAACTCATTTGTCAACAGATGGCACTACATTTATCCTGAATCACGCTATTAAAGTTTTCTTAACATCTGCCGTATACTCGTACATACATACAACTCTAAGTTTGTACAATAGATTTAATTCAAGTTTTAACTAAAAAAATATTATGCCTGAATAAAACAAAGCAACTTCATAGAGCAAAAAATACAGGAACTAAATCACAAAGGCAGGTAATAATGTAAAATAATAGAGTCCCGACCTTATCATTACTAACACGCAGCCAAATCGTAAGTTATTAACGGGGATTTTGGGACTTCTCTTTGCGTGACAATGGGGTCTACACCATAGAGATAAGTAAAAATAGAATAGAAGCATGTCTTTTTTTACGTAGTTACTTTTTGTCTAAATAAATACCGATTGATTTGTTTATATTCATCCAGTAACAAACGGGCATGACCACCAGTGCCTTGAACATGAACTTACGCAGTTTCGTATGGTAATCGTATCGAGCTGCCTTGGGAAGACGTCAAAACAGATTGATATATGCCGCACTGACTATCTCATCCCGATGTACCGCTGTAGCGTAGGTATATTTTTGTTACACGGGGAGTGGGCCAGGTCTGACCTAACCTCAAATAGAGAAGAAATCTATCAGAAGTTGTATGCGGGTTTTGAAACTTTGCGGGTTTTGATACTATGCTTTTGATTCTCATGAAGACTAAGATGTTCGCCTCAAATAATCTCTGGCATTCATTCCTCCCCAGCCAAAATACAAGACATGAAGAACATATTGTTTAACGACTATTTTTATGCAAAAAAATAAATAATTAATAATTGTGTAACATTGTCCAGTTCCTTTCTGGCTGTTCTATAATCTGTGGTGAAAATCAAATTAATGTTAATAATGTCGCTTTATCAGTAATCAAAGCTTGTGTAAAAGGAATTAATTGGGTAGGTATAAGTCCGTAGTATAATAGCTACCTGAAATTATTTTGTATTGCGCCTCCAATAATGTTGATAAACACATGACGTAGCTTTTTAAAAACATCAGTACCCTTAGTCTAAAACGAAACGGATCGTTTTTTTATATAGATTTAAGCCAGTTCTTCGGTGTAACAAATATTGAATTTTAAGTAGTGTTTTTATAACCATAATGGTTGTGGAGGCATTAGTCAGCACGCAAATCAAATCACTTTGCAACTGAAATCACCACGCGTCTCCATTCACTTCGCGACCCACGACGTCACGCGACTCAAATCACCTCGCGACCCAAACCGCCACGTAGTTTAAACTCATAACTCCAATCACCTTGCAACAAGAGTTACGACGCTACAAAAGTAGTATTTTCATTATATCGCATTAGTAAGGTAGGTAGTAATTAAATATTACGACATCACATATTCATATAAACCACGTCACGTTCCGTTTTATGTATATTCAGAGGCTACTATAATGCGGCTGGAAAGTAATAAAATTTATGCAGTTCTTAGTGCAACCTTTAGTAGCATATTAATGTGAAAATATTTTCATGTCTGATGCTACAAAGCTTTATGTATATGAGTAGGTCATCATAGTATAGGTAAAGTAATAAATTCAGATCCTGATAAAATTGGAACCAATCGAAAGTTATATCCAAACGAACAAAAAATGTAATCCGCCATTTTGTAGCTGCGGCATTCTTTGTTTTACAATGATATCAAATCAATCAATATCAAATCAAATCAAATAATTATATGTCAAACATAGAGCCTCCTTTTTTAAAGTCGGTTAAAACTGTTTTTTGTTTTATCTTTGAAATAATAAATCTTACTACCATAAGCTTTAGCAAGTTCAAGGCTAATTAATCTTAAGTTCTAGCTAATTTATGTTCTCGTGATTGAAAGTGCTTCGTACGATACACGTCTTGTAATTACTTTTGATTAAAATTTTTGGGATTTCGTTGCGTGTTCGTCACAAGACCTAATTTTTAAAAAGCACAAATCAAAGGTTTACGTGTGTGTTAAAATAAAAAACGTAATTACCACTTTAAAAGATTTGGGAAGTATTAAAAAAATCTTGTAAAAAATTGAGCTACTCAGCGATGAAATACTTAGCCAATAAATCACGTTGAATGTTACTAGAGTGACTCTGTTTAGACTTTTTGGAAAGACTGTCCAGGAAAGACCTGCGTATAATGGAACACACCAATCTTTAGACTGAAGAGGTTGGGGGAAAAAAGATATTTCTGCAGGCGATGTCAGTACTTGGGGAACACGACAGAAGGAATTTCACCACTTTCTTTCTTTAACCAGAATGTTTTTTTTCTTTTTTTTTCTGTCTTTAATTGCTGTCCACAGACTCTAGGTCCGTGCTTTTGCATCACATAACTTGTCTGGTTTTCTTATATACTATGCTCCGGTTCTCCATTTACAATGAGAAGGATGTAGACCTGAGTCCACCACACTGGCCCGAGTTGATAGACCTCACATGCCTTTGAGCAGTTTTGTGAACTGTCAGGCACGCAGAATTCCTCACGATGTTTTCTTTCATCACCACAGCAAGTGATATTTAATTTTATAACGTCCACTCAGTATAATCAGCTTCAATTCAGAAACTAGGCACAGAAAATAGTTATAGTTTATTGCCTATTTTAAGTCTAACACTATTCTATCTACACGTCTTATTTATCTTATAATGACCCTACATTGGTCGAGGTTAACAGTTAAATTATTGAGCTTGATTAAGTTAACGTTATGGAACCAATGCATGCGATGTGTGTATTCAAATGTTACAAGATTTTTGTAGCCGTACGAGTATTATAATGGCCGTCGAAAGACTGTTCTCTTTCGACTTTCTTGCCGATTTTTAAGCGTCTCACACTACTTTTTTGTTTATCTTATAGTAAGTTATAGTTACCCTACATTGGTCGAGGTTAACAGTTAAATTATTGAGCTTGATAAAGTTAACGTTATGGAATCAACGCATGCGATATTGTGTATTCAAATGTTACATGACATGATTATTGTGTTTCGCTGTTCCTACCATTTCTCTTTACGACGAAGTTAGACGTCGTTTCGCGTTCAATGGCGTTTGACTAAGTAATTTTATACACTTACATATCTTATTACATATTTAATTTGTAATAAATTGTAAACTAGGTAAGTAGGTACTTCACTGTAGGTACCTATCGGTCTAACTATGTCTTGAAAATACGATAACTTTATCCATTTTGATATCTCGAATTTAATAGAAACTTTGCACCATTTTCATCTTGATAAAATAGTTTAGAACCGAGCTTGTATGAATATGGAAAAGTAAGAAATGGAATTCGAAGTACCTACCTATAACTAAGTGAATTAGCCGTGTTTGGGCTAGAAGTATTTGTTTTAAGCTGCATTTTAAAGACTCATCATGATCTAAAAGGAGGTATTTAAGCAAGCGTAATTTTATCATATCCTTAGGCTAGACATAAGTCTCTCTTCATTGAACTTTACACCTTATGGGATTACTCTAAGATGATCCTAAGTTATAGATGTTTAAACAATAAAATTATAATTAAATTATATTGTGTAATTAAATGTTAGATTTGATCACCATAAAAACGAAACTAGGTAGGTACTACGTCTATACACAACATGTTATATGTTTATTTTGTTGTATTTACATTATTGTGTGTAAATACAAGAAAATACATATCAAACATCGCTCTTGACAGATAATAAGGAAGTCTTCTGAACACACAATCTTTTAAGAGCATCTACAAAGGAACCAGAGAAGTTTACAGACTCAAAGAAAACAAACGTTGTGAGATGATACCGGAACAGAGTATAATATTGTATTCTTCTATATTCCAATAGCACTGTGGCTGTTCAGTACTTATTTACTATAATAACAAGAATACCCTGTACACCTCATCGTTTGCAGGACTGACAACCGATGGGGAATAAAGGTCCTCGAATGGCGAATACGTTTAGGCAAAAGAAGTACAGGCCGCCCTCCGACAAGGAGGACTGACGACCTTGTAAAGACAGCTGGAAACCGTTAGATTCAGAGGGCCCAGCACCGGGCAGGGTGGCATCGATTAGGGGAGGCCCATGTCCCAAGGAGGGACCTACTGTAGGACGGCGTTTGGACCTCGTCAGCGACTGCTGAAGATGGCTGAAGCTAAAAGAAATACAAATACAATAATAGAGAAATACAAATAAAATACAAAATATAGAAACGATAAATATAAAAGCGGTGATAGCCCAGTGGCTTAGAATTCGACCTCGAATCGAGGGGTCCGGGTTCGAATCCCAGTGGCACGCACCAATGACTTTGTAATAAAAGTTATGTGCGATTTAGAAAATAAAATATCACCTGCTGTTACGGTGAAGGAAAACATCACAAATTCACAAAAAAATGTTCTCAAAGGCATGTGAAGTCCACCAACCCGCTAGCCAAGAAGGCCAGCGTGGTGGACTAAGGCCTACATCCCTCTCATTGTGTGAGGAGACCCGACCCTGTAGTGGGTCATTAATGGGTACTGACATGACATAGAAACGATAGTGTTCACGGTCCAGGCACAGAAACCTTCAAGGATAAATGAGAATTAATAAAAAAAAAAACGTTTACTAGCTAAATATCCATAACATCTGTTGATAATATCGTCTAGGACAGATATTCAGAAAGTCTTATAAATACACAATCCCTTAGAGATTCCTTCAAAGAAATCAAGGACGTCAGGCTTAGAGGAGACTTTGTGTAATGAAACACGAATTTATATTGCTCTCTGTGGCATTTCAATAATGAATGAAAGTCCTCTTGAAATGTTTGTTTAAAACATTTACGTGTTTAGGGTTACCCCAATATACTTAAACTTAATTAATTTCATAAATAAATCAAAAGTCTTAGCACAATATATCGTGTAAATCTTTTTAATAACAGCGGAAAACCCCTCACGTGTGCTCGAAGACACATTTATCCGTACTTACCTACATAGGGTTTATGAACGCCTGTAAGATTTATCACCGCAATAGTGTCACAACAACTTGGTGCAGTGAACATTATTTGGGAGTCTTCTAAAAATAAATTCTGTCCTGTCAACCATTATTTAATGGTTCAAAATTAACTTCGCAACTAACCAAGCATGTATTTATGAAAACTTCGCAACTAACCAAGCATGTATTTATGAAAATTTATGAAAACTTCCATTAATCTTATTTGTAATACATCAGATGGTCATACAAAGGTCAATAAAATTGAGTCTGTTTAACAAAAAAATTACTAAATCGATTTTTATACGTTGTACTCATTGATTTTTAAGGAAAATAAGACCTCAGATTTTAAAATTGATCGATCTAAAAGGTCTTTTAAAAACACGTTAACTTTTTACGCTATTTTCTTAACGCGAATTAACTATAACATATACCTACCTAACAATGGCTAACAATGTAAAATAATTGGCACAATAATTGTGGTAGACCTAAATAGGCGAATTATTAAAGTAGACCGGGACAAAGGGATGATAGGGCTTTGGGTTCCCTTTAAGTGGCCAGACGTATAATCATAGTTGTGGAGTGTAAATTATCAAAGGAATATCTAATGAGGACGAATGCTGTAGGGCACCTACCTTTTCATTAGAATAATTTAAATTTATTTAGAGGTAAATATTATAATTACTGCTCAGTTACCAGAATTTGGTATTCTATTAGTCTCGTCTAAGGCCTTAATTGTCCTTATTGACTATGACAATCCGACACAACCGACGCACCTAACAACACGACAAAATTGCGGCTCTGAATGGAGCAGTCATAACCATAGAGGTATTATACTAGAGTAGGGGAGACATACGGCTGTTTGTAAGTGGAAATGTCCGACACTTAGAAAGAGATTATGGTACCCTATCTGACTCTTTCTACTAACGCATGCGCAGAAGATCTTCGCGCATGCGCATTACACAATTTCAATAGGTACCTAATATTGTTTCTCGCTAATTGCTCATGCGCGAGAAGAGAGAGAGAGAGAGAAGGTACCGCAATCTTCTCTCTTGTTTTAACCGAAGGACAGTTGGAAGCCTGTCTTCCCTGCTCTAGTATAATACCTCTATGGTCCTAACTGGCAAAACGCACTGACATGCGACAAATGTACGCAATGACGTTGTCGTACGGCAAACTTGATGCGAGCGACCGATTTTGTCGTGGCAAGGGCGCTAGGACAAGGGGTAAGCTACGTTGTGTAAAAAAAAACCTCGAAAAAATATCAAGATTTTAAACTTAAACATAAGGCCACTAATTCTCAAAATAGTGATCTAAAAATACAATGAAAAGTTGACAAAAAGTTTGTCCACCTATTTGTAACGGCTTTGTAGAATAAAAATTATAAAGCAGCAGGCTTTTGTCATAAAACCCAATTTAAAAGAGGCCAAAGCCTTTAAGCGACAAAAGAAAAGAAAGAAGAAAAGACCCAAAAACAAAAGAAATGTGTTTGTGGAGGTTATGCACCACTAAAAGTGTATAACAGCAGATCTCACCAAAATAAAAGCGGCCTGAAAACAAAAGTCCTCTAATTCTAAGTGTCCTATCTTTGATATTCGGTCACTCCATCTTGACGTATAAAAATCTTTGAAGTAGGTATCTATAGAAGTTAGAATATAACTACTAGTATTACTAACATAAATACGCTTTACTCAATTAACCGAGGTTATCAGTGAATCCCCGTTTGCGGTTTGTTTAATTAATAACATGCGTATCGCCCGTATTTTGGTTCGTGTAAATAAACAGTGTTGTGACGCATTTTTACATTATGCGGAAATTAATAAGGTGAATTACCTCTGAAAAGGAAATTGTGAATCTTTTTATGGAGTAATACTGTCATTATTTTACAAACACACTTTTATTGTAGCGCGCATAGCCCCGCTGTTTGAGTAGATCGCAAGCGATCGAAAAAGTTAAGCAACGTCGGGCGCGGTCAGTACCTGGATGGGTGACCGCGAGTTGGTCACTAACGCGTTTCTTCACCAATCTGCAGTGGAGCTGCGTGGAGTATGCTCCAGGCCTGTTGTGGGGATAGCCCCGAGCCCAACACTGGGCTTCACGTGCCTTTAAAATCATCATCATTATTACGCCTCCTCAAAATGTCGAAAAGAAACATTATACGCAACAGATGAGTTCATAAAACTATGTATCTGCGGTTTTATGTCTAAGAAAATTGTTGCGAACCACTAGGATTGGATGTGAATTGTGGAGTGTGGATTGAATTGAGCTCAACCCACACTTACCTACAGGGCAATGGTAACTTGTACAAGAACTGCTGAGCAATATGCACTTGGCAAATACTCGGCCATCAACTCAAACAGCTGTTGGAAACAAATAACGAAACTACATACTTGGTGCTTGAAACTGTTAGCAACTTGGTACTTGTCAGTAACCCATTAATGACCCACTACAGGGTCGGGTCTCCTCTCACAATGACAGGGATGTAGGCCTTAGTCCACCACGCTGGCCTACTGCGGGTTGGTTGACTTCACATGACTTTGAGAACATTTTTTTTTGAACTCTCAGGCATGCAGGTTTCCTCACGATGTTTTCCTTCACCGTAACAGCAGGTGATATTTAATTTTATAAAGCGCACATAACTTTTTTTACAAAGTCATTGGTGCGTGCCACTGGGATTCGAACCCGGACCCCTCGATTCGAGGTCGAATTCTAAGCCACTGGGCTATCACCGCTATATTAGTTAAAGGGTTAGTTAAACCACACATATTTCAGATAAGCTGATTTCTTAGTTACTGGAGAATTCCCGCTAGCCTTTACTATGCTGCGAGCATGAACTAACGCAGTTCTGTGTAGTAATCGAATCGAGCTGCAGTTAGTATGGGTATGGGGTCAAGACAGATTGACATAATAATATGACATACTAATGTATGAATAGAATCTATGCTCACGGGACTGCTATCTATCATCGCGTATATTCAAGAAATTTTCACTTCAAATATGAAATTCCATTTTAATATCAAAGAATTTTGAAATCTATTAAGCAGGCGATTAAAATTCAAGCCCTGATTTGAATTAAAAACGGACGGAGGCTCGTACGGTTTACCGCACGTAGGTGAAATATTAAAACGAAATGTTTCCCTTACCGTATCAACAGCCTTTATACCGTATCTACAGCCTAAAGTTAATACTTACTGTAGGTAAATATTTTTGAAAGTTATTTGTCAATTAGTTCATTTATTTTGTGTGAATTGAACCAGGTTGGCGGTGAAAATGTGAGGTAGATAAGAAGACGACAATAAACCCAAGAAAAAGAAACAAGATACAAAATATGATGCTATTGTTAGGTGTGAAAGTTTGCATACCTACAAAAAAAATTCAAATGGCAATATGCAGGCCACATTGTACGAAAGATCAATAACCGATATCGTTTAAAATAAAGAAATTAAGAAAAACATTGAAATGCTCGTAAAAAGTAAACAAACGAATTTGCAATTCTCCTGAATTTGAGAGGATTACATTCAACGTCATTACATTATTAGTAGGTAGTCACTAATGGAGACAGTTAACTTGGCCTTATGTATTTTGTGCATTTGACATGTTTGACAAACAATCGCCAATGATATCGATAGGTACGACAAAGTATTTACTTAGTTACCACTTAATAATTTCATATTATATCATACTAGCCGACCCCGCAAACGTTGTTTTGCCATATAAGTTATCGAGCGTTAAAATCGACTATTAAAAATAGGAGTTGCTGATAGAAGGGTGAAAATTTGTATGGATTTTGATTTAATGCCACATTATTGAAAAAAAAAATTGTCAAAAAATAAAATAAAAATGTTAGGTGTGGACAATACTTAGGGGTATGAAAAATAGACAGTAGCCGATTCTCAGACCTACTGAATATGCGTATAAAAATTCATAAAAATCGGTCAAGCCGTTTAGGAGGAGTATGGTAACTAAAACTGTGACGTGAGAATTTTATATATAAGAAAAAAAAATTCATGTCCGAGGCGAAGTAGTAGGCATAAAGCTAGTAAGTATTCGCAAGATACATTATAACATTGTAAATATATATTGTACTAACATTCTTTTCATTTCATTTATTATATCATCATAACATCTATATCATTGCTTATTCTTCTTTTATTTACTTTGTGCTTTTTCTATATTCTTTCTTATATACTTGGTGTTGTTTACTTTCCATTTTATTCCACAAATTTATTGTATGGGTTGAATCTTCACTGAAATTAAATATTGTTATTTCGATGTTAGGATAGCTACTTAAAAGTTTATTATTTGGGTCTAGCTATGAGTATTACCTTTTCTTTATTCTAAATTACCTTTTTCTATTGAAAATATGTTATTATTTACTTAGTAAATCTGTGTTGTAAATTTATTCTTTGACATAATCAATGTTTTGACTTGTATAATGACATTATTAGTTTTCTTTTAAATTTCCATAGAGTACTCAAACATTGTCTTTTTTAATTTAGTTTTAAATATTGTAATTCTGTGTAAATTAATACTGGTTCAGGATAATTCCTTCTAAAGTCCGAAAAATAATTTAATATTTTAAATTTGAAATAGTTTGACATTCTGCGAGATGGAAGTCGAGAGTGCTGTGGAAAGGAATTCTGTTCGCGGTCTTGGAACGATCAACACCTCTCTTAAGAAGATTCTGTTCGGGGTCTTCTAACTATCAACATCTCTCTTAAGAAAATTCCGTTCGGGCTTCGGGGTCTTCGAACGATCAACATCTCTCTTAAGAAGATTCGGTTCGAGGTCTTGAAGCAACTAACATCTCTCTGTGAAAATTCTACTCTGGGTTCTCAAACAAACATCTATAGAAGAATTCCAGTCCTGGTCGTGAGACAAGCTGCATCTCCGAAGATCATTCTGCTCCTGGTGTGGTGTCAAGTGGTGTGGTTCCGTGCCGTGACTTCTGATCCGGGCAACTTCTCCGGTGTCTCCGCAGCGGGTCTGTTGGAGGGACTGCCGCAACGCTACGAGCGACCTGACTTGGACGAACAAACGTTAAAAAATACTCTCGACTACATCTCACATCTCAACTGGACCCGACAGGCAACCTCTCTCACTTTACTTAGCTTACTTCTTTTTTACTTTACATGTATCTCTTTTTAAAAACAATTTGTACACCAAGAGTATTAAATTACTAGACCCCTAACTAACTCTTTTATTTCACTACAACATGCATCAGAAAATCAACGTCTAGGGGAATTACTAGCATCCAACGCCCAAGAGTTCCCCTAACCCGTGCTGACTGACCCGTAATCACACGAACTATTGTATAAACAACCCATAACTATTAACACTCTTATTCCAACCGCATAAAGATCATATTCCAATGTCTTCCATTTAACCAACAGCAAAAAAGGTATGAAGTTCGAATATATAAAACGAATGCTAAGTAGGAAGAATCATTAATCAGTACGTGACTGCAGTGAGTGTTTGTGACGTTCCGATTCCAATTTCAAATTCAAAATGAATTTCACAAGGATCTTTTTCTTTGTTTTCGCTTGCTTCCTCGCTTTGGGCGCCGTGTCAGCCAGTCCCAAATGGAAGATTTTTAAGAAAATTGTAAGTATTGAGTAGTGCAGTTGGAGTTAGTATTTTTTTAGCTTTTTTAAATTTTAGAATGGAATAAAAATAATTTAATTCGATCATTAATAAACTGCCTAAAATCTGAATTATTTGGATTCGTACAACATACATTATGAAAAACTTTTTTTTTTAATTTTATTATAATTCTAAGTTTATTCTCATTAACGATTTGAAAGCGCTTCCGTGACCAATAATGATCATGTTCAGGAGGGAAGGCTATAATCGAAAAAATAGCAGTCGATAAACCTTGTTCCCTTGGTCCTACATGTGTTATGTCACTTTCTCCAACAATTTGTATCGGGGCAAAGAAAATTATATAGGCCCTTTTTTGGGATGAAACGAGCAATGTTTCGCAGAATAATTTTCTTATTTTTTTTAATTGGTATCTTTTATTTTTACAGGAAAAAGTGGGCCGCAACATCCGAGATGGTGTCATCAAGGCTGGCCCAGCTGTGTCCGTCGTTGGCGACGCTGCCGCCATTGCCAAGGGATAAAAAATCAAACTTCAAATATTTTTGTTATAGGATACCTAGTTACCTCACTTTGTACCGAATTTATAATTTAATAGGAAATGTCAAAGATTTTAACATGTTAAGATGGAGTGTCAGGATGTAAAAATTGGGACACCACAAATTAGGGTAATTTTATTTTAGATCGCTTCTGTTGTGGCAAGTACTGCTGTTATGGCTCTTTTCAGTCATACATGACTACCGACAAATTTTATCCAAGTTTTGGGGTAACTGGTGTGTCTAAAACGCTCACTTTTATTTTTTACTCAGCATAGTATTGCTCCGTCTGATCATATAAGTCTTTGGAAAATGTTTTACTTAGTAATAATTATTATTGTGCCATAAATAATAAATTTTAATTAATTTTTCATACGTTTGTGATTTTATTGATACGTAACCTATGTCTTCATTCAACATTTAGATCAAATTTTTGTTATATTTCAAGTATGTAGTTACTTAATACTAGCCTAAGAAAGTACATGTATCAGAAAAAAATTACAATATATATACGTATCGTATATACGTACATATATACGTACGTACAGTCAGCGTCATATAGTTCGTGACACTCAGGGTACTCAAATATATAGACGCAACCAAAAAGTCGATAATATCGGTACAAACAAAGTTGTCTTATTGTTGTCAACAGTTTTGTCGCTCAAAAGGTCGACACACTTAAAATGTCATATAAATCGGTTCAGTCAAACTGACATAAATATGGAACACTTAGAATGTTTGGATACCATTGGCGGAATGACTGTAACCATATTTATGGCAGTTTGACTGAACCGATTTATATGACATTTTAAGTGTGTCGACCTTTTGAGCGACAAAACTGTTGACAACAATAAGACAACTTTGTTTGTACCGATATTATCGACTTTTTGGTTGCGTCTATATATTTGAGTACCCTGAGTGTCACGAACTATATGACGCTGACTGTACACGCACGAGTTTAATTTGTACTCAATCGCATCAATCCGATCGACTTAGGCCTCGCTCAGTTTTTGCATCTGTTGAAATGAATTTTCATTACGAATTCTTGACGTTTCTGTCTTACTGATCTAATAATTTGGGATTCCTCATCATCTGTCATAGTATTACTGAGCCTTTTTTTTTTGAGTACTAGACTTTGACCACGGCTCATCTGTGGGTTTTAGAACTCTGTCCAAAAAGGGATACCTAAATAACAAACATTTATTCATCCTTACAAATTTACACATTTATAATAGTGGTAGGATTCGTTTATTGTTACAGTAGGTACTAATACGAGTAAGAACTGACTTACGCTCTATACACAATGTTCAGAATTAAATCCTTCTACACAGAAACGTACTCTTGTCTTTCAAGAGCGACTCATTAGTAGTGATATGAAATACTACTTAGACGAATATCTTAATGCTATATCTTGAGCCCACTCCTTTAGGTACTCGTATGTTCTTGGAATTTTGCAAACATTTTAAGCATATTATTCTACGAGTAGGTAGAGTAATATGCTGAAAATGTTTGCAAAATTCTTTTTGGTTCTAATGGGTACTTTTATTCTCTCGTATGTTTTTAAATAGAATTAAAATAATAAGCCTGTTATTTTTAAGATATTATGCATTTTTATGCTCATATTTAGCTAAGTAGTTATGTCATGTTTAATTTAATACTTAATTAAACATGAATAAAACATAATATTTTAATTTAAATATTTTAATTTGAATAAAGTTTTGCTTAAAAGACTACATGCCCAAGTTGAGGTCTGTCTACTTTTCATAAAATTAAAGATCTCCTGTGTGATTTAGCCAATCAATAAGTATGTTGTCTGTAACCCATTAATGACCCACTGCCGGTCCTCTCTCAATGAGAAGGATGTAGGCTCCGCCAGGCTGGCCAAATACGGGTTGGTGGACTTCAAATGCCTTTGAGAACATTTTTCGGAAACTCTCAGGCATGCAGGCTTCCTTAGGACGAGAGGCGTAATTCTTAGCCATTGGGCTACCACTGCAACTACAACAGAACTTACGACCGCACTCAGAGACGTTATTTAACGTAATGTTCATTAACAAACAAATAAAATCGTCTTTATTCGTATTGAAAAAAGTGTCATAATATTTATTTTCATAAGGAACCATTAACGTTAATGAATGTCTGTGAGTACGCCTGTTAGACTAGCAAAGACATTATCGCCAGCTATTGCAACAACTTTGCTAATAAACAATCTTAATCAAATTAAGGTTTGGTTAAGTATGTACATCTCAATCTATCCTACTGCTATTGTAAATGTGAAAGTTTGTGAGGATGGGGATGGATGTTAGTTTCTCTTTCACGCTTGCATTAACAGATTTGGACCAAATTTAGTACGTAGCTATAACCTGGATTAACGAATACGAGCGCTGAGCACTTTTTGGTATCGGTAAAAATTGTTAAATTCGCGACAGGACACGTGACCCTGATCGTAAGGAAAAATGTGTAAGATGGTAACTATGGAAACTGTAAAAGGAAACATTCATAAACAAAGTGTGTCTAATTAAATGGAACTATGGAAACTGTCAAAAGGAAACATTCATTATATAATAAGTGTATTTTGTTATAGAATAAAGCTAAATATTATAATGTCGACATTGCGATTATTAACATTAAATGTCCTTTCTGTTCTTACAGAGAAACTCAATTGTGTTTTAATTAAACTGTCGTCCAAATCACCAAGAAAACAACACATCTTATAAGTTTTCACTCCCGGAGTGCAACCCATTGTTTTTTTTAATGGTCTCGTAAAGGCCAGTTACATTAGGTGTAAAATATTATGGTTTGAAATTTTGAATAATTTGATCAGACATAAGTAATAAATTTTAATTTACTTTAAAATAATTCATTATAAATAACCTTTTTATATTTAGATAATTAGTTTATTATTATTTCTGGATATTTATTGGATATCCGTACTTACTGTAAAAAAAAGAAACAAAAACACTTAAATGTATAAAAATATGGCAATTTATTGAGCACATTTAAAACAACACATCTTTTGTAAAAAAAAAAGTAGATATTCGTGCTAATTTAACAAATAAAATAAAATTACCTATGAAAATTACATCCACATATTTGTGTATTCAGTTTGTTAATTAATAAATAGTAAATGCAAAAAAGGCGTTTTGAACTTAACAGTTAAATAATACTTATATTTATATGACACTGGTCCTTAACCTAGTACAGTAATACCCCGCTTAGCGCAAGGAATACGTTCCGGAAAAAAATCGCGTTAATTGAAATTCGCGTATATCGAGGTTTATGATTAAACATAGTCAAAATTTAATGTAAAAAATTAGAATAATTTTAATCAGCCACTTTAATTCTGAGAACACTTTATGCAGTACATACTATTAATTATTTTTACGGCAAAATACATCTATTGTCTTTTGGGTAGCGTTTTTTTACGTTCTTGTAAAATACGTTCATAACACCCAACACTGTTTTTAACCCCCGACGCAAAAGAAGGGGTGTTATAAGTTTGACGTGTCTGTCTGTCTGTTTGTCTGTCTGTCTCAGTCATGGCACCCGTACCTAGCGAACGGATGAAGCAATTTCAATTTAGTTTTTTTTTGTATGAAAGGTGAGTTACGTGCGAGTGTTATTAACATGTTTGATGAAAATCGGTTGGGTCGTTTAAAAGTTGTGGGGGGTGAAAGTGGGGAAGAATAACCGAATGTCTGCAAATATAATCGAGTGGGGTCTCAAATGAAAGCGCATCACGTGCACATTACAAAATAATATGTTCAATGAAAATTGTCGTTATTGTGTCGGGGGGTTTTAAATTTTCAATTTTATGGTTATTAATTGTTTGACACACGGTCAGGACACGGTCATCATTATTGTCTATACTCTGCAATATGTCCATTGAGCGCGAAGTTTGAAATTCGCGTTATAGTGAAACCACGCATAACGGGGTCGCGTAAAGCGGGGTAGGTATTACTGTAGTAATAAAGATGATTATCCTCTAATAATTGTGGAAGCTTGTCCGATTACTTGAACTGCTGGACCCGCTTTGATGATGCCATTTCGAATGTTACGACCGACCTTTTCCTGAAAAGTGAAAGAAAAGTTTAAAGTTAGTGTTTTTAAATTTAATAGTACTGGTATAAAATATACCTTTTAAGAGTTTACACATTTCAGAATTATTAATATTAATTAATTAGTGAATATAAAATAATAATAATAGTGTTTTTTGTTGCTGAAAATAACCATAGTGCTCCCGAATAAATGAAAATAACTAGATTTATCTAACATCAAAATATTCAGAAACTTTGGATTTAATCTGGAATTCTGGATAAAACTTGGTGCTATGAAAATTGAAACCCCTATGCAGATTACCGTATACTTTTACCCGATATGTTCTCGGTGTTATTTGGGTACGGGAAGAACAAAACCATAGACATGGATTCACACATCAAAATGAGCTAACGTAGGTTCCATTTTTAAAAACTAAGTAGGTATTAATATATTGTTCTAAGGAATATAGCAACGGAAAAAATCTATGGAATGGAATAGATGTAACAGAGCTAAAATTAAGAGCAGAGGGATGCTTGGCCCTGATTCTGTATGACCATTCAGATTTCGTGCCGATATCGTGTGACATAAAACCGTACGTCATTTCATGAACTCGGCACGACAAGGAACCTTAATGTCTATTCTATAAGTCACGCAATAGATTGTCACGATATTTGACGTTTAAGCCTTTTTTGACTTTTTATCCCGGATATGACACGACTTTGCCTCGATACGAGTGCGAATGGTCGTACAGAATCAGGCCCCTTGTCGTATCAACTAATTTAAAGTAAAAACTTACGATTTTCTTGAAGAATCTCCATTTAGGGCTCGGTGCAGCCGTCACAGAACTCAGTGCCACTATCAGGGCGAATACAAAGAAAAAGATTTTCCAAAAATTCATCTTTGCAAGAATTTGTTTTAGGAACTTTTCACTAGGAAGCTTTAACCTCTCGTTCGACTTCCAATTAGGGAATGATGTATAAGCTAACAAATCCAATTTATATATTAAACCAATAAATCGCTTATTATAAATGTGTGTTAATTAATAATGCACTCTAAAATAATTATAATATGAGTCATTTCAGTTCGCATACTTAAGATAACGGTTTGACCCGGCGCAGGGAACTCCCCTTTGAGGTCAGTCGACTGTGAGTCTTATTGCACCATGATTAAAGTTCATTTTACACTGAATTCTGGAGATGATAAGTTTAACTTTGACAGGGGAGTCCCGAAACATATTATTGCAAAGATCTGAGCCTCATAACCTCTTTATCTGTTCTGTGCTCATAATATTGGAAACGGGACTTATAGCACAGAATACATAATACCTAGTACTAGTAAAAATAGTGATTCATAATAATAATAAACGTTTAATTTATAAAGATGCAACTTTTAGCTTCTAGGGCTTAGCTCACATTTTCCCTATAACATTTTTTATGTATTAATCAAATGTTAAGCAACGTCGGGCGCGGTCAGTACCTGGATGGGTGACCGTTAGTGGCGAATTAAAATGTGTGCTTCGGAGGGCACGTTAAGCCGTCGGTCCCGGTTGTTATCGATACGATAGCAGTCGTTAAACCTTGTTGGAGACCCTATGGGTGGTTTGAATACATCCGATACGGGTTGGCTAATGGCCTGATTCTCCACCAATCCGGATTTTAGTAGCGTGGTGGAATATGCTCCAGGCGTCCCCTTGTTGTAGGGAGGGACCCATCGCCAGACTTCATAGAAATTGCAATAGATACCTAAGTTAGCTATCATATATCTCATAATCCTTTAAGAATTTCTTAAGATCTACAGATTAATTCATGTCATATTGTGTGATTAACACTTAACCGTATTAACTGACATTATTGTTTTATCTTGTTCAAACGAAACTATTAAAATGACGCAAGTATTTCATCTTAGCTACCTACTTAGTTTATGCATAGCTAAAGGTTATTTTTTTTATAAACTTACTGTTGGGTCGGGTCTCCTATCACAATGAGAAGGATGTAGGCCTTCCAACATGCTGGCCTAATGCGGCTTGATGAACTTCACATACCTTTGAGAACATTCTTTTTTGTGAAGACTGAGGCATACAGGTTTCTTCATGTTCAGGATGTTTCACTTTACCGTTTTACAGCGCGGTGATATTTAAGTTTATTAAGTGCACATAAATTTGTTAGGAAAGTTATTGGTGCATGCCACTGGGTTTCGAACCCGGGCCCCTCGACTATGAGGCCGATTTCTTAGTCACTGTGCTATCACCGCGCACTGTGTACCGAATTTTATTTACTTAGTACGTGCTGAGTACCATTTAAAAATGAAAATTCGAACCAGGCCAGATATGAATCTGAAGATATGAACTCTTGCAAACACTAAAAGACAAATGTTAAAGAACTCATTTTAGTTACAAAAGACTTAAATTAAAGTGGACAATATATTTTGTGTATTATGTCTATTTAACCACCATCAACAAGATATTATGTTTATATGTCACGTTTAGACAGTCTACAGAAAATAAAATACATGAATGTTTGGACTTTTATTATTCACTAAATTACACGAGTTTTGAAACTAAAACTAGCCAAATCGGTCCAGCCGTTTTCAAATTTTAGCAAGACCAATGTATGTGTACGTAGGTATGTACGCATAGTACGCTCGAGTTAATTCGTACGAAATCGCGTACAAACTGAGCGTGGAACTAAACAATAATAACCAATAAACAATAATAACAAGAACAAAAACGCTTCACACTCATAGCCCCACACTAGGATTCCCTGTGTCGTAGGTGCCATGGACACACAACACACCCAGACGAACAGAAATTCAAATTCGTCATTCAAATCTCTGCTCTACTGGGAATTGAACCCAGGACCCTCCGCGCAACGCATCGGTATCTTAACCACTGTTCCACTTAGGTCGTCACTAAAAAGTAAAGATATTCGATTTCCCGTAAAAAGAGCAAATATTTTTATTCTAGCCAGAAATGCAGCTTTCAAAGGTCCTATCAGCTTTTGAACCCCAACAAGGAAACTGCATTTGACTTACGAGTGAAGTGCACTAAGATATATAAAGTGCATTCTAGACAGACATTGTAGCGGCAACAAAGAATAAGAATACTGCAACGTCCATACTTTATTACGACGCCTGTGATGATGTTTTCCTAGCCGATAGCGACTGTCTCTTTGGCTCAGTGGCGCGCCTTGGGAGAGGCGTATGTCCAGCAGTGGACCAATGTCGGCTGAAGAGAGAGACTAGAGAGAGAGAGACTGTCTATGTCTGTTCAGCCTGTCGTCGATGTGCTCGTTCATGGAAAATGTTTTGCTTGTAGGTATTCTGGCTTTTAACGCATCTCTTATCTCAAGGTATGTGAAATCCACCCATCAGCCAGCGTGGGGGACTAAGGCCTACATCCCACTCATTTTGAGAGGACACCCGACCTGTAGTGGGTCATTAATGGGTTACTGACTACTGGGATATGAACGCGGACCTCTCATAGCAAGGGACCCAATTCTTAGTCATTGGGCTATTACCATCCGCCAGTACCTTACTTCCTTTCAGGCTTTCGTAGTCCATGGAATAGAACATGGGTCTCCCCTCATCAAACTACTCGTTCGCAATTTCTTCATAACAAATTTCTAATTCTTGTAATCGATTACTTCAAACGGGGGATCGTAACATTTTCCTCAACGTGTCGGGACTCCCCTGTGTTGCAAACCGTTATCTTTTCATTTACCGCTTGCTGACTCATAACTCGACTCTATTCTCATGCCATAAAGTTCAAATTAGCTTGTATACCGCTGTCTTAGCTTCGAGTGTTTGGTGAACTGATTCCTATAAAACGTACGGCTAGGGTCTTCTGATCATCATTCGCTGTTACAGTCTTCAGGAGTACACACAATTCTGTCTTAACAATGAAGATCTTCGCTGTTTTCTTCTTCGTTTTCGCTTGCATCATGGCGTTGGCCACAGTGTCTGCTGCACCAGAACCGAGGTGGAAGCCGTTTAAGAAGCTGGTAATTTTTTTTAATGATTTTTTCTTAAATTTTTAAATGTTTTTCATGGATTTCACGTAAAATTTTGAAACAACTCATTCATACATAGGCTTGAGAATAATTCTGTTAAAAGCGAGAATATTGGTTGTCCTAAAAAAAGGAGGAACTTCTTATTTCCATGCTGGTAGTACTGCTGGTAGCAACCGACACCCTCAGAACCTGTCATGAAGCGATCAATTTTTGGAAGGTGAAAATGCTTCTGAAGATCTTGAGGAAGAACTAATCTTTTTGAACTTCAATGCTGTAGAGTTTGAATCACCCTGAGAGTTTTGTTGGAAATCACTGACCTTTTTGAGGTTCATCTTATTATCTTAGACCTCAAAATTTTAGACCATTAGCTGCAGCGACAATTCAAATATCAGTTAACTTAGGTCAATGTTTTATTTCTGTTTTTATTAGTAAGTTTTAACATTAAAAATTTATATTTTCTTACAGGAACGTGTGGGTCAACACATCCGCGATGGTATCATCAAAGCGGGGCCAGCCGTAGCGGTAGTAGGCCAAGCTACCAACATTGCCAAGGGATGAAAAGCCTTAAAGCTTAGTGTATAAGAACCATGACTGCCATAAAAGTATTATAGTATTAATATGGTATTAATTAATTATTATTGTACTTAATACTTAAATTAATAAAGTGTATTGTAAAGTTATAATCGTTTTATCCTTTACTTAATATCCCCTGCTTAAATTCGCCGTATAGCGTCTAAGCCTAGCCCTTAGCCCATCATGATCGCCTATTGCAAGTCCGTGGACTACACATGCCTTTGAGAAAATTCATGATAGTACAGTAAGTGTCATCTGTCAGTCCTAACTGTTGCAATACGACACAACCGACCGACCGTCCAATACCAAAAAATTCAAACACAACTTTTTGTACCTATGGAGCTGTCCGAACTGACACCGCGCTCTGACGGTTTTTCGGCAAAGTACTTGTATACATATATTATAACAAAGGGTACCTACTGTAAGACAGCGACAAATTTTTATGACCAATTTCCTACCGGCAAATTTGTTGAATGCTTCAGTGTATAGAACCGAAGCCTAGTGAGAGATTAATTTATTTTATTAATTAATTATTAACATACAATTTATTACGTTCGAGAGCATACATGTTATTACGTTCCGTACGTATTATATACGCCCATGAAATTTCGTATCTTCTATATGGTATATGGTATTGATATTTGATGGTAACTGGCCAATGCAACACAAGGGATATTTATAGCGCTCATGACGACCCGAATGGCTCAGTTGGTAAAGACGCCAGTGCGCTACGCGGAGGGTCGGGTTCGATTCCCAGCAGAGCAGAGATTTGAATGATGAGTTTAAATTTTCTGTTTCTGGTCTGGGTGTGTTGTGTTGTTGTCTTGTGTGTGTCCATGGCGCCCACGACACAGGGAATCCTAGTGTGGGGCTATGAGTGTGAAGCGTTATTTAATATTATTATTTTTATTTAACTTTCAAGAATGTTATTGGTTCCACTGGGATTCAAACCCGGACGAGAGGTTTGAAGTAGGATGCCGATTATCGGTCTTTCACCGTTCGCCGTTTCAGCTTACTTAAAACTTAACATTCTGTGACCACGTTATTTCAAATCTATTATTATTTTTATCAAAAGTACCTGACTTTACGATCATTGAAATTGCGGTCGTATACTATTGCTAAGTACTTTTCTGATTGCAATGTTCTCATATCAATTGTTATTGATTTTCTTGCGTAAGTGTTTCTTTAGTATTCTTTCCGCATGTGCCAATTAGTTTCAGCAGGTAACGGTCTTGATACGATAGTTTTATGTACATAGGTACTTACATACATCTATAGGTATTGTCTGCAGGGTCGGGTCTCCTCTCACAACGAGTTGCGAGATGGATGTAGGCATTAGTCCGCCACGCTGGTCTAACGCGGGAACATTTTTGTGAAGTTTCAGGCGTGCAGGTTTTCTCACGATGTTTTCCTTCACCGTAACAGCAGGTGATAAGTATTTAATTTTATAAATACGTGTTTTAATATAAATCGGGCTCAGTGTGATAGCATCTTTTTATACTTATTTTTGTTTAAGGGGATTCTGATGAACAGATGAGTTCGCGGGGATCCCCTGGGGGATCGGGTTAGGGGATCCTAGTGGACGAAATCCAAGTAACAGGCTTCTTTCTTCTTTCTTAGCCAATAGCTATTACAGCTTTTAGATAGGTATTAGAGGATTTAATGTTACCTACCAAAGATTTTTCGGAAACCTACCATCAGTAGGAAATATGCCTCATAATTAAAAATGGAACCAACCAAAAGTAAAGTTATATAAGTATTGGGTATATACCGAATAAAGAACTCAGAAAATAAATAGGTCTAGAACTGGTGAAGAAAGAATTTTGAAAATCGTTAGTGAAGGAGAATTTCTTCTTTTTTGAAATCACTTAATAGCAACTTCTATTTCCAGTCCTAACATCAGCCATATGTGACTACATCAACAAAACTGTCACTAATCCGAGCAAGTTCCGTTACTACCCGAGGAAGTCTGTTTTCCGAAAAGCGGATCTAATAGACAATGGTTGCGCCGTCTTCATTAAAGACTGCCCTGCTGCTTATAAGTGAGAATGTCTTTGATATCATTCTCTCTATCTTCCACCATCTCCTTTATCTACCATCCTTCAATCCTCCTTCCGAAAGAATCAAAAAATCAAAGTCATTTATTCATTGTCAGGTACGAGTGTACACTTAATGAACGTCACCGCTTTCGGTACCCCTCAGGCTAACGTAGACCAGGAGAAAAAAGCGGGCGGAAATATCTAGGGGCCCTGGCTAATTCATTGGATGGGGCCCCAGTACTTTCTTAATTTCTTTTAGTTTTAAGTTGTAAGGCTACTTCTGGGCCCGCAGGCTCTCCTTAGCGGGGGCCCCTTCAGCCCCGGGGCCCGTTGCATTTTGCCAGCCCTGCCACCACCACTGGTAGACTCGGCCACCTAAAACTAAACTTGCGCTAACTTTGAAAGCCAACTTGTATAATTTTGTCAGGCGTTACTTTGCGGAAATCCATTGTTACTTACCTTAATTGTGTTTATGTATATGTATGTTTCTTAGCAACAATCCGCACACGTGGAACTTGTTTTGGTATGGGCCCACCGCCCTCCTGTGCGGATTGTTGCAAAGAAATATAAATAAAACTTAAATAGCTAACTTGTGGTATCTACATAAGACATGTACCTATGTACAATTGTTCATACTACTAACGCGACAGTAGATATCGTACGTCGTCAACTCGTCACCACCGTATATTTAATATTTCAGACGAGACTTAGTCTGCGGGCGGCATTACGACGGATATTATAAAACCTTCAGCAGTTATTGCGATCTGGAATACGAGAACTGTAATAGTTGGAGACGTGAGTGTATTTTTAATCTCAAACTTATTTCAGGTGCTTACATGAAAGTGTTTGGGTATATTATTATCTACACAGTATTATCTACATATTTACATTTGTCTGCTGGGTAAGAGTTCCACCTAGGTACAAGGTAACTAGCAACTGTCGCGGAAGAATGCCTAAGTGTACCCGTAGCCCCGACTACAGGCGACGGAGAGTGGAACACCGTGGGATTTTAGCCGGTAGGAGTCCGGCAATACCCTCTGTCGGCCAACTCGGTACCGATCCATAATGGATTTCCCCACGTAAAAAAGGTAGGTACCTACCAACCCAACTGACCGCGCCCGACGTTGCTCGCTTGTGATCTACTGAAGCAGCGGGGCTATGCTACCTTCCTCTTTACTTTTACATAATTGGATGAATGATTATAATACAGATATTTTCGTTGGTAGGCTGACCTTCACAGCTGATGTTACGTTTTTCATTTCATTTGATATTTCCTATGTTTTTTTAGAGTGGAGTATGGTGAAACGCGATCGATGCTAATTGCTAATGAAAATTGTCAGGCGTTTAATCGAATAGTTATTAATTTATGAACTATTTTAAGTGATACTCGAGCACCTTACTGGTATCAACGGGTTCAAACAACTGCAAAATAATAATGTATTAAATAAAATTTTGTATTTTTTTATTTTGCTTTTCATGTGCACCCTTTTCTTTGTTCTTTTTCGTTTATTATTTTATATTTTATTAAATTTCTCTAACAAGGTTGTCTGGGAAAGTTCGCTAATTAAGGGATAAGACTGCTAGTTGTATATTAAATTTTCACTGTAATGTTATAGGTACGTTGCTTAAACAACAGAATGTCTGCCAGTGTCTGGTTCTAAGTAAATATGAAAACATAATTTTATGTCTTTATTATTTCTGAAAGAATTGAATATCATTGTTGACTACTGATAACTATGAAAAAAAATTATAACAAATAGCAGAAACTGAGAATAATACGTAGTTTGTATTAATCGGTTTTGAAGAGCTCGCTTGTAAATTCAAGACTGCCAATTGCATTATGCCTCATTAGTTTGCTTTCTTGTAAACTAAATAAATAAATAACGCTTCACACTCATAGCCCCACACTAGGATTCCGTGTCGTGGGTGCCATGGACACACACAAGACAAGAACACAACACACCCAGACCAGAAACCGAAATTCAAATTCATCATCCGAACCTCTGCTCTGCTGGGAATCGAACCCAGGACCCTCCGCGTAGCGCATCGGTGCCTTAACCACTGCGCCACTCGGGTCGACTGTTTTTGTGTGTATGTGCACAAAAGAGTATTGTATTGTGTATTTTAAATAGGTAGTAAGCATCTTACTAATCCATTGAAGAAACTAATTGCAACCATTTTATTTGTCCCTCTGCTGGGCACGGGTCTGTCCCCACAACATGGTATAATACCTACATTGAAAATAAACATTACTCTGTTAATCGAAACGGAAATTTATTTCTTCATCTCCGATATTTCGAAAAGCTTCCGACGGCTTTAACAATGTTCCCGAGCGATCGTTTTTCATAAATCTGTTACATATTTTCTTGTTCAGCAGTCCTCTAAGGCGTTAACAATTTCATTTACCGGAGTAGCGCCTGGGGAAGTATTAGTGTTTGTTTTTATACGGGAAACTAAGTGAAACGCGTCGAATATTATATTAGCTCATTTGATGCAATCATTTTTAGGAATTTTTGTTGTATGTGCAATAGGGTGGAGCGATTTAATCTTTTTTTTACAATCGCTTTGGAATACCTGTAAAAAGTTGCATTCTTAGCTCACAAATATTCACATAAAATTTTAGTTAGCTTATAATATATTTAGAGGTGCCCCCGAAATTATTAAGTTTGGAGAAATCCATGAATTTAGTCATTAACCAAAAATATCTTATGGACACTGAATGACGTTAGATATGCATGCTGTGTTTGTATAAAAAGGATAACCGTAACGTATTCGTGCACGACATGCAGACATAAATAAAAAAAGAATAAATTTTTTTTTTATTTTCTTCAAAATATAAACCAAAACACCACATTCAAAATCTATGATAATAGCGAGACCCTAAAATTCTATTAAAATATTTTAGTAAATTAAATTTTTCAACCGCAAAGCAACTGCTAACATGTAAATTATCTCGATTAAAAGACTTATTTTGGATATGTTATAAGAGAATGGCAAAAAAAGCTTTGATACAATTTCTACGTAAAAAAAAATCAAAACACCATCAAAAAACGCAGCCTATACCTACTTATTTTTTATGTCCAAATCAACTTTTCATCTGAACTGCGACAAGATCCGCGCTGACTTTTCCACAAAGTTGGAGAATGAAGTGGAAACACAAAGAAAATTTCCATCCTCGAATACGGCGTGTTTTAATTTTGGCCGTAAAATAAAATAAGGGTCGCGCCTAATGAAACCGCGGCGGCAATTTCCGCGTCTACTCTTAGTCAGAGAGTATGGTTTGATAAATTTTCATATTTGGCGATACTACTGGCTAGGTATTTACCAAGCACATTTAATTATTTATGCGAAGATTTAAAATTTAGTTTTTTTTTCAAATCAGAATTTGATGAACTCTATCGACAGTGTGTTCGTACAGTTAATGTGTGCCATTAGTATGGGAAAATGCTATGTAGACTGCCCACGACATACTTATGACTAACGCACCGCCTATACCGCACGAATACGATACTTTGACGATAGTGTTAATGTTCACGGCAATGATGCAAGCATACCTGCCCACTACTATACCTAAGTACTATTCTTAGTACTATACTTAGGTACTATACTTAGTACTTAGGTATAGTAGTCGGCTCGAGTTATGAGCACAGTCTTAATTGGTCGGTTTAACGTTGACTGTACTGCTGGTTAATACGATTGGTTCGTTAGTCAATGTACGTCTGCTGTACTTTAGGTGAAATGTACAATGCCCACACTAAGCACCGGTGATTACGACTCACCAGTAACTTATAACATTCGTGATAGGAAAAAGTAACAACTTGGAAAAACGAACCTTTTTTTGTTAAGCGTAAAAGATCTTTCTCTCTTTATTTTTCTCTTTATGATGACGAAAAGTCAAAAAATTAAAATAAGAACATTGATCTCCCTATCTATCATCGTGACGGAAGCTTGCTATAAAATAATATAAGAAATCCTGAACACGTCTGCAATGGTGACTTTTTCTTGGAGATGTAGCCGCAAGGGATGTGTTAAAGCTATGGTGCTTCTGGGTTCTTACTTCTTTCGATCAGGGCTTTTCAGGACTAATCTTGTAATGATATGCAGATGATACTCGAAATGAAATCGTATATTTAATATTTTATAAAACGTTTATTTTTATGACATTATGAACGAATAATCAACGAATAATAACAATTGATTTCAATAAAAATGAAGTTTGCTTCCGATGACAAAAATAAAGAAAAAATAAATATAATAAAATCTTCTTGGTAGACATCTCTCGTGTTCACTCCAGATGTCGCTAGCGTTAACAGGATGCTTTAATTAGTTTTTATATTCCTCCCTTTTAAAGACATTCTTGGAATATTTCAATTCCCTCTAATGTCGTTAATTATGGGGTAAAATTAATGCTAAGAAAATTAGATGGAGTGTTGTGAAAGGAAGAGTCTTTAGTAATTTTGAAGTAAGTATTTAAGGTAGTAGAACCAATGTTTTGCTCGGTATACTTACTTCATATAGGTACCTTTGAGATCTCTGTGAAGAACTCTCAGATATCTTACTTTTGCTACTCCAGTACTATTAAAATTATATCCTAAATCGTCTAGGCATCACGTCTAATAGAACCATATTGTGGGTCAAACCTTACTAATAGCGATGCGAAGATATACGAAGAATCTTCACATCACAGGAATTTCATTAACTGGGTGACACAGAATTCGTAATTGCTCGATAGACCACATCTAGAACTCGCATGAATGGAATAATGAAACTTCATCTTGATGAAATATTTTTATTAAAAAACGCCTTACTTAATCGAAAATATTAGCACTTTACGTTTTGGGCTCAAAAAAACGTAAACTGCAATATTAGAAGCGTAGCTATATTTACAAGAGAATTCATAACACTGAGACCTACACAACTTACGCTAATAACAAGACGAAGGAAGTAACAGAGGAACTTTTTACACCATAACACTGTACACTAGCAGTCAGTCGAATTGACGTGAGTTCACAGGTCGTGCATCTCTACACTCACCTCGTGCTATTTAAAGCAAGTCTTTAGTCAGAAAATCTGAGAGCACTGAGACGTCTTCGTGTTAGCGGTGACGGTGTGCTCCATTTGCGCCAATGCCGTCAGCTCCGTATCCATCTTTCTGTTCTTGATTCTCATGTTGTTGTTCGCGCGCCCTCGCTTGCGGCAGCAGCACAGAATCTCCTCGAACTCCTTCCTGAAGTTGTCGTTCAGCCATCCGTACAGCAGGGGGTTGGACACAGCGCTCGACATACCGAACATGTGACAGATGGCGTACGTGATCGTCATCGATTTCTCGTCCAAAATCTCGTCGGTGCTGAAATCCGCGACCAAATTGAACACGTTCAACGGCAACCAGCTTATGACGTACGTGACAGCTATCGCTATGAGGATCGCTGGTGTTTTCCTGGTAGTTCGTCTCCTGCCACGGAGTCTCCTATGGATCTGTACGTGTGCTATGACAACGACGAGAACTGGCAGGAGGTATTGGAAGATGAGGCTGAACACGGAGTAGATGGCTCGGCCGTTCGCGATGGGCCATTCTTCTATGCAGAAATGGATGTCATTGATCCCGATGAACCCGACTTGGTGGGTCTTGATCGTCCTGAAGATGTACAGAGGCGAGGCGAGGGCGAATGCTGTCACCCAGATGACGATCATGGTCACCAGCGCACCCATCGTCTGCAGGCCAGGCCGCGTCGGGTACACGATGAGCTGTGGACAAAAATCGAAGCTAGAATTGGCAATGATACAACTTGATTGCTCGCGGCTTCATCCGCGTAGATTTTAGAATTTTGTCCGGAGTGGGATAAAAAGTATCCTATACGTTCATCTGGGTCATAAACTACGTTGATACCAACTTTCATTCAAATCTGCTCAGCCGTTTTTGCGTTAAAGAGAGTTAACATTCAACAATCCACACATCTGATCCAATTGAGGTGGGTTTCCGTAAGGGTCAAACACGGCAAATAATGATTATTTAAAGATATTATAACCAATTCTCTGTATAATCACTGAATACATACGTTTTTAACATTTCTGTGACCAATTAATGACTCACTGGAGAGTCTAGTTTTAACACAACTAAGAGGATAAATATATCAGCCCACTACAATGGACTGGGTTCCCTGCGATATTTTACTTCACCATAACAACATATGAATTTTTTATATTCCTTATATATCCTAATATATACATAATCGATTTGAGGGGAAAAAATAGATAAGATAAGCAGAAACCATTAGGTTATGTAAACTGTAATTATTATTCTGGTTGTAATCGGATGCTGTAATTAATGGTTAAATGTTATTTTAAGAGCAAATGCAATAACATGACGTTTTAATTGTGAGGTCACCTTGAGTTGAGTGGAGCAAACGATTTGCATAATGGAACAATTCAATCGGATTTTACATCCTCTTGGGGTAATTATGGAAATTTGAGGTAACAGCCCCTTGACTAATTAAAATAAAACACACCTTGAACTTAAGAATTCAGTTTTGTAACAAAAACAGACTCTCTTCCAGGTTATTTTTTTTATAAATAGAGCAAGCAAACAGACAGACGGGCCACCTGATGGTAAGTGGTCACCGTCGCCTACTGACGCGTGCAACATCAGCAGTCGCCAGTGCGTTGCCGGCTATGAAGGAGAGCTTTTTTATGCCCTTCTTGAAGAACCCCATGTCATAGTCCTGCGCGAATACATCAGCCGGAAGACTTATACTGGTTGGATGTCAATTTCGTGTATTTCTAATACATTTTAATAAAAAAATCTTAATGTAAATTTTAATTCCCCAATTTAAAAGTGCTCCGTTCGCGTAGCTGTAAATTGTACCCAAAATTTTCTCTTCACGTATTACTATAGTTACACGAAAAATGAATTCCCGGAAGTAGAAACTGGAATTTAATCTGTTTTTTTGGATACGTATTTTCCGTATACTAGATACGAGTATAATTATACAGTATCTCTAGGGAAATACCGTGTGCTGTCCGTCTTATACTAATGGATATGTGTGTTGGGTACATATATCAAACCAAACCACATTTCCGTAGCAAAAGTAACGAAATTGTTCTCCGAAAATGCCAAAAGACGTAAGACACAAACGGGGCGTGGACATTCTACCGCGTCCCTTTCGTACAAAATGTATAGAAGCGTCGCGACGCAAAACATTTTTACGTCTGCGCCTGTCCGTACGTATACCGTATACGCACGAGTTGAATTCGAACGAAATCGCGTCCAATTCGCGTCCACGTTCATATTATTATATAACGGAAAATGCGTCGAGAGGGTCGCGTGATGAACAGACAATATACTAGTAGGTACAATTTCAACCTTTCATACTCAACCGATGATGCATTAGTGCGTCGCATCTTGTCCGTTTCCAATCGTCAACGCATTTGTTTATTTATTTATATTCTTCATTCCACACTAGCTATTAGATGACGTTAAATTCAATCCAACCAGGTATAGGATACAAAATTCTAGCTGGGGAGGTCCTATTACTGTGTGGGTCATGAGGACTGAGATATTCGCCTCAAATCTACTTCAAATGAAGTATCTCCGGCAACCACACCTCCCCAACCGAAACGCAAGACATGAAGAACATGCTGCTTCACGGCGAGTTAGGAAGGTGGCGGATAAGGTGCCGAAGGAGTTATCATTACTTCTTAGATCCCGCTTACGTAATATTATGTTAGGTTTACGTAAATCTGTTAGCATGTTAGGAATATTAAACTTTCTAGTTCTAGTTTGTTTAGTTGCATCGCCAGTATCTTGGAATAGATACACGGGTAACTACATCAGCGGACTTTGGTTTGACGTCATTCACTTCGCTTCAGCTTTTGAGGACCGGCTTCACTGCGACCGACTGTTATAAAAGTTACAGAGAGTTGTACCTAAATCATAATTCATAAAAAGCGATTCTATAATTTGATTTGTAATTTGAAATAAATTAGATTGATCAAAATTCTTTCGCGAATCGAATGCTGTTTACACAAAAAAATTCTTACTATTTGGGATGAATAAATAATTTACACTTTTACAGAACATATTTATGTCTGAATTTATACTGTAATTTTGTCAATCGTTTGTTGTTTTTAAGTTTAATAGATACACAGCTGTAAAATAATTTAAGCAAGTAACGAACATAAGCGGTGTTTATATTTTATTTCAGAATTTTTACACTACACTTTACTGATCATCAGTTACTTGCTTTTAGTGGAACCTGTTCCTTAATTAAAATCACCTCGTTTGGAAAATGATGTTTCAATTCAGCTTTGATTTCCTTCTATACCATGCAATATTTATTTGCCCCGTATTATAAACAGATCTCAGAATTGGTGTTATAGAAATAGAAGAGAAATCTGGATAAATCAGTGGATGATGCAGATGTCTATTTGTGACACACACACACTTAGCTATGTTTTGTTGCTACTCGTAGCTTTAGTAATGAACCAAAATGCATTTCAACTGCAAAGTTGCAGTTGACAGGTGTATTCAAAATAGGTAATTCAAAATGCAATTTTTGGAGTTGTAGTTAGTCTGTACGCACATAATTTGTTATTGTTGAACTCATCAACTGTTTATGTCAAAACAGAAATAGATTGATCTGTATGACTACGTGCATGCGTGTGCGTGTGTGTGCCTGTTTGTCTGTGTGTGTGTGTGTGTGGTGAAGTATTGATAGACCAGAAGATAGGCTAAGATTAGGCCAGTCTATCTAGTTGCTTCACTCATTATGTGTAGGAAGTGGTGAGAGACCAGGAGTTAAGCTTGGATCCTGTCAGTCTATACCGATTTATAGCGGTCAGTTGGCTCGCTCACTATTCGGCGAAGTGATGATAGACCAGGAGATAAGCTAAGATTTGGTCAGTCTATCTATAGTGATTTCACTCAATATGCGTTAGAAGTGGAAATAGTCCAATTAGACAGAGGCAGATAGATTCAGTCTGTCCATTTAGTTTGATGGAGACCTTTTAGTGTATCTGTGTGTGTCTCGTTTGTGTGTGTGTGTCCCTCTCCATCTCTTCATGTGTGCATCTCTCTCTCTGTATATAAGTGTATGTGTATGTGGGCATGTGTGTGTGTGTTCAACAGAACCAAGTCACCTGATATCGATCCAGAGCGATCGCAGTGATGGAGATGGTGGAGACGAAGATGGATATCGCCTGGATGGCGCCGCAGGCCTTGCAGAGGCTGGGCCAGCCCGGCAGCGGCCAGTGCTTCGTCAGCAGCTCCATCAGCGTCAGCGGCGTGCCCACGCAGCAGACCAGCGCGTCTGACACCGCCAGGTTCACGATGAACATGTTCCTGGCTGTTCTCATCACCGGCTTCCGGACTACCTGGAAGGGAGAACAGTGTTAGGGTGGAGAGACTTTATTTGAGCCGAACGTCTTATCAGTAGCAACGTGCGTAAAGGATTTCCGTCCTATTTGTGGTTGTCCTTTCTGAGATTGTATGTCTAACCTACAACCTCAGATGGGATTTCTGTCCTATTTGAGGTTGGACGTGGATGAAATGAAAGTGAATGCGAAGGGCTCAAGATCGTGCTCAGTGGCGCGCCTTGGGAGATGCCTATGTCCAGCAGTGGACTGATGTAGGCTGAAGGACGTAAGGTTCCTTCCTCCCTTCTTTCCTTCCATCCACCTGGATGGTATGAACTGCACGTGACGACATAAAATTAAATTAAATAACCTGAAAATTTGTAAAGTTATCTGAAGTAAGAGTGTCAGACTTTTACTCTTTTTGGGGATAAATTTTACAAATAAACTTTGCTAAAATTTCCTGCTCATAAGAAACCCTGCTAAAATTCATATTCGTAAAGGTGTAAACTGAAATAGAAAAAGATGGTGACGACGATTCAACCACAATTTTATATAAATACTTAATAGATAAATGTCTTAATCTCAAATATTTACAATACGCGTAAAGTTACGAAGCTAAAAAGTAAATACGCCCACCAAACCCTAAACAAACATCTGAAACCGTAATTAAATACAGAATTCAAATTTCTTACTTGAAGAGAATATCTTAAGGCGATAAGATTAAGATGAGAGAAAATTTCCACAATTTTTTTGCGACGTATTCATTTTGAAAGATTGTTGATAATATTCTACAAAGATATACGGAACGTCTCTAAAATATTTAACGATGATTAAACTGAAAAATGGTTCTTTCATTGCAATGTAAATAGAAACCTCTTATAAGCTCTTGCAATGGGTTGAAAGTGAAAGTATAGCACAAGATCTGGCAGAAATTTTTCGAGAAGTGTTTGAGGCATCATACTCGTAAAATCACATTGATTATAAACAATCAATCAATCAATTATAATTATAATATTGAAACATCAAAAATGCAAACCTGGCTGGCGGGTGGTGGAATCAAGCCAAACCCAAAATAAGTGTTGGAAGCGTTTTGAAAGAAAATAAGAAATCACTTTTTTGTTTTGATTTTTTAATTCTAATTTTAGAAACATCTGAAGGTCCCTCGAATACTTCTCAAGAAGTTCTAGTTCTAGTTTTTGGGCTAATATTCCAGCAGGATATATGATAGGAGGCTAACATTCAGTCAGTCTATCTAGTTTGAAGAAGACTACACTTTTTGCCAAAACAAAATCAACATTATCTATACATATATTCTACATATATTCTACGACGATAATAATTTAAATACGGCTTTTCCTAATTATGTTTTAATCCTAATTGTATCAAAAATTGTAACGACAACTGCCCAATTCTCCCCTAATCCCCTTTCAGTTTAATTACGGACTGGCTAGCAATTTTACACGGGTTTTTTTCCGTACAATACATGATTATAATTCTGACCGTACCTTATTTAAGGGTAGGAAAGTAATTATCCCAGACGTAATTTATAGGACACGAAACCCGCTGGGAAAAGAGAGGAAATATAATTAAACCTATAGTAAGTACGAGTATCTATTACACGGACGCAAATACACGTTACACATCAGTCAGTGGACTTGCGGTAATCCGACCAACATTTGCAGGGCGATGTCGGACTATTGAATTTGTTGGACTATAACAATACTGTCTAAAGCTTTGTCCTAATTGGCTGACATAGTTGACCGAGCAGCTAACACGACAAAATTTGAACACAGACTTCGTATTGAGCTGTCATAATTGAACTCGACTCTGACATTCAACAAAATGTATGCCATCAAAAACATAACTTGTAAAAAAATCCAAGTCTCGCAACTCAGTTCTTGCACCGTAAAAAGTTGTGAGATCCATGTAGGTAAGTATGTTTCCATAGATTGACTTGACCATTGCAAGAAAGCACAATGTCTCAACTGTAATACATAATTTATATTATTAAATTAGATTGTTTACTGCGATTTTGATGAATTATGTTTATTTAATGTGGCAATAATGGGCATCGACTAATTGAGCTGCACTACAAGCATTTTAAAAAACAGAACTAAAAACCTAAAAAGGAACACAAAAAATCGAAAAAAATGCTTACAGAAATAACAACCAGAGCATTTCCAACAGCGCCGATGGTTACCAGGATGCCATAAAACGTTAGGAGTAGGGCTCTAGTCGGGTCGTCGACCTTTCTGTTGAGCGAGAACTTTTCTAGAAGAACGTTAGGGTTTGGGATTCCTTGAGATATCTCTATAAGCCATTTTGCTGATTCGTTTAAGGTCAGGTTCATGCTGGGGTCCGGTCTCTGGAACAAAAGAGAAGGTGACATTAGTTTATTAGATTGGAAGTTTATTTTTTAAGTACTTACCTAATTAAGTAGCAAATGTGAAGGCAGGCGTCCAACCTCAAATAGAGAAATAATCCAATTTGAGGTTGCATGCTTTGCTACTCACGAGAACAAGATGTTCGCCTCATATAATGGGATGTGGGTACTTTGCCAGTCATGAGGCCATGCCTTACATGCTAACGGCGGATTAAGAGGATGGCGGTGAGGTACCTCCTTAGACATATAGCTCTACAATCTAAACTTGTCTATACTTGTCTGCGACCCATTAGTGACCCACTGGAGGGTCGGGTCGCCCCTCATAATGGAAAAGATGTAGGCCTTAGTCCACCACGGTGGTCTAATGCAAGATGGTAGACTTCACATGCCTTTAAGAACATTATGGAGAACTCTCAGGCATGCAGGTTTCCTTTCGGTGTTTTCTTCCACCGTTATAGCAGGTGGTATTTAATTTTATACACATAACTTTTTTATAAAGTGCGTGCCACTGGGATTCGACACCGGACCCCTCGATTCGAGGTTGAATTCTAAACCACTGGGCTATCACCGCTCATTATTATTCAAGCCCAGTGGTGTGGTAGAAACCCTTTATGAAAGGGCCCGAGTACAATTATGCGCGATGAGTCTGCAAGTACTGCTGCAAGTAATACTGCCACTTGTCATTCGTCCCTTAAGTCATGACTGACAACTCGCGCCTAATAGTGACTAATTGCTTGGTGACTAATAAACGGCGTTACAGTGTTTGAATTTGTAACGATTAAATAAACTGGCTTAGTTCAGAATTCAGTAAGAAACTTGTCTACTCAACGTCAAGAAACATTTAAAGGGAATAACTCTATAGTTTTTCAAAGTATGAAGCTGAGCTGTGGTGCTAAAATATAATTAAAATTTTACCGATTTGTTGAGTATCAAGCAAACAGGCAGTTCACCTTTAGGAAAGGTGGGATAACTTTGATAGGGATACAAGTTT
Organism: Erynnis tages; assembly: GCA_905147235.1. Taxonomy (NCBI): domain Eukaryota; kingdom Metazoa; phylum Arthropoda; class Insecta; order Lepidoptera; family Hesperiidae; genus Erynnis; species Erynnis tages. The sequence continues at coordinate 5,198,167 of LR990095.1, read as the reverse complement.
TATGTGAGGTTTTACGGGAATACGTTACTTAATACGTCACGGCGCGTTCCGGGGACGACGGTAGGGCATATAAAACATTTATTCCAATTCTGCACATTTTACGCTACAATATAATTCACAGTGGTGTGGTAGAATCCTAAACCCGTAGTAACAGTACCCAAGTACAATTATGCGCGATGAGCCGCAATTACTGCTGGCCACTTGTCATTCATCCCTTGAGTCATGACTGACAACGCGCGCCTAATAGTGACTAATTGCTTGGTGACTAATAAACGGCGTTACAGTGTTTGAATTTGTAACGATTAAATAAACTGGCTTAGTTCAGAATTCAGTAAGAAACTTGTCTACTCAACGTCAAGAAACATTTAAAGGGAATACCTAACTCTATAGTTTTTCAAAGTATGAAGCTGAGCTGTGGTGCTAAAATATAATTAAAATTTTACCGATTTGTTGAGTATCAAACAAACAGGCAGTTCACCTTTAGGAAAGGTGGGATAACCTTGATAGGGATACAAGTTTTATGTGAGGTTACGGGAATACGTTACTTAATACGTCACGGCGCGTTCCGGGGACGACGGTAGGGCATATAAAACATTTATTCCAATTCTGCACATTTTACGCTACAATATAATTCACAGTGGTGTGGTAGAATCCTAAACCCGTAGTAACAGTACCCAAGTACAATTATGCGCGATGAGCCGCAATTACTGCTGGCCACTTGTCATTCATCCCTTGAGTCGTGACTGACAATGCTCGCCTAATAGTGACTAATTGCTTGGTGACTAATGAACGACTTGGTCGCGACTCGAGTTACTGTTTCGTAATAAACTAAGTAACTCGTAACTGGTAAAAGTAACTTTCTTAAAAAATCATGATGTTAAAAATCATCATGTTAAAATCTTTTCGTGCATTATACTGGTAATTGGATACACTTTGCTTAATAGATGCTTTTCACTGTCATCTAGCAATGGCTAGATGACAGTAAGAAGCGCGCATAGCCCCGCTGCTTGAGTAGATCGTAAGCGATCGAAAAAGTTCAGCAACATCGGGCGCGGTCAGTACCTGGATGAGTGACCGCTGACCTTAAAATTTTACTCTCATCTGGCTGCAACTCTTTCATGGCCCACTGTTGGGTGAGCATCTCTCCCACAAAAGAGGGAAGTCTGGAGCATACTCTACCGTGTTGCACCAATTTGGATAGTTGGTGACGGCTTCGCGTGCCACCGGACTTCACCGGAGACACGGGAGTACGCATATAATATTCGCCACTTGCGATCACCCATCCAGGCGCTGACCACGCCCGCCATTGGTTAACTTTTTCGATCGCATGCGGTCTACTCAAACAGGGTCTATCTATGCGCGCTTCGTCAAATAATCAAATTCAATGTTGATCATCATTTCGTTGAACTACAAACCCATTGAAATGCAGAACAAAAAGACAATACAGTTCACGTTGTGAATCGACCAATCGATACTGGCAGTCTAATTGAAGACTCGAGTGACCCTCTGAACTTCGATATGAGAAATGCAGTGGAATTATTCTTCACTCGAAACGGAACTTTCTCTCGTTCGAAAACTTGATGATCGTTGAGATTCTAATTTTGGATTTTCAAAGTACCTACCTACTTCAAGATTTTAGTGACTTCGTCCGCATTGCCTTTTTTCATACTCTTAAGTGACCCACTGCAGGTCTCCACTCACAATAAAAAGGGTATAGGAAGTAGGCCTATTAGAAATATTTAGGGCTCGAAGGCATGTGAAGTCCACCAATCGCTGAGCGTGATGGACTAAATATTAACTAAATGCTTTTCACCGTCAGAGGAAATATGCTTTACAACTTCAAAATAGCTTTTTTCTATCATTCACGTTTAATTCCAAAATGCGATTCAACTAAAAGTCGAAATGAAATGAATCGTTCAGTAGGAAGCATTATAATATTAAAGTCTGTTCGGCACGGATCCATGCGTGTTTCATGTTAATATCATTATATATTAAATATAATTATGTACAATAAAACCTTATTAAACTATTGAAGTAAGTCAGTTTGCATAGGATTTATTGGGTCTACGAATATTTGCCAAGCCGATTGCTGAGTCTGAATCTTTCGGGGCCTAATGTAACTTCGAAGGTTAGTGACCGACGATTCGATTTAGGCAACCCTTTTTATGTCGTACTATTTGACATTTCCTAACAACAAAGAAAGTATTATGGAGTTCGTCGAAGATTCCCTGGTAAGACCGTTGAAGTTGATAAGAACTTTCGCACTCCAAACCAGTCGGCGCCGGGCTATTCATGTTGTGTTTTGATTCACAAAGAAATTAACATCTTTTTTCTTAGCAGAAGCAACACAAATATTTTCAATCCCAAATTTGAAAATTCCGTGTTTATAGTGTTAACCAAATCAGACGTTAATGTCACCCTAAAAATGATCTCCTGGCATAGATGAGCATAGAGTGATCGTGGCATAGATGATTTAGAGTGTGATTTGTAAGGGAACGATTCTTTCAGAATTTAATGAGGTACGTTCGTCTTCTAGGGGATCGCGGGGGTGAGATCAGGAATTCATTAGGAAAACATTTCACAATTTATTAGGATTCGGAACTAAAGATGGTGTGAAAATTGATTAAAACATGTCAGCAGTATTGGTATAGGACACATTTGAGTAGATCACTTGGATCGTGCAATATTTGACGAGTCGACAGTCAGCAAGACTGTTTCCGGGTTTGATCTAATTCCGACGGAGACCGTTTGACTCCATTTTACGTGTTGTGTTCCATTTGACCGTGTTTCCGATGTTACATTCTTGATTAATTGATTGTAGAGTTTGAAATTTAGAGAAATACCCGTGCTTATCAAATGTGGCGATTATGTGACACAAGACTTTGTCCTCGGCTTCGCACGCGTGAATTATTAGAGCTTGGTCCAAACTGGGATAAAAAGTATCTCAATCCAGTAAGTAGTATCTCAATCCAGGTTATAAATAACTTGTATTGAAGCTTGAACTTGAACACACTTATGAACTAATTTGTTTTACTGGCAGTTTTTGAACCAAAGCTTGCAAAAACTTGATACCGACAACGTTAAAGGGGACAGGTACTGTACAATTTCGTAAGCTTCCCATCTAAGCCCTTTATAATTATTATGAATTACGCAGCAAAATTCAAGGTTAAACACAAAATGTAGGTGTCATAAATTTTGCTTAGCTTTTCTCCACATTTTTCTCCCGGAATCTTGATGAAATATCGAGAAACCCAAACTTGGCAAAGTGTCAGCTCGTTCGTTTGGCGGTCAAAGCAATCGGCGGAAAGTCGGCTTCCTGCTTTATGCAAAAACAGAGGAATTGGATGTGATTCTTCATATTTCTGACTGTGACCCGAATATGGAAATTTTTCTTTCGGTTCCAATTAAATACCTAAAATTGACACTGAAATTTTGCTAAAACGTTGGCTGGGTTATTGATAGCAGTTGATGCCTTCCTTAAGTCTGTTTTTGGCACATAAGCCTCTCCCAAGGCACGCCTCTGAGTTTCGTTACGTCATCGAGCAGGAGAGTGTTCCAGGCTAGTGAATTCTGAAATTCAATTTATCAAATCATTTCAATTCATTCCGTTTCGACTTACAACTTTTTCGCTTACAAGTATTGAGGTGACCCAAACTTGGCAAGGAATCTGCAACTCATTCGTTTGACGGCCGAATCAATTTGTGGGGAAGTTGGCTTTCCGTATTAAGATTTTACTTGACTTGAACAAATACGTGAATTATCTTTCTCACAGTGCCGTAGATGCCAAATATCCTAACATTTGTACTATCAGCATGACAAATTAATGGTATTAAAATACCAATTAAACATCCTGTATACACTCGAAGTATTGCTCAAAACAAGTTGTTTACGACACGCGCAAACAATATGTACGGCGAATGAACAACGGCGTACCTGGTTCCTCGTCTTATTAATGAATTGCCTACTGTTGAACGAGACAACTTTACTCCACATAACATTAAATGTAAACTAAAATCTTACTTTCTTGATAAGAAATAATATGATGTGTCGATGTCAACCTTAAGTAGCATAAGAAACAAACCTCAGTGGTTTTCTTAGTGCTTAATTATTAAGACTTTTTAAAGAAAAAAAAAAACGTCACATATTAGCTTTACTAATAGTAATGTTTTGTAGCTGATGAGATGCTTCGTCCTGGGGTAGGTCCCGTTGTGGACCGACGCTGTTAGGGCCGAGGAGGAATGCGAAGTGTACCCGTGGGCCCGACGATTGGTGTTAGGAGGAACACCGTGGTGTTACAGTCGGTAGGAGCCCTTCACAACGCACTGGCAATCGATATCCATGATGGATAATCTCCAGGGCCGGTTTAACCCTTAGGCTAATTAGGCTGCGAGGATCGGGGGAGCGCGTTGAAATCGTGTCTTCGCATGTACTATTAATCTAGCATCATTGCTTGTACCCTACATAATTCAACTAGACCGAGATAAAACACTAAAAGTTAACGCAGCACTTTTGTAAGGAGTATGAACCATGTTAAGATTTTCACAGTAGTAAAAATAGTCAAAACAATACTACTTTTAAGGCCGGCCGTAACACCGGTGGGGGGCGTCCTAATAATTAGCCTAGGGCGATCAGGGATCTCGATCAGTCGCTGATTATCTCACGTATAAAAAATTGTTGACGCAGAAGCTAGATGCTTTACAACCATTCACCATTTCTCCCTAGGTTAAACATAGTTCACTACGCCTAAAAATTACTTTTTACAGAAACGTTAACCATCAAAGTATTGATCTTGTTGCGATAGGTTGTATCATCAATGTCTTAAGCAATATTAATCACGGAACTGCAAGATGTGATTGCTCCTTCGTCAACTGTAATCCAGAATATATCCGCGGAGAACCTTTGGAAAAGTAATTATGAAGGCGTTAGGTGCTTATTACGGTATTTCTTCTACGCTAAAACTCATCAGGCTTTTGTAGTCCATGGGCTGCAGAGACCACTTAACATGAGGTAGCCTGCACGCCCGTTTGCTACTCAATTACTATAAAAAAAGCCAAACACACTTATAAATTCGTGTCTTGGGACAGTGGTTGTTGGAATGTAGCCAGCCCTCGTATCCGCTGGCAATGCTGCCATTATTTGAGACGATACATAATAATGATTTGATATTATTAGGTTGGTAAGCCAAACGAGGCGTGGGCTTTCCGTAGCTTGTAGTGTACGAGTACCGAGCACTGCATAATAAGTAAATAAATAATAGTTATTAGATAGAACGACATAAAAAATACCTTTGTATGGATAGTGAGTAAACTTAAATTTGTTTGTCGCGTCTGATTCTGCATTTTAAGATTAAGATTAAGATAAATAAATTTATTATCTTTATTACGACCTGAAGCAGACAACGGGAAACCGTTGGATTCAATGGGCCCAGGGCCGGGCGGAGTGGCATCGATTAGAGGAAGTCCCTTTCCAGCAGAGGACTGCAAAAAGCCAGAAAAAGAAAGGAAGGAAGAAATAAATAACCTTGAAAATGTGAGCACATAATTTTGCTGTAGGAACAAATCCTGAAAAATCGAATGGGGTTTTCTAAGAGGGTGTAATGATTGGAAAATACTCCTTGTTTTCTCGCACGTACAATCAGTGGTAATGGCGGATAGCAATTCTGCTGCCTTTCAAATTCAAATGAGGGCGTTCAACTGTGACTAATAATTTGGGGTTGATTCGAATTTGAAGTCTGAGGTTCGGATACAGATTTGTAGAAAAATGAAAGAGAATAAAATTCTGATTTTGACCTATCACATTTTCACATTTACAAGGAATGAAAAATTAATTGGATTCTTTGTTGCTGGAACATTATGATGAAAATGCGGCAAATCTAAACGAAATGAAAATTCTGGGGCTAATCACATTTTCCGACTGACGTAGCGGAAAGCAGTGTGTAGTTCGTTTTGTGTGTAGAAAGTTGAACGACAAATTTCTGTTTTCGAAATTTAAATGACAATTTAGTTGCCCAAATTAGTAGATGTAAGTTAAAATTGAGACATTAGTGGGAAATAAAATTTTCAAAAATCATCATTTGAAATGGTAACTACTGAGCCAAAAAATTAAGAATTCTGCAATATTTTCGTATTTCGTCAGAAAAGGCATATTAATTGGATTGTTTTGTTGCTAAAACATTTTAATGAACAGCATTATCATGAAAATTACAAGCGAAATTGTGGCCAAATCTCAGAAATCGATGTCGGGCTTTAAAATGGTAACTAAGCCATTAAGTCTCAACCCATTATTAGTTGGCTGCAACCGTTTTATGGCCCACTGTTGGGGCAAGGGCCTCTCCCCACAGGGGAAAGCTTGGAGCATATTCTATCACGCTGCTTCAATGCGGATCGGTGGATAAACGGGCTATTGGCCAACTCGTGTCGGATGTTTTCAAACCGCACATAGTGCCTCCGACAAGGTTTAACGACTGCTATCGTATCGATAACAGCCGGGAACTACGGCTTAATGTGGCCTCGTTTATTTCACCACTAGCGGTAACCCATCCAGGTGCTGACCGCGCCCAACGTCGCTTAACTTTTTCGGTCGCTCGCGATCGCAGCGGGGCTTTGCGCGTTTCAATTCATTATTCCTTCCTTCCTTCCTTTCAGCCCTTGGCAGTCCACTGCTGGACATGGGCCTCCCCTAATCGACGACACTCCACCCGGTCCTGGGCCCTTTGAATCCAACGGTTTCCCGCTGCCTTCTCCAGGTCATCGGTTCACCTGGTAGGATTGGAGGGCGGCCTGTGCTCCTTTTGCCTAATTCGTTATTAATTAACAAAGCCTTAAACACGATGTAACAAAACATTAAGCAACTGTCGTTGACACTATTAACTGCAAATGCTCGAAGTTACTCGAACTTTCCTTCACTAAGTTGAAAACTTGAAACTATTCAAATCGCTTTATCTTAATGCTGTTAATTACCAAAATGTTCAAGACGTTTCGTCCGGAGATATTCTATCGTTAAATTTAATCACATTTTAATTACTCACTACTATGATATAGGTACATACGAGTATACATACGAGTATAAGTTCCTTTTTTAAGTCGGTAAAAATGGCTATAACGTCGTTGTATTCATGCATGTGTGCGTGCACACATACGTTCGTGTGTACTTCCACGAAATAAACACACGTAAGGATAGCTGGGCTATCACAGCGGTGATAGCCCAGTGGCTTAGAATTCGACCTCGAATCGAGGGGTCCGGGTTCGAATCCCAGTGGGACGCACCAATGACTTTGTAAAAAAGTTATGAGCGATTTATAAAATTAAATATCACCTGCTGTTACGATGAAGGAAAAGATCGTGAGGAAACCTGCATGCCTGAGAGTTCACAAAAAAAATGTTCTCAAAGGCATGTGAAGTCCACCAACCCGCAGTAGGCCAGCGTGGTGGACTAAGGCCTACATGCCTCTCATTGTGAGAGGAGACCCGACCCTGTAGTGGTACATTAATGGTTACTGACTGACTGACAAGGATCGCTCTCTCTGATATAGGACCTCCGAATTTTCGGAAATTATTAAAAAATATCGAGATCTACTTGTTATTCAAAATTCGTTGGAGTGGAATATATCAAAATAAATAAGGTCAAGCAATCTAATTTCGAGTGTTTTTGATAAAGTTGTGCTTAAACAAACAACATGGACGCTACGTCAATTAATGTCGAAATGAAATCTGATCTTTATCAGGGTTCATTGTCATTACAAGTAGGTTGACGTAAAGGATATTTGGGTTTATCAGTCCATCAGCCTTTGGGTGTCAATAGAACTGTTTTTGTAACCTTTGAAAGTTTAATGCTCTTTGGGATATAAGTAATATTATTATTAATTAGCTGACCTTATGCTTCGCTCATCAAATAAATAAACAAAACTTTCATACAACAGGTAGGAGGTAGGTACTCAGGCTAAGATACGAAATTTAGACCTTTGCGTATAATCGCGACTTGAACTACAAAGTCCTTTATCATTGAGGAAACGAGTAAGATTAAATCGGTTCATCTATTTCAATGATTACCTCAATTAAACGAAAAGACAGAGAGACCAAAATTATAAAGAATTAAATGACAATATAGGCCAGCGTGGTTGACTAAGACCTACATCCCTCTCATTGCGAGAAGGAGACCCGACCCTGTAGTGGGTCATTAATGGGTTACGCACATTATGGGGACAAGCACCTTAAAATATTTTAAAATTTTAAATCATAACACACTTTCATTTTATTTACAAATACATTGATACCTAAAATATACAAAATACAACAAAAAAAAAACCAACAGTAGAAATAACAGCACACAATAAACATCTTTAATGCAATAACTAAAGAGTACCTATTTTTATGACTCAGGCAGTAAATACTTTATGAACTAGATCAGATCAGCTAGCTTTTAAAGTTACGGCATCTAATCAGTTTATAGAGAGCTTTAATGGAAGTATAGAAATATGGAACCTACAACCATCCATAATAATAAAATGGGGGAAATAAAATATTTATATCTGTATATTGCCATATTTCTATAATTACCCGTCGTACTAAATGCCATTTCGCACGCAAAAGTTGCTCGCACGACAACGACGTTGCAAACATTTTATCATGTCAACGCGTATTTCAATAATGACAGTTACATACAGAGCCCCGGGTTTAAATTTTGTGGGGTTGGTTGGTCGGCCGAACCGAGTACCTATTGTTTGACAGATTTATCATTAAGTAGTATCTTTTAAAAAAAAAAAAAGGTCCTCGAATGGCGACCACGTTTAGGCAAAAGGAGTACAGGCCGCCCTCCGACCAGGTGGACTGATGACCTGAAGAAGACAGCGGGAAACCGTTGGATTCAGAGGGCCCAGGACCGGGTGGAGTGGCGTCGATTAGGGGAGGCCCATGTCCAGCAGTGGACTACTAAGGGCTGAAAGGAAGGAAGGAAGGAAGTATCTTTTTTACGGTTCCCGCCAGCATTCTTCATGCTAGTAACGTTACAAATTTACGGAATGACGTTGTCGTACGAGCGACGCTCCCTTGGATAGCTATGAAGGTTTCTCCCGTCACAAAAAGGATAGTATACAAATACATACAAGTTATCGTTAGAAATACTAACACCATTGTCTATCTATTCTATATATTTAAGATGCAGTAATTCACTTTGCAGCGGTGATAGCCCAGTGGCTTAGAATTCGACCTCGAATCGAGGGATCCGGGTTCGAATCCCAGTGGCACGCACCAATGACATTGTAATAAAAGTTATGTGCGATTTATGAAATTAAATATCACCTGCTGTTACGGTGAAGGAAAACATCGTGAGGAAACCTGCATGCCTGAGAGTTCACAAAAAAAAATGTTCTCAAAGGCATGCGAAGTCCACCAACCCGCAGTAGGCCAGCGTGGTGGACTAAGGCCTACATCCTTCTCATTGTGAGAGGAGACCCGACCCTGTAGTGGGTCATTAATGGGTACTGACATGACAATTCACTTAGAAATGGCTACAAATTAGCGCTGCAAGCGTTCGGAATTGTATCGTCTAATTGCCAACCATAAACTACCGCTAACCATGACACACTCACTTCCCATAACGGCGACCATAAAGCACTTTGAGGCGTGACTTAAACGAGTCGTACTGTGAGCGATAAGCGAATGATATTTTTAAAGCGAGTAAAATAATAAATATATTTTTTTTACTAGAATAATGATACCGGACTACGGATTATGTTAATAAATGGAACCAACATATTTAATATGCCTTATTGTCAAATTTGCTATTAATAAATTAAAATAAAAAAATAACTAAATGGACGCAAAATCTAAAGATAATTTTGTTTCACAACACTGAATAATTTTATTTGTACCTACTGTTTTTATTTTCTTGCTTATTAATTTTCAGTGTTATTTTTAGCGTTTCCGTTTTTACGTAGCTTTAAGAGAACATATCTTATTATGTTATAGTTGAAGTTATATCTTTATTGTGAAAAAAAAGGTTTTTATTGCATTTGAGGACTACGAATTCAGAGCAGATTTTTTTAAATTCATTTATTTATACCATCCATTTAACAAATGAATGGATGTAAGTTCATAATGATGTTAAATGGTCGAGTACGTATTTCAAAGCGAGAATTTAGCTCACGTTCTATTGTGAAACAAATGGTTCATAGTATTGAGCGCTATAGATTTAGAATCGGACATCAATATGTTGTTTACGATAACGGCCAATCTTTGTTAGTACTATTGTATTATCTTACAGTGGTTAAGTGTTTCTTCAGTGAATTAGGTGAAGAGGATAGTTATACTGATTTCGAGTGTATAAATAAATTCATAACACTAAAATATAGCAGCCCTATAAGACCACAAAGAAACCATACAAACCATACAAAGAAACTATATAACGTAATTTATGCTAAAGGGTGGAAAAAGAGCCATACTTCAAAGACGGCGCTGGCGACATGCACTGGCGACTCCTCTGGTGTTGCTCGTGTCAATATGCAACGTGACTACTTACCCTCAGGTACCTACTTTATTTTAGGCGATCATCAGTTCTCAAGAGTAGCAACGTTTATATGGTTACCCATAAGTCAAGAATACATTTCTGCAAATGGACCGGAAAAAGAAATTTAAACTCATCGCTCAAATCTTTTGCTCGAACTTATAAAGAGTTAAAAATTATCCTCGCTCTTTTATTTTAATTTTTCGTCATCAAACATGTCTAAAAGCACTCGCCCTTAACTCACCTTTCATACAAAAAAAAACTAAATTGAAATTGCTTCATCCGTTCGCGAGCTACGGTGCCACAGCGGACAGACAGACAGACAAACAGACACGTCAAACTTATTACACCCCTTCTTTTGCGTCGGGGGTTTAAAATACAAAACTCTTTATTTCGACGCTACTCCGCCCGGTCCTGGGCCCTCTGAATACAACGGTTTCTCGCTGTTTTCTTCAGGTCATCAGTCCACCTGGTCGGAGGGCGGTCTATGCTTCATTTAATTAGACATGGTCGCCATTCGAGGACCTTTCTTGCCCATCGGTTGTCCACCACCACCTATAGACACTATCAAAATACGGATGTAACAATTGTTTTACAAACCGTCAACAATAAATATTTTTTTGTCTTTTCTCCCTGTTTTCTCTGATTTCTCCAGGGCCTACACAAATATGGCCGTATTATTTCAACGTTGAATCAATGTAATTTCTACGAAAGGCCAAGGCAAGGGTCTCGTCTTCTGAACAATGAGTAACTATAGCTCTATATTTGGATGATGTAAACCAAACATAATTTTGTAACCTATAAGGAATAACGAAGAAAGAAGAAGGTAGGTAAAAAAAGCATCTCTTCAGATTTTTAATCTACAGATCTAGAAACTTCTTGCTGTTCGCTTAAAAAGGCAATCGTAAGTCACAAACTAAATCCGATAAAGGCTCAAGGATGGCATTTTATCTGAGCAAGGCAAACCATTGGTCAGATAATATTCCAACCCTTCGTCATCAACATATTTGAATAGAATACAAATTTATCGATACAAGACGCGTAGGTACTTCTTCTTACTACAACCACCCACAACAATACATCAATTCTACAAAACCATTATAGAAATATTATGGATTTAGGACCTAATTCTGTCCAGCTGATTGTCCGTGTGACAATGAACCACCAAAAAGTATTGTGTTTTGATCATCAATATTCAGTATGTATAGTGCTGTGCCTATACTATACTAATACATGCCGTATTGAATTTCCAATATTCTAACTAATGTGACTTCCTATGTTTATAGAGTAACGTAAGGCTTATTGCTAAAAGGTTGAATTTAATTGGTTTTAAATAACGCTTCACATTCGTAGAGCCAAATAAAGCTATTGTAGTGGGCATCGTGAAATGACTTACCAATTATTGTAAAGAGATGGCGCCACACGTATTCTGAATCATGCTATTGAAGTTTTCTAAATCACTGGCATATAAACGAAATTCCAACTCCCCGAGCATAGATATGCCGTTATCAGATTTTTGCCAAAATTATTTTTTTAAACCAGGGACAAAACTTGAAATATGACTAAGGAGATTTTATAAACAGAAGAAATTAGAAACAGGAAATTTATTTTTCTATGCTTTATAGTAGCAACAAGATTGGATGAGGAACTCTAAGTATTCCAAAAATGTGAATACATTGTGAGACATTATTATCTATGCGTATATTCCATAAGACAAGAAAAACAACATCTTTAGAAAAGCGATAAAAAATTCTCTCTACATTCCTTACGTCTTACGCTGTAACTTTTTATCTTAATTTAAATTAATGTTCGGAGTAATTCCTACGTTTTCGGCTTTACAAGTCAAAGTAACAACCATAAATATAATTGTTAACAACGCTTTATGCCTCCCCTGTTCCGTGTAACATGATAATTTAGAAAAATGGACCATTTTTCATATTTGTCTGTTTTTTACACGAATAACAACTGATAAAATCGGTAAAGAGTTGCCACACTCAAATAATAAGTGTTGTTAGACAGAGGAACATTACGAAAACATTTATATAATTACATAGCTACGAAACGTATTTTTTTTTCATTATTTTGGAATTGGTAGAGCAGTTAACTTATAATTTCCAATACTTCTTCTCAATGTGAAATCGAAAGTTCAGCAACGCTGGGTGCAAGTGGTGCAATCCGTACTTACTTTATTGAGTGAGTAACATAACATAATACTACAGATACGGCCTTACATAGGTTGACGGGGTCTAAAGTCGTTTGGACGGTTCAATAAAACTGACACGGGTAGGACGGTGGGGAAAGAACAAACCAAAAAACGAAATATATTACTCATCTTCAATTCCAAACAATTTTTTTTTATTTATTCCCTTTTTGCAGGAAGGGTTAAATATTCACCGAGCCTTCACAAAGTAAAACAATAAAAAACTCATTAAAAATTGAACATAACCGACAAAGGGTTCCTTATATTTTTGATAGACTTGATATTACTGACCTTTTTTTAAATAAACTCATTAAAGGACTTGTTAAACTGCTGAAAGACTTGTTTCACAAATACCGAGGAAAGATATAAGAACAAGGGTATAATAAGTATCCATCCATCTATCATAATATCTACGCAGGAATAGACCTTTAAAGTAATGTAACAAAATTGATTATTCAAAATTGATATAATTAACGATTTGATTGTCTTGATTTTATTATTAGTAACTGTTTTTTTAAGTATGAGGCAAGTATGAATGCAGCATACCTGAAATTTATTACTTTATAGCGGGCTAGAGGACGCTGTTAGGTACCACTTTAGGCAAATATCGCTGACTGTCTGTGGTGAGACATATGAACGAAACGTGAATAACGAGGCAGACAAAATTAAATTTTGTTTTTTTGAAAGCCTACGAAATTGTACCTACAGTTTACTTACTCATAAGTAACATAAAATGGTGCTTGTATTCCCATACCCACCCAGGACAAAATTAAATATTTGTGTGATGAGCACAAGTTTTTGTTCTGTGTCTGGGTGTAAATCTTAATACCTATATAAAATTCTCATGTCACAGTTTTAGTTACCATACTCCTCCAAAACGGCTTGACCGATTTATATGCAATTTTATATGCATATTCAGTAGGTCTGTGAATCGACTATTGTCTATTTTTCATACCCCTTTCGTACATTTTTATTTTCTTTTATGGAAAATTTTTTTTATTTTTATTTTTCAATAATATGGCAGTAAAAAATACGTACTACCCTAAATTTTCACCCTTCTATCACCAACCCGTATTTTTAATAGTCATTTTAGTAATGAATCATAGTTACACTGTGTAACTATGATGGTTATATTATGTATTTTAGTTGAAATTGAGAAAAAACAAGAGAAAAATTTTCGGGAAAAAAATTTCCAATTATTTTCTTATTTCGTCGTCAAACTCACTCTAGGCAGTGTCACTATGAGAGTTATATGTATTTTAGTTGAAATTGAGAAAAAACAAGCAAAAAGTTTTCGGGGAAAAAACTCAAATTACTTTCTTATTTCGCCGTCAAACTCACTCTAGGTAATGTAACTATGATAGTTATATGTATTTTAGTTGAAATTGAGAAAAATAAGAGAAAAAATTTCGGAAAAAAACTAAAATTATTTTCTTATTTCGCCATCAAACTCACTCTAGACAGTGTAACTATGATAGTTATATGTATTTTAGTTGAAATTGAGAAAAATAAGAAAAAAAATCGGGGAAAAAACTCAATTATTTTCTTATTTCGCCGTCTAACTCACTTTAGGCAGTGTAACTATGATAGTTATTATGTATTTTAATTGAAATTAAGAAATATAAGAGAAAATTTTTCGGGGAAAAGACTCAAAATTATTTTCTTATTTCGCCGTCACGCTCACTTTAAGCAGTGTAAGTTACTATTTTTATGGCAAAACCTCGTTTGCGAGGTCAGCTAGTTATCTATATGTATAAGTATGCATTTATAAATAATATGTATGTTTTTCAGCTATCTGGTTACCATAACACAAGCTCACGGCTTACTTTGGGATCAGAAAGCCATGTGTGAGTTGTCCCAAAATATTTATTTATTTATTTATTTAATGAATGTCCCAACCCTAAATGAAGGCATTGATCGAGTGCTCAAACTCAAGTAGAGCCGATCGACCTAGTTCCGAGATAATCGTGTAACGTTCTGTGACGTCGCTAATTAACTTGTGTTAAGTACAGAGTTAACTCGTGTGACGCGCGCATAGCCCCGCTGCTTGAGTAAATCGCAAGCGATCGAAGAAATTAAGGAACGTCGGGCGCGGTCATTACCTGGATGGGTGACCGCTAGTGACGAATTAAATGCGCGCTTCCATGTTTCGGAGGGCACGTTAAACGTTGAAACATTGTCATGCCATGTGGATGCAGCGGCGCGATACCTACAGTAATATGTAGTAGTAGTAAACAATAGAACACGTCACACACGTCATACCGAACTGGCCTATCGGAAGACGTATCCTCTATATAGAATCTCTGCATATATACTAATGGTCCGAAGTTAACATTCGGACCGCGTTCCCCAGGCAGTGACATCGCCTGGCGGGAGATCTCTTTTTCTCCAAAGCATAAGAGTAACAGCAGATCTACCCATGACTTCCTATACGATTTTTATCCTGTTTGGGTTGGATATGTTTTGTGTCTAAGTTGCTGCACTATGACCACATACTATCGGGTGGCCTGCAAGCCTTTGACAACGTTTACTTGGTGATTTGGACGACAATTCAATTAAATACAATTGAGTTTCTCTGTTAGAAAATAAACGACATTTAATGCTAATAATCGTAGTGTCGAATCCAAAATCAGAATAATATTTAGCTTTTTTCTATAACAAAATAAATAAATTTATGAATGTTTCCATAGTTCCATCTAATTAGACGCACTTTGTTTATGAATGTTTCCTTTTGACAGTTTCCATAGAACAGTTACCATCTTACGCATTTTCCCTTACGATCAGGGTCACGTGTCCTGTCGCGAGTTTAACAATTGTTACCCGTACCACAGAATACATAATAGTACATTAGTACCCATACGAGTACTAAAAAGTGCTCAGCGCCGCTAAAGAAGTTTTCCCTTCAATTACAAAAGTATTTCAAACGATAGACGTAAGTCATAACATAATGGATGCATTTGTAATATAACAAGGCCACGATGGAGTTTTAACATTGCGAGACGTCTACATTAATGTACCAGGTGTTTTGTGTTGCAAATGTCGGAAAATATGAATGAAATGAAAAGAAAACATTTATCGATACGAGGCGCCATTATAATTGGTTTGCAAATCATCAAATAAATAACACCACGCACACAGAAATTTAAACTTATCATTCTCCCCATCTTCGCTGGGAATCGAACACAGGAAGACGCAGAAGTGACGCAAACGACATGCATAGCGCAGTAGTTAGCGCATCAGAGGGCCATGCGCGAGGTTCTGGGTTCAGAGTACTTTATGATATGCGAGCCCGTAGTTATGGTAATGGTTATGATTTTCGTAGGGTATGGGTTTACGATCGTAAAGCGTTTAGTTTTCTAAGGGACCCATTGTAGGTCAGTTCTCAGGATTATATGGGCACGACCACAAAACCTAATATAATAGACACCGCATGTCATAACAAATCAGGCAAAGCATTGAGATGAGAAAAGAAAAGAAAAGAATGCGTTTATTGTTGACTGTTACACGAGAAAGATGTTACAAAAATTATAATAAGTTAAGAACAGTCTACCCTATGCGGGCATACAATAATTATATCTTAAGTAACTAATACTTAATTTTATATTATAATTATGTTAAAATAAGTTATGATATTATTTTAGCAGTCCAATTATTTATTTAATATTTTTTCTAATGGAACTCATCGGCTATGCTATGTGCCACCCATTACTGAGGGAGGGGGAGAAGAAAAATAAAGCATTTTTTTTATAAATAGAGCAGGCAAACATACAGACGGGCCACCTGATGGTAAGTGGTCACCGTCACCTACTGACACGTGCAACACCAGGGGGTCGCCAGTGCGTTGCCGGCTATGAAGGAGAGCTTTTTTTATGCCCTTCTTGAAGAACCCCATGTCATAGTCGGCCGAATACATCAGCCGGAAGACTGTTCCAAAGTTTGCACGTACGACGCAAAAACGTACGTGAAAAACGGACTGTGGAGGAACGCCACGAATCCAGATGATAAGCGTGGAATTTCAGTCTCCGGCGGGTGGTGTAGTGAAGAATCGTGATTGGTCAGTTCAAAAACGCAATGTCTCATTTGTTTCGTACTAGTAAACTGACCACTGTAAGATCAGCTCTAAACAAATTTGATAACAGCCATGCTCTTACTGATATATTCGAATTCGTTCCGATGGAAGGTGTACACGGGTCAAGGAAGTGGTCGGTACTAGCATAGATTTCGCGCCCGTTATCCCGTGGATGAGACTTTCAAGTCTAATGTGTTGTCTGAAAGCGCCTAGCATGAGGTGTCTATGGCTATGTACTCGTAGTGGTTGGCTTTAGCATTAACAATAGCACTAGCCATTTCAAGGCAGTACAAAAGCGCGGCGGTACCTGTGTCTGTGTGTATTAAAAATAAGTTTCTTTACATAGGTAGGTATTAATAAAATCTATTCGCATGTACGCACGCTCGGCTATCATAACAATTTTGACGGAACGCAGACTGTGTGGTAACGTATGAGTAAAAAATATTTAGGTAGGTATATTTTCACTTCCTAATGGAGGTAACTACAAATATATTGTACGTGGATTTTGTTCAGTGAAAACAAGTAAGGTCGGTAAATTCCTTATTTTGTTTTAAATTAAGTTTTAGACTTCGTTTTGGAAAAAGAACAGAAATGGTAATAAGTAGTAAGTTTTTATTTCCTTGTTAAATTTTACGAATTCATTAAAATAATTAAATCTCCAAAATCCAATCTCAAAAAATAATAGGCCTAACGTATGTATATAACAAATTTTATTTCATACGTTTTTGATAGCGGTTTAATTTTTTTAATTATTTTTTGAACGATTAAATGGGTTGTCGAACTAATTTTATGTAGTCCAGGCTTGTGAAAGTTGTGAATGAATACTAAAATAAAGGTTTAAATAAATGAATAAATATTAAGTATTTCCGGCAGCCATACATCCCCAGGCGAAACACATGACGTAAAGAACATGCTGCTTTACGACGGGTTAAGAGGCTGGCAGCAGGATACCTCCGCGGGAGAGATGCAATCATCAGGCCATGGACGTTAAAAAAAGACATGAGTCGGATAAAAAGAAGTGAGTCGCATCAACAACGGTCACATCCGCATGGCTCCGGGCGTGTTACGTGTCTATTGTTACCCAATTGCGACCAATAGAGAGTAGCTAAAAGCGTATACCTTATTGTCAGGTAGGTAAAGTTATGCAAAAATGACTCATTTTATATGGAAATTATGGAATCAACTCAAACCAAATAGGCACCCCAACCCGCCTTAGACCAATGTGGCGAATGAGGCCTACATTAACTAAGTTAAATTAAATCCCGACTATTAGAGATCAGTCCAAAACAACTTTTAAACATAAAATATTCTGATCTATAATTGTTGTCATAGTGATGTTAAAGGAATGTATGTGTGTTCATACATACAAACATACATTCCAGTCAAACACATAACCCTCTTTTTCGATTCGGGGAAAATAAATAAACAGTTATGTATTATATTGTGTTTTATTCTAAATGTCAATCTATTAACCGAACGGCGACTCTGGACAGCTCTTGGAAAGCAACCAAATTAACCTCCACCGAAATAAAACCGAAAACGTAAATATTATTCTAACAAAACCGAAATATCTACACCGGTAGACATCGTCCTACGTTTTGTTCAACTACAACTGTTTCACAATACATAATAAATAGTAGAGATGGGATATTTTGTTTTTTTTCCTTGTACTTAGCCGATTAAGGTACCGAGTTATACCGATTTATAGAATAATTTTGGGCGATCTTAAATTGGAGTTACGAATTAATTATTAAGAATACATGGATATAAAAGTCGTTTGTTTTACGAAGATCGAATAAAAAAGAAAAGGATACCTAAACGAGGGTGAATGATGGTATTGACTGATGTATGTTTGTAAGTGTATGTATACTTTGTTGACACGTTTCATAGCCTAAGCAATTCGATGGATTTTATCTTGATATTTTCATATTAGAAACGTCTTAATTCAAATTTATTTTAAAATCAGACGGGTTTATTCTGATATTTTTCTTATTAATAGTTCAACCTTTATTTCACTTGAATATCTCTAATTTTTGCGAGATTAAAATTGAAACTCGATATACAATAACTCTGTATAACTCGGCCCATCACTAATATACAGTATGGCAACAACATTTTGACCGACAGATATCAGCCGCGAGTGTTTCTTATCATTCAGCAGATTACCACCACAAAAATACCGGATACAGTAATATAGGCGCATCTGGTAAACGAATTCAGTCAGTTTTTATTTACATCTAACATAAAACTTACTTTTTATTTTACATTTAACTAAACATAGATTTACGCAAGGCTGGTTTAAAATAGGCCGTTTTAAATTAGGATATAGGATCTATAGGTGTTAGAGCTTTCGTAGCTCGGTGACTAGGAGTGACTAGTAGGAGGAAAAGATTGTACTGATTTGATCACAGAACAGATAAATGAGGAATAACCTTTTTTATCTATTCCGTGGATTTGATAGTCTGTCCCCGTTTAAAGGGCTGCATTAACAATAATATTTGAATATTGTAGAGTGCAAATAACTTAGACATAGAAAATACATTTGTTGGACCCCTGTACCGTGTAGGTACTAGTATAACTAGTATACGGTACCTACTTTTTTTGCAGATAGCATAACTGCATTATTTATGACAATGTGTTTGAAAACTGAGTTTATCGGCTCAAGTTCGTCTCTAAAGCCAAAATAACAAAACTTACTTGTTTACTAAATGGTGAACGCCTGTAGGCAAAGGCAATCCTAACTAAAATATAGGCGGAGTACGCTACTTGTACAGAAATGAGGTCTGTATGCTTTTAAAAAAAATATAATTAACAGCACCTTATCGATTCAAAAAGATGCTGTATACCATCAGACGCAAATTGCTATAGAAAATTATTGGATCCATTAATTTTATACACAAAGTACGTCTGTTCAGACTCCGCTTCGATAGCTTTGTTTATGGACTGTGAAATTACTTGACAAAGTGCAGACGCGAATTTTTCATGATATATTTTATACATTTATCATATCGCTAGATAGTGTTAGTAATCGATTTCGTTCCGATGGTGTTATAAATGGGTTCGTTGTGTTTGTTTTGCTTCGAAATTAGATATCTATTTGTTGTTACAGTATATTGAAGCTATCCACCACGTAATGGCAAAAACTCGGAAACTGTTGGATTCAAAGGGCTATAAAGAGGATGTATAAAAAACTGAATATCGTTTAAAACACATGCTTCGGTCAGATTTATGTATCGTATAATATAATCTATAATTATAATAAAAATGAATGTTCGTTCGTTAGTCTCGCTAAAACACGAGAACGGCTGGGCCGATAAGGCTAATTCAAGTCCAAGAAAGGTTTAAGCAGTGAGAGAATCCAATAAAATGCCAGGAAGAAAGAAAAACAATTCATTTTCTCATATTTGGCAGAACGAAGTGGGCCGGGACAGCTAGTTCTAATATAATTATGTAGAATGCTGTGTGTGTGTGCGTTTAACACTGCCTGTCCATTAAGTAGACACAATAGTTGAACAATGGCAATGTGAAGTGGTTAGTAGGTACCCACATTTCAGTGTAAACGCCACCGTTCAACAGATCATAGACATGGTTTATTGCCGCCCAAATATTTTTATAGGATAAACTGGGGTTTATTTGGGATATAGAGTCTTCAAAAGATTAGCCAGGGATTTTTTTGATACGCAGCTTTATAGCGGGGTCGGTAATCTTTGCTTGCAATGTCATAAACTTTGTGTTTGGATAATAAAATTAAGGGGCTTTACACTAAATCTGAGCATTTTGTTGTGAATATCTAACGTTGATTTGAAGTTTTATGTAAATTCATAAGCTGACATGCTTTATAGCGGTCGCGACCTTTTTTGTGTCCTTTTTATGTCCACGAGTCTATCATACCATGAGATCTGAAGTACTCATGCTTCAGAAATTTAACGCTCATTGCTCCCATGACAGATTTAGGACATAGGACCCTTGAAATATTCCTAAATAGTGTTAAAAACCTTCCAATCCAGCAACGCACCGTCTACTCCCCTGGTGTTGCTCATGTGAATAAGCAAGGATAGGGAAGCGCCACCTGATGGGGAAATGAGGTATTACATATGCCTCTTTGCTGGTTAAACGACAAAAAAAGTTAGCCGAAAATGAAAATGTACACTCTCATTTTATGATAGACTAGCTGTGCCCGCGACTTTGTCCGCATGGAATCAAAATATTATGGCCTAAATTACTCCTTATTACATCATTTATCTGCCAGTGAAAGTCCCGTCAAAATCAGTCCAGCCGTTCCAGAGATTAGCCGGAACAAACAGACAGACAAAAATAATTGTAAAAAATGTTATTTTGGTATAGGTATCTACCGTGTATACTTACATTTCATTTAGTAAAAAGCGGTTATTTTTACAAACAGACTCTTCAATAATATTTATTTGTAATAGATGGGTATTTAATTTTACAAAGCTCACATTTAATAACTATTAAGGAAGTTACTGGTGCAACTTGGATTCGAAGCGAACCTCTCGAGAAATTCCGCATTCTTAGCTATTGGGCTAGCATCGTTTGCACGTCCGTTTAAACAGGACTGTATATAAAACTGATGTGTTATTCATCTACAAGCAGGTCTTGCAAGGTGAGATGAAGGACAAATAAACAATGCACGCGTCGATAAACATTTATGAGATGTTCATGAGAATGGCGGACTCGCTGTGTTACAATGAGTAATACACTGTAAAGAGGTTCAGGTAAATGGGTATGTGAATGGGAGAATATGAACAAATAGGGCAATGAACATTGCACACGTAAGGCGCCTCCAGGAGTCCGAATCTGTATGACCATTCACACTCGTATCGCGGCAATGTCGTGTCTTACCTGTGATAAAGTCAAAAAAGGCTTAAAAGTCAAATATCGTGACATTCTATTGTGTGCCTTATAGAATGCACATTAAGGTTCCTTGTCGTGCCGAGTTCATGAAATGACGTACGGTTTGATGTCGCACGATATTGGCACAAAATTTTCGGTCCAGGTAAGGCGATTTAACACACTGTCCCGCGGGAATGCGTGATCTAGCGTTGTATGAATATAAGTTTTTTGCATTTGTATAGAAAAAAGCACAGTCCAACACACAGAAATCGCATCTTCATGTACGCGCGAGGATGCGTTTTCTAAACAAATGGACGCGCACCCACGCACTACGCTGCGTGATGCGGGGCAGTGTGTTAATCGCCTAACTCATAATATTAATATTATGTATATTCTGTTTTCTAATCTGTGGATTAAACTCATAAAATTTTTTTTTAATCAAAATTAAACTGAAAATAGAAGGAAATGGATCTGAATCTTTTGAACGGAAAATGGAAAAATAAGTAAGTAAGAGAGACTCCGGTACTTTTACACATGTTATTTGTTGCACACTTCGGAGGAAAGAGTTTTTTTGTTTATGTAGAATCTATTAAATTGTGACACTCTACAAGACTATTTATAAGTGGAGCGAGAATTTACAACGCACTAGGAAAAAATGATAAGTAGGTGCATGGGATATAGACGCTATGAATAAAGAGTATTTTTTTTAAATGGTAAGGAAATAGTTTTGCACTAAGGATCCATAATCCTGTCTACCAATGTAAGCCTGTGTTATTCAGGGTGAATGTAGCTTTCCAATCATTTCTCAGGAAGACAGAACAAAATAAGTTGATTCCGACGGCATGGCAGGTATCCTAAGTTACCTTTATTTCTCGTAAAAGATTTATCGGGAACTAGGGATTCGGATTTACGGTTCCTGAACTGGAACGTAAGTTGTGAATATGGCGTTCGGAGCATGTTTTCTCGGGATAGCTACATTAAGTATAATAGTTTAGGTGTATTCGCTACATAAAGTAATAGTAAGTCTGTTCCAAGTCTGTCAGGTAAGCGGTGATAGCCCAGTGGCTTAGAATTCGACCTCGAATCGAGGGGTCCGGGTTCGAATCCCAGTGGCACGCACCAATGACTTTGTTAAAAAGTTATGTGCGCTTTATAAAAATTAAATATCACCTGCTGTTACGGTGAAGGAAAACATCGTGAGGAAACCTGCATGCCTGAGAGTTCACAAAAAAAAAATGTTCTCAAAGGTATGTGAAGTCCACCAACCCGCAGTAGGCCGTCGTGGTGGACTAAGGCCTACATCCCTCTCATTGCGAGAAGGAGACCCGACCCTGTAGTGGGTCATTAATGGGTTACTGACAAGTCTGTTCCAAGTCTGTTAGGTAGAGACTTGGTACATTCTTGGTACATATCTTTGATTGTTTCACAAAAGTATAATAGTTTTTATTTTTAATAAATTATGAAAAAAATTCATATTACAGCATGAAGGACATTTATGTGTGTGAAAGGTTTAATATAAAATTTTATGACGCGCTTTGCTAGTTAGGCCAATGAATATGACTGGTTGGATGGACACGTATCCGGTGGAAAAGTACCCTTACATTAGGCTATTTACTCTAAAGGTTGGAAAGGGCGGTGACAAATCACCCACTTATCCCAATAGGGCTATTTCGCAGGGCACAATAGATCTGTGGACCAAATGACCATTATTTAACTGAAGGAAATTGAAATGGTCAATCTTGGAGACAATATAATGTTTGTATTTATTCATGTGTAATGTGTCGTGAGACGGAGCTTGGAGCTTGGAGCTTGTAAGCGGTTGCTGTAGATGGCTGAAGCTACGTCACATGCGTATAATATTATCTACTCATGTGGCGGCGATAGCCCAGTGGCTAAGAATTCGACCTCATAATCGAGGGGTCCGGGTTCGAACCCCAGTGGCACGCACCAATGACCTTGTAAAAAAAGTTATGTGCGCTTTATAAAATTAAATATCACCTGCTGTTACTGTGAAGGAAAACATCGTGAGGAAATCTGCATGCCTGAGAGTTCAGAAAAAAAAGTTCTCAAAGGCATGCGAAGTCCACCAACCCGCAGTAGGCCAGCGTGGTGGACTAAGGCCTTCATCCCTCTCATTGTGAGAGGAGACCCGACCCTGTAGTGGGTCATTAATGGGTTACTACTAACTAACTCATGTGGCTACGGCCTTCACGGTTAATTCAAGAGCTAGACAGGGGCCCTATTCTGTATGACCATTCACACTCGTATCGCGGCAATGTCGTGTCTTACCCGCGATAAAACGTCAAAAAAGTCTTAAAAGTCAAATATCGTGACAATCTATTGTGTGCCTTATAGAAAAGATATTAAGGTTCCTTGTCTTGCCGAGTTCATGAAATGACGTACGGTTGGATGACACACGATATCGGCACGAAATCCGAATGGTCGTACAGAATCAGCCCGCTGGTTGGCTGGCAAATCGGATCAATAATTATGATTTTTGGTCCGATTGCTGACCCAATTAGGAATATAAAGTAGGTAAATAACAAGTGCAGGAATTTCAATAATAAACGCAAACAATTTCATACCTTTTTATACAATGTACATACGCAAAATAAAAAAAACACATCAACTTAAATACAAAATAAAAAACACAACAAATTTACGAGTACTTTTTAATTTAATTATTCTGCCAGAAAATATTGTTTCTTCATTTTATTTCTAAAAACACGAGTGTTTCTTTAGGAAAATATTGTAAATTTTAAGTATAAATTCAGATTAAAAAGCATAAAAAGGAACTTTCAACATACCTAGTGCTTTTGCACGTAACCAACGAGGTGATAAAAAGGAGCAAAAACGCATTAGTGCATTAATTTTTGTTAACCACAGAGTAACACTGGACAGTACTACAATTATATCAGCGGACAGCGAGTCGTAACTCGTCACTCGCGACGCGTTAACACGTTAAGGTTTGTATGGGAAAAAAACTTACGTATTTTGTTAAACATGAGTTCTATCCTTAAGTTTGCCGTATGTCATTACTTTCCAGAATCCATTTCTTATTAGTGACATTATCGAATGGTGTAATAATACAAGATGTGTTTTTTTTTCAAAACCAACGGGTACGATTGCTGCCTAGGCATATTGATTTTTCAAAAATCCAACGATGCAGTTTTAGTTTTCATTAAAATCGGATCCCAGATTCCTTTCAGCATTTTTCGCTATTCCTCATTCACCAAAAATTCACCCTATATAGCAGAAATGTATGAATGAATTTACCTGCTCGCAAATTTATATTATATATTTTATAGAATTTATTAGCGAAGCCAATTAAAGCTTTCGATTCTGATCAACAGTACAGTCTCTTACAACAAACGGATTATATTTTGTAGTCTGCAGCTGGTTTTACATGTGGAATGTTTTGTTTTGAAGTATAGTTTTATTTCTAGCGACTTCTAATAGTCGACAAAAGATGGCGCCACAGGTGCCCTGAATCATGATATCGTAGTTTTCTTCTACGTGACTGGTTTACGAGCAAACATATAAAACCCCGTGTTAATGACAGGAGAACGGCCATGCCCCAGGCAAGATTACCTAACCTGCTGAAAGATCTCCTAACAATTGATTTAAATTAGGCAAGGTTGTTGCGGTGATAGCCCAGTGGCTTAGAATTCAACCTCGAATCGAGTCCGGGTTCGAATCCCAGTGGCACGCACCAATGACTTTGTAAAAAAGTTATGTGCGATTTATAAAATTAAATATCACCTGCTGTTACGGTGAAGGAAAACATCGTAAGGAAACCTGAATGCCTGCGAGTTCACAAAAAAAAATGTTCTCAAAGGCATGAGTTCACCAACCCGCAGTAGGCCAGCGTGGTGGACTAAGGCCTACATCCCTCTCATTGTGAGAGGAGACCCGACCCTGTAGTGGGTCATTAATGGGTTACTGACAGGCAAGGTCCAAAATTAGTCGTATTTGTTCGTTATTTTGTGATTTAGGTTTTTGGGATGATCACGTAACTTATATCTAGGATATCCTGTCGGTATGGTGCTGGTCATGAGGTCTCAGATAATCGCCTCAAATAGAATATTTCCGGAAAACATATCTCCCCAAAAAAGAGAAGATATTAACATGCTGCTTGTCAGCGGGTTAAACTGATAACGGTAAAGCTATCTTCCCGGGAATTTAAATGTCTCTAAGCTTAAATTTCTCTACAAAATAAAACAAACAATCGTACATTACTGTAATAAAACATAAAGCTAGACAGTGTGAAACATTAAACTTTATTCTGGGTTCCAACTATTTTAAAAGCATAAGAAGGTTACAATAGCAATACTTTTAAAACTTTTGCGAGGATTCTTAGAAGGAAACTTAACGGAAAATAGTTTACGTGAGCGGAATGTAAAAGTTTATAGCGGGAAATTGGGGCAGACCCACGCAGGCTGAGTACCTAATATTACACAATATCACTTGAGTTGCTCACTAGCTGATATGGCAGGCTTCTCTCTGTCTTAAAAGTGTTTTATCACCGCTCAAAAGTTGTATAATGTTTAGGCGGTGATTACCAAGTAATCTGTGGTCCTTTATTCGTGGAGTCCAGGTACGACTAATAATGCACTTTTGAGTTAAAAAAAATACGAATAATATCACCAGCAGTAATGGTGAAGGAAAACTTTAATTTGAGGAAACCTGTGTCCCTGAGATTTTTCCAAAATGGTCTCAAAGGTATATGATAATAAGTCGCAAGCACGCATTACGCCAGGATAGTGCATTGATGGGAGACGATCTCTGGCTTCCGGCACTAGCTAAGGCTATGTTGGAAGCGAGGAATCTTGGGATGCGGGGGTTTCCTTCTGCGAAATAGTTATGCGGAGCGGGAAAGGGAAAATACATCTACCCTCCGAATTTGCAGCAAGAGCCGGCAGGAGGCCAGGGCATCGGCAGAGGATCTACCACCAACCCCCATAAGTGAGGTCTATGCGGTAGGAAGGGGGGGGGCGCCTACTGCTAATGAAAATATAATGCTACACCTAATGAAAATATACGAAATTCATTAATTTTACTAAAATTTACAAATTAAAAGCCAGAAATTTAATTTCAAGAAAGAAACAATCAGTTTCATAACTTTCCCATTAAGCCCCGTTACTGAAACAGCCTGCGAAATGAAAGATAAATCACTTTTACTTCATTCGGAAATAAGACTTTGAAAAAGCCTGATTTTGCGCATGCTTTTCTGATTCTTCATCAACTTCTTCATGTTCTTTATCAACTTGAATAGGGTTCGCGACTTTTAGTAATTACATCATCTGGTTCAGTTGACATGTAGGCTTATTGATTTTTAAACACAGCTTTTAATTTCTTGTATTCCTGATGCATTACATAATAGCCCCGCTGCTTGAGCGGATCGCGATCGAAGAAGTTAAGCAACGTCGGGCGCGGTCAGTAGCTGGGTGGGTGGCCGCTAGTGGCGCTAGTGGAATTGCATGCTTGTGTTACCTCTTCGCTTTTGTTGTCGCTAAAACTTGCTGGAAGCTCTATGGGCGGTTTGAAAACATCCGACATGGGTTGGATACTAGCCTGTTTCTTCACCAATTTTACAGCAGCGTGGTGGAGTAAGCTCCAATCCTCCCCGTGTTGTGGGGAGGGACCCGTAACAATGAAAGAGTTGCATCCATAGCATTATGTTTGGGTAGGTACAGAAAATCCTTTCCATTCCAAACAATCAAACAATCAAAACACCAGAATATAGGCGCAAAAATAATTATGTTTAACTCAGAATATTCACGACACGTTTAACGATTGGAAAACAAACAATTATTATAATTAAACGAAAACAAAAATATCCTGCTCTTTGATACGCAAACACGATACAAACGCAATTGATTAATTATTTATTTGGATGAATGCGGCGGCGGTCTTATCCGCTCTTTCCACTTCGATTCTACGATTTGGTCATGATGAAAATCCTATATCCTATTTTCCGATTGCCTGAATGAAAACACCCCTCACATGATAATACCGTCTTTTCTCAATAGATTACAGTCGGG
This sequence comes from Erynnis tages, assembly GCA_905147235.1. Taxonomy (NCBI): domain Eukaryota; kingdom Metazoa; phylum Arthropoda; class Insecta; order Lepidoptera; family Hesperiidae; genus Erynnis; species Erynnis tages. Next base: position 5,170,503 of record LR990095.1, on the reverse strand, counting down.
ACTTACTAAATCGTATAACTTGCTTCATCGACATCAAAATCTATTAGTGTCCATCAGATTACATCACTTCGTTTCAAATCGTGGATTCTCGTACCATTCTCGTCATCTGTCTGATAACCCTCGTCCCCTGTCAATCGCAGTGCCGGTTATGTAATGAATTTGACAGTAGTTGGCCTAATTTGCATTATTCAACCATGGAACGTTACTTACGTTCTTCTTTTACAATTATTCCAGTGCTGGACTGGATTGCTAGACTGGAATAGTGTAAACCGGGCGTTATATTGTAATTAGCGTGTCAGTATGTAGGCCTTAGTCCACCACGCTGGCCTAGTGCGGGTTGGTGGACTTCACACGCCTTTGAGAACTTTTTTTTTCTGAACTCTCAGGCATGCACGATGTTTTCCTTCACCGTAACAGCAGGTGATATTTAATTTTTATAAAGCGCACATAACTTTTTTTTACGAAGTCATTGGTGCGTGCCACTGGGATTCGAACCCGGACCCCTCGATTTGAGGTCGAATTCTAAGCCACTGGGCTATCACCGCTCTTAGCGTGTTAGCGTGTATTTCAACTCAAATAGAGCTTAAGTTACATAACAATTGACACCAAACCTACTCCACATTGTGTATTAGTTACTATTAGCACTTAAATAATAAATTCTACTCTCTCTTCACAGGCACTAAACTCGATGTAAACAGAGGACACAGCTTTTTGTACATTTAAAATGCGAAACTCCACACAAAAGGGAATTGCACATAAAACAACAAGATAACTTATCAAAACCAATATCAAAACAGTTTGGATAATTTTCACACTGAGAGAACATGTTTGATAGAGATTATCGGTAGGTTAAATATGGCGTAATCTCCCGATTGCTCTCAAGACGAAGATAAGATCAAAAAACAGATGACAGATACAGAATTGACTCGTTTTAAACATTTTTTTGAGAAAATGAGAACGAGAACATTCATGCCGTGAGCTTGAACACTTCCTTCCTTCCTTTCAGCCCTTGGCAGTCCACTGCTGGACATGGGCCTCCCCTAATCGACTCCGCCCGGTCCTGGGCCCTCTGAATCCAACGGTTTCCCGCTGTCTTCTTCAGGTCATCAGTCCACCTGGTTGGAGGGCGGCCTGTGCTCCTTTTGTAGCTTGAACACTGTCGTCAAGGTATTCGTATAGTAAACGTCATAATTACGTCAGTTTGTCTTGACATGTTCCCATACTAATGGCAGCTCGATACGATTACCTACTAAACGAAACTGCGTAAGTTTTTTCTGGAGGCACAGATGTTGATATAAGTGGTTACTGCAAGCTATCTCATCTCAAATAGAATAAAATTCCAAAGATTTTCTCCGTATAATAATTGTGAACCACCAGGATTTCTTGTAATAAATATAATCCAGACAATTTTTCAACGTCATTCCTGGAATGCGCGGAGGAGATTATAAAAATGGAATATACTATTTCTGTCGGGTTCTCGGATATATCGTACGAATGGAAAGCGTACAGCTACATTGAAGCCAATCTAACAATGTTTGCCCGCCATAATTCTGCTGATGTAAGTTACTGGGTAGATCCAACCCTTTCAGTCCCACTTTTGGGCAAGGATCTCTGGCATGGACAAAACAAAACTCAAGACATGTACAATACAATACCTACATATACAATGCTGAATTGAAGCGTATTATAAGGGTGGTAAGGCGACTCAATCCCTGGGTACTCGACAAATCAAAACATAAGACAATATGTTCCATGCTGGCTTGCGGCGGGTTAAAAGGGTGGCGACATTGCTCCCTACTGGGGGCTCGACAGTGTACAGGTGGAACAGCAATAAACCGCAAGTGTGCCAGTACGTCATATCGAGTCATATGTGAATAATCAGCAGTTTTACGAGCATTATCTGTTTTACGAGGGCTGTAAATAACTTAGAGGTTTCAATAATATGTTGCCGCTGTGACAACGTTTCTCGATAGTTTAAATGTACTTCTGATGTTATGGTGACTGTACCCTTAGTCTGACTTTTAGAGTGTCGCTACTACACACACATACACACACACACGTAGATACGTAAATCATACACAGCTTGCTACACAGGAGTCGCACAGTGTAATAACCCAAATAGAGGTAAATGATTTTTAGAAGAGAAGAGAGAAAAAATTGAAAATCAAATTTTTGTATGGAGTGAAATATATACTATGAATAGGTACATATCGTTAGACATTATAATACTAACAAATATTTAATACCAACGGGATAATATGAGTTCGAAATTTAACTAAGACTAAGGGTACTGTAGTCTGTAGTATTACAGTTCACTATTCTCTATTTTTACTGGTACAAATCCGCTAATCCGCATTATAAGTCCACCAATCTTCATAAGGCCATCGCGGTGGACTAAGATCTATATCCTTATCATTGTGAGAGGAGATCTGACTCTGCAGCTGGGTTGCAGACATTAAAATAACAAAAGTATCTAATATACTGATGTGATATACTAATGTATCATTTACTCAATCTCTACCAGAAGTAACATCTCTACCTTTGGATACAAATGTTCAGTTGCAATAATATCTCTTTAGTTTTAGGCTTTTATTGCCGCGGTTAGGTACCAAGTAACATCTGTTTTTCGTCTAATTAATTTACATGTAACTTTTATTGCGCGATTACGGTGAAAACTTGTAGCAGATACGAATTACTGCGATAGTTACAAGGAAAAAAAAGAAATCTTGAAAACGATAGTCCTAAAAGTAACAATTTTTAGGAAATGATTTTTCAAAGGTTACAGTTACAGTGACCAAAGAAGCTCAGATAGTTAAACTTCTTAAAAAAGTGTTAGTTTATATACTTGTTAATAGTAGTAAGTAGTAATGCAGTTAAATATCTCGCTTGAAAATTTTTGGAGTCACTAAAAAAGAAAAAATCATGCCAAAAACGAATTACTTAAATGTCTGTGCTCACCAAATCATAATAAGGCATCAGGATGGCTGTTATGCGACGGATATAATAGTAACATAACGTCCAGTTTACTTCCTCTTCGCCACAGAGCTGCCGACTGTTCCGACCATGATTGTCAAGCACTACTTCTTGCTCACCTATTTTGAAAACCAACTAAAAAACCATAGAAAAAAATCAACTGGCACTTCACTCTTCTGTCATTTGCCTAAAAAAGTAAAAAGCTCGAAATGTATGTTCGATTTGACCAAATTTGAATTTATTCGAATGTCACGCGTTCAAATAGGGATTCAAATTTAGAACGGAGCGATTTTATTACACTACTATTTTTCAAATAAATAACATGGAATAATTATTTATTGCGATAGAAAATTGGTGCGATCTGAAAGTTTCACGATCGGACGGAGCGTCAGACACGCGTGCGCTCTCGTCAACGGCTGAAACGAAACTGGCAGTACTGGCACCTTTTCATTTTCCTTAAATTTCCTTCCTTCAGCGACTTTTCTTTCAGTCGTCGTAACACTGACACAGTAGTTATTATTTACGGTACAAATTTTCTTTGAACCGTAAATAATAACTTCTTTCTTTCAGTGTACGACGATGTAGATATAATTACGGCCAAAATCGCGCTTTTGACCGAATTTAAAGAAATAGGTACTACGATCCATTTTTGTAAAATAGATCATGTCGTGAATACAAATTATGGTTTCTTTTTAAAAGGGAACTCAATTACTCTGTTATACGAGGCTCAAATGCACCATGAATATACATGAGAAATTATAAAATGTACACATCGGAGTTTGAAACAAAAAAAAATTCGATGGAAAACCTATGAATAAATAATAATCCAATATTTTGGTAGCTGTATTTGGGTGATAGATATACAAATAAAGCAAATGTTTTCTCGCGATCGAAAAATTTAAGCTACGTCGGGCGCGGTCCGTACGTGGATGGGTGACCGTTAGTGGCGAATTAAATGCGCGCTTCCGTCCTTCAGAGAGCACGTTAAGCTGTCATTAGGGAATGCAATACCGGGATACCAGTATCTGGCTATCTGGCACGTATAGTTAGGTGTCGTCTGGCAGACAACACTATTAACATACTATGTTTTATGCGCAGTTACTTTCAAAGTAATGCCTGAACTAATACCTATTTTCTCTTTGTAATAATTTTTATTCTTTTAAAAATTAATCATAGATGCATTTATGATACAGGATTCATCTCTTTTCTCAATAACTTGCAGAAACATGCAGGATTCCGCAAATACCCGGATCCCGCGGGATCATAAATTTTTGCGGGATTGCATTCCCTAGCCGTCATTAAATCTTGTGTGAGGCGTTATGGGTGGTTTGAAAACATCCCACGCGGGTTGGCCTCTGCCCGTTGCTCCAATCCGCATTGGAGCAGCGTGGTGGAGAATGCTCCAGGCTTTCCCCTGTTTTGCGGAATCGTGCCCAACTGTGGGCCATAAAAGGGTTGCAGCTAGAGCCACAGTAGCTCGCACGGGAAGGTACTTTACCGCAGCATTTTAACCCGTCGTAAAACAGCATGTTCTTATGTCTTGTGTGTCGGCTAAGTAACCCGATTAAATGCCACTCCGCTCGGTCCTGTACCCTTAAAATATAACGGTTTCTTTCAAGAACAAGACAACTCTCTTCAGGTTACCTACGAGGGGATTGTACCTTCTCTTTTGACGAGCGATGGTCACTTGAGGACCTTTATACACCGTCGGTTCTCTATAAACGAGAACATCCTGCAATCTTATAGCTAGTTTGTATATTTAAAAACGAAAAACCTTTTATAAAATATTATTAAATTCATTTCTCAAGGAAATACAGTGCGGTATAAATCAAATATTAAATTCCATTTTCTAGTCCAATGTTTGTTTGTGTCACGAATGGCACATCTGCATCCAGCTTGCAATTTCGTCTGAGACAACTGTGTGAGGAACGTGATCTAAATATGAAGGCAATTTGAGAAAATTTTGAGCAACAATTTTCTATACGATTAAAATGTTGCCAAATGTTTGCCAAATTCAGATTTCCCATCGGACTCTCTTTCTTAAAGTGGCACTTCACGTGGCTGTGTGGTGTTAGCGTTTGTACTCAAATGTTTGCATAATATTTGACAAATGCACCACAGACCACTACACATAAAATATTATTATTATCTTTGACAGTGAAAAGCAATGTCAGTATTCTACCTTCTATCAATACCTAATTTAAACGAAATGTACACAAATGCTTTTTCATTTTTAGTTAGTTTTAATGGTTGCTAATAAATATTTTTATTATTTATTAAATTAAATAATAATTTATACATGTTATTTCATAAATAATAATAATTATAAACATGTATAAGATTTTAATTAATGTTGAATGTAAGGTACGCTCTCGATGTCGTTTCTAGTCAACTCCTCTGTATATCTTTGTATTAAAATGTACCTATTTAGCAAAGTTAAGATAAGATGTAAGTACCCTCGCTGCGCGATTACATTACATTGTACAAAATAATTGATTCTCTAAAAGTGAATAAGTGATTTCTTTTGAGAAATAAATTCTTAAACCATAGTATTGCGTCAAAAAACAGATGCGAGTTGGTGGACATGGGAAATCAATGAAAAAAGAAAATCGTGGGTTAACATTACACTTTACACTTACTTGTGTAGTAAGATCACGAGCAACTTGGTGATCTTAGTACACAAGCAGAGCGCATAGTTAGACTTGCATTTTCAGGAAATCCCCTTTGCGGAATTCACAGAATTTAATAAAGCGAGTGCGTTCTGGTAACATATAGCTTCAATGAATGCAGACGACTTCATTCCCCGGGAAGTTCTGTGAAATAGTGCCACAGAATATTGGTAAATTTGTACGAAATAGCACAGATTATTTTGAGATTCGACTGTACTTAATCCATTAGTGACAGCGTCCTTTCAATGTGACAAAGATGTAGGTGTTAGTCCACCACGCTGGCATAATACGGGTTGGTAGACCTCACATAGCTTTATGAACTATGTAATAAAAATGAATCGTTGTTCGTAAGTCTCGCTAAAACTCGAGAACGGCTGGAACAATTGGGCTAATTTTGATTTTCAAATATTCGTGTGAGTCCAAGAAAGGTTTAAAAGGTGTTAAAATTAAAAAAAAATGCGAGGAACGTAGAAAGAACAAGCTCATATACACATATTTGGCAAAACAAAGTGTTCCAGGACAGCTGGATATGAATAATTCTCAATCAACCGTTAGAGATATTTGTGACGTTCACTATACTGGAATAGGCTAGCGAGGTGGACTACGGTGTACAGCTTTATTATTGTTAAGAGCCTGACAACACCCGATGATTTTAGGAATCGGGCATCTTCGGCTCGCGGCTCCCGCCTACCCCATGCCCCTCATGCGCCACTGTTAGTGGAGCGGACTCTATGAGAACTAAATAAAATGATAAAATCGGCACTGTTTCAAGTGTTAAAGAAATGTGGACAACATCGTCAATAGATGGCACTGTTTCCAGTTTTAAAGAAATATGGACGACTCTAGTAATGATGTGATTTTAAAACGCGGAGCTTTTTTATTGAACACCTAAAACTTATTATTATTCTCCATCAAAGGTCCATATAATACCTATGTTTTCTATTCATCTCACCAAAAAATAAATAAAACACGGTCTTCTCTTTCAGAGGATGTACCCAGAATGCCATTGTTTCGCTATTAAATCACTATTAAATTAAAAATTCAATAATTCAGCAGTACCTAAACATGTCAACCAACAATTCAATTTCTTCTTACAATATTAAAGAGGCTTGGAACAAGCTTCATAATGTTATTGCATATTATTACCCCCAATTTTTCGATGGCCTCAAATAATACCTAACCACATAAAAGCAAGTAAATTTGTCACGAGATCGAGTAAAAGACAGATAGACGATTTAACTGGTTTTCGTATAACCAGTTAATTCGTCTATCATGTAAAAACATGTATTCTGAGACATACAGGTTTCATCACGTGGTTTTAGGAAAGGCGAGAGCTGGAATCGAACCTAGACTCCCGGCATGGGAGTAGGAACGATTTTTTTTTAATTGTTGAAAACCCTCTAGTTACACAGCCGACACAGGCCATAAATCAGTCGGCGCGCCGGCGGCGCAGTACTATGCCTACCGTTTGAAAAAAGCCGCTTTTGGCTTCCTTTCGTTTCAGGTCAATGACCTTTCACCTTGAGCCTGTTACTTTTTGTGTCTTTTATTTGTGTAATTATTTTGTTTGAAATTTGCATTTTTTTTATTTTCGGTCCTGAACCTTTTCGTATGCTTTAACACACTTAAGTTCACGATCTTTGTGGTTTAAATTAATGAGGTACGTAACGTCATCTCCACCTTGTACAATATAAAAATGAATATGTTGCTAAGCGCAAATCTCGGGAGGAGCTGAACCGATTTCGCTAATTTTTTTTGGATATTCCTTTAAGTACGAGGATGGTTCTTACGGAGAGAAAATTTGAAAACAATGTAAAGAAAATAATAAAAACAACAATTTCATTTTCCTATATAAACTGTTCTACCCATGTACTACCTGTCAAACATCATTTCAGATTGAATACTTCATAAGTTCATATGGCAATGTCATGCATTTAGAAACGTCAAGATTTTTCTTTATGGATGCCACTTCTATTATGCAAACTGCAATGATATAATATACATATTTTATAATGGCAAAACGAAGTGTGCCGGGTCAGCTAGTAGATAATAAAAATAAATACTTGCATAGGTGTTATAGATTATATTATTAGATGTATGTATTATGTTTGAAAACATTCAGTTTATTTCCATTGGGCCTTCAACTCAAATCTTCAACTTAAATGCATGCGTTTTTTTTCTCGTTATTAATAACAACAAAAATATATAGACTCATGAAATATTCACAAAATATTTAATAATAAAGCATTTCGTACGTCTCAGTAAAGGCGCAAATATTTCTCGGTCGCAAATTTATCAAACCGACTTGTTATTCAAACGTAAACACGGTTTTTTAATTAAATCTACCAATCAAAAAACAACACGCATTTTTATTGAACACTTCCTTTATACCTAATAGGTATTATTACCTATCAATCCACGAAGACGCACAGCCCTAGCCGGCGGCCCCACTATTCCTCCTAACCGTTTATAAAAATTACCGTGATAGTGATAGGTACAATTCTAGACGGCAACGCCGCGCGTAGCGGTGTCTTCTTTACTGTCGGTTTGGCAACGTCGCGTCGCGCGAATTTCGGCGGCGTACAATTTGAAAACGGGAGGGAATCCTACATTATATGACCCGGGTTCGAACCCGAAGCAAAATATAAGAAGACATTCTGGATTGAAATGTTTTTTGTATTACTATTTTTTTATTTCATATTATGCTATCTAATGGTTATTTATATTTCCGAATTCCGAAAAAAAATAACGAATTTTAGATAAATTTATAATTTCAAAAATAATTGTATAGCTTATAACAAAAAAAAAGTTATTAAATTGACGTTGAAACTTTTATTTATTTGTAACTTAATAAAATCTGTCTTCTTATTTATTCAACAATTTCCAAAATCAATAATCGATGTAAAAATTTGTATTATATAAAAAATATAATTATATAAAAGTGAAAATAAAGTCACGCACACGCGGATTTGAACCCACGCCCCAGCGTATACAGCCTGGCGTCCTACTTAATACGCCACACAAGCCTCAGACAAAGCTATGAAATTGTGCTATATACGACAACTGTGTATTATTTTGGAATGACGGAGCGACGCACGTCCACCTAGCATCGCGCCTCTGCGCTCTCTGTCAATTGCCATAATAGTAAGCGAGAAATACAAAATACGAAAATATTGCGCGGAGCACGCGAAAGAAAAGTTTTAAATTTTACTGATTTACTGAATATTTATAAGCTTATTGAAAAAAATTAACACAATGATGTGATAATAACGAAGGTCTGCTAATATACTGGTTAAATTATTTGAATAAATATTAACAAACAACGTTGTAGTTTAGTATAAGAATTCAGAAAAGGGGTAACTTTGCAATTTTTTTTTATCGAGGCAACTTTGTCAAAATGTGTTTCGACGACTATGTTGTCGTTCGGAATACGGTCTAGAATAACATATATTTTTCCCATTGTAAAATACTTTGTAATTTTTGCTGGAAATGAAAAATAAGAATAGCAAATTTGCTGAATTACATGTTATCAGCGCCTTAACGGAGAACCGGCCTTGCTGGGTTGGGTTGCTTATTATTCATTTTTTAAATCTTTCCATGGATTGTTAGAGGACATATTTCTGGACTATACACAGCCCGGCCCTGAGGTACAACGGGTGTGTAAGAATGTAACAACAACATCATTATGAAAATAAAATACACTACGACCGTAGAAATTAGTGTTCTTTTCCAAAAATTTATTGTGTATTCTCATAGTTATTTTTAGGGTAATTTGAAATAATAAAATTAAATTGTACACAACTTATGAATCTTTTCAATATTACGCCCATTACAATAATGACAGTTCTTATTTTCAACATCCGTTTTCTTTTTTTTCGTCAGCACCAGCCAGTCTTATCACTTGAAATGACCGTGCAAGCCGTAGCTGCAGCCACCTGCAGCAACCACTTACGAGCTTCAAACTCCATTTCACAGTAGATATAATTTTATATCATTCCCCTAAAATAGGATCACACTAATATCTGTTATCTAAAACATTGTTTAGTCATTTGTTAGTTCAAAATTTATCCGCACCATGGTGAAATATTTTTTATAATGGTCTTAACGCGTATGTGTAGTACCTATATAACTCAAACATACCTATCAACATACTTAATATAAGTAACTTTAAAGGTATGTTTCAAAGTCGCCTACACTCCTCGAATAGAAACGTCTTTGCAAGATACTGTTGCGTTGCGAATTAAATAGGTATAATTCTATCAATCGGTATATATAATACAGCTATAATAATAGCTGTAGTGCATACAAATATTGAATTAAAACTATGTAAACTTGTGTAGGATAAAAAAGTAAAAAAACATTGATATTTTGTCTCATTTTAACTATTTCAAGAACACGCCAATTTAGTAGCCAGGAATAACTCTCATAGTCGCTAGTCGGACTGATCCGGAAAATGTGCGTGAGTTACAAAGTTGTTTTATTTTATAAACACGATTTTGACAAAAATATTAATAATTGTCATCAATTTACTAATTCACCATCTCGGTATGTGATATTTAATTTTGGGTTTTCTAATACCACCTGCAGAATACAATACATCATACTAGTAAATCTAAAGTGGCTAAGAATAAATTACGTAACAAACCTTTGCTTGCTATACTGGTGTTAGACAACGTACAAACAAACAAACAAGTACAGTCCTGTATTTCCTGATAGGTACGTCCAGTGTGGACATATCAGAAAATACATCGTTAATTTCCCAACCGCCAATCATTTCACAAACCATCGTTACTGTCAATGTAATTTTCACCAAAAGCTAGGAAAAACAGCACGTCATTTCGGTGTCAATAACTAAGAGGCGTACCTCTGATGTTCGTTCGGCAGGCCGTATTGTACTCGTATCGCACTTTAACGAACCGACGTCATTTCGGAGTTTTGTATAGGTACACTCGTGTGCCAGCGATGTCAAAACTTCCATAGCTTAGCCATAGCTACAAAATGTTCTGATGTCTATAGAAGGTCGGGCGCTTATTTGGGTTGTTTGTTATCAAATCCATTATCATGCAGGTGTGACATAACGTTAAAAAATAGATCTTTGATTGCAGCAGCTAGTTGTGCAGATGACAGTAGACTGACAGATGCTGACACGCGATTGTTCTCACGTGTTCTGATTTATCGGTTGGCAATCAGACTGCACTATACTTACGTCATCATTGATTTCAAAAAAGTGCTGGGAGTTTTTTCTGCGGGCTTTTTTTCTCCCGAAAGCCGAAGCTTTCAGTGCCTCTCAGCACTGAAAGCGGATGTATGATATATTTTAAGGTACCTTTATAAAGGAGTGAATGGCTATTATCCATACCTATACCCTACTAAATTCCTCTTGGGCTCCTTAGATTACAATTCCTTGGAAGTCAGAAGGCAATACCAACAAATGGTCACAGCATGCAAAATTTTGCATTCTAAGATCGACCCCTCAGACTTAAATGACGAGCTATGTCGCTTATTCGTACCAGACAATTATCGGCGGGGTCGCCGGCACGAATTGTTCGTTTTGTACCCCTCGTGAACTGTCGCGCGCTCTCATTCGCCGATTCCTCGTACGCTTAGAGCGTTGAACGCTCTCCTGGAGACTTACCCTGAGTGTGATTTGGTTGCGGATGGATGGAAGGAAATGTTGTCGGTATGCTTGAAGTTCTGTGAGCGAGAAGTATGATTGTGATGTCCTTTAATTAATGTAATTGGTTTGTACCGTATTAATTAAAGTAAAATAAAAAAAAAATTAAAAAAGTGATGAGTATATATGACGTTCATGTGTACATTTGTTTTGTACCTTACAATTAATAAAAAAATTTGAAGCATACCTAAAAATGGTAAATATCTATAAATTGATCTACATATTGTAACAACTCTACACCTATATTTGTGCAAATAAACGTTTTGTATTTGTCTTTGTCTTTGAATCTTTGATATCTTCATCTGAAAAATCGTACCAATATTAACAGTATGCTTTTCACCGGAACCTCCTAGTCCTATGAAATAAACAATCTCGCTTTACACCTTTTCTTTCGTTTTCCATTACGTTTTGAATGAAATGGACATACTATTATTTTCGGTTCGTAACTTCAAATTTTTTGACTGGACAAAGTTGTTTTATATAAAAGTTAAAAACCATCGTTACTTTGTTGTTTTTATGTGCTTTTTGAAGCTTAGGGTCGACGTAGAGAAGGTAGTAAAATCTAAACGCAAACTCTCGAATTTAAAATAGGTACATACTACATTGTAAATTGTAGAAGTGATGTGAAAAACAGATAAATAGTAATAGCATTATGTGTTCAGGAGTCCCTAATTGATCCCCCAATAATTAAAGGAAAGTTAAGGGGTATCTCGGGGGATAATGGAACAGTTAGATGCTCACCTTTTAGCGAATGTTCCATTAGACTTTCTCCGAAAACAAGCTGGAGCGCTAATTTGGACTCGTACTATTATTTAATTATTAATTCAATTGTTTATTAAATAATAATGCTATGTGTATCGACACTTAGCATCTAGACCGTTCTATTATATTCTTACTATTATACTCTTAAGTATTACTAAAATGCATGCAGTCTAAATTAAGGCTCAATTGATAATAAAAGAAATTCAAAATTGTCTTTTATGATATTTTATGTCTAATTTCAGCAACGCTCCCTTTTGAAGACTCGCCAATCTGAAAAACAAATGGAGTTTATACAAATTATCTGTCTATTTATAATTTATAAAATTAAATATCACCTGCTGTCACGGTGAAGGACAACATCGTGAGGAAACCTGCATGCCTGAGAGTTCACAAGAAAATGTTCGCAAAGGCATGTGAAGTCCACCAACCCGCAGTAGGCCAGCGTGGCGGACTAAGGCCTACATCCCTCTCATTGTGAGAGGAGACCCGATCCTGTAGAGGGTCATTAATGGGTTGCTGACATGACATCTGTCTTTTATTGTACTACTGCTAGTAACAGTCTCACGAATTTCTTACTCTAAATTTCGGCGGTACTTTCTTGCCAGCTCATGAAATTGGCATCAACTTGACATTGACATTATTCGAGCAGTTGTCAGTAAGTAGTTAAAAGAAATTAGTAGAAACTAAAGTAGAGAGCAGAGAGTAGAGAGACCTGTGTTTGAATTCTGTCGTGTTGGTTGGTCGGTGGTATCGTAATAGCAAAAAGAACAAGGCCTTAAAACTAAGGAATAACCCACCCCAGTCGATACTGCTCAACTTTGTCGATCAATTACGATCAAAGATATAGATCTAACTAGATCACGCAAATGTAGGTATTTCTTCAGTGTTTCATTTAGCCCCCATTCGTCACACGGAACGTCATGTTTATCATTCCTACAATCCAATAACTCGAATATAATCGATGTTTTCGACACTCGTCTTTATTGTGACGGGTCCGAATCGATACGAATATGATGAATAATTGTACTGGCGCCTTTGAGTCGCCTTATTTATTTATTTATAAATTAATAACACAATAGGCGGACTAAATGCCTCGGAGCCTTCGAGTACCAGTCAACCTTTGTCGATGGTCAAAGGTATAATTTCGGTGTTGGTTTCGCATCCATGTAGGATTTCCATCACTAAACCGTTTTTGATTTCTCACGAAAGTTGGCACGATTGGTCATACTGATGCTAACTTGCGTTATCTATTTAGTCGCAAGTCGTCCTGTTCTCCTCATTCGCTGGACCATAACAATAAAAAGAGTCACAGGGGAGCCCAGCATCACATTGTAACTGTAAATCTCTCGCTATCAGACTGTCTAGACTTAACTAATGGTATCTTTTACTACGTTTTATTTCTATTGTTATTTTATCTAGGTACTAAGAGCGACACGTCTTGTAGAATAGTGGAGATATCCTTCTTTATAGTGTGATAGAATAATAATTATCAAGTCAAACTTCACGTGCTGTAACAGAAAGTAAAATAACGTGAGGAAACCTGTATGCCAGTGTTTTCCATAAAGTTTTTCTTAGACCTGAGCAGAGCAGTCCACCAACCCGCACTAGGCCAGTTTGGTGGACTAAGGCCTACCTCCTTCTCATTGTGAGAGGAGACCCGACCCTGTTATGGGTCATTAATGGGTTGCTGACACACAGTGTGGTTAAATTATGTCGAGATTGTTGGTCGGTCGGTTATATCAGCCAATTAGGACAAGGGCTAAAGGCTTGGTGCAATCGGGCTACCGGTCGCCGCGACCGATCGTAGGTAACAAGTCGCTGACCAGAATTTTCATAAAGGAAGAAGAAACATTAATTTTATTGATCCAAACAAAACTTACTTCTCCAACTGTTGCAATTTTCGTATTGCATTTCACAGTAGTTGCTGAAGTCTTTGAAGTCATCATTGTAGTTCCTCGCGCATATGTGTTGGTACCTGAACAAAAATAGTCCTTAAATCCTTGTTAAGGAAACTCTCTTTGCTGATATAGGTACCTTTATGGTTTACTACCTGTGCCTGCGACTGTGCCTAAAATAAAAGTAGCCTAAGTACTCATTATTAAATCAGCTATGCTAGTGGAAGTCTCGTAAAAATCGGCCCAGCCGTTCCGGAGATTAGCAAACAGACAGACAGAGAGACCGACAGAGAAAGACAGACTGACAGACGAAAATTGTAAAATATGTTATTTTGGTTCTTTTAATATAACAAACCGACACTCCAATTTTATTTATTTGTATATATTATGTAGATGTATAGATGTATTTATGAGTAGCAAACGGACATTCAGATCCCCTCATCTCAAGTCACTAATCGCTAATTTAATTGTTTGTTTAAATAAAATAGAGGAATAAGTTATGTTTTTTTTGTTTATCTTATGTTTTGTATGTGATTTTATTTTGTAACTTGTGGAAGAGCGGAGCCTCTTACTACAGGCAAAATACGCTTTAAAGGGGTCTCTTGCCACATACTAATTGTAAATTATTTGTTGTTTGCAGATTGTCTAAATAACTTCTTTTTTTTAATCTTTATGTTTTTTTTCTCTGTTTGTATTTTTACGGCAGCTTAGTAATAGTCCTTTGGGGTACATGCTATCTCACTCCCGCATAGGGAGAAGGGGGAGACTGAAAAACAGCGCTGCATGAGGCCCTGGCCACGTGACAGCAAAGCTGAGTCTCCGCCTGCTTGCTGCCCACCATAGTTTGTAGTTTGTGAAGTTTTACTGTTTTTATTTTATTTCTTTTACTGAAATTGAAATTGACTCCCAATTCCAATTCCAATTCCAATTCCAATTCCAATTCCAACTCCAACTCCAATTCCAATTCCAATTCCAATTCCAATTCCAATTCCAATTCCAATTCCAATTCCAATTCCAATTCCAATTCCAATTCCAATTCCAATTCCAATTCCAATTCCAATTCCAATTCCAATTCCAATTCCAATTCCAATTCCAATTCCAATTCCAATTCCAATTCCAATTCCAATTCCAATTCCAATTCCAATTCCAATTCCAATTCCAATTCCAATTCCAATTCCAATTCCAATTCCAATTCCAATTCCAATTCCAATTCCAATTCCAATTCCAATTCCAATTCCAATTCCAATTCCAATTCCAATTCCAATTCCAATTCCAATCCCAATCCCAATCCCAATCCCAATCCCAATCTCAATCTCAATCTCAATCTCAATCTCAATCTCAATCTCAATCTCAATCTCAATCTCAATCTCAATCTCAATCTCAATCTCAATCTCAATCTCAATCTCAACAGACACTGTCTCAATCTCAGTCTCAGTCTCAGTCACAGTCTCAGTCTCAATCTCAGTCTCAATCGCAGTCTCAATCTCAATCTCAGTCTCAGGCTCAGTCTCAGTCTCAGTCTCAGTCTCAATCTCAATCTCAATCTCAATCTCAATCTCAATCTCAATCTCAATCTCAATCTCAATCTCAATCTCAATCTCAATCTCAATCTCAATCTCAGACTCAATCTCAATCTCAATCTCAGTCTCAATCTCAGTCTCAATCTCAGTCACAGTCTCAATCTCTGTCTCAATCTCAGTCTCAGTCTCAGTCTCAGTCTCAGTCTCAGTCTCAGTCTCAGTCTCAATCGCAGTCTCAATCTCAGTCTCAGTCTCAATTGCAGTCTCAGTCTCAGTCTCAGTCTCAGTCTCAGTCTCAGTCTCAGTCTCAGTCTCAATCTCAGTCTCAATCTCAGTCTCAGTCTCAATTTGAATTTGAAGATATAAACTTTTTTTTTATCTCCAGAATCGTCCTATAGTGCGTGGATGCGTTGATACTGAAGAGGACTAAAGTGGCCTTAACGTATCTCCGGCCACAACTGAAGCACAAGACATGAAGAACATACTGCTTCACGGCTGATAAAGGTCAGTAACATCTACCAGAACGTATCGAGTCCAGGCACCGTGGCAGATGGCAGACATCGCGTAGTCTGTCTCTCAAAGCCGACAACGCACTGGCGACGTCCCGTTCGTGTCAATAGAAGACGATGATTACCAATCAGGTGTCCTCTATTTGCCAGCTTTTCTATAAAATAATATAACGCCTATGCCGTTTTCATACCCTTTTTTTGTGACGGGGGGGAAACCTTCATAGATACCCGAGAGCCGTGGGAGCGACTCCGGGTCATGTTCGATTCTTACCCACTAAAACCCTCTCGGTGGCCTTCCTCTGCGCGTAGGGGGCTCCGGGATCTCCGGTGGAACGCACCGGTGCCCCCTTGCGCGGCGTCCTTGAAGGACTCATCTCGGGGGAGACTTCGTATCGTCTCCCCATGCCGTTCTCATACCCTACCCATAATTAAAACTCACTTGTACGACGAAGGACAGTTAGTCAAAAAGTTTCTACAGCCTTTCACGAAGAAGTCCGTCGCCCAGAAGAGAGTGTCCTTTGGGTAGCGTACCACTGGTTTTCTATACCCATGCCGACTCGAACAACTAGGAAGCGTTATGGCGCAGAATAATATACCTGGAGTTAGAAGTAAAAGTTAAATAAACTAAAAATAAAAATCGATAACACTGTGCTGCGATTCTCAATTTTTCAGGCTTTTCTAGCATAATTATGTAGGTATGTAATGGCTGTATGACTGCAACTTTTTTGCCCCACTGTGGGCACGGGCCTGTGGGCTAAGGGGGAGCAAACTCCATCGTGCTGCTCCATTGCGGATTGGTGGAGAAACGCGCCTGTGGCCCACTCGTGTCGGAGGTTTTCAAACGGCTATGGGGGCTTCGATAAGGTACAACGAATCTTATCTTTACGACAAAAATTGGGACCGATGGCTAATCGTGTTCTCCAAAGCCTTTGGAGGCGCGCTTGTTATTCGCTATTCGCCTATTGTTATTTGTTATTCGCCACTAGCGATCACCACTCTGATTAATCCAAATTGTTATCGCTGCTAAACAGATTGACAAGTCATCAAGCAGCTATTAATAATGAATAACCCATCGAATAAACGAGTGAAAATGGGAGTTTTAGTAATATAAGGACGTCCATATTGCTTCTTTGATTGACATTAAGGCTATAATCACAATGAAAGAAAATTGTTACAAATATTAGAGGGCATTTCAAATAAATTGATTGACGTATCCATTATGGTAAGGGGGTGGTTTGGGGTGTGAGGGCGTATCGGTCTTTGACCTCGATTACTTATTTACAAGGTAAATAATTGAATAAGTTGGATGTTTTCGGGTTTGTTGAAACCCAAAAAAAATATTCCTATTTTGTATGTTTACGTACTTTAGAATTTAGGATAATTTTCGTTTTCGAAAGAATTTCCAAACTCTAGTTTACCTATAACAATTCTCTAACGAGTACTTTAGTGTCTAATAATTATACATATCTATAAATTAAAAATATATTATGTATAAAAACACTGGCAGCAAAAAATGCAACAAATAAACGAACATAAATAAAATTCAACACAAGACTTACCTAAGAGGTACTTCATATTGAAATTCTTGAGCACACGCATATAAACTTGTAACTGAGGTATTGCGAGCTGTTTCATGTTATTGAATAATATACTCGTATTTTTATGGCTGATAAAATAATTATACTTACACAATATTTGTAGGTATTCGAAACTTTGGTCATGAGTTCTAGGACATTAGGACCTTTAGGACCTATAGGTCATTTATTACTATACTTTATCCATGAACGCCGTACATATTTCCAAGGCCGGGCTCGAAAGCCAAGGGTCGCAACCCTTATCTTTGACATCATGGTACCAGGTGTACCGCTCAGAAATGACGGCATAGTGCTCAGAGTTATTTTCTGATATAGTAACAGCCTTCTAAGCGTTATTCACGTTGGTTCATTTCACAGGTAAATTTTGTTCATGGGCTTGTAGTCTATTCGTATACAAAATACGTTTTAATCCTACTATTATTATAAATGTAAAAGTTGGTGAGGATAGATGATGTATAATAGGTACTTCTCGTTCTGGCTGAATAGATTTGGATGAAATTTTGTAACATATTGGATACTTTTTATACTAAAGTCCAAGTTCTAAAATCTACGGACGAAGCCGCGGGCAACGTATGTTTATTTACGAGTAGTAAGCCTGTTGTTATACCATCAAAGATGACTTCATATTTTTTGTAACGTTTTTCCAGATTTGTATTTTAATCAAACAATCTTAAGTATTAACAAGTATATGTAATCCGTTGCATCATGCATGGAGGAAAGCCAAAAACCATTCAAGTTAAGGCGGACTTGCCAAAAGTTCTAGGATCTTGTTGTTGCCAAAACGGGACTTAATTTGTGATAATTTGGATTTTTAATCAGCTTCCGAATTATTTAAGTGGTCTTAAGAGACCAAATACCTACAGAGCTTACAAATCCACAAGTAAATGACAATATAACTAAAAACTAGATCTCAACTACATAAAATCGCAGTCTAAAAAAGAATTAAAAATTAATGTAGGCATGTAAGTAATATTTTGAATTTAATACATAGTCCTATTAATATAATAATGGCAGTCCTGGCCATATACCACTTTGAACTAAAGTATTTAATAGCTCACTATATTTTTACCTTGTCCATATAATTATCTCAAATTTTTCAAATTTGTCAAAAATTTCACGATAAATTTCAGAGCAACAATAGATACCTACCTAGGGAAACTACACCATCAGTAAATCTCAATATTATCCATAAAGCCTAGAAAATAACTCGCGCAACACACTACTATCACAAAACTCAATATAACTCAATTAGAGAACATAAAACTTAAACAGAAAACAGCAGTAGTGACTTCAAGCCCCAAGTGTATTATTACAAGCAAACGCAAGAAAACTCGAATTGCACTGAATTTGCTCACTTTCTGTGGTGGAAAGAACGCTTTCTGAGAGATTATGACGAAGGCACGTAGCACTGTAATTTGTAGAAACGAGCCACACGCATGCTGTGGAGTCATAAGTATGGGTATTTGAAGACGAGAGTGTCGCGAGAACTTAAGTGCTTAAGTAAAAAAATTATGTTAAAATTTTCCTCAAATAATCCCCAATGTCCTAAAAGTACAAGGATGTTTTGAAATGATCACTACCTTTATCAAACAATGCCGTCGTCTAAACAACAAACAAACTAGCCGGTCCCCAAGCTAAACTCCCTTAGGGTTGGGTTAAACTTCAAAGTGATGTTTTGGAAACAGTACGCGATACAAAAAGAGCCCTTTTGCGTCACCTTTGATGTAGAAGCTCAAGTTCTAACTGTGTTTGGACATAATAATATGACGGTATAACAACTGGCCCAATGATACGTATGATTAGGGCAGGTAGAAACGGTTGAAACCCTTGGCTTGGCCCTTATAATCCGTCGTAATTAGAGTTATAGTCTGATAGTGATTGCCAAGCGGTGATAGCCCAGTGGCTTAGAATTCGACCTCGAATCGAGGGGTCCGGGTTCGAATCCCAGTGGCACGCCCCAATGACTTTGTAAAAAAGTTATGTGCGATTTATAAAATTAAATATCACCTGCTGTTACGGTGAAGGAAAACATCCCTCTTATTGTGAGAGGAGACCCGACCCTGTAGTGGGTCATTAATGGGTTATTGACAATTAGGGTTATAGTTTTTATTTTCGAGCTATATTTTCAGCATATTTTTTGGGAAATCTTTCGTTTTTTTATCCATGATTCTGTTGCCACCGGATCAGACACCTCAACAGTTTTGGTCCACAACAGAACCATTATTTTATATTATGTACTTGAACCTCAAAAATTAAGGACACAAGAGCATTCTCTACCAGTCAGTTCTGGGTGATGGTGAAATATTTTGTTTTGGTTAGGCTCCACTTATGGGATAGAATTGAACCATTGTAATATGTAGTAGTCCACCAACCCGCACTAGGCCAGCGTGGTGGACTAAGGCCTACATCCTTCTCATTGTGAGAGGAGACCCGACCCTGTAGTGGGTCATTAATGGGTTACTGACATGACAATATGTAGTGTACCTTTGTAATAATTGTAGTGTATCTTTTTACGGTGAGTTATGGAAGCAGCGTTAAGCACCTCCTGAAACAAATTTCTCGAAAGGTTCTACATCCAAATAACTAAGTATTGTCGCGAAATTGATCGTAATTGAGGTCTCTACGGCCAATGTGATTGACCTTTCCTAAACTAGGTTTGTTGCATTTGTCAAATTGATTAAGTCATTCCCGAGCAAGAGTAGGTCTTATTACAAGGTAAGTAGGTGAGATAGTAAGAGTTATACATAAGTAAATTCTAATAGTCAAATATTTCATTTCGTCAGAAGAAACGTATATTATCTATAGTCATTCGTTTTTCAAAGGGAGATCTCCCACTAGGCGAGGTGATCATGCCTGGGGAGCGGCCTTGCTCCGATTACGTCATGTCAACCCTTTTGTATATATGCCAGCGATGTAAAAAACTTTGATAGCGTGATTCAGGATTTTATATTAGGAGTAATTGTGCGATACACATATAGCTTAGAAAACTCATTGATTTGTGCCACTAGGATTCAAACTGGGACCTCTCGATAAAGAGGACGAGCTCTTAGCTACCGGGCTATCTTTACCATAGTATTTATTCTATCACCTACAAAAACCTTCCTTTTATACCAACCAATGATAATGATGTGATATCAGTAGTGAGAGTCACCACCACACCACCACACCACTTTGGATGTGTTAAATCGACCAAAAACTTTATAACACTTCGTGTTTTTTCGCGAATTTCTAAAATATTTGGGTACTTTCGATAATGTGAACATGACTGTGACCATTTCTTAGACCATTGCTTTGAAATATTTTTAATTTTATTAATGAGAAAAAATAGTAGGTGGTTAATGCGTAAATTAACAATTAACAGCTTCAGTAGATATACCTACTTTAGTAACGAGAGTTCTACAATCCTTGGGTGTAACACCTAAACTAGAACCTTCATCAAACCTTCGAGCGTAAAACCCTAAAACCTCAAAACCTTCTCGCCATATGGCTCCGAGAGTGAGGTTGAACGTAAGAGACCAGCTTTCAACACCGAGAAAATGATCTCTAATAGCTTATCAGCAAAGGAAATCAGTGGTTACCTACCAATTTCATGGTCAATAAATAAAATGGTCTTTTTTCATTAAATCATTTCCCTTCGATAAAACTTTGGAAAGTTTGAGCCCTACAATTATTTGTTTACCTAGTTGATTTTTTTTGGAGAAATAGTAAACTAGTGAACAAGTCGTCGACAGATTCCTTAACACCTCAAACAAGATAAAAGATGTATAGTAATAATAAGGTATTAGTATCGAGGGCTAAGGCGCCAACTTATAAAATTCTTGATACTCTAACAGCTAGACTTTGATATAGGTATCATTATTTATATTATATTTTATCAGATGCTACGAGTAAGACCAATTTGGCCGTTTGGGAAGGTATCTTACCGCCAGGTTCTTAATCCATCATAAAGTGTTTCCCATGTCTTGTGTTTCGGCTGGGGAGGTGTGGTTGCTGCGGATATTTTATTTAAGGCAAAAGTTCCTATGAGTGTAAGCAGCATGAATGTAACCTCAAATAGGACTTTTTCTCTATTTGAGGTTGGATACAGCCGTCTACTCGCTGCAGTTACCACTTAACGTCAGGTGGTCTGCAAGCCCTTTTTTACTCAATTACTATTAAAAATCGTAAAGTTTTTGTTGCAGATAATATATTGGTTGACAGGACGCTCGCCAATTTCTCCTTCATATGTAACATAAGCGGTGATAGCCCAGTGGCTAAGAATTCGGCCTCATACTCGAGGGGCCCGGGTTCGAATCCCAGTCACACCCACCAATGACTTTGTAAAAAAAGTTATGTGCGCTTTATAAAATTAAAATATCACCTGCTGTTACTGTGAAGGAAAACATCGTGAAGAAACCCGCATGCCTGAGAGTTCAGAAAAAAATGTTCATAAAGGTATGTGAAGTCCACCAACCCGCAGTAGGCCAGCGTGGTGGACTAAGACCTACAACCCTATCAGAGACCCGACCCTGTAGTGGGTCATTAATGGGTTACTGACTTGTAACAAGGAACCTAATATTACCTCATTTTAATCATAATCGTATTGGTCTTCTAACTAAATTACAGTTTGCGTTGTTTCAAAACAGAAGTCATTCAAAGTCACACCGCTTCACCGATAACAAGAAATAACGGACCCCATAAATGAACCTACGACACGCAATTTCACGTGATTTAGTTTTCTTCGTCTCGCAATTATAGCCTCAATGCTGTGTTTCGTGGGAGTTGTGGAAATAGAAGAAAATACACATAGGTAGTTGTAACCCATTTATGAGCCACTGTAGGGTCGGGTCTTTTCCCATAGAGAAAAGGATGTAGGTCGTAGTCCACCACGATGGCCTAATGCGGGTTGGTCAACTTCACTCACTAGACATATAGGTTTGCTCACAATGTTTTCCTTCGTCGTTACAGTAAGTAATAATTGATTCCAACAATCCATCGTACCTATCTATTTTCATCCAATGTAATTTAATAAATATTGCGTTCTTCGACAAATAAACCGCCAATTTTTCTCCTACTTATACATCATTGTTAATTTCTCTCCTTCTTTTTTTTTGTAAATTACGCTTTCATTGTTAAACCAAATCTCGATACTATTATGTTTCTTTCTGTTTGGTAATTCGATTCAATAGGTCCCTGGATTAAATAAATATTTTTATTTTCCCTATAACTTTAAATGATGTGTTTTGTTTATTACAATTTCCTTCGATGTCGACACTAAACGAGTGTAACGTATATTATAGAAACTGCAAGTGTAATCTTATAGGAAGAAAATGAGAGGGTCCAGTTACAACCCTAGGAGAAATGTCAGTGAGAGAAATTTGGTTTGTCTGTTTGTTATAAATAATGGAAATACAATAATAATAAATGAGTATAAAATGCAATAAATGAATAAAAGTACGCCTTACTTATAGCCCCATACTAAAAATCCGTGTCGTGGGTACCTTGAATATACACTAAGCCAGCCTATACACCAGAACAAACACACACAGACCAGATAGAAACAATCATTATTATCTTTCTGCTCTTCCAGGAATCGACCCTGGACTCTCCGAGACCTACATGCTACTTTGGCAAAGGGAGATCTCGTACCAGGCGAGGTGATCGTGCCTGGGGAGCGGCCGTGCTCCGATTACGTCACGTCGGAGTTTTGTATATATGCCAGCGATGTAGAAAACTTCGATAGCGTGATTCAGGATCGTGTGGCGCCATCTCTTGACGAGTGGCGAAAGTTGCTACACTACTACCAAAATGTCACCACCACAACGCCAAGCACATCGTCAAAATGATTTTGACTGAATGAAATGACAGATTTTTGACTGAATGTAATTATAATAATTGATTTATTAATGGTAGTTACCTGTCTCACTTTTGAAACAATTTGCTGTAAATTTTGGTGTTATTTCACACTCCTTCCTAGGTAACTTTTTAAACCCGCATATTTTTTTCTTGGAATATTATAAAAATATCTCAAGCAGCAAGCAAACCCGGGCGCAAAACTATAATTTCACGCGATTTCGAAACCGTCCGGATCGTATTTACGTTCCGCCGCCGCCGCTTCGATTCTAGATCATTTAAATAGCGAATCAGGGACCATGCTCTTGACATTGATCTGTGAATGGCCGCCGCGTATAGCCTTCGATTTTTAAATTTGAATTTTAAATAGTGTTCGTTTTAACGATTCTTTTTTTAAATTTTTCACTTTTATACGGCGAAAGGTGTTTGGTTAAGTTGAAAGTGACGTGTTTGGAAACGTAAGTGATATTTTGAATATGTTATTAAACGGTAAAATATGTAATTAAATTTTATAAGTCATTTTCCAAAAACCAATGTACGCAATGAACTCTGCCAGGTCAGATGAGTGTTTAACAAATTTAAATGTCTGATTTTCAATCTCAAAATACATTTATAGGAGGAAAGCTTTGTGTACATACTGGTATATGGTTGACAAACAAATATTTTGAAGTCATTAGTGCATATACCGAACCTTTGATAGGTCATAAATTACTTACGTTGATTTTCTTAAGTATCTTTCAGTTTTTCAGACACTTTATGAACTTATGAGAAACCTAAACATTACTAAACATAACAGATTTACACATAGAAAAACAATTTTATTTTTATTAGGTACCAACCAAAAAACTGAACAACCCTTTATTGAATTTTCAAACCTAATTTAATTAATTTAAAATCCAAAAATATTATTATCGTTCAATTAAGTAGTAGTAGAGTTATTATTATGAATCGCATGTCACCTAGTGAAAATCATATCTAGTAACACACCGGATACCTAGATTCTATCTTCACGTAAACTAATTACTCTATTTAAGATATATCTTACTAAAAGAAAAAGTTAAGTGCACGTTATCGCTCGACACGCGTGGCCATAATGATACAGTTTCAATTTGTACATACATGTCACTTCTAGGATAATAATAATAATTATTATAATAATAACGCTTCACACTCCTAGCCCCACACTAGGATTCCCTGTGTCGTGGGTGCCATGGACACACACAAGACAAGAACACAACACACCCAGACCAGAAACAGAAATTAAAACTCATCATTCAAATCTCTGCTCCGCTGCGAATCGAACCCAGGAACGTCTTTACCAACTGAGCCACTCAGGTCGTCATCGTAGGATGCGATATTTGACCTGGAAACGGGTTTAAAAACTATCCAACGCCCCATATTCAACTTTCACTCTCACAGCTCAAATGTAGGCTGGTGAAGATACTGGAGGGATAGGATAGAAATTCTATCTAAGGTTGAATGTGACCTTAAACTATGCCTCGAATAAAGTGTCAAAGTCAAAATCCAAAGTCAAAGTTAGTCTCCTCCTAAACAACTTTTATTTGTATTTCTGTGTTTTACGTCTTCTTTAGTTTTAGAACTACTGAATTGCCAAAGAGCAGAAGAAATCTCTAGATTGATAAAGTTTTTGCATCGATTCAATCGCATCTAACTTTCTGAAATGCCAAATATTTCGCGATCGGTTTGAATTATTTGGGGCATTTTATAAGTTAGCGAATCCTGTAGTCTAAGACCTTGTGTGCTAATAACGTTAAGTGCTTTCAATCACGAAGATTACTTTTAAATCCAACAAAAGTAAGCTTCCCATCAGATTGCTAATCTTGGATTAAGTTAATCTCTCTTAATATCTTTTCATTTACAAAGAAAATTGGAGCGATTTTCGTTGAAAGCCTTTCAAGGAACTGAGTGTCTGACTAATTTCAGCATTAGAATCTGCGTACTTTTTGTTAAGCCTAATTAGAATTAATTTAAAATGTTGAAGATTGACAGGTCAAAAAGTTACTAAATCAAAGAAACAATGAAATTTTCTGAGATCGTTTTTAACCTTCGGAAAATTTGGGAAAATGATACCGTAAAATCTAAATCCAAAATAAATGTGTAACTATAACTTTAAGAAAAGCAATGACTTGAAAGAAACAACAAAATGAAAACCAGTCGTACAGATCTACATCAATATTGAACTTTCTGAAAGTATTATCATTAAAATTACTGTTTCCATTGTTTCAGGACCACCAATGATGACGTTGAAGCTCTTCCTCCACCTAATAGTAGTAATAATATCAATACAACAAATACGAACAGCTGAGGACAAATACCTACGCTACGTCAAAGACGGCTGCTTTATACGCGGAGAAGCGTTATCTTGCGTCAAATATAAAGCTTTGAAAATAGTCAAAAATACAATATTCGGTGATCTAAACTCCAATGAGACGATAGCAGCCAATCAAATGATGAGTTTCGTTCCTCTGGACGAAGAAACGTTGAAGCAATTAAGAGTGACGGAAGAGGTGGACTTACTACCGAATGAGTCACGAAGCTTCTTCTCAGAGTGGACAGAGCTGGCGAAGTACTTCATGAGCTTGGTGAAGGAACTCTTCAAGATGAAAGGGTTGAGGGTCAATTTACCAGAAGGAGCGAGGACGATTGAAGAAAATGACGACGATGATGGTAAGTTTTTGAATGATTTTTGACGAGTAGTCTTGAACTTTTTATTTACAGTAAGGATAATAAAGTGGGCTACAAAATCATCAAACAGCATTCATTAAACAGCATGTATATCATTTAAATAACATTATACATGTCTATATTTAAAAACTTGTAATAGTTACTTGGCACCTGTAACTATTACAAGTTTTTAAATATAGACATGTATTGAATAAACTTTCGTTTTTTTTTAAATTCTGACATAATACTAAGTCTTACGATATCTTCTCTTTTGTTTCGAATTGACTCACTTAATTAATGATTCACTGAAACTTAATTAATGAACGATTACTTCATAGAGGATCCTTTTTGTAAAGGTCCCCGGCTCGATCCCTGGCTTCAATGATATCTTTTATAAATATGTATAATGATATACCTCATATTAAATTATTTCACAAATCGGTCTTAGTCGTATGGATTAGTGAGGGAAGTTTTTTCGTAATAGACTAATTTATATTCATCCATAGCGTGCTCGGAAACTTTGGTAATTATAATATTAGATGAATTAGTTACTAACTCCTATTACTTTTATAGATTCATCAAGGGATGAAACTGAAATATTAATTTCTGTATCAAACGGTTTGGCTCATTATTTTTCAACGACCCTTTAGTAGGAAAACTAATTAATTTCGTGTTATTGAACACTCTGAAATGCTCAATGAATATTTTGTTTTGATGCTTTATAATTAATTGTACGTTAATAATTTTATTAATTTTGCAATGTATTTTAAAACTAAACCATTTATTTACATATTATAATTTTCATACACGTATTAATTATAAAAAGTAAAATTAAAAAAAAAAATGAAGAATCCCACGACGCGCGACTTTTAAAATGTAATTGAAAGAGGATAAAATAATTAAAAAAAACCCCGATTTGAGAAACTAGAAATTGAACCTAAGAAAATCCGTCCGGGATCAAGCAAAAAGGAAAACTAAAAAGCAAATAGACTGGCAAGAACGTCTATAAATAGACACACAGACAAGCCTGCAAAAAACAACATTTTTGAATAATACTACTTATAAGCTATTAATCAAAAACAGTATAAAATATACCTTCCTTTTCGTTCCGACTATTCTTACACTGAAAAAGTAGATAATAAGAACTTAAGTGTTCTATTGGGCCCCATATGGCCTTGGGCCTTGACCCAAGAACTTGTGAAAAGTTTTACGGCTTGACTAATGAAGGCCAAAAGTTAAGATTGGATTCTGTGGGAGCTAATCTTTCAGAAACTTTCATCCCGACTTTTTCCGTAGAACCGAAACAATTAATACAAAGGTCGGGAAACTGTATTAAGAAAAAACATTTCTAGAGAATTCGTTCTTTTTTCAATGTCATGTCAGTAACCCATTAATGACCCACTACAGGGTCGGGTCTACTTCTCGTACTGGCCCACTGCGGGTTGGTGGATTTCACATGCCTTTGAGAACATTTTTTTTTGTGAACTCTCAGACATGCAGGTTTCCTCACGATGTTTTCCTTCACCGTAACAGCAGGTGATATTTAATTTTATAAAGCGCACATAACTTATTTCACGAAGTCATCGGTGCGTGCCACTGGGATTCGAACCCGGACCCCCCGCTTCGAGGTCGAATTCTAAGCCACTGAGTTCAAAAAATGTTCTCAAAGACATGTGAAGTCCACCAACCCGCAGTAGGCCAGCGTGGTGGACGGCGGCCTACATCCCTCTCATTGTGAGAGGAGACCCGACCCTGTAGTGGATCATTAATGGGTTACTGACAGTAGGGCTTGCTAGGCCTTTATAATTAGGTATGTCGTGATTTGAATACGTACTGAAACAGAATTGTGAAGCATACTCAAGGCCTCCCTCCGCTTTTTTGGGAAAACAACCGTACCGAGCTAAAAACTCGCTATCATCGAAAACAAAGTCACAAAAACAAACATTAACCCTCAAATGAACTGCATTACGCTTGTTTTTGTGTTGAAAACACGTTACAAATTCAAAAGCAGTTAAAACTTTTTGTATGTTGTTCACAATTGAGTTAATATGTGCTCCTGTGAGACCTAGAGAAATTATTTGCGAAGTATGTTTTGGTAGTTAAACAAGCTTGTAAACAACTAGCACAAATAGTAATCCATTAGTGACGTAGGTCGGGTCTCCTCTTACAATGAGAAGGCACGAATCAATAACTTTCGAAGTTTTGTGCGTTTTATAAAACTTAGAAAACTGCATTCCTGCAGCATGTGAAGTCTACCAACCCGCATTAGGCCAGCGTGATGGACTAAGGCCTTCAGCCGTGTAAAACGAGACCCGAGCCTGTAGTGGGCCACTAATGAGTTATAGAGTGCCTACGTGAAAGTAATATATTATTATCGTGTAATACACACTGGGATGTTTCCTTACGCTCTGTTTGTTTGTGGCTTGTGGACAACCGCAATCGTGTTCGAATCCTATTTACGAGTTTACAGTAAAAGTATATCGGATGTTGTGTGCAAATAATGAGTTGTAATGAGGGGGGGGGGGGGGGGGGGAATCGCAGTAGTTAATACGTCGGTGCGTTGTGCAGATTCGATTCCAGGTGGAGGAAAGATTCGAATGAGGAGTTCCAATTCTTGATTCAATGAGTAGGTACATGAATTTAAGAAACTCACGAATTGTAGTGAGTAATTATTATTGTAAAGCGTTATTAATTTCATTATTTACCAAGTATCTACCTATCTTATGAGAAGATAGAAAGAGAAAGGCACAAACTAATATTCCGCGTATTTATGTCACGATTAGTTAATGTGTTATAATACCAAACCAATGTCGAATCATATCGTAGCAGGCGTTTTGGTTACATTTATTATGGATTTACAAAAAAAAACCCGTATTTCCGTATAAGCGTATCTAATGTTTATTAAAATCTCGATAAAATTTTAATTTGACGAGTCAACTGAACGTTTCGTTTTAATTTCGCAGAATTCACATTAGAGTCCCTAAGTAGGTACATGTTATGCGATAACCCGTCCCTAACCGAAGGGTCATATTGACCCTTGCATAAATTAACGAAAATTCCCTCAGCGATCATGAACCGTGCAAATTGGAGTCGAAAAGGGTTAAACGTGGATTGATTACTAACTTTATGGTAATTAATCTAAATAAAAGTGCGTGTAGCCGCTGCTCGTGTAGATCAAAAGTGATCGAAAAATTTAAGCAACGTCGGTCGCGTTCACTAATCAGTACTAATGGCACTCGTTAACGAATACTTTGACGATAATGTCGAGCTAGGGCATTAAATAAATTTAATTCCTTTTTTGTACACATTATTTTTCTATCTTACAATTTTTAATGCATTGTTTGACGATTGTGTTTATTATTACAATTACGGTTACTATTCCTATTTATTTAATTATTTAGAGAACTTACCAAAACTTGAAAAGTTTGGCATAATATTTAATTATGTTTATTTGTTGTGTTAGTAACTTTATGCATGTTACTTGATGTTTTTTGGTTTATTGCATTGTATGTTTCAAGTTATTGTTGCTATACATCTTCTTAAAACATTTTAAATAATACAAATTTTATTTTTGTTGAGACAAAACATTATCAACATTTAAACATTTATACTTCTCCACCGGTGTAGCACCTAGCGGATATTTTTAAGCCTTCAGAGGAAAAAAGCTTATTCCCTCTTTTATGCACATTCTGCCTGTCTTACAATTTTTTGATAAATAACGATTTGTGACCTTACGTAATACCAAGAGTGTTGCCAAAAAACCTGATGTTGTTTTCTCAAGTATTTTTTGGAAGCATTGCCAAAGTAATAACTAAATATCCATACATCATGTATGACGTATCGCCATATTAAACCGACAAATTCCATTCGGTTTCATGTTTTTATCTTTTTTATGGGAGAGTGTCGCATCTAGTGATGTATTGTTATGGTATCGAGATGGTGTGATAATAATGTTATTGTGTATATACAAACTGTTACGATATTTGGTTAAGATTATTGCAATTTATGACTTTTTTTAACGCTGGTAGCTATTTGGCCCAAAAATTAGTCTTACCATTCAAAGGGGTAATGCTGCCAGCGTTGTATGCCTCGAGCAAGAACTCAAGTAGTGTGGTAAAATATTCGTATCGAGCTGTCATAAGTATGGAAAGATGTCAAGACAGACTGACATATGACATACTAATGACTGACATTTACCGTACGAATACGTTGACGATAGTGTTCAAGCTCACGGCACTGGGCATGCCACAAGCGGAGCTATTGGATGGCATATTTAGTTTGATGATAAATCCTGTATTATTTTTGAAAAAAAAAATCTTGTTTTGTAATTTTTAAATACTGTAACAACTTATTATTTATGATGTTTGGTTTATGTTAGATACTATTATATACCAGCTTTGGACACGATTTCTTTTGAGTCGTCAAAAACGATAATTATGTTGGCAATACAATACGGTAGTGGTCGCCAAGTCAATTGAGATTCTTAAGTAAACTGTCAAAGTCAATTTATGGGTACGTTAAAAATTTTGCTGGTCCGCTGACTAAATTGATATGGTTTTTGAATGACACTTATAATTGGTTTGTATACTATTTAGTACCTACTTTAGATGTTCCAAAACCTTTTGAAGCGGAATTATATTTTAATATTTAGTCCGTTGTCAAAGTATAAACAATATACTTGTTTGCATAAATTCCAGCTTTGTTAATATTAATTGTATGTATTGTACGAGTATGTTGACGAGTTTTGAATAGAAAATTAAGATCACGCATGTCTTAATAACATATTCACTATATTCGGTTCATTGAACAGAACACAGCACACAGTAGAACAAGTTTTATCTCAATTTCAGTTGATTTAGCACAAGTTTCAGTTCGAATTCTAATATTTTTCATGGAATTCCAAGAACATACCTACATACATAATTATGATAATGACAGCAGAGAGAACCTTTAATATGCTAAACACTGAATAATCATTCATGCTAATATCATAATATTCGGCTTGCGTAACGATAATATTTAGATTTTCCGTCGGAATTACTTTGGGCTGTAACAGGCTTTCAATAGAAGTTGAATTTCTTAGTTATTATATTATTATATTATTATACTAACTTCAATATGTGGAATCATACTCGTATACAATTAGGTCAGTCGGTACTGAAATTTTTCTTAAGTGTCAATGTGGGAAATAAAATATGTGCCAAATTACATTTAAAACTAACAAATGCAGGTACAATGTTAAACATAACTCTATAGTCCTTTCAAACTGAAGATTTTTTCATAAACAGAAAAAAATAACCTTTTTAAATTTAAATTAAGTGAAGTAAGGTACAAATACAAATATAAATTTACAAATAGTTCTTTTACCTTTTAATCTTTACTGGCAGAGTAAGGATTAGAAGGGTGAAAAACTTTTGTTATACATAAAAAAACTAGAGATGAAATAGTTACCTATTTCATAAAACAATAACTTAAACTACTTATTAACTCACTAATCTTTCAACCTCAAAATTAAATAAACGTAATGCTTGATCGCCCTCGTTCCGACGATATCAAATCTCTGACCCGTGCAATTAGCTGTAAACTTAATAAGTGTTAAGGAAGGAACTAATTTGGATTATCATAATTCCGATTCGCCTCAAAACTTTCTTATTGCTCCAGTTAATACTAGTACTCTGACCGAAATAGATTGGTTTCTCGAAGAGCATCGTCTTGTGGTCTGCGGTGCTGAAGAGTAATGGATTTTGTAGTAGTTTTACGTTTCGTTTGACCACAACCATTTGAAATTTTGTCCTTAAGAAAACAAAAGAGAATTTTATTTCAGTTCCAGATGCTATTTTTAGGGTCAGCGTTCCTGATATTCGAGTTTAAAATCGCATCATATTGTTCAGTGGTACCTACTAGGAATAAAAACGACGAAGCTACATAATTATATAAAATATTTTTATTATTATTCATTTGGTGTTCGTTTTGTTATTTTAATTTTAGTAATGCCAGATTATCAGGCGTCATATGGCCTATTTTTATTGAAATCAAACAATACATAGGTGGTAGAAACAACAAGTCTATGTGGATAACTATAGAGATAATAAAATAAATAAATATCGTTGGACAACTCACGCACGGCTTTTTGCTCATAAAGTAGTAAGTAGTACAATTAAACAATACAGCTAGCCAGCTGGTTGTATATTCCAGAATCAGATGATAATCCTATTATAATCGAAGTACAACCTGAGAATACGTCAAGGGTCGCAAAGTCAATCGTGACAAACGTTTCGCTTAATTCCGTGTAATGGAATTGTTTGACGTTCTGCATTCTTCACGCTAATTTGACATGCTTTGTGATTTGGGAAACAGGTGTCAGTTCGTTGAAGGAAATTAAACACTTTTAAACTTATTCGAGTGTTTATTTTTATATTTTAATTTCAAGAACATTGTATAAAATTCAATTCAGACACCAGGACGTGTGAGATATACGCATCTTTACACACACAGTATAACAATACGCTCCAGAGTCTATAGGAAAAAGATGAGATTTGATCAAAATATAAGTACCTAAGAGTGCCTCACGAAAACTGTTTCTAAAATTGAAATATTTTTATAAAAAAACAACTGTATTAAGACTTGTATTGAAATAACTTGGGATAAAACTCTTTAGAATAATTTGGTCCAAAGAGGTTTCAAAAATATCGTATATGTTAATTCAGGTTTCCAAACATCCATCAAACATCAAACATCATCAAACATCCATCGATCCACCCGAACAAACTTTCGTATATATAGTAGTAAGATGACCCTATTATTTTAAGAATCATATCATTTCTAATTCCAGGTCGCGGTAGGAAAAAAAAGTTGGCCGTCATCGTTCCTCTGCTGACGTTACTTGCGACGGTGAAGACCAAGTTCCTTCTCATTCCGATTCTTCTGTCAGTGCTTCTGATAAAGAAGTTGCTGCTGATTGCTGCTCTCCTGCTGCCAAGTCTGCTGAGCACCCTGAAAGCTTGCAAGGTGAGGTAAATTCTACAAACTAAGATTTTGAAGCACATAGCTAGCTGTGCACTATTTTCAAGATCAATGTTTTTATGTTTCCTGCATGTTTTATTAAAATACTTTGACTTGGATAAAGACACACAAAGGTAAGTTTACGGTTTTACAATGAAACTTGGATTATATTTTCATTAAATATAATTACAACTTGTACTTTGTAACATAAAGGAAACTTTGACATATAACTTTAAACTTAGTAATAGATAAAACGTAAAATAACTTTGTATAAAAATCTTAGATCATTGAACATTGAATATCTTAGTAGCATTGAAGAGAATTGAAGATAGAAGTGAAAAATAACAAAAAAGCATCAATATAAATAAAAAGCAAAACAGAAGATCTATGCGGCCACGACAACGCGCGCGGCGCATTGAGGCTGCACGCACGCACCGCGCCAGGCCGCATTTGTTCCCTGAACAGTAAGGATGTAATAGTTTATTTAACAGCTTCGCTGCCACATGGAAATTTGAAGTTTTGCCCCAGGGGCCAAAAGTGTTTTTTTGTTTAATTGATTTTAAAAGTGATTGGTTATGATTATTATTACATTTATTTATTATATTTATATATTTTACTGTATTTCGAAGAGGTGAAAAACTTCACCGCACCGGTGCGTGCTTGGCACTGGGAATGGAATGGACATTCCCAGTGCCGAACAACGCACGGGTGCGTTGTCAGTTTTTGTCATGGTTTATAGTTTATTAGAAATAAAACACAGTTATTTGTTATATAAATCAAATATAATAAAAACTAGCACTATTTTTAGAATAATCTACGAAAAGAAACATTTGGAAAAAGGAAATATAAAACGAAAACACTTTCGAAATGGCATTAGGTACATCTGTACATCTCAGAGACAGTCACATCTTTCCAAGAGTTGATTCTCGAGTAATCTCTACCTCTATTTGGTTTTGTTTGGTTAATCTCTATCTATACCTCGTTTCGTGGCCGTTTATGAGCACCTAATATTATATAAATAATTCTTATTGATTTTATTTAGTCCACACAAACACAACCGTTCAACTTATCAAAAAACCAAAAACACGTTACGAAAGTTCGGAATTTCAAGCACAGTGCCACTACAAAAACAACGTCTCTCGCCCTATGCCGGCAGCGTAATGAGTGTAAGAAATTTCCAAGACGCTAGCCCGCACCGGTGCGTGGCCGGCACCCCGCGCCACACTCCCTACCACGCACCGGTGCGTGCTCGGCAGCGAAGCTGTTAAGGGAACCTCAATCTAATATTATTTGGACTTCGACGTAGTTCATAACCATGTTGAAATTTGATCAAATTATTTTCAGCATACATAAAATAAAATTTAAAACTAATAAAAAGTTTAATATAATATATTGTATCAGACGTAACTTTGCGGAAATCCATTGTTATTTAAGTTGTATTTATATTTCTTTGCGACGTTTGCACGTGTGCGGATTGTTGCAAAGAAATATAAATACAACTTAAATAAAAAAGTTTAAATTTGTTCTTTTTTGAAGGCAACAGACAATATTAATGTTTTTCGATCTCGATTTTTTTTGAGTTATTGTTGTTTTTTATTATCTTTTCATTCTAAGTATTAACTTTGCCGTTTATACATTTTCACGTTCGTTTTAAACTGTATCAAAGTTACAAACAATTTGTGATGATAAGGAATCTTTTTTTTTACTTCCTACTTGAACGTTAGTCACGAACGCTTGAAATAAAAGTTTAAATTGAGATATTTTAACAACTATTTTAATGTTTTGATGGAAAGTTTTAGCACATTTACATTGATATTATTTATTTTATGTCAATGATAAATTAAAAAAGATATTTGGTAAAGTGGGTATCATCTTCTGCGACTGCCAATTTCGGTTAAATTTTCCATGAGAGCCTTAAATCACGACGCCCTAGGTATGTTTTGAATAAGTTGAATAAGTCTGTCTGCAATCATTTTTAATGAGTACTCAAAATCAGATTGTTCGCCTTCCATTTAGATTTGCCTATTTCGTACATATATGTGGAGAGTTTTGTCGATGAAATTTGGTCTATTTTATGCCTTTTGGTCTATTTTTAATTATCGATAGTTCGAAGCCAAACTCCCTGTATATTAAAGTAAGATATAGTTAAATTACATGCGGACAGAGTCACGGGTACAGCTAGTAACTTGGTGGCCATCAGTGCAAGAATCCAAAATTCCAATGGACCGCACCACTGCCTCCTATAACAGCAAATCCTCAGTCACGCTCGCCTCATTAGGAATAGTAAATCGGAGTCCTCTAATCTGAATCTGATAGACGTAAATCGATGATCTTTCCTCTTCAGTATATTAGAAGCGAGCCCCGCTGCTCGTAGGTCGCAAGCGATTGAAATATTTAAATAACGGGCGCGGTCAGTTCTTGGATAGATGACCGCTGGTGGTGAAATGATGCGCGCTTCCGTGCTTTAGAAGGCACGTTAATAGTTGGTCCCAGTTGTTCGATATGATAATAGTCGTTAAACCATTTCTTATGGGCGGTTTGAATACATACGACACGGGTTGGCAACTAACCCGTTTTTACACCTACCTTTACCTTTTAAATAATATTATTTATTTATCATACATTTACTATCATTTTCACTGTCCAAAAATTTAATCCCATTTTCTACAATGTAGTAACAAAGTCTAACTTATAACTTATCTTGCTAAAATGAGAAGGCTTACGTCAAATCCCTTCTCACGAAGTCACTTACAGTTCCCAACAAGGTTAGACAAGTATCGTACACTCGTATCCAAAAAGCTGTTGTACAGTCTTTAAAAGTTTTATCACTTTTAGGGTTCTGTTCTACACACAAAGGGTGTGTCATTTTTTTAAAAACACTCATAAAAAAACATGCACAGAAAA
The DNA here is from genome assembly GCA_905147235.1 of Erynnis tages. Classification (NCBI taxonomy): domain Eukaryota; kingdom Metazoa; phylum Arthropoda; class Insecta; order Lepidoptera; family Hesperiidae; genus Erynnis; species Erynnis tages. The sequence goes on along the minus strand of LR990095.1, from coordinate 5,134,483 downwards.
TGTGATAGCCCAGTAGCTAAAAATTCACTATGACTTCACTGAATGTGCGTTTTACAAAATGACAAAGGAAAACAACGTGAGGAACCTACATACCTCGGAGTTAGATTTTTATCAAGTCCACCAAACAGTGCACTAAGGCCTACATCCTTCTCATTGTAAGACTCTTCACAGTGGGTCATTAAATGTCCAGTAACTTTGGTGTCGTTTACTTTTATTTAAAACGTAGGTACTGCAAAATAAAATTAATGCGATTTTTTTAAATTTCGGTAAGGAAGCTCTTATGTACGAGACCGACTCTCGCTTGGCAGTTTTTTGAAAAGGGTCCAAAACTCAAAGAATTGAGGTTACATCTATTAAAGTTTGGACGTGTGTTACGACTTCGAGGCAACTTTGACGACCTTTTAGTTATGTATGTACATACATGATTGTGTAAAGGTTATTCTTATCAGATAACCTGAGCTTTGAACTTTTTCTCGAAACCGCTTCAGGAATTTTTTTGTTACTTTGAATAATTATGTGAATCACCCTCATGTACCATTGTGTGTGTACAAAACTGTGTGGATGCATGGTTCCGTATAAAACTTAAATAAAACTTTGGGTTTTTTAATTAATTTTTTAAGCAATTTTCACCACTGGCCAAGAGATGGCGCTGAGAAAGTCCTGAAACACGCTATCCAAGTTTTCTAAACAGCTGGCTTATTTACTTTAAAACGTCGAGTTGGCACTATCGAAGCACATGGGTACGAAGTATAGTAGCAAAGCACCCGCTTACAACCTCAGATAGGATTTCTTGTTTATTTGAGACACGAAATTGCCGCGATACGAGTGTGAATGGTCTGTAAATATCGTGTTTGTTTGATTCCCTGAAATAGTTCAGCCATGGTGTTTTGGAGATAATATTAATATTAATGATTAATGGTAGGAGATAAATGAGTGAATATTTTCCCGTATTTTTCTTATCCCTGATAAGGTCATGTTATTATGTCCTATTTATCCTTGTTTACTATTCCGATGTTGTTTATCGAAAGTGTGTGTCTATTAATATTCACAAACATTGGCTGACTTTTGCATTAGTAATGATCGTAGATTCGATTGCTATTTGCTATAGAGAAATAATAATAATGTTTTATGTTATCATCTATAATACTCGTAACATAAAAATAATACGTATTCTATTAATTTAATTTTTTCCAACTAATTGCTTTATTTTATTTTCTTTTATTTTTTAATTTTTTTTATTATTTATTACTTTTTTATTTATTTTCCTTTCTTATTTTATGTTAAATATAAGTGTAATTAGTTTTAAACTGTAAAAAAATATTTTACACTATTATTATTTTAACAAATTTATTATTTTAACTCGAAATGAAATTGCTATATTAAGTCCTAATTGACTGACATAACCGACCGACCAACCAACACGACAAAATTTGAACACAGGGCTCTGTATGGAACTTTCCAAATACGCATGCAAAGTTGTCGTACGAGCAACTTTTGCGGGCGACATGGTAAGTGACATATTTATGTCCAGGGTATATCATGTACTACCGAAAATCTCTCCCAACGTACAAAACACATCGTGTTTGATTCCACAAAAATCGCTTGGCCATGGTGTTATGAAGATAATATTATTACTAATGGTAGGAGGTAGATGAACGAATGTTTTTCGTATTTTTCTTAGCCTTAGCCTCAAACGAAATTATGCTGTGTTTTTCCTTGTTTAACATAAAATAGAAAAAGGTTAAAGGAAAATTGGCATATCTTATTTCTGGCAATATCAGATTTGACTTTATGTAGAGACAATTATTGAAGTAGCAACTTTGAATGGGGTCGGTATGTCATAAACCCATTAGTGACCGGGTCTTCTGTAACAATGTAGGCCTTAGTCCACCACGCTGACCTAATGCGGAACATAAGATTTGTTTTACCTAAATTCTACTAATGGTAGCTTATACATATACAGGTTGATTAAAATTTTCTTCAATACCATGACAATGACAATAAGGATTTTAAGTTCATCTTAATTGCTTCAGTAGTATCCAAAGCAAACAGTAAAAAAGCAAATATGTACGAGTATTACTACTATGATTATAGTGTCGATAGTATGTACAACACTGTTGTTCTAGTGAAGTTACAACAAATTCTCAACACGTTAAAAGCTACCAAAGAGGCATGATAATTATCTCCTATACTGGTACTAAACCTTTTTGCACGTGTTTTTGACAGTTCTGTAATGGCCAGTTACAGTAATTAGTTTTTAGATCGATCTTTGGATTGCAATTTTTGGTTACCAGGCTTCATCCGTTATTAAATAAATATTTAGAGCATCTAAGCAACCAAACAGTAACAATCTTAATCCTTCACTGCAGATCGGCTATTGAAACTCAACGAATAAGTATCCCAATCTACTCTGAGGATACTAGTAGGTACTTTGATTCAAAACTATACATTTAAAATACACTTTTTTCAACCATAATTGCATTAATTTATGTCAACTACCTTATTATAAAAAATATCTCGACTAACAGGTTGAGAATCACTGCCGCACATAAGCGTCGGATTAGTTTTAATGTCGAATGACACAACCACATACTACGTCGTTTTATCAGTAAAAGCTTTATTCGAGTGTGTAGATAAGGCTTGTTCAGATTTTATGCTTATTGATTTCTGTACAGAGTATGTAATGGTAGGTAAATATTTGTAATTCGTACATCTAGCTTGTATAGTTGGTTTGTGCTATCTAGGGATGTCACAAAGATTTGAATTTGTGGTTGAATTTCCGGCTTTCGGGCGACCGTTGATAGTCTAGTCACTAGTCTAGACTAGACTCTGGTCTCTAGTGACTAAAAGTTCGGTTACTCTAGACTATAGGTCTGAGTTCGAACACTATACTGCTTACGAAAAATTCAAAAGTATCGTGTCTCGAGCACAAACTTGCGGAGTTTCGTATTGTGGGCTAGAGGCGAACCCCGTCGGATGTTTTCAAACCGCCCATAGGGCCTCCGACAAGATTTACGGATGCTATCGTACCGATAACAACCGAGACTGACCGCTTACCGTGCCCTCCAAAGCACGGAAGCAAGCATTTAATTCGCCACTATCACCCATTCAGGTACAGACCAGAAGAAGTAGGGATTTGCACGTTTGCTAGTTTTTTTTGACGTGAAACATTTAAGATCGTTTCAATACATAGGGTACCATGTCGGAAAACTAAAAAACAACGAAACAGTGACGAGTTGGTCTTTATCGTCTGACCTTAACATCTAAAAAACGATTTATCGTAGAAACATGAATATAATGTCATTATTTAGCGTTTATAGTCAGCTCGCTGCTAAGACCTCGAGTTTGAGTAAACGACGCCGGTATGGACGTTTCACGTTAAAAACAACGGCCGTGTGCCACAGCCCAACAGCCCCACCCGATTTCTTTTATCTTGAAGGCGACTTATCTTACTTTTCTATCTTACAGCACCACCACCCCATGACGCACTACTCGTACTTCGGCAGCGACACCTCAGACTTCAACTCGGACTACGCCAACAGCTACATGTACTCCTCGGGCGGCGGCTACGGCAAGGATTGGCCCTCGAACCGCGCCTACACGCTGCCCAAGCAGCGGCCCTCGCCAGCTCCCGTCTACATCACCGCCCCTGGGGCAGCTGCGTAACGTCACTGTCTTGTTACACTTGGTTATTGACACCTGTAGAATAGGTTTCTCCAAATGTTGACAGTCTCTGGTAGGGTATAAAGTGTGTCGAAAATTCACATTTTCAAACTTTTTAATGTATTGAAATGTGTGTAATAGGAGGTTTCTCCAAATGTTGATAGTCTCTGATAATGGGTAAAGGTGTCGAAATTTTTTTTTATAAATAGAGCAAGCAAACAGACAGACCGGCCACCTGATGGTAAGTGGTCACCGTCGCCTACTGACTTTTTTTTCATTTTCAGGTATAAGTTGCGCATATTTTATAAGTCATTGCAATAAATACCCTATGTATTACAATTTACATCCGCATTGATGGCCTTCATATTAAACGTAGACTGGGGGAAAAGTAAGGACTACACGTGACAATTATTTTGTATTTAAATGGCTACGAGGTTAAGGCTGAATGTAAGACTTATTAAGACTTGAATATAAATAAAAAAAAAATATTGTGTTCCCTACATCTCACATATAAAAACTTATTTTTTTAATCCATAGCATAAAAAATAGAAGTTGGATATCTAATGAATTACGAAAAAACCTCTAAAGAATATTTTTGAAATTTTTTAAAAATTAATGTTTATGGAGAATTTCTTCCAGTTTTTAGTAGGTAGTATAAAATAAAAAATTGTAATTAATTGTAAGTAGCTTAGTTATTTATTTATTTATTATTAGATTAAAATATAGATAAGATTGAATAATTTAATGAATTCATGAAATTATTAGCTTCCCCGCTAAATTATATGTAGTTATAATAATTTATTTTTTTTGTACAAAATAAAGTGATTATTTAATACACAAAGATTGTTTCATTCAGCCGAAGTAGTGTCTATATGGTACCTACCTACCTTTTACTTACCGTAACCATTATAACCCGCCACGGCAAATTTTAAAGTCTTGTGTTTCGGATGGAGATTTTTTGTTTGTTTGCATTTTTGTCAACTTAGGGAATGGTAAAAGTTTTATTAAAATCGTTTCAGTAGTTTTCGTGATATCGACTAAAAAATAAAAATTAGGAAATAAAAATAAATGAAATAAAAATTAAACCGACTTCAGAAAACTACAAAATAAAATTTGTTACATTTTTTCGGCTTACGGTTTTATGCGGTTAATCGATAACTTTGTCGCACAAGGCAGTCAGCTAAGCCGAAGCCATGACGTAAATTTTATCGCATACCTCCTAGAGTACGCGTACCAAACTTTGAGAAACGCTGGTATAGATACATAGGAAACAATTTTATTTCCTGTCAGTTTATATCTGGGAATCATTATTCGTATCACGTACAATAGGAGCGCGACGTCGGCTGTATATCTTATGTTTTGTGCTCTAGTGGAAGTGAAAAAAAAATGATTTGCCTCCGTAGAGACAGTTGACGAGAATCGGCAAAATGTGGGCCTTATGTCATGTATCTACCATAACTTATTTTCTTCATTGTTTTAAAATAGACCTCAAATAAACTATACTAGCAACCATACCTGCTATCGAAACAATAACACATTACATATTAGGCCTTGTCCTAATTGACACAACCGACCGACCAGCCAACACGACAAAATTCAAACCTAATAATGATTGTCTCTGAATGGAGCTGTCCTCAGTAACAATACGCACTGACGACATGACAAAATAAAAGCGATCTAAAAAGTGACCCATTTTTGATATCCTGCATTCCATTTTGATATAGAAATATATTTGACTAGATTCTGTAAATATATACGCAGGAGTCGAACATCAATTTAGGTACTAGGCAGAAAGCGATAAAATTTTATTGCTATGGCGACGGCTTTATCGTATTGAACATCAATATAATGAAAACATAAGGCATCGCCATACTTTGTTGGTATTACATAATTTAATGATTTCTTCGCCGTTGATGTCACTTGTCGTGGCTTAAGGGAGGCCCGCGCCCAGCAGTGGACTACGAAGGCTTGAAAGGAAGGAAGGAAATTAAATGATTTTTTAACCGATTGAGATGAAAATTTACAAATATTTTTGAATGTAATCCAACTCTTCTTTCATCTCAAAAGTTGTCTGAAAGAAATAAAAGAAAAGAAAAAAAGAAAAGAATGCGTTTATTGTTGACTGTTACACGAGAAAAATGTTACAAAAATTATAATAAGTTAAGAACAGTCTACCCTATGCGGTAGGCATGATGACAGTAATCGAGTATCGCCAAAATATTTATCTGATCTAATGAAATAGGATTCAAAGATTTTGAAACATGTATTTATTCTCTTATTAATGTCGAGTTTAATAATTTATTTGTTAAAATAAATCTACAAAATACAACAATCCGCCATGATAGCTTAAACACCCATCAGTTCGAATTACGTCAATTTACGTCACGTCTTAGTAAACGTCATTTTTTTCGTAAGCATACTATACGCGATCTGGCATTTTTTACTGAGCCGTGGCGCAGTGACAGACGCCATGACACGGGCGAGCGTTTTGGAATGAATTTGAAACTTAAAATTTAAATGTACTTTTATTGCACAAAAACCTTAATTTTCTACAAAAATATGATATATTTTAGACATAATAGAAACATCATAGAAGAGTTTCTATTAAGAGTTTCTAGTTCTGAATATCATAGAAGAGTTTTTGAAAATTAGTCATCATGCCTATTATACGAGTATCTTAATCGCTACCTAAGCGATAAGACCGTCTTTTGGGCACCACCTGTCTCGTTTAACCTAATATAGAATTGTAATTGTGTTAAATGTGGCGTCCAATAACGAGTTTCTGTATTTTGTTGTATTGTTTAATGTTATTATCTTGTTAATTTAGTAGAACAGAAAAAACAAATTACGACATATTATAATGAACAATAAACTCTGTAAAACCAGAATGATTTACGTTTTGGAAGTGAAAGAGGTAAGTGCTATCCTAACTTTTAACATTGATCACATAACTGACCTACTTGTAGAGATTGCTGCGAATAGCTTGCGAGAAATGTTAGTGTGTAAAAACTTTTCAGATTTATTTCTGTGTTTTCCCATTGATTCTTTGACACCAATGAGAATTTTTTTTGAAATAATCCAAAATAAATAAATAAATAATGTTAATCTACAAAAAAATACATATTATTTAGTTATTTAGACATATATTTTGATAAAAATAAACTAACAAACGCCTGCTACAATTACAATAGCAAAGTTGTTTAAAAGCGCTTCATCGTTACAGCAACATTACTGCACCTAGGAAAGTAATTGGGATGTAAACCCAAAATTATCGAATAAGAAACTAAATTCTCAGCCACTGCGCTATCACCGCTGTACATTTTTTTCAACTTGTTAAAAATTTCCTTCTTTTCTCTCTCTCACTCTTAGTGACCCAATACATACTAGGTTGAGTCTCCTCTCATAATTAGAAGAATGTAGACCCAAGCCCACTGGCCAATTGTATGTTAGTGTAGTGTAAAATATTTATCGTACTAAAGTCTTTTCGACCTTTGACGTCCATTAAAAAAGCAATCTCTAACAACACATGCAATACGAACCCTGTTCTAGTTATTAAACTGTCAATTTCTATGATAACCGACAGCTGGCAATAAATGCTTTCAAACTACCTACAAGGGAATTTAACCCATGAAATAGAGCGAATAAAGTCCAAATTAAGATGATTACATCTTCCCTATATCCAAGGATGACCATCTAACATTGTGTTTATTGGATACAGGTTCGATTACGTATTAATAAGGCAATATTTCGTCCTAAGGTACTTTACTACCTATTTTTTTCAAGTAATTAATCACAAGTACTGAATTATCAAGCAGTGATAGCCCAGTGGCTAAGGATTCGGCTCCTTTATTGAAAGGTTTGGGCCCGAATCTCAGCTAACTTTCAACATTTATAAATCGTTCATTGCTGTATCGGTGAAGACAAACACTGCGTGTGCTCAAAGTCATGTAAAGTCCACTGTTTCTGGACCAAATTTAAAAGTCCACACCATGAAGATTTAAGCTACATTAATATTATTTTTATACATCATACTTTTCCGACGTTGTAGATTTATTATCCGATTATAGAATGAGACATTTCATTATTTTCAAAAGTGCCTGTAACAAAATAATAGCAAAATGCTTTGACGCAATAGCTTTCTTTCGTCAAACCCCCTTAAAAACGTGTCGAATTTTTAAACTGTACTTCCGCAGCAAATATAAATCCTTCAACGTTTTCTTTACGACAATCGTAAAACTTAACAGACCTCTCGACGGCTCAAAGTAGATCAAATGCACATTTCAAGTTAATTCCACCCTGCATCATAAAGGGGAATTCACTTTATCGCTCAAATATGGGAAGGTACTCTATTACTTTGTCATCGTCAACGGAAGTCGTTATATCTTGTCAGAGGTCTTGTGTTTGTCTGTAGCACTCGTGATCCACTGAAGGGTCGGCTCACGGTGAGAAGGATGTAGGTCTTAGTCCACCGCGCTACCCTAATGTTACATATTATTACCTTCTTATCTTGTATGTATCGATGCGTGTCCATGTCACCCACATCTCATGGAATCCTAGATCCGGGCTATGAGTGTGAAGCACTGTAATGTTCCATTAATACTTACCCTTAACTGAAATAGAAAGCAGTTATTATTGTTATTGTATAAAATTATTGTTTTCATATACATATGTGATATGAAAGACCAGAGCTAAGGAATGCTCAATTGATTGGCATTGCGTCAATTTTATTTCGCGATCACGCACAGTTACTAGTACGTAAGGGTGCGATCATACGAGATGTCTGACGTACATATCGCGGAACAACTCACATAACTCTTTGGCCTTGGAATACCTGTCGTAAAGGCAAATTAGCTTTAAATTTGGTTGAAAAAAGTAATGTTGGCTGCCATTTTTTTATGTGCCGAAATCTACCACGAATTAGAACCACAAAGTTGATGTTAAGTGTTAATCGCCACATACAGGTTTATTGTCGGGGTCCCGGATACACGTCCGTATTCTTCCGCAGCTCCGACAGCACTGGTCGACTCCTGGAACTCAATGTGGGGTAGGAGCTGGAGTTCCTTCAAGCCCCCTCTTTATCTATATAACCAACGGTAGACACTCCTTACTTATGGGTATTGGAGAAGGGCGTAGAAGATCTTTTATCATCCCAACAACTGAGTTTTAGGAAGGACACTATGAGGCTATAGCTCGGGGCGTCTAAACCTATAGTGCAAGGGGTTTGGTGCAGCTGGGCGCAGGGTGGTAGTGGGCGAGAACCGCTCGCGTCACATAGAGCCTCGGCTGTAACGTTCCGCACCCGAACAAAAATGTCTGAACATTTCGATACAAGAAAGCGCCGGGGTATTAATTTCACCCGGGGCATGGGCTAGGGATTTCACTGCCTATAACACCAAGAAATCTGGTTGCCAAATCCAGTCAAATCACCCAGTTCAAACTGTTAGAGAAAAGAGAATTCCAACGTCCAAAATGATATTTCCTACGTACGAAAAAAGCTGCAGTGACTGCAACGTCAGCTGACAAGCACACTAATTTGCCACATTAACAACAGATAAATCCTATCATTGGTTAAATTACTGATTCCAACACATCAGTCAGCGAAATCGGAGCCCACTTAGCGCATAAGCGCACTCTATCCACACCTTTTCACTACTTTTTTCGCCGTAGCATCTCATGTTTATATACGGCTGTATACATAATACGACGATAATTACAGCGGTTGGCATTTTGGTCGCGTGACGAAACGGCTATGTCTCTTTACTTTCCACATTGGCTATTAATAAGAGCACTCGAAAGTAATTTTTTTCAGCGATTTTCCCCGATGTAATGCTATTCGTTATGCGTTTGGCTGCGTCGCCGATGCTAAGTTGTTCGTTTCAGTCTAGCGGTATGGATACGTAGTTTACTTCATAAGGGGTTTTGCTTGGAGATAAGAATGATCTGACTTGTTTATATATGTCATAGTTTGGATTTATGATTTGATCGCTGGTATAATGCTGGGGTGAAAGTAAATAGGGCATGATTTTGTTTCAAAGTCGATTGAACAATTAAATTGTAAGTCAAAATTATTTCTTTAAAACATCATGATGGAGTCTTATCAGAGGCCTTTTAATGTATTCAATTTGATAAGTATTGATTTTTAAAATTGGCTTAGTTAAGACCAAAAAGCGTCGAACACAATCTCACAATACACTGAACAAAGACTAAATAGATAATAATATAAAAAGAATTATGGAGTTTGTACACTTGCTATTGGTTTCAGGTTCAAGGTATTCAGCTCCAACAGAAGGCAGAGAATTATGATAAACAACCAACTTCAAAAAGCATTCCTAGTTTAAAGTCAACCGATACAATTATCAAACCGTTTAACACCGCTATTATCTTTCTATTACGGCATATTCATTCTTTCCGCACTTAACTAATTTAAACAGGATCGGAAGTGCCCTAAAATTTTATACTACGATGCTCATACCATAAAACAACGTGCGCAAATCTATAAACTTTGGTGAAATGTGGCCAGCTTTTAGTAAGCAAATAGGGTACAGATGGGTGTGTTGCCGTAATTAATGGACCGTACGAGTACGAACTTTTATTTGTAGTACAGGTACTGATGGTGGTTTTATAGGGCTGTGTTAAAAGCTGCTTAAATAATCAAAATAAATAGAAGCTTTGTATCTTTAAAAAAATCTTAGTTTCGAATCGATTTTTTATAGTAATTGCATAGCAAACGGGTTTTTAAGCTGCCTGATGTTAACTGCAGCTGATGGACATAAACATTGAACCTCCTACGAACTCCCCGGGCGAGCTATTTAGCTCCGAGGATACATTCTTTAATGCAATCATTTTAATCTGCATACATAAGTAGAGTATTAACACACCAACATAAAATATCAGACAGAATTTGTTTCCCATTTAAGATGGTATTTGGGTTGCAGTGACCATTTACCATCAATACCGTTGAAAAGCTCAATTTCAATAAAAAGAAAATCTTTAAAATCACACCGTTATTTAAGTGTACAGAAAAGTGGAGCATGACGAAAAATTCTTTAATGTCTGACAGCTAACGATTAAGCGAAGGAACATAAATCATAAACTGGAGTAGATAAAAATTTGTCTTCATTCTTGTTGGTTGATTGGGGGAGGGAGGAGGGTTGCTGGAGGTACTCGCACTTTAAAGTCGAATATCTTACTTATTTGTATTTTTATTCACCATAACTTATTAGTAACCCACGGGTTTCCTCTCACAATGCGCGAAGGTTGATGGAATTTGCTATTTGTAAGTAGTGTGTTTTACTGTGAGCCTAATCCACAAGCTCAGAGTTGCTCAGAGGTCAAGGAAGAGAGCTACGCTCGGTATTTCTCTACGCGACAGAGTCAGAAATGATGAAATTAAAGTGGCAATGGGCTGGCCACATCGTTTGCAGGACTGACAACCGATGGGGAAGAAATTTCCTCGAATGGCCACGACCACGTTTAGGCAAATGGAGTACAGGCCGCCCTCCTACCAGGTGGACTGATGACCTGAAGAAGGCAGCGGGAAACCGTTGGATTCAGAGGGCCCAGGCCCGGGTGGAGTGGCGTCGATTAGGGGAGGCCCATGTCCAGCAGTGGACTACAAAGGGCTGAGAGGAAGGAAGGAAGGTCGGAAGTAGTTTCCGAGTTCTTTATAACTTTATGAAGGCATGTATTTTAGTTTGCTTAGTTTAATAATAGCTGCCGGAGATTCTTTCTGAGGCGAGCATCAGATCAGTCCTGTGGCGTTACTCTTGAAAACAATCTCAATTTCAATTCCGATTCTGATACAATCTGAACTGTCGCATGATTTGGTACTCTTGCAACGAAATTACACAATTTCATTTAGTTCAGCAATATCCATTCAATATAGGAAAAATAAATTAGTGTGCAACAATTCCAATGACGATCGATCGGAATTGATTTAAAGAGCAATCCCACTGATAGTTAGTGTCTATGGATTGCAGAAAAGTCAGCATGGAGTGGCCGAATTGCATAAAAATACGATATCAAATTGAAAATTTTATTTTTAAAAAGTGCTCAATTACAGAATACTAAGTAACAACCCTACGTAGCTGAACGTCGATTACAAGCAACTTTATTGCTACGAGTAGCTATTGGAAACTTTAATTGATAAGTTTTCAACGACTTTAGTATAACAGCTTCTTAATTGAATAGATATTGGACTTCACTGAAGAACCAATCAGTTAACTTTTAGTGAGCTTTTATTGAAGCGCTGAGTATTTTACGATACAATGAATGAACCTTTGTTAGTAGGTACTTATTGGCACAGTCTTATTGTCAGTAACCCATTAATGACCCACTAAAGGGTCGGGTCTCCTCTCACAATGAGAAGGATGTAGGCCGCCGTCCACCACGCTGGCCTAGTGCGGGTTGGTGGACTTCACATGCCTTTGAGAACTGTTTTTTTTTTCTGAACTCTCAGGCATGCAGGTTTCCTCATGATGTTTTCCTTCACCGTAACAGCAGGTGATATTTAATTTTTATAAAGCGCACATAACTTTTTTTACAAAACTTTTTTTGTGCCACTGGGATTCGAACCCGGACCCTCGATTCGAGGTCGAATTCCAAGCCACTGGGCTTCACCGCTATATATCAGTCTTATTACTAGATACTATTGTAGTACTGGTATTAAAAGTTTATTTTCTTATTGTATTTCATATAGCTATTACATTATTTGTATTTTCTGTTTTTCAACTACCAAGAGTGAAGAAATTCTGATTTTAAGGATAGTTTTCACTGTAAAATCTTATCAAAACCGTAACATAATTTATGTATTATCTGTCTGTTTCATTCTATTTGTGTGTACAATAAAGAGTTTAAATAAATAAATAATATTTTATGATAACCTTGTTTAGGTGGTAGAGATAATGTAGCTCGCTCTTTTTATGAAATTTTATATGCATATTCAGTAGGTCTGAGAATCGGCTACTATCTTTTTTTCATATCCCTAAGTGATAAGGGTTGTTTACCCCTAACATTTTTATTTTATTTTCTGTACTAATTTTTTATTTTTATTTTTAAATAATGTGGCATTAAATACATACAACCCTAAATTTTCACCCTTCTATCACCAACCCCTATTTTTAATAGTCATTTTAGTAATTTAATAATTTTTCATCCTGCTCCATAACTTATAATGGCAAAACAACATTTTTCAAGGTCAGCTAGTATTATAATTACAGGTTTTCTATTCTATATGAGGCTGGACGTGGGTGTCAATGGGCTGCGGCGACCAATTAGCATCAGGTGGCTGCATACCTGTTACCAATTCAATTCCCATAAAGAACCTACCCACATTCATAGGTAGGGATTGTATTTGAAATATTAGTAAGATAACCAAAATATTCTAAGGGCGATCGTCTCAATTATGGCATTTATAATGAGAAGGGGTCTGAAAGCACTTTATAGGGCGACATATTACCTATTTGATGATATTATTATAATCGCCGTCCCTCTCATTAGGGCGACATACCTACGCTGCGAATTGCGAAGTTATTTCATAACAACCATCCTTTGAAGCAGAAATGTCCAATTTGTACCTCCTTAAATCTGTTTTCATAGCAGTAGGTATAATAAAAATTGTGTAAACGTAAACTTTGTGACGTGCTGACTACGGTTTTACACTAACGAATGGGATGGAGATAGCTTGTAGTCCTCAAAAAAATTATGATACATAATAGTATAAAATTATAGTCGTATAACATATTGATGACATTATCAGTGCTACGAGCAAGCACACTATCATTCAATAAGAGACTTTGCGCTGTGGTTTTTAACCCCCGACGCAAAAGAAGGGGTGTTATAAGTTTGACGTGTCTGTCTGTCTGTTTGTCTGTCTGTCTGTCTGTCGGTCGTGGCATCGTAGCTCGCGAACGGATGAAGCGATTTCAATTTAGTTTTTTTTTTATAAAAGGTGAGTTACGTCCGAGTGTTCTTAGACATGTTTGATGAAAATCGGTTAAGTCGTTAAAAAGTTGTGAGGGGTGAAAGTGGGGAAGAATAACCGAAAGTCTGCAAATATAATCGAGTGGGGTCTCAAATAAAAGCGCATCACGTGTACATTACAAAATAATAATTATGTTCAATGAAAATCGGTTGAGCCCTGAAAAAACTCTGGGGGTAAAAGTGAGGAAAACACCCAATATCTGTAAATATTTGTGTCGGTGGTTTTTTTTAATTTTTAATTTAATATTATTCTGTAAAATTATTTGATGTGACTGTAGTTCTACCACATAAACTCTATCAAAGGAAGTTCAAGATCAAAGGTAGCATTCAAATTCAGACCTCAAGTACATTAGAACGATTGAGACATCGGAGTCCCTTAGATATACGAGTAAGTAGTGGACGAGACAGGCCTGACGGGGGGGAAACCTTCATAGGTACCCGAGAGCCGTGGGAGCGACTCCGGGTTATGTGGGATTCTTACCCACTAAAACCCCCTCGGTGGCCTGCCTCTGCGCATGTGGGGTGCTCCGGGATCTCCGGTGGAACGCATCGGTGGACGAGACAGGCCTACCTTTATGATTTGAGCACATTATTATCTTCAAAGGGCTTATTGTTGTGTATTCCCCTAAACGTGGGTTTGAAAGCCCTTGAAGGGCTGCTTTCGGATAAATTGCTAATGATATGTCTTTGTACTCAAGAGGCAATGTTATTAGGAAACGTTTGAGTGTATTTTATTGTGAATATTTTGATTGATGTTTTCGTTGTTTTTATTTAAAAAAAAAACGAATTTATCTTTTGCAATTTTAGGGCATTAAAACAGCCAAACTATCTAAAGATCTATCTGAAACTGTCGAAAGGTTTATTATAATTATTATTTTATTTTTTTAATAAATAGCACTTCTTACCCAACACTAGCTCCACACGAGGATTCTCTGTGTCGTGGGTGCCATGGACACACACAAGACAAGAACACAGCACACCCAGACCAGAAACAGAAATTCAAATTCATCATTCAAATCTCTGCTCTGCTGGGAATCGAGCCCTCCACGCAGCGCACCGGTTTCTTAACCACTGCGCCACTCAGGTCGTCTTTATTGGAAACCATCTTTCATTGGTGGTGTAAATAAATGAGATCCATGGGAGTCCATGGGCAGGAATCACTTTACATCAGATGGCATTTTACTACTCGGTTAAAATTAAAAAAAAAATACGGAGAGAATCGGTCTAAGCAGTAACTGTAGGTAATTGTTGTTTTACAAACGAATAAAGCTGAACTCGATTCCGGCCATTCGATTCAAAATAGTCGATTGGATTGTACAAAATGTACATCGAATTATCACGCGACTATATTTATGAGTTCGCCACAAAAACTCCATTTATTTTCAAAAGTATCGTGTTACAGCATTGATTAACATTTTCCAAGGAATAATTGAATAATTGCATAAAATAGCATTGTGCGAAAAACGTTAAGTATTTTTTTGGACGAAATCAAAAGTGAAATTAAGTTCGCTGACGATTACATACCTAGTTATTTCCTTTTTAAACCTTTGCCTATCCAGTAAGAAGTACGTGGATACAATAGTTGGACAAAGGGTATGAGTCACATGTGACTCACGGCTTCGCGAAGGGGTTCAAATATGTGCGGAAGCAGTTTGTAATTTAGCACAGTTAAAGTTTATGAATAAGAATGCACGGATTATGATATTTTTTTTAATAAAATGATTTTTATTTAAATTAATCAGAAATACATGGCACGCACACTACCGTAAGTCTCAGTATGACGTGTACACACGTGCATTCCGTTGCGTGTCAAATTCAAATGTTAATAAATTATAGTCGAATTTCGGCTACTTGGCCATCTCTAGTCATTAAAAAGAGACATAGCCAAATACCTACTACCTATAAACATTTGAAATCCTTAGCTGTTTCTCCTTTGAAATAAGATTATCGCTCGTAAATTTTATCAATCCAGCATCCAAGAGTACTCGAGGCCACTCGTCTAGGAACCGGATTTTCTGCACTAAAATAGCAGTCTCTATATTGTTACAACAAAAGAGCTTTTAAGGATCACAAAAGGTTTGAGCTTTTCATGAAAGCTTTCATTTCGTGGCCACATTTTATTTTCGAATCAATTTCGGAAATAAAATGGAGCGGTGTGCGATAGTGATAAAATATATGGAAGAACACAATATATGGAAGGAATAATGTTTTTTGATAATATCATTGGCTGCATCTCTTTTTATGTCCCAATTCGTGTTCATGTCCTGTTGGGCATGGGTGTTGGTACTCAAGGGAAGGCCTGGAGCATATCCCACCAAATGCAACTAATCTATTATCCTATGTGGATTGTATGAGATACGGGCTAGTGGCCAATTCGAGATCTGGGTTTCAATCCCAGTCAGTTCCGTGTACTTACGGTGATCTTTCTCATGTTCATTTAGATTTGAACGTTTTCTACTTCGTTACCTACAGCCGGTAACGGTGAAGGAAAACATCGAAACGAAACCTGTATGCCTGATAGTTCTATTATAGGTAATGTTCTCAAAGGTATGTGAAATTCACCAACTTCGTGGTCGATTTAGTCGATAAAATTTCTTCTCATTCAGAGAGGAAACCGGTTCTGCAGTGGGACATTATTAGGATGCAGAGATGAGGAACCTAGCCAAGACTGTCAAAAAACTGCCCCGTATAGTAAATATAAACCCATTGTAACAGATTCTCAACCACTGAGATAAAAGTTATAATCTGTAATCCATGAACGTCTCTCTGTACAATCGGGTCTCCTCTCACAATGAAAATATTTTCGGTTTAAGTCCTCCACCCTAGCCCAATGCAAATTGGGTGATAAATATAAAAGATTAGTAGCAATTATTTCAATATTCTTACAGAAGGGCGAAAGTAGTCATGAAATCTGATGCTATTTTCACAACGAGATACATGTGGAAAAACACGTGAAAGTCAGACAATCAGCACAGTAGGTTACTTAGTCAGTCGTGAAGAAAAATTAACTTCATCGTAATGATAATAACAAAAAGAATCTCAAAATAATTCAAAAAATCCTTGATCACTATAGACAAGAGTTTACAACTGGAAAATTTACATGTTTCTAACCAAAGAAACTTTCAAAATGCATCGCGTTTACCAAATTTGTGTGCAAATCAAATCAAAAATTCTGTTGAAGACCCCTTCCAAAAGATAAAAACTTCAAATTCAATTCATAACTTTAACCTATTTAATATACCTAATCTGAATTCAGCGAAACCCATTTGTGATAAACTCTTCATATTATCAAGTACGACAATAATATTAATTTGTTTTACTAGCAAAACCACAGAACAAAACATATTTACCTTTTACCGTGAATAAGAACTTTTGAACACAATAACTTTCGCATAACGATCAATAATCGAATATTTAAACTTTCTCGCACAGTCCATCTAAAAAAATTACTAAAACAATGATAATAATTTCACTGATACAAATCAATGTTTATCGTATTATTCTAAATGAGATGAACCCAACAATATTATAAACGGAGAACCTATCATCGCTATCAACCAACCCGACGATATATTAGAAGAATCTGTTCCCCACTGCGCGTGCAGTGAAGCGTGTTCGTATAAAACTGTATTGCTTGCTGCAATCTAGCATTTGCTCCATACTATTTAAGTACTGCAGTTAACTAGGGTGTGTTAGTTATAATTATAGCAATCAATCGATTAATAGTGGCAGCACTTGGTGCTTAGTGAAGTGACGAGGGACTTGTAACCAAACAAAATGAAGATCGCGTTTCTATTACCGATTCTCCTCTTCGGGATCGTGAGGGCGAGTGAGATTGATAATGAGGTGAGTTTGGTGATAAAATTCCTTTTAAATATTAGAAAGTAATAGATAGTAATAGATATATTGAGGCACCAAAGAGGATGGAAGATTAAAAGGAAGTGAAGAAATGTGTTTAAAAAAAGCGTGTTCATTAGAGGATTTAATTTCAACAGTTTGAAGGTCGAAATTTTAGACTCCTAGTATTAATAACGATGACTGTAACCTACTCTTTAAAAACCTGAAAACTTGATTAGTTAATGATAGATACGTTAAAACATTTTATGAATTTCAGATGTTTTACAAAAAAAATGTTTTCAATTTATGAATGCAATAGGTATTGATATTTAAAACAAAATTAAATAGATATTCGTTTTTGAAGTAACGTACTTTTGAAGAAATTTATTTCGAAAAAAATCTGATCGTGTAGCTTTCTGAGCGTGAATCTTTTTGAAGGAGCCCAAAGGATTCTTCAAAACATATAATATGAGCTCTAACCATCTATCGGCGCAATAAAAATATCTGAAAGTTTCTCAAAGAGAAATAACTGAACAAACCCTTGTTATTTATTTAAGACACGATCCTTTCGCACAAATAAATTCTGATTTCTAAGGACAGGCTGGTTCGTGATAACTCAGTTATTTTTTGTTTTGTACCAATCTATACAAAGAAATAATTACAGTGTCTATCGGTGATTTCAAACTGGCTTTGTTATTTTAAGTATTTTGATATGGTTATTTCCATGATAAAAAAATATAAAGATTTTTTTAAATTTTTTGTCTGTCTATACGAAACGTCACCTTTCATTCTGAAATTCACCTTTGAAACGTATGACATGAACCGTCTTTGTAGGGAATTTCACTTGATGATAGATGAGTTTCTACTGCCGCAATATATAGGTGACATTTTGTCCCAAAAATATTTGAAGTAACACCGAGAAATCGAAGTCCTTAAAAATTATACAAAAATGAAATTCTAGCATATTTACTAATGAGATAGTTAGCGTGAGTGAATAAATGATAATTTTGGTTAAGTAATAAAAAAATAGCGAGACGAATTTGGATGATAATATAAACAAGTACACCAATAGTTAATAATTTAGATGTTAATTCAGACGACTTTTTATCTACAGATCTTTTAATCAGAATAGATGTTAAAGTTGACTACAGAGAAATCGCGGACATAAGCTAGTTCTTAACATTGTTATAATTGGCCGTAGGGTTTTCTAGCGCAAAGTTTTGACAAGTGGGCCCTGGGGGAAGCTAGACCCACACAGACCTGCGACCGCTTTGTATTTCGGTTGAGAAATTGGTAATTTTTTATTTGTCTGAGTTCGAAACAAAATTTCATTAATTTTTTTAGGAAAAATAACAAATAGATGCTATATAAATCTTAAATGTTACTGTCAGGGAATCTCTACACGTCTTCTGATCACATTCGCACATCACGCTCGTAGATAAGTATAATTAGGAACTAATTAAAAATAAATTTGACCTGTGAGATATTTATGTATGGCATTGCAACATATCCTGATGGAAGTCATACCCAGCAGTTGTCGACGGTGACAAAAGATCATTGTTGATATTTCAGTCTGCCCGTTGTTTTCATGCAGTACACTTTGCTTGTACACTGGAGTCCTGTAAATTGAAGCTTTTTGAATGTTTGTAATAATTTTACCTGATATGATATCTTCCTCCTATATCTCCTTCACTTCAATGGACGCTATTTAAGATTTTTTTCGAAATTTCTCGTCGATACAGCATTTTTAACCAGTTCGCTGTCCCGTGACTCACATGTAATACATACCCATTATGGCAAAGTGTTAAGATTCGCACAGTGACAAGCACTATGCGTCGCTTATTTCCTTTTATAAGTACTGTACTATATTACTTAGTATTGAAAGATCATGAGAAACTATTGCTAATCCGAGGTTTTCTTTTATATTTTCACAAACACAAGGCCTAGAATCATTATAGTTGTAAAATTAGATGACCTTCACGTTCGATTATTTAAAGGACGAACTACTATTAAAAGTTATCCGAATCATAACTGATAAATGTACGCACACCCTTAACCAAAGTTTAAGCCAAGCCACAGTGTAAAGTGCGTTCATGAATTTGGGATGCGTGTATCTCCGCATGCCACCCTTAATAATTAATTCATCCCCCGACTTGCCGACAAGACATGTCACTAAGTTTTATGACTGATGCTTGGATTTGGCAACGATGGAATCTTTTATGAGAGATTTGAGAATTTACAAAAATGTAGCCATTTTATCCTTTTTATAAACCTTGTGAGGAAACCAGCATCCATAATGTCCTTAAGTCGATGTGAAGTTCACCAAATCCTGCTGGGTCCGCTCTATGGCCTAAGGCCTACATCTTTTTCATTGCACAATAATGAGTTGCAGACAAGCACATTTTGTTTTAGATTGTAAACTAAATTTTGTATTAAAAACGTAAAAAACTAAAATATGATCGGCCTTCCAAAGCCATGATTTATTATTTAAAGCTAAAAAACACTGAAAATCTACCGATGTACGAGTAGATATCCTCAAATATCTCGTTTTACTCATACAATATTTAAAAATAGAAAGCAAATGCATGCAACAGATATCGCTATAACTATAATACATTCTTTCACATATTTTCCGGACTGTTCGAAAGAATTCGGACAAAAACGAATTTAATGCTCAAAGCATTCTTTATCAGTCAGACCTTTCACAGTGGAAGTCCAATAAAGACTATAATTACAGTGAAATAAAGCGCAAAATAAAGGGAATGAAGAATGCGAACTTTTTTATTGTAATGAGTCGCCTAGTAACATTAGGGATTTATATAACAAACTTAACTAGTGTCCCCTAGATAGAATAACAGGTCTTCAACTTCATAATTCTTTAATTACACAGTTAATTCCGACTATTTAAAAATGTACACTTCAAAGTTCGAAATAATATAATATTAAATATAATAATAATTACTTAATTTGTGACAAGGTTCTAGCCATAGCTTCCTGGAAACTTGTCACATTCATCTCATTATAACGAATACAAAAACAAAATTAGAATTTATTGATCCGTGTTACATTATAATATATCTGTTATAGTTTGTTGACTGTATTTTAAAATGTGCGGTAAAAATAACTTTAATTAATTCCTGTTCCCCCGATTTGGTCTTCATTTTGGTCCTTCGAGCCGGATATAAAGCAACTCAAGTAAATACTCCAAATAATGTATTTCATCTTCACGACTTTGTAAGTGTAATGTATGGGTTATACTTGATCATAAATATGCATCGGGTTTTATTTGCAACAGCGTGGCATATCAGTATGCTTCGATTGGTATGGAAAACGTACAACTGATTCTGCGGAGAAAGTCTGCTTAAACTACGATTAGGGGTTTGTTTTTACGAAATACTTTGAAAAAAAAGTCCCACCGGAGTTTTTGCATAGGTACTGGAGGAAAAATATGAACGTTTTTTTTCTGGATAATTTTCTTTTTTTTAAGTTTTACTTCAGCTAGCAATAGGGCAAGTGACGACTATGTCATGTTTTGAGCCAATGACCATAAAAAACTTGACATCGACGACGTCAAAAAGACAGATATTGGTTGCTAAGTGACCAACCGTTGTAGAGTCCACATCACCTGATGATGCTACGTTTTGGGGCGAAACACGTGTCGTGTACTATTGGAATAAGTTTTTATGGTATACACCTACTCAGAGAGATAAGGGAGGGTGGTGGGTCCATACCAGAACAAGTTCCACGTGTGCGGATTGTTGCAAAGAAATATAAATACAACTTAAATAACAATGGACTTCCGCAAAGTAACGCCTGATACAATATATTATATAAGACAGATATTGGTGTGGCCATATCAAAAAAAGAATTTTGGCTTTCCCATTGAAAGCTTACGTTTTTATGGTATAGCTATAATTAGCAAAATGAAGCTCACGTCATTTAAAGTTCTGTGAGCAAATCGTTCTCTCTATAGGCTTTTTAATTTCCCTTTCAACACAATAACTTTTCCACTGCAGTTTGAAAAACTGAGAAATTCAATGGGAATACTAATTGGTAATTACCAATGACTCATTACCCTAGTACAGCGATGAAAAACTAATGTAACCCATTGTCACATACATCGCTGGTCTAATTGAAGCTTAACCTCACTTCGCGAGAGTAGAACTAACAATGGTGTGAACATTTTTTGTATCAACACTTTCGTAGCGTTTCCGTTGTTACACAGAAGTTGGTGTAAAATGAACGTTTTATTGTCTGCTAATGGGTGATAGTGTGAATGATCTTGAAAGTTCCATGTATTGTACAGTGTACGAGTCTACTTTGACAGGTGTCGGAAGTTGTTATTGATATCTGTGGCGGTTACGGAGTGATGGCAAAGATTTCTCACGTATACATCCACACACAAAATCAAATTTTAATAGGGTTGAAATCATATCTGAGGTTGTACGCAACGCTGAGACAATGGCTTTGTCCTAGCTGGCTGATATAATATACCGACCGCGGACCGACCAAACAATACAACAAAATTTAAACACAAGGTTGTATATTGCGCTGTCTTTTTGCGGGCATTTTTGACGGCATTGCTAAAGCGTCCACGAAATTTGACCAGGCACGTATCGTAAAAAAGTCCCCAATTCGACCACCCTCTATATAACTATAGTCCGAGATACAGCATAATAAATCTCATCAAGTCTGTCTAGCCACTTAGTAACAGGTGCATAAGAAATGCATCCGGCTGCACGGCGGGTGCACTTGAGCAGCAAAAGTGCATAACGCCTCACTGGTACGCGCTCTATTTAGTACTTTCCACGTATTTAATAGTGATACATCGTATTGTGTGACAGACGGCCTAAGTTATGAGCTTTAGCGGATTTTATACCTATGATAATATGTTCTAAAATTGTAAACTGTTTAGGATAATGTATCTATTGAATATATTCTGAAATGTTTAATAAAGTAGAAACGAGCTTCAATCCAACTTTTACTGTTACGACAATCTGCTAGATAGACCTTTCGCCTTAGGATATTGCAAATTTCATCGAAATCGTCTTTATCTATTTTTTGAAATCTGAAGAATCTGTTTAAATATACAAAAATATTTATTGCTTTTAAGCCTTTAAAAGTTTAATGGTCAGTGGAGGATAATACAAAATTAATTCTTTGTTTAAAAACGTATAAAAATAGACACTCGCTATCGCTTATACCTTAATCCATACTGTCACATCCATCGTTAGGGCAAAAGTTTTAATTGCAAGTGTCAGGCGGACTGCGTTGAAAACAATTAGGTCATGGGAACTGCAACGTACAATTGCGTTGGTTTATATTTAGCTTAACAGCGGTGATAGCCCAGTGGCATAGACTTCGACCTCGAGTCGAGGGGTCGGGGTTCGAATCCCAGAGGCACGTACCAGCGAATTTGGAAACCGGTTATGCTCGCTTTTTAAAATTAAACATCACCTGCTGTTACGATGAAGGAAAACATCGTGACGAAACCTGCATGCCTGAGAGTTCACAAAAAAAATGTTCTCAAAGGTATGTGAATTCCACCAACCCGCACCAACCAGCGTGGTGGACTAAGGCCTACATCCCTTTCATTGTGAGGGGAGACCCTACTGTAGTGGGTCATTAATGGGTTACTGACATAGCATTACTCCGTCTGTACAAGATTTTCCGTGTAACATTGTCCACCAGGTTTTGCCAAACCAGTAAAAAACTTTTCCGCTCTCAAAAGTTGTCTGCCAAACGAACCAAAGTAACTTTGGACATAAATTCCTGTCCGGTTAAAACTAGAGTTTGGCGCAGAACAGTGTTTTACTACTTTATGTTAATTTGCGTCGCTACTGTTTTTACTATCGGGTAAGTACCGTTAGCCTTAGTTTTCGGCTGGGGAGGTATGGTTGCCGGGGACTCTTTTTTTGAGGCGAACATTTCCTCATTTCAGTCCTCATGAGTAGCATAGCACCCGCGTACAACCTCTGATTGGATTTTTTCACTATTCGAGGTTGTATATCCCTGCAGAAGCCCGCATGCCCTTCTGCTTCTTCATCTTCTTCTTCTTCGCCAGCATTTATGACGCCCACCGTTGGGCATATGCCTCTCCAAGGCCACGCCGCACGGTCCATGGCTCTTCGATTTTGCTACTTAGTTATTATAACATTCTAATCGAAACTGAGCAATTTTTAAACGATATAAAGCTTCTTCTTTGATGTTGGACGTCGGTGTCCACTGTCCATGGGTTGCAGTGACAATGCTTGTTCGTATACTCTAAAAAACACGGTATATTCGGAGTGCATCAAATATTATCTAATGAAACTCCGAACTTTTATCTACCAAATTATTTTTCTTGATTATTTTCCAAAAATGGAATGAAAAAAAAATTACGGAACTTTCTATCAAAATTATGTTTAAAAATCATAATTCACGTAAAACGAATTTTTGGAATTTTTACCTTATTCCTCGAAAATCACACATCTATTCAAAGTCATTCAAAATTTAAATATTTGCAATTCAAAATCATCGCCCACGACTGTCGTATTTCAGGCACCGAATGAGATCAGATGACTCATGAACAAAGAACAGCAATTAATGTAAGGTAAACAAAAGGTTTAACCTATTAAGAGTCTGGTTTCACGCAATACGATTAACGATTAGTTATCTACTATTAATATGCTATTAATATAGTTTCCTACTGTTAATATGCCATCAAAAACATAACTTGTAAAAAAACCCAAGTCACGCAACTCAGACCTAGCACCGCAAAAAGTTGTGTGTCATCATTCACTTCCACGGTCCTTTCAATTATTTCCAGACATCTTTGCCATCGGAAGAAACGCTGAAACGCGGCCTGAGCAGCAAGTGCGCGTCGCGGGAGACCTCCTCCTGCATCGCAGTGGAGCTGGTGGGATACGTAGACAGGATGCTGAGGACTGCGGCCTTCCAGCTGAGCGACGACATGATGATCGTTGATGAGAGGTGAGATCTGATCGCTGTTTACCTGGGATCTCAACAAGGCGACCACGCCTGGGAAGAGACAATGCTCTCATTGCGTCATCATGGAGTTTTATAATTATAATTTAAGACAGAATATCACGACATTCACTAGTAATTCGAAAAAGAGGAATTAGTCCAATTACTAGTGAATGTCGTGATATTCCGTCGTGGCGTACATGACACGATTTTCCGTTGTCGGCTATGGCCGTCTATGTCAGTCAAAAGATTAATATTGCTTTCGTCTATGAAGTCGATTTTAATGAACTTCATAGAAATCTATTCTTCATTTATTAACTCCGATGTTTTGACATACCCTTTGGGGTATCTCCTATTTGTATTTTCCGGATTTAACGGAGTTCCGTGAATTTCGTGAAACAGAATTGGGAGATTAACAGAGGATTGTTTTATTAAGTGTAACTATTTCATGTACCTACTTCATTTAAAATTAGGTTACAAGGGTAGACTTAGTGCCTTACTTATTGTAGGAGCATCGGTTCGTAGATGCAATATCGGCAGTCTTAGAATTCAATTTCAATTCAGTCTTAATTAGGTAGGAAAATTAAATTGTAGCAAAATATCTTCAGTATAAATCTGAATATTTGGAATATTTCGGAATATTTCGTTTAACTTCTCTAAATATTGTAACCAACCGTTAGGTAATTAATTCAAAGCTATCGTAAGTAAAACGTGTAGTCTCACTGTTTATACACGAATTACATCTCCACGAATATGAGCTTCTCCGCTTCATCAATCATTTAATTCATTTATTATTCTAACATCAATGTCAAAGGGTAATCCATCAGAGTATCTACCCTTCGGAAAAACAGACGGGAAGAATGTTTCAGTTATTTTTACGAAGAATTAGTCAAGTCACTTCTGTTGTCGTCGTTGTTGTCTAGTACCTATAACTAGACACTTCTTAATGAAAAGCCTCATGTTATCATTTTAGATATTTATAACTAGACATTTTTCTATTAGAAGTCCAGGAAATATTATTACAGGTTTATACTATATCGTGCTAACATTGTTCAACTTTATCGTCTCAGTCAAAAATTTTTCTTTCACGGCTGATTAAATAAACAGTTCATATTAAAGTTGAAACTTTTAATATCATTAATCCCACCAACTAGTTAATTTAACTAGCTAAGTTCGTTTTGATAAAAATATGAAAAACTGTTATGTCTTGTTCCTATCCACTGTGACAAATAAAAATATTTCCTTTATTTTTCTTCTTTTGTTTCAACTTTTTATTTTTTATTTTTGCTTTCGTACAATGGTTTTCATTAAATCACGATTTAAGTTAACTCGGTTACATTGAATTTTATTTCAATCACGTAAAGCCGTAAAGCAATCAAGCAGTACAATAAAACGACAAATTAAACGTTGGTGTAGTGTAAATTTAAATTTAAATACACTTCGTGCCATCAATCGGAGTGCATTGGAAAATTAATAGTGAAAAAATAGAATTAAACAAAATATATACACTCGAACATATAAACCATAAAACCTTTTTTCGAGTCGGTTAAAAATGTTAAATTAGTTAAATATTGCACATTGAATTTAAAACGCAATGGAGAGTACAATTTTTAAGACTATCCCTAAGTCATATCATCCTTTGTGGTACCTTAAACCACACATAAAATTTTAACATAGGCAGCTTCAAAATGTCACACTTTTTTAAAAACTTACCTTATAAAAAAATTAGAGAAAAATTATCAGGGGAAAAAACTCAAATTGTTTTCTTATTTCGCCGTCAAACGCACTTAAGGCCGTGTAATTATGATAGTTATATTATGTATTTTAATCCTCTTCCATTTTCGTTTGCTAAAAAACCGCAACTTTGCGCGTAATTAACGAAAATTCACAAAGAAAATGAAAACAAATTGAGAAAAATAAACAGATATTTTCTTAAGGGCCGGGGACGCACTGGCAGCACCCCTGGTATTGACTGCATCAGTAAGAAACGGTGACCACTGACCATCAGGTGCCCAAACTGTCTGTTTGCCTGCTCTTAATATTTAAAAAAGAAACATTCCAGAACCTTCGAGAACTAACCAGATCCTTCTCATTCCAGCAATGGAGCAAGCGCAGACATCCCAGTGAAGCCGGAGTCGTTGGCGAGAGCGGGCACGTCGCTGGAGGACCAGGCGCAACAGCTGATAATGGACAAGCTGTGGAACTTCGCCACCACCAGGTCGATACGGTACCGGCTGCTGGACAACGCTGATGTCGTCATCGCCGGGAAACAGGAGAAGGACGGCAGTCTTGGAGTCGGTATGTAACAGTTTAAACAACAAAACGTCAGACTATCCATCAGGTCATCTCTTTCTACCAATATTTATGGTTTCAAAGTGTGAAAGAATATATTTACCTATAGTAATACTTTGATTGCGGTGATAGCCCAGTGGCTTAGAATTCGACGTCTAATCGAGGGGTCCGGGTTCGAATCCCAGTGGTACGCCGCACCAATGACATTGTAAAAAAGTTATGTGCGAAGGAAAACATCTTGAGATGAGATTAGATTGGTACAATAAAATTTTGATATCGTAGAGTTCTATGTTAGCTTGGCTCTAAAGCAAACCTCAAGTCTTCCTGGAATCTTTAATCTTATCCCCTTTAAAGGGAGCTAATATCTCTTTATCTTATACAAATTTCTCCAAAGTGCCCAAAGAATCTGAGTGATCGGATAATCTCGCTGCAAAGTAAACAGCACTGAAATTGAAAGCTGTGCGGGTAGTCTGAAATTTCACACCGTCTCGGTATGACGTTTAATTAAAAACTTACCAACCACAATTGATTTATGACGAGAGAATAAATTATGAAGTGCTTGCGAGAACTAACACTACGTTATACCCAGGTTTTGCATGATAATAGGATTAAATAAGCATTTTTAAAAATAAAAAAAAATTTTGGAAATTTCATCGTATAAAAGAAAAATACCTCTCTTTGCACTAAAGTAATAGTTGTTTAATATGAAGCAACATGAATATAATATTATCGTAGCTGTCTAAATATTATAATAATATTTCACAGCCAGCAAAGCGTGAGAGTGTTTAACAACTACTATATTATATAAAAGCTAGTCTCATCACAGTCTATCAAGATATTATGCTAGAAAGCTAAAGCATTTTACAGACTAAGTGACTACTTATAGTAAAGTGTATTCTACAGAAAACGATAAAAGAAAAACACCAAGAAACTAAACAGAAACAAGAAAACAAGAAAAAAACTAAGAACACATACTAGCGTAAAACCTTTAGTCCGAGACTTCTATTACAATTTTCATAATGGTATCATCATCATCATACACATTTAGTGGCGTCATTTTTTCGTCATCACACCCGTATTTTTTAAAATTATTTGTTTTTAAAATTTTTACATCTGGGTCACATGGATTAGCATAATAAGTAGATACTTTTGCAAGACAGATCCAAGTTCTAAAAACCGTGCGGGCAAAACGCAATATTTTTACAAAATGCTGCAGATATAAAATTATACCATACCTGACCTAGTTTATATTAAAATTTAATATAATATGCAAATTGATATTGGATATTCGAAAGTTTTGCAATATCCCTCCCGACGGTGGTCCCGGTTCGGTTCCTTGTTTGAGTTATTAAATGTATCTTCATCTTAAGCTACTGGAGCATACATGAGGAAGTTTAATAGTATTTCAATAAAAGCTTAATAAAATTCATATTCGCATCTTGACAAGTGATGAAGCCTCACGTAGCATAGTTACCGGTGAATTTGAAGCGAATTTCTTAATTTTTCAATCTAAAGTAACAACGTCATGTCAAACATTTATGTTAAATTTTATTGTATTTATTGTGCTTTTTATTAGTATTTAAATTATTCCTCTTTGTCTATTTGGTTGTATTATATTTTAATGTAGTATATTGATTATTCTAAAAATAAAATACTCAATATTTTGATTATTATGTAATGTTATAATTATGATGTTGGTAGGTGATAAGTATAATGGGTGTAAACCGTTCTAATCAAACCAAAATAAATAAATAAATGAATAAAAACATGAGGTTGTTACTTTAGATGATTGGGGCGATTATTTCTCTAAATTTCTCGATTCCCTTCTTTCCCGTCTGCATTTCATAATGTCAGTCTGTCTGACATCTTTCCATACTAATGGCACACGCCGACTAAATACTGACAATAGTGTTTATGCTCGGTGACAGGGTGAATTCACAGCGAAACGTTACGATTAACTTACCTTTAGCAAAGCAATATTATTTTTAAACTCTGAGACAACAAAGACACTTGTTCATTCATTAGACTCGTATGAAAATGAAGCGTCCCAAAAATATTAACATCAATTCTCATAACGATAAACAGGAAATTCCTCACTCGCAAACTTTGTTGGAAATTTGTTGTTTGCGTTTTGTTACGTTTGTTGTATTACTTATGGGCTTACTTCATTTTCCAAAATTATTTGCTTCGGAAGCTCCTCTGTATGTAATGTCGTTAATAATAATTAGTTGGCGGTTTGTTATACATTGCTTTGCTTTAGACTTGTTTATTAGTATAAAAGATTATTGGCGGTTAAATTTGATTTTAGTTCTTACTGTTCGTAGGTTAATAAAATGAAAGTGGCTGTGAATTTATTAAAGTTACGAAGCGCTTCCCAAAATTAAGTGCCTCATTGCTCTTAATAATGTTCTCAAAATGTGTAATCCACTAAACCACATACCTAAGACCATCGTAGTTTACTACTTACATCCTTACCCTTGTGAGCCCCAGCCGATAGTCGATAATCATTGACAGACGTGAAGTTCACCAAAGGAAGACTACTCTTCCTGCAGTAGACCAGCGTGGTGGCTTAGTCCGCTAGTAGTAGTCCGTTAGTAGTAGCTCCGTCGTTCTGATTGTGAAAGGAGACTTTGATCGACTATGGCTGGGCTATCACCACTACTGTGCTATGCACAATAGCAGGCATAATGATAAAAGTCATCTCATACGACGACATTGACGACCCAAGTGGCGCAGTGGTTAAGACACCGGTGCGCTGCACGGAGGGTCCTGGGTTCGATTCCCAGCAGAGCAGTGATTTGAAAGATGAATTTGAATTTCTGTTTCTGGTCTGGGTGTGATGTGATCTTGTCTTGTGTTTGTCCATGGCACCCACGACACAGGGAATCCTAGTGTGGGGCTATGAGTGTGAAGCGTTTTTTTTATATTTTTATTATACTGTTTCAGGAGTAACAATGAAGGCGCCGAAAGCGATCGAAAGCGGCAGAGCACGGAACAAGAATATGGGACCTTTCCTCGCAGCAGCAGCCATGAAGTTCGGTCTTCTCGGCGCCCTTACCTTCAAGGGCCTCTACCTCATGGTAGGGAAGGCCCTCCTCATCTCCAAGATAGCCCTTCTCCTCGCCACCATCATCGGACTGAAGAAACTGTTCTCTCCTCAGGTGACTGATTAAAAAAGTTTCCGTGCATGATCTGGTGACCTGGATATTTCGTAAAATTGAACATGAAGATAGATATTTTTTGGCTTTTTGGTAGAAAGTCAACTCTTGTACCTTTTGGCTTTAATTTGTTTTTCTTTTTGCCAAAATAGGCACCAATCGCGGCAGCTGAAAAATGGTGATGCGACCATATTCTGACGCAAAGAATAGGTAATTTTTATTAAGGGATGCACCCTCAAACTTTCTGCTAAAAAGTCCTGAGAAGCTTTTGGGCCGTCCATAAATTACGTCTCACCTTTAGGAGGAACGGTTATATATATGACATCCTTTGACATTTTGACAAGTAATAAAACATGATATTACGTCATGTAGAAGTAGAAGTTCTTCCTACTACTAGGAACCTAAACCTTAATCATTATCAATATAATATACACATGTTAAAGAAAAATGTAAGAAAATCGTAGCTATGGATTTTGAGTCTTATTTTCCTTTTGTTGACCACATCAGGATAGGTCTAAAATGATGTTGGTGTGATATAATATATGGATGGTCCCATTTATGCTACATATAAAGCCATAATTTTAAGCACGGGAAGCACTGCATTTATAGTTTAAATATATCCTTAACGGGTAAAGTCACGTTTCTTTTATATAAGACGCGTTAGAAACTTTAAACAATATTTGAGTTTTAAAATAATTTTCATAGCAGTGACTTTATCTTTTAATTTTATCAATAGCACATGTGTTAAACCACAGGCTTAAGAGTCGGGTAATAAATTTCACTATGTTCTTTGAATTTTGCATGTGCATGTAATTTTTTTGTCAGAAAATTATTCTCTTACACACTTCTAGTTCTTTCATATTTAAGATCATTTCAATTGTATTTAAGATTTTATTTAATTTTGAGTGTTTTTATTTTTTTTTGTAAATATGTATAATGTTTTACTTTTTGCATGAATGCATGGTTCTTATTGTTGTTAAAAAGGAAGACGCAAAAAACTGTTTTATTTTCAAAATTTTTGTGTGCTAGCTCTAAGCTTTAATAACTTTAATGATTTTCCCTCTTATAAATTTCCTTTTTATTTCGATTTTCCCTTTAAATGATACAAGCTTTTAATATTATAAGAACTATTATAAGAACTAAACAAATTGAGAGTTGAATATAATTTTGAATAGAAATAATAATAATTATATGTATTTCTAAAGCAAAAAAGAACTATTCAAATCGCCGTTTGAGTTTCAACATCATTCATTTGTTCATTATTTATTTTTAAATAATAAAACTTCTTTAATTCTAACTAATTACTATAATTTAGGTTCTTACTTTTGCAAAACTTTGCTTATTTTGCCATGCCATAAGCCTTCCTTTTTCAAATGAGCTTTTAACGGAGATTTGAAAGGAGCTTTTAAAACGTTATACCAATTTAAATTTAACTTCTGATCCTCTTGACTTATATAGGGAATTACAGTTAATTTTGTAACAAAATGTGATGTAGACTTATGATATTCAATTATTGATTTGGTACGTACTTATCAGGGATTATTTTTGTATGAATTTTATTTGTTCATTTTAAAAATACATGTTATATAAAACTAAATCAATATCTGCTTACAATCTCTATTTGTTTGATCACTGTATTTCTTTCTGTTCTTTACCTTTAGCGTGTACTATTTCTCTAAATAATTTTTGCTCGTTGTTGCATGTTATATGTCTCGCATTAAGATTTTAATATTATATCTAAGCTTTTATACATTAAACTAAAATTGTGTTTTTATAAAAGACATTCAAAGTAATACACTTTACAGGCTATCATCAAAAAGGAATAGATCATTACGTGACTAACACCTGATGGAGACTGGCATGGTTACGGAATACCTCAACTTCTAAAAAGAGTGGCTGACAACAGTAAATTTGTCAGAATATTTACTTAAAGACTTATAAATATTGTACGCGAAATGAAATGTGATTGCGCAGGGTATAAAAATGAAAGTATTAAGCAGTAAAACGTTGTGGTGCTTTTGGGGGCGAATGCAATCAGTAGGGTTAAGAACAATCCAAACTGAAAAGTGTCATCCTTGCGTAGGGGCAAATACACAATCGGTAGGGGCAAGAACAATCAAATATAAGCCCTGAATATTAAACCTTGATTAAATTGAAATTGTGATCGATTTTATACAGCCATTAATAAATATCTGACAATTTTACCGTTAATTCACGAGTATTATTAAATAATACTTCTAATAATGAATATTAACATTATTACTTGACATGAAATGTAAATAACACATACGATATTATAATTATTTATTTAAATCTTCCCTAACGACAATGACAAAGCTGATTTCGCATTTACAACTAGTAAGCTAGGAATGCCTTATTAATAATAAAAGTAAAATTATTTATTTATTTAATTTATTGCATTAATTGTACTAACGATTATTTATTGTGGATTAAACGAAATATTCACTACTGTGTTTATTTTATTTTATAACCCTTTATTATCTTAATTTCTACACAATTTAACATATTTTGTTACAAATAATAACTACACATATAACGTTTTTTGCTGTAATACTATACAAATTTAGTTTACTGTGAGTAAGTTACTTTTCAAAATAACAAAATTCTCAAGCTATAGAAATGTTACATTAATTATTATCTACACTTTACTGCTGCTGTAACACATTTTAACGAATTATTTCAATTTAAGAGAGAAATCGACTATTGAGTATATATCTATTATTGTATGATCCTGGAATTTGATAATTTCCTATCCTTTCTGCGAACAGTTGGTACTTTGATGTGGTTGTCGATAAACTGCAGACATGGACGTAAAGAGGTGTATTACAGACTGATAAGCAAACAATTTAAGCTAAAGAGTTAGCTAATGGTTAAATGAGAGCATTGATATTTATTTATTATAGTAAAACCTATACACTAGATAACAAAGGACGGGCTTCATGCCTTGAGGCATTCTCTCCCACTCAACTCAAGGTGAGAAGTGGTGAGAAAATGTACTATGTACTTGCAAAAATACGTCTGAACTTTTTCTTTGAATAACGCTGGGATCGGTAAACACTAGCCGTCCCACAAAATCCCAGGAAAAAATGTTGTTACTAAAATACATTCATTTTAATTTATATAAATTAATTAATTAATTTTCCGGTTGTGAATGAAAAATACCGTACCAATATCCACCCTTTACTTGTGTTTAAAGTGTTTTTCACCTCAGAAGTTTTCTTAATTTATAAAAGGTACGAAAAAGCCTCTACAGTACGTTCAAATATTTGACAGAAATTTTCAGTATAGTAAATTAATATTAAAACCACTAGCACAGGTACTCGGGCGTTAAATCTCGTTAGCGAAGGTGCTTTGCGGCTATAAGCTTAGAAACTGGAATGCAGACTCTATACTATGCGCAGAAGTATTGAACCTCAAATATTTTCAAAGTTTAATATAAACATAGCGAAGGATGAAATACTATTAATATTACAAAGTCTTAAAAAAGCACCTGAGTTACTAAAGGTTAAAGTCTAATTCGAAAATAAGACTACTTTAATATTTGCATGGACGTTCTAGAAACATTAAAACATGTTCATTTATTTAATATAAAAGCTACTTCGAAAACTTTTATTTAACGAATTCTATTGTTGGAGTACAAGAAAAAAAGAAAAAAATGAACTCAACCTTTTTAGCATCTATCTATTTAAAAATAAAAAATTAGACCAAGAGTTTTACACATGATAGAAAATAGAAAACGGAAAATAGATCACTAAAAATGACGTGATAGCAGTTCTTGTCAAAACAAAAGCGACCTAAAATAAAAAGACACTCAGGTGTCCCATTGTTGATATCCGGACACTCCATCTTGACACAAAAAATCTTTGACTATTTTTATAAAGTAGACGTAACGTCTGCCTGTGCCATCTGCCACATTACCACACAGTCGCTACCCCGTGTCTTGATTGTCGTGGCGCACACAAAAGTTGCTCGTACGACAACTTCATTATAATGTGTCGCATATCAATGCGTATTGCAATTAGGACAACTGCATACCGAAACAGACACACGGCGTTCAATTTTGTCGTTATGGTCGATCAGTTATCTCAGCCTTATCAGGATAAGAACCTACCTACCTTACCTACATGTGAATAAATCTCCTCAGAATTTACCTCACGTTTTTTAATGTGAAACAACTCACCCCAAAATTTTCTTTTCACTATCACAATAGAATTTATTAAACCTTTTATCAAACATCGATGCCCGAAGCGATTCAAGAGGATAATGAAATAATGAAACAACATTATAATATTTATGACCGTGGATACCTACTTAATTTAATAAAAAATGCCAGTCTGTTTTTCTTAAAAATCTTTTATGAAAAAATGCTTGGTTCTGCAAATTAAATTGTAGGCAATACCTACTCGTACCTACCTATAATATTGAAAATACTTGTGAAACGCTGTTGTTTGCTGTTGACACTTGAAAGCGAATGTGAGTGTATGTCTGCATGTCTGCATAGGTGTATCTACGAGTACATGAGTGGATTACAAGTTCGAAATACCAAAATTAAAAAAAAAACTGCTACAAGACATAATAAGTACTTATT
The DNA here is from genome assembly GCA_905147235.1 of Erynnis tages. Lineage (NCBI taxonomy): Eukaryota > Metazoa > Arthropoda > Insecta > Lepidoptera > Hesperiidae > Erynnis > Erynnis tages. The sequence continues at coordinate 5,099,977 of LR990095.1, read as the reverse complement.
AACTTAACTTAACTTAATCCCATTGTCAGGGCCGTCTTTAACCTATTAGAGGCCCTGGGCAATATTGGATATATTAGGATAATGGGGCCCCTATTGTAGTCAGTAATTTAGGTTCGAATTATTCGAATTTATTAAGTTCTTTGGTTTAAATATTAGTTACCGTTTGGTGATCTGACAGGAACTAGGGACTTTGTATTTGATCTGAAGGGGCCCCCTACCGATCGCGGGGCCCTGGGCACTTGCCCAAAGTGCCCACTGGGAGACACCCCTGCCCATAGGTCAGCTTATTGGAATACCTACTACAGCAAAAGTAGCATAATTTCCTCATCATTACTTTTACAGCTCAAAAACGTGACATACGAGGTGTTCACGGATCCCCACCCGACCCAGGGTTGGATGAACTGGAAGAAGAAACTGGAGAAACTGATGACGTATATGGCTCCGATGACGTATGAAACGATAGCCCCAAATATGTACCCTTACCGCCCGCCTTGCGATCCCATGTCTTCTTTCTGTATACCTCCGAGCTAGAAGAAGACGAAGAAGAAAGAACGAAGAAGGAAGGAAAATCTAATTATACTTTAAAGTCGATATTTATAGTTGAAATTGAATCACGAAGAACTCATAGAAGTTTTAATGTTCTTACACCTAGATCATTGTTATTGAATCAACTTTAAAACTAACTGTTTTCAATTCAAAGCCTTTGCTTCGTTGTAGAAATTATGTTCGTTACGTTATATCAAGAGAATAACTGTTACAGTTACTTTTGTGTAATGTAATAATTTACAGTGTAACATTTAAAATTTAAATCACGATGAACATTTAATTTATCTTAACATTATGTTACACAATGCACCACTAATTGTATAATTTTTGGAGAAAGATATATACGATAAATTTTTTACTAGTCAAACCACAAAGCTTAAAACTTGTTTATTTTTAACTTAGTAAAATAAATTGACTACGATAATTATTATTTACATTTTTCTCTATTACATAAGTGATGAATAGGTACCTCATTATTGAAGAAACGATTATTTTGGCTTATTTATTGCCTCTAAGTAAATCAACTGAACGAGCATTCAAATAAAACAAGGTACAACTACTTAATTTTTTATTTCATCGTGCTGAATAAATAATTCTTATTACAACAACGCTTAACTTAAAAATAAATTATTATCGTACTAATCGTAATTTTATAAATAAAGTCGACGGGCTCGCGCTTATCATACCACAGTTAGAAACTACCAAGCTAAGGGAACTGGGTTCAGTCTTAAACGGACTAACGAGCAGTTGGGCAGTGACTTATATCGTCCAGACCGATCATCAAACAATCGAATCGAAGTTTAAGAGTAAGTAATTTAGCCAATCAGTCCAGAAATGTAAATCACTGCGACTGCTTTACAAAATTTGCTAAATGTCAGATCACCACGTGTATATCGTACTTAAATACTAACACGGATCAAGTTCACGTGGCAATCTGACATTTAGCTGAATCGAAACTAAATGACGCCACTTGATCCCTAGACGTCGTAACTCCAGATGTCCAATTTTGTTACTGAGTGGTTGGAGCAGCCATCGTGGGGGCTGCGTACATTTGCATCTGGTCTGCCATTTGTGCCATTTGAGGCATTACGTACATTGGCATAGACATCGACGGAGAACTTAACTGCGGGCTTTCTGGGAGGCCAAATAGGAATCTGAAGTAGCGCGCGAGGTTCCATAAAACATTGGACGTCTCCGGTACCCTGGATAACACAACAACCATTAAAAATTAAACAACTTGCAAATATCAATTCAAATATGATAAATTCTGACATTGATACATAATAATTCAAACCCGACTCGATAACTTTTGTGTATCAAAGCCTGAAAGTTAGATTGCTTCGTTATAATGAAGGACTTCATAAACATGAAATTTTGAATCTCATTTTAAGAGCCCTTGTGCTGAAACGTTTGTTTATCACTATGTTAGGAGTTTCAATGGTGATTCGTTTAGTACAAATGTTGACTGTAACAACAAAAGTTATCGAGATTGGGGTGAGAAAGTGAATATAGCGTTAAATTATTTTATAAATACACATTCTTATTGATATTTACAAAAAACATTATCCCATTTTTCTGTTACTTTACATAATCTTCTGAAATCGATTACATTCCGAACAGAATAAGACCCACACCCAATAGATATATTATATGTAAGTACGTAATTAAAAACATTGACTAACTGTTGTAAATGCAACAAAATACATAAATTTACGAGTAACATTCTATACATGTACTGTTACTGTGAAATTTTCTTTAGAATCCGTGTTCGAAGGTTTCTTTTTAGCTTTTGACTTTTTGGGTTTCTTTTTCTTGGTTTTACGTTTATTATGTTCGTCTTCAAACAGATAATTTTCCACATCTTTGTGTACTTCAAATAATCCGTCAATAGCATCGAGACAGTGCATCAGAAAACTGTACGCAATAGTATAATATTTTGGAGGGCTCTTAGATTTTAAAGAGTGTTTGATGTATCCTTTTGTGTATTGTTTAGCTTGCTTCACGAGAGCATAAAGAGGATCGGTTATAATATCATAAAAATCTTGACCTCTGCTTGTTACTTTAGCAGTCGATTTATCTGTAAGCTTGGTATTCGATTTACTATTATCGGCTTTTATTTTGTTTCCATCAAAAAAACCTACGCTTCTTTTAGTTCTTTTTCGCCTTATACTATTAAAATCAGTACTAACAATGGTCTCATTATGAAAATCTAAGATAGGATGTAGTACAATTATAGGCTTCCATTCAGCAGTAACATTTTCCAAAGTGTTTAAATTTTCAGCTATGGAAGAATTGTCAACAACCGAAGTTTTTCTATAAGGCATGAGTCTACTATTATTTGGCTTAGAAATATAACTAGGGTTGATAAAATACTTGACTCTGGGATAGTAATAAGTTTGAGGATAATTGTATTTATATTTTTTTGTTTTCACGTAATCGTGCAGATCTTTATTCTGTTTCAGTCTATTGAGATCTAGTTTCAACTCCGAATACTTCTTTGGTCGTTGTCGTGATCCTTTTCGGAAAGTTTTTCTCTGGGCGATATGTCTGGGCTGAGGAACTAGTATCTCCCTCGGTTTCTTTTCTGTCGACTCTGTGGATATATTCGGTTCGGCGTTCGTTGTGGACACATCTGAGTTGAGGCCTCTGAAGGTAGCCGGCATGGCGTCGTAGAAGACGGTCGCGATCGGATCGATAACGCTCCTTATTTTGTCGAGGACCGGTTCGAGGAATCGTAGGAGTTTTGACTTACCATCCCACCTTTCTGCCGCTCGGGTTTGGTTTACGAGAACCGTGGGCGCCTGTTGCGACTGCTGAGCACTAGCGTCGCTTTGCTGGAGCAACTCGTGAGAGTGTGGGTTTGCTGCCAGCGCCGTGGGGCTATACATCTCGGGTGACGCGAACTGCGGGCTCACTCCACTTACGGAGTATGCGTGCGATGTGGCGCTCGGGAAATCGATCGGATATTGGGAGTAAAGATATGGATGGTTTTGCAAACCCACGCTGGAAGCCAAACAACACATTCTTGTATATTATTACCGTTTACCCCTTTGTTTTCTTTGTCAGTTGTCTCCGTAGTCAGTCATTGTTAAGTATTGTCGTCGGTCATCTTGTGGATTTCGTCGTGGTTTTCGTTAATTTTCGTCGTAAGTTCTGTTTGTCCCGCCATCAAAATTTTTATCGTTGTTAAGTGCCTTTTTGAATTCAGTTAATAAAAAGAGTCTTTTAGTAGTCTGTCAATTCACCAAATTTGTCAGAAATGTTGTTATTTTTAGCTTTTTAACTTATACCTACATTTCTGGATATATGTAGGTAGGTACCTGCTAGTCAAACTTGAAAAAATACGTCGTAATAGGCCAGCCGATCACATCTCTCCAAAAGAAATGAGAAGAAATCTTCCAATCGTAAAATAAAAGTTTGGATAAAGATTATATTCCAGCAGATAACAAATCAATACTTTGAAGGTATAGGTATTCACCTTTAAGACTATGTTTTTTTAGGGTCGTATGTTGAACGGGTTTGTTTAAAGTTTAAAAAGACTATTTATATTGAAAAGTCCAGTTTTTTGACGTCCAGAGATGTCCAAATAAAGAAATGTAGAAAACAGTGCGTTACAAGTCACCGCTACTTCACAATATGATGACTGTCCTAGATACAGATATGGGTACAGTATAGTGAGATTTCATACATTTTTCAAATACTATGCGCTACAGTTATCGTGTCTGCTAGTCGTACAGTCGAATAGTCAAGTGAAAACACGTACATTATTTATGTACGTGCCATGCGTGACAACAAAGTGGTACAGTCATGCGTATTAACATTCTTCTACTGTATCGGTACATACAAACTTTTTGCTTGGCATCAGATTTCTATTACGGTTTGGTTTTTTGCAAGTCAATTATTTTCATGCTCGGAGGAGTTATTAAAATAATAATTACACACTTTGCTTTCTTTATTATTTGCTTGCAATTAACAAATGGATAAATAAGTTTACTTTCTTTTAATCAATGTTTAAAAGTTTACATTTATAGAGTGTTTGAATACCGATACAGTATTTAAATCAGTCAAGTCATTACACATAAATAAATAAATAGAAGTGTGGACATAAATTAATTAATAGAAATATGTATCTATATTAATTGAAACGTATCATTATATTATTATGCCAATTAATTTTAAAAAACACATTTGAAGTAAAGTGGATGGTCCACATTTAATGTAAAACATAATTTATAAGAGCTGTATGTATTTCAGTATATAATATTTGTGGAATTAGATATACCTGATTAATGGCATCTAATTAAATTTATCAAATAAGTCTTCGTTGTATTAAACGTTTTATTTTACGATCTGAACTCTATACGATAAATTAATTATAGCAAAAAAATTTGATTCATTAAAGTAATCTAATCAGTTAATGAATGATTGAAATTATGCGTTCAGTTACACTAAAACTAATATTAACTGCTTTTTCTTTGTGATTTTTTTTTACATTCTGTGCATTATCATGTCAATGTCTACTAATTATTTCTAGTACAGTGTGACGTTATTTCTACATTATCTTCGAGTATGTTCTATAATGCTCTCTGCGCGCTGCTTTACTCAAATGAATGGCAAATAGTAGGCAAGCCAAGTAAAAAATTCGTCATTATTGTCGTATTACGTCTACGCAAAGGATTTATATTTAAATCTGCTAGCACAGTGGTTCTCAAACTGTTAGTCGTGATCCTAGGTACGTCACAGTCTTAATTAGGGGTTCTTAATACAAACAATTCAAATAAGGTAGGTATTAGGTATTTTAGGTATTTTTACCTATAAATGAACAATATGAGATCTCAATTCACTGAGAGTGAGAGTCACTCTTTTTAGGAGGACTAGGGCCTCTGACTGAGGTCCCTCCTTATTTAACGAGCGTAGCTTGCAGCAGTGACTTGGAATAATTTTGTTAAGTCTGTTTTCATGAATCAGATAGTTGTAAATGTAGTTGTAAAGTCCTCTGGACTTTAGACTCCTTTGTGCCTTTTAAAGGAAAATCAAATAATGGTGTGGGTAAGAATTTTTATCTCACGAGAGGCTTGATTATTTTACATGTTAAAGAAAAGGTTGAGAAACACTGCCCTAGCCACAATATCGATTTTACTTTCTTCCAAAGGAACACTTTGACATACTTCTAGCCTTTTCCAGCTTGCCAGCTCTACTATAATAATACAATTAAAAGGCCCATCAATCCCATTCAAATAAAGAACTACCAAGGTTCAATGAACTCACCCGTTGCCGTAGCTTTCGTAGAACTTCTTCATGGCCATATAAACTGTGACGCCTAGCGCCATCTTGCTGGCGAAGAACGCCTTGAGTGTCAACACTGTGACTGCTGCCAGCGCGAATATGGCCGCACCAGCCGACTTCATGCCGAATAGCATCGGGAATACGGCTTGAAGAACTTTCCGCTTCCTGTGCCTCCGTCGCTCTGGAAAATTGAAGATTTAAAGGTTTTAATTATCAAAGTACACCAGATTTGGGTCTACCTCTCATAATGAGAAGGTTCGGGGACTTTACGTGTCTTTTAGAACCTTATGGAGAACTGTCAGACCTGTTGATTTCCTCGTGTTGTTTTGTGCTTAGATGTTTTGCTTCACCGTTACACCGTTACAGTTTAAAGTCTTAACTAACTTCCAAAGTTGACAAAATTAAACTTTATGAAATGGTATCCGATGAAATATCCTGATTAAAATAAGAATGTTTATTGATCTATAAAATGAACTATAAAATATGGTATTTCATAGTAATTTTACTAAATGCCGAAATTTAAATATGATACGCCTGTCAGTAATTATTAGCAATGACTCATAAAGGAGTCATTTGCATCTAAATAATTCAGGCTTGAAATACCTGCAACCTGATTTTATTGAAATCATACATTTTGGAAATATCTAAAATTTAATAAATATTTTGTGGTTTATAAAATTATTTAGTAAATATTCGGCCAAAACCATAAAATTAGTAATTTAGTTAAAGTGCATCATAAAATATTTAAATGGCTCTCCGAGTCTCCATGCCATAATACGTTAGAATCAAATTTTATTGTATAGATAACAATTTGTTAAAGTGTCGATTAATTAGGTACTAGTTAAGTTAAAAATACTAAGTAATAAAGTAAATAAAAATCACTTACAAACCTATTAATGTCAACGCCTATCTTTAATGAGTTATGAATAAATTATCATAATGATTAATGATAGATATGGATCATTAACACATTTTTTATAAATTAAAGTCACTAATAATTCTTCTTTCTTTCATCAACCAACGTCCAATTGTAGGTAATAAATAATAATTGCTTTAAATAATCAAGTGCGAAATTATCACGAAGAATTTATTAATGAATTAATGATGCGTAGCTATCAATATCCATAATATTATTATGCCAATATTCATTAATTAAACACACAAGTACATAAAAAAAAAATGACGCCTAGTGCATTGCAAGGTTCAACTTCCACTAGAGTTTTTTTCTGAATAATAAGTTGTACCTATAAAATGAATATCGAACAACTTTAAAAATTATAATATTTTTGGTCAGTTTAAGGCCCAGTCCGCATTGCGCCGCCGCCGCAAAACCACCATTCTGGCTCTGAATTTTTTTCCACACGTACGGACTGACGGTATTTGCGGACACTCCCTATGGCCCAATGTGTCAGAGAATGCGGTTTTTATTCGTCCGAATTTTTTACCAAACGTGAAGTGGGCCTTATTCTGGTAAATAAACGTTGTGACAACACGAAGTCATTATTCGTTACTCAATTTAAATAATTTTTTCCCCAAAATCAGCCGCCATAAAAACCTTCGGAAAAACAAATTTGTGAAACAACAAAGAGCGAATAATATTAGTATCGTAAATTGTGATGCTTTAATAACCTTATAATTATTTATGAGGCGCTAAACCAATTATTGTTTACCATATAAGAAGATTTATAGACATTCGAAAAACAACTCAACGACCGAAAATTTAGTTTATCCGAAGAAATTATGGAGTTATAAATATTTATTGAGTCTAAGGTTTAATTTGTCTGTGATATTCACCCCAAATGACAGGGTAAATTCCGCTAAAAAGTTGAGTCTATTTTTAATTTTTTCTAGCATAGAATCGAATCACTTTGTCTGTTTAATTTAGGTACCTACTATCTACCTTAATAATATTTAAAATTCGAAGAACTTGTTCCTTTGAATGTACAACTCGGGAATAATTAGTTGAATTTCATAGATATTGTTTTACATATAGCCCAATTGTTTTGTTTATTGTTTACTAAACATGCCGCCCGCATACAAACGATGCCTTACGCAAAGTTTATGTTAAATGTTCCAAAATTATACGCAAATAATATTTAACATTCGTATAGCCTACAGTTATAGCAAAATCTCGTTCAATAAAACAATAACCTAAGATATGAATTTTTATTGATGCTGAAAATCAAAGGAACGTAAACATCCTTTGTTGGAGAAGGCCTTATAAAACCTTAATGACGTGGAATTTATAAATACGAAAACATTGAATTTTCTGAAATTCTATTGAAACTAAGCCATACCTCATTATTAAAACAGAAGAGTATAATAGGAACAGAATTAATTTCAATAAGGCCTAGTAAAGGAAAAAAATTGCTTTATAATATTTTACTTATAAGTAGATAGTATCATAAATTGGTAGTGTATGTTTTAAAACCTCGAAAAATTCTGCACAGATTGACCTGAAATTTTGACACGATTATAACTCTTTGAATGTATTTAAATACGAAAGTCGTGGGTGAAAGCTAGTTTCTTACAAATTTTCTCAAAGTTCCATATTTTAATCTTCAATCAGTTTAATCGCTGGATTTCTAAAAATAAACTTAACTCCTCAGTCCTTTGATAAGCCCCATCTTGATTACAGATAAGTCAGTAATTAAAACTTCAGATAGTAAAGCTTTCAGAGGCATGCTTCATCTCAAGTAATAAATCGAAGCTTTATTCATCAGATACAAAATAAGATACATTCAAAAATTGTACATACGTAATGAGCGTCACATTATATTACATTACCTATAAATGCACTCATCCGCTTTGATCGCTCAGACTGAATGTAGACTGGGAGAAAAAGGCGGGCGGGAAAAAAATCCAGCACAAAGTTTTCCTTTACCATTGTCTTGTCAGTACCCATTAATGACCCCGTACAGGGTCGGGTCTCCTCTCACAATGAGAGGGATGTAGGCCTTAGTCCACCACGCTGGCCTACTGCGGGTTGGTGGACTTCACATGCCTTTGAGAACATTTTTTTTGTGTGTGTTTCCTCACGATGTTTTCCTTCACCGTAACAGCAGGTGATATTTAATTTTATAAATCGAACATACCTTTTATTACAGTCATTGGTGCGTGCCACTGGGATTCAAACCCGGACCCCTCGATTCGAGGTCGTATTCTAAGCCACTGGGCTATCACCGCTGCACCTTAACAGCGGTTGAATTTATTTTGTAAGGCGCTTGTTGACTGTTTCAGTCGCTGGCTCGGATAAATACAAAATAGTAAATACGGTATATTTGTCTTGTTATAACAATAAGGTAGAATGTAACTTTATACTCGCATGAAGGAAGACATTTCATATCAAATGTTTTAAAATGTCTTGGCATGGTGCCACGAACGTAACAATGGCAATAAAATCCAGATTGTCGTTTGTTTGTTTTCCAGAGACTTGAAGTAATATCCTGTTGTGGGCAAAACAAAAGAGGAGTTATATTGAAAATGTAACTTCCATCATAATAATACTTTCTTTAGTAGTTTTACAAGAATATAGTGCCATGAACATGAACACTATCCTCAAAGTATTCGCTACTAAATGAGAGTCATTAGTATGTTATATGTCAGCGTATATGACATCTTCCCATACTAATGGCACACGTTAACTACTACGAATACTTTGACGGTAGTTAATTTTTAAAAGACACAATAATTAATTTTTAAAAGTCTTCCCAAATATAACGATGGGAAGAGAATCTAAAATTTGGGTTTTCTAGATATTTCTGTTAAAATTGACAGAAATTCTGTCAGTCGGTAAATGTTGGTGATACAAGTTTGTAGCCCATGGGTGGTGTAAAATGTTCTTGAGCGCTTGCATTTATTTCGGGAGTATCAATAGAAACAACAGGGAGCATCGATTGAACGCGCCCTTCAAAGCAAGAAAGAGCGCATTTGCCATGCGCATTTGCGCATTGTATGATTTACGTATCTATCCGAAACGAAACGCACAAACGTTTTGTTTCGGTATAGCTAAATCTCAGACTAAGGGTACAGGTACTGATCACAGCTTTCGTACTTTTCGATCGCAACCTATACAAGTCGCTGGCGTATGCGCACTCCATTTTAAATAAATTATAAGTTAAAAACTTTTTAAAAAAAAGCTTTTATTTTTTCGAGTTACTCTTAATAAACCCTTTCATTTGATACCCATATTATAGAAATGCATAAAAATAACTATTCCGATATCTTGGATGGTCCGCCATATTGGATTTAGAATGACGTCACACACCATATTTTGCATTGTCATCCAAACTAAACGTGTATACAAAATTTCAGCTCAATCAGTTGAAGATACTACTTCAAAATTGAGTTCAAAGATTCCACCCGAAGAAACGTCATACTTACTTACATCATACATTGCAAGTTAAATCAAAGCTTTTAAAATTAAGTAGATACAGATCTTATCGTTTGATAATTGTACTAATTTCATTTGTTCCATTTACGTTGGTTATTGAAGCTTGACTAATTCCCGAGAGCGCAGTGAAAGCGAAAACACGCAGTGGTGAATATGAAACATTAATTCGTTTAACTCGAGAAATTGGTACGGAAGGATGCATGACTGGATACGAAGAATCTGCATATTGGTTCATTAAAAAATAGCATTCTTAATATATGGCATATAAGTAGCAAATTAGTGATGTACGTTCGACACACTACAAGGTGTAGCGCGTACTACATAATGCTTAACTACATGCTCAATGTAAAAGGCACTTTACTTGGTTGTTTGCGTATTTGTATTCAAATCTATATAATAAAATGAATGTACAATAAATATTAATCGCTGTTCGTTGGTCTCGCCAAATTCGAGAATGGCCGCACCCATTTGTCTAATTTTGATTTCAAAATGGTCGTGTGCTTAATTCCAAGGAAAGTTCAAATGGAGAGAAAATTTGAAAAAATGCAAGAGTAATTTTAAAAAATCGAAGTATCTGTTCTTCTTTGTATATAACAGTAGTATGGAACTTCTTTATTCGGAAGAGCGAAGCCTGCCGGGTCAGCCAAAAAACTGACAAGTGCCAATAAGGATACTTGCCTTTTAGAGTATAAAGCATACACATGGATATTATTTCCCAAACGCGAGTATGTCGAATAAGCAAATACAAAAAACTAATTGAAGTGCCTTCATAATGCACAGTGCATTGCACACATGCGCATCACTCACACATACCAACAAGCGATAAAATTGGTTAAACCGACTAAACCTATTTTGATGAGCACTACATGCAATGAGCAGTAAAAATAGTCTAGAAATATAGAAACTGATCCAAAGTCCGTAAAATCCTACTACAAAGTTAAACTTACAGGAAATCATTTTAATTTTTTGGTACATTTTGAATGCTGCATTCAATTAATTAACATATGAAGCTAAGCAATTATTAACAGAAATTATTGGAACGGAATTATTGGAAACTCGATTAAATCATACGCATTAATAATGGACGCTCATTGAAAGGAAAATTAAATCAATTTGGTAATGAATTGAAGTAGATTAACAGAGATTAATAAACAAAATAAGCGGTGATACTGATAGCCAATGCAGTGACTTAGCATTCGGGTGCTTACTCGAGGGGTCCGGGTTCGAATCCCCGTGGCACGCACCAAACTTTTTAAAAGTTAAGTGCGCTTTATAAAATTAAATATCACCTGATGAAACGGTGTAGGAAAACATTGCGAGGAAACCTGCAAGTGAAAGCATGTGAAGATTGTAAAGTCCACCAATCCGCATTAGGCCAGCGTGGTGGACTAATGCCTACATCCTTCTCATGTGATAGGAGAGCCGACTCTGCAGTCGGTCATTCGGTCATAGTCAACTTCGAAATAACAAAAACTGGTGGAGGGGCGGTCATTCTTGAACAAACGGTGTGTATAATGAACTATTTATAAAGCGTTATATACAGAAGAAAAAAGAAACCTAAATAAAGTTTCCTTCATATTAAAATATTGTATTAACAAAGATCCATTAAAGTCGCCTATAAAGATCGAAAAAGGAATACTTAAACACGAAAAATCCAAGGAATGCCTAAATGAAAATTTCAGTGTAAGAGAAAGTCAGTGCCTACAAACATAGGTATAATAATATTACTCCTGGAAAAATACTGAAACATGCTGTGTATTTATGTTCAATTTTCACGGAAAAAAGTAAATTTTATTCTCCTACACGTGTATGATAAAAAACGATACTATGAGGTTAAGGTTAAACCGATTCTGTCATAAAATTGTACGCGGTGGATTTTGGAGAAAAATACCTAGAGTGACGACCTGAATGGCACAATAGTTAAAATGCCAATGCGCTGTCCGAAGGGTCCTGGGTTCGATTCTCAGCGAGGAGATATTTAGATGATGAGTTTCAAACTTTGTTTCTATTCTACACAATAATCCCCTGTACGACAACAACATACACCCAGGCACGAAAAAGAAATTTAAACAACTCATTCAAATCTCTTTCACTCAATAGTATAAAAATGTATGAAAATAATAAATAAATGTACTCACTCAGACCCACTTTCGATCCTGATTGATGTTTGTCCTCAGGCACTTCTTCTTCCACTTTACTGCTGGATTTCTTCGGAAGTTGCTCTGGTACTGTAACATCTGGAAACGACAGAACAATTCCATTAACGCTAATTAGAAAAATTATGTAAATATTACTACTCACGTATACACATTACAAGTACGGTGATAGCCCAGTGGCTTAGAATTCGACCTAGAATCGAGGGGTGGCAAGCACCAATGACTTTGTTATAAAAGTTATGTGCGCTTGGTACGCTGCGCTTTGTAATAAAAGGCATGTGAAGTCCACCAACCCGCAGTAGGCCAGCATGGTGGACTAAGGTCTACAACCCTCTCATTGCGAGAGGAGAACCGACCCTGTAGTGGGTCATTAATGGGTTACTACTGATACACATTACACATTTTATAGTAATTAAGCAGCAAAAGAGAATGCAGCTGATACGTGGTCATTGTAGCCCATGGACATCCAATCTCAAATAAATTCCTGAGGTCGCGTACAACTGCTTTGTTACTGAGGACTAAGATGTCCGCCTCAAATAAAGGTCTCCGGCAACCATGCCCCAGCCGAAACACAAGACATGAAGAACACGCTGCCTTACGACGGATTAAGAGGCTGGCGGTGATAGCCCAGTGGCCCAGTGACCCACTACAGGGTCGGGTCTCCTCGCACAATGAGAGGGATGTAGGCCGCCGTCCACCACGCTGGCCCACTACGGGTTGGTGGACTTCACATGCCTTTGAGAACATTTTTTTTTGTGAACTCTCAGGCATGCAGGTTTCCTCACGGTGTTTTCCTTCACCGTAACAGCAGGTGATATTTAATTTTATAAACCGCACATAACTTTTTTACAAAGTCATTGGTGCGTGCCACTGGGATTCGAACCCGGACCCCTCGATTCGTGGTCGAATTCTAAGCCACTGGGCTATCACCGCTGTCAATTTCTTACTTACGTGTGATCTTTTTTTAAAAAATTTAATAAACAAAATTTTCTTTACACTCTCTCGTCTAGCAATAAGGCTTACTTTTCTTAACCCTCTATTAATAAAATCTCTCTAAGAACATCTTTTGCCTCTGAAAAACATTTCTATATAAACCTACGAGTATGTAGCATCAAGGCATAAAAAAAATTATGATTATCTCGCGATATTTAATCAATTTGATATACACTCTGAAATATATTTATTTAGGAGATAAAACGGCATCTCCTGATCAGGAACACTCCGTGAGCTACGTGAGCGGAAAAGATCAGCAATTGGTTTAAGAAAAACATTACATAATAATAACACTTAAAGTAATAAATATATCGACCGACGTCTTTTTAACTTAAGAGACATTAAAAATAAAGATATTAAAATATACCTACATACTAACCTAGAGATACAATCAAACTAAAAGCACTTTCTAGTAAAATCTATCAAGTAGGTACCTAGTAAAAACCACAAGTTGACAGACAACATCAAACCTATTATTCCACCTCATAATAACAATTAATAGAAACGAACATACTGAAACCTTATGAAACGAAATACCTAACAATTCGATACAGTATCGCTTTGTGACTGAGTAGTGATCATTTCGACGTTTGAGGCATTGATGTTTGAGGTTAAATTATTGAGGCACTCTCGACTTGGTATTGTCTGTCGTCATGGCAACTAATGAATAAGCATTGAGCAGTGTATTGTGTATGTCTATTAATCTCAGTTAATGTATTTGGTCCTTTGTAACTGAATCTAAGGATCGCGTTTGAATATCCCTGGTTAATTTTTATTTCTGTTTGTATATGAGTGGTATTACATGAGTAACAAAGGGGAAGGTAAGCTACGGTGTTCGTTGCAACCTATTTAAAATCGCATTACAACCTCAAATAGGATTAAAATCTTATCCGCAGTCTCTATAGTACAGTCCGTTTTTATTCTCTTGTCCTATTTGGTACACAATCTTGGCACTACTTTTATTGAAAAAAAGTTTTAAATTGCTAGAAATCTGTTTTAGTGTTAAATAACGATTTTTTTTTTAATTTTTATAATTTTGTGTCTTCGTTATTTTTACATCGCAAATTAAAATAAAACGACATGCTAAGATGGTTTACTAAATTGGACACGTGTAAAAAATGGACTATAACTTATTTGCCTCAGATAGGTACTCGTAAGGTAACCCGTAATACAGTAGGTACGTACACCCTCCAACGGAAGAACATGTTGTATAGCGGCGGATTATGAGAGCAGTGATAGAAACCAACTTCTATTCTACTACCTTTATGTCGAAAATATGGTAATAAAACGGATTAATAAAACATTGGTGAATAACGTTACTTTAAAAGTAAGAGCTATTTGTCTAGACACTAATCAAGTACCTACTGGAAGATGAAAGATTTGATAAATGGGTTAGGTAGCTAAGAAATGGAAGGAGAATTCAATTTTAAGAGCAATGAATAAAGAATTAGTGCCTGTTATGAAAATATGATGATATTTTAGTGCAAAAATATGAAAATACTTTTTTCTTATTTCAACGGTTATAGCTGCGGAGAGGTGCGATTTCGAATTGAAACGGCACGCATCGATGACATAATAAAATTTATGCGAGTTAAAAAATTAAATTATCAAGTGGGCTGTGGGCATCAAATTCTATATGGAGAATTTTTCCCAAGTGATTCTTAATAAAATAAATGGGTCTATAGCCTACTCTCACCAATCACTATGAAACTTATAGGTTACCCAAGTTGAATTTATCTAACGGCTTAGATGTCCCGACGGCAATTGATCCAAATTGCGTAGTGGTTAATCCGACCAATAGTTCCGTTTGCTCTAGTCTCCAAGCGTCTTGTCGGAATTGGTACAGCGAATTATGTTTACGGATAATCTCCTGATTGGCGATGCCTTTGAGATAACCACATTAAGGTACTGACCGATCGCTTACGATCTACGGGGCGGGGGCGCAGCGGGGCTCTGAATGCTTCAAATTAACAATCGCCTCTACCATAATGTTCTTAAAGTCATGTGATGTCCACCAACCCGCATTAGGCCAGCGTGGCGGACGAAGGTCTACTTCCTTCTCATTGAGAGGAGACTCGTCATCAAACGAAAGATACAACCTCTAATATCCACATAGACACTTTAAAATCTATAGCTTTCGCGACACGATAGCTGTCACGTGTGTTCCTTTATTGGGCCTAGTCATACTGCACCATAGAATAATTCATACTTATTTTTAAAAGAGTGCTGGGAGTTTTTTTCCGCCCGCTTTTTTCTCCTAGTCTACGTTTTGCCTGAGGGGCGATCAAAGCGGATGTTTGTATAATGTTAAATGTATGACGTTAATTAAGTGTGCATAAATTGTACCTAATAATGAATAAAAGCTTATGAATTTGAATTTGAATTTAAATTTATGCATTTGCTGGTTTAATCTGTGAACCAAAGACCACAGCCTTAGCTATTCGTGTAAACCATCGAATGAGGTCACAAGTCGGAAAAGCAGAATAATTAATAAACAAATGACATAGGAAGTACCCCATTATCGAGATCCTTGTTTATATCATTACCTCTACCCGCGAGGAATCGGAGGGAAATCGCAGATAATCTTTTTATCCCAAGACAACGACGTCACGAACAAGACCATTATTTTTTAACGACTTGGAAAGAAGTTATCTTGCCGGAAACGTTTTAAGACTTTTGCGTTCAGAATTTAAGATTAAAAAAAAGATTTTGCGAGAGCCTCGTTAATCATCTACGATCACTCATTAAGATTTATGCTATAATACGTGCAAATTTTAAAAGAATTCCCGCCGAAGGCACCGATTTGTACAAGTCTTCAAAAGTGAAAATTTACACGCTTTTTATTAGCTTCACCCTAGCTTCACCTGTATGTTTGTTTTTGTTTTTCTGTCATGTAGAACAACTATGGAATGGAATGAAATTTTCCGTCTGAGGTATTTTTGTCAGGATTTCTTAACTCCTTCTTATCTGAAAACGCACTACATGTTTCATCGATGTTGTTTGTGTCAAAAGGCGACAGTGGTTACTTACAATTAATTAGTATCTAGTACTTACGGCTGAACTGACGCAGTTTCGTACAATAATCGTATCTAGCTGCCATTAGTATGGGATGATGTTAAGACAAACTGACATGACATACTAATGGCTGACATTTACTATACGAATACTTTGACGATAGAGTTTATGCTTACGGTACTATTAGCACATAAAAAACCCAAAAAATATTTTGATCTTTATCATTTCTTAATAATCTATCATTTATCGCGCTTTTTCGTATCTTATTCTAGTTTTAAATCGAAAATTAACCTTAATTCGAAATTCAAAGATAGTTCAAGTTTTAGGGTTGTTCTTCTAGTTTATCAATATGGAAATACGCAAATAAACCGTCTACGAAGCTCAAATAGTCGTAAAATTTACGAGGTCATAAATTTTTACTATCTGTTTTACGTGACGGTATATCTCCTAGGTGTGTGGTTTCTAATCTCGATGAGGCAGGACGTCTAGATAAATAAAAAAAATGGAAAGGTGGAGGCCTTGGAATGGAAGCCATTTTTTTCGTTCTAATCCTAGGCATCGGTCTCTTTCCACAACCAGGAGACTTAGAATATAGAAAACAATAGGTGACCGACCTTACCCTGATTTTACCTAATAATTCTTTATTGCAGACAAAATACACAAATGCATAAGAGTATAATTTAATTATAAGTATCATACAATACATAAATAGTTAACACAGCTATCTCTTTCAGCGACCTATGCTATAGAAGGTAATGGAAATCGGATGATAGAAATAAGAAAATAGAAGGATAGTGTTCCATCATAACTTCATGATGCTGCTACATTGGTCGGTGAAGTAACGAAACCGAACCGTCTATACGTTTCTCGACTTGCCATAGAGCCTCCGAAAATGTTTGGGGTTTTGGGGGTTGACTGCTAGAACTATCTATCAGTAAAGTATACGTTCGGTAAACGTCATTCATTAGTAAACAGACATCTTACCATACTAATGGCCGACGTTAACCATACGAATACTTTTACAATAGTGTTCATTCTCGGGGTAGTTTATGGTATAATGTATTGACAACGCTTCAATAAAAAAATTCACTTACAATTTTTATCTCTCTAACACGGTAAATCATAAATCACGGATGTGATTTAACAATCCCAAGAGCCGTCTCAACGTCTAATTTTTCTGTACCACTTACTGCAATCGCGTGTTGAACACGTACGAGTACGTCGCCATACATAACATATATACATACCTACATACATAATGGTAGTACGCGTGAATAATTCACGTATCATCTCATTACTGTTGGAGATTAATGATGGCTTAGACCATTTGTTTAGGCCTAATTTAGAACAGTTTGCTACGAACTAAATACGTAATAAGTAAATAGATATTAAAAACATGTTGAAAATGAAAATGAAATGAAAAATTGCTTTATTTTTTTTTTTGAAAATGAAAAATTTCTTTATTTTTCAAAAAGTTCAAATAAAAGTTTGTTAAGACAGTGGAGGCATCCTTTTAAGTAAAATAATACATGTGACAGGATGCCCCGCTCTTTCTAAGTTAAATACATTTCTACATAATATATAAAATAATTTTAACAGAACTACTTTTATGTTTTATACAAATTTAAAGTGTGTGTGTGTGCATGTGTGTGTGTGTGTGTGTGTGTTCGTGCGTGCATGTGTGTGTGTGTGTGTGTGTGTGTGTGTGTGTGTGTGTTGTATGTGTGTGGGTGTATATATGTGTGCCTACTATGTGTATGTGTGTGTGAGTGAGTGTGTGTGTGTGTGTGTGTGTGCGTTGTATGTGTGCCTACTATGTATATGTTTATATGAGTGAGTAACAACTATGTGTGCTTATTTATTGTATTTACGTTTATAAATTATAGATTAGCAACCTGTTTTCAGCAGTGTTTCAAATGTTACCGCCCGACAATGTTAGAAATATACCCTGTGTAAAACCCTTTAATTTGATATCCATATTATTGATTTAGAATGACGTCACTTAGATAGTCATGCAAAAAATTCAACTTCACCGGTTAAGGATAGCTGCTTTATAATTGTGATGAAAGATTTGACCCAAACATTGATACATGAATAAATAGACGTACCTATACTAGATAGAGTTGAGAGAAAAGTTGTGGATACTATAATATAAATCAGCTTTAGATCGCGATTTGAGAGATAAAAGGTACCTTGTGTATTAATCTTCACTATGAACTATTATGTGCACCAAATTTCATTCTCATAACTTTTAAGAAAGTCATTAGTGCGTGCCGATAGGTTCGAACATGGATCCTTATTGCGAAAGGGCGAAATCTTAGTCACAGAGCTACTACCGCTTTTACGTATAACAGTAACTACGTAGTGGTATTCTTCTTCCAGCAGTTTCTTACTGCTAGTAGTATCCTACTAGGTAGTTACTAGGATATCTCCCATGATATCTATTTAACCAAAGTCAATATAATCATTCCCAGCCCTTAATTAATTACATTCTCGCCGAATTCAATAAGATCATTGTAGATATTGATTGTTATTACCTTAACAAACGTTTACCTTTACCTTTCGAGCAAGGGTACCTTCAATAATTTGATTTTCTGGTAAATCTAAATGGTAGTTAGTTTGGTTTCGTATATTTTTGAGATGTCTGGGTTGAATCTTAGTAGCACGCATCAATGCTTTTTAAATTATATGTGATAGCCAAGTGGTTAAGAATCGAGGGGTCTGGGTTCGAATCCCAATTGATGATGATTATTATTATGAAGTTTCAAAAACAGATGATTAAGATGAAATTTTTATAACATGTAATTCATAACCTGAATGAACGTACCTATAGAATATCTTTATTCCTTTCTGGAGCAAATTCTAAAAACCATGCAGAAAAAGCCGCGGACATAACTTAGTATTTCATAAATTTGATCACAAGATTCAGCAATTATTTCTCTCGACATTATCTTTACAGAAGTGTTTAGACAGCCCCTTAGCCGATGTTTCCGGTAAACCGTTGTCAATTTGAGAAGCGCTGTCTTGACAATGGATTGTAAGCTGAAAGGGGAGTGACGTTAATACAAAAGGATTAAGCTTTTGTACTCTTTACTCTTTGAAAATAACACCCCAAACGTAGACTAGGTATAGCGTTATGATGAGCATTACCGTTTCAATTAATTATAACTTCCTATGTGAAAAACTAAAACTGAGAAATGATTCCGAAACGATGGGGAAGGTAGGTCTTCGAATGTCGACTGTCGAATGTGGACTGATGACCCGAAAAAGACGGCGGTATACCATTGGATTAAAAGGGCCCAGGATCGGGCATATTGGTGTCGATTAGGGTTGAAGGGCTGAAAGGAAGGAAGGAAGAAAGTCAGGCCTACCTAAAGCACCAATAATTTAGTGAAAAATCAAACAAATGAAAAGAAATAATTTAACAATAAATCGACACCATTAATTTGCTTCTAAAAGGCAAAAGTTAAGATCAATAATTGCACCCCACAAGGATTAAAGATTAGTGATGACATTGACATAATATGACGTAAACTGACATGAAAGTGACAATTCGGATGTTGACAGATAACACTAATAAGACGCCATATTGGATTTTAGCAAATATTATAACAATTTAAATTTATAAAATATACATCCCAGTGATTTAAAATTAATTTCTTTTATTTTTTCTGAATTCTACGGGGTAATTTTTGTTTGAGTTATTTGGCCCCTCTTTAAACATCTTTCATCTATATTTTAAGAACCATCGTTCTTTCAGTTAAAAGACAAACAAACAGGTATAACAGATATGTAATTGTAGGTTACCAAGTTAATCAATTAAGATTATTTTAAGGATATAATAGATATGCCAGTAGATATGCAAATTATGCAAATGAACAGCTATTTAATGCAAAATTAGTTTGGGCATTTGCCACAGCATTAAAGCATTCACGCATAATTGCATGCGTGGAAATGGCAATGCGTGATAATGAAAATATGCAGTATGATAATGAAACAGCTATCATGAATAAAAAAGATTACGGATATCCCGTTTATGTAGCACAATCACGAGCAGGCCTTAACATCGAAGAAACTACGGAACCAACGAAGCATATCATTTTAATTGTCAGTGTTAAGATAGCATTAAGATTTCTGGTACCTAGGAACCACACTTATTAGTGTTATCAGATATAGTAGTATATCACTGGCATGATAACGATCATGTGGAACTTTCTTTAGCAAAATACATACAATTACATTGTTATCTTGACTTTATGATAGTTTTATGTGATACTTATTTTTTTATTAACAATGAAAGACAACTTTGTTGTCTCAATAAAGTTTAAAACATTTTCATTTGAGGTAAACTTGATAGGTTTAAAGCTTGTTCTTAGTTTTTAAGTTGGTATATTTTTTACTGAACATCTAGAATACCAGTTAACTATTTAACTTATATTCATTTATCAATAATAATATTTTGGGTTGATTAGCATGCGAGTCACTTTGTATTATTACCTTCCGTTGGTTGTCCTTACTTAACAACATGATCTAGAAGATTGGTTTTATGTCATGCTTTCAAGACTTAGTTAGATTTTAAAAACAAGTACTCACCTTTAATCGATCTGCTTTCAAACACTTCCAGATCCAAAGTCAGCTTTTCGTCGTTGGGATTGGAGAATCTGAACGTGAAGTCGTTCCAGTCGAAGCTAATCGCGTAACTCTTCAGCATTCTCGTCAGGGGGTCCAGGTTCCCCCTCGCTTCTCTATTGTTAATAGGTTCGAGAGTGAACAAATCGAACAGCCGCACCGTCCTCTGCTGTCGCACACTCCTCGCTAGTTCCTTAGCTAAATTATTTATACACGTGGCATTGTCACTGCAGCTCAGTTCTACAACCCTTGCGTTCACTTGGCTTAACGCCGTCAAGGCGACCAAGTAGAGTAACGCGGTCATTTCGAACACGTCAATGTCCTACACCAACACTGTTTCACACGTTGTCACCAATCCATTTGTGGGTCACAGCCCTGGTCCGAACCACCTGCATCGGTGGTTTGTTCGTCAATGAGTCCTGCTTTCCTCCGCTGATGATTTTTATCCGTGGTCACGCTGCAATGCTTCTGACTGCTAGTGTGTGCATTATTTTTTTTATCGCCTTCGTGTGTATTAGTTCTGTTGTCTATTTCTAATTTGATTTAGATATATGTCTGTTTGTTCTTGTTTCTATTGGAATTTTGAAATCACCAATCGATTATTTCCATTTTGCAGCAATTACGATTCCGATGAAACACATAATATAATTTTATTTGTGACGTAATCACAATCAAACCAATAAATTATAAAATAGTGGTTTTCGGCTGACTTGTATGACTGGCCCTTGTTTTGAGGATGGAATTAGGATTCCTAGGAGTATCTGCCGTTTTTACTTATTATTTCAAAATAATATTCATACTTGTTATTGTGTATTGTATTTATATGACCTTCAATGACATTTTAATATAAAGTTTGTTGGTATTTTTAGGACGTTTCCTTCCTTTTTGTGATCTCCAATAATATTATTATCCTAATAATTATAAGTCAACATTTTAATGTATCTTCTATCACCTTTCTTTTTCTTCACACTAAATTACCGACGTCTATGGACAAAGTCGAGCGTGTAGCCTAGTAAGCGTACAACACTTTTCTTTCCATATCGCGTGTACGTTCAATTGTTTTCCGTTCGTGGATAGTTTAAGGTGCAATCTTGAGGAACGATAGCGAATATTTATTAGTAAAAACTGTATGTTTCACGGTATAGAACGAGCGGATTCGTTTTATAGGTCCGGTGAAATGATACTTTACTTTCGTGTAGCTAGGACGGCTGCCGAATTGGCCTAAATACAAGACTCATTCCTTCAATCCTTCAGGTCTACATCGGCTGGCAAGGTAAGTTATTGTTGTCGTTTCAGTTTTTCTTAAATTGAAGGTAGAAGGAACTCAAATTTTTACACCGTTGAAATTGAAAAATTGGCAAAATGTTTTTTAAATCTTAAAACATTAAACATCAGACTTCACAGAGATTCTTCTGCCTATACCGGAAGTTATCGAAAATTTAATGTCTGCCGACATCGTTTTAGATGAGAACGCTATGTCCACACTAACGCCTGCATTCCTAAGAGTTCTTCATAATATTTTCAATGAAACTCACTTTGTTTGCGTGGTGGCCAAGGCATCCAGTACATAATGAGAGGAGACCCGTCTCTACAGTCAATTAATGATGAGTTGCAGACAGAACTTACAGTTGGGATTTTTACGGGAACCACTCGATATTGAGGCAAAATTCAACCACTGTCCTGCCACAGAGGTTAACACGTTCACTGCGAAACCAGGTCCAAACACCTTGTATACGTATACGCTTTCAGTGTGACTAAGAAAATTTTCCGCTGTCTTCTTCAAATCGTCAGTCCACCTGGTTTTGCCTAACATTTTGCCTTAACGTGGTCACCATTCGAGCACCTTTCTTTCCCATCGGTTGTCAGTCAAGCGATCGATGTGGCCAGCCCATTGCCACTTAAAATTAATTTGCAACATTGAGAGCTTCGTTCCTCTACGGATTTCGTCATTTCTGAGTCTGTCACGTGGATAAATACCGAGCGTAGCTCACTTCATTGCCCTCTGAGCAACTGAGAATATCTACTTAACAGTGGAAAATTATATTTTCGTATCATTCATGTGGCAATTTATCACATTTGCATCTTTCGGAACACGCGACATGCAAAAAGGATGTGATCCGTCCCACATTGTGTGAGTAAATCATTCAGTTCATTTGTATTCGAAGCTCATTTGAATTTCAATGTGATGGAAAAATTCTCGTACAATTTAAGCATAATTGCTGAATTGTTGGTGAATATAAATGCGCGAACTCTCCGGCGTATGACAGAGAAGTTATATGCTGAGGAGATAAGTTGCATGATAAAGGTTATTGTGTTAAAATAAAAGACTTTTGGAGAACAATTTCGTTACATAGATGATTTTGCGTTGTCTTGGCCCAAACCTTTTTTGTGTTTCCGGGCACGGGCCTAGTCTACCACGCTGCTCTGATGCGGATGGGCGATCACATTTTATTTAAAAGGATAATTTAAAAGATATTTATCGAACGGTAAAATCTTAGAAAATTTTACGAAAAAAAAAGAAAAAAAGGTATTTTTTATCAATAACCTGACCTTCCATTAGAAGCGGTGATAATTCAGTGGCTTAGAATTCGACCTCGAATCTAGGGGTGCAGGTTCGAATCCCATGATTTTGTAAAAAAGTTATGTGCCCTTTATTAAATTAAATATCACCTGCTGTTACGGTGAAGGATAACATCGTGAGGAAACCTGCATGCCTGAGAGTTCATAAAAAAATGTTCTCAAAGGCATGTGAAGTCCACCAACCAGCAGTGCGCCAGCGTGGTGGACTAAGGCCGTTTGTCCACCGCCGCCGTCACCGTCACGTCACCGAGAACGAGATGACGGCGCCGAAGTAGCGGTACATACATTTACTAAGAGCTGCGTGTCCACCGCACATCCGTCACCCGAGCGCCGTCATCCCGGCCGCCGAAATTGTGAGTAGATCGGCGTGACCGCTAGAACGTGGCCCGAGATTTTGACGGGCCGATGTGCCGACAATACAAAACACGTATGAACTTGTCCACACACTGCCGTCGCCGTTCCGTCGCAGTTGCACCACCGTACCAGCGAAATCGGTCGCGGTGGCCAAGCGATCGCCGTCACGTCATATTAAACTCGGCCTAGAATAATCTCGTTCTCGGTGACGTGACGGTGACGGCGGCGGTGGACAAACGCCCTAAGGCCTACATCGCTCTCATTGTGAGAGGAGACCCGACCCTGTATGTCATTAATGGGTTACTGACTAAATATTTTATCAATTATCACCTATTCGTGATGTAGTTAGACGTAAACCGAACACAACGTATATTAGGAAACGCATTATCGACACAGGAACCGCACAACGCACGCAGTGGAATAACAAACGCGTTAATTAGTTTCCTACCACATATTATACATATTTTATGTAGGTATGCATTATATGTTTTAGCACTTTTTCTGTTTATAATAATGCTAAAATCTACATATTTGAAGAAGGAAAATATGAATATGTTTTAATCACATTTTTACACGCCTTATATTAGATTTCCTGTATGCATTTTTTGTCGTTTCCTGTATGGAAATTTGTTGAACTGTGCATAATATATAATATATTCATCCATCAATATGCAGTAGGCCAGCGTGGTGGACTAAGAAACCCTACGTTGTGAAACCTTACTCTGCAATTGGTCTTTGACTATAACCCGTTAGTGACCCAGTGTAGTAGTACCCTTATTCTGAGTTTTAGCAAGGCCGCACACTGAAGTAAGAATCGCAAAAAAGCAAGTTTGCAGCTAATGACGTGAATCCTATAGTTAAGTGACGTAGCGCGGTTAACCCACAGTGTAAAAATTATAGAGTTCTGTCAAACATAAAATTTGTTCTTTGTTTAAAATCCAATTTTTGTATGGAGTGAAAGATATGAATAGGTACCTACATATTATAATTAATTTCAATGCACAGATATGCGTCACCCTGAAAGTCACGTAACTTACTGTAACAGGAATAACAATGGCAAAGTGTTATAGGTGCTGCTTCCAATTTAAAACGAAAAAGAAAAGAACAGCTCCTACATTTTTCATACAACAGAAAGAGATAGTACAACATTATCCACACCGTACGACAGTGAAAGTGTAGAAAGCAATCGGTTTCTGATTGGTTTATTTCTTCTATTTGACAGGGCTATCGAACGGATATTGGCATGCTGTCATTTTATTTCCTTTTGTAAAAATCGAAAGTTTGTAAACCAGTAAACATTGCAGGTAAATATTATAGAAACAGTAATATTACGCATAACGATATTGCGGAAAATATAATATGAACTGACTAGGAAAACCAGCGACTTTTAACAGTAGTATGACACGTCTTCATTTTCAAGATCGAAGTCTGCCGCACTAAACAAAACTAAAACAACGAATTACTGCAAGCTCCATTTGAATAAGAAACGTTAACTAATTGAGTAGTTACGAGAAACATATTATTACTGCCATTTTACTAGCTGTGAACAGTCCAATAAAAACTTAAGTTAATTGTTTACGTGTTAACTACATATCGTACCTACTTGGCATGCAACAATTGACACTTTATAAATTTTACAAGCAGTAGCATTTCCTAGTTTTGATTTCGTCCATTTTTAACCCCCGACGCAAAAGAAGGCGTGTTATAAGTTTGACGTGTCTGTCTGTCTGTCTGCTTGTCTGTCTGTCTGTGATTCGGTCGTGGCACCGTAGCTCGCGAACGGATGAAGCGATTTCAATTTAGTTGTTTTTGTATGAAAAGTGAGTTACGGGCGAGTGTTCTTAGACATGTTTGATGTAAAACGGTTGAGTCGTTTATAAGTTTTGGGGGTGAAAGTGGGGAAGAATAACCGAATGTCTGCAAATATAATCGAGTGGGGTCTCAAATGAAAGCGCATCACGCGCACATTACAAAACAATAATTCAATGAAAATTGTCGTTATTGTGTCAGGGTTTTTTTTTAATTTTCAATTGTATGTTATTCACTTCGTAATTTTTACAGTTCTTTCGAGTTTCTTATAATAATTAATCAGACAAATTGAATAGTTGTTTATCGATCCTCATTGATGAAGGTAGAAAAGAAAAATCTCCAATCAGGCTTGGTGGTTACTCCTTGGGAGCAGCCGTGCTCTGATCACGTCATCTCGGAGTTTGGTTTACAGGATGAATTTCAACTGTGCGTGGATGGGGAAATCCGAACCTATGAGGAATAGCGAAAAATGCTGAAAGGAGTCTGGGAACCGATTTTGATGAAAACTAAACCTGCATCATTGGATTTTTGAAAAATCAATATGCCTAGCCAGGAATCGAACCCGTATATTTAAAAAAATCACATCCTGTATTATTACACCGTTCGATAGTAAGGTAAACTTAAGGATAGAGCTAATTTTAACAGTTTGCTTCATACAAACCTTAACTGATAACTAAGCATTCAAAATAACGTGACGAAAGGCGAAAGTCACCACACGATCATAAATTAAGGTTTAATATCGACCACTGACCCATTCGTATGGATTAAGATGATACTAAACGTCCTTTGTCCTCGTGTAGTAACCGAGCAACCGACTTAAGCTGTCTTTGTACCTGATGTATGTGTTTGTAATCCATTAGTGACCTATTTGCAGGCTTAAGATGTTCCAATATGTTCTGAAAGGCATATGAAGTCCACCAAGCTATAAGGCCAACGTGCTTCTTATTCTGAGAGGAGACTCATACAGTGGGTCATTAGGTTCACAATCATAATCATTTATTTGTAAATGTCAGTAACCCATTAATGACCCACTACAGGGTCGGGTCTCCTCTCACGATGCGAGGGATGTAGGCCGCCGTCCAACACGCTGGCCTACTGCGGGTTGGTGGACTTCACATGCCTTTGAGAACATTTTTTTTTGAACTCTCAGGCATGCAAGTTTCCTCACGATGTTTTCCTTCACCGTAACAGCAGGTGATATTTAATTTTATGAATCGCACATAACTTTCTTACAAAGTCATTGGTCCGTGCCACTGGGATTCCAACCCGGACTCCACGATTGAGAGGTCGAATTGTAAACCACTGGGCTATCACCGCTTATTTAATTACATTACATTAAATTACAATAATTGTATAGGGTTACAAACAACACAAGTTCTACCACCTAAAGCCCACACCTAACGCCCTATCATTCCATACATTTAGTTCAGCTACACAGCTCGCTCACTAACGATAGTTCCCAGGCGTAGATCACCTCTCTGTAGCTCTCAGTATGCTTATTCAAGCATATTCACAGCTACAGTGAGGTCCATAAACCAATCAATTGCTGACGTTGATCTACATCTGGCACATTCAGACTGATAACATCGATTCCAATGCGATACATTTGACAGGAGATATACAGGGTGAATTTTCGAGTGTGCCTGGATGGGATATTATTATCCGAAACTATGAAGGATAGCTGAAAATGCTGAAAGGTGTCTGGGCTCGATTTTGATGAATACTAAAACTGCATTATTGGATTTTTGAAAAGTCAATATGCGTAGAATGAAATCGAACCCGTTCATTTAAAAAAAAATCACAACTTTTATTACATCATTTGATAGTGTCACTAAATAGGGACGAATTCTGGAAAGTATTGTCATTAATTCTAATATATTGTCATTAATCTAATTTAAGACGTCGGTATTGATAAACTGCGATCAAACACCCTTAGGAGAAAAGACGCGTCTCATCAATTAAAAAAAACTATAATTGAAGAAAATGACACACATTATAGAGTCATTACAAACACACTTTTACTCTCATGTCGTTAGAAACATCGCGATCTTTCACTATCGGTAATCGCTTCGTTAGCGGTGATAGCCCAGTGACTAAGGATTCAACCTCTCGAGGGGTCCGGGTTTAAATTCCAGTGGCACGCACCAATGACCTTCTTAGAAGTTATTTGCGCTTTATAAGGTTAAATTTCACCTGCTGTAACGACGAAGGGAAACATCGTGAGGAAACGTGCATGCGTGAGAAATCTCCATAATGTCCTCAAGGGCATGTGAAGTCCACCGACCCGCATTAGGCTAGCGTGGTGGACTAAACCTTCTTCTTATTGTGAGATTGGATTCGATCTTGCAGTGGGTCATTAGTGGGTTACAAACAATTATCGATTATTTAGTCACCGATCACCGACTAATAGCTACTTTCTGTTTTACACAGGGATGCTCAGATTGTTCAAATTGACAATTAATTTCAAAATGTGTGTGTGAGTATAGTTATACTCACACACACAGCAGTTGATAGATATAATAGATTTTTGAATCAACTAAAAAATGTTTCAAAACGTTACTTTACTTACGATACACCTACATCAAATCTCAAGTACCTTCACAACGAATAAATTAAACGATCTAAATCATTCATTAAAGCAATGTACTCGTTTATTTAAATTTAAAAAAGGATCTATTAAAAACACAAACATAACAACGTAATATTGAAAAGCCTTTCAGTTTTTTCTCAGTTTTCGGTGTGCGCTCTCGGCTGTCGTAAAAAAGGAAAGAAGGAAAAGAAAAAAGGAAAAAAAACTTTAATTTGTAGCCAGCGGCGAAAACCTCTCAATAGAAGAGTTATTTCACTATTTATACCGCGGACATAGAGCTACTAGATACGGCAATGAAATAAAGCACTATAGGGTGCCATAAAATTACCACGCTCAAAAACTTCAAGCACTAATGCCTTATTCTGATTGGCTGACATAACTGACTAACTAACCAACACGATAAAATTTAAACACGGGGCTTTTTTTGGAGCTGTCTTAATTGAAATATGCAACGACAGGCGACAAAGGTAAACAATGACATTGTCGTACGAGAAGTTTTTGCAAGCAATTAGAACAGTTGGTAAAGCTCTAAGGTGATTTACCTGATTACCCATGATCTTTTAAAGAGAAGTAATCCACGAAGGTTTATTGAGTGATGTAAGTAAGTAAGTATTATGATTTTATGTCTTGTTTTTTATTATTTCATTTGAATTTATTCCTTTTTATTAGATGTTCATTCAATTCTTATAATTGATAATAATATGTTTCATAATTATGGATCCTTTATATCGACACTAATTTATCATTTATTAAATAAAGTATCATTTATTACTTATCTATTTCTTATTTCTATTATTTTGATTTGATTGTAATCGGTTTTATTGGTTGTTATTTTAAATGTTATGCGACGAGTAAAATTAAAATATCTTTTTTTTATTTTGTATAAAGTTTCTGAACCTTAGAGGGTCAACAGCTAGACTCAAAGAATAGCACTTTTCATACCACTTCCAGCATCGCTGTTACGCTAACGACAAGTATACACCATTGTTCTAGTTTTATTTGCTTGCCTCAATGTCGTGATCTTGAGGTTTATTCTGCAACTATAAGCTACTCCGTACAATACTATAAATTCTTACTTTATAAATCAGATTCTTAACTCTTACTTTACTCAATTAACCAAGTAGGGATATGAATAATGAATATTATTTGTGGAAGGGTTTAAAATGGATTTTGAAAACTCTATTATGTGATAATTCTATTATGAGAAAATTTTATCTAATTTTCGATTTTTGATTTCTTTGCAAACTTGATTTTTGAATAGGATTTTTTTAAATAAATAAGTAATCCTTAGCAATCCGCATTGGCGCTAGGGTGCCCTGCTCTTGAAATATTCAAATTATTATAAAATCATGATTTTAAAAATACAAAGGTACTGCATTCCTTACAATATCTATGATTTAAAATCATTTAAATATTTCACTAACACAAGTACTATTAGTAAAGTTATCAATCAAGTAAAATGTTGACTGACAACCTAAAACATAAAATATAATTAATGTCAGTGTATGTTATTCCATTTAATAACATAGAAACCACACTGTCAACACAAAGGTACACTTTTGCAATTCATCATTGCTGTATAATCTTCTTTCTTTCAAGTGTCTAACACTAAATTATCAATTTTACAATAAATTACACGTCGCAATGTCACGCGAACACAATACATATTCAGAGACAATAATTTTCGCACAATTAAAACGACATCTAGCGGAACCAGAGCGGAAACCTTATCTGACATCTGTAGTGGAATGGACCTGCGTTTTTTACTCCACAACCAAGGAATCGCTCGGTTCGAAGTGTTCATTTTTTTGAAAGTGTTATCTATAAAAGACGTTTATATCTCCCTTTCTTGCCCATTACTTGATCGACGCTGACGCAAAATGTATCGGAGACACGTCATTTTCTTAGCTCTTGTGACCAACGTGATAGGGTCGTTGTTGGACGGAGATATAGAGCTTGCGAGTGGTGTTAAATTAGTAGGAATACCAGTGTCGAACAGCTTAGAAGATGAGGGGAGGTCGATTGGTGATTCTCCCTTGTACCGCATGGCGAAATTCCTTCAGGGCCACGAGTTGCACGTAAAGTTGCCGAATTTGATCGAGAAGGACAAGCTGAGTCAATTCTTCGCTGATTCCTTGAAGACTGTGGACGAAACTTACAAGGAAAAGGCAGGTGAGTCGCCACAAAGTATGCTTTTCTTGTCTGCAAAGAACTCACCCACTAATTGGACACGACAGTTCTTGCAAGACCCTGCAATAGTGGGGTCAGGTCCCCTCTCACAGTGAGAAGGATGTAGGCCTTAGTCCACCACGCTGGCCTAATGTGATTTGGTGGACTTCACATGCGTTTAAGATCAGGGTTGGGTCTCACAATGAGAAGGATGTAGACCTTATATAGTCACCGCGTTGGCTTTATACGCTTTGGTGGATTTCACATGCCTTTAAGAACAGATTCGGGCCTCCTAAGAGTGGCCTTAGTCTACCACGCTGGATAATTGCGGGTAGTCTTGCCTTTAAGAATATTATGAAAAACTCTTAGGCATGCAGGTTTCCTCACTATATCTTGGATGGCGCCGCTTCCAAAGCCGCGCGCGTCCCGGGGCATTGGAAGTGGCGCCATACATTTTACGCATCAGCCGCGACGCGACCGACGCGCGTCTGTCGCGTCGGCCGCTACCCACGGAACTTCAGCTTTAAAGTTATCTTAAAAGAATAATAAAAAGAAATAAAGAAGAAACTGTGGTTGAGGAACAAAATAAACCCGGAAGAATGAAGTTTTAATTCAATGTTCTTATTTCATTTTTCTCCGTTTTGTTTATTCAAATTTCAAAGTTTCCACCTGAAGTGCTCTTTGAGTTTCCAAACCGCATCTTTATTGTTTTAAATCTTCCGCATGTTTAGAAACGAAAAAATCTTTTAAGATGGAAATAACCGTTTTTGACGGTATCGAAACAGTCTTCAGGAATTTTCAATTAATTTAGTAGAATAAATTCAAAATAATCGTCGAAAATGTATCCGATATTTTCAAATGAAAAGGTAATTTTTGTGAACATACTAATAATGAAGGTTCACTTTTTAATATTTTCCGATTTATTCAAACTTAACTTCAAAATTTTAAAGATAGGTTTTTTGACAGTACCTGTCAAAGTACCTTTAGGGTGTATATTTCTATGAAAGAACAGATTTTTTTAACGTGAGCTTTACTCAGGCCCATAGTGGTTCTCTGTTGACAAAAAAAATGGAAGTAGGAATTAATAATTTCATCGCTTCAAAAATTCTTACATGCACAAATGGTCTATCCATTTGTGTCCAGTATAACGTTAACCATGGATTAGTAATAGCTAAACAACGGGCGCAATACTACCTGGATGCGTCCCCATCAGGGGAAAATAACATGACTGTGCACTTCCAAAATTCGCCGGATATGGTAAGCTCTAACGGATGGTTGTTAACAATAGATAGCAGTCGTTAAACCTCGTCATAATAAAAGTTCTATTCAACATTTCCAAGGAAAATGCCTTAAATACGCCGCAACGTATGGATAAATACGCCGGTAGAACGCCCATAAATGTTCAACATACCGCACCGATACGTACGTATTGATGAACTCTGATATAATTATATTGATAATACTCTGACTATTATTCGAATTAGTTCCGATCGAAGATGTACATTGTACACGGGTCAAGAAAGTGGTCGGCACTAGCATAGATTTTGCGCTCTTTATTCTGGATGACACTTGTAAGTCTCATGTGTTGTCTGAAATTGGCGTCTATTTGGCTTTGTAGTAGTTGCCTATACTTACTTCTATTTTAAAATATTTCCACAAACACGACAAAGCAAACAAAACTAAACAGCGGTAAACAGCGCTGATGCATAACCACAAACATTGGACGAAACACACAAAAACTGAAACTTTCTAATACGGATGCTTTGAATGTTTATTTTGCATCAATTTTTCTACCGACCGCTTCAGTTCGCGGAGCAAATTAGTGTTGGTTATGTAACGTCTCGGTATCAAAGGAAATTCAGTCACGCGGTTTGCTATTAAAAATTTCGATTACATCTATAGATGTAACAAAAAATAAACTGAAAATAGAAAAGCATTTGAGAGTTGGGGACATAAGCGACCAGGTCGATGTCTGCCGTATGATACACGAAAAACTTTCTAACATAAGAGAACCCCTTTTGTGGTCTAACATACTCGTAGAGACATTACCCTAACGAGATAGGCACCTAGTAGGGACATAATGATGACCTTGAACTGAACCCACGCGGAAGATCATGAGGAAGAACCTCTGATAGCTTCGAAGTCAGAGAACAAAAACAAACAGCTGAAAACAAACAGCTGACAGTCGGGCTGACCCGAAAAATGCGCGTCAGTTGAACCGTGAATTTATGTCTAAAATGCCATATAATAATGATGTTTGCATTTTAAGATTTGGACAGTTTAGAGACAGCGTCCTCCAAGAAACATAACAACGACAATTCTATGGATATTGTTTCTTTTGGCACATGCAGATAAAAACGTATATCAAATAGCTACAGAAACCAAATTTAGCTATCCTCGTTTTATTAAATGTGGACACTTGACTTCGCTCTTAATTTAATAATAGTCCCTCGTGAATGAATCAATTTAAGTTGTATCCTGGTAATTATTTCACGTTAGAGCATTAGAATATGGTCGGCTATTACTCATCTTAGACATACAAATTTCAGCATAGTATTTTTATATTTAATTATAATATATTAATACACCATTTATTGCAGTGACGGGCCGCGGTAAAGGCGGCGGCGGAACTGGTTCCGCGGCTCTCCTCGGCCTGATGTTCGCCAAGACCCTCGGTGCTGCCGGCATCGGAGGGTTGGGTCTCCTTACTATGAAGGTGAATTCATTCCCGACAATCCTTTACAGTAACAGGGCGGGGTAAGGGCGGCGATGGAGCTGGATCCGCCGTCCTTCTTGGCTTAATGTTCGCTAAAACTCTCGGAGCGGCCGGCATTGGAGGGTTGGGTCTCCTCACTATGAAGGTATTTGATAAATACTTTAGTTGCAAAATTGCACCGTTGCTGTAATCAGCTTCACCATCACTGTAGTCTTCTCACGATGGAGGTAAAACACATTTTGTATATGAAACAAGTTCAAATTACACTTATTAGTAGAACTTGCTTTTACTTGGAACTCATCCTTTACTTCTCTTTTCATCTTCTCATCCAAGTCTTTCATCATTACAACAAACATTAAAGGATTTCGGTGCTTGAAAACACAATGAGACAATTCATTACTGTACGCTTTTTATGCTGGTTTTTCTTTATAAAGACAAGAACAAAGCGAATAATTACTTCGGCCAAGGGTTCGATGAAGCCAGACTTGCCTAGGTTTAAAACAGTTTCAGTAGGTAACAGAAATAAATTACCAGCAGAGTTTACAAAATCAAGCTTAAGTGACAATCACATTCGTAGGAATATAGTCAATACTGATGATGAAGAAATAGTGACCATGTTTGAAGCATCAGACCTTGAACGTTTGGGCAGATAACCAAAAAAAAGTGAATCTGGTTAGATTCAGAATGGTCAGAACTGTGGAGTGAAGTTTCTGCAAGAGCGGCATGAGTTTCCAAAAATACGTGGAAAAAAATAGATTCAGAATGTTTAAGACTGGGGAATAAGGGAAAGTTTCGGTTCCAAGTTCCTGCCCAGAAAACAAAGAAGGCCGGCAATCATAATTATCTCCAACACTTCTGGCAAAACCTTGTCTGATGTTTAAACTAGACGCGACCAGAAACTCCAGCGTGTGGCACATCCTTACCGAGCATTCGATTGATCACATTTCAACTGACTGTCCTTCCGTCTTATTCCAACACACCAACAAAAACGGAGACAGAAAACGTACAACAATTTCACTCGTTCCGCCGCCTAAGCAAACGGGCTGACAGACCACAATTATCAACTTTTACTCATTATAACCATTCTGATGCGCGCCTAGCCCCGCTGCTTGAGTAGATCGCTATTGATCGAAAAACTTAAGCAACGACGTGCGGTCAGTCCCTGGATGGGTGATCACTAGCTACGAATTCAATCCAATCAAGATCCGTGCTTCAGAAGACACGTTATGGTCCTAGTTCTTATCGATAAGATATAATTATATGTCGCTAAACTTGACAAGACTCTAATTATCAGTATTGGAGCAGCGCTGCAGCTTTTGCGTTTGGAGAATGTTTCATGTCATCTTCTGTAGTAGGAAGAGAGCCGTAACATAAAAATGGTATGGGGTGTGCGTAACATAAAAATGGTAGTGGGACATAAAAAGGGTTGCCAATTTGTGAGGGCGGTGGTAACTATAATGGTCTTATGAACCTGTAAATATTTTGAACTCTTTGATTTGTTGAAAATTTGATTCTTTTCAATAATCAGGCCTTTGGTTCAGCATTTTATGGAAAGAATTATGCTGTGTTAAATAAGATCATTAAATAGTGAAGTTCCTGGCATCAGGTGTAGTTTGAGTCCTTTTATTATGACTTTGCTCTTTCCCAAAAGGGCAATAATTCTTTGAAGTTTTTCTCACGTAATTAAATTTCTGTGCCCCGTCTGTAACCCTTTTACCGACCCACTGCAGGGTCGGGTATCCTCTCGGAATAAGAAGGTCCACATCCTTCTTATTCCGCCACACTAACCTATTGATTGGTGGGCTTAATATGCCTTGAGAACATTGTGAATGTGTGAACAACTCTCTGGCAGGTTTCCTCACGACGTTTCCTTCACCGTCGCTTAGCTGACGTCTCCTGCTTGAAGGCTTTCTTCCACAATGCTTGTCCGTTTATTAGGAGATAGGCTTTCATATGGACACTGTAGATTTAGTTGAAACTCTTAATTTTAAACTATTAATTTGCATCGAACCACTGGTGGTCCGACTGCTATTGTTTAACTATTGTATCTATTTACTGGACATTCAATAGGTTAAAGAGCAATTGAGTAATTTATTAGTCTTGAAGAATATAGGGAAAAAACTAGTTCTAAACAGCAATTGGCTTTTGTCTTGAGAAAAATGGGGAAGATAAAATTAAATCATCGCTTCGAAAACAGAATGGTAAGGGGAGGTGTCCAGCAGAACTAGTGACTACCCAGGGCTGCATCCTTTCAGAAAGAAGAAGAGGGTGTCGTCTAATAAGACGACGATGGCAACAAATCGGCATTTCTTTTAACTATTTTCAATCCATTTTCAGGCGCTAGCAGTGTCAGCGTTAGCGCTGATGTTGTCAGCGATCGTGGGCGTCAAGAAGCTGACGTCACACGATGACCACGACGAGCACCAAGTGATCTACGCGGGCCATGGTCACCACCGACGACGACGGTCACCACTCCCCTACCGCGGCTGGACGCAGTACCAAGAACATGAGGAACAGGAATAAATAACAAAAAATACACTAATTATGGATAAAATACACCATACGGAGGTATACTACGAGCGAGTACAAGAAAAAGTGGGCTAGACTTTATAAAAAAGGGCAGTTTAGGGCACCATAGTAAGAATAGGGTTGTCGATTGAGATACTTCTAATAAACTGTCATAAACAGGTTACTCCTTTATAAATTTTGTATGGCGAACGCACGGAATGACCTCGTATCTTTTCGAGTCAACCAACAAATTTTTTACTGTTTTCGTATTGAGCAAAAGTCATTTTTCAGAGTGGGTTAGATTTTTTGATGATTATGAATGCAGCTTTTTAGCAGAATTACATTTTTAACGCTTTAGGTGTCCTACTTTTGATGACGTTATCAACTCCATGTTGCGTATAGGTTAGGTAATTTATTTAATATTATTTTTAACACTGTAAATAATTTAAATTATGAAATTAAATTATTATAATAAAATTATTGTACTCCAAAATATAAATACCCTCTTTTATTTGTACCTGAATTACCAATCGTTAGCGGCCAAGTGTCCTTTTAGTTTAGTACTAAGACTACTAAGTCGACGACTAACTCGCACGCAGTGTGAGCGCTTCCATAGTATTTCGAAGGAAACGGGATTCATCGTGCGTAAACGTACGTATTCGAGTTGAATTCATACGAACACGCATAGAAACTGAGCGCTGCCTTATATCCAGGGAGTAAAGACTAAGATGGTTTGAACCTAATGATCCCACAAAAACCGAAACAAAATTAAATTAACATGATATGGGGTTCGTCTAAAAGGGCATGCAAAATTGACTCTTTTAAGGCCGGCAACGCAGTGGCGAGTCCTCTGGTGTTGTATCAGTAGACGACGGTGACCACTTACCCTTAGGGCCCAATTCTGTATGACCATTCACACTCGTATCGCGGCATTGTCGTGTCTTACCGGTGATAAAAAGTCAAAAAAGGCTTAAAAGTCAAATATCGTGCCAATCTATTGTGTGCCTTATAGAGTAGACATTAAGGTTCCTTGTCGTGCCGAGTTCATGAAAAGACGTTTGATGTCACACGATATCGGCACGAAATCTTTTGAGTCATACAGAATCAGGCCTAATATAGAAAAAAAGGTAAGGTTTAAACTTGTTTCGCGGAGGGTTATAATGCTATCCTAAGATTCAACACAAGTGTAGTGTAACTACACTGGGGCTTCAAAGATATCTACTGAGAAATATTTCGCGATGTCTTATTAAAATCATGGACTTAGAAGTAAGTTCAAAAGATCCATTGTATGACGCTGAATAGCTCCATTTAGGGCGGAAGTAAGGTGAATCTGAGAGATTTACGACAACTAGACATTTGTATTCTACAAACATTCTACTTTTGGATAATAATGTACCTAGTCGTTGTTTTTGAAGGCTCGATGACAAATAGTTCGCAGTTTAAAAGTCCATTTTTTTTTCGTTTAAAATCGCAGTCAACGTTTGATTTTATTCCTATAAAAATCTCCGCTCAATTACTGCCATCTAGTACGTATTCAACGAATGATTATGACTGTAAAACAAAATAGTTCTATAATATTTCAACAGATGGCGGTATTCCTGTTTATATTGGCCATCTAATGGTGTTTTTAAGAACTAAATTATATCTAGTACATAAAGTGAAACACTCGAAATAGTTCATAAATGATATCATAGATGTCACTATTACTTTAAAATGATTTAAGAGGTTTGTTACAGTTGAAATGCATTACGATTATTAACTAGGTGTTATTTAATTTGAATATTATACTTACGTCTTGTTATTATAATTATAGAAAGCCCAAAATTATTATTATTATCCTCCTTGCTATACAAGAAATCAGTACCTCTTCCCTTTAATAGATGGCGCTGTTTCCCAGATGTGTTACCACCAAGCAACGCAGTATGATAAAATCAAAATTAGTCTACTCCGTAATTAGGGTCCGTTAGTGAAACTATTTATGCAACGAAGTGTAGTTTACTATTAGCTAGCCGATATTTTGATCTAGTTTTAAGTAAACATGCACATGCAAGCTAACTGTAACATACCTCGGCAAAGTTTTGAAAAATTGCGTGACAAAGGATTTTAGTCGTTCATAAATCTGATATTAGTACCACAGGAAATAGTTACGGCGCGGGGCGACAGGGCGGGTCTCCTCTCACAATGAGAAGGATGTACGCCTTAGTCCACCACACTGGCCTAGTGCAGGTTGATGGACTTCACATGCCTTTGAGAACATTTCGAGATCACAGGCATGAAGGTCACGATGTTTTCCTTCAACGATATACCTATTTAACTTTATAAAGCGCACATAACTTGTAAGAAAAACTAGGATTCGAATCCAGACCACTCAAATCAGAGGCCAAATTCTTAGAAAGGGCTATCATAAGGGCCAGGTATTAGGGCCACGCCAAGGATACATCAATTAAAGAAGATGACACCCTAATTAAGTTCGAGGGATATTCCCAACATAGTGTTAGAGTAATTACGAACACTTTCTAGGTAGCTATTACAGAATACCTTTCTTTGTACGCTTTCGGTCTATTAAAAGAATATTTTTTCCCTCCATCATAGGTAACATATTTTTTCTCACGATCCGTTTCCGTAAATTGCTTGGGTACTTAGAGATAAACGTGTCGATAAAGTTTGTGTCGAAAGAGAATTAGAAAAGAATGAACGTTGAGAAAAATATTATCTCCAACTTTTTAAAATATAAAATATATAAAATCTATATCATAAAAAATATATATAAAATCTCCAAAATTTCAAACTAAGTACATGCTATGTCTATGTCTATTTAACAATCTCAGTAAATTCCAAAGTTAAAGTCAAAGTCTATTATCGAGAGCCTTCACCGCCTCGCTACTGGCTAATGCATCTAATTTCTACACAAATGCGTAAAATGTAGTGCACTGTTACATATAGGTACGATACGTAAGTATAGTTGAACGTT
The DNA here is from genome assembly GCA_905147235.1 of Erynnis tages. Classification (NCBI taxonomy): domain Eukaryota; kingdom Metazoa; phylum Arthropoda; class Insecta; order Lepidoptera; family Hesperiidae; genus Erynnis; species Erynnis tages. The sequence continues at coordinate 5,061,262 of LR990095.1, read as the reverse complement.
TATGTGTGAGAGCATGTTACTGGAATTAAATGCATTAAGGTAAGATCATAACTGCCTATTTATTTAAAAGAAATCTCTATGATACGTTACAAAGATTATAACAATTTAAACTTCCTGAGCCTCGCCTAGCCGACTTTACTTCGCCCTTTGACTCCAACGGTTTTCCGCTGTCTTCCTCAGGTTAGTCCATCTGGTCATAGAGCGGCTTGTACTTCTTTTTCCAAGACCTTTCTTCCCCATCTCTTGTTATTATTTGGTAGGTACTTTAGTTCGCTATAAGTGACTTTAAGGTTATTTTCGCTGGTCTACGGAATTCATCATTTTGAACATTGTTTTGAAATAATTCTGAACATCTTTGAAAGTTCATTTTAAAGCACCGGGCATTTAATCTCTCTCTATTGCATTTGAAAGAATTAAAGCTTATGAATGAGGCTCACATCAAGGAACTTTGTGTTATTTAAAAAAGAATTATTTTCATTAAAAGTAGATGCTTAAATTTTACTTTTTCGACTAGATTTCTCCTCGGATATTGCTTTGCGTGTAAGTCGCGAATGTACTCAATTAATAAATCCTATTCGTAGATATAATACCTTGCGTGTTCTTAGACGTTGTGCTGAATTCCTGATTTATGCACAATTTCTATGACATCTAAACGGGTGCGGTTTCTACTGCAACAAGGCCGACCCGCAAATGAAGTATGGTTTGCAGAAAAGATAAGATAATAAAGTTAGATAAAAAAATCCTTGTATTTTGGTTGCAAAGCTAGCTGCAACACCCTTTGAAAGGCACGAGTCTCGCCCCATAACAAGAGGAAGCCTGGAGTATACTCCACCACGCTGCTCCAATGCGGAATGGTGAAGAAACGGGCTAGTGGCCAATCCCTGTCGGATACTCAAACCGCTCATAAGGCCTCCGACAAGATTTAACAACTGCTATCATAACAATAACAATCGGGACTGACAGCTAAACGTGCCCTCCGAAGCACGGAAGCGCGCCACTAGCGGTCACCCATACAGGCACTGACTGCGCCCGACGTTGCTTTACTTTTTCAATCGCTTGTGATACTTAAGGGGCTATGCACGCTTGATGACGCATCACACTCATAGCCCCACACTAGGATTCCCTGTGTCGTGGGCGCCATGGACACACACGAGACAACAACACAACACACCCAGACCAGAAACAGAAATTCAAATTCATCATTCAAATTTCTGCTCTGCTGGGAATCGAACCCAGGACCTTCCGCGCAGCACACCGGTGTCTTAACCACTGTGCCACTTGGGTCGTCACTGTGCCACTTGATTCTTGTTTTCTTCTCAATTGCTACGAAAGGTAACTCGAAAAGCTTTCAATTTTGTATTGAATAGATACGAGTAGGTACTGCGTTTACTAACGGTACGTGTAAGTCCGGTTAGTACGCAGGTAGAAAACTGTCACCGCTTCTCCTATGGAGTTTCCGTCGACACCAGTATAATGTGTCCGATTGTTATTATCTTGCACTTGTACTTATATTGAGCTTTCCCCGCTTGAGGCCGCAAACATCAATGAACCAATCACCTGTAGTTATGTGAATGAGAGCTCCGATAGGAGGCCTGTATAACTTAGAATTGTCCATAATATTCAAAGCATGTGACATCCATTACCTTGCAAAAGGCCGGCATTCACAATCTTCTTTTGTCAGCTCTTCTTAGTCCACTGCTAGACAAAGACCTTCCGTAATCGACGCTACTTCGCCAGTCATGTCCTTTTATATCCAACGGTTTCACGCTATCTTCTTTACCTATGTCGTCAGTCTACGTCTTCGATCAACAATACAGAAGGTCTACGTGGTTGGAGGGCTATCTTCTTTATGTCGTCAGTCTACGTTAGAGGGCGGCCTGTGCTCCTTTTGTCTTGAAGCGCTTATATTATTACTAGCTGACCCAGCAGGCTTCGCTCTGCCAATGAATTTTTTTTTATTTTTTTTTAATTTAATATCCTTTGTTACTCAGGCTGAATGTAGCTTTCCAATGGTGAAAGAATTTTTGAAATCGGCCCAGTAGTTTTTGAGTTTATTCGTTACAAACATACAAAAATACAAATGTTTCCTCTTTATAATATTAGTATAGATATTATTCGAGGACTTTTCTTTCTCGTTGTTAGTTCTTCAATTGATGTGGCCAGCTCGTTGCCAATTTAATCAGCGAACTTTGAGAGCGATCTCTTCCAATTCTGCAGTGTGCAGCTCTAAAACATTAGATCCGATCCGACTCTACTCTGAACCACTATAAAATTGCAAAAATTGCGCAGTCAAGTTCAAATCTAATATCGATACAAATGAATAAAATTAGAGTCTGTTTGTAACATTAAAATTACCGCTTTTTACTAAATGCATAGATACGTACGTATGTTTACTCGGTACATATACCTGTGCAAAACATGTCGAATAAATTGTGTATTAGTAAAAAGTTTTAATATTTTATAAGTTATTTGTATTAGGTATTAACATTAGTTTTATTTTTTATTTTTTAATTCGCATACCTGAAAAGGTGAATATGGATTGATCAAAATGCCCTGTAAAACCAATAACTAACCAATATTCGTGCAAATAAATGATTTTGATTTTGATTTTGATTTTGATTTTGATTTTACCTACTTATACTACATATTATGTATTGTATTCTGTGCATATACCAAAATAACATGTTTAAAGATTTCTGTCCGTCTGTTAGTTCCGGCTAATCGCTGGAAGGGTTGGACTGATTTTGACGGGACTTTCACTGGCAGATAGCTGATGTAATAAGGAGTAACTTAGGCTTCTTCATAGGGCTTCTTATATTTTAGAATTCCACGCGGACGAAGTCGCCGGCACAGTTAGTTTCAAATAAAGATCTATTTATCTATCAATTGTACATCGGATCCGACATCGATCCGGGTCTATGTCGATTTGTAGAAAGTGACGATGCATCTAGTTGTAGCGATTTACCTCAAAACACAGATCTAGACGCGTGCTGAACGACAATGAGGGTAGAGTAGCTACGACACAGTGCTACAGAGTGTATTTTTTTATAAATCTGCGTAATACAGGGATTATTTCTGGGAGTAACATTATTATTTGTACTTACAATAGGTTAAAACAAACGCTTCTCTTAGCATTTCGTTTACATCTTGCAAACTAAGAAACGAATGATTTTTATCTATAGATATACATAGTAGGTTTTAAGGCTACTTATTCAAAACTAATCATCCAGCTCATTTATACTGTAACCGTTGGTAATTTTTTTTATTTTGGTGATCTTGTCCATCCATCAAAAAGGATTTAGATATGTTCACTTTGAGTTCAGGCGTTCGTTTTGAAACAAAATAAAGACACAAAGTTTTTAAAAAAATCTGTAATTTCCTAAAATAGGGAAGGTATAAAAGTATGAACGCCTACATTTTATATCTTCCCTATTTTTTAGGAAAACCAAATTTCCTTTTTATTACTGAAGCGTAAAGACGGTTTCAACCCTTATTCATAAAAACAATATTTTATTTACCATTAAATTTGTACTTTATTCCCTCTAACCTCTACATGGTAGTTACTCTGTGCGACATTCGTCCAAGCACGTGGAAAGTGTAGTACTCGTTCGTACTATAATGACACGTCCCTGGCCTCACGATTCGTAATACAACATGTTAGTACCTACGTTTATATTCTATTTCAATTACTTGCGATAATGCATTTCATTTGCGACGGTATTAGAAGTGAGATGTGACTTACTTGCCCGTAGTCTGATCGTTTTTCTTTAGTCTTTTTTCGAGGGGGAATCATTTTTAATATTTCATCGTGAGACCGATTATTTCAATAGGTATTTGGGATATCATGGGTTAGCGATGTCGAGTTATTTGGATTTTTTATTCGCTAAGCTCTTATGGAGGACTCCAGGATAGCCAGAGAAGGTACCTCCGTGCCCCAGTACCGCACGTAACGAGCCCGTCTCGAAGACAATGCCTAATGTAATCACTGATAATTTTTATGAGCCTTATATGAGCTTCGCTTGAAGTGTAGGTACGAGTATGTATGTAATGGAACCTTGAGCGTGATTTTCACCCACTGTAAAACGACGAATAAAGCTGAAATTTTGCATACTTAACAAGGAACGGCGTATAGCCCAGTGGCTTAGAATTCGACCTCGAATCGAGGGGTCCGGGTTCGAATCCCAGTGGCACGCACCAATGACTTTGTAAAAAAAGTTATGTGCGATTTATAAAATTAAATATCACCTGCTGTTACGGTGAAGGAAAACATCATGAGGAAACCTGCATGCCTGAGAGTTCACAAAAAAAATGTTCTCAAAGGCATGTGAAGTCCACCAACCCGCAGTAGGTCAGTATTCGCATTATGAGGCCAGACCTTGCAGTCAATAACAGGTTGCAGACAAGTTCACTCATCAAATCAAACCACGACACTGTACGCCCACTCTTCACGTTCCCATCCATTGGGTTTTTGCGTCAGTTAACGAGCATGTTCAATGAATCTAGTTCACCTCTCTTTGTTCAGCGGCAATGATTGGGTCACTATGTTTATGTGCCGATGTGGTTTATGGTGTGAACTGTTCGGTTGTTGGTAAAATAATGTTGTCTGTAGGCTGTAGTCTGCACACCAAGTTCAGGGAGGGTTTCCTACTACTATTCTAAATGGGAACGTTTATGAGGATGGATTAATGATGGGTGGGTGGTGGAGTCACACAAAACGACTGAACCAATTTGGGTGCAATTTGGTGGACAGGTAGTGGGCTGGGCTACTGCAGGTTGGTGGACTTCACATACCTTTCTAAGTATTTCCTTCCTTCCCAGTCAGTAAATGGTTTGACAAGTAAATACTAAAATGTACTTGTGTATTGCCATGAGCGCGTAACAAACCCGCGGTTACGGTCACAATGTGGTCGCTATGTGGAACCGGTACCATTGTTCGCACACTTCACAATACCTATAGGGCTGCCTGCCTTTTATTGTCAGTAACCCATTACTGACCCACTACAGGGTCGGGTCTCTTCTCACAATGAGAGGGACGTAAGCCTTTGCCCACCACGCTGGCCTACCGCGGGTTGGTGGACTACACATACCTACCTCTGAGAACATTTTTTTTGTGAACTCCCAGGCATGCAGATTTCCTCACGATGTTTTCCTTCACCGTAACAGCAGGTGATATTTGATTTTATAAAGCGCACATAACTTTTTTTACAAAGTCATTGGTGCGTGCTACTGGATTTCGAACCCAGACTCCTCGATTCGAGGTTGAAGTCTAAGCAACTGGGCTTTTTATTATAGGGCCTTTTTTGCCTTAATGTTGTTCAGATTTCCTTTTCTACAAAACAAGACATGGAGCCTATAATCCAGCAGCGATTTCACTAAGTTCAATGTAAATTGGTAGCGGTTGGTTTGGTAGCAGAAGTCAGCACAGTGGGCCTCACGCGAAGTTAATCGACATTTAACAGCGAGGGCTTCAAGTGTTATCAGAAACGTTGAATGGAAACGATCATAATTAACCAATAACACAAAACGACCATAATTAGGTATGAACACATCTAATATATGGTATCAGGCGTTACTTTGCGGAAATCCATTGTTATTTAAGTTGTATCAAAAAACCGTTGTAGAGTCCACATCACCTGATGATGCTCCGTTTTGGGGCGAAACACGTGTCGTGTACTATTGGAATAAGTTGTGGCGGTATATACCTACTCAGAGAGATAAGGGAGGGTGGTGGGTCCATACCAGAACAAGTTCCACGTGTGCGGATTGTTGCAAAGAAATATAAATGAACACTTCTTTCTCATACCTAGTTATGGTCGTTTGATCTTGCAAGCTTTGTAACCAAAAGCTCTGTCTGCATACCTCACTGTGGATAGCAGATGACAGAAGATGACCTGCTCAGGCGAACCAAAGCCTTTGTTGGCTAATTAACAACATACGAGTATGTCAAGTTTCTTATTTGAATTGCCCTGTAAAAACTGTTTTTTATCGTCAACCCTATCCGCTATCTCAATACAAAATTTGTAGAGTTAAGATTGTCCAAATTTCCGTCGCGGTCTGGGTCGTTTATACGTGTAATTACCCGCGAGCATATAAACACGTTGATTATAAAATTTGAGGCACACTTTCTTTTTGTAATTATCAAAAACAAAATGTTTTAAGTTGACTTTTACGTAGAAACTTAGAAAAGATATTGATTTACTTTGTAACGGCTAAATATTATGACAGTATCTATAAAAGAAATAAATAGGTCCTGTACGAAAACTTAAACTAAACGATACTTATAAAAGCATAGGTTTTCCTCGTTACATTCCGTTACGTGTCAAAACAAAAACCAACTTGGCGTCCACTAGTAATAATGTCATGTCATGTCAGTAACCCATTAATGACCCACTACAGGGTCGGGTCTCCTCTCACAATGAGAAGGGTGTAGGCCTTAGTCCACCACGCTGGCCTAGTGCGGGTTGGTGGACTTCACATGCCTTTGAGAATTTTTTTTTTCTGAACTCTCAGGCATGCAGGTTTTCTCACGATGTTTTCCTTCACCGTAACCGCACTGGGCTATCACCGCTACTACTACGCTACTACTAGTAATAATGAATTCCATTAAATTAATTTTAAATCACAGTAATTACATTGAACGTTATTAATTTAACATTCTATGAAATTATAATAATGTTATGTTAGTTAATTTTATCTAAATTTTCATTTCATTTTGTTTTGTAAAATATTATTCAGTTCTATCGCACTTACAAAGTACTAAGTCATAAAATTACAACCAGAGAATTTCTTACAAGCTAATTTAAATAATTATTATGAACGTACGTAGGTATATTCTCTAAGTGAAACTAACAATTATAATTTAAGCCGTTAATTATTTTGCAGAACAATCGCTAGAGCGAATGCTTTTACTCGTTAGACTAATCTCTGAGAAAATTTCCATATTATTCACTTACCGTGGAAGTTAGTTTTGTATGCAGAATATTCTTTAGAGTTGTTATTTTTCCGAATTTTTGTTTAATTTACACCTATTATATAAATTAGTATAACACGTTCAAAAATGTATGCGTTTTATTACCTTTACACACTACATTTCTTAATTTATATGCAGTCTGTAACTCATTAGTGACCCTTAGTCCACCACGCTGGCCTAATGCGGGTCAATTTGGTAAACAATCTGAGCGTATCTATTTATTTTAATATGTGATTTGAAAATAGGTAACGCAGAAATAAAATTACGAAAATTTAAAAACAAATTTTCATTGAATCCTGAAGCAAATTTCTAGTTACTATAATCTATTATTAAAGCATTTTTAAACTTTTCTCAATAAAAAGTAGCGCCAAGATTGTTTTCCAAATTGGAGTTTGGAGTAAAAAAACGGACTGTAGAGGCTTCCTTGACACATTTAGATGATAAAATTTTATCTTTTTTTTTAATAATAAATAATAAAATAATGTTTATTTCTTCAACAAATAATTGACAATTAGTATGTGGCAAGAGACCCCTTTTAAGCGTATTTTGCCTGTAGTAGGAGCCTCCGCTCTTGTCCACAGATTCACAGGTTATCACAGACAGACATGTGAGGCAGCCTGGGAACCAGTGAAAGTGGAAAGTGAAGGGCCGCTGGAACGATGTCGCCATCGCAAGTGAACTTTGTGCTGGTTGGATGACGGTTTCTGCTAGGTTCTGGAATATTTAGAACATTTCATAGATAATGAAGAAAAAATTTCACTTGTAGGTACCTAATTAAGTAAGTACCAAAGACTTTTTTATGGTTAGACGGACAGATATTATACTTACTAGAGAACGAGTCAAAGTGGGCTCAACTTTTTTTTCAGCCTTTATATCCTGACAGTCCATCTTAAAATTTAAAAATCTTTGCAGAATTCCTACGAACTTTGTAATCTAATGTGAAGTTCAGGAAATATTGCGAGGAAACCTACGTGTAACAGTTCTCGGAAATGTTCTCAAAGGCACCATTAGTCCACCAGTCCGCAATAGGCTAGCGAATGGACTATGACCTACATCCTTATCGTTAGCAGAGGGGACTCAACCCAGCAGTGGGTCAGTAATGGGTCACAGATATAAATAACACGCGGGGTGAACAACACAATTCGTAGATTCATACCATTTAAAAAGAGAAAAGTAAGACAGTAGCTTTATTCGCTCTAAATAATGAACCAACTAATGACCTCACAACAAACAAAAATATTTAAACGATATTTTCACATTCGCATGCATTAGCGCTTCCGAGATGCGTTTAGGTTCGGTTCACACACTCAACTTTGCGATTGACGCCTTTATTTCGATAAAATCGAGCTGGCGCTCACTATTGTGAATAATAAAATTAGTACTCTGCCTTTCCTTATTGGACAAACTTTAGGATTTTTGTCGATATTTTTTGCCAAAGAAAATGTTAAGTTGGCTTAATGCTAAAGTAGTCACAAAACACATAAGTTACGGCTGTCTAGGGACAGGAATTTCTTTAATTTGAACTTTTTATTTCTTTTATTCCTAAAAGTCCTTCGAAATTATTCAGATGAAAATTGGTGTTTGTTTACAAGTAATTCATTGTGTTAATCGTTGCCCGTACGAAGGCACGTCGCCGTCGCTAGTGTATTATATTCCTCATAGGTGATTAGTGATGTCCTACATAGCCCTGTCACATGTGGTGATTACTAGGTATGAGTAACCCAGTGTCGGTTTTGAGGTCATTAAGTATAATATGGTTGAGAATAATGTGATGTAGGCATTTCATTGTGCAGGTTTGATATTTTCAAATGTGCTGAAGAAGTCTAATGATGTAATAATACAGATGATGTAAATATACAAAAATATCTAATGTTTTTTTTTTAAAACCAGTAGTAAGTTTAAAAATAATATCCTAGTGTGCCACAATCATTAATTAAAAATAAAATACTTAAAATAATTGTAATATACCTACCAAGGTTATTATTGTAAAAAAATAAAATATTTAAAAAACTAGCAGACAGACTGAAAAACTTTGTGTTAACGTGTTACCGTGTTATCATGAACCTGTTATTAAAAAAGTCTACAAGAATTATTAATAAATATTTGAAATTCTCAATGTACAACAATCTTTAATTACAAGTTAAAATTCTCGTTGTACATCAAACTTTAATTAATGTTAAAATTCTCAGTGTACAACAATCAGTAATTCAAAGTTAAAAACCTCAGTGTACCACAGACGTAATGTCAAGTTCATTGGCTCAGCTTCCAGTTTAAAGGGCAACTGGTTTCTGAATGCTGTCTGCGTTATGTTATGTAAATAAGATCAGTCGATGGTCAGTTACGTCATAGCATAACGTAACAGTGTAGGTACGTAGTATTCGAATACGACACAACAGACTGGAAAACCAACCCGACTAAATCCAGACAGGTCTCTGAATGGAACTGTCCTAACTGACAATACGTATTAATATGCGGTTAATATATAATGTCATTGACACTGTCGTACGACTAATTAATTAGAACATAGGCTAAAAACTTTTTTATAGGGATATCTATAAAAAGCGTTTTTTTTCTAGGTTGAGTCTAAAATGGCACTAGGCATATCTAGGAGACATTCAGCCCGATAGTAAAAAGTAGTAAAGCTTATATAAATGAATAAAAACTATCTCCTTGTTCTTTCTTCCATAAAGCGAACTGGTGAATGAGGCGAATAGGCTAGTGGCCAATCTTTGCTACTCAAGTACGATTAAAAAAGAGCCTTAATACATAGTATAATTATTATTGATAAAATTACCTACAATGACAAAATGCTTTAACATTTCATTGACTAAAAACATAAAAATATACATTAAGTAGAAAAATTTACATTGAAAGGCCGTTAGTGGTTTGAAAACAATGTAAAAAGAAAAGTTACATTATCCGAGTAGAGGTCTTACATTACCGTAAACTGACCACAACAATGTCGATGACCCCGCTGAAAAGTGAAAGGACAAAACGTTTGGAACGGACGTAATATTATAATGCACTTATTAATATTTGTGGGTTCCGTAATACTCGTAATATTTACAATTATGAATATTATCATAAATAAGCTTATAATGAATTTCTGGGCTGATAAAATTAAAATGATATTAAGTAGGTAATTTATACGTTAGGTATAAGAAATTAAAGTAATTTCATATTGTCCTAATGGTTTATTTTTATTTAGATTCTGATTTAAAAATAAATTTAATATTATAAACATTTGATTAAATAATTAACCGCTTTTACGCTACACACAAGTACAAAGAATTTTTCGATTCGAATACAAATCATGTATTGTATTTTCGTAGTAATAACATTAAGTATGCAACAAAGGTATAGGAAGCTCTACTTCTTTACTTTTCTTTCTTTCGAAACATTCAAGAACACGCGTGGCTTTGATTTTAAATTGATTCTGAAATGGGAATGGAATATCCACTCTATGACTAAACTTTAATCAATTCCATATCGCTTTTACTAAACTATTCCACTAAACTAAGTATTGCAGTCTATACGAAGCGCAATTAATCAAAATTTAGCTAGCCAGTTATTTGTTCAAATTGTATATCTTTAACCCATTAATGACCCACTGCAGGGTCGGGTCTCCTCTCACAATGAGAAGGATGTAGTACTTAGTCCACCACGCTGACAAACATGCCTTTGAGATCATTTCTGTGAACTCTTCACCATGGCAACAAGTGATATTTATTCTTAAATAATATGTGATTAGCAATGACCGCGCTCGACGTTGCTTAACTTTTTTGATCGCTTTCGATCTACTTAAGCAGCGGGGCTATACGCTTCGATGGATTAGATTATAGTACCGAGGAATGCTAAGCCGCCCAGTCATTAAGCTCCCGCTGAATATAATTCGAATCTTGAACAATGAGCGTGACGCGCTTTTACTTTGAGAATTTCACACGTTTGTAATTATGATTGTTGTTATCTGGTCCGTTGTGATGACCAGAGGAGAATCAAAAGTACTAAAAAGGAAGCAATTGTGGTAAACATCTCCCAACAGGTGAAGTGATCATGCCTGAAGTATTTAAACTTTGCTATGAGTCGCGAGAAATATAGATATAATCCAGTATCTAATGGGAATGAGGTGGTTGGTAGCCCTTAAAAACATATTAAACCATTTACATGTAATTACTTACATGTAAATGTTTTGTATTTCAGTTACAATAGGTACAAAGCGGATATAGCGGTGATAGCCCAGTGGCTTAGAATTCGACCTCGAATCGAGGGGTCTGGGTTCGAATCCCAGTGGCACGCACCAATGACTGTAAAAAAGTTATGTGCGCTTTATAAAATAAAATTAAATATCACCTGCTGTTACGGTGAAGGAAAACATCGTGAGGAAACCTGCATACCTGAGAGTTCACAAAAATGTTCTCAAAGGTATGTGAAGTCCACCAACCCGCAGTAGGCCAGCGTGGTGGACTAAGGCCTACATCCCTCTCATTGTGAGAGGAGACCCGACCCTGAAGTGGGTCATTAATGGGTTTACTGACAAATGTTTTGTATTTCAGTTACAATAGGAACAAAGCATTGAGAAGTACCAACATAAAATTGGCTACATGATCGCTAGAAATCCACTGAACTAATAGTAAAGAATTTGGTATGGTGGTGGTTTGTAGCCCGTAAAGACTTTCGAGGTGTTCGTAGTCCACTGCTGGACATGGACCCTTTGATTCAAACGGTTGCTTGCTGTCTTCTTTAGGTTGTCAGTCCACCTGTGGGTTACTCTTGAAATCGATTCCGATCGATTGTCAATGGAATTGTTGAACACACACGGATATTGCAGAACTAAATAAAATGGTGTCATTTCGTTGCAATCTTCTGAATGCCAAAGAATAATGCCGATTGCGTTCAAGAGTACCAAATCATGTGACGGTTCAGATCGGATCGGAATCGGAATTGAAATTGAGATTGTTTTCAAGAGTAAGGCCAGTCGGAGGGTGGCAGTTTGTCACTTCTCTTTTGAACGATGTGGCCAGCCCATTGCGACTTTACATTGCAAATTTTGGGAGCAATGCCGGTTACCTCGTTCGTCTACGGATTGCGGCATTTCGGACTCTATCACGTAAATAATTCCAAGTTTGATTTGAAGATGAACATTTCAGTTGAAGATCAGACACTTATAATTAGAATATTAGATTAGTGGCAGCCCCATAAAACGTAGTTCACACAGACAATATCAAGTGAAAAAGCTAGTTTCTCACGTTCCCATGTCAGTGGAACAAGCATCAAGTGTGTTGGTTTTTTGTGTTGCTTTTCGACTGTGTGTATGTGGTCTTAGTGCTCTATTTTTAGCTATACTATATGTTGAATCTCTCTGGTATTGCCGGTGACCCATTAGTGACTCACTGCAGGGTCGGTTCCTCCCAACGAGAAAGATATAGGCCTTAGTCCACCATGCTGGCCTAATGCGAGTTAGTATTGGTTATATGCCTCTGTGAAAATCATGAAGAACTCTGAGAACCCTCCCTTACAATTTTTTCCTTCGCCGTTTCAGCTGGTGACAATAATATTATGTAAAACTTATTATTATTAAAAGCTTTTATTTAACTTGCAATGTGTATGTTTCTTCGGGTGGAATCTTTGAACTCAATTTTGAAGTAGATATCTTCAACCGATTGAGCTGAAATTTTGTATACACGTTTAGTTTGGATGACAATGCACGATATGGTTTGTGACGTCATTCAAAATCCAATATGGCGGACCATCCAAGATATCGGAATAGTTAGTTTTAATTTATTTCTGCAATATGGGTATCAAATGAAAGGGTTTGTTAAGAGTACCTAACTCGAAAAAATAAAAGCTTTTTTTTAAAGTTTTTTACTTATAACTTATTTAGGTTTAGAGCAAAATAAGATACCAAGACAGTTCCATTAAAATAATTATCGTAAGGTACTAGCAATACGAGGCAGAGGGAAATCTAGGTACTTAGGATTTATATTACTACAAACACAGATATATATTTAAATAGATCTCACAAACGTAAGTACTTCCCGTGTCAAAATTTCAAAATTTCTTCATCGTTGTTGTTTCATTTAGATCGAGTAAAATTGATTTGTTCGCTACACGTAATTATTGTGACAAACTCAAATAAATTTGAATGATGATGAGTAAAATTAATGGCATCATTTATATTATTCGTACTGGCGTTGCCCATCACTAAACGTTCTTGTTTTGTCTCAGTAGGTAGTAAAAACGTGGCACGCTTGGTCTTCATTCCGATGGGCTAACTTGCGTTATCTATTTAGTTCTATATCTGTGATTACAACGCTTTCTATGGCATTCAAGGGTCAAGATGACTCAAGTTATATCGGAAAATCTTGTTTTCAATGCGGATTCGAGTTCTAGGATAGGAAGTGGATAGTTTGCGCATGGATGGTGTAGAAATTGAATTGATAGATTAATGAGCGCCTTTAAATATTTTTAAACACATTTGATAGTACCAAAACCATGATGAAAGCCGTAGAAGAACAATGGTGACGTACATGCGCAGAGAAAGGCCACTGAGGGGGTTTTAGTGGGTAAAAATCCCACGTAACCTGGGGTCGCTCCCACGGCTCACAGGTACCTATGAAGATTTCCCCCCACCGTCACAAAAAATTGAGAGGCCCATGTCTAGCAGTGGAATACCAAGAGCTGAAAGAAGGAAGGAGCGAAGGAAGTACAAAAATCAATATGGATCCATCAGTACAACAACTATTAGAAGTTCATCTTGGGAATATAGACGAAAAACAACAAAGGAAGAAAGATAGGATATGTAATCCTAACTTTTCGTTACCTTCTTTCAATGGTCTATTGAAATAAAGGAGAATAATTTTATATTTATCTTTATCATTAACTAGGTTAAACTTATGTATTTTTGAAATGTGCATAGTCAAAAGCACAAATTCAACAGACATTTTCTTGTCGTAAATTACGTTCACTAGCCCCTAAATTAAATTATCAACCAGACTAAGCCTATTACGTAACGCACCTACCGTATCAGTACAATAACGTGTCATCCTTATGTTCTTGACCTTTGCAACGACCCAGGCTTTCGCATTATGAAACCTGGACTTCACTTTTACTGAGAAAGTCCACACCACATGCATTTCGGTTAGTTTTTTCCGACTAAGGGAGGAGAGGTATTTAAGCTTAGATCGTAACCGCCGGCGCACAGTAACAGACATAGTGCCTAACCGTAAACATGTGGCGAATAATATTCTTCGCAGTGATCGCGTGTAGTGCCGCGTTGCCCGCGCAAGACACCTCCCATTCGGAGAACGACTTAGAAGGACTAAACGAGTGCTTAAAAAAGGATTCCACGTCGTGTCTCAAATACAAATTCTTCTCGTTCGTCGACAAAATGATCGGTCAGAAGGAAACCTTCTCGATAACCGACGGCGTCACCGTCGTGAGAGCGAACGACGTTCCCGAAACCGGAGCACCGAGAGCCCTAGATCCCGTTTCCAGACTGAAGAACTACTTCGAAACGCATTCATTGCGGGTGGAAGTGAAAGGATCAGACGTCGTCGACGCAGTTTCCAGTGTGGGCCGCGCAATGGAAGACACGGTGGCCTCTTTTACCGACGACAATGAGGTCGGGGAAAGCAGGGGGAAGAAGAAAAAAGCAGCGAAGATCCTCGGACCTTTGATGGCGGCGGTGATGTTGAAAATGATGGCACTGATGCCGCTTGCAATCGGAGCGATCGCTCTGATAGCTGGCAAGGCGTTGTTGATAGGGAAGCTCGCGCTAGTGTTGTCCGCGATCATAGGCTTGAAGAAGCTGCTCTCTCAGCAGAAACACGTGACGTATGAGGTGGTGGCGCATCCCCATCACACGTCGAGTCATACTTCGAGTCACGATTACAGCGGGGCGAGTGGATACGGGGGTGACTCTGGAGGGTACAGCAGCGGGGGGCATGGGGGCGGCTGGGGAAGATCGCTCGACGCGACCAACATGGCGTACTCAGCGCTAAAGCCTCAGTAACCTAGTTCAATGCCCTCTTTCCCGAGATTTCTCTGTGCGTTGTGTGTTGGTTGTATGAGTATTTATTGACTGAACGTTGTATCTTCATTCTTTAGTCATTCACCCTTCGGTGGCGTGTTTTAATATATGTATATGTGACTGCTATGTATGTACCTAAGATTATTTTTATTTATTTAGTTAGTTAGCTTATTGTTTGGTTATTTATTGTTTGGTCTCGTAACCAGTATCTGGCTTTAATTTTTGTGTTTTTAGTTTTACGTTAAGTTGTGTTGTTACTATGTAATATACCTATTGTGTGTATTTTATATTAAAAGCGTGATTATAGTACAATTTTGTTAAGTCTGCCTTACTAGGGGTTGTGTTATCTTCTGTTTCTCCTATATACGAGTACCTACTTTACTAATATTTTTATACCTAGAGCCTTTTGTATAGCCTTTGTATAGTATATAATAGTTCTTAAATAAAGGTTGTTATTTATTGTATTATTATGTTGTGTTATGTAACGATTATATTATTTAACAAAACATGAATGATTTAATTAAATTATTGAAACTTGTTGTGTTTTTTGTTCCCTCCGTCCAGAGACCAATTTTTTAGATATTAAAATCTAAGTGTTACCTATCTATTATTCCAAAAGGCTAATGCTATCTACTTACCTACCTATCGAAATGTAGAATAGTATTGGTATAGAATCCAATCAAATTTTGGTATTGATTATTTGGTACCTAACGATGGACTTACGATCGTCAGTAACCCATTAATGACCCACTACAGGGTCGGGTCTCCTTCTCGCAATGAGAGGGATGTAGGCCTTAGTCCACCACGCTGGCCTACTGTGGGTTGGACTTACGATTAATCCCTAGAAAAGATGATTTTTAAAAATGGGTCAGGGATTGCAACTTACTTAGATATATAGGTACGTACATTGTAACTGTAAAAAGGCTAGTAATTTATAAGGGTCGAAAGGATGAAAACAGCTACTCTTAAGGGTATTTAATGATTTTTTAACTAAAATGCTTCCCAAATGCCTTTGCTTATTTGCTGCTGCTAGTTTTGCTTCAACGATCTCCATCTAGAATCTCAAATAGCTCTAAACTTTATTTGGTCCATCGAAGCCAAAACCAGTCATAATGGTCCCAATTAGAGCTCCATGTAGACTTATAAGATTATTGAGAACATTTAAGATACTATCGATGTGTTTGTTGTACCTAGCTAACGTATAGCTAACGTATACTAATAGTAGTATTGCAGAAGACTGATTTATAATTATTATTAGGATAGAAATACCTCATAATCATTAAGAAAACGTCCCATAACAACAATTACACTACTTACTAAATCAAGATAGAAATCTGGAACCGAACCCGGAACACAATAACTCCACCCGTTTCACTGCGCCTATCGAGAAATGAACAGAAAAAACTTGCCCCAAGGAAGTACCTACCTTTCAAGCAAATGTCTTCACTTTTCCTTGTAATTCAATGAATCCTATCTTTTACTTGATCGCAAGCTTTCTACGGAGCTTAATGTAGAAGCTTAGAACGCTAAGGTATGTGGCTGAGGACTGGTGTTTGGTCTAAGTGCTAGCGGAAGCGATTTTGCTTGGTATGAGAGGAAACGATCACGTTCTTTTAATTTATTTATTACATTGGCAAATATTTAAAAAATTGGCAAGTTCGCTTTGGCTAAGAGAATAGGCATGATGACTAATTTTCAAAAAATCTTCTATGATATTTAGAAGTTTCTATTATGTCTAAAATATAATTATCATATTTTTGTAGAAAATTAAGGTTTTTGTGCAATAAAAGTACATTTAAATTTTAAGTTTCAAATTCATTCCAAAACGCTCGCCCGTGTCATGGCGTCTGTCATTGCGCCACGGCTCAGTAAAAAATGCCAGATCGCGTATAATATGCTTACGAAAAAAATTACGTGTACTAAGACGTGACGTAAATTGACATAATTCGATCATGGGTGTTTAAGCTATCATGGCGGATTGTTGTATTTTGTAGATTTATTTTAACAAATAAATTATTAATCTCAACATTAATAAGAGAATAAATACATGTTTCAAAATCTTTGAATCCTATTTCATTAGATCAGATAAATATTTTGGCGATACTTGATTACTGTCATCATGCCTATTACTGCCACCATAATTGACAAAGACAAAGGCATAACGTTTATTTGCACAAATATAGGTATAGAGTTGTTACAATTGATGGCATTTAAATACTGCATGGCTATCAAAATCGCCATTTTATGGAGCGACCTTTTTTATACATAACTCTTATCTAGAACAGAAACAGAAACTGCAGGCTCCTACAACAGTCTCAATAAAACTACCAAAAACGGTTTAAGTATGACTGATATTACACATTTTTTTTGTAGCATAATTCATTCATGGCTTCACGGTCGGTTCGCCTCTCTCAGTCACACGTACGACTATGTAAGCATTAGTCCATAGCTACACATGATCACGAGTGGACTACACATGCCTTTAACTCGTGTACCTATGTATAATGAAATATGGAAAAAAGCTAATCAAGAGCCTTCAATTTTCAATATACTTACCTATATAACCTTGAGATATGTTGTAAAACATGCATTACCGTACCAAACATGCATTCATACGAATGCACGGTACAAGATTCAGGTTTGGTACACTACGGGTCTTTATCGCCATAGAATCTTGTGACTTGGGCCAGCTCGCAGCTTTCCTAGCATCCAGGTCGGCTGCCCTAGCGCCAGAGAAAGGTATGAAGGCACGGCAGGTGAAATCATTACCGGTCACGATGTAAGGTTGCGTCAACTTATCATGAAACAGGTATAAATAAATAAATAACGCTTCACACTCATAGCCCTACACTAGGATTCCCTGTGTCGTGGACACACATAAGATGAGAACACAACACACCCAGACCAGAAACAGAAATTCAAATACATCATTCAAATCTCTGCTCTGCTGGGAATCGAACTCCGCGCAGCGCACCGGTGTCTTAACCACTGCGCTACTCAGGTCGTCGGACGATAATAATATAGGTGGGTGTGTTGCTACTGATACATGTTCCAGTGCCTACCTGGCCACAAAAGCAACGCACGCCCCTGCTAACACATATTCGTATTTAACTGACAGCTTATTTTAATATTATTACTACCATTTATGCTTAATTACTTTGCTGCCAAGAAACCTATACAGGCTTACCCGTAAAACATGAGCAACCTCGCAGTCTTTGTTCTATGAGTTCGAACATAACTGAATACATAAAAATAAATGGTTAAACAAGTTTTTGTTGCACTGTCGTGCCATTTGTAAGTCTACGAAAGTATGATTCATATAGCGGGTGAATAGGCCCTAGGTAACCCTGTATAGTCCTCCACCCAAGAACATGATAAGGAAACATGACCAGTGGTGCTTCAACAATGAGAACTAAATGTCCGTTTTGCAATTATATCTCAACTTTCTCTTGAAAATAAAGATGTACGTTCCTATATCATTATTATTTGCTTTGTATCTCACATTACTGCCTCTAATAATAATTGAGGTAATGTGTAGATTCCAGTGTGAGCGATATTACTTTTTCATCAATAAAATATATTTAGAATAGAAATCATTTTTTTTAATTTATTTATTTATATACTAAATCTTAGTTAAATATGTAAAGGTAATTATTAGTATAAAATTGATATTTTTATTCAAAGGGGCAACGCTGTCAGCGATCTCCACTAGGCACCATGCCACAAAATGACATTTGTTTTTATTGTAAATACATAGTTATTATTGTTTTTATTTTTTATTTAGTTGTAGGTATATTACTTTATAAGATATTGTAAATATACTTATTATTACTTATATAAGTATAGGTAATTGTATTTATTTTTGTGTAAATAAATTTATTTCGCAATACATTGTCCTTTAAAGAAAAAAAAGAAAAAAAATTAAATTACAAAAAGCAATGGTAATAAAACAAACAAAAAAAAATTGTTGACAATAATATAAAGTTATTATAAAATGAAATTGGTAAATAAATGAAAAAAATGTTGCTTCAAATCCACACTAGCAGCAGGACTAAAATAATGTCATTGATATTATGATTTCAAAGATCTAGATAAGCTTTTGTAATTGATTCGCTTTCTATAGCCTCCTTAATGCAGTATACCACCAGCTTTAACTCATAGAGAATAGAAAACACGTGATGCATCTCGAACGGGGACGGAAAAAGCTAGTCCAGGCTCCGGATGCAAAGATAATCTAGCCGTTTATGGCTAGTGCCTCATTGGCCAGAGAAACTTCCTTTTTATCTACCCGGCCTACCTGCTAACTTGTTGCTTACATAGGTTTGTTTAGAAAATTGTAC
Source organism: Erynnis tages (assembly GCA_905147235.1). NCBI lineage: Eukaryota > Metazoa > Arthropoda > Insecta > Lepidoptera > Hesperiidae > Erynnis > Erynnis tages. Next base: position 5,041,923 of record LR990095.1, on the reverse strand, counting down.
CTACCTAATACGTTAAAGAAGAGCAGAAGACACTTTGTTGATAGAACGTTAGCTAAAATGTGTAAAAAATGCAATATTTTTTTTATGTTTACATTTTGCAAGAACAATAGTGATAATGTTAGTCTTGGCTCATGGTCATGTTTAGAAATGCTTTGTATTGTATTTGTGTATTAAGATTAGGTACAAATAAATGCAAATATGAGAAGGGCGAAGGCCTTATTCCTGCGTGTTGGTGGACTTCTTCACCCTTGGAGAGTACTAGCCATGTAGGTTTTCTCACAATATTTTCCTTCACCGACTCAGCGAGTTTTACAAAACGCTCATAACTTAGAAAAGTCATTCGTACATGCCGATAGAATTCGAACCTGAATCTCTTGGTTAAGAGGGCGAAATTTGGTCTATCATCGCTTTTAAACTAAAGAACCTTATTAATAAAAATAACGTGTAGAAAACCTGAGCATTACATCCATAATTCATTATAAAACACTGCACTTCCCACAACAATCAGATCACAAAGAAATTTAGTCATAAAAAGAAAGAAAAGCCATCGCGAGACAGACAAAATCAAATAAAACATAAAGCGCGCCATCTGTGGAGACTAGAACAAAAAAAGTAAAGTTGAGTCATGGCGTAGTAACCTTGTACCAGTTACATTGGCTGTCGCGACGTGCGGTGTAAATTACAAAATAAACAACAAACCCAACGTAAATAACTTTCTTGGCTATGTTTTATTATGTAAAAGTTTACGCAAGACTCCATTTAGAAAATGACGCGAATGATACCAAAATGTTATACTTACTTAGTTTGCACTTATCTTCTTAAAAACGTTCGTTTTACTTGTTAAACGTTGCCTATTTCTTACATGTTTGGCAGAATAGCCTCAATGAAACACAAATAAATGTCGATAAAAACAATTGAATTTTAAATGTTAAATTGGAACGGCAAATTTGGAATAGAAACAATAAAATTCGATCCATTCTCGCGACAGCGGCGCCTGCGCATGAACGGAAAATCCTTGAACTTGCGTACGTTCGAAGTTCGAACTTACTACGAGCGTAGAGCGTGAGTATTACATTACAACATTCATTCATGGATTGATGTAAACAAATTATGACCGTGGAAGAGGTTCAGGTGTTTTTGGATAGATGGCGTTGGTACCATATTTTTAATTATTGGGATTCTGAAGACTTTCAGTGTGCAGATAAAATTAATATAGTACCCATTAACCTGGGTACTAGCACTTTTTAATGAAATTTATTTATTTGTCTACAATTTAGAAACCTATCTTAATTATAAGATTAAGATTCTTAGGCAGACTTAAGCTTTTATATTTGCCTTGATTAAATAATTAACATTATTAGCTGACCCGGCAAGCCTCGCTCTACGGTGGATGTATGTTTGCTACTCTTTTATAATAAATCGGCTGAACAGATTTGGATGAAATTTGGTAAACAAGTAGCTAACATCCTGGTTTAAAATAGAGAATACTTTTCATCTCTCTTTAGCCAAAAATCTTAAACCCACGTGGACTAAGTAGTCGGCAAGAGCTAGCACAGTACTTTATTGTGAAATAAACCATAGTTACATAGAAAGATAAATAAACGCTTTAATTATGGGTAAATAACCGGTTTATTCAGTGTTAGCTCCATAGTAGCCCGTCCAGAGAGGTGCTATACGGCACCTTCATAACCCGTCGTAAAGTAGACTTAGTATGTTCTTCATGTCTTGTGTTTCGGCTGGGAAGGCATGGTTGCCGGGGATACTTTATTTGAGGTGAACATCTTAGTCCTCATGAGTAGCAAAGCACCTGGATGGTTCTCAGAGGATTTTTTTCTCAATTCAAAGTTGAATGCAGCCGTCAGCAGTTAACATCAGGTGGGCCTTTGCTACTCAATAGCTATAAAAAAAACGGTTTTCTATTCACTCATATTCTATTCGGCAAGAATATTTTACCATACTAAAGTACGTATAAAATGTAGGCCTAAGCTATTTTCTGGATCACGACAGCAATAATTTCCACTTCGATCGGTGTCAGTGTGTTATTGGAGTGTTCTTGTATGTCTGTCTGGTACGACCGGTGTGGCATCTACTATGTAGTCATTTGTATGTCACTGAGTGTACACCTGTTATTTAGTAAGAGGCCTTCTCTCTATTTGAGAATTAAGCTAGCTACTGCCCGCGACTTTATTCGCGATTTTGGTATACAGACAAAAGTGGTAGGGATAGAAAAAGATAGGTATATCCTGTATCTGACTCCAGGTAATATACTGAGCATCAAAGGTAGGTTAGGTACTGGTCGAGAAAGCGCATGCCTTTAAGTTTACCTTTTGTGCCGTTTTTCATAATATCATCCATCCATCCACAAATTCTAGTAATTCGATCCTGAAAATCTAGCCCACCTTCCAATATGTCTAAAAATTAATTTTGCTCAGACTCAAAAAACCTATGACGTCATTCCGTGCGTTCGCCATACAAATTGTATGAAGGAGTTGTGTTTATGACAGTTCATTAAAAGTAGGTATCTCAATCGTAGGACTTAACCCTTTTTGTTTACCACACACGGGTTAAACAGAATTTTCTGTCAGAGTTTTCTTTTAGTGCTATCTGTCAAAACATGCTTCGATACTTTGAAAACCAAAGTTAACTGCAAAAAGAGAAAGGTAGTAAAACACGGATAGCACTTAATGCGTACGAATACGACAATAGAAAGGGAATCTTCAATTTACATTACACTGGATTTCAAGAGTACTCGAATTGTACGTGAGAGTAATATAAGAATGCGCTATAGTCCCTGGTCACTTAGCATTCGTCAACGATTGTCGTTGGAAAAAGTAGAATATAAAATAAGGGGGCCTTTTGCTTTAGATGTTGAGTTGTTGGGTAAAGAAATTCAAATAAATTTAAAATTAGAATTAATTTAAAATTTAGAATGTCATTAAAAAGGTTCTGTTGACAATGTATTTCGATGTCAGTAGTTGGTTGACAGAAATTTAACTTTGGAATGTTTGCTTAAGGTTTTAAATAAACGGTTTCATTTCCGTAACTGAAGATGCTTTTCTTAATCATTCTTTCTTCAAATAAGCACTTATATCTTTATAGTTTGTAGCTAATACTTGTCTCTATCAGCATAGAAAAAATAGCATCAAAATAGGTCTATTTTACACGAGAAATTATAATTTACTTATTTTGCGTGGCTCAAAATAAATTGTTTAAGGAATCAAATAAAAAACAGGATTTTATTTAACAAAATATATTATTATTTCGTGTAATAACGTATAATGACTTCAATGGTTTTAAGTTAATAAAATATAAATTATACGACATAAATAACTCACAATAACTCAATATACATATTTCCATTTTATATTAGTGATATAAAATATTGGTGGGAAGTCGAAAAGAGAAAGTTATTTATATTAGTTGGAAGGGCATCACCTTAGAAATATGATAAATTTACATTTCATAGTAATAAAATACCACATACGAGTACATAATTATGATAAATAACAGTTAGGTACTGTAGGCAGTACATAAATATAGATGAATGAAAGACGCAAATATGATAATACACATGGAAGATGAAATAAAAAATATTCTACACAAATACTTTCATATGAAGCATATTTACAAAAGCTTTTACATGAAAAAAAGGTATAAAGAGCAAGTGAAAAACAAGTAACATGAAACATACATTATTATGGATAAGAAAGGAATGAATGTAATGAACAAATAAAATATTAAAGCTATTCAAACCTTATGAACTTAAATATTTGTACTATAAAACAAAAATAACAATAAGAAATCACAATAACATAAAAAACAGGTACCAAGTAGAAAATACTATACTGGCGACGCGAAGATTCATAGCCCAGAGAACTTCATTAAACATTAACTGAACAGTAAGATTAAATAATTTAAATAAATTATTAAATAACGCAATAAATTATATCTCAATTGAGGTCCGAGCTAGACTAAAAGACTAAACCTCTATTCACATCTAGCGGCACTAACACACACGCGTCGTGGCAGACACAAATTTTCTTTCACTGGTATACTCGTATGGTAGGTATTATACCCCGTTTACCAATCTACCGTTCACCAACGGAGCGGGTCCGCGCAGACACGACCCGGCGACGTTTTGTCAATGCTCAATATTGGGTTAATTTTCGTTTGGCTCGATCTACCCTTCCTAGGGACTGTCAATACCAGGCCTGACGATGACGGTGTGGATAATGTTAACACTTTGCCCGAAAGGTCGGTCACGTTACATGCTTACCACATGCTTAGATGTGAATAGACAATAATTGATCTTAGGTATCAGTTGGAGTATGCGCTGTACGCGAGGTTCTGAGCGTCCTGGGACCGTCCCCAGCCGCCGTGACCACCGCTTCCATGACTGTAATGTTCCTCATGATGAGGGTGAGCCACCACCTCATAGCTCTCATGGTGTTCGTGCTTTGAGAGGAGTTTCTTGAGGAGGACAAGAGCAGATGCGAGGAGGGCTGCCTTCGCGAGCATCAGACCCTTGACGGCGGCAAAGGCGATGATACCCAGGAACAAGGGGATCAGGGACTGGATCTTGAGCTGGAGGAGGGCGAAGATGGGCAACAGTTGCTTCAGCTTCTTCTTCTTGCCACGACCTGGAGAGAAGATAAAATATTGTTGAAATCAGTTTTAGGCAACAACTTGTCTATGGCCGAACGTGAATGTGCCTTAACTCAAAAAAAATAGATAACATTTAAAAACACAGATAATAAATCCAATAGCAAAACTCAAAAGAATAATTTTATTATTATATTTAAGAAAACATAAAATATATGCATGATTCTTTTGAAATCTTTGTTAGTTATTTATAAATTATAAGGTAACGATAATGACCAACTGAAAGTTAATATTAATAAATGCACTAGAATTTTAAAAGGAAAGCATTTAAATTTAATACATAATATATCAAGATAACAATATAATTTAAACGAAAATAAAAATGATTTAAATGAAGCAATGAAGATAAATAAAAAACGCCTATTATCTTGCGTAATCATAGCTTGCAGAATTTAATATTTGCATAAGTTTCACTTAGTTTCGCTGTAGTTAAAATGTTCGTGAAATAATTTTAGAACGCGTTAAACATTCGAGTTCGAATTTCAAACATTTGACCTTATAAGCAAGAATGCGTGCTACCACCAAAGAAGTGACACTCATTTGAAAATCGAAGCAAGCACACAGTACACGACATGTGTGTATTGTGATCCAAACTCGATTCAAATTCGGAACTCGCGCGCACTGAAACTCGAAACAAGTGTCACTTTCATTGTAATTCACAATGTTACGTCCAGTTTGCATAAGAAGCCCGTTTATCTAGAAAGTGCATCGATTACCGGACGTTACATTTCGAAAGCTCGAGCCTACTTCCATATTTCGTTAACGAGAATCCGCCTGGAGCGAGACTTTTACTCGATCGAGATTTCGATTGGCGGCGGAACTCGAAAACTAGTTACATGGAGTCCTACATATTTGTTGTCTGGTGCTATGGAAATCTAGCAAAAACTAGACGGTTCTACGTCCGCTTTCCACGATAATAAGCCTTGTTAATAGGTTAGAGAAACTGCAAGACTTGTTTGGTCATTACGATTTCTAGCGTCCTCTTATGGCTGGTGATCTTTGATACGGAAGTCGGGGTTTGCGTCTATTACAGAATTCACGCGGTTTCTAAAGTCAATGTTAATGCCTTCAGCTTCGAGTACTCTACCCTTATTACTTTACTAACACACTCATATTTCCTTGATTCTAAAACTATCATGACGAAGGACTTTCTAATTTAAATTCTCGTGACTCTTACTCGTGTGCGAGTTTTAATTTGAGTTTGGAGAGGGCGTGATCAGCAGAAATTATCCGAACTCGTTTTTATATAATCGTTGCCTTTTACATTTCATACTACTATAATATCACGTAATACTTTCATGGGCAGCATATGGATTTAGTGTCTATTTTAAAATCTTTAAGTAGGTAGTGTATTTTTTGTCTATTATAATCGATTTAAGGCTAATCATCATTTTTTTTACTTTGACTTTTAAAAGTTCATCTTCTGCTCTCGGGCTATGAACTTCTTGTCATTCAAATGTTTTTATAAGTTCAAATATACTATTAATTCTACAGTAAATTACAAGTGTACAGTAACCTTCTTTTTTTCTATTTCTGTCTTTGATTATATCATAAAGTGTTATGCATAGAGTCAACAACCCATAGTATGGCGTTGGAATTTTATAATGGTGTCATGCACCTGAGTCATTTAAAAGCAATTACAATACTTGCAAGACCTACATAGGTTTTGGTTTTATTTGTGTTACGTTATATGAAGCAAATAATGCATTTAGATTGAAATTGTTCACTGTGGAGGAACATTTACTGAACAAAAGTTTATAAATTTATAATCCTACAAAGATGTAGGAGTCTTATCGTTACAAAATCTTTAAAAAAGAATACTGAACTAAATTTGAACCTCTAACATCTAGTATCCGCTTATATCTCCATTACTGATTATGATAAAATTTACATACATAGCTCAGGCAAGACGAACATTAATATGTTATTTTTTTCATAGCTTGCTAAATTAACGCATTTTTCCTTGTATTTTTTTGGTCCCAGATTTAACTCAACCATATTTTCGTCGTTCATAATTAATCTAAACTTAATCTCCAAAAGAAAGTTTTGTGCGTAATTTATCGCAAATTGTATAATGATAGCTGGAAGGTGATTAATCAAATTTATGAGTGTTATTATAGTCTGTATCAATTTTTACTAGAGCAGGAATCTTACAATTGGTAGGCTTGATTTTAATGAAATTTTAACTCGAAACTTATTTCATTACTTAATCTGAGTACTTTCACGTAATTTGAAATGTATCTTTTAATTTTTTAGGAACTTATTTTTGTGCAGAAGCAACACTTAACGTCTTAAGAATTTCTCCAATTAATGTGTACTCGTTTCGTTTAAGATAAGTATATATTCGAGATTTTGGTGGTATATTTCAGTTTAAAGCAACTTTAAATATTTTTTTTACATACGAGTAGTTACGAATGTTGATAGAAAAAGAAATCATTGAAAATTTAAATCCATTTTTTGTGTACACATTAAATTTTCTGTCTTAAACAATTTAGCTTCAATTGATGCGGTCAACCCTTGAAATCAGAAGTCTTGTACCAATAATTATTCTATTACCATAAACTACAGCGAACGAAGTCACGTTAAACCCTGAGTTCCAATTGTTACCGGCAAATAAGAGTCATTTAACATTTTTGAAATACTTAAAAAGTTAAATATTTTCTGGATTTAGGCTGACCGTTACAAAATTCTCATTGGAGTCAACTTCACACTTATAAGAGTAGGACTTCTATTATTATAGATGCCCAGCACTGGAGTATTTTTCCGCCTACTTCCCATGTTTATTGGACAACGTACATTCCGGTAGCTTTTTTGTGAGCTTTCACACAATATGTCCGTCTAGATAATTAAGACGTTCTGGTTTACGAGCTGCTGAATATTATGACTTTGCTCTCGTGGTGATATAATAGTATTAATTACTTTGAATATTAAGCAACAAAGCAAAAAGTAATATATTTTTAAGAACAAACTTTAACAATGATAGTTGAACACTATAGAGAAAATGATAAACGTAATTTTTCTTTTGCTGAAAGATTTAGCTTTCAAAAAACAATTTACAGAACTAAATATACCTACATTGTTATCGTCTTCCACATACACATTGTTATTCATATTGTTACGACTTCAAAGATAAATGAAAGAGTTTGAGACCTATTGTTTTCTGACGCAAGGTTACCGAACATAATTTCACGGCTCCATTTCAATAGCAAGATCATCTTTCACCAGAACGAGTTAAACATTTGGACAAACATTTGCATTTCGACGCGAGCGGTACTGACCTTCCTCAAGCGATCGCTTCACATCTTCCACTGTGCTTTTCGGTACTCTGAACTGGATTACATGGTTCTCCAGAAAATCGGCTACTGTGTCCACTAGTCTGTTCTCGACTTGGTTCTCTCTGGCTCTGGGTTCATCAGGGAGGGGTTCGAAGGACCTGGCGGACCGAGGGGATCCAGTGCCGAGTAGGCTGATTCCATCGACAATGTTAAGCTCTCTAGCCGCAGCGAGATTTTCGGCGTACTTCAGGGCGCGTTCCTGCAAATTTTCAAATTATTATTAGGTATCGGATTATTAATTGATTGTTTCAGACGGAAAGCGTATATTGATATGGAAAAATTTGTCTTTAACCCCTAAATGACCCACTGCAGAGTCGGGTCTTCTCTCACAATGAGAAGGGTGTAGGCTTTAGTCCACCACGCTGGCCTAGTTTAATGTTTAATCCGTAATTGCTTTAATTTTCTATTATTTCTGTAAATTTCTGCAGTAGCTCCTATGTTTTTGAAGCGTTGTTTGTTAAACGTATTCAATATACTATAACTTTATCTACTACTATCTCTTCAAGTGCACTATCACTAAGTATGTGCCGGTTAAGTTGTTCCACGCGTGAACTAGTTGTTCCGTTTTGAACTCATTCTTTTGTTGTTTATTTGTCAGTTTATTGGTTCATGGGTTTCAAATGTTTTTTCCTATTAAAATGCTTTTAAGCTCTTATTTGGCACTCTACAATTAAGTCTATCATATATTAATTTGTTACTTTATCAATGAATGTTATACGAATGTTTTGACTATTTAAATTAAGATGATTGATACCTCATGAACTTTCAGTTTTAATTTAAAATGTATGGTTAAAATGTTTTTATTTTTTGTTAACTTATTACTACTATCAAATTGACCACGAATTTTTGAACTGAATTCAATTTCGACGTATTATTAAAAAAATTGTACCTAATCAACTCTGCTTCTATTTCAGGATTTTGGTTTGAATATCACATATCACAACACAACACACCTTTAGACACAGGGAGACGTCCTGTGCCGCACAACTCTTCACAACTCCTATAACGGAGCCTATGACGTCATCTTCTCCCGTGGGCTTCCCGCTGGCTACGGCCACCACTAGTGCTAACAGTATGGCCTTCATTTCCACAGTCTGTATTACGTGAAATGTAAGGTTCGTAGTTTGCAATGCGGTTTTATTCCGCGTACCCCCACCGGAGCGGGTCCAAACGTTAGTACGTGCAAGTAGTGTTACACCCTGTGTGTTACGAACGATTAGATACGGCTGTAGGTTATAGGTGCCTTAAACCGCGTAACGTTAAACTAGTAACGTTTTTGCAGATTTTATATTGATTGATTATTCTTTTGTTTCGTTGTGATGGAATTTTATAAATTTGATATTAATAAATTAATATATTTTTAATAGTTCTAGTCGTAGTCCAATCTTACATACAATTGAGATTAATCTGAGGAAAAGCTGGAATATTTATGGAATTAAGCATATTGAAATATTCAGAGTTTTATTTCTATATTCAAAGTAACAAAGGGATGCACAAACTAAACAAAATCCAATCTCAAGGAAGATGAAATCTTTTGTGAAATGTTTTGGTGGTAGAAGTTCGTACCCTTGAGAAATCATACTCTCCACAGAAATCATTCTACTGGAACAATCACACTTACGTGTACCTATGATATTTTATTATAGCCAATAACAAAAAAAAAATTGCTTTACATTGGATTATGTGTTGAGGGCATTCCTCCCATAGCAGAACGCAACCTAAATAACCGACCCACTGCAGGGGAGTCTTTTCTCATTTTGAGCCAAGCCATATCGCCATTTCTAACCAATTCATAGCTCTGTATATAAGTACTTGAAGATCGCACCAAGTACACAGCACTACTTCTGGCGAATGAACCTGTGAATGACGGCACAGAACAGTTATTTTACACACAAATTCATAATTATTCAATGGTTTCTCACTTATGTAATGTGCGTTGAGATAATAACTTATACGCGGATTTTAAGAATCGGAATTGAGGTCATTCGGAAGTAAGACAATGTAAATTTATGATATGAGATGCCATGATTTTACATTAGGTACTTATTAGGTACTTAGGTACTTAACAGAATATAGTTAAGAATAGAACTACCACAAAATCTATCTTTAAGTATCTCACAAGAAACCCTTTGGGAAGGGCGCAATAAGAAATAAGCACAAAAGCTCATAATATTACCTACTTCTATAATACATGTACTTAAGTATATGAGCATACAGCGGAGATTTTGATGTATTTAGTGCAATATATCTGGCGGACTGGTGACAATCGAGCTTATATCAGATGCCAGGACCAACCAATCTTAAACAGTGTTTTTTTTCGTATGACTTCTTATATATTACACATACAAAAATTATGCTTAACAAAATTAACTGTTTTTTATAACAATTGTCATATTATGACATCTTAAAAGAACCAGCTAAGACAAACCTTTAGTTTTAATTTATTTAAGAATATTGGAAGTATGTTCAGTCTTCAGGATGGTCGTTATCTATTGAACTTGACACCTACTTAAAACTCAAATCTTTTGTCAGCAAAGTCGATAAACACGCACGTTCTTCATTTTGAACTTGGCTCTCATTGTTCACTTTGTTATTCGTTATTTTATTAATGTTTTTGATGGTTTGGAATTAGTGAGATCACACCTAGGGAGCGGCCGCGCTTTGATTACATAACGCTGGAGTTTCACCCCCCAAACACCCCCATCTATGTCTAGCCCCCCTCCTTTCGAAATGGCAGCCATTTGAATTTCGTATTAAATAATTTTGTGGGTGCCTAAGATAATTTCGATTTCTCTGTGGAACATTGAGGTCCAGAGAAAAAAAAAATAGAAATACTTGAACCGAAAATATATATCCGAATAATTCGGATGAATACAAATAGTGTAAATGATGCCGAATACGCCGAATACCGATACCAAACGAATATTGCGCGCATCTCTATTATTAACGCCCGATTAAAACAGCGAAATAAAGCATCCCAATACTTGGTTTTGGGAAACGACCCATGTCTAAAACAGAATAAAAAGTTGCAGCCAAGTTATGTCACCCTTCAAACATTTCAAAGATATTCCAAGGGGTGAACCTAAGGACATAAACGGCTCACATTTCGCCACTGCCCTTCATACATCATATCTGCATAATTATTCAAATTTGCACTTCCGACATTCCGAACAATGGCTTGCATCAGGAATGACTAGATGACACGAAAACACTCACGTATGATGCGTGATGGGACTTCACCGATACATACACCGATGTTATATGAAGTAGGCGATAGGACCGCCGTCTTCATAAGTCGCCGCGAAGCAGCCTGTTTTGATGGGGGAGATATGGTTGTTGATACTTTATTTGAGGTGAACATCTTGGTCCTAGTCCTAGATTGGGTCAAATTTATACTGACTTTTTACACTGATATTATAAGGCTCGAATTCTTTATCTTCATGTTACTAACACGATTGCTTTTAGGTTCCATCTACGAGTAAGTACATAGACAAACGCTTATTTTACAAGTTTCCGTTTTCTGTGTCTGAAATTTCCGGGTTTCTCAAAGCTGTTGCGTGAAAAAAGACGATTAAAAACATGAAAACTTTATTGGAACGACGAATACGTAACAATTGCACCTAAAGCGGCGATTAAACTTAAATTTTCAAATTGTGACCACCTCACGCTAGACGCAAGCTAGACACGTAATGATTACGATGCGGCCATGCGGCCTGCGATTGCGACTTTCGACACACGGACACAGCCGGAACTCTATCATAATAATAGGGAGTTTTATAGTGATTGGTGATTTTGCATTAAGTATTTCGCGTCTATTTAAGGTAAACTGGTTCAACAACTTCAAAAACTAGTAAGTCAAAGTATGTAACAAATTTTATTTCATACTCTTTTGAAGACGGTTTATAATATATATATTTTTTAATTAGTTTTTTGTACGCATAAGCCGCAATCGCAGGCCGCATCGTACAATATCACTACGTCACGCACGTCTATTCGATTTGTGATCGCAATAAACTTTCATCGAAGTTAAGACGATATATTACCAGAGATCCTCTTCGGAAGCAGAGCTTTAATTTGATGGTATATTATTATTATTGCTGGCTTACATTTATGTATGTTTATGATGCTATCTGGAAGTAAATAATCAATTTTATGTGATTACTAGGTATCATGATAGCCTAGTTGCTAAGAAATATCTTATTTAAGAGGTCCCTTTTAGGTGGTAGAGCTATGATAGCTCGTCCGGGAGGTGCCTTACCGCCAGCCTCTAAACCCGTTATAAAGCAGCATGTTCTTCATATCTTGTGTTTCTGGCTGGGGAGATATGGTAGGAGATACGAATGCTTGAGGCGAACGTTTGGTCCTTTTGAATAGCAAAGCCTCCGTGCAACCGCAGATAGCATTTCTTCTCTATTTGACGTTGGATGTGGGTGTAACATGCCTGTTTGCTACTCAATCACTAAAAGAAAAAGAAAAAGCAACCGTGGACGCATACCTTGACTAGTTAATTCGGACTGTATCAAGCCCGCCCAAACTTTTTTAGTTACGTGTCACTTTACTTCACTTTTCATTCGTTTAGCATTAAAAGGCTATATAGCTGCGGTGAGCGCTGACAGGTCAATAATATGTCGAACAATGCCATGATATGTATGCGGGCACGACTAGCCACACGTGAGAGAAAACCGTTCTTGTAATGTTAAGCTGTCAATAGTTGAATTCTTGCACTCTATGTAATCCTACAGTTTGGACTGTATTTTCCTTTTTTTAAATAACGTTCACACAAAATTTACGGGAAACGGGTAATATAAACGTATTGAAAAATCTAGAATATGTAATCTGGAGCAGTATCGAGAACACGTTATTGTAAAACACTTTATTGTTCATCACAATGAACAGTTAAATACAATGTAGATGTATGTATGCTATGCAAATCATCTAGGGTAAAAGTATCAACCTGAGAAAGAATCTATGTGGCCTAGACTAAGTACATATGTGGGGATCTTGAATGAATTCACCATCGAAGAGTATATTTGAAGGTTTGAACTGAACAGAAATGAACAGAAAAAGATAGATCATAATATTATTATGAGTCCGACTAAATAAATGAATTCTTACCAGATGCCAAGTAGTGTATAAAAATATGAAATAATCAAATTTAAATAAAAAGAAATTATTGTATTTAAAGTATTTAATTTAATGTAATTAAGTTATTTATGAAATTAATTTGTTAGTTTTATCTCCTTAATATCTGCATACCTAAAAACGGTATGCATACCTACCTATATTTGTGCAAATAAACTTTTTGTCTTCATTTTTGTCCGGGGATTTACCCAAGAACCACCCTCTATTAGTGACTACTTATTAGTGACTCGCTGCAGGGTTGGCCCTCCCCTCACAATGAGAAGGTTGTAGTCATTAGTCCACCACGCCACCCTAATGCGGATTGGTGGCCTTTACGTGTGTTTATAAACATTATGGAGAACTCTCAGGCATGCAGGTTTCCTCACGATATTTTCCTTCATCGTTGCAGCAGTTGATATTTTATTTTACAAAGTGCACATAACGCTTAAGATTTATTGTGCCACTGAGATTTGAACCCGTACCTTCGAATTCTTAGCCGCGGGGCTCTCACCATAAGGCTTCTTTATGGTGGATTAATACATGGCATAAAAGAGCATAATTATTATGCCCATGATCTTTGTGTCTTATGTTTAGGTTAGTGAGGTATGCTTGTTGAATTAACTGATGAAACTTAATTTGAGGTGAACATTTAAGTAATTGCATGTACTCGTAGGAACACACTCACATCCTTTCTTTCCTACTTGAGATTAAACGTCCTTTATTAAACATCGGGTGGCTAGTCGGTACGCTCCATCATCTATTTGTAAAGTTAAAGTAATCGCTGTTCGTTAGTCTCGCTAAAACTCGAGAATGGCTGGACCGATTGGGCAAATTTTGGTTTTGAAATGTTCGTGTCGGTCCAGGGAAGGTTTATAATGTGAGAAAATTTGAAAAGAATTTCTCAATTTGGCAGAACGAAGTGTGCCGGGACAGTTAGTAAACAATAAAAAAAGCTTGTAAAATAAGGTAGGTATACTATGTCTTTAAGAAACTACAGTATCTAACCTTATTTGAAACATGGCCACAGGTGTATCATTACGGAAATTGACCCCTTACATGATGGAAAAGCACCATTACCTTCAATTACCACTAAACAACCAAGAGACATAATTCATTTGTAGGCTACACATTTTCAACTCACGACGGCACCTTACCTGAACCTTACCCAATTGACATAAGGTCGAAAATCGCTTAACTTTCAGCCGCAGTAATTTGCAAATCCAGCTATGATTTGTGTATTACGGTAAGCAGTTCTGATGTAGAACAATGGGAGTTTCAGTGGGAATGTTCCCATGCTTACCCCATTGTTGACACCAGTCGAGAGTAAAACTGACTTTCTTCATAATTAAACGAAAATTACTAGAAATTACTGACGTGTGTTTTACTAATTCTCGCGTATTGTGTTTGTTCAGTGATTTGTGGGAAGGGGTCAGTGGTACTGAAGATAATAACTGGTTACGTAGATGTGGGGACGAAGAAAGCATGCCATGATATCATGGTTACCTATTTGTTACATTAGGTTTTTTCTCAATATTTTTCATCTGCCAATTGTGTTAAAATTTTATTCGTCGCTCGCTGAATTCGCTGCTTTTTTTAGTTATTTACTTTAAATTTAATGTTAGACTTACAAAATATTATAAAATTTATAATAAATTTTAAAAGTAGGTACTTATCTCTTTGTTATTATAATAACAGTACGTAGGTATAGTTTCTCAACCTTTTCTTAATTAAATCCAGTTTCCTGACTGAAATTGACTTTCGACTGTGTTTGAACAATCTCGATTTTCTCTATTTAAACAAAATTTAGCCACAGTTCCCATTATCCTATTGTATTTTATTTAGATTTTATTATATCGGTAATATTTTGTTAAACTACACGCCTAGATTCTAGTAGTTGTTCATCATTCGTAACGAAAGAGTGCTATTATTTTTGATCAGGCACAGTATGAAAAAATCTTTTAGTCATTGCTACTTACTACTAGTTACTACATATCGAATATTCTTCGATAATGGTGGACAAATCTTCCTTGACAACCACCTAAAATTTTAATTATTAAAAGTACTTTGGTAGGGGATAACCACGCCTTTTACTCGAGGCGTCCGAATCCCAGTGGCACGCACAAACGATTTAAAAGTTAAGTGCTCTTCATAAGTTAAATATCACCTGCTCTAACAGTGAAGATATCATGAATAAACCTACATGCCTGGGAGTTCTCTAAAATACCATAAAGTTAAGAGCGTCTTTTCATTATGAGAGTAAACCCGACCCAGCTGTGTATAGCTTATAGCTTACAGACATGCAAATTAAGAAAACCGCTGAGGTTTTTAGTGCTAGTTGATGTTGACATCGTTACATTATCTATTATTAAGTAGGTACCCATCTGCACAGAAAGATAATATTTTTGCGATTACGTATAATATACCTACTAGCGAGGTAGCGTTTGGAATTTTACTACATTGGTACTTACTCCACCTACATATGTACTCGTAAATTCCTATTCTACCACCTGGCTACATAATCAGCATAAAAGCTTTTGTTTTCATAAAAGCCATAAGCCACTTCCACTCTTATCAACAAATACGGGCCTCGAAAGCGGATTATGTAAAGAATTCACTAAAGAATTAGTCGAAAGTAAGAATCATGGCAAGAAAACGAAAGTCACGTGCGAGATCTATGCCGATATGTCGTGATGACGATGAGTCTCAAAATTCAAGATTATCGCGGCAACTACGTTTAGATTGTACGACCTTTATGTCGTGACGATATTTTTTAATGATAAGGCGTAGCAAATGCGAACAGGCCACCTGATATGAAATTCTTAATCATATTAAAACCCAGTGTTTATTAGCAGATTCACATGGTCATCAGGTGGCTTGTCTGCCCATTTGCCTAAAAGTAGGACCTCTAGTTTAAGGTTGCAAGGTGAAATGTAGTTACTTCGAAGCATTAAGATGGTCACCTTGATTTTTAGTCAGTATTTTAGTGTTTTAAATCCTGGACCGTTATTCAATAAATAGCTGCTCCGATGAGGGATAGTTACGGGGCCAAGTCAGATGTTTAATAAATTAGCCAATAGGGCCTTAAACTAAATATGACAATATCGTATCTGTCGATGACTATCATAACTGGCGAAGGAAATTCCGATGGTGAAGAAAGACATTTTTATTGAAGGCAATAGATATCTCATTCTTCGTGGTAAGAGAAGTAGAGCCCAGCCACAACCAAGCGAAATAATGGCAAAAACATTGTGAATCCAGAAAGCCTCCGTTGATTAGAAGAAGCTTACTCCCAGGAATCACTTTATGGAATTAGTGATGGATCGACTCACCTATCAATAATATTACATTTCTAGTCAACAAATTCAAAATCAAATAAATTCTAAACGTTATCAGACAGCAGCTTCAAAATTATCGTCTCGTCATATTAAACTGCAATGATATATCGTAACGTATAAAGGCACACATAACGGTTAATGCCATGGTCGCTAAACTTTCAATATCGATCGGTTATAGTACAACGTCTCTCTCGTAACGTCCCATACATCGATGGTCGGTTCCAACAAGAGCACGACTAATTGTATTAATTACCGACTTTCTAAGAGCCGATGGGTGATAAATTCGTCATACGGAATAATTATATATGTACCGCGGCATAGAATGTATGTGGCGAGTTCATTATATAATATATGTAGTAGATATTTACTTACCACTCATCCTTGTAGCATGTATGTTTACAGGAAGACTTTTTTAGTAAAGTCATAGCAGCTCGTCCTGGATAGCACCTTACCGCCAGCCTCTTAACCCGCCGTAAAGCAGCATTGTCTTCTTGTCTCGTGTTTCGACCGAGGAAGTATGGTTGCCGTAGATAGGTTTTTGTTTGAGGTGAAACGTCTTTGTCATCTTAGTCATTAATAACAAACCCGCATAAAACCGCTGATAGGAATTCTTCTCTTTTTGAGGTTGGATGTGGCTGTCCATGGGCTGCAGTTACCACTTAACATAATATCTTTATAAACCTCGTACGTGCAAACTTTCGAACGGTCTTTCGGTTGATGACTTTTCGCAGGACTATTGTATGGGGTTCTTTAAAAAGGGCGTAAAAAGAGCTCTCCTTCAAATCCTGCAACGCACTGGCGATTCTTCTGGTGTTGTACGTGTCGATAGGCGACGGTGACCACTTACCATCAGGTGGCTCGTCTGACTGTTTGCTTGCTTCATTTTATTAAAAAAATGCTTTGAAAAAATCTTAAACACAATTCTTTAATAATAAAACACCGTTTACACTACTTCAGAGAAAGAGCAAGTTTGGTCTGCAATAAAATCTTTATTTACTTATGGTAATGTTATTGCACTTACACAATCCCTATGCAAATTGGTACTTCATTCGCTTACAAACGACGTAATGATGACTTTGTTTATAGAGAGTTTTTCATTTTGCAGAGTATTTTATGTTCTTTCTACTGGCTGACCCCGCAAACGTTGTTTTGCCACATACTCGTACGTAAGTTATAGAGCGTTAAAAATCGACTGTTAAAAAAGAGGGTTTGTTGATAGATGGGTGAAAATTTAGGGTTGTATGTATTTTTTAATGCCACATTATTGAAAAATAAAAATAAAATATTTGTCCAAAAAATAAAAATATGTTAGGTCTGAACAACCCTTATCACTTAGGGGTATGAAAAATAGACAGTAGCCGATTCTAAGACCTACTGAATATGCATATAAAATTTCATAAAAATCGGTCAAGCCGTTTTGGAGGTAACTACGAGTATATGTTAACTAAAACTGCGACATGAGAATTTTATATATAAGACTAGGTTTGTGGTCTCTTAACTTCTGTATTGAAAAGCGCACATAGCTTTTTTTAACAAAGTCATTGGTGCGTGCCACTGGGATTCAAACCCAGACCCCTCGAAAAGGACGAATTCTATCACCACCTATAAACAAATCAAAAAGCTACGTTACAGCAATCAGATAGTGATGAATGAAATGAATTTGCATTTATATTCCGTTATTCAAGAATTTTGTACGGGTGTTGGAATTAATTCGAAAATTGTTTCATCACCGACATCCGCTTAGCAGCATACAAATTACTATCAATATTAGTATTGATTTACACTTACGTAAATAATTTATTATGTATGCCGTTTTTCTACTACAGAAGCGAATATAATCGGTTAGGCTTTAGAAATTAGCTAAGAATTGGCTATAAGAAAAATTGTGAGTAAACAGTGTTAGATTTGAATTCGCTTCGAGTAACCTCGTGTCCGCTGTAGCGGTGTGATAGCCCAGTGGCTTAGAATTCTACCTCGAATCGAGGGGTCCGAGTTCGAAACCAATGACTTTGTAAAAAAGTTATGTGCGCTTTATAAAATTAAATATCACCTGCTGTTACGGTGAAGGAAAACATCGTGAGGAAACCTGCTTGTCTGAGAGTTCACAAAAAAAATGTTCTCAAAAACATGTGAACTCCCAACCCGCAGTAGGCCAGCGTGGTGGACTAAGGCCTACATCTCTCTCAATGTGAGAGGAGACCCGACCCTGTAGTGGGTCATTAATGGGTTACTGACAACCCCGTGTCCTAATGTGCCATGCCACGCAAAAGTTGCTCGTACGACAACATTTTGTCGCAGGTCTATTTCAATTTAGGCATCTCCATACAGAACCCTGTGTTTAAATTTTGTCGTGTTGATTGCTCGGTCGGTTGTCAGCCAATTAGGACACGGTGTAAGATAGTTAAAGTGGTTGACGTTGTACGTTGGCCACTCACGAAAAAAACTCACGACTCCTTTTAAAAAAATGCTTTATTATTATGTATTAGTTTGTTTTCCTCGACAAAACTTGTCCGTGCATTGTTAGATATTATTATATGAAATAAATAGAGAAAAAAATTGCTTTGCTTCCTGATACAAACTTGAGCGTGCATTGTTATGTGCAAGAAATAGAGAAAAAAAATCAACGGGAACGAATGCTTTATGTTCTTCTTTTCACTTAATAACTGAACTGTGAAACTTGTTCAATAGTTAAGTATTTATACATTACAAATGAATGAAAAATTATGAACGTGATAGTCATAACTGAACTCCGGACATAATTATTCAAAAGGTAAATATAGTTACCTATATTATAAAATTACTAGCTGACCCCGCAAACGTTGTTTTGCGAAAACCCTTATCACTTAGGGGTATGAAAAATAAACAGTAGCCGATTCTCAGACCTAGTGAATATGCATGTAAAATTTCATAAACATCGGTCAAGCCGTTTTGGAGGAGTATGGTAGCTAAAACTGTGACATGAGAATTTTATATATAAGAAATGACTTTGATACTGCGAGCGCAATACATTTCATATGGACGTGGTCATAGAGAAGTCGGGTTTAATAACCCAAGGAAAGCTGTTATTGTCTTCATCACATCTAGTGTAATTCAACCGTAACGACGGGGGAACTCTCCGCTTGCCGTAATTATTACCCGATCATAAACTTACCACAGCATCTGTAGTGTAATAATCGGATGGTGCGGCGGTCTGTGCGTTGAAAATCTTTATTTAGTTGAAAAAAAAATAAGTGCATTGACCTCAGTGACGCACGAATGGAGTTTACTCTCTACGTTGTCAATTTATATAAATTAAACACGTTTACGCCGTGAAATTATTAATTTTTTTCTTCCTTCTTCGTTGACGTTCGTTAAAAACGAAAAAATATTTGTTTTATTCATTTATTTGATGAAAATTATTTATTTATTTATATCAATTATTTTCTGTATTTCTATAGCGCGGCGTTGTATGCGTACGGGACTGGTGTTGTTACGGAAAAACTAGAAATACGACTAAGATGTTCGCCTATGATTAAGTGTCTCCGAACCAAACCTCCCATCCAGATTACAAGACTAAAGGATCAAGTTGCTACAAGACGGTTTAAGAGAGAGGCGGTAAGAAACCTCCCCGGCTACTACCTTTATAAGTTTATGGGCGGTAGATACGTCTCTGGGTAACTCCAACAGCCTTTACCACCGATTTCTTCCCTTATTGGACCTTGACGTCTAAACAAATAAAGTATGTGTACCAAAACCTGTGTCGAGAGTTTTTTCCTCCGGCTTTTTCTCTCTTTACCCAGCGATGGGTGGCACATAGGCAGCCGATGAGTTCGATTAGGTAAAATTACAACTAATTATAAAAATAATAAATGAAATATGCTAAACTGACAAAAGAATTATTGTACAAACTTGTCAATTAAATTATGTATAGTTATAAGTTTTCAATTGTAATTAGCACGAACATTAGTTTTTATTTTATTTTTAAATTATTAAAATGTTATATAACTTTATAATTTGCATACCTGAAAAGGTGAATATGGATTGATCAAAATGCCCTGTAAAACCAATAACTAACCCATATTCGTGCAAATAAATGATTTTCATTTCATTTCATTTCATTTCATTTCATTTCATTTCATTTCATTTCATTTCATTTCATTTCATTTCATTTCATTTCATTTCATTTCATTTCATTTCATTTCATTTCATTTCATTTCATTTCATTTCATTTCATTTCATTTCATTTCATTTCATTTCATTTCATTTCATTTCATTTCATTTCATTTCATTTCATTTCATTTCATTTCATTTCATTTCATTTCATTTCATTTCATTTCATTTCATTTCATTTCATTTCATTTCATTTCATTTCATTTCATTTCATTTCATTTCATTTCATTTCATTTCATTTCATTTCATTTCATTTCATTTCATTTCATTTCATTTCATTTCATTTCATTTCATTTCATTTCAATTCATTTCATTTCATTTCATTTCATTTCATTTCATTTCATTTCATTTCATTTTATTTCATTTCATTTCATTTCATTTCATTTCATTTCATTTGAAACAATTTTAGTAGTCCATCTCATATGAAAACAACTAGTTAAGTTTTTATTCGAAACTGCACTACTGGTAAGATATAAAGTGGTACGTGATTATGCGTCATTGATAGTGTTGAAAATTATACATCGGAGCTTTAAACTCTCTATAAATAAGTAGTACTTAAAGTATAAACAATCTTGCTATACTGGCTCGCTTAATACACCGTGAAAACGTCATGAGGATTGCATACATGTAGTCCAGCTGGATATTACAGTATAATATATTGTATCAGGCGTTACTTTGCGGAAATCCATTGTTATTTAAGTTGTATTTATATTTCTTTGCAACAATCCGCACACGTGGAACTTGTTTTGGTATGGACCCACCACCCTCCCTTATCTCTCTGAGTAGGTATATAGGTAGGTAGGTAAGGTTGGTTGCTGAGCAGCAACCGTTGTAGAGTCCAAATCACCTGATGATGCTCCGTTTTGGGGCGAAACACGTGTCGTGTACTATTGGAATAAGTTGTTATGGTATATACCTACTCAGAGAGATAAGGGAGGGTGGTGGGTCCATACCAAAACAAGTTCCACGTGTGCATTTTGTTGCAAAGAAATATAAATACAACTTAAATGGATATTACAGTGTTAAGCGCGGAGGCGGCTTTACTCCACCAATGTGACATAATATCAAAATATCAGATTTTAGAAAATGCTTCCAGTTTTTTGCTTCCGCTCTCTCTGGTTTTTAGCGGACTTCACTTGCATTTGTGAATAAGATATGCCTTACTTTGTCTCAAAGTGTCTGGGTATGTGTAAATAATACAAAATTTAAAAATTATAAAATATTTATGTACGCGCCCATACAGAATCGTGAGTGAAAGTATAGGTAGGTATGTCTATAAATAATATTTATCGTATTTAAAATGAATACCTTATTTGAATATTCAGATAGAGGCCTCTTAACAATGTTTTATTTAGGTGTCAAATGAGGTTTATTATATACATTTTAAATACTATTTTGATTTAACAATTTTAATTCGCATACCTCAAACTCTTGAATATTGGACGAAAACCATTTTTTAACCATAAAAACTAGTTTGGGAATAAAGAGCGAGCCTATAGCTAAGCTTTCTCTACCAGCCTACTTTAGGGAAGTGAAAAATCAAAGAAAGTCAGTAAAATATAAAAAAATAGTAAAAAGTAAACGAAAAAAAGAAAAATATTATATTTATACATATACATAAAAAGATGTAATGTAAATTAACAAAGAAAAACTAGTAAGCTTTGACCTAAGATTTCACGTGTAAAAAAGTTGTTTTAAGTAGGTACGAAAAACCATAAATCTATTTTTTTAGTTTAATTTAATTAAACTTAGATAAAGTTTCGTATTTAGATAAAGCTTATGGACATTAATCGTACTGTCTCATTACTAGTTATTACATATGCAATTACGCACTTGCTAATTTGGGGTAAGTTAAATAAGGGATGATAGGCTTTTACTTCTCTCTTAATCTAATTTTTATATTTCTCATATTACTTTGACACTCATAGCCCCACACTAGGATTCCTTGGGTAATGGATGCCATGGAGATATTAAACTCATCATTCAAATGTCTGCTCTGCTGGGAATCGAACCCAGGAACACAGCACCCAGGTGTCCGTGACTTACCCACGTTAAACAAAACAAGTTAATAAAAGCGTGTTAAAATTTGCGTTATTTACATCCAGTGAAGGTTAAAAGTCACCTCGTGTTTTTGTTTACTACATAAGCCACCTGATATTTAACGGTTATATAATGACTACCTCTGACAAGGTTGATGAACTTTTATAGGCTGACTGGCACCCTCTTGATCTAAATAATTTGTAACAACTCTATACCTTCTATATTTGTGCAAATAAACGTTTTGTCTTTGTCTTTGTCTCTTAAGTTGCTATGAAGCAGACTGTTCTTCGTTTGTGTTTCGATTGAGATGTCAGTCCTGGAGAGCTGGAGTGCTCTATTGGAGCAGAAATTTTATCCTCACATCTTTTGTTTTGGTTCGGTAAAAGTCTCAAATCAAGTGCCAATGATACTTAATTTGAGAATTGAGGTCTTAATCTGAAGTATTTGAGGGTCTTATGAAGAACAAAGTCCAACGTCCAACGTCTAACCACAAAATGAATCATTGAGGTAATACGTAGATAATACGAGGTAATACGTACACGCGTACTCGTGTGCTATTCGTTTGGACTGTGATAAAAGATATCTCCGGTAACCACTCCTCTTCCTCTTCCACAACCTTTCCACAAGACACGAAGAAAAAGCTGCTTCACGGCGGGTTAAGAGAGCGGCAGCAACCTCCTCGAAGAGCTACTAAGGTCCAACCACAGATGAAAAGTAAACTTTTAAAGAACTAGTGCGTGCGTGCTTCACTCAAAATTTCTTTTTTTAAACTTGCTTGATACAGGTACTCGGGTAGATATTAGAGGCTGTAGACCGGGTTTTGTGCGAGCCACCAGAGTACATGGCTTTCACTAATAAATCGGGAATATCACCTCAATCAGCGTGCGCCGTACAAACTTGTATATCGTACCTACTTTGAACCGTCACTGAAATATTTATATCAAGTACTAGATGCCCCGCAAACTTCGCTCTTCCTAATAAATAAGTTTCATACTGCTGTTAAAAAAGAACAAACACTTATTTTTTTATTTTATTTTCAAATTTTCTCACCGGTTAAACTTTCCTTGGACTTAACGAATCAAAACTTAAATGAGCCAAATCGGTCCAGCCGTTATCGAGTTAGCAAACAGCGATTCACGAACATTATTAATTAATTTGTTCTAAAATATGCAGTATATTATGTGTTTCCCCATATTGTCCGGGCTATCTCAAGTTACCGCATGCTAATAAAGCCTGGTTGCTGAACAAAGCCTCTGAATGTTACCTGATACCTCCAGTGAAAGATAAAAACAGTTTAAATTATTCCACCTTTGATTATTGATAGCAGTGACCCACTGCAGGTCCCCTCTAACAATGAGAAGGATGTAGGCCTTAGTCCATCACGCTATCCTATTCTGAGTTGATGGACTTCATATACCGTTGATAATATTAAAGAGCACTCTCAGGCGTGAAGGTTATCTCACGATATTTTGCTTCACCGTGTACCTACGGAAGCTGACATTTATTTTGTAAATATTTTGGTTGTTGATAAACGGTCATGCGGTCAGTGAACTCCCACGTGTACCAATTCAGATCCGAAATAATATGTATAAAGTATAATAATGTGTATTTGTAAGTTTAAGTACACTTTTTAAGTAATCCTAACCTTACGGCGGGTTACGAGGGCGCCGGTGGGAACATTCAAATCGGATTATAATGGTTGTACTACTTATGAAACCCCTTTATTCGAATGGGTGACATACCTTTATGGGAGAACATGGAAACTTTCACTAAGTAGTTTTATAGGTCATACTTCAAACAAGAAACCGAGTATCTGAGAATATTCCACGGGCTACCAACAAAAATACTAACAAATTTTGTAGTAATACAACAAATAAAAAATAGTTATGTAGGTACATAATTATTATTTTAACGGTTTACAAACCTTATCAACCAAATTTAACCAAAAGTAGAAAAAAATCTTAAATGCTCATCAATTTCCCAAACAATGCCTGTTTCCCCAAAATCCATTAAATAAAAACGCCATTTCGATAACAGCCAATATGTACAAAGCATTCATTTGCATAAACATTAGGGTCCAAACTGAATCGAATTTCTTCTTAACCTAGATGAGAGTTCTGTATGGAGTAAATAGATAATCGCGAGGTGGGGGCGAAACGATAAAACTGTATGGACGCGAGTCCAGCACGCCAAACATAGCTTGACATCTCTCGATGTCAGAAAATACCCGACGGCCGGTGAAAGAATAACTCGATCGAAAACATGAAATTCGCTATCGTATTCGTGCTGGCCGTTTCGGCGTTCGCAGCAGCAGAGGAGGATAAAACCATGGAAGTAGCCCTCAGCTTCCTCCAGGGTTGCCAAGGAGACCTATTCCTGTGTGTTAAGGTTAAAATTTTTTTAATAAGTGAAAGTGAAAAGTGAGACGTGAACAGTGCATTCGGATCGAATTACCGACGACGTCGAAAGGAACAGTTTTATAATTTCACCCGATTTATTGTTGCGTGATCCATGTTAGTTAATCAAAACTGATCAGTGCGGAAGGCGTCAACTCATGATAAATCGATGATAAGTGGTTATTTATGTTTGTTTAGACAATTAGTAAAGGAAATCTGTTTGTGTTTACAGGAAAGGTTGCTGAACATGGTAGAGAATTTAAGGACGTCTAGGACGATCAATATCGCTGATGGAGTGACTCTAAAGAGCGACGGTGATGTTAGGGTTGGTAAAAAATTGGATACTTTACCGACTGATCCTACTGAGAGAAACATTGAAGTCAACTACAAACTGGTGGATGGTGTCCTGAACATCTTCAAGGATTATTCCCTTGAAGTCAAACTGAACCAGGCCGACAAGGAAACAGTGCAGCGGTCACTGGAAGAAGGTTAGTTTCAACTTGAAGTTTTATTTATAAAAGTAAACTACTAATCAGATAACAACTATAACTACTTTCCAAACGAGAGATTGGATCGGATACAGATTTGAAACAAAAGATAACAATCAGATCGCATTCACGATATAAGTAATACAAATCAAATTTTTGCTCGTTAATTGAATACTAACCGTAAAACGGAAACAAATGATTGCGAGTTTAAATCACTTATTTATTTACGAGCTTCGTTCATCGACTCAGAATTACTATCATTACTAAAGATTTATTTTGTTTATTTTACAGGTCGTGGTAAGAAGAAGGGAGGCAGCGGCATTGGTGGACTCATCGGTCTCCTAGGCGCAAAAGTCCTCTTCGGGAAGCTTTTCATCGTCAAGCTGATCGCCCTAAAGGCCTTAGCAACTGCGAAGATAGCCCTGGTGCTCGCTGTCATTCTCTTCGTCGCTTGGTGCTTGAAACAGGAGCACACGAAGACCACATACGAAGTGGTCCCTCACCCACACCATCACGAAACCCACCTTCCAGCCCACGTGGAGCACATATCCCATGACATAGGCCATGGTCATGGGTACTCCGGCTACGGCTCCGACTGGAACAAGAACCTTGATGAGGCCCAGAACCTCGCCTACAGCGCCTACTCACCCCATAGGAAGTAGATAGAAAAATACCACCAAAAACAGTTGGCACCACCCAACTTACTCGTAACCTCTGTTGTACAAAGACTTTATTTAATAATTTATTTAATTTATTGTTATTAACTTATTGCTATTATTTAATTGAATAAACCATTGAGTTCAATGTCTTCATTTTATTTTCTAACACCTACTTGCAAGTCATTAAGAATGAAAGTGACCGAAAGTTAAAGACCAACACGTGTTCATTAAGAGGAAAAGTTTGGTTGTAATTTGATGATGTCAAGAGCTTTTGATCGATGTGAGAAATTCTTTAAAGCCTACATAAATGGTCGATTAAAAGTATACCGATTAATCGTAAAGAGAGAAGCGTTGACGAATTTTACCGTTAGTCGAAGTAACACACGAAATTTATGGTAACTCGTTAAAAAGTTAAAACACATATAATCGGAACTTGATTTCGTTGAAACGAAATTGAAAACACTTGCGGATAACCACTAAGCTTTGCCACCACATTCAACGGTCAGCTCAATTGAATTTCACTTTGAATCGAGCGGTTTCATCTGAATATACCCCGTAATTGGCATAATCGTTCGAAACTGTTTGCGTTAGGTTTGTAAGGATAATAAGCAGTATTATCGCCATTATTAAGCGGATGCTGGCTGACAATCGAACGGGTGAAACAAAAACGGTCGGTTTATCGATGTATCGATCAATCACAGTCATTACTGAAATCACCTTTCGTTTCATCAAAGAGTACCGTCTCATCACTTTTCCCTACATCCGGGGCAGTTACTTCATCGATGACCCCAAATCGGTCCACTCTCTCTGCTATGTTTATTTATGTATGTTCCACATTTTATATTAGTATGATATTAGTCTGAGAAATCTCGTCGCATACCGGGCCAGCAACGAAAGCACTTTTAACTGCTAAAACAGGTTTAAGTAGATATTCATTAAAGGCTCGGCTTTCTACAGGTGGTTTCACGATATTTCGTCCAATTTCGTTTATGTTTCGATGCTCAGATGTATGCAGGTTTTAATAGCTTGAATTAAAGTTATTAGACTCGAACATAGTGTAGCAGATCGGTAATAACGTTGCGCCGAGTAATACATTAAAGTGATAGTTAAAAGAGTAAAAAAACGGTGTGACTGATATGGCGCTGTCGTAAATTACGAGTATTTTTGAACCCAACAATTTTGAGATTGGACTATAACTGCGAGCTATGTTTTAAGATTACGTCGGTAGTAAAATCGAAAGTGTTTTGTGATACAGTACGAGTTAGAAATAGATATTAATGAAATTTAAATTTTATAATGTGATAGTTAGTAGGTAATTTATGAGCAGGTTTTATGACTAGTTTTTTAGAAAGCTTTCTTCAGCTACATATTATGTAACGCAGTAATCTTATACCTTCTTTGAGGCATAATTTATTTAATTACTACTTAGTTATTTGTGATTAATTACTGTTGTCTTTAGCAAGTAGTTAGCAATATTATTGTTTTGTAATATAATTTGATTAAAACCTGCTGCCGTAACAGCAGGTGATATTGCAAAAATGAAAATGCAAAAATGTTATATTCGGTAATAATGTTAAGGCGGTGATAGCCCAGTGGCTTAGAATTCGACCTCGAATCGAGGGGTCCGGGTTTGAATCCCAGTGGCACGCACCAATGACTGTAATAAAAGTTATGTGCGATTTATAAAATTAAATATCACCTGCTGTTACGGTGAAGGAAAACATCGTGAGGAAAGCTGCATGCCTGAGTGTTCACGAAGAAAAATGTTCTCAAAGGCATGTGAAGTCCACCAACCCGCAGTAGACCAGCGTGGTGGACTAAGGCCTACAACCCTCTCATTGTGATACTGTATAATAATAAATATTCATCAATAAATGGATGTCTTCCCATACCAACACCAACACGGCAATACCAGACGAAACTACGTACTCGTACGTTCATACTCGAGGCATAGGTACACTGTAGTTGTTAAAACATTGATTTTATTCGTTTTTTTGTGTAAATTTATGTTTGTTGATAGTTTCACAGCATATAGCATTAATTTAACTGTAATTTAACCACTTATATTTCCTCACATTTGTTCAAATAATTCATTAACGACGTCATTCATACGACGACCCAAGTGGCGCGTGGTTAAGACACCGGTGCGCTGCGCGGAAGGTCCTAGGTTCGATTCCCAGCAGAGCAGAGATTTGAATGATGAATTCGAATTTCTGTTTCTGGTCTGGGTGTGTTGTGTTCTTGTCTTGTGTATGTCCATGGCACCCACAAGGGAATCCTAGTGGTGGGGCTATGAGTGTGACGCGTTATTTATTTATTTTGTCAGTAACCCATTAATGACCCACTACAGGGTCAGGTCTCCACTCGCAATGAGAGGGATGTAGGCCTTAGTCCACCACGCTGGCCCACTGCGGGTTGGTGGACATTATTTATTTTATTTATAATTAATTTACTCAAACTCAAACTCAAAAGCTCAAAAGATTCATTATTAGGTACAATTTGTGCACTCTTAATGAAAGTCATACAGATAAATTATACATTCTACATTCATCCGCTTTGATCGCCCCTCAGGCAAAACGTAGACTGGGAGAAAAAAGCGGGCGGAAAAAAACTCCCAGCGCTCTTTTAAAAGTAAATAAAACTTAGTCTATAGTGCAGTATGAAAAAAAAAGTGTGTCCAATAAAGGAACACACGTGACAGCTATCGTGTGTGTCAATATCGCCCCATTGCCATCCGCAATCCACAAACTTGAATAGACGAAACCTATGACGACACATTGTCATAGTTGGGTGGCATACGAGTAGTTAACTGATAGAACAAAGACGATTAAGGTACTCGTATATAAAGGCCATTCTATACAAATTATAAGCCCAAGTGGCTCAGTTCACACCGCTTTCTTGCCTTTCTACTTGTTTGATAGAGGCCTGGGTCAAAGGCGAGCTTTCAGACCTAGAATGTAAGATTTATATTCTGGATTTAAGCTTGATACACTTGTGAGACAACTTTACATTTAAGTAGTAATTGCGGAGATAGCCTAGTGGTTAAGAATTCGACTTTTTAATAGAGGAGTCCGGGTTGAATCCCAATGGTACGCATACATTTATTTGGACACGGTATGTTGGTTTATAGCGGTGATAGCCCAGTGGCTTAGAATTCGACCTCGAATCGAGGGGTCCGGGTTCGAATCCAAAAGAGGCACGCACCAATTACTTTGTAAAAAGAAGTTATGTGCGTTTTATAAAATTAAATATCACTTGCTGTAACGGTGAAGGAAAATATCGTGAGGAAACCTGCATGTGTGAGAGTTCACAAAAAAAATGTTCTCAAAGGCACTTGAAGTCCACCAACACGCACTAGGCCAGCGTGGTGGACTGAGGCCTACATCCTTCTCATTGTGAGAGAAGACTCGACCCTGCAGTGGTCCATTAATGAGTTACAGACAGACAGCAGGGTGGATTTAGCTTGGTAACCTTTTTACCTGACAGCGGTGATAGCCCAGTGGATTAGAATTCGACCTCGAATTGAGGGGTCCGGGTTCGAATCCCAGTGGCACGCACCAATGACTTTGTAAAAAAAAAGTTATGTGCGATTTATAAAATTAAATATCACCTGCTGTTACGGTGAAGGAAAAACATCGTGAGGAAACCTGCATGCCTGAGAGTTCACAAAAAAAAATGTTCTCATAGGCATGTGAAGTCCACCAACCCGCAGTAGGCCAGTGTGGTGGACTAAGGCCTACATCCCTCTCATTGTGAGAGGAGACCCGACGCTGTAGTGGGTAATTAATGGGTTACTGACAACCTTTTTATTATTTATTATTATAGTCATAACACTATAAAAGACATACGTTTTTCTCTTTATAGGGTTATTGTTTCCAATATACAGGTCCATATTTCATATCATTACAGAGCACTTACTCCGATTGTTCTATAATCGTTTGATTGAGAGTAAAAGTTTCTCATACGGGGTCAATGTACGTCTTAGTTGGACTAGAACATAATGATATATTGTGTTCTTGCAATTTATACTGTCTACTTGCAGTTTATCTACTATCGTTCGAATAATTCAATAAAAGTAGCTAGACTGTAATACTGTAATAATATGAGCTATGATAGCCTAATGGCCTCGGTATTCAGCATTTTCTTTGAGAGGCGCAGGTTCGATATCTAGTGGCACACACCAATGATTTTTATTTGAGCTTTATAAAATAAATGGCACCTTGACAGTGTAGGAAAATATCGTGAGAAAACCTGCATGTCTGGGAGTTCTTTCTCTATTATGTTCCCAATGGAATGTGAATCCAGTCCACCAACCCGAAATGAGACAGCGTGGTGGCCTAAGACCTAAATACCTCTCATTGTGAGTGGAGACCAGAACCTCTAGTGGGTCACTAATGGGTTGCAGACAGCTGGACAGCAAGACCATAAATCTAAGACTAATAAAATGATTATCTAAATATAACATTTCGCTACAACGAGGCAAAATTTTAAAAACATCGCCTCGTAACGGTGTCGCGCGTCCAGAGATTTTATCTCATCTAAAAATATGCGTCCTACCTACTAACGCTACTAAAAGCAGTTTTCACTTCAAAACTCGAGAAATTTCAATAATGTAAACAAAGCTAGGTACGAGCAAAGTCGTGTATACCTACCCAGTGTACATTATTTGGGGAAGTATAATAGCAAGCAGTGAACGAATTCAGTAGGTAATTAGCGATGCAAGTAGAGTGCTGTAGTAAAGTTGTGATGGATTGGTCAGTTAAACTTTGTTTGTTTTTTATTTGCCGATAATTCAGTCTACGAGCGACCCGCCAATGGTCGGTCGTAGCCGTTCGTAGTCGCTCTAGCGCGTCCGATCTTGGACTAACTTTCAGCAGAGCAGAAAAAAATTTATTTTAACTTAATATAATGTGTATCTTGACTAAGTTTCTAAATTAAATTTTGGAGAGTCATTAGCATATCATAAAAAGTCGTCAGCGAATCTGGTGGTCTATCTTTGTCTTAGTATTTAAGCTAGTAATTATCGCTGCCTAACTATTAGGTACGACCAGGTTCAAATCTTGGGCTCTTCGAAGCTAGAAAGAGCGTCTTTCAGACTTATAAGTAGTAACAGTCCCTGCCCCTGTCACTAACGTTAAAGTATCGTATAAGTATAGTATCGTTAAGTAAACGTGTGCTATTATTATGTGTAGATCTCGGACCGACTGATATACGTATACTGATGATTCGTTTGTTACAAAATTAAAAACATAATATTATCATTACGACGATGCGGATACTATGACGAGTGTTCATGCTTTTAGCACTGATGTACGATGTATGTCTATCTTTTATATGGTAATGAACCAACCTATATTGCAATGTCACTCATGTTACTTTTACAATTAAAAATATTTCACAAAATTTGCTTACTAAAATTCACTAAATAGAAAAATCAGCCAATTCAAATAATTCCCACCACAGCAAAAGTAACCAAACACACAAAATTCGTAATTATAGAAAAACAATGCCCATGTTCGACTCGGTGCGTAAGTGTGCTACCTACTCGTATTATCATTATGATCACTTGCTTTTCCATTAGTACTGTAAACATATAATTTGAAGTTTATTATCTGTGTTCACCTGCGTGATGTTATTTTTTATATTCTAAAGTTAGTAAACTGAGCGTTGACCATCTGATGACAATTGGTTACTTATAATAACCTGGACAGGTTTAGAATAGAATAGAATAACGTGTAATTTCTTAAGTTAATAACTTGCCACATTCGTAGTCTTTTTGACTAATTGAAAAGTACAACATTAAATTAATTCATGCCCGCAATTTTAATTTCATCTCAATTTTCATTCGTTCATCAATTTTAAAG